>WOXC01006936.1:0-1460506 GCA_011680675.1 Gymnobelideus leadbeateri | reverse complement strand
TTTTGAGTTATAATCATTTTCCCCCCATTATTCCCCTACCCAGCCTCCCAGAATAGCAGTCCCACAAGATATCGCTTCCTCCAATCTGCTCTCTCCCATACCTTCTCCCATACCCCCATCGACTTTTCCATTAGAGGAAGATGAATCTTTGTGTCCCAATGCCTGCACATCTTATCTCCCAATTATAGGCAAAAGAGTATTAATAATAGTATTTATATATATATTTGAAACATTTAATGTTACGACCTTGAATTTCAGATCCATTTCCTTCCTCCCTTGTCACCCATTCCTTCTTGGGATATAAGTAATTCAGTATATGTTGTACATGTCTAGCTATGCAAAACATTATCATAGTAGATATATTGTACAAGGCTGCTTATAATTCCCTCCCACTCATCCCACCCCGCCCCACCTGGTCCATTCCCAACTTGATCCTGTCCCTCTTCTATAGTGGGTACTTCCAACCTCCCCTCACCCCAAGGATGCCCTCCCATCCATCATCCCTCCTCTCATCCCCCTTCCCCCTATCCTGCTGCAGGTTGAGATATCCCATTTAGTATGTATGTCATTTTCTCCCTGAACCAAATTCAATGTGAATGTGGTTTTGCCTTTTTAGCCTTCCTTATTCTCCCCCTCCTTTGCAACCACTTCCCCTTGCTTCTTCTACATGGGATAGTTTACCCTACCCTGTCTCTCCCCATCTCCTCTTGCCACTTTCCTCTCTCACCTCATAATTTCATCCCTTGAGTATTCTCCCTTCCCAACAAATTCAAACTATGCCCTCTATCCATATATAACTGTAACCATATACACACACATTCACATATGTATTCATATGACCACACCCCTTCTTCCATTATTTTCATAGTGAGAAAGATATCATCAGTCACAGTTATTGCTTTTCCATATAGGAATGTAAATAGTTCAACTTTGATAAGTTCCTTTTGATTTCTTTTCCTGATTACCTTCTCAGGCATCTCTTCCTTCTTGTGTCTGGATGTCAAATTTTCTATTCAATTCTGGTTTTTCCTCAAGAATGCTTGAAAGTCCTCTATTCCACTGAATGACCATATTTTCCCCTGAAACAAAATACTCAGTTTTGCTGGGTAGGTGACCCATGGGTTCATTCCCAGTTCTTTTGCCCTCTGGAATATCATATTCCATGCCCTTCGATCCCTCAGTGTAGAAACTGCCAGGTCTTGGGCTATTCTGATTGTGTTTCCACAATATTGAAATTGTTTCTTCCTGGCTGCTTGTAGTATTTTCTCCTTGATCTGGGGATTCTGGAACCTGGCTATAATATTCCTGGGAGTTTTCTTTTTGGGATCTTTTTCAGGAGGTGATTGGTGGATTCTTTCAACCTCTATTTTGCCCTCTGGATCTAAAACATCAGGGCAGTTTTCCTTGAGAATTTCTTGAAGGGTGATTTCTAGGTTCTTTCTTTGATCATGGCTTTCAGGTAGTCCAATAATTTTTAAATTGTCTCTCCTGGATCTATTTTCCAGGTCAGTGGTTTTTCCCATGAGATATTTCACATTGCCTTCTAATCTTTCGTTTGTTTGGATCTGCTTAACAGCATCTTGATTTCTCATAAAGTCATTAGCTTCCATTTGCTCCAGTCTAACTCTGAAGGAATGAATCTCCTCAGTGAACTTTTGAGATTCTTTTTCCATCTGGCAAATTCGACTTTTTAAGGCATTCTTCTCCTCATTGCCCTTTTGGGCCTCCTTTGCCATTTGAGTTAGTCTATTTTTTAAGGTGTTGTTTTCCTCAGTCAGGCTGTTGACCCTCATTTCATACTTTTCCTGCATCCTTCTCATTTCTCTTTCTAATTTTTCCTCCACTTCTCTTATTGATTTTTAAAGTCCTTCTTAAGGTCCTCTATGGCCTGCAACCCGCTCATGTTTTCCCCTGGGGCTTTTGGAGCAGGACTTCTGACCTCACAGTCCTTTCCCGCTCTATGCCCCCAAAATAGGAGTCTAGGGTTGCATTTTTCTGTTTCCTTTGCCTTGGCATGTTGCCACTTAATTGCTTGACTTTTGGGCTTGTTGCCACACTATGGCTTTAAGACCAGATAGAGGAATTTTCGTCCCGAACGTGTGGGGGCAACTTCCGTTTCTGGCAAGCTGTAAACCCACCCACAACTTCCACCCTAGATCACAATCCAGATCCAGGGAGGTTAAAGCAAGAGCGATTACCCCCCAAGACTGATCGCTGGATCTCCCCACGATTTGTAGGCTGGGAGCCGGAAATGCCTATGAAAACTACAAAATGGCGTGTCTCCTCAGCTGCTTCTAGCCCCCAGGGGAGGGAGCTGACGCATTCCCCAAATACGGGTCCCAAAGTCCATAGGACACTAACCTCTTACTTTGTCCTAGGCAAGTCTATGTTGATAATTTTGGCGTCTCCACAGTTCCTGGTGTTCTGGGGTTCCTCCAGCCGGCTGCTGGCCCTGCCGCCCTGGGGCTAAAACCTCAGCTCAGGTGGACCTGGGCTCTGCTCGGCTCCTGCGCTCTGCGTGCTGCCGGCTCCCAGACCACTGCGCTGGTCCTTCCTGCAGGGTGCTGGGCTGTCCTCAGCGGGAGGTTAGCTTCTCTGTGTCGTTCTGTGGGTGCTGGAGCTCCAGAAGATTTTCAGAGTCCTTTTTTACATAGTTTGTGGAGAATCTGGGGGCAGAGAGGCTTGGACGAGCTGTTTCTACTCCACCATCTTGGCTCCGCCCCCCGCTCTAATACTTCTTAAGCTCCAAAAGGATGAGATTCAGCGAAAATAGATTACAATGCCCCTCAGTCCTAGTACACATCATCTTCATGACTTTTTGTGGCAAAAACATTTAAAAAAAATTATTACCTTCCCTGCCATTACCATAGCTAGTCTTCTGGTTACGTGGCTTATCAAGTTTAGACAAGTTAGCCACAGACCCACAACTGGAAGGGACCAGAGATATCGTCAAGTCCTCATTCTACAGATAAAGCAACTAAAGCCCAGAGAGATGAAGGAACTTGCCGAAGCTCACACAGAAAAGGAGGCTGTTAAACAGGAGTCAGAGAACCTAAGTTTGGTGCTCTAGCCCCTACATCACACTGCCTTTCTTTATAGAATAGACTACAAACCAGTGCTTGTCCTGCACTCAAAACCAGCTTGGTAGAATCTGCCTGTGCTGACACTTCTTGCCATTTGAAAACTTGTTAGAACCCAGGGTCACACACACACACACACACACACACACACACACACACACACACACACACGAATGAGGCATCAAAGAAGAACTTTAGTAGAGATGCTACTCACCTGGGTGACTTGTGATGAAATATACTGATAGAGAATGAAATGCTTTTCAGAAATGTATTCATCCTGATGAGCAAAAGGAATCATAGCATCTCAGATTTAGAGAAGAAAGGAACCTTGGAGATCATGGAATTCAAGTCCCTAATTTTACAGATGCGGAAAGTGAGGCCCAGAAAAGCTTATATGAGTTACTTGGGGTCATACAACTAATTAAGATTTTGAAGCAAGATTTTAACCATGGTTTTCCTGATTCCAAGTCCATTGTTCTATCCGTTTGCTGGTCAGTCATTCAGATGGGTTTGACTTTTCATGACCTATATGGAGTTTTCTTGACAAAGATACCGGAGTGGTTTACCATTTCCTTTGGCAGACAGAGTTTAAACGACTTGGCCAGGAATACACAGATAGTGAATGCCTGAGGCCAGGTTTGAATTCAGGTCTTCATGACTCCAGGCCCAGTGCTCTATCCACTGAACCACCTAGCTACCTGTGCTCTGTCCACTGCACCAGCACAATTCACTGGTTTCTAATGAGGAAGAAGGACTTTAAGGTTGGAAGCCACACAAAGAGAATTTAATCATAATCTTTGAACCTAAAGGGATCTCATAAGGGTCATAGTGGTTATGACCTGCCTGATATTCCACAGATAGAAGAATGAAACTAACCTATTATTCTCTGAAACATGGAGCCATATATGATAGGCTAAAGACCTAAGGCATAAAGAGTTATTGTAAGTATGTAAGAAATGGATGAATAGAACCAATACTTCCCTGGGCACTAAGATCATGCTCCCACAGATTGAAGAGAGGAGAGTAGACTTCTACAAGTTTATTCCCAAATTAAGTGATCCACACTCCTGCTCTGCTATTGGCCAACACCACTGCCCCTGTAACCAGCTACCTTCTCTTTGCACTGGAAAATACTCAGTGCCCTAAGCTCCTCATAAGAGTGTCATTGGTTAAAGGTGAATATTCCTACTTCAGGAAAACAACTGGGGAGGAATGGGAAAGGGGATGCAGGTGATCCACAAGCCAGCCAGATAGAGAGATGTTCTGTTTTGGTACAGCCGAGAGAAAAATTCTCTTCCCATTGCCTAAATTCTGCTGAGGCGAAAAGTGTCCTTCACAGATTAATGACAACCCTGCCACCAATCTGTGGATTAGAAAATTAGACTGACAATGCATCAAATTGTGTTTGAGTATACAAAAGAATGATTAAGGAATGTAGTAGAGGGTATATCATACCAGAAGTAGCTCTAATCTCTCCCCAAGGAGAAAAAAATGACCCAGCTCCCATCCCTCAATCTTCTCTCCAACTACTTATACCTACTCATCTATTTGCCTCAACCAATGGACTAAAGTAAATCCACACTCTGACAATGGTTTTAGCCCTAGGTGTTCATTCATAGTAAGCTCCCTCTGTCTTTAGGGTTTTCTGCTACAAGTTGGACCCTTTGCCCAGGTTTTGACTTCTAGTATACCAAAGTTCAAGACCCATATAGCCAAGACTATTTTGATCCTTAATCTAGTTGCTTCCTCTAGATCTTATATCCATGCAGCACAGTCCTCCCTAAGCTTTAATCTTTTGTTACTTAGGACCATGATACCAGTATTCACTTCCACATTTGGCTGACTTGGATTGCTTTGACCTCAATCCCCTTCTGTTTAATTGAACTCCCATAGGGGTTAAAATGGCGTACCCTTATTCCTGGCAAATGATCTCTATGGTGATAATTCTCAGATCTTCTTATCCAGTCCTAACCTTTCTCCTAATTTCCAGACTCACTTCTCCACCTGTTTATTGGACATTTCAAACTGAATGGCCTGTAAACATCTTACACTCAATATATCCAAAATTGAATTTATTATCTTTCCCTCCAAGACTGCTTTTCTTCTTTGTTTGGAGGTAGGAAAGCAAGGCAATTGGAGTTAAGTGGCTTGCTCAAGGTCACACAGATAGTGTGTGTCAGGTGTCTTACACCAGATTTGAACTCAGGTCCTCCTGACTCCAGGGCTGGTGCTCTATTCAGTATGCCATCTAGCTGCCCCAAATGCTTTTCTCCTTAACTTTCCTATTGATATTGAGGGCACTATCATCTTTCTGGTAGCCCACCTCCATAACCTACCTGTCATCCTCAGCTCTTCAATGTTCTCTCACTCCCCATATCCGATCTTTTGCCAAAACCTAAAAATTCTACATTTGTTAACCATCTCTCATAGATAACCATTTCTTTCCTTTGACATTGTGGCCACTATGGTGCAAGCCCTCAGTACCTCACACCTAAATTATTGGAATGTGCTCCTGGGTTATCGTACTGCACCAAGACTCACCCCATTCAGATGTCCAATCAATCTTCCTAGAGTGCAAGTCTGACCACACATCATTCCCCTACTCAATAAACTTAAAGGACTCCTGATATTTCTAAGTCCTAGTCTTTTTACACCTTACCCCCATCCACATACTATGTGATGGAGTAACAATGGCCTCCTTTATCTTCCTCCCACAAGACACTCAATCTTCCAGCCCTAGACGTTTTCCTGGTTGTCCCATGCCTGGAATGCTTTCTCTTCTCATCACTACCCCCCACCCTCTCTGGATTCCTTCAGGTGTGAGATAAAAATCGCACCTTCTGTCAGAAGTTTTTCCTGCCCTCACTTAATGCTAATACCTTCCCACTGTTGATTATCTTCAGTTTATTAGATAGATGGATAGGTATAAAGATATTTGTACATAATTTGTTGTATCTTATCTCTTCTGTTAAACCCTGAGCATTGTGAAAGCAAATATTGTCTTTTGCCCTTTTTTGTATACTCAGCATTTAGCACGATGCCTGGCATTTGATTTATTTGTTGGCTTGACTTAATTAGTATGGTGTCAGGATTACCAGAATTCAGAACCTGTTTCAGACACTAACTGATTGGCAATAATAAGACCTGGACAAGTTATTTAATTTCCCTGTGCCTCAGTTTCCTTATCTGTTAAATGAGGTTGGATGTGAAGATTTCTAAGGTTTCTTTCATCTCTAGATATATGATCTCATGATCCCACTTGGTCTACGCATTCTTTTGTCACCCAGTTCTCATCATGACTCATAGCCACAATGGTCTTCATTGGAAAGTATCTTCTTGTCTCTCCATCCAGTTCAATATAGTTACTTCCAAGTTTTGGTAACATCAGTGGTGATACCAGTTGCTTTCTCAGCCTGTTTTAATATGGTCTTTCATATATTGAGTAGGCAGCAAAAGTTGGCATCTCCACAAAAAGACTATATACTACCAGATTGCAGGGAGGCAGGTACCAAGGTTCCTTGGTACTGTCATCCCAATAAAACAAATGGATGGGACCAGAACAGCTTTAAAGTCTCTCTCAGCATTATCTATTAATAAGTCTATGGTAGAACCACAAGTAGGGAAGGGATGATCAGGGAAATTGAGGTATGATAATAAAACAATGTTATCTCCATTGTGCTTTGTGATTTTTTTCAAAATGATTTCATAACATATGTCTCATTCAACCCCCATAATAATATTATTAGGTAGGTAATGATCATGAAACAATGAGAAGAGTAGTGCTCTTAATTATAATAGCATATATATATTTGCTTTCACATTTACAGAACTGTACATACCTTAGCTAATTTGATTGTTAAACAACACTATGAAGAATTCTCCTATCACTAGGTACTATATTCTCTGCAGGTATAATTAACCCCATTTATGCATAAGTAAACAACAAAAAGAATTTGAGTGATATTTAGGATACACACACACACATATATATATATATATATATATAATGTGGAATATATGTAATTTGTATAAGACCTGAGATTATTTACTGTAGCTTTCTCAACTGTTAGTCCCCTTAAAGCATGTGATTGAAAATTGACTTGAAAAAATAGACGTGTATATATATTATGTATATACAGATGTATTGTGTTTGTGTGTGTGTGTGTATACATAGCAGGTGATTGGTAACTGATTTGAATATATAGCATAAAGATATGCATATAAATGTGTGTATGTGTGTGTGTTATATTGATATGATATATAAGTCCAAAAGTGATTTTTCTCCTGCCACCAAGAATGTCTTTGAATCACACAAGCACATCATTAGTCACTCAGGAAATACTAACTAACTAGTAATTCAATGGAAGCATAATCATAGCTTAAAGTTGTTAAAAATTTTATATAAAAAATAAAATATCCAAAACTAAACAAAAATTATTTTGGAGTCTCAATTGTTCTGTGCTACTATGCTTTTTTCATTCTCACATTAAAAAGGAAGAAAAGAAATTGAGAACTGACTAGAACTCTACATATATATGTATATATATATGTGTGTATATATATATATATATATATATATATATATATATATATAGCTTTAGAATATGTTTAAAGTTTTTCAGCAACAGCTTTCAAATTGTGTGTGTGTGTGTGTGTGTGTGTGTGTGTATGTGTGTAGGATCCAAATGTAAGCTAGGTGTCAGGAGAAAATCACTCTTGGATTTATAATATCAGGTAATTCATGGAAGTTAATGAGAGTAATACATTGTTTATTGTGTTTATTATTTCTATGAAGTTATTTTACCTCTTCTGTCTATAGTCTCATATAAGGGACACAGTGACTCAAAGATGCTTTATTGTAGGATCATCACCAACAATTACTAGAATAAATTTAGTAGAGGCCAATGCCAATGAAAGGCAGACCCTGCTTAGCTTTTCAGCAGTGTGGAAGGAGACAAGTATAATCCATTTCACTAACAATGGGCGCACTAGAGCATTTATCCAGACAGCACTATGGCCTCTTATGGCCTCTTTTAGCTCTTGGGTCATGAGTACATGCCCAGCAAACTTCATCAGGATGAAATTTAGAAATAGAAAGAGGTTTGCATAAAGAGATAGAGGGAGAAAAAACTGTTTAAGACAACACAGTTTGTAGAATATTTCCCATAATATCAGTAGACCATAACAACATTACCTAGCAAAAAAAAAAAAGGAGTATGGGAGCACCAAATTTTCTTCCATGTGGTCCAATCCAACTTTCATCCATTGACATTTATTTTGTAGCTCAACCTATTGTCAACAAATTCTCTTGGGATTGCTAATGGGAAAACTACAGAGCAGTAGCTTTGTCTCAGATAGCATCTAAAAGTTAACTTTAATATTATTCTACTTTCTGTAGTAATCCTTTCCTTTGGAGTGAATGGGGGAAAAGATTGATTTTTTTAAATAACCTGAATCAAAAAGTTGTGTTTTTTTAAGTTGTGTTCATTTCAATTTTGTGAGTGTCTCTCAAAGACCTAAAATTGAATCGATAAACGTCATAGTATGACAACTCTCTTCATCAGTTATGTACTTCTGTTGTTCTCTTTGTTTCATCACTTCTGTTTTATCTGTTTCATAGCAATCCATTAAATCAATTAAAGCATAAACTAGTCCTTAGCCCTGGATGGCTCTTTTATACTTATACAGAGTTTTCCAAAACTTTTAGTGTGCATATAAACTTTATTGTTAAAGTTTAGTAAACTTTATTATTAAAGTTTAAACCTGAACTAAGACTTTTGGGCAACTCCATATCTCTCATTGAAAAAAAGAGAAAAGGAGTCATAGGGTGATAAGGATCACAGAGTTTATAAATTGCCTAAAAACTGTAATTTAGCTGTTGATGTTCTTAATGTACATATTTCATTTATTTACTAACAAGTTGATGATATACTAATGAATGAGCTAAACTGTAGCCATATTTATACCCTCCCTATAAATGAAACCAGAAGACTTAAATTTTTTCACTGGAGCTAAATGATGATTCCTTTGTAGGTTCTCTATGGCAAGATGAATAAAGGATGTTTCCACTCTGAATTTATAGACAGTGGGAAACATCATTTCATGAGATGGTTAGTCATTTTACCTTGAGCTTTTTACAATGAGTAAAGGCAATCTGATCACTATGCAGAGAACTGGAGCTATCAACTTTTCTTACAGTGACCCCAGTATAAAAATTCCAAGAACTTGAAAATCATTGTTCCAACCAAATTAACATATACTTTAAGACTCATTGATTCAATGTAAGGATGAACATAGGGGGAAAAAATCACAGAATCTCAGAATTTGAGAATAAAAAGGGACCTCAGTGGCCATTTGGTAGAACCCATAAAGAATAAAGACTGTTGAAAAATGCAATTCAGGATCAAGAAATTAAAAGAGTAAATACCTTTAAACTACTCAAAAGTTGTCCGTTTATATATCATAAATACTTTCTTCAAGAAAATAGCCTCATCAGGGCGGCTAGGTGGCACAGTGAATAGAGCACCCACCCTGGAGTTAGGAGGATCTAAGTTCAAATCTGGCCTCAGACGCCGTGTGATTTTGGGCAAGTCACTTAATGCCGATTGCCTTCTGAAAAGCCAAAATATAGCCCCATAGTACAGGATGTGGTAAGCACTGGAAAATATCACTTTAGTAAGATGGAAAGTGAACACCAATTAAAATATTATTTTTAAATTCAGGAGAAAACAAAAAGGAAGTTCAAAAGAGGACACAAATTGATCGATTTTGTTGTTGCCTTGTAAACTGTAATATATACTTCAAAAGAAATAACACAAAGGCCATAGTTTTAGACAGCATTTTTTTTCATTTTTCTTCACAATAAAAAAATTAGTCTTAAGAGATTAGACTCAAATAATATGCCTTGAACACCTATGCTAAAAACTTACAATAGTCTAAAACTGTGCAATAATTGTAATAAAAATAAACTGATAAATACGGGGTATCCCAAAAGTCAGTGTGGTTTTAAGCTATTAGTGCTTAAAAACTTTTTAAGCTACCAAAATAGTTGTAAGCTATCAAAGCTTAAAACTGCACTAAGACTTTTGGGACACCCCATGTTGCCACCAAATGATAGCTATAACAAAGAGTATACTTTCCCTGATGGTGTTTATCGTCATAATCGAATCCAAAATGAAGGATCCTGTCAATACTAAACTTCTCTAAATGGCAGATGACATTGTGGTCGTGGTGAAGTGAATAGAGCACACTGGATGTGGAATCAGGAAGACCTGGTCTCTGTTCCTTCCTCTGATACTTACCAGCTGTGTGATCCTTGGCAAGTCTTTTAATTTCTCTCTGCACCAGATCCCTCATCTTTAAAATGGGAGTGATAATAGCACTTCCTTCCCAGAATCGTCATAACGATAAAATTAAGTAATCTTTCTAAAGTGTCCCGATAACATTAAAGTACTCTGTGAAATGCCAGCTGTTACTGCTACCATTGTCTCTGATGTTGGCAGTGTGCTCGTGAGCACGCAATTTAACCTGAGCCTCAGTTATTTTATTTGTAAATTGGTAATAATAATATCTACCTCACAGGATCATTATCAAGAGTAAATTAGATACTCTATAGAAGGCAAATGGAAAACTTCAAAACTTGATGGAAATGTCGGTTTACTATCATAATTATAATTATTACTGTAGGAAATTGTTCTCTTATTTTGTGGAGGTCACGTAGGGACAAAAATGCTATCTCCTATTATTATTTCTCTGTGTCTTTAATGTTCTACAGACCAGGGCACAGGTAGGGAAAAAACTGGTTTTTGTACTTTAAATAAAATTAGGATGGAAATGTATCCATAGACTCACTGAAAAGCATAATTAGCACAATTCCAGTAGCAGAGAGGATAATGGCAATGATATTATGATTATCTCATTCTCATATTATGTTTTATTTCTTATACTAGGTATTATAACAGCTTTTCTTTCCATGTAACTTAGAGGTAATGAGAATTTGGTATGGTAAGAGGTACTAAAAATATTGGTCTTAAATTTTTATTCTTTAATATTATTGCTCAGTCATTTTTTAGTTGTGTCTGACTAGTGACCCCATTTGGAGTTTTCTTGGCAAAGATACTGGATAGGTTTTCCCATTTCCTTCTCCAGCTCATTTTCCAGATGGGAAAATGAGGCAAATAGGGTTAAGCCCAAGGTCACACAGCTAGGAAGTGTTTGAGGTCAGGTTTGAACTCAGGTCCTCCCAAATCCAGGGCTGGCACTTTATCTAATGTACCACCTAACTGCCCCAATATTGCTTCTGGGTAACTGTGGGCAATAGTTTGATCTTTGACAGTGCTTCAGTTCTAGTGTAGTTTCCTGGGTGAGTTCTCAAGGATCTTTAGACATCTGTATTTGCAGGGTGAGAATTTGCAATCTGTTCATCCCTAAAAGAACATATTTAGGCTGTATCTAATGGCCGGGACATATATGGCTGTGTATTCAGTAAGGGCTAAAATGTTCAGCCTACTGTGTTGTATAGTCTGTGGCAATGCTGTTTTTCTCCTTTTTCTCTTATATTGGATAGAATTCAGTTAGAAAAGACAAGTTGCTTTCTATCATTCTTTTATGTCTAGTGCCCTTTGGAATGTTGCACAGGTGGATAAAATCATTGCTTTTTGCAACTGAATAAATGTTTTTGGATATCAGCCTCAGTATCCTAAGAGAGGTAGCTTGAGTGCTAGACCTGGAGTCAGGAAGACCCGAGTTCAAATCCTGTATCATATACTTTCTAGCTGTGTGACCCTGGGTAAGTCACTTCACCACCCTCTTTCCCTCAGTTTCCTCATCTGTAAAATGAGGGATAATAAGAGGACCTACTTCCCAAGGTTGTTACATGCATCCGACGAGATATTTGTAAAGCACTTTGCAAAACTTTAAAGCTCACAACTATAAATGCTGTCTATTGTTAGCTTATCTGCAAAATGAGGGTATTGGAGAAGATGGCTTCTAAGATCCAATACTGCTCCGAGTCAATAATCCAATGAATTCTGTCACAAAGACAGCCATCTTTAGGCACCAATGTCTTCTCTCCTCAATTATTTTTTTCCTAAATTATTTTAGTAGAACTCTTCTTTTTCTCTTAAATTTTTTTTTGGCTTTTTGGAGGGCAGTTGGGGTTAAGTAACTTGCCCAAGGTCACATGGCTAGGTTTGTGTGTGTTAAGTGTCTGAGGCTGCATCGGAACTCAGGTCCTTCTGACTCCAGGGCTGACGCTCTTCTCACTGTGCCACCGAGCCACCCCTCTCCTAAATCTTAAGCCATATGACATATTTCTCTTCTTCCTTAGATGCTTTAGTGATCTATTCCATGTCAAATTCAAACAGTTTATACTGTTTATATTACCTTACTTGGTTCATACTGCTTCTCTGGCTTCTGCCGAGACCTTTGGTTTCCCTGTCCAGCCTAACCCCGGCATTGCTACCACCTTGATTTCATTCCTCTATCAATCAAGAAAGATTTATTTAGTACCTTCTGTTTGCAGGGACTGGGCTAGGCCCTAGGAAAACAAAGAGAGAAAAAAATCAGTTCCTGCCCCATGGAATTTATTTTCTGCTGTATCTTCTTCTCACAAATAAACTCCTTGGGGTACAGAAATGGGGAGAGGGATTGTTTTGCCTTTCTTTGTATTCCCAGCACTTAGTACAGGACCAGGGACATAATAAGTGCTTAATAAATGTGTATTGACTGACTATTGATTGACTGACTCAGCAACCCTCACCTGGGCATGGGAAAATGGATCGAAGGATCATAGATTTAGTCCTAGAGATCTCTGACCCAACTCCAGCCTTTCACAACTGAGGAATCCCAAGCCTGAGGAACTATAGTTCCAGAGTCTATAGCAGAGGTGAGAAGCTGACCTTTATAGAGAAAGGATCAAGTGGGAAGAGGCTGATGGAAGTTTGAAGGAGGAGAATAAAGGAAGCTCAGTGGTACTGAGGAGCAGAACTAGTGCCCATTAGGGACCAGGCATAGCTTTTAAATTGTTGCATAGCTGCCTCTTCTTCAAAAGCTCTCAGGAGTCAGGAATCAGGTCTTTTGCATATTCAGCATAATATTTTGCACATTATAAGGAAATCAATAAATTCTGAATCAACCCATTCCTCTCCAAATACTTTGCAGGCCTGATAAAGGCAGAGCAATAAAGACTGACCCCAGTGACTCTAGTCCACACCTCCTTGATTCATTTCCATGTTCATTTCACTGACCTAAGAAGGACCACCAGAACATCCACTGGTGACCTTCTCATTTATCTGCTTAATATGTGAGCACTTTGTCATTTGTGGTCTCTGTTTACTGAAAGTATCCACACTATAAGGTATTTTTCGTCTACAAACTGGTTTTCTGGGCTTCCTTTTGTGCTATTTGTAAGAAGCGAGCGCCCTCTTCTGACAACTGAGAGTAATGCTGAATGCCGAATAGCCCCAGAAACTGTATCCTGTTCTGAACCTTGGCAAAAGGGGCCAAATTCACTCTCTAGTTTCAAAATTGAATGTTCTCCCAAGTGTGAGTTAAATTAAAAATCCTTGCCGGACTGATCTTCTTACAGGGAAGGGTATGGAGGAGTATTGTAGAATCTGCTAGGAAGGCATCACAGTGTCCTTTGGAGAGGTAGCAGTCGTTCGGGTTTGTTGTTGTCCTGTTGTGGCTTTCCTGCTGCTGGACTGCCCTTTAAAGCGCCAGCAAGAATGATAAGGGGATTTAATGGTTATTAAAGAATGCTTCAGCATCCTTACCACATGGAGATGGGACAAATCCAGCCCCTTTGGGGGTGGTTAATGGTTTTTCAGGAAAATGAGCTTGATTTTGTGAGCCCTGAATTGCAGATGAATAATTTGACTGAAGGAGATTCTTTCTTGGTCTGTGTGGGGGTAATAAAATCCAAACTCCTTTCCTGACATATAGGCTTTAAAATGTGTGTGGCTATGTCTTTGGATGCAAGGATGGGAAGATGTGGGGTTGTTATTGCTAATTAGAAACTGCGATGTACACATGTATTTGGAATATATAACTTTTTATATATTATTAATATATAACATTTTTGTCAAAAAACATTTATCAAATACTTACAATATGCTAGTCTTCATGCTAAGAACCTAAGATAAAAAGAAATAGAAAAGCATTCTCTTCCCTCAAGAAGCTTACCTTTTTAAAAAAAGTGTTATTTCTTTTTAACATTCTTTATTTTTATTTTGAATTCCAAATTCTCACCCTCCCTCTAGCCCCTTCCTCACCCAGTGAGAAGATAAGCAATATATCAGTTAAACATGTGAAATTATGCAAAACATATTTCCATATTAGCCATGAATAACATTTTTAATAACTAGTCAGTTCCTAATAACACCATTCTAGGCTCATAGTAGACTTTCTATAAGTATTTGGATAAGATTCCTCTTTTTAAAGATGGCACCTATAACACCTTAAAATTTGTGCAGCACTTTACATATGGTCCCTAATGTGATTCTCAGCTTCATATACATTATTTCATTTGATCCTCACTGTAGCTCTATAAGATAAACATTGAAGATATTACATCATCTTCATTTCATAAATTAGAAAAAAGAAACTCAAAGTGGCCAAGTAAGTGGCCTATGATCACACTATTAGTGACTGTCACAGCCAGGACTGAAACTCACATTGCCCATCTGCACACACAGCTGTAAGCTTGTTATGGGTATTTCTTACAGACCTTGAATGATAAGTACCAAGGCATGGCCTGGGCTGTGTATGTGGTCTATGAAGGTGGAACCACTCTAAGAATATACATCTTACTATCTGTGGGATGTCCACAAGGCATCTCACACTAAGAGATATAATAATACCAAATATGCATTTGATGTTATTTAATTGTAGTGTAGTGTGGAAAGGACAGAATTTAGAATCAAAGAACCTTACTTTAAATCCTGTTTTTGTCACCTTTGTGAGCTTGGGTATCCCTTCACCTTTCTGGACCTCAGTTCTTCCTTGTGTCACCTGCTCCTAGCCCAGTACTTGGCAAATATCAATCAATCAGGGGAGGCTAGGTAGCATAGTGAATAGAGCACTGGCCCTGGAGTCATGAGGTCCTGAGTTCAAATTTGGCCTCAGACACTTAAGACATACTAGCCATGTGACCTTGGGCAAGTCACTTAACACCAACTGCCCTGCCTTTCCCCCTCCAAAAAGATAGATAGATAGATAGATAGATAGATAGATAGATAGATAGATATAGATATAGATATACAGATAAATAGGTATATATAGATATAGGTATAGATAAATATAGATATATAGGTGTGAATGTATGTGTGTATATATATGGCAATAAGCCATATATATACAATATATACAATATACATATATATATAATATATATATAATATATATATATATATGGCAATAAGCATTTGCTAAGGGACCAGGCAAAGAAAGAAAAGCAAAAGAAATCCCCTTCTCAGCTGAATAGGGAGGGAGGAAGGAGAGACCAGAGATGGGAGATAAAGATGCTGGAACACTGGCTGGGTCTGAAGAGATGGGGGGAGGGGACATGGACTGAGAAAGGTCAGTGGGGGGCGGGGGCAGGTCAGCCTGCCATATAGTCAATTCCTACTTTCCATTCTTTTGTTAACTAAATTGATGAAGGAGTGTAAATGTCCTTAACATCCTTCAAATTTGGCACTCTGGGACAAAATCTGGATCACCCCCATCCTAGTTATGACTCTGCTATTGAGCCATTGAGTATTGGTAATAAAAGGGATCCTTAAACATCTATTCCAACTTATTTATTTTACTAGAATGGAAGTGTCAAGGAACCTTGCTATTCTTTAGTGCAATCTGAAAGTGTGTTATGGCATTTAAAAAGGTCAAGAGACCATTTCTGGGTAATTAATTATTTCATTAATAAGATGAGCATGTTTAGTAATAAAAGGATGGTCATCTGGCTCTCTCTCTCAGACCAACAAGTCCTCATGGTAGTGGGCTCACAATTTAAATGCTCTTGGAAGAGTAGTGTTCCTGAGGGTGGCAATCAACTCTGATTGGTTAACAAATAATGAGAGAGTGAATATTACAATGAGAGGCTGAGCTATATCACAATGAGGGTCTTGAGGGTATCTGACTTGGATCACCCAAATCTTGGACAAAGATGATCAATTTCCATATCATCTGTCTGATGAAAGGGAGAATCCATATTTTCCTCAGACCTGTCTGAGCAAACACAGTGAACAGGAATCCTCTCATTTAACCCAAACATAGAATGTCTTTTATTGTCTTTGATTAGATCTCAGTCATCCTGGCTGGGTAAGTCTTTGAGAGAGATTCCTCACAGTCATTGATTTCTGGATTAGGAAGAAGGAAAGGGGAGAAACCTTGTTTCTGATTCAATAATTAGCTATTAATACAAGAGAGAGTGTGTAGCCTATTGTGAAGAAGCTGTTTTGCTGCCTGTGCACCAGGTGAAGGATCAAGTCAAAGAAAAAAGTGAAAGCAACCGGTGTCTGTGTCCATGTCACCAGAACCTGGAAGAATCTGGTTTGACCTGGATTGTGGAACATAAAATTTGTCATATTGAGACCATTTTGGGTATGAATCATGCTGAGAACTGGGTGGAAAAAAAGAGGAAAACCAGGTGGTATCACAGGATCATATATTTACAGTTAGTTGGAAGGGACCTTAGAGGTCATCACATCCAACCCTCTTTTCTTACAGATAAGGAAACTGAGGCCCATGGAAGCTAAGTAACTTACCCAGAGTAACACAGTCAATAAGTTTCTGAAGCAGGATTTGAAAACCAGTCTTCCTGACTCCACATCAAGTCAGCAAACATTTATTAAGCCCATACTACATGACAGGCACTCTGCTAAGCCATAGAAATACAAAGAAAGGCAAAAAAAATCCAGTCCATGCTCTCAACAAGGTCACAGTCTAAGGGGAGAGAAGCTTGAAAAAAACTCTGTATAAAAAAGATAGATACACACACATATGATAAATTAAAGTTAGTCAACAAAGGAAAATTTCTAGCCTCGAGAAGGACTAAGGCTTCTTCTAAGAAGGTTGAATCTCTTCTGGAACTTGAAGGAAGCCATGGAACCTGGAAAGTAGAGATGAGAAGGGAATTCATTACAGGCATAAGGTATAGGCAGTGAAAATTAGATATGGAGTTTCTGGCAGAAGGAATGGTAAGGAGGACGGTGTCCTTGGATAGCAGAGAATGTGGAAGTAAGGAATAAGATTGAAAAGACAAGAAGTAGCCAGGTGATGAACAGGACTTTGAATGTCAAACAAGGGTATTTGACTCTGGAGGTTAAAGGAGCCCCAGAAGTTTTTGAATGGAATAGCCGTGGTCGAACTTGAACTTTAGGAAAATCAGTTTGGCAGCTGAGTGAAGAAGGGAATGGAGAGATAAGGAAGGGAGACCGGGCTGTTATGTTAATAGTCCAGAGAGAGGTTCAGTGAAGAGAGCCTTAGCCATCATGAGGATAAGCAGAGAGAAGAGGCCATATACTAGAGATGTTGTGAAGGCAGAGTATCAGAAGCTTGCTAAATGTTTGCTAAAGTAACTGCTTGGAAGGAACCCCTTGGGAGAACAATTACCTTCAAGAGGTAATGTGCATGGTTGGAGTATATGGATTCACTGTTCCCCATTGTTAATCAGATCTCATCCCAATGCTCTCAGCTAAGGGAAGACAGTAGAGTATTGTGGAAAGGAACAGTACTAGCTAACTCTGCGACCTTGGGAAAGTCACCTCTAAATGGGGCTTGTTTCCCCATACATAAAGTGAGAAATTTGGGCTGTATGGTCTTAAGGATCCCTTCAGGGCTCTACCATTTTCTGATTCTTGGATTGCTAACACTTGAGCCATCTCTTCTTTACCCATAGCCCTCTCTGCTGCTTACATGCATTGTACCTGCATCTGCCCTGGGCTCAGGGACCTATATCCATCCTGACTTACTCCAGCAGACCAGCTAAATTCGAAAGCACTTACCCTTAGCAGAGCGGGATGGAGCCTGGGTCTTTCCACTGAGAGGACGGGGTCAGACCAAGTGACTTCAGACTTCACGTTCCTACCAGGAAGACTTAGATACAATTGCCAGGCAAAATAGCATTTCTATTGCCTTTCTGCCTACATCAGAATACTGTTTCTATTGTCACCCTTCCTCCACCAATCCAAGGATTAAATGTTGAGGTCAGCCATATCATTTCCAGTGAAACTGCCCAAGTGGGTCGGATTTTATCCTTTTCCAGCCCCAGATATAAAACAATAGCAACAACAAGAAAAATAGAATCAGGGCTGTTCTATCTAAAACAAGACATCTGTTCCCATTGAGCAATAGGGAAAATATGTTCTGGACAATCTTGGACCTTCTTATATCAAACTATGATTTCTTATCAAAGGATGAAGTGGCATTGCTTAACCCCATAGGGAAGATGAATTACTGCCTCCCTTCCCCCTCACTGAACATTTTCTCCATAACTCACAGAGCTGTTTCGGTAATATTGTCAGTGAAAAAATGCTGATGTCCTGTGTGTCTGTATGAATGTTAAATGACTGTAGCTTTAATTGGTTGCGGATGAACATGGATCTTTCTCTGTTGTTTTTTCTCTCTTTTTTTTTTCAAGAAAGACCAAATGGCCCTTGCGTTAGAAAATAAACATTTTTAAGAGAAAAGAGATCATGCATAAATATGAAAATTAGGCAAAATTAGACAAAGAAAAAAAGATTTTATAACCAAAGTAGATTGGGGTTCAAAAAAGGTAAAAAATTACAAAGGTAACCAGTGGAGCAGCACAAAAAACCTTAGTTCAAAAATAAAGAAAAGTAGTCTGTGATTGATGGGAATCATAGAGGAAAGAAAAATGGTGCAGAGAGGGAATCAATTCAGCCTGAGATAAGAGACAGGGTACTGACTTGTGAGGGAATGAAGGTGACCATGAACTAAGGACAGGCTGAATAGAGGTAGCCATATTTTTAAGTTGAACCAAGCTGGGCACTGCATCTAATTTATATAATTGGCAATAGTCTAAACAGAATGGTAGAGCAAGAGGTGGAAGAGATCTTAGAGGATCCAGCCTAACCTCCTTATTTTATAGATGAAGAATAACGAGGCCCAGGAAAGGTAAACAACATCAACAGCTTGCACTTATATAGTACTAGTGTGCCAGGAATTGTGATAAGTACCTCACATATATTATCTCATTTGATCCTCACAACAACTCTGAAGGGTAGATGCTATTATTATCCTCACATCAGAATTGAAGAAACTGAGGTAGACAGTGGTTAAGTGACTTGCCCAGGGTCCTACAGTAAGTGTTCAGGTGTTCCTGACTCCAGGTCCAATGTTCTGTGCGCTATGGCTCCACCTAGTCACCCATAAGTTCACCCAGAGAATACGTTGCAGAAGTAGTTCTTGAATGCTGATCCTCTTATTTGGCTCTTTTCCATTGTCTCACAACTGTCTCTCACTTACATCTTTGCTGCCTCCATGATGAAGACATATTCTAAATAGGGATGGAGGAGATAACGTCTTATTGCCATACTGTCCTGTAACCATGAGCTCCAATTTGGATCTTCAGGTCGTGTCAGTCAAAGTTGGAACCCAGAAGAGCCACCCAGCCCAAGTTCCTCATTCTACCAAGGAGGAGATAGTGCCCCACAGTGCCCTATGTCATATAGGGAGGCAATAAGTAGCCAAAGCAAAATCTGAGCCCAGGACTGAACTACAAATTGAATACCTTTTCCACAATACACCATCGCCTTCATGCAGCAACAAGTGAAAGAAGACTTAATTATGATCCAAATGCCATGTCCCCGGATACGCATATGCAGTATCTAATATCAGCAGGAAAACTGTTACCAATACCAAAACTCTTACCCAGTCCCCCCCCCTCCCACATCACCTTCCCCTCTGCTTTATTTTTAACCCAAAATGAAATCAAGAAGAACCACAGAGGCCCTTACTGTCTGTCCAGTAAAGAGGAGTTTATATGGATGTTTGCATAAATATTTCCTAATTTAGCATCAGGGATGGAGAGTTTAAGTGGAATGATGGAGGAATTCCCTCCTGCTGACCGCTCTGCAGAGAGCTTCACACCTTGTTGACCATCAGCTGAGAACTTCACACTCCATTGAAAACCCTTTAAAACAATTAACAGGTCATTAGCTTTTCAATATGAATTTTAAAACCTTGCTCATTAAATGAAAAATCGTTTTTGGGACTCCTTCCTGATGGCTAGTGAGGACACCCGCTGTTCTTGATGCAGCTGCTCCAGAGGCACTCAAGGAAACCTAAGAAGTAACTTGTGTCAGAGCTATCCATCCCTCTCATTCAACCTACAGGATTTATTTCTATACGGTGAGAAGGGCTCTTCAGGAAAAAAATCCACTTCTTTCCAGGGCATAAAAAAATCAGAGTAGGATCATGTTTCTAGAATTGGAAGGGACCCCCCCCCCTTTCATTTTACAGATGAGGAAACAGGCCCATAGAACTAAAGGGGCCACCAAGGTATCATGTGTAAAATGGCAGAGCTGAAATTCCATTCCAATAAGACCAAATCCAGCACATTTTAATCTTTTTTTTTTTTGCAGGGGTAATTGGGGTTAAGTGACTTGCCCAAGGTCACACAGCTAGTTTTTGTGCTAAGTGTCTGAGGCCAGATTTGAACTCAGGTCCTCCTGACTCCAGGGCTGGTGCTTTATTCATTGCACCATCTAGCCACCCCCAGCACATTTTAATATTTACTACAAAAGTAATCCAGCCCAACACATACTTAAACAGAAATCTCTTTACCATAATTGAGTAATTAACATTTGTTAGTTATTCCGTTTTTATATAATACAAAGGAACTCACCATCCTGTTGTAGAAAGAATCTTATCTCTGATACTCACTAGCTGAGCATCCATGAGAAAGTCCCTTAATCTCTTCCCTCCTTTGCTCTCTTGGTTGTAATTTTCTCACCCATAAATAGGCATAACAACAGCACCTACCCCACAACGTTATCAAATGACATAGCATATACCAAGTATTTTGTAAGCCAAAAAATGTCATATGGATGTTTGCTATTAATTATTAAGCTGTTTTCCCTTATACCTATCAGAAATCTGATTCTACGAAATTTACTCCCATTTCTTAAAGTTCTGCCTTCTGGGGCCAGATAAAATAAGTCTAATCCTTCCAAATGGCTGGTAGTTGTCCTTCATTGTCGAAAAGGACCAAAATGACATCACTATGTTAGAGCCAAGTTTCGGTGTGTCCAAGTGTGGTTGATCAGACCAATATGAGCTCAGAATGTTCTACCACAGGTCAGGCACAAATAGTCCATGTGAGCATCTCTGAATTCTTGTATCTCATGTTTCTTTTGAGCTATTCCAACTCTGCTGTACTCATAGAGCACAGCACCTTCTCTGATGAGGGCACACCATGCTGGGTGGTCCCATGCCAGTGTCCCCCATGTCACAATATCAATTCCAAAGTTCTTAAGAGAAACCTTGAAAGTGTCCTTTTATCACTTTTTCTGACCACCATGTGAGTATTTGCTTTGTGTGAGTTTTCCATAAAATAATCTTTTTGGCAAGCTTACGTTTTGCATTTGAACACTGTATCCAGCCCATCAGAATTGTGCTCTCTGCAGTAGAGTTTGAATGCTTGGCAGTTTAGTTCGAGAAGGGACCTCAGTGTCTGGTACCTTATCCTGCCAGGTGATCTTCAGGATCTTCCTAAGACAATTCAAATGGAAGCAATTCAGTTTCCTGGCATGGCACTGTCCAGGTTTCACAGGCATACAATGAAGTCAGCACAATGGCTCTGTATAATCTTCAGTCTGGTAATCAGTCTAATATCTCTTCTCTCTCCGACTTTCCTTCGGAGCCTCTCAAACACTGAGCTAGCTTCCTTCCAGATGGCAACCCTTCAAATACTTCCTGATAATACTCCCTTCTTACCTTCCTCCAAGCCCTTTCTATTCTCCAGGACTAAATAATTCCCATTTTCTTCATGTTATGTTCTTATGAGGTAATTTCAAGTTCCCCATTGATTCACATGCCCACGGTCCTGCTCGCCTTGTTTTTTTTTTTTATTACTCCACTGTCACAGTCTTTTTTTATAAAATCTGGATCCCCAAATGGCACATGATAATTTAAACACTGTCCCTAGAACAGAATACAATGAGATTGTCCCCTCCCTCTTTCTGTACACCATGCTTCTGTTAATATAACCTTATAAGTACATTAGTGTTTGTGATTCTTAGTGATTCTTCATACTCTTCATTCATATTGCATTTGCAGCCCATTAGACCCTTCAGGTGTTTGTCACACAAACTATTGCCAAGCTACATTTTCCTTTTTCTATATATTTATGCTATAGATTTGGGAGAACTAAATAATTTGTGTTGATTCCTATAAGATCTCATCTTTTTTAGATTCAGGTTATTCATTTTATCCTGTTGAGATTGTCTTCCTTCCTTCTTTCCTTCCTTCCTTCTTCCTTCTTTGCCTTTTCTCTTTCATTCTTTGGGTTGGTTTTTTTGGATTATGATCATTATCCAACATATTAGCTATACCTCCTAGTTTTCTTCATCTGAAAACTTGATGAATATTTCATCTGTGCTATCATCCAAGGCATCGTTGATGTGTTAAACAGAAGGACCTTGAGAACAGGTTTCCCAGGGCACTCTGCCTGACACCTCTTTCCAGGTTTATCTATTACTCATCACACTTTAGGTTCAATAGTTTAATGGAAATTAATTTCCAAAAATTATACTATCTAGTTCCCATTTTCCCAAGCACATCGTGGGAAATGTTGTCAAATACCTTGATAAAATCTAGAAAGACTGTGTCTTCACCATAAACCTGAGTTGTACTATTCCCATCAAAGAGTGGTTTCAGCAATGAAAAATGACTAAAGCTCTACAGGTTCCGTGGTTCTAGGCAAAATCTGTCTGTGGAGTGGAGAAACAAGGTTGAGAGTTTAGTTGAGTTGTGGTAAGATGAGGATAGAGGCTGAGTGAACAGAGGTCAAAGACTATGTAATGGTGGGCATACATGTAGAGCTGGAAGAGTCATCTGATCCAACCACATCATCACCCTACAGATAAGGAGACTGAGGCCCAAGGTCATACAGAGAATAAGTGTCAAAAGTGAAATATTAACTCCAGTCCTATGACCTTTGCTTCCTCATGTTTGAGATAAAATCTGTCTCTAGTAAAAGTTTCTAATTATGGAATTGAAAAGGCCCAATATGGTGTGGTGTCCATAAAAGATGTTGGTCATAACCAAATGGTTAATTAAGCCTAGTTAGTTATGGGGAAACACATTCTTGCTATAGCTTCTGAAAGCTGGAGCGGGAAGGGACTGCAGAGGCTGTGCAGTCTTCCCCCTCCCCCACCCCTGCCCCATTTTACAGAATAGAAAACCAAGGTCTAGGGATTAGAAGTTCATTACATAGAGACGAACAGAGAAATCAACTCAGTTGGAAAAATTTCACTCCCAATTCTCCTGGTGCATACAACTTTTTAACTTTGTCCATGATCCTACCTTCCAATGTATCTTGAGTTCCCTTAAGCTAGACAGCTTGGCTTCTGCTACTATCTTCCCCAACTTCCATTTCAGCCATGGAGATTATGCTGTGATGTTTACCATATATCAGTCTTATGGCCTTGAGGGGGAAGAAGGGGAAATGGGAGTGCTCTCCAATGATCTATTCTTTTTGAACATAGATAGAGAGATAGAATAGATAAACTAAATTCCCCCCTGTATCTCTTCTCACCCCATCTGAGAGACCCATGGGTTACCTGGGTAACAATTAATTCAAGCACAATCCATTACCATTGTGTCCATATTAGCTATTAGTAATTCCTCTCTCCTTTCTAAGTGTTTACCAATGATTTCTTTAATGATACATTAAAAATTTTTTTTTGCTTTTTTTTTAAAGGGGGAAGGTGGGGCAATTAGGATCAAGTGACTTGCCCAAGGTCACACGGCTCGTTTTTGTGTTAAGTGTCTGAGGCCGAATTTGAACTCAGGTCCTCCTGACTCCAGGGCCGGTTCTCTATTCACTGTGCCACCTAGCAGCCCCCAAAATGTTTTTAATAGGAATTAAGTTCAATTCTCACCACCTTATAGTTTAGTGAACCCAACTTCTTCCTTTACTTGAAAATTTCCAATCTCTGATAACTCTAGTATCCCTTCAATTTTCTACAGTTATCAAAAGTCCCACTCCAATGGCTCAGCAATCATATCTGCAAGGTAGTTCAGGATCCTAGGATACAGTGGAATTTGGTTCAATTTAACAAATATATTAAAGTGGGGATAGTTTGCACCAAGGGCTAGATTAGACTCTAAGAGTTAGGAAGACAAAAAATAAAATAGTCCCTCTTCTCAAGGAGTTTATATTCTACTGAGGAAAGACATAAAATTCCCATGAATAATAACAATCTAAGTATAATACAAGGTAATGTGAGAAGGAAGAGAACATCACCGATTTGGTGGGGAGGGCAGGGGGATCAAGGAACGTGTCACAGAGAAGGTAGCCACTGAGCTGAGCTTTAAAGAAGAGGAAGACTCTCTGATGGAGATAAGGATTGAATGGAAGCCAGAGATGGGGGATGGCTTTAGGGAATAGTTAGCAGTCCAGTGGTGTGAAAGGAGTGTGAAATAAATCTCAGCAAAGTAGGTTAGAGCTAAGGACTTTAATGTCAGGCTAAGTAAGGAGACTGTGACATTGACAATAATGTCATTGCTTTTAGAGACAATAGGCAGCCAATGAGGGTTTAGAAGCAGAAGAGTGAGATGGAAAGTAAAAATATTATTTTGGCATCTGTGTGGAAGATGAATTAGAGTAGGATCGATGGAAACACAAAGACGAGTTAGAAAGGTAATGTTGTTGTTGTTCTTCATGTTTCAATTGTGTCCAACTCTTTGTGACCCCATTTGGGTTTTTCTTGGCTGAGATATTAGAGTGGTTTGCCATTGTCTTCTCTAGGTCATTTTGCAGTTAAGGAAACTGAGGCAAATAAGTTTAAGTGTTTGCCGGGATCACGTGGAGAGTGTCTGAGGAACAATTTGAACTCAAGAAGAGGAGTCTTCCTGACTCCGTGAACCACCTAGCTGCCCCAGAAGGTCAGTACAATAGTGCAGATGATAGTGATGACAGTCTAAACTGATAGGGTAGCCTTTTGAGTAGAGATGAGGAAATCAATTTGAGGCATGATGTGAAAGTAAAAGTTAAGGATGACTCTATGGCCATTAGCTTACAGTAGTGGTCATGACTGAAATAGGGAAATCTGGAAGAGGAGCAAGTTAGAGGGAAAGTGAACGCCCTCCATTTTAGAGGTGCCGAGCTTGAAATATTGAGGAAACATCTCGACAGAGCTGTCCAGCAGGAAGTTGGCAATGTGTTTACCACAGTTCACCAGAGAGATGAGGGCTAGATAGATAGATCTGGGAGTCACTATAAAAATGACATTTGAATTCATGGAAGCTGATGGGATCGGGGGGAGAGAGAGAGAGAGAGAGAGAGAAGTTATCAGGAGAGAAACGTGAGGAATGACCACCCTTGGAGTGTGGAGGGAGAGTGCATGACAAACCAACAAAAGAGACTGAAAAGGGATGGTCAGAGAGGAAAGCAAGGCAGGAGAGGTGTCACCAAAGGCTTTGGAGGAGAGAGCATCTAGGAGAAAGCAATGGTCAGTCATTATATATATATATTATATATAATATATATATTATATATGTTATATATAATATGTATATATTATATATGTAATATATAATATGTATATATTATATATTAAATTTCTAAGGCTAGATTTTAACTCAGATCTCCCTGACTGCTGGTCCAGCACTCTATCCAATGCACGGCCCTGCTGCCACCTTGCTGGCAAGGTGGGTGGGGATAGCAAAAAAAAAAAAGTTACTGGAGGAGGCAGTAACAGGATCATTGGTAAGCTTAGAGAGAGGAGCTTCAGAAGAGCAATAGGATCAGAATCAAAGTTGCAAATTCCATGGGATAGCAAGGTTGGCATTTGGGGATGCCCTTCCTCTGCCTAGGACAGTGTGGGAGCCTGCACTTCTATTGGACATTTATAGGAGCATATTTTTGCATTGCTACTAGAAAATCAAGAGGTTCAGACAACTGCTCAAAGGAGACAGGGCTTCCCCTGAGATGTCAGTGAAATGACCACTGAGAGTCCTATCATCTTCATGCCCTTCTCCTAAGCCAGACTTCCCCATAACCATTGCAGCATCATTCTGCCTGAATGGGTAATGGAATAGATCTTTGTCATTCATTAAGAGGCCTCTGTGACCATGTGTGTTCCCTTTTTGCCTTGAAACAGGGGCCATGTTTACAGGTCTAAAGGTAGACAGGTATTTCAATCATGGATGCTTTGAGCTCGCAAAGTTCACAGCTGTGACACATCTTGCAGAAAGACTTTCACACCTTTTGGTACTGAGCCAATTAGGTACTAAGTCACGTGGGTTGTGTGCCTTCTGACTCTGAGCCTATGAGCTGAAAACTATATATACTGGAAGGCTGGTATTTTACTTCCGGTCTCACTCATGGGAAGAACGTTTCTTTGCGATTTGGCCAGATGAAACTCTGGGTAGCCGTTGTTAAGGAGCCCCCTGACTTTATGAAGCCGAGTGTTGGTGCTCCCTGGTCTAGTCAGGTAAATTGTTTTGTTACTGTTTAGACAGTTGGAACCCTGTCTATTGAATTCTTACTTGAATACTCACTTCTTTCTATTTATGTATCTTTCTCATTGTTTAATTAAAGTAAGATTACTAACCCCTTTAAAGCTGTCTTTCCTTTAGAAAAGTAGATCAAGAACCTTTGTTAATAGCCCCCCTGTGTGGGGCAGTTAGGTGCTGCAGTGAATAGAACACCAGGCCCAAAGTCAGGAGGCCCTTGGTTCAAATCCAGCCTCAGACACTTCTCTCACACACACACACACACACACACACACACACACACACACACACACACACACACACAAACTAGCCATGTGACCTTAGGCAAGTTACTTAACCCCAATTGCCCTACCTACCCCCCTCCAAAAAGCAAAACAAAACAAAATACAAAAATAGCCCTCCTGTGTACTGGAGTTATTGGTCTTACACCTCCATAGCAGCTGCAAGTATCATTACCAATACAATACCATACGAGGGCAAAGTATTGTTTCCCAACCTGAGAGTCCGTACCTGCAAGATACCCAGAGTCCCCTGTCTCCTGTTTCTCTCCTCATCCCCATGGAGCCCTGGACCAAGCAAGTTTGTCCTGTGAACCAAAATTTCCCATTATGGATCTGTCCAGAAGGACAGATATAAGGGGTTGAGAAGTAGGAAATAAAGTCAATACAGAAAAATAGAAAATTTTCAAGTATAGGTGTTCTTAACCTGACTTGAAGGTCCACAAATAATTTTACAAGGGTTTGTGGGTCTGAATGAGAAATAATATTTATTTTCATCAACTTCAAATGGAAATTTAACATTCCTTTCAATTATAAATTTAAAAAAATATTCTTTTGAGAAGGGGTCCATAGGCTTCATTAGATTGTAAAAGGGGCCCATGACACAAGAGAGTTTAAGGCCCTTTGGGGATTTGACAATGGAGAGGAGGATAAAGATAGGGTGACAATTAGAGAACATGCTAGGGACATGTGAAGGCTTTTTTTTTTTTTTTTTTTTAGAGCATTTGGGAAACCTGACTGAAGGTGTCAGGAAAGGAGCCAATACAAAAGGAGAGACTTGTAATGATAGACGAATAATGTGTGATAGGGCCAGCTCCAGGAGGGGGTGGTCTCAAATCAAAGGTGGATATGTTGGTATTGACAAATCCTGACAAGATTTAACAGGGTTTATTGCTTTCTGAGAGCCTAGCGCAAAGGAGAACAGGTAAAGATGCAGGTGGGTTCTGAGGGTATGATAGCCTTGATTTTTTTCAGAAAAAAAAAAAAGGGAAAATCAACTACAGAAAAGCACAAGGTAGAGTGAGGACGACAGGAACTGCTTAAAAGAAAAGAAAATGTTTAGAGCAACCATTGTAGAGAATGTGAGACTCAGTCGAGGAGAAATGAAATGATTAGCAGGCATAGAGAGGGCTTGGTTGAGATTAGACCAGATGAATTCATGGTAAGCTCAGTCACCATGGCTGAATGATTTATAGGATCATATATTGGATCTAGAAGGGATTTTAGAAGCCATCAAATTTAACCCCAGCATTTTATAAATGAGGAAACTGAGGCACAGTCCCTTCATTTTACAGAGAGGGACAGAGAGGCCAAGAGTAGCTAGTAAGTGCTGCACTGACCACTATATTATGCTGTCTGCTGCATGGCAGTCAGTGCAGAAAAAAATGATGGGATGGTTATGGCCCAGGTTTAAGAATTGACATGATCTAAATAGCAACTGTCCCCTTAACTTTCAGTGGTCTTGTCAGAATGTCATTCTTAAGAATACCCAATCTTTTTGGATCCCAAATCTAGCCTGAAATTCCTGCATTAGTCATTTTCAGTTAAAGACAATAAAGATCTCTGTTAAAATTCACAATATGTTATTTGAGTGAAGCAAGAAGTCATTAGCCTCCATTAACTTCTCAGTTCAGCTTAGTTTATTAGATTAGGCAAGCCTATCATGGAGCCCTCAGGGCTGGAAATGTAGGACAAGTTGGCTGTGATGGGAAGAAAGCCCCAGGAAAGGCTGATTGTGTCACTAGAAGACAAGGAGGCCAATGACCGGCCATAGCAGCCAGCCTGGGAAAAGGCAGGGCTTGTCTCTGCTAGGACAGAGACTCTCAGAATGGGGGGGAAGGAGCTAGAATTGCAGAACGAAGAATAAAAATAAAATGGAAGCTGTAGTCAGCACCAAGCTGTAGTCATAGCTAGATCCCATTCTAGGAAATGTTAAGCTAATGAGGCATCCAGAATAGAGATGTTTGAAACACCAGAACCAAGTAAAAAGGTTCAAATTGACAATCATCAATCGGGATAGGAGGGATTAGATTAAGAGATCCTAAAGGGCCAGAATTGTCTCTTGGCCTTTCTTTTCATCTTCACAGCTTAATACGGTGCCTGGAATGGAGTAGAATCTCAATAAATGTTGACTGATTGACTGACTTGAAGATTCAGAAATAAGAACGTACTAAACCAGAGGTTTTTAATCTTTTCTGTATGTCATAGGTCCTTTGGCAGTATGCTGAGGTCTGGGAACCTCTTTTCAGAATCAAGTTTTTAAATACATAAAATGAAATGCATAGGATTACAAAGGGAACTAATCCTACTTTTAGAGCTAAAAGGGACAATAGAGATCATGGAATGCAGTGCCCTAATTTTATAGGTGAGATGAGAAATGACTTTGCCAACATCACTCTTATAGGAATGTAAATTTTAAGATCTTCCCTGCCCCTAGGCCATTTAATAGGCTTAAGTGCACCTGGAGCCTGTGGTGGGAGGCTTGTTTTTCAGGAGATACTTTGTGATTGGGCAGTGGGTCAATTCTCTGACCCCTGAGAGGGATATATAAATCCTGATGTGAGACTTTGTTTTTGGGCTCACTTTGAGAAGTGTTGTGTGATTTGACCAGATGAGACTCTGGGCAGCCATTGAGAGCAACCCCCCCCTTGAAAAACCCAGGTGTTGATGCTTCCCCCTCTGGTAACTGACTAGGTATGGACGTAATGGTCAGACAGTTGGAGGCCTGTCTACTTGAAATGTTTTTCTGTCTTGTAATTTCTGCTTGTAATCTCGGTATACTCTGAAGTTCAGGCTGATAACTTTTTCCCCTGAACTAGGTAAATGATATGTTTGATTGATTAAAGCAAGATTTTTAACCCATTTTGAGTTGCTTTCCTTTAGAAAAGCAGATTTAAGAACCTGTGTTGGCAGCCACCCTGGGGATGCTGGGGTGCTTGCCACTACAATCACACAGACAATAAGTATCAGAAAAAAAATTCAAAACCAAATCCTTGGTGTTAAGTGACTTACTCAGGATCACACAGTTAATAAGTATCTGAGGTCAGATTTGAATTGAGGAAAATGAGTTTTCCTGACTCCAGACCCACTGCTCTAGAGATCCACTGCAACACTTAGCTGCCCTCAACATTAAAAATACTGGGTGGTTAAAAGGGAAAAAAGGAGGGGGGAAGGACGAAAAATGGCCCATTCAGGTACATTTCAAGTCTTGCACAAAATGACCTTTTGCATGGACCAAGTACACTGCAATAAATCTCCTACCATTTCCTCAATGGTCACTCAGTGGTAGTATTTATTTCTTAACTGCCTTCAGCTTTATAGCCTAAGATCCTGGGTCAAGGAGCTCGTCCCCTGACTGTCACCCAGTAAAAGTCCACTTGTCAGTGTTGAAGAAGTAATAACTTTTACAGTACCCAGGAGATCCATGCTGTTCTTGAAACTAATAGGATTTTTTTTAAGCGAGCATAGGCCTACATAGAACATAGTCTCTTTTGTCCAATAAATGTTGATCATATAATTATTATTGGATGATGACATCTCAGGATAGTCCCAGAATATACATAGAATTCTACATTTCTCCAAGAAAATCTTTATGTTCAGAAACTCAGGTGTAAGTTATATTTGTTCATTTTGATTTGGATCTATGAGTTAGTTAATCATTCTAGGAAATTTCTGGCATAGGCATTCCTCTACCAATGTACAGCGATTCATTTATGGACTGTAGCCCAGACTGCTGTTCTAGTTTTGTTTTTGTTTTTTTTTGTCTTTTGTTGTGGTTCGTTTTTCAGTCCCATCCGACTCTTCATGACCCCATTTGGGGTGATTGGGAGGTTGGCAATGATGTCAACAGTCAGAGCAAAATTAGGAAGAGGAGAGGGTTGGGGAAGCAAAAATAATGAGCTTGCTTTGGAAATTGACTTTAGAGATCACCCAGTTAACCTCTGCATCCTTTAAATGAGGAAATTGAGATCTAGAGTGATGAAGTTGCTTGTGCACAGCCTCACAGATGACCAGCTAGAGGACTGAACTGGGGATTCAAACCAAAATCCTTTGATTGGAGGATCTGGATGTGGATCCAGAGTGCCTTCAGTTGTGTCATCCTGCCTCAATTGTTGTTGTTTAGTCATTTTTTCAGTTGTGTCCTACTCTCCATGACCCCATTTGGAGTTTTGTTGGCAAAGATACTGGAGTGGTTTACCATTTCATACTCTGGCTCATTTTTGCAGATTAAGAAACTGAGGCAAACAAGGTTAAATTACTTGCCCAGGGTCACACAGCTATTAAGTATCCAGGGCCAGGTTTGAACTCAGGAAGATGAGTTTTCCTGACTTCAGGCACAGCAAAGCACAGCATCCTATCTGTCTGCCTGTCTACCTGTCTGCCTGCCTGTCTGTCTATCTGTCTATCTACCTATCTTTCTGTCCTTCAAGGTGACACTGTGCCACGTAGATCCTTCAATGAATCTCAAATGAAATAATGTATATATCAAAATTCTTTAAAAACTACAAAGTACAAACCTACAAACTGCAAAGTTTTAAGATATTTTTTATTATTACTGCCACTATGCTTCTCAGTCTCCCCACCTGTTTTTTTGTTTTGTTTTTTGGGGGTTTTTTGCTTTTCTTTTTGGAGGGTCTCCCCATCTTTAAAGTAAAAATGCAGGGAGGTGAGCCAGGGTACTGTGTTGATAAAGGGATTTCCTTCCTCTGAAGATGAGTTAAAATGACCTGAGCCCCATCACTTGGCAGGAAGTTATTAGTCAATAATGCTGCTTCAGCTATGGCTCCTGTTTCTCCTCAACTTCTGTCAGACTTCCTTTTTTGCATTTTGCTTTATTTCTTTTTTTCCCAGGTACAATGAACTATCATTTCTATGTTCAGTAAAACATTCCGCTCACCCTGTGGCTTACAGTAACTCACTCTAAGCAAGGGATCAAACATAATGAGTTCTGCTGAGTTCTGCATTTCCTCTCTCAATTTAGCTGATCCATCAGAAACAGGCAGGAAAGAGTTTGGTCATTTAATTAATGACCAAAGCTATGTTCTTTGGATTAAATGATTCATCTTGAAACAGGCCTTTGGTTTCCAGTGACATTTTCCCATTATACAACAATGCCCCTGGACACACATTCCTCGTTTTTGAGATCTAGTTTTGTAGCATCATCACCTTTTCTCTTGCTGAATGACTAAATGCATAAATGGAATGGGGGAGGAAAAGTGTTCATGAATTTGGTTGAAAACTAGTTTAATTCAGTCCATTAGGTATTATTTTTTTTCCTTAATAATCCCTTGGTGTATAATTAAAAACAACTCCATTTCCAGATAGGTTTGAGTGCCTCGGCAAAGCCTGAATGAGAACAGTTGGTCTCTAAAGCCTAACTTAGAAAATCCAATTCAGTTCAATACAACAAACACTTATAAAGCATCTACTATGAGCCAGGCACTTTGCTACACACCAAGGATGCAATGACAAAATTGAAACAGTGCCTACAAGAGAGATATTAGCTGATCTGATTTGCTTGCTGCAATTTCAATATCCATAAACATCCCTCATTGTTTATGTTTTGCACTGAGCTTGGTGAAAAACCTACGATTCTTTTTTTTTCCTTTATCTTGACCCTGGTTATTGAGGTGCAAAACAGGTACTGATGGGTACTATTCAGTTTAGAAAGACATTGAATACAGGACCAGCTTGGCTAAGTTTAAAGAGATTCATCACCTGGATATTAGTCCCCAACTGATCCATTTCTTTAGCCATAACAGTTCATTAAATAGATAGGGACTTGATATGAGCTTTTATTGATAAAGGGAATACCCATATAAAGAAATTCCTCTTCCCTTTTCAGCATCTGATAGAGAATTATCTCAACACTGAGAATTTAAGTGATTTTTCCAGGTCACACAGCTAGTATGTCTCATTAAAGCCATACCCTCATTCATGTAAGGTTCGCACCTGCATTGGTGGAAGAAGGATCCTCATCAATGACAGCATTGCTCTGTTGAAATACTAAATGGATAATTCCTTATACTAAATATGAAAACACTTTGAAAAAACTGAAAGTGTTCCTACTTCCTTTTTATATTTTATTTTAAAATATAAAATATTTATTTTAATTTATAAAATAAAAAAGCAACTTCACAACATAGTGTAATAAAAAGATTACACATGAAACTGCAAATCTACCATGTACAACTTGCTATTCCTTTTAAATATGTAATAAAGTTATGTAAATTTCTTTTTCCCTTTTTTTCTTCCCTTCACCCGCCCCCTCCACCCCACACTCTGGAGATGGTTATCATTAGACACAAATAGGCACATATAAAAATTATTCTGTACATGCTTCTATTTATCAATTCTTCTGGGGAAAAATACTGAAAGTGTTCCTCCTTCTTGAGAGGTGTCCCTAGCAACATAAGCTTAGTTATTTCCAATAAAGGAGGTCCTAGTAACAGGGAGGAGGTACGTGTGTTAACAGCTGAAGCTGGACCAGAAGATCTAGGATATAGGACTAGCCTCAAGAGCAGGAACTGTGCTGTGATTCAGAAACTGAATCAAATTGAGAAGCATGCCTTATAGATGAGCTCACTCAGATTCTGGGAAAACTGTTTGCATATCAGTTTTTGGACAGTTCCCTGAGCCCTAACCCTCCCCTCCTTTCTTATCTCCTCCTTTCCCCTTCCCTCCCCTCCCCTCTCCTCCCTTCTCCTCTCTTCTCTCTGTTCCTCTCCTCTCCCTTCTTCTTTCTCTTCTCTCCCTCCTTTTTCTCCTCTTCCTCCTTCTTTCTCTTCACACACACACACACACACACACACACACACACACACACACACACACACACACACACACACACACACACACACACACACCCTCTTGACCTTCTATGAGTGTTTGCTTCTTTGGGGCCCCTCACCTCTGAGCTCCTTAACTTAATACTCTTACCCACCTCAAATAGTTGTTTAGCCTTCTTGAATAACAGTATAAAAAGCAAGAAATCTGGGGAGGAAAAGTGTAATTGAAAGAATGCTAAAAATCAAAGCAAAAATCCAGCCAAGGTGATCTTGAAGTTCCCTTCTGACTCTGGCATTTTGTAAATGATTGCTTTGTATTGAAGGCTTGTATTTCTGGAGCATATTAGAGAAGGGGGGATGAGTTTTAATCCTTGATTTTTTTTAAAGTGGTGCTCATTCAAACACAAAAACATTACAAAACACAAAATAGATGACCCTGTAATTTCCAAAGCATTGGACTTCTCCACCAGAGTACTAGCAGCTGCCATTCATTACTGCCCACCCACTATCCCAGAGTGTAGTGAAAGAAAGAAGGTGAACAGCTGCTGCTTTGATTTTTTATGAGATGGTTTTTAACTTCTCTAAAGCCTTTAAAGAAAAATAATATCTTATCTTCTGTTACTGTTAAATTTCATCTAATTTAGTAAAAACTTTTGGAGTTCATGGAGCAGTGATCTTGAGATCAGGAGGTCCTAGGTTCGAGTGCTCCCTCAACACTAGGTATGTGACTGTATTGTCAAAATATTTGATAGTTGGAGTGTGTTAGTCAATAAACATTCATTAAGTACCATCTATATGCTTTATATTGTCCTTAGTTTGAGGGCATACACATAGTATGTGTATGCATTGAAGAGGAAAGGGATTATTAATTCTTGATTTTTGTCATTCCATTGAGGAACTAGTGTGTATATTTTAGTTAAGCATCTACAGTTTCAGTGTTTCCGCTATTGGGTGTAGCACTTTGCTACACCTTGTAGTTCTGGCAAATGGCCACGAGATGGGGATGTCTGGCTACTATTGCTCAAACACTCTAGCCCAAGAGGATGCTACAGGAAAATGTTCTTTTTTTTTTTTTTCTTTAAACAGGGAGGATGCATGCAGGAAATGAACTTTCAGGATTTCCTTCTGGAAAGGGATGCTTTCTTTTTGAAAAGTCCATTCCTACTTTGCTTCAGCATGTTACAGGAACTAATTCAGAAACATTGGTCCCAGTTCAGCTTTATCAGAGAGATGTGGAGAAGCAGTCCTGTTGCAATGGGGGAACTTTATGCTTTAGAGCAGTGAACCAAAATGATCTTCCTGCCTGAGAGGAGGAAGGGAAGGTTTGAGGGGCTGGAGGGAAACCTTCAGGCTTGTTTCCCCTGGGATACTAATGAATCCAAATTAAGCCTATGTACATTACCCTAATAACCTGGTAAGAGGAAGGAAGAGGGAGAGGGAAAGAGATAGAGATTGAAATGGGACCTGATTTCATTGATAGAGGCAACTCTCAGATGAGGACTGTCCTTAAAAGCCCTGAAAAGTTAAGGCCCCTATTTTCTCTCCTGTACAAACTGAGGCTCATTGAGTTTACCCAACTAATTAATTGGTCAACTAAAACCTAGTGGAATATGAAGAGGAACTGCAACCTTGGTGGAGGAAGATGCTAAAATGAGTCAGGGGAGAGAAGAGACTTAGAAAAGTTAAGGCATTGTTCCCCTATGCATGGACATGGAAGATCATGATTATTTAGTAAGTTTTCTGCAATAATTTTGTAACTTTTTACATATTATTTTCAAACGTATATATTTTCATTGTATTTAAAACCATTGCTAATCTAAAACCGGATCATGTGTTGATTTCTGGGAGCAAGAGCAGGTAAGGTAAAGCCTGTCTCCTCTTTGCTCTGGGAACTGGAAAAGAGAAAGTCAAAGGAGAAAGAGATAAGTGGCCAGGAGAGGGCGATATTGAGCTTAGTCCCCTGCCTCATTAGAAGAATGGAAGCGAAGGAAAGCCCTATACTTGACCTGAAAAGTCTGGTAGTGAAAGCCAAGAGCATTGGGAGGCAGATGACGCACATCCTCCTGAGCCCAGCCCCTTCATCTTTTTAGGGGACTAGAGATTTGCAGCACAGGTGACTCACTGACAAGCCTTTGTCTCTGCTAGAAAGTCTAGGGGAATTTTGGCAGTAATTGGGTACAACTGCTCCCATCCAGAAACTTTTGTAAGATTATTCCATATAATCAAAAGGACTTTGTTTTCTGGTTGAACAGACAGATGGCAAATTTGTCAACTGTGGTATGGTGAACTAAGGGCATAATTTTGGTTGTTAGTTACTTAAACCTCAAAGTTTTACTGAAGTCTAATCAGCAATGGAGATGACCCTTCAGTGTATCAGCAGAGATCCTATTCTGGTTTGTCCTATCAAACAATCAACAAGCATTTATTAAGTGCCTTCTGGATGCTAGGATCTCACTGAGGTTACAAATACAAAGAATGAAACAATCCCAACGTTCAAGCACCTTACATTCTGAGTTTATTACATTCCCCAAAGCATTAAATCTAATCATTATTTGTCACCACTCTGTTTTAACTCCTTAGGTCCAAAATCACAAGTTTCTACAATTTCTTTTTCCAATAACAGAACCTTTGTTGAAAGACTTTCACATTTTTGTTGTTGTTGTTGTTGTTGTTGGTTTGAGCTTGTGATTTCCTTGGTGAGAGGAAATTCTCCCTACCAATACTCATCTGTACTGTTTTGTGATTTCTGGTCTTAGAGTACTCCCTAGGGGTACAGAGAGATTGTCTTTCCTTTAAGGTCACACGGGCTAGTAGGTGTCAGAACCTGTACTTGAAGTCTTCCTGATTTCACAGACTGTTCCCTATCCACTGTCAGACTACAAAGTGGTTTTCATATACAGTATTTCATTTGGTTTAAATTGATATAATTCAAAGGAGCATTGAATTTATAGTTATAATCCATTCAATGGGCATTTATTTTATGCCAATCATGTGCCAGGCCCTGCGGATGTATCTAAAGTAATTTCAGGGACAGGGGCAGCTAGGTGGCACAGTGGATAGAGCACTGGGCCTGGAGTCAGGAAGATCTGAGTTCAAATTAGGCCTCAGACACTTACTAGCTGTGTGACCTTGGGTAAGTCACTTCACTCTCAATTTGTCTCAGTTTCCTCATCTGTAAAATATGCTGGAGAAGGAAATGACAAACCATTCCAGTACCTTTGCCAAGAAAACCCCAAATGGGGGTCATGAAGAGTTGGACATGACTGAAATGACTAAATAACAATGACAGTTTCAGGGATGGGGAAAGAGCTCAGGTTTAACATGAATGGCAGATAATGAATTATAGAGGCCCTTTGCCAGAAAATATAACTGAAGCATACAGAATAGTAGCATAGGGACATTGGAAGGACAAGACAGCTTTAGATGGGGAGTAGTGAGTAGTGGTAAGGGAAGGGAGCTTCAGCTCAGCAATCTTAGACTCAGAATCATAGGAATGGAATGAGAAGCTATAGGGTGACATAGAACAGATTGTTGAACATAATCAGTCCTTAAGAAAGAAGCAGAAAGAACGGCACGGCTGTGGGTGTGCGAATGGGAGTAGGGGCAGAATGTCTGCAGGACAGATCTCCGGTGACCGGTCCTTCCTGACTTGGAAGGCAGCAGTAGAGAGTCCCAGGCCCAAGATTTTCCTGTGGCAGGAGGCAGATAGGACACATTTTTCTTTCACTCTGAACTCAGGCCCACTTTGTCTTCATTTAAGTCATGACTTGACTATCTGCTATAATAATAATTAACAATAATGGGAATGATAGTAATGAAAATTTCTATCATACTTTAGAGTTTACAAAGTGCTTAAAATATATTCACTCATTTAACCCTTCCAACAACCACATGAGGTAGATATTGTTATCATCCCCACTTCAAAGATGAGAACACTGAGTCTGAGAGGTTAAATAGCATTTTCCACTTGTTGCTGAGGCAGGATTGTAAGATCTCCTCCAAGTCATGACCTTGGGCAAACTAGGTGGTGCAGTTGTCAGGCTTCTGGATCTGGAGTCAGGAAGACCTGAATTCAAATCTGGACCTACTAACCATGAGCCCAGGCACAAGTCTCTTAAACCCTCAAACCTCAGTTTCCTCGTCTGTAAAGCGAGTATAGTAATGGTACCTTCCTCCTGTGGTTATTGTGAGTCAACTGAGATAACATATGTACAAACCTTAAAGGCCTATATACATCTCAGCTATTGGGCAAGCCACATTTTCTCAGCTTCACCCCACTTTGCAGATTTGTTATATTTTATTTAATTCAATGTATGCAAAACACCTTCTAACTATAAATACTGGCATATTTCAGTAGAAACCATGTCACACATAGGGAGTAGTGAGTGATGGCCAGAGAAGGGAACAGAATGCTCTTCTTGTAGATGCCTGCACTTAGCCATCCGACAGTGTGGATCACAGCCAATCCACACCTTTTCCTCTCTTGTGACTCTTATCCATGTTCCGTAAATCCTCCACGGGTGGTCAGTTTAATATCTTGGAGATCTTTCTGGATCTTGTCACATTAAGTGGGTACCAGTATAGCATGCAGACTCTATCTGTTACCCCAACTTTTCTGAGAGGCAGCTTGGTGACATATTAGATATATGCCTAGACTTAGGAAGATCTGAGTTCAAATTTTCTTTCAGAGACTTATGAGCTGTGTGTCCCTGAGCAAGTTGCTTAACCTCCATCTGTTTCAGTTTACCTCCCAAGATTATTGTAAGGGTGAAATGAAATTATATTTGTAAAGCTCTTATCACAGGGCCCAGTTCATAGTAGGGGTTTAACAAATTATTGTTTCCTTCCTTTCTGTTCACACATTTCTTTGATATGGCTTCTTGTGCACAATTCATCACTCTATAATAATAGGCTGTGGTCCACCATTCATCTTTCTCTTTGTATCACCACAATTTTGGTTTCTCCAAAACTGGTGTATTCCATGATTCAAAGACAAGTATACAACACAACCTAAAGAATAATGCTGTTAAAAAGGTGGGGTTTTGTTTTAAGGTGAAGCTTGGGGTCTTTAGAATATAAGCTCCTTGCAAATATGGATGTTCATTCTTTGTACATTTTATCCATCCATCGGTTGGCTGGTTGGTTGTCGTCCTTTGTTCTCAAAGAGGACCAAAATGACATCACTGTGTTAGAGCCAAGTTGCAGTGTGTCGGACCGTGGCTGCTCAGGTCAGTACGAGCTCGCAGTGTGCTACCACAGGGTGGGGCTTTGGGATGGATTCTTTAAATGTGTGCATCTCACATTTCCTTTGAGCCACTTCAATTCTGCTTTGCTCATCCAATCCATTAAACGTTTGTTCAGCACCTGCTATGTGACAGGTACTGTGCTAAGTGCCAGGGATACAATTAATAAAAGAAAGACAGTCCCTGCCTTCAAGGAGCTTACATTCTAAAGAAGGAGCCAACACACAAAAGGCGGCAGCAAAAGAGTGAGGATTGGGAAGGGGACATCAGGGGCTACCCTGTGGGGGGCAGGGGAGCATCTTGTTTTGTGGAACTGAAACAGTCAGGGCAGTAGATGAGAAGCAGGGTGAGGTGACAGTCCAGTTTTTGTGCTCCAGGCAGGAAGGCATCGGGCGGAGTTCGGTGCTCTGCCCTCCAGCCTTCTAGTCAAAAGGGAGACAGATCTGAGGGGAAGTGATGTCAGTCAAGGCTTGAGTTAGCACCAGGATTGTAACTTGAGGAGTGATAAACTTATCCTCAAAGGGCATCTTGTTCCGTGCAGTTGAAAGCAGGCAGGGCAGCAGATGCAAAGTGGAGTGAGCTGTATCCCTAGCACCCACTATAATGCCTGGAGCAGAACTGACACTTAGAAATATTGGATTGATGGAAAGTCCTGCCCAGTTTCCCCGATGCCAGCCAGACTGCTCTTGTCCTCCTGTTTAATTCTAGGTTCAGCCCTCTGTCAGCATGCAGCATCTGTCCCAGATATAGGCAAAGAGGGACCAGTTCTTTGTTTTTTTTTCTTCCCTCTGCACAGCGTAGGATGGACAAGACTTTGCAGACAGTCTGAACTCTTGAGTGACCACACATTTAGCAGGCTCCGCATTGCTCTAGGACTTGATAAAGGGACAATGCAATCCATACTTTGGAGTTTCTGAAGGACTTCACTGTATCAGAATCCCTCTGTCTGGGATCTCTTGTTCTGGACTTCCTCCATGACAATGGCAAACACATTTTGTGAGAATATCTCTCTATTTTATGCTTCATTTGATATTAATGAACCAAGAAGTTCTGAGCCAACTTATATTCATCGTTTTATCTCTCAAGGAATCTTTAATGATGTTAATATAGGCATCAGGGTCAACTTGTTGCAGTATACATTAAGGCTTAATTTTACTCTATGGAATCAAATGCTGTCTTATAATAACCAAACATAGACACAATAGGATCTTATTTTCTCTAAATCTTTCAGTTGATAGTGTAACAATAAATATGTGCTCTATTAGAGATCATGCCCAAAATATTTGTATAAATCATTCCTATAAATAAAGATTTTTCTGGAAGGAAGAAAAGAACAAAAAGTTGGAAGAAAGGGGAGGGGAAAAGGAGAGGAAGAAGGAAAGAAAGAGAAGCAGAGAGAAGATGGAAGAAACAGAAAGAACAGTGGTATGCAAAAATGGATAGAAAGACAGAAGGGACCCTTCTGGGGAGAAATGAAAGATGGATCTTAATAGGTGAGGAAAGGAAGAAGATTTTTCAGAGAACCTTGATTAACAATTATTTGTTGAGTTGAATTGAGTTGATTGGAACATGGAAGAAATATCTAATAACTTATTATCTTACTGTGGTTGTGCATTTGTTAACCCTGACATACCCGACAATTTTATCAATGGCTTAGATAAAAACATAAATGGCGAGCTTATTCAACTTGACACAAACCTGAAAGAAGGAACTAATCCTTTGGATGAAGAAATTAGAATCTAAAATTCTTTTGGCAAACTGGAACAATGAGACAAATCTAATAAGATGAAATCTAACAGGAATAGGAAGATGCCCTTCAGCTCAAAAATAACTGCACAAATGTTATGAGGGAAGGAAGGAAACAAATATGAATATAGTGCTCACTCTGTTCTGGGTTCTTTGCTTAGCACTCTTTTATGACTATTATCTCATTGGATCCTCACAATAAGCCAGGAAAATAGGCACTATTATCATCCCCATTTTTTCAGTTGAGAAACATAAGGCAAACAAAGGTTAAAGGATTTGCCCAGGGTCATGGGGCTTCTAGCTGGCACAGTGAATAGAATGCCAGCCCTATAATCAGGAGGACCTTAGTTCAAATTTGAACGGACACTTGCCAACAATGTGACCCTGGGAAAGTCACTCAATGCTGTTTTCCTCAGTGTCCTCTTTTGTAAAATGAACTGGAAAAGGAAATGGCAAAACACTGCAGTATCTTTGCCAAGAAAACTTCAAATGGGATCACGGAGAGTTGGACATGACTGAAACAATTAGGGTCACACACTAGTAAGTGTCTGAAGCCAGATTTGAACTCTCCCTCTAACGTTTTGTTCTCTTTCAAGAGCAATTTATGTGAAAAGATATATCAGAGTTCTCATAGGCCCTTTAGAAGCTATCTAGATTGGGGCAGCTAGGTGGCAGTGAATAGAGCACTGGCCCTGGAGTCAGGAGGACCTGAGTCCTCTTACTTACCTTGACACTTACTAGCCATGTGACTTTGGGCAAGTCACTTAACCCCAGTTGCCCTCCAAAAAAAGCAAAAAAAAACAAAACAAAAACAAAAAAACAAAGGAGCTATCTAGATAGAGGAGTTTTCAGAATTGGAAGAGACTCTGGAAGCAGTCTAGCTCAAGGCATTTTTATTTTTCATCCCTGAACAGAAATTCCTTCCCCATCCACAACTCCTCTTTATGAACTCCAGAGATGAGGAACCCAATGTCTTTCCAAAGAAACTCTTTTGGAAGAGTGCTAATTTTTAGTCATCAACCAAATCAACCTAGTGCCCATCCAGGAGAATGTAAGCTTCATTTTGTGTGTGCCCCTTGTGTGATGAGAGGTCGAAGACATGCTCCCCATGAGTCCTCTCACATTAGAATTCATGGCTGCATTCATCAGAATGTGGAAGTCTTCCATTACTGGAAACAGGGGACAGAGGCTTTATTAAACCCCTCTTATGTGCCAGGTCGTGTCCCAAGTGCTTTACAGATATATCACTTCATCCTCACAGTGACTCTGTGAGGTAGCTGCTGTTTTTTTCTCCACTGTATAGTTGAGGAAACTGAGGCAGAGGGAATAGGTCAATTACTCGAGGTCACACAGCTAATATCTGAGGCTGGATTTGAACTCAAGTTTTCCTGACTCCAGGCCCAACACTCTATGCCCTGTGCACTGGCTGCCTAATGTTCTCTTTTGTATTATGATCATATAAATTCATCTTTCATCATTCCATGCCATCCCCATGAAATTTAGTAAAGAAAAATTTTTGAAAAGTATAACTTTTAAAACACTACCAAAGAATGTGAAAAATCAGTTTGTTAGAGAATTTAGTTTCTGCTAAATAAATTCCATGAGACTTCGGCATTTGTGTTCTTTCTTACCTTTCAGTGACAGGAAGAGTGAGGGCTCTACTTTTAGTATTCATTCTCCCTTTTGGAATGACTAAACAGATTCCTCTGTCCTTAAACATCTCCCTTTATCCACCATAAACTGTACTATATTTTTCTAAATATTACTTTTTCCTTATCTGGATTTTGAGTGTGGTTTCCAGAACAGAGTTTATGCCATCTGGACTGCCAGGGATTTTGGAACTTTCTGGTTTTTAATCTACATTTTTCTATAGTTAGACTAGGGCAACTAGGTGGCACAGTGGATGGAGTGCCAGACTTCGAGTCAGTAAGACTCCTCTTTTTGAGTTCAAATCTGGTCTCGGGCACTTACTATCTGAGTGACCCTGGGCAAATCACTTAACTCTGTTTGCCTCAATTTCCTCATCTGTAAAATGAGCTGGAGGAGGAAATGGAAAACCACTCCAGTATCTTTGCCAAGAAAACAGAGTCGGACACAACTGAAAAATGACTGAACAATAGTTAGATTAATAATTGTTTATTTCACTGAAAATGCTGTTCCCAGGGACATAGAAAGTCTTCTCCCCAGACTTAATGTCTGACTAAAATTCAGGGTGTAAGAGCCTGGAAGTCACTGACATTTACTTCCTATTTTAAAAGAAAGGGAAAAAATATACTTAATTAGACATCCTCTCTTGAGAATTTCTTGTTGAGGATGGACGGATATGTGACTTCTGCCTTTCAATTGCTACTTCCTACACTAAGATAAATAAACCCTGGACAGAGCTCTGTTTTACTTTTAATGTAGTGGAAATACCACTGAAGTAGGAGCCAAAAAGCCTAGGTTTGAAGCACTAGCTCGATCCACTAGTAAAATTGAATGATTTTCGAGTATTAATTTGGACTTCAATTATTTCATCTGTAAAATGGGGATAGAAATACCTGCTAAACATACTTCACAAGATGTCTACAGCTATTAAATGGGATAATATGTGAGTAGGCAGCTACATGGTGAACCTGAGTTCAAATCCTGCCTCAGACATATACTAGCTGTGTGACCCTGGGCAAGTCACTTAACCTTGTTTGCCTCAGTTTCCTCATCTGTAAAATGAGCTGGAGAAGGAAATGGCAAACCACTTCAACATCTTTGCCAAGAAAATCCCAAATGGGGTTATGAAGAATCGGACACAATTGCAATGAGCCAAAAAAAAAAAAATGTGAGCATTTTGTACACTGTAAAGAACTATATAGTATGCATTGATTTCAAGATCTCTGGCCCTAATACGGAACAGTGGAAATATCACTGCTAGCTCTGGTAGCTAATACCTGAGTAACCTCATACTTTACCTCATTAGCTAGTGAATATTCCTGAACCTCAATTTCCTCCATTTACAAAATGAGGGGGTTAGACTAGATGGGTTCAATGGTCATTTCCAGCTCTGGCTCCCAGGTCTGGCTAATACTAACTGGCTTGTATATCCTGGTCTCTAGGTGTCTCCTTCCCTAGTCTGTTTGATTTCACTTCCCTTTGACTTCCCCCAAACACTTACCTAAGTAGATCCATCCACATAACCAGACTTCTATCAAGTTTCATTATATAAGGTGATTAGATGTGTAGTTATAGTGCCTATTCAACAGTGGGAACCCTCAATAAATAGTCAGCAGTAATGTTGACTGACCATTGAGCGTGCCTCCTCTCTGATACCAACAGAGGTGACTTCCTTCAGGGAACCTGCACACCATCGTCCTGTCTATGTAAAATATTTAGGCCTGGGGGCAGCTAGGTGGCGCAGTGAGTAGAGCGCAGGCCCTGGAGTCAGAAGGACCTGAGTTCGGATCCAGCCTCAGACAACCCACACAAACAAAAAAACCTAGCTGTGTGACCTTGGGCAAGTTACTTAAACCCAATTGCTTAAAAAAAAAAAAAAATATATATATATATATATATATATATATATATTTAGGCTTGAACTAACTGTAACTTGATCACATACTCTTTGAAATCCAGACCTTTAAAAAGTGAACTCTTAGTAAGTTCTTACTGTTAGATTGACAAGATGATTGGGGTTGAGTCCTTTATAATTCTTTTGTTTTTGTTTTTTCTTTGCACATTAAATTAATCACAACAACCAATTTAATAGGAGACCCCTTTTTCTAATCTTGGTTTTTCTTCTTTCCATGACTCTAGGTTGTTTTGGGTGTTTTTAATTAACTATACCCTCCCATTTTGCTCGTAGCCTTCTTTGATCGGGGGGCTGATGTATTATTCTGTATATATAATATGTAAGTAAGGGGAGAAAGGAGGATGTAGCAAAAGTGGGCTGAGGAAAGAGAGTAGGGGGGCAATAAAATCATTATAATAGTCAAGTTTATAGACTTGAAGGTGGAACAGAGGATCCACTGAGAAAGGATTAAGAAGACAGGGACCAGGGTGAAGGCAGAAAGATGCTACAAAGAGTGTATCTGCAGAAACATAGAAGATAGTGACCTTTGTTCGGAATTACCCACTGAGGGTGACACTAGTGAAATGGACATACCTTTGTCTCTTTGATGTGAAAACTTTGGCTTTCCTAGTCTGGCTCCCTCTTATGCCCCAGAACTTTGCTGCCCTATGACGCACTGCCTTCCTTCCTTTGACTTGTCCCTGCATCCAAGGATGAAAAAAACAAACAAACCTCTAATTCTGAAAACAGAACTAGGTCCTGGGACTGCTGCCTCAACTCTTGTCATTTGTAGCCAGAACTCCAAAGGGTAAAGACCACACTGGCAGAAGTTCTGCCCCAGGGAGTAATCAGTCTTCATATACATGAGGAAGAGTCTTTCAAACTCAAATATTTTCAGTGGAATAGGAATTAGTTTAGCTCTTCAGCATTCAAACCCAACTAGTGGCTATTAACATTTCAGTAACATACTTCCTCAATCATTTCCCAATCCCAAATTTCAAAAAGACTAAAAACTAAAGCTTTGTTCAGTATGAATCACCTAGTTGGCTTAATGGTCTCCAGGTCAGGAACAACTGAGTTCAAAACTGAACAGACTGCTTACCCTCCCTCTCCCTCAGTATCCTTAACTATAAAATAGGATTGATAATAGCACCTACTTTCCAAGGTTGTTATGAAAATAAAATGCTATCACGTATGCAAAATAGTGTGTAAATGTAACATTTACTATTACTATATTTACTATTATATACTATTACTATTATAACTATTACCAAACAATCTATAAACACCTATTATAGTTATCCCTTTAACCTCTAGGGGGTTAGGAGCAAGGTTGTGTTCCGGAAAATCTGCATAAAATGTTTTTGGCCCTCCCTTCATACCAGCGAAGTCTGGTTTCTTTCTTTTTTATGAGGTGTTTATAGAACCATAATGTAAAATTTGGGCTGATATGTTTTATGCATTTGTCTGTATCGTTGGCTGGCCTTTGTGTGTTATCTGTGGCTTCCACCAAACTTCCACAGAATTCCCATTTAATTTCTTACACCAACATGTGATATATTGAAACTGTGTTGGGGAAAGGTGCAGAATGGAGGGGATAACTGTATTTGTCAGACACTGCTAGGATCTGAGAATACAGAGATATAAATGTAATTGTCCCAGTCCTCAAAGAGCTTATGTTCTATACTACACATCCAGCAAAGTGTAAACCCACCCACTCCTATGCACGGGCTGATTCTGATATTGTCTGGAAATTTCCTTTTGTGGTAGATATCTTTCAGTAACGTCCTACTGCAGCATTTTACTATGGTAGGGAAGTGAACCTGGGTTCTTGAGGTTTATGCCCTGGGAAATCCTACCAAATGGAAACACTTCAAGGTCAAACCCTAAGACCCAAAATTAAACAGACAGACAGACAGATAGATAGCGATATATAGTCACAGGTTTTCCTCCTACCAGTCTGACAGCTTCTTCTCAATTGTTTGTAGCTTCTCCCTTCCTCCATCTCCAGATCCCACCAGCTAACCATAGATGTCCTCCAAGATCCCTCTTTTCTCCTCCCTCTATACTACTTTACTTGTTTATCTCATCAGATCTCAAAGATTCAATTATCATTTCTGTGCAGATAATTCTCAGAACTATAATCTAACCCTAACCTCTCTCTTGATCTCCAGCCTCACATCTCCATCTGACTATTGAACATCCTAAGCCAGGGATATCACTTAGACTTTTTATTTTACCAAGTCTCCCTATCTTACCCAGATTGGAAGTTCAGTGGCCATTGGCAGGTTCAATCCAAGTACTGATTGCACAGAAGCTTTAACCTGCTCCATTTCTGACCTGTACTGGCTCTTACCCCTCCTTAGGTAGCCTGGTGGCCCTTCTTTTCTCAAGTGCTCACCATATAGATGGCTCAGTTCATATAGACACCTGATCAGCTTTAGTCCTACTGTATTTCAGAACTCCTGGGCTCAAGCAATCCCTCCCAACTTAGCCTCCCTAGTAGCAAGGACTAAAGATTTACCCCACCATGCCCTGTCCCATAGACATCTAAAACTCAACATGGCCAAAATGGAACTCATTTTCTCCAAAACCTTTCCTGTTCCTAATTTCCCTATTACTATCAAGGTTTCCACCAACCCCCTATTTACCCATACTCTAAACCTAGGTAGCAGCTTCGAATCCTTACTCTATCATTCCCTTCCACAGTCTGTTAGTTTTCAAGTTCTGTCACTTCTTCTTGTGTAACATGTCTCTTGCATACTTTTCATTCTTTCCCCTAACATTGCTCCTATACTCATGACCACTTGCCTGGGCTGTTACAGTAGCCTTCTGGTTGCTCGTTTGCTTTAAGTCTCTCTCCATTATAGTCCATACACCACTCAGCTGTCAAAGTCATCTTTGTGAAGTACAAGTTACCATCTTCCTCTAAATCAATGAATTCCAACGGCTCCTTATTGTCTCTAGGGTCAAGTATAAAATCCTCTCTTAGCCTTTGAAAACCCTTCATGGCTCTTTTCTATCTTTCCACTCTTTTTATAATTTATTGCCATTCACATAGTCTTTAGAGTCCAGTGATACCAACCTCTAACATTTCTCAGAATCAACAGAGTCAGTCTTCTGACTGTATTTTCACTATCTGTCCCCCATGACTGTACCTCTCTCCCTTTTTATCTGTCTCCCAGCTTCCCTGCCTTCCTTTAACTCTCCACTAAAAATCTGTTTCTGTAAGAAGCCTTTCCTGATCCTCCTCATTGCTAATTCCTGCCCCCTGCTGATTATCACTGATTTATCCTTTTTTATAACTTGTTTTAGTTGTTTACATGTTGTTTCCTCCTTGACACTATAAGCTCCTAGAGAACAGGGTTTATTTTTCTCTCTCTATCTCCAGAACCTAGGACAGTGGCTAACATACTAGACACTTGATAAATGCCTATTGACTTAATTTGCCAAGTTGTAGGGGGTTGGTACTCTCCATTGCTGAGCCAAAACTCACAATAATGAGTTCTTTATTTTTGATGTCAGAAAAAAATAGTCATTTAACAATGGAGATGTAAGAAACAATAGAATAAAGCCGAAGGCTATACAATTGTAATGAGCATGTTTGAACCCAGAGAAGAATTTTTTAAAAACGCATTTCCCTCCTGTTATTGCAAGGGAGGACTCTGGGTGTGGAATTGTGTGTGTGTGTGTGTGTGTGTGTGTGTGTGTATGTGTGTGGGGTCAGATATGACCATTATGTTCATTAGATTGCTGAACTGCTTTGTTTTTTAAAATACTTATTAATATTTATTACAAAAGATCTTTCTGGATAGGGGAAAGGGGAGGTATATACTCAGAAATTAATGTGATATGCCTAATGGCTACCATGGAAATACATTTTGCATGACTTCACATAAATACTCAACATCATATTGTTTACCATCTCAAGGGATAGGGGAGGGGTGGGGGAGAGAGAATTTGGAACTCTAAATTCTTAAAAATATATGTTAAATATTTCTGCAAGAAGGCTTTCCTGATTCTCCCTATTGCTAGTTCCTGCCCCCTGTTGATTATGTCTGATTTATCCTTTTTTTATAGCTTGTTTTAGTTGTTTACATGTTGTTTCCTTCATGACATTCTAAGCTCCTCAAGAACAGGGTCTATTTTTCTCTATCTTTTTTTTTTTTTTGCTTTTTGGAGGGCATTTGGGGTTAAGTGACTTGTCCAGGGTTACACGACTAGTTTTTGCGTTGTGTCTGAGGCCAAATTTGAACTCAGGTCTTCCCAACTCCAGGGCCGGTGTTCTATTCATTGTGCCACCTAGCCGCCCCTTTTGTCTATCTTTCTATCCCCAGAACCTAAGATGATAGCTAACACATGTTAGTTAGAAAAAAATTTTACATGTAATTGAGAAAGAGTCAATTAAATAAATTAGAAGTATTAAAAATAAAAAAAGGAATTGGGAAAATGGAAATTGATGTGATATAAAATTATGGTATCAGTACAAAAATAGAACTATGAGTATATTTTCATCTTTATCTTTGTATACCTGGCTCTAGCACCATATCTTACATATAGTAGGTGCTTAATAAATGATTGTTATATTAAATCAGCCTTATGATTCAATTGCCCCTTCTTGGAAGGCCCTCCTACCTGGTTATCCAAATCATATCCATCCTGACAGATCCAACTCCTCTCAATTCATCTATGAGGTCTTCCCCACCTAGAGAAAGTTTGCAGTATCTTTCTTTTCAGAACTTGGAGCACTTATTATCTGTTAGCCCTTATTGACAATTATTCTGCCTTGATCATATCTTTCGTAATGACCCTTCATTGTCTTGTCAGCCCAATTGAATTAAAAGATTTTTTGGGAAAGGGACTAGATATTATACTTCTAGGTTTCCCCATATCAGACTAGGCTAGGTAGCTGGGGGATATAGAGAAATTGAACGTAAGTTCCCTAAGGTAAAGGTAGCTAGGTGGCACAGTGGATAGAACACTTGATTTTGAGTTCAAATACAGCCTTAGACTTTTACTAGCCATCTGACCTTAGTTTGCTTCACTTTTCTCATTTGTAAAATGGAATAATACCTACCTCCCAGGCTTATTCTGAGGATCAGGTGAGATGATATTTGTAAAAGTACTTAGCACAGAGCCTGGCATATAGTAAGCACTACATAAATGCTAGTTATTGTTGCATTATTATCATTATTTCCTGTTTTCTTTATATCCCCAGAATCTAGTACAGTGCCTAGCATATAATACGTTTTTATTAAATCCTTGCTGGATTGGATAAAATTAAATATATAAATTAAATTCAGTAAATATTTCTTAGATGAGTATGCAGAATGTCATTGAGCATTATATAATGTTCGGTGTGTGTGTATGTGTGTATGTGTAATATAAAATAAACTCTTAAAAAGAGACAACTGACAATTTTTTAAAAATTTCTTTAAGCTTTTAGGTGCTAGGTGCCTGATGGTTGGCAAAGCAAGGTTACAGTATTATTTCTGCTTATTTTTCTCAGGGTTAGTAGTACAATATATTCATTCTCAAAGCTGGTATCATGAGTTTGGAGGAAAACACTCAATGCCATCATCTGAGAAGAGCAAGAATTCATTTTGCAGGTTTTGCAAAGTGGTTTTGTGTTACTCTGGAAGCTCTGGGAACTCCCATCATTGTTTTCCTGGCTTCTTTGCCTTTGGCTAAGATCAAGTGCTATGTTTGTTCTTGCGGGTTTTAACCAGTGATGTGTCCTCCAGGCAAGGACAATGCACTTGGACTGAGTGTGCATGAAAAAGCTTTAACTCCCTTTTTGATGGTAGTTTTTAGAGGCTTAATTGAAGTCCCAACTCAGCTTTGATTCTATTTTTGTTCAGTCCTAGGCAGGTAGGTAGGCTGGAAAGAGGGGAAGAGAGGCTTTCACCAGCCTGTTTGCAATCCTTTGTAAACTCCTGGGCAGAATTCTCCTACTCCATTTGGACTGTTTATCTCCATAGCATTTAATGTGGTGCTGAGTACCTGGGAGCACTCCAAGGAATATGGATGACTCTGGGCATCAGCTGTCATTCAAGAAGTCGAAAAGCACGTTCTGGAGCTCCTCAGCCTCTATAGCTATCATAGAACATAGAATTTAGAGTTGAAAAGGACCTTGGAGAACAGCTAGTCCAATTCACCCATTTTATAGACTAGTAAAGATAGTAAACTATCTACTAGTATAGATAGTAAACTATCTACTAGTATAGATAGTAAACCAAGGCCATAGAAGGTGAACAAATTTAAGTCAGGGTCAAGCTGTTAACCTCTTACAAGCTGAACCACTGAAAAATGCTAACTTTTTTTTCTTGAATCTCAGTACCCTCAAAGTCCCAAGCGGCTGAGATAATACGGTAGAATGCCAAAGGCTGGGTTCTTATTCTAGCTCTTTCCTTAGTTATATTACCTTGAGTGGGTCACTTAACTTTCTCTGAGTCTCAGTTTCAAAATCTGTAAAACAAAGTGTTTGGATTATATAATTTCCAAGGTCCCTTCAACTTTAATAATCTATTACTCAAGTAAAACAACGCTTGAGCCCACTAACTTCATGTCCCCATAAAATATGTTTCCTGTGGTTGCACATATATAACCTATATCAAATCACTTACTGTTTCAGATGAGAGGGGAAGGAAAGGAGGGAGAAAATGTGGAACTCAGTTGTTTTTTGTTGTTGTTTTTTTAAATAAATGTTTAAAGTTGTCTTTAAGTGTTATTGGAAAAAAATAAAATACTATTAAATTAAAAAAAAAAAAAGGTAACCAGACAGGGGCATGAGGGAGCCAGCTGGCATAGACTTGAGAGATTTTTTTGTTACATCTTGGAAATCGCATCACCAAACACTAAAAAAGCAGGGTTTGATTTATTATTTCACTCATTGCCTTGACTTAAGAGGTATTGGAGAAAATGTTAACAATGTAGATTAAATTTTTTTAATGGAATTAAGTCCTGTCTAATGAAGTTAGAATTCTTAACAGAAATCCCAAAAATTTGAGATGAAGTGATTTCAGAAAGATGAATGGTGATGGTTGTGCCCACTTTGATGCTAAGCCCTTCAGACTTAACAGCCGCTAGGGGAAAGAGAAGGAGCATCCAGTCACTCCTCAGCAGTTTTCTGCGTAGTATTGATCATAGAGAAGGCTAGAAAGCCCAAAATTCCCTGCTGTCCTCTTATAGAAAAAAAAAAAAGAAGAGAAAAGAACCAAGATAGAACAGAACCAAAAATACTCTGTCCTTCTGTCCCCCAGGAAGAGGAGAAAATGAGCAAAGGTGACCTCCTAAGCCTTGGGTCTTCATGGCCTGCCTACTTACTTCCACTCAGCTCTGTTCTCTTGACAACTGGAGACATTTATCCTGTGTTCTATATTCCATGCTCTGCCAGATATGAAGTTCAATGTTGTTATCTACATTTTTTCCGAAAAGGAGTGAGTTTTGACTGTTGGGTAAGGGAATTATTTCATCTTTGTCTTTTGTGTTACCAGTCTCTAGCACGTGCCCAGCACACAGTAAAAGTTTAATAAATGTTTGTTATTTAATTGATTGGATGTTTCTCCTATTCAGCTTGGAAAAATAAAAGAAATGCATGGTAGAGTTTAAAATAAATATGTTAGTAAGAACTAAAAAGCTTTTTGTTGCACCCTGGGTTGACATGGGTCCTATCATGGGACCTAGAGTTATTAGGAACCTGGGGGTCAAGAGAGGAAAGAGGAGGTCAAATCACTTTTCCAAGTTCACTCGGTAAGTGACAGAGCTAGGAAGTAAATTCAGGTCCTCTGACTACAGATCTAGCACACTTTTCCCTATAGCATGATGAAGTTATCATTCATTATTTACTGGTCTTGGCATTTCTCATTAGCCTCAGAGCCTTCCTCCCCTGGCAGGAGCTTGTCAATTTCGAAATCTTTAACAATGTTGTAAATAACAGTGGACATTGAGTTACCTTTTAGCCTTTTAGAACAGGAAGATGATATCCAATAAGGCCTGATAAAGGAATTGAGGGAGAGAATTGTGTCATGAATCCTCAATTTAAAAATGACTCCCTCCTTGTAAAAATAGGGAATATTTCCCCTGGCATTCAGATCTGTCAGAGTTTGTGATAAATTCACTCTAGTGCTCTAAACTAGAAGGACTTATAGGTCATAAGACAGGTGAGGCTCACATTATGAGGAGAAAATGGAAGAAAAAGTTAAATTTTTATTCAACCCAACTGTTTTCCATTTGGGGAGAGGGGGTAACAAACTTGGCTAGCACTATATTTCTAAAGGACTATAGCTTAGGTCCCTAGGGAAGGAATAGGAATAGTGAAGAGAGAAGGGAGTTATTTTGACTGTGGGCTAAGTTTGTAAACGCTTCTATTTTTTTTTTTCTATTGCCCGTCCTATAAACTCCTCACAAGCCTAAGTCCTTGCAAAGAAGTCGACTCATTGTAGAGACAAAATATAAACATTCAGAAACATATTCTAAATTCTGATGTTACTGAAGGAAATCCTTGGTGGCAACTCAAGTCAAGTATAGATTTGTGTGACAGACACAAAACTGAACACTATCCCTCTAAATACAAAACATTGGTAGTGGGTGATTTGGCACAGGGCTCATCTCTGATCCCAGCAGCTATTAAGAGGTCATTGCTTCTAGTATGGTTTATATTCATTCTAGAATAGTGTTTGGGAGGCTCGGAAATATGTACTTGTAAGCAAATAAAATCTTAGAAGTGAGAAGGACCCAGAGAGGTAATTTTCATTTTTTAAAAATTTTTGATAAAGTACCCAAGGACCAGAAAGTTGACTTGATTTGTACAAGGCTACACGATTAACTTTTTATGATGATGATGTTATATGATATTTTCCCCTAGGCAACAAAATAACTGTCAGTCTATCAAATTTTAATAGCCTGATTTTTGAAGTTGAATAGTAATGCCAAAGGTGGTATTAATGACTTGTCAGTAACAAAGAATGCAAATATAAATCTGTAGATTTAGAAAAATAGATTTTTTTTAGAATAAAGGTTTTTATGCCTTCTCTAGTTAGACTGGAAGTTAGGGGAACAAAGAAATCTCATAGGCTGTCTATACCTACAACCTAAAACCTTGAATAGAGCTAAAATTTTATTTTACATCGAACAAATCAAAGTCTTGACAGGTTTAGTCCTGAAATGTTGTAGAGATCAAAAACTGAGATATTAAGGATCAAAGGATTTAGAGCTGGAAGAATCCTTAAGGATTATTTAGTCCAACATTCATTTTACAGATTTCATTGATGAGGAAGCAAGGGGAGGGAGATAGAGAGCCAGACTGGGAGTCAGGAAAGCCTGGGTTCAGAATGTAGCTATGACTCATATTGGCTAGGAGGACTGGAGCCAATGACCTAATCTCTTAGTGCCCCTGCCAACACTGAAAGGGAGAGGATAAGTTAAGGACAGGTGACCATCTGTACTGGTAGAGGGAGTTTCCTCCTCTAGAATCTCCGTATACTGATGAAATCTATGGTCCAAACGAAAAACAGAGATGAGGAAAATGAGATTCAGGCAAATTCAGCGATTTGCCCAAAGCTACGTGAGTAATATTCATCTGGGATCAACATGTCAAAGGCTAGCATGGGCAAAGGGAAAAATAAAATTCTGTGAATATTAGTGTTACTGGGGGTGGGTGGGAGGATTTAGGTGATAGAAGAACAAAAGATAACAGTAAAAATTTATTAAAAATAAAACAACCCACAAAAAAGTACTAGGGAAACAAAAACCAAAATTAAAAAAAAACAAACATTTTCTGACCTTAAGAAGTTTTATTAGGCAGCCCAGGAACTGAGCCATGAAAGAAGCTCAAGAGCTCTTAGAGGTAGATGGGAGAGAGTATATTCCCGGGTAGAGGAAAGATAGTCTGTGCAAATGTATGGTGGCAGAGGAAGCATGCTGAGTCTGGGGAATGGCAAGTAGGCTACTCTGGAACATAAAGTGACTGATGAGAACTAATGTGAAATAAGTATGAAAAGGTCATTCAGGCTCATGTTGTGAAGCACTTTGAATGCCAAGCTGAGGAGCAGTAATTTTACCCTAGAGGCAATAGGGAGCCACTGATGATTTGGGAGCAACAAAGGGACACAATCAAATCCCATGTTTTAATCAGTTTATTTTGTAGAAAATATGTTTTAAATTTTCTTGAAATGAGAGTGGTCACTTGTTTTGGTAAAGACCTCGAGCTGAGCTGTGTAGGCGAATAAAAAGGAAAACCATCTTAAACCTAGTTACAAAAGGCCCTTGGCAAGGGAGGAGTCCAGGGCCCAGAAGTACCTAAGCAGTCGGCAGGAACTTGAAGCAGACCCAACATCTGGCATTTTCACAATGACAAGGAAATGTTCCATATAAAAAAGCAGATTCCCATTCAGCAAAGCAAGCATTCACCCGAATGTTTGAAGGTAACCAGTAAGGCTCTGAGATGATGGAATCTTTCCATGCTCTGTGGCCCACTCCATGGCAAAAGCTCTATGGACACTCCTGCCCTTTGTAAGGGGAGTGTTTGCTCTCATAGCAGTACCTTGTGCCCCTACAGATGGGAGAGTCGGCACTGCGTGCCCTGGGCAGAAGCAAAATGAGGGTCTGTGTAGGTGGAGCATTCACCTCCAACTCTGACTTTTACCATCTGCCCAATGATGCTTCTGATTTATAACGTGGCAGAATGTCTTGCACCCCACCCTATCTAAAGCCCTAAGCAGGTCATAAGCCATCCTGAATTGTCAAAAACATTCTGTCTCCAAAAAGTTAATCCTTTTTATGTCACCCTGATTGGTCATTGTCACTGGGAAAGTTCATAGGCTGGGACTTCATTGTCCTTAATTAATACAAACAGTCAACTTAGTCAAGTAAGTAGTTGACAAAAACGAAAACTGAAGAAAAGGTGCCCAAAACTTTCTTTTTTAAAATTTCGTCTGCCTTATAGAAGATCTAAGCAATGAGCCCTTCATATCTGACCAAGTGCCTTATTTCATTTTGCTAGAGGATGTGTTAATTGCATGCTTCTGGCTTTATTTGCCCATTAACAGGCCAGCAGTGATTCACAGTCTGAAAATGAGGATAGGCTTATTTGCTTTTTCATAGTCACTGGAATATTTTTTTTTTCTCTGTCTAAAACACTCTCCTGGCCTAAAGTGCCTATTATGAAGGCTATTTTCTGCCCCAGGCAATGAGCAGAATGTCAGAATAGGATTCCAAAGGCTTCATCATGTGGGTAGCCTTAGGAACCTGAGGTTTCATAGTGGCTTTGAACCCTACATACACACTTCATAGGATGTGGAATAGCACTGTTAATGAATATTATAATATTCCTAGTATCTCATGGTTTGTAAAACACTTGTTACCCCAAAGAGTGGACAGACAAGAGTTAGAGGCCAGTGGACTCCAGCTTGAACATATTAGTATTTGAAAGTCTGTGCTGAAATCATTCACTAGCTGCCTTATCTTACAAAAATCCTCACTTGGAAACTGATGACAGTTATGGGTCACTGAAAATTCCCTCTGAGAAGCATTTTAGATGTAACTAGTCCAGCCTGGTAGGAAGACTGCAGGGCCAATCACAATTTCCCCTGCTCACAGGAATCCCTAAAACCTGCTGAAGAGAACTAAAAATGCTCAGTGGAGTTGATGGAGCCTAGCTTGTGTATTTTCCCCAGAACAGGAAAGTGCCAAAGGGGAAACCAATTGACAGCATGGTTCACAGACAGTGCAATGCAATGCAAACTAAAGTAGAACTCCCATGCCAAAGAGAAACACTGCCAATCTTTTTTTTTCTCCTCTTTTTATTGCACACATCTGGCAATCAACAGACCCATAATTCTTCCACTTAATACAATTCTCATGACATAAGCTGACTAACCACATGAAATCTGATAAAGAAAACAACCGTTGTCAACAGCAACAAATACGGTTGTTGCATCATTGAGTAAACCACATACTTTTCTTTAAGCAGATGGAACTTTAGACTAGACCAGCATGAGAATGTTTCTACTCTAAATTAGGTATCTATCTGAAAAACTAGCAGGCTTATCTTGGGAGGGAATGGGTGTGTGTGTGTGTGTGTTTTTTAAATATAAAATGATAACAAAAACTAATTGTGGTTACCTATTTCCCAAAATGTATATTATAAAATAATGTATTTGTTGGTTGCTCTTGAAATTGGACCCTCTACTTATCCATAGAACCAAGGAATTGGGGTTTGAAAATAATAGCTTGCAAGCACTTTACAAATATCTCATTTGATCCTTATAACACTCAAGGGAGAAAATTATGTCTACAGATAAGGAAACTGAGGCAGAGTTGTTAAATGGTTTGCCCAAGGTTGCATATCTAGTAAGTATGTGAGGTCAAATTAGAATTGAGGTCTTTGTGAATCCCAGTTCATTACTCAGTCCACTGTACCACCTGGCTGCCTTTTGATACCAGGAAAGCAAACAAAGCAAAACAAAACAAAATTTCCTAACACTTAGAGCTGTCCAAATGTAAGATGCACTGCCACAGGAGGTAGTAGATTCCCCCCTTGCTGTGGATTTTTAAATAGAGGTTGGATGACCACTTATTTAATATGTTATAGTAGGGATTCCTCTTGTGGATGAATTGGAATAGATGGCAACTGAGGTACATTCCAATTCTCAAATTCTGTAATTCTGTGGAATTCTCAAAGAAATCTTCTCCTGAGCATCAGCTCTATTGGAGATGGCCACTGGCCCGAAAGGATATTTTAGGTGCTGCTCAGTCCTTGGCTGATGAGTAATGGGGCAGATTCTCATCTTTTGTCCTCTCCATATGTTATGCTATATTGATATTTGCCAGCACCAACCTCATAAAAAGTGGTCTCCCTCCAAAATTACCATCATCAAGAATTTCAGAGCTGGAAAGGAACTCAGAGGACATCAATACATCAATACATGAATTGATATCTAATGACTGCCTTTTTAGAATATACTTTGTGGGTGGTTATCCAGTTATTGCTTAAAACACCTCAAGAATGAGAAGAACCCATTACCTCCCACAACAGCCCATCCACTTTTGATTAGCATTAATTGTGCAGAAGTGGGTTGGTTTTTTTTTTCATTTTTTTGCTCTTTCCCCTGACAACCAACCTTAACTTCTCTGACCATTAGTCATGTTGTAGCTCTTAAAATATTTGAAGGCAATGAATCTTAACCCTACTTCTTTTTTTTTGTCAAGACCTATGATTTCCTTGATATGAGAAGCAAGAGCATCTTGCTCTTACCCCCAAAGTAACTAACTCCTTCAACCAAAACATATCTCTAACTTCTCTATGACTTAAAGAATTAAACAGTTGCCTTGTGCACTGAAAAGTTAGCAAACTGTAAAGGGTAAGAGAGTCAGTGCTGTCAGAGGTGAGATTGGGTCCCAGGTCTACCTTGCTCAGAGGCCAGCATTCTGTCCATTACCCCATGCTGTCTCTCATATATCATGAATTGCAGGGGGTTGTTGTTCTTAATAATGTTACCTACTATATTTTGAAATACTGGTTTAAAAATGGATTAGTTCATGAACGTGGAGATTGGCATCATATTTACCACAAAAACAGGTTTTTTAAAGACTCATGTTTCAACCTGCTTCATTCTATGTCTTTCTCTACATCCCTCAGCCAGAGCCCATAAGATTTACATTACCTTCTGTTTCCCTTTCAGTCAGGAAGAACTGGTTAGATAGAAGCACTCACCCATGTCATTCTGTCCATTTAGAATATTGTTTACACATACTTTGTTCCTAGGTAATTAATCCATTAATGACTGATTTAGATTGTTTTTCTCCCATAAATATGAACGAAATTAAATCCCTTGAAATTACTTTGGGGCATCTTATTGAAACACAGAATCATAGATTTTAGATTTGAAAGCTTTACCTGGAGCGTTATTTGGTCCAACTCATACCTGAAAGAGAATCCTCACTACAGCACACTTAACAAATGATCATCAAAGCTGTGCTTAAAAACTTCCACTGTCAGGACATCTAGGTGGCACAGTGAATAGAGCACCAGCCCTGGAGTCAGAAGGACCTGAGTTCAAATTTGGCCTCAGACATTTAACACAAAAACTAGCGGTGCGACCTTGGGTAAGTCACTTAACCCCAATTGCCCTACCTCCCCCCTCCAAAAAGCAAGGCAAAACAAAACAAAACCAAAAAAACCTTCCACTGAGAGGGAGCCCCCTTCCTTCCAAAATAGCCATTGCTACCCATGGACAGTTCTGATCTTTGGAAGTTTTTTCCTGATAAAAAGTTTATTTTGCTTCTTCATTAATTCATTGTTCCTGGTCCTTCCTCCTGGTAACAAACAGAACAAGTCCACTCCCTTTTCTACATACCTTTCCTTGCCCCTTACTGCAACTAATGGGAGGTAATTATCACATACTTTCTTAAAACTCCAGAATGAGAATTTTTCTCCCAAATTCCTTTCCTCCTCCCTTTGGCAGTAAGTCTTCTGTGTACTCAAAGAAGTCATTTGGCGGTTTTCACTTTTAGCATAGATTGTTAAGATAGGTTGACTTTTCAACTAGTGCCTCAGATAATGACATCAACCACACTGCATTTTTACCCATAAAGAAGAAATTTACATGCCATCTTCTTGCTTAGTTTCTAATTAGATATGAACTGAGGTCTTCTCTAATGTCCCTTGCATTTATTGTCTTTAATTTTATTTATTTTATTTTTAATTATGAAATAAAACAAGCATTTCATGTGATTGCACATGAAACTACAAATCTATTGCGTACAACTTGCTATTCCTTTTAAATATATAATAAATTGGGGCACCTGGGTGGCACAGTGAATAGAGCACTGGCCCTGGAGTCAGGAGGACCTGAGTTCAAATGCGGCCTTAGACACTTAACACAAAACTGGTTGTGTGACCTCGGGCAAGTCACTTAACCCCAGTTGCCCTGCCCTTCCCCTCCAAAAAAAAAAAAAAAAACAAAGCAAAAAAATTAAAATATATATAATAAATGTATCATGCAATACCCCCCCCCCGTTTCACATGTGCAAAAATGCCCAAAACAGAATGAGAGACACAAATGAAGTAAGGACAGTGCAGTGTTTGCCACATAGTAGGTCCTTAGTAAATGTTTGCTGAATGGTTGCTTGATTGCTAAGGAAAGAGACATAGGTTTGAGAAAGAAAAGCTTAAATTTTGGCCCACGGAGAAGAAGAGCTAGTGATATCCAAGGACAAATGACAAGACACCATTAGAAGAGAAATCGACAGCTCTGTGCCTTCAGCTGAAAATACAGAAGGAAGAACAGGCTTGAGTTTTAGACAAAGAGGCTGAATTAGACCATTATTAGTGCCTAACCAAGGAGAGCTATAGGGGTGTAGAGAAACAGGCGCTTTCTGCTGCTGGCTTGTTACTGCTAGTGCCTCAAATTCCAGTCACTGGAATCACTCTTTGGCTTACAATGCTGTGCCACTCAGCAAACATTATCAAATGTCAGGAATTGTGTTAAGTATTGAGGATACAAAAAGAAAGGCGAAAGAACAGTCCCTGCCCTCAGCAAGCTCACAGTCTCATGGGATTGACAACTTGCAAACAACTATATACACATAAAATATATACCCCATAGATCAGAAATATTGTATTCACCAGAAGGAAGACCATGGTAACTTTAGCACACATTAACTTGGGAGAGTAAGACATTAACATGTCAACAAGACTGCTTTGCCTGTCATCTCAACAAGAACAGGGCTTCTGAGGAATGGAGCACCTGACTGGCCAATATTGATGGAGAGAAGTGATTGCTTGAGATCACAAAAACCTGGAGAATGGGGATTGTCTTATTCTTTGTCTCTCCACAGATAGCAAGGCATATGGCCCATGCTATGAACACAATAAAGGCTTGTGGATTGATAATGTGCTAGATACTAAGAGGTACTTAAGTAATATCTAGAACAGAGCTTCTTGACCTGGAGTCAATGTACTCCCATCCAAGGGTCCATTGCTAGATTTCAGGGAGTCCATGACCTTGGAAGGGGAAAAAACAATTGCAATATATATATATATATATTTTTTTTTTTCAGTAACTTCTAACTGAAACTTAGAATTTCTGTCAATTATTTTTTGTTTATTTATTTGTTTGTTTATTTTCTGAGAAGATTTCCATAGACCTCAACAGACTGCCAAAGGAATCTATGGCCAAAAAAAACAGATTAAGAGGAACCATAATTTCAAGAGATTTCTAGTCTACTTGGGAAAACCACTTATAAGATAAGAAACAACTAATGAAGAAATATTTAAATTGCTAAAAAATGCAAATGATAAATCCTAGGAAAGTTCATAGAAAGAAGAAAACACTCTGGAATGAAATGTTCAACAGTGTGTGGGGGAGGGAGGACCCCATCTAGAAAATAAGACAAAACTAGGGTAGAATTTGAATAAGTAGAGAGGCAGAAGATAGATATTTTTCTGTTTCAGTTTTTGCATTTATATTTTATTTATATCTGCAGCCCTGATGCAGTAAATAAATGCTAATTGATTGGGGAAACAGCATGAATGAAGACTTGAAGGTGAAAGTCAACACAAGGTTGTAATGGAACAGGAGGAGCTCTGACTGACTGGAGCATAGGGGTCTGTGTTAGTTGATAGATTCAAATTGGAGAGATTATAGAGGACTTTACTTGAGGAGTCTGGGATTTGTATTAAAACTTATAGAAATTTTTGAGATCCTCTTGACATTCTACCCAGGCTTCAAGCCCTACCTCCCCTACCACCTCTTCCTAAAACCCTTCTGCTCTAGCCAGTTGGAAGAGATTTGTTTCTGTTGCTCAGTCATGTCTGACTCTTCCTGACCCCATTTGGGGTTTTCTTGGCAAAGATACTGGAGTGATTTGTCCTTTCCTTCTTCAGCTCATTTGACAGAAGAGGAAACTGAGGCAAACAAGGTTAAGTGACTTGCCCAGGGTCACACAGCTGGCAAGTGTCTGAGGCCAGATTTGAACTCAGGAAGATAAGTCTTTCTTCCTGACTCCAGGCTTGGCACTGTGTGCACTATGGTGCCACTTGGCTGTCCCTGGAAATGGTTGCCACCTCCTTAAAATCTGGGAGTATTTGTTTGTACCTCTATTATGTACTTCTTGTGTTCTGTTTCCTGTATTAACCTTACAGTATTGTGTACTGATGTTATCTTCCCTTCTGGATTATCAACTCCTCAAGGACTAGAACTGTATCTTGTTCATCTCTTAGATCCTGTGGGGCCTAACACAGTGCTTTGCCCGTTTATAAATATGCATTGAATCTGTTGTTGAACTGAACTGGCTTGGGAAGCTTATTCTAGAATTGTAGGCTGTTAGTCTGCTTCTACCTCTGTGTGATTTTATAGTGCTCCTGAAGATAAAATTGTGATTGACTTTCCAGGTTTATACACTTAGATCGGCACATTATAAATGGTGTCAAACTGCTTGGCTTTGTAGCATCAAAGAAGTAGAATTAGAAACATCTTAGAGGTCATATAGTCCACTTTCTTTCTATCTGAGATGAGGAAACTGAGAGACCCAGTGAAATAAAGTGAGATGCCCAGTATCACACCTGTAGTAACTCACAGAACCCACATTCAGCCTAAGGCCTTGGATTCTAAAGCCAAAGTTCTTTCTGTAACAACACCCTGCTTTCCTTTTCCATCCAAACACTGCCATAGCATTTTATTACTAAGGAATAAGTCACCACTAAATCTTAACTGCTTATAGAACCCTAGGATTTTAGAACTAAAAGAGACCCAAAGATAATCTCGTCTAACTTCCCCATTTATCTTTCAGGTAAGAGAACTGAGGTGTAGCAAGTCTAAGCAAGTTAGTGAGTGTCAGAGTAAGCACTACAGCCCAGGTCTCTTTGTGTCCTCACTCAGTGCCCAGGCTACCATATCACACAATATTTTTAAGGATGTTGGAAGAACTTAAAAAAAAAAAATTGTCCTAATGAGGTCAAAGGTATGCTCAATTAAGTTTGTACAAAGAAAAACTGTTCTGCAGAACTCATATATTTATTATTGTTCAGTCTTGTCCCATTCCATTCCTTGGCAAAGATGGTCTGCCATTTCCTTCTCCAGTTCATTTGACAGATGAGGAAATTGAGGCAAATAGGGTTAAGTGACTTTCCCAAGGTCACACAACTAGTAAGATTCTGATGTCAAATTGACTCTTAGGAAGATAAGTCTTCCTGATTCCAGGCCCAACACTCCACCTACTGCACCACCTACCTGCCCTGGATTCTTGTATATTTGTGGGTATGAGGTGGGTTAGGGGAGGCACATATCTTTAATTTTTTTTTTCTTTTTGGAGGGCAATTGGGGTTAAGTGACTTGCCCAAGGTTACACGGCTAGTTTTTGTGTTGTATCTGAGTCCGGATTTGAACTCAGGTCCTCCTGACTCCAGAGCCAGTGCTCTATTCACTGTGCGACCTAGCTGCCCAACACATATATTTAATTTAACCTGTATATATCTTGTTTGTATGTAATTGTCTGCATAGTGTCTCCTCCATTAGACTATGTGCTCCTTGAGAGAAGGGGCTGTTTTGTTTTAGTTTTACCTTTCTTTGTATCCTTAGAGTTCAGCACAGCACCTAGAACATAAATAGATGCTTACTAAATACAGGTTGACTGACTCAACACATTGGCAGAATTAATCATAATTACCAGAAGAAAAAAAATACAATAATAACTTAAGACATTTCATGAACTGGGTAAATGAAGTCATCTTTGTGTCTGAAGGATGTTATTGACATACGAAGATGTTCTAGCATGTTTTTCCCCCTGTAGTTTTCTTTTACTGTAATTTGCCTGGCCATATGAAATAATTGGAAAGCAAAAATGGCCTCTAGTCTCTATAGCAAAGTGAGTACTTGCTTTGTGAGCATAGTGTTCAAGTCTAGGTAGTACATATTAGGAAGAACAATGATAAGCTAAAGACAGTCCAGTGGAATATGACCAGGGTGGTAAAAAAAAGGCTCCAATTTTTGTCATATGAGGACCAGTTGAAGAAATTGGAGATATTTAGCCAATAGAAGAAACAGTGAATTACATGATAAATGCCTTCAGGTAACTGAAGGCCTATCCCGTGGAAAAAAAGATTGGATTAATTCTGCTTGGCTGGTGGCTGGGCAGAGGGGTACAGAGTAATGGATGGAAATTGCCAAGAAATAAAAGTAGCCTTGATACAAGGAAAAATTTCCTAGCCATTAGAACTGGCCAAAAGAATCTTCAGAAGGTAGAATTCCTTTTCATTTTAGCTCTTTCTAACATGAGATGGATGATTGTTTCTCTAGTATGTTGTAGTAGGAGCTTCTTATTCAGGTATAAAAGTATTAGCAGGTCTCCAAGGGCCCTAACTTTGATTCTCTCTTTCTGCTCTTTCCAAGCCATTCCTATTCTTTACATTTTCAATGAGAGACTTTCTGAAAGTTTGCTATAAATAACTGGGCAGGCAAGTACAGGGACAGGACATGATCATATTATTTAAGAAAACCTGCATATGATAATAGGATTTTACAAAATTCTTCCAGTTGATTCAGCGTAAAGGACATTTCATATATCGTGTGGGCTATCAAAACAGTATGCAAGCATCATTCAGTCATATATCTAGAGTTGGGAAGGACTTTATAGATAATCAAATTCATACCCCTCATTTTGCATTTGAGGAAACTGAATCATAGAAAGGGTAAGTGATTTGCCAGGTTCATATAAGTAGTAAGTAGAAGACCCAGGATTCCAAGGGAGGGCCTCTGGCCAAGTCTCCTTCCCTTTCCCTCCCACCCCCAAGCCTAAACAAACAAACAAAAAGAGACAAATAAATAACTGAACTGCCTGTCTTTCTCTTTTTGCAAGAGCTATCTATTTATTTCTCAGCTCTTTCTCTCCTTTTCTCTTGAAAAAAAATAAAACAGAGATTATATGAGACCTTTTATTTGTATGAAATCATACAAAAACAGTTGCTCAGACCTGAATGTATTTCTCTGTTATGTTTCACTTGTAAATAAATGGAATGATAAGTCAAATATAGTATTTAAAGATTGAAGTAAATTTAAGGAGTGATTATTGGACTCACTAGAATATCATTCCCTACATTACCAGGATAGGAGGCATGCATTGAAACTGTAGGGTCTCTGTTGGGGAAATATCTTATAATATACTATATTTTTTGTCAATGAAAATACTTAATACTTTCAGTAGCCCTCATTTAACTGCACTGTTAGAAGAAGATTATATACTACCAGGCAAAATGCATACATTTTGTGACATTATAATTTCTTCAGTTTTTCATTTCATTTTTATTTAACAAGCACTTATTTTCTTTCCATACCATCATGCCCCCTACTTGAGAGAAAAGGAAAGCAAAACTCTTGTAATAAATATGCATGGTCAAGCAAAAAACAATTCATATTGTCCTTGTCCAAAAAGGCATGTCTTTTTCTACACCTGAATACCTTAACTCTCTGTTAGGAGGCAGGTAACATCCCTTAGCATCATTCTTCTGGAATGATGGATGGTCATTAAGTTGATCAGAATTCTAAAATCTTCTAAATTGGTTGACATTATAATGTTGTTATTTTATAAATTGTATTCCTGGTTCTAATCATATCACTCTGAATCAATTTATAAAAATCTTCCCAGGTTCCTTTGATAATTTCTTCCAGTATGATAATATTGCCTTACATTTGTATACTAAAGTTTGTTCAAACATTCTTCAATTGATAGACTCCATCTTCATTTCTAGTTTTTTGAATGCAAAGAACTGTTCTAACTATACTCTCTCCTCAATAAGTAGAGGAACTCCTCTATGCCAGGAATATTCAACGAGGGATCCACAAAATAGTTTTAAAATATTTTGATAGTTATATTTCTTTTTAACATGTTACTTTTTCCAATTGCATGTAAAATAGTTTTAATATTTTTTTAAATTTGAGTTTCAAATTTTTAATCTTCTTCCTCGTGCAGTCATGCAAAACATATTTCTACATTAACCCTGTTGTGCAACACAGACCAAAAAAAGAAAAGAAAGAAACAAAGCTTAAAGATGTATGCTCTGATTTGCATTCAGCTGCCATCAATTCTTTCTCTAGAAATGTATAGCATTTTTCCATCACAAGTCCTTCAGAGTTGTCTTGGATGATCATATTGCTGAGAATAGCTAAGTCATTCACAGTTGATCATCTTATAATATTGCTGTTACTATATACCCTGTTTTCCTGGTTCTACCCACTTCATTTTGTAACAGTTCATGTAAGTCTTTCCAGGTTTTTTTGGAAACCATCCTGTTTGTCATTTTTTTTATATTACAATAGTATCCCATCATAATCATATACCATGACTTGTTCAGCCATTCCCCATTCCGTGGGCATCTCCTCACTTTCCAGTTCTTTGCCATCACAAAATGAGATGCTTTAAATACTTTTGTACATAAAGGTCCTTTTCCTTAAAAAGAAAAAATAAACAACTCTTTGAGATGCAGACAGTGCTGTTGCTGGGTCAAAGGGACACAGAGTTGTGTAGCCCTTTGGACATAGTTCCAGATTGCTCTCCAGAATAGTTGAATCAATTCACAACTCCACCAACAATTTATTAGTGTCTCAATTTTCCCACTTCTCTTCCAACATTTGTCATTTTCCTTTTCTGTTATATTCGTCAATCTGATAGATGTGAGGTGGTACCTTCAGAGTTATTTTAATTTGCATTTTTCTAAGCAATTGTGATTTAGTGCATGTTTATATGACTATAAAGAGCTCAGATTTATTCATCTGAAAACTGCCTATTCATATCTTTTAACCATTTATCAATTAAGGAATGACTCATTCTTATAAATGTGACTCAGTTCTCTATGTAGTTGAGAAAAGAGGCCTTTATTAGAGAAACTTGCTGTAAAAATATTTTCCCCAGTTTTCTCCTTTCCTTCTAATCTTAGTTTTATTGGTTTTGTTTGCTTATACTCTTTTAAATTTAATGTTATCAAAATTGACAATTATATTTCAGTATCAATAATTTCCTTTGTAATCTTATGTACTTTATTTCATACATTTAAAAACATGATCTATAGATTTTACCTGACTGCCAAAGGGCTCTCTCTCTGTCTCTCTCTGTCTCTCTCTCTGTCTGTCTGTCTCTCTTTCTCTCTTTCACACACACACACACACACACACACACACACACACACACACACACACACACTTTATCTTTATTACACTTTCCAGTCAAGCCTCAATGCACTGAATGGAAGAATAGTTAAAATACTGCCTCACATTTTCAAATAATAGAAATATAAGAAATATGGAGAGAGGGAAATTAAGAAATATATTTCTGCAATCTGATCTCGAGAAGACTATTATATGATGCTCTTCTGAGCTTTGCCACATAACCAGGCCTTAACTTTGCCCTTCCCCCATTATAATGTCCATTATGGGATCAAAAACTGGAAAAATCATGTCATACAGGTCAAATTCCATTATGAGATGCTCCAGAAGATTGAGCAAATTATTTTGCTGTGCTCTGTTTGGATTCTGTAAAACATTGCTTGAAATATGTGAGCATTGGTTAGAACTTAGTAAACCTTTGTCATGGAAACATTTTGTCAGCTCAATGAAGTGTTATGACTACCAGCCATTTATTGATTGGGGGAAGAAACAATGAGTTGCTGTTAAGAGAAGAGCACCAGCTTTGAATATGTTAGAAGGAAAAGTAATTTTTATTTCTTGGATCTGTTCAGAAGGTAACAAAGTGGGAAGAGGATACCATCTCAGGGGTTTTCCATACTAAAGATGAAAAGGACAATCTCAGAAAAAGAGAAGAATGGGGGAGGGGAAAGTGAAACATGAATATGGAAAGGGCACTTTTCCACTAACTTACTCTCAGATTTTTCAAAGTGATAGTGATAGCCAGATACATTACTGGGCTGTTAGGTGGCACAATGGATAGAGTGCTGAGCCTGGAGTCCGCAAGACTCAAATCCAGCCTCAGATACTTGGAAAAGTCAATTAGCCCTGTTTGCCTCTGTTTCCTCATCTGTAAAATGAGCTGGAGAAGGAAATGGCAAATCACTCCAATATCTCTAACAAGAAAACCCCAAATGGAGTCACAAAGAGCCAGTCACGATTTAGGAAAAAAAAATATGATGAACTGAGCCAGATGTATTAAGGTCACAACTAGTGAAATAAAGACTCCATGAAATATTGTCAGGAGGTAATGGAAATAATCACATGAACACAATAGACATTTGAGGATAAAAGTAAATTTTTATCTAAAACAATTTTCCTTTATTTCGTATGAAAAAGTTTGGCCAGTAACACCCACACACACACACACACACACACACACACACACACACCCACACACACAAATCCGTGTAACAAATATTCATAGTCTAGCAAATATTCCAGCATTGGCCATGTCCAATGTGATGATGGTGATTTGATCAACTACCTCCCTCAGATTCCTGAAAGAAGCTAATGCAGATGTTATCACCTTCTCTAGAGACCTTCTTCCCCTCCTTATGTTTCTTAAAATACTCTGTACACACTCCTTTTCTGCCCTTTTCACAGGCTACCTTACATTGTACTTGGGTTTGTACTGCTGTCTTATCCTCACCTACTGGATGATAACACCATTTAATGCGTCATTAATTAATCTCCTGGTTTTCATTTCTATTCCCAGTACAGAGGGAAATGTCTTATAAAGAGCAGATGCATTAAAAAAATGTTTAATTGAATTATGGCATTCCATAGGTGGCACCCTATCCTGGTATTCTTGGGAATTCTAACTTAATGGTACCTGAGGATGTTGTTTGTTTGTTTTGTTTTGTTTTTTAAATGGATCTGTTGTGTGGGTGTGGGTGTCCCTCTAGTTTGGCCTCTCTAGAATGGCTACCTGAGACATGCCTTGCCCTTTTATTCCTGCTGCAAGAGGAATCTGTTCTGTTGGGTGTGTCTCTGTGTTGGTGGTGAACAGATGATGAGAACTTCTCTGACCTGGCTGATTTGCAAAGGGTCAAAGTTGCCAATGACAACTGTCACCAAAATAAGCTAACTAGGCTTTTATGTTAGCAAAAGGCTCTGAAGCATCTCCATTCATTGCTGCCACAGAAAGACAGCAGAGAAGCAGATGGCCTTCTCTCACATACTGCCTTAAAACTGAAAGGAGATGAGATCTGGGTAATTGTATTTAAAATCCATACAGTACAAGCTACCAATTAAAAACATAGTATCTCAAATAATTTTGCTGAACATTTTGACTTCTAGGACTTCCCTGCCGCTCAAGATAAGGGAAAAACAACTTATGTATTTATCAAGGTCATGTTTCATTTTGGTTTTTGTTCTCTCATTCCCTATTACTTTGTGTTATTTGTAAATATAGATTGTACGTATTTATTCATCTGTGTACATATTGTTTCCTACTAGTGGAAAGTAAGCTCTTTGAGGACAAATACTATTCATGTTTTGCCCAAACACAGTATTGCTTGTTGAATTCAGTAAGTTGAATTATACTTCTATTGTCAGTTCCAATACAAAAAAGTTTTCTAACAATCAGAGTTGTCAGGAAAATGAAATGTTTTATTAATGGTCTTTTTTTTTTTTTTAATAAAAGGCATTCAGTGTGAAAACTTTTAAAAGTCCAACTAACTGGCAGAAGAGTACTATCATAAATTCCTTTCCGTAGCTGGTGACAAGAAGAGGGTGAATTACAACTTGTTGGAGATTGGCAGACAGAATTCATCATTTGGGTAGATGTTGGCTAGATCACCTCTGAAGGTTCTTTTACACTCAAGACAAGTTGTTTGAATTACATTTTTCTGCCACTTTAAAGTTGGTCCTGACTCTGAAAAAACGATAATGCATTTTAACTTTCACAAGGACATCTCATTTCAAGTTTTCATTTCACAGCAGGTAACCAAACCCTTTTCACCTATTAACATTTATTACTAAAGGCCTGAGATATTTTTTAAGCTAACAGTGATTCTTTACAAATCTATCCATAATAATATATGTAGTTCATTTAGAGAAATTGAGTTTGAACTCTCACTATATTTGAAGTTTAAAGCTAAATAGTTTGGATTGAATCTAACAAATGTGTAGATCATCTCTTCAATGTCTAAATCAGTTCATTAATTATTGAAAATGCCTGTAACTATAAACCAAAAATGTATTACTAACTCTGCGCCAAAAAGAACTTGAGATAAAAAAAAAACATTGTTGATATAAATTTAATACAAATTTCACAAAGGCTTAGATTTTGAAAATTCCTTTTTGGATCTTATTATACTGCATTTTGTCAGAAAAGCCTTGACCAAATGATAAGCAGTTGCTGGTACTTGATTTGACCGAGAATAAAGGGCTATTTTTCCTTTCTTGTGCTGAATCCAGGAGCTGGAATGAACTTGAACTACAATGGGGCAGAGAAACCTGAAAAGAGAGAGCTAGTCAAATAATGATAAACTTACTTGAAAGCATTCCAGAAGAGGGGTTGCCACAGGCAAAACTGATTCTTTTAAAAGTGATTCTTTGCCTTTCTCTAGCATAGTACTGTTTTGGCGTGCACCCCACTCACAGTGCCCACAGGTCTCAGGAATGTCTAAAAGCTCCAAAAGGATCCCACTTTGGTCCCCAATCTGGCCCTATCCTCCTCTCTCTGGTCTTTTCTGACTCCAATTCCAGAGCATTATTTACCTGGACTGTGTCCCTTGCCTCAGGGCCCAGTGTGAAGAGGTTGGCTAATCTGATAAACTAAATGTGCTAAACTGTTAATGGGTGATAATTGGTTGTTTGCATTTAAGTAGAGCTTCTGGAGCTGGGGTGGGAAACCAGCTGCCCCGAGGTCATACTTGATCCTCTGGGTCCTTAGGTGTAGCCCTTGACAGAATGCAAACTTCACAAAACAAATCCCTTAATTAAAAAAAAAATGTTCTGTAAAACTTGGACTGAGCCAAAAGGCCTCACCCAAGGACCTAGAAGGCCCCAAGCAGCCTGGAGGCCACAGCCCCTCCCTCCTCCCCCCCCCCCAGAATCTTAACTCAAAGGAATTTATTTCTTGGATTAAATTTATTTTAATTTTATTTTTTCAATTAACAAGTATTTATTTTCTTTCCCTCCCACCTTTCCCCACCTCCCTAAGGGGAAAATAAAACAAAACAAACAAAACCTCTTGGACTAAATGTATTGTCAAAGAGACCAAAAATGTATATTTCATTCTAGATCTTGAGTCTATAACCTCTCTGTCAGGCTTGTTCTTCATCATTGGCTCTCTGAAATTGTGGCTGATGATTGCATTCAGATGGTGGGAATTTCAGACAAGGCATGCTGGAAGAAGTAGACAGAATGGCATTCCATCACTATCCTCAAATCACAACAGAGCCTTAGACTGCCAAGCACAATGTTGGGCTAACCTCATATGAAGGATCTAGGATACTAGATGAATTCACACAAACTCAGCTAAAGTATGGTTAAAGTACTCTGTATCAAAATTGTTGTTTTGTCTCCAGAATGACTTTGTCTGTCCTTTGGTTTGGAGTTACAGCCATCATAAGATCAGGGTGAAAAAAAAAAGCTAACCCCTAGCAAAAGGAAGCCCAGTGGCACCAGGAATATATGATAAGATCTCTAATTTACCCTTGATGAATAACTACAGAACCAATTGAGCTTCCATCATCTGTGAAGAATTTAGTTAGGGTGAACTCCACACCATGATAAGGCATTGAAGTACAGTCCAAGCTTTAAGGGACCTCAGAAGCTATACAGTTCAAACCCTTAATTTTATAGATAAGGAAACTGATGCCTGGAGAGATTAAATGGATATTTTATACACCATGATTTGCTTTGGCAATGGTAACATTATGCGAATTAATGAATTCAAACAAGCCTGGGGATAGTATGTACCCCAAGCAAAAGTTGTATTAGAAAATGGTTGGCATCCTCTTCATTTCCTTTCCTTACAGGAAAGTGTTAGAACAAAGCACAATTGGCAAGGCTGTAGTCAGGAAATCCTTCATTGGCCAGAGATTACATTTGGGCTCAGGCCCCTTTCCTGAATTTGACCTCTTTCCGACTTCCAGTCCCTCACACTAGAACCTTGTTTCTGCCTTTGCCTCATATGTTCTTTGACTTCCACAGCTGGAAAGTTTGGGCCTTTCCTAGAACTACACATCTTGTTTGCTTGTAATTAGGAGTACACGAGGAATAAGTACATTTTTTATCTTCTGTTGACTAGGCAAGTCCAAAGCACTCTGTTCAAAGTGATGTTCCGCCCAGGCAAAGGATCCCAATGATCTGTAGGATTACATTCCAATTAAAATCCAGCAAGGGTCAAAAACTGCTGTCTCTACAAGACTTGTGATAATTTAGGAGGTGGCATCTCAGGGTTTCAATTCCACAAGAATTTCCAGGCTATTCTTGGCTGTGACTTTACTTACAGGAGGATAGGCTAAGAGAGAAGGAAAGGTTGCTGTGTATGTTATACAGTATTTTTTTCAGGTAATAGAATAAACATGCTATGTTTAAATTTCCTTTTATTAACTCTACCCTCTATGTTAGTTATTCAGACTGAACCTTGACTTAACTGTTTCTATAGAGAATAGTGTTGATTGGGGCCTAGAATAAAGCATATTTTAAATAGGTTTCATCTTACAATTAAAATTAATTAAGCTTAAGAGTATTCCTCATATGCATAAAATGTAGTTTTGACATAAATCAAGGCAAATTGGCCCACTTATTTTCAATAGAGTTTAGAAATTTTTCAGTTTTGACAACAGCTTTTTTGCTGATGACAGCTATCTCCTGATTAATAAAAGTAGATGGTAGTTTGGGGAATATCATTGACTTTTCTTCCTTCTGTCCCCTGGCTATCTAATGTATCAGCAAGTTCTTTGTAATGTCTGTTATATCCATACCATTCCTTTCTTTTTGATACCACTCCTAGCACCTTAGTTCAGATCTTTATTGCTTTGTTAAACCTTGATTATTAAACTAGGTTTCTAAATAGTTTTCCAGATAGTAGCCAACCTCCCCTCCCTTTCTCTCTTTCTCCCTCTCCCTCCCTCCCTCTCTCTCCCTCTCTCTCTCTCCCAAAATCCAAGACATCCCTAATAAAATTAATCTATTTAAAATACTGTTTTACACCTCTCAGAGTCCCCTGCCATGCTGAAAACTGACTCAGTTGTCTGAAGATCAAATCTCACTTCCTTACCATAGTGTTCATTGTTTCCCATAATCTCGTACTCCATACTGTAGAGATAATTCCTGATTTTAGGTGGGAGGGTGGATTAAAATGCCTGCTAAAACTCATTTTTGAAGCCAAAAGTCTAGGATTCTCTGATCCTTTCCAAAGTTATCTCCAACTAAATAAGTAACCTCCTCTACCAACCTAGTCTACACACATAAAACCTAGTGTTACTTTTGCTCGCTCTCTTCCTGTGCCCTAGAATTCACTTTTTCTTTTTCTTTTTTTGGAGGCAATCATGGTTGAGTGACTTTCCCAGGGTCACACAATTAGTAAGAGTCTGAGGATGTATTTGAACTTAGGCTTCTGATTCCTAGACCAGTGTTCTATGGACTGCACCACCTAGCTGCCCCTTTAGAAATTGCTGTTTCTAGAATTCTCTGTCCTGGATCAATTCTGCTTATATATGACTGACCTTTCCTTCAAGGCCTAACTCAAGTCCCCCTTATTCAGTGACGTTGTCCCCAATTGACTTGTGTCTCTTATTGGGCAATGCTCCATTTCTGCACTCCTGTAGAATTGGTTGATTAAACCAATTATTTGCTACTTTGCCTCTGCTGCTTTTTTTTTTTTTGTTATCTATATGACTGTCTGTCTGACCACTTATCTGATCAAAGGAGATATTTTTGAAAAGCGCTTAGCACAAGGCCTAGCACATAGTAGATACTTAATTATTGCTTGTTCCCTCCCTCTTTGTCATGAATTTTACACATTTATGTGTATGTATATATGTCTATATATACTTATATGAATATACATGTGTGTATATAACTATATAGATATGTGTATTTATTTTTATGTACATACACACACACATATATGGAAAGAGAGAAATTTCATCAAGTCCCTAAGGGCAACAAGAAACATGTCTTTATGGAATATTTGGACAGATCCGCTTGTACTTCTGAGGGTGAGGATAAGAGTATTAGAAACATAATTGCATCACCAAGAAATCCAAAATGAAATAGCTGTAGCCTATGTACCAATATCTGTGGCAGAGAATGAACAGGATACTATGAAGATCTTGGCCTGATCCTTTATCTAGACGAGTTCACATGTGATTCTTATTTGGTGATCTCAGTGTGGAAGTTGACATTGAGGAAGATGACAAAAAAAACTATTTGAAAATATGTTTTACGGTAAAGGAACAAGAGGCCAAAGGCTTGTTGATTCCTAAAAGGCCTCAGACATATGCATCATGAACATTATAATCAAAAAGAGAGCCAGGGGTAAGGGTTGTAGTGAGCTATGTGTAGCATTGCACACACACACACACACACACACACACACACACACACACACACACACACACATACACACACATACACACACACAAGAATTAGATGGTATCTAAACAAACAGTGATTGACTTGGGAAACATTTTGGAATCAGATATCTCTGTGTTTTCTTGTCATTGACTGGTTAAGTCAAAGATCAAAATCACTGCCAAATAATAAGAAAGGACAATGTGGAGAAAATGATATTCCTTATGATTACAAAACTGTTAACCCAGTCTGTATAATGAGCTATTGCTGCTGAAAAGAGAAAAATGGCCAGAGAAGTACGCAGGCAGAGTTGAGGAGGGAGAACATTCCAGTTATTGGAAACAACCAGAGAAAATGCTCTGAGATGAGAGAAGTATCTTTTTCATCGAGTAGCCAAGAGAACATTGTGACTGAATCAAAGAATGTGTGATGGGCAATAAGGTGTAAGAAGACTGGAACGGTAGGAGGGGCTAAGTTATGAAGGCTTTGAAGGCCAAACATCACTTTGCACTTGATCCTGGAGGCAATAGGAGTTTACTGACTTAGGGGCAGAGGGAGAGGTGATTGGACCTTCACATTTGGAAAATCACTTTAGTGCCTGAATGGAGGAGGAATTGGAAAGGGGACAGACTTGAGGCCGGGTGATCCACCAGCAAGCTATTGCAGTTGTCCATGTGTGAGGTGATAAGGTCCTGCACTAGAGTGGCGGTAGAGTCAGGGGCTCAGAGAAGGGGGTGGATTCCAAAATGTTGTAAAGGTGAAAGTGACAGGCTTTTATAACAGAATAGATTTGGGGGATGGGAGATAATGAGGATGTCCAGGATAATACTTAGGTTTGCAAGCCTGGGGACTAGGAATTTTATCTGCAACTATCCTTACCTTCAGGTGGAGTGTTCACATTTGGTCTTTGTAGAGTCAAAGCTGACATCATCCCTGAGATGAGTTTATCTATAGATAGTTTCAAAGCATTTAATCTATCTGCAGTGAATTTTTCAGCTCGAATTGGCTCCCCCATGTCACTTAGCAGGTTATTCAACAGCTATTCTCTGGGCCTGTATAGCTCAGTGAATGCACCACGTTCATTTGAACATACTTAGGAAGGTACCTTCAATGGACAGAATACCTATCCAGGTCTAGAATCAGGAAGACCTGAGTTCAAATGTGATCTCAGACACTAGGTATGTGACCAGGCAAGTCACTTAACACCATTTCACTTGGTTCGCTCATCTGTAAGATGAGCTAGGGAAAGAAATGGCAGAGCACTGTCTTTGCCAAGAAAACCCCAAATGGTGTTACAGAGTCAGACATGACTGAAACAACTGAATAACCACAACAAGAAGGTAAACTGACTGGCAGGAGATGATATAGAAAAGTTCAAAACTACATATAAATAATAAGAGAGTGTCTAGTTTAAAAAAATTATTCCCACTACCTTCCAATCATAAAGAAAATGGAGAATTATTGCAAAAGAAGAAGGAGACCTGGAAATGAGCTGGGTTTTCAATCTTTGTTGCAGACTCTAAGCCACCTTGACTGTTCTGTGCCTTGGTTTTCCATGAAAAATCAATTGCCAGGAACACAAGTATTATTGATCTTGAGTGGCCTCAATTAATAAAGATCATGAGACTGTATCTAGGAAAACTTTCACATAGTTCAGAAATGTTACTGTCTGCTCCAGGCGTGGGTGACTTTGTCAAAGTGTTTCGCCCACTTCCAAATTTCCACTTGTTAAAACCAAAGGCCTTATTTGGCTGTCACTTAAGAGCACAGTGTTTTTTTCAGACAAGTGCCTAGCAGCTAATTTTAACAAGATTATGTGAAATAGGAAAAACAAGGCTGCTGTTAGAATCTATTGGAAGCAGTTTCACTCCATTGGTTGCAGGATTATCATGAAAATGACCAACCTGTCCCTTTCATCTAGTTATCTTCCCAGTTTCTCTACAGCAGTTTTCTACAGCACTGATTCATTACTTTGGTTATGCCATACTCCAGGATGTTACAAGTCACTTCAGTGGGAGGGGGAATGTTACTTGATTCTCAAATCCAAATAAATTTTAACTAACAATGGTATACATAATCAGAGTCTGGAGGGTAGGCAGATTATCATGAAACCAAACCAACAGTGACAGGTTTGGTAAGTTTAAGAAGGTTGGCAGTCACTATCCTGAGTTTTCAGGATGCCAAAAGCAATGTGACATTTGCAGAATGACTCTAATCTAGGCTACTTCAAGTTTTCATATGTCATGTCAAGGCAAGATAACTAGGTCTGAGCACCAAAGATGAACCTCAACACTTCTTTGTACACTTGGATTGGGGAGAGGGGCTGCTATATAGATACAGTCAGTGTTTCAAAATATGTCTAAGATGATATTCGCAAATCAATGTATAAGAAAGTCCGTGACTGATTAGCCAGGCAGGGTTCATGAAGGTATGTTCTTTGTATGCCCTGCTGCCAAGAGGTGGGCAGGAGTTCATGAAACCTGTGGTCCTTGGGTGTGTCTGTGGTCAGGTTCTGAACAATGATGAGAGACACCACGAAGTCAGCCTTTGTGAATGTCCCCTCTGATGTTCAACAGCTAAGCTTAGTCTAACATCTCCAAAGAAGGAAGTGTCCAGAAAGAGAAACCAGGATATGACAAGCTTATCTATCATTCTATCTCAATCAAAACAACAACAAAACCTTTAAAGAGTATTTTGTTCTCTTTTACCTTATTTTCTCTTATTTTGTTTATCTTTTTATATAGTGGTCAATTCCCTACAAACACATTATGCAAACTCTTTTTTTAAAAAAAAAAGTTATCATACTACATTATACATATACTGTATTATACTAAACTATTTAATGTAACAACTGTGATTGATGATAGTACATGTAACTTTTTGCTCTTATAATTTACAGAAAAGAAATGTGTTAACATCAAGCATCTGAACCAACATTAGCCATTGTATTTGATCTGTTCTTATAGTTTTGCCTTTCCTTTTAAAATATACTTAATATTTTATTTTCCCCAATTACATGTAAAAACATTGTTTTTATAGTTTCTAATATTCATTTTAAAATTTTGAGTTCCAAATTCTTCCCCTCCCTCCCCTCCCTCATTAATAAGGAAGGCAAACAATTTGATAAAAGTTATACATGTGCAGTCATGTGAAACATATTTAAATATTAGCCATGTTGTAAAAAAAAAAGACAAAAAAACTAAGAAAAATAAAGTTAAAAAGCATTCTTCAATCTGCATTCAGATTCTATTAGTTCTTTCTGTGGAGGTGGATAACATTTTTCATCATAAGTCCTTTGGAATTGTCTTAGATCTTTGTATTGCTGAGAATAGCTAAGCTGATCATCACACACCATTCTCCTGGTTTTATTCACTTCACTTTGTATCGGTTCACATAAATCTTTCCAGGTTTTTCTGAAATCATCCTGTTTGTCATTTCTTATAGCACAATGGTATTCCACAACAATAATATACCACACCCCAATTGATGGGCATCCCCTCACTTTCTAATTCTTTGTGACAACAAAAAGATCTGAGTGTTGCCTTTCCTAAGTTACGTTATTTGTAGTCATCATACATATTGTTCTTTGCGTTCTATTTCTTTGCTCTGTGTTAATTTCTATGAGTCTTCCTACATATGCTTGTCTGAATTCTTCATAGTTATCCTTGGGGTGCAGTGATACTACATTTCCGAACCAAGAGATGAACATGACTGAAAAACAACTATGCAACAGCAACAAAGTCCTTTTCAAGGCTGCTTGTGCACCTCTGGTGTCCACCTTTCACTCAGTTCTCTCCTGTGTCTCCAAGCAGATGCAGCATGCACAGCATCCACGCCCTGGTAAACTGTCTTTGCAGACAGGCTAGCGCAGGTTAAGGGCAACTGAGGGGCGTCAGCCCTCTTGGTGAGTTAGGGAAATGTCTATCTGAAGCATGTAAAGACTTCCCACCCTGCCCCAAGGAAGCAACCCATAGCTTGTTCCAGTAGCCATGAAGACAGCTGAAATTGGTGCTGTGGAGGGCTTAGAGCCTGGTCAGACCCTGAAGGCACCAAGGTCATCCACTGCATCCTGGGTCATTGCTAATTCTCCTGACTTGTGTCACGCCACTGGACTTAGATGACTCTGGAAAAGAAAGTGAAGCTGACAGCTTTGTGTGGCTCTGCCTCACTTAAATTCAATTTATGTAAGAGTCAAGACATCACAGATGATGCCATAGGCTCCCTTCCAGAAAAAAAGACAAACAACAACAGTTGTAATATACCTACTGGTATATTACTGGGGACTGGCTATGACTTTTGGAGATAGAAAGCAGGTAAAAAATGTCACAACTAGGAGCTTTCCAGAGGCTGGATTCAGTTACAAAAGGTCTAGAACCCTGAGCAGGGTAGTAGAAATTGGATCAAGGATCTCTCTAAAACTGGAAGTTACAGGCATGAGCTATGGAGCCCAACCCCTATATTTTATAGTTGAGAAAACTGAAATCCAGAGAAGATAGTGACAAGGTCACAGAGGGAATTTTTATCAGGAGTAGGACTGGAATCCATGGCATCTGGCTCCTGAGCTATTGCTCTTTCTACTGTTTCAGAGATATGAAATCTGAATCTGAAGCATTATGAGTTAGGGAGACTTAACAGAAGTGGGGGGTCAATGGAAGAGATGTAGTGTAGGATCTAGATACTGAGAGAAAAAGGAAGGGGCACATTTAATCAAGAGTTCAAGACAATTTGCCACACTCTGTCCAACAGGACAAATGATGTTAGTTTCTCTTGCCTGAGGTCACCCCTTTACAGCTTCCACTATCAAGTTAAGGATTTCATGTGCATCACTTTTGTAGGAAAGGGTTGTATCTGAGATATGAGGCACCTGGGTGATGCAGTGGATAGAGTGCTGGGCCTGGAGTCAGAAAGACCTGAGTTCAAATGTAACCTCAGAGATTTACTGGCTGTTTGATCCTAGGCAAGTCACTTAACCCTGTTTGCCTCACTTTCCTCATCTATAAAATGAGCTAGAGAAGGAAATGGCAAACCTCTCCAGTATCTTTGCCAGGAAAACCCCAAATGGGATCATGGAAAGTCAGATATAACTGAACAACTACAACTACAAAAAGTCTGAACTTTAAATAATAGATTCCCTAGAACTGCAAATACTGAGGCAAATAACCTCATTTTACAATGAGGAAACTGAGACCTAGAGGAATTAAGTGATTAGCCCCATGCAAACATTTAACTAATGAGCCAAGATTAGGATATAAATCTCTTGATTCCCAGTCCAGGCATTTTCCCACTATACTACCTTATATCCAAGGTTTAACTCAGGCATAAGAACCTCTTTATGAATGCACAGAATGTCATCTCCCTCCCTATCAAGCAATCCATAGGAATGTGAAGGTTAGTTCCACCACGCTGGCTTTTCCACATATATATTTTTCCATGTCATTTTAACATGTTTATCTTTGGGGCGTGATGTGGTTTTTATGAGTTTAATGGTCTTATTCTCCACCTATAGCTTGTTCATCCCCACTCCTTCTGTTCTCTGTTGGGGATGCACACTCTCACCCCCACTAATTGTTTTTGCCTCTCTTATGAACTGCACCTGGCTTCCATGCTGTTCCTCTGCATTGCCTTACCACTTAGGTACTTGGGATGTTTGCAAAATTCTTTGCATTTGGTTATATTTTCTTATTAGGTTATCTTTCCCTCCATGTGTTTCTTAGTCTCTTCTATTAAGTTGCAAGTATATTCAGGAGAAGAGTGGCTGGTGATGAAGGTGTAATTTGTTTCTGTGTTATCACACTTTTGTTGTTCACTCATTTTTCTGTCCCATCTTTGTGACCCCATTTGGGGTTTTCTTGGAAGAGATACTGGAGGAGTTTTTCCTTTCCTTCTCCAGCTCATTTTACAGAAGAAGAAACTGAGACAAACAAGGTTAAAGCTAGTAATATTATTTGAGACTGGATTTGAACCCAGGAAGTTGAGTCTTTCTGCCTCCACACCTGGTGCTCTATCCACTTCACAACTGAGCTGCCCCATTATAGTACTTACTTTACCCAAATTCTTGAAACACTGAAAATAAACCAAATTTTGATATATTGTATTTTTGTAAAGCCACTTAGACATCTTGGTTTTGAGAAGTCCTTCCTTCCACTTTTCCTAAAATAATTTTGTTAACCTATTTTGTGTTTGGAATTTGTATGTTGGATTGTCAAAAGGTGGGTGCACCTGGGTTGCTGTGTTGTTAGTATCCCATCAGCTCCCTGTCAATAAAGGTTAACTAACATTGGCTCCTCCTGTTAGCAGACTCCTGGTACCCTATTACTGCAATATGCTGAGTAAAAGACTGATTGATCTTTTGCAAGAGTGAACACTTGGATGAAAAGAAAAGAAGGTGGGCAGTGGATATATTCAGAATTAGGATGTTTTAGGTTCAATTCTAATAACTTGTACTTATGCTTTCTTTAGTAAGCAAGTGTCACTTAACACCTCTGACCTTCAGCTTCCTCACATGTAAAATTGAGTAAACAGCTGAAGGCCTGAGTTCAAGTTCTGCCTCAGTTAACTATTAACTATCGCCCTGGGCAAATCACTTAACCTAACTCAGTCTCTGCCACCCCACCCCATCTGTAAAATGGGCATAACAATATGCACCTATCTCACAGGTTTGTTTGAAGTTTTCAAATAAGTTATTAAATGTTTGTAAAGTGAGTTCCAAACCTTAAAGCACCATATACTTTTTAACTATTATTAATTCACAGGGTTGTTGTATTAAATGAACTGATGTATGCAAACTTTGAAGTGTGTGTGTGTGTGTGTACCTTCAAAATGCTCATTATCGGCCATATTAAAATATTAACCTATCCTATGAGGTGATTGGGGGAATTCCAGAAATTTCTTAAACCATGGGATTAAAAAAAAAGCAAACGGTAAAATAGGTTAAAATACCTTTCTTTAACACTTGGATAAATCTATGATTTTATTCTTGTGGATACTCTTCTAATTATACACACAGCATCTCATCCACACCTCATCCTGTTCACTTCTTGTCCATGACCTTCCATAAATTCTTCCCAAGGGGTACCCCCAACATCCAAGGGGCAAGTTCCTCTAAATCTCTTGACATTTTGAAGTGTCTGGATTATCACCAGGATTCCCAAGGAACTTCTCTACTCAAAAGCTTCAGTTCTCATTTCCACTGCTGCATTTGGTTTATAGGGTTTCAAAGCCATATCATGAGACAGGTGATGATTTTTTACCACCAATTATTTTGCCGTTAGTAAAATTCATACATTAGTCATACGTTCCTTCTCCTAACGTGCTTGAAGCTAAATTGGGGGAAGGAGAGGGAATATGAAAAGATAGATAAGGAATGTTGAGAGAATTCCTTGTGTGGGATTTCTTCATCACTGAAGAAAGAAACCACTAAATAGATTTATTATGACTTTTTAAGGATTGATTAATAAACCATATAAACAGGGACAGCAGTTTTACCATCCTTGTAAAATCACCTCATAAAAACAGTCATCACCACTGGGCAAAAGTTTTTCCCTCTTAATGCAAAAGGGTAATAGAAACCAATTGGCAGACCAGGTCACCAGATTGTTTTGTCCTGGACTTGGCAGGGGCCACAATTAGGCAGGTTAGAGAAGCCAATAACCTGTACTGTGTCCTCTCAGTCTCATTTTAAGTGGTTTGTTTTCTCTATCCAGGGAAAGAGAAACAACCCTTTCTAATCTTCTAGGATTTATCGCAAGGTGACCAGAAGCAAGGCAGAGAAATATTTGCCTTTTCTGGGGCAGGGCGTGAGTGTCTTGTTTGTTTTTGTTTTTGAAAGACCTGGGGACTGGTGGTCTTTTATGAATTAGAGGTGCAGAGAGAGGAAGAGAACTTGGCGAAAAGGAAGGTCAAGTTCAAAGTTTCTCTTTCCTCTGTGTTCAGGAATAAGCAAAAGACAAAAAGAGGCATCTGATGATTAAGCCCTCCCTCCCCCAGCACTTTGTATGTACATAAGTAGAACTCCAGCAGCTGCAGCGCATTAGTTCCAATAGTTCACCCGGCAGCAGCTTTGTAGCTCTGACCAAAAGCTGTGCTAACGTAGTCAGCCACTTCCTTCCATGCTCATTTGCCATGGTAGCAGCAAGTGATCTTGGCAAGGGGACTGCGAGCGGGAGGTGTGGTGATGTTTAATAGGCTTCCGTGGTGCAGCGCTTAGCCTGCTTGCTTTCCTTGTCAATCTCAGAGGAAAGGCTGAGGCCAGCCGCCGGTCACAATAACCTGTATCGGAGTGGCAGCTCTGTGCGTTGGACTGGATTTGGTGAGAAGCACTGGGGCAAAGGGGGGAGCCTCCGGGCACCGCAGCTCGCTCCTGGGGCTGCCACCACTGCCGCCGCTGCCGCCTGTTGAGCCAAGCTGACCGAAGGAGATGGCTCAGCAGACCTCAAGCCCAGACACCTTGACTGTACCTGAAGTGGATAATCCGCACTGTGCAAATCCCTGGCTGAATGAGGATCTCGTGAAGTCCCTCAGGGAAAACCTGTTGCAGCACGAAAAGTCCAAGGTGTCCAGGAAGTCGGTGTCTCCCAAGCTGTCTCCAGTGATTTCTCCTAGGAATTCTCCCAGGCTCTTACGCAGGATGCTTCTGAATAGCAACATCCCCAAACAACGCCGCTTCACCGTGGCTCATACCTGGTAAGAGTGGCGTAGATTACAAGGAAGTGCTCCTGGGCAAGGCGCTCTGGCTCTCCCCGCTCTTTGTTCTTTTCTCGTGTGTGTGTGTGTGTGTGTGTGTGTGTGTGTGTGTGTGTGTGTCCCTGTGCACGCTCTCTGCATTATCATCATTCCTAACTTGTGAGTTATCAAGGCGCAGTGTCTATTTGAATCAATTTAAAAAAAAAAATCACACAGGTGTCCAAGCCAGGGCAGGAATCCCTAGGACGGTTACTCTGGATGGCTGAGGCTGGGTAATTCTTTGAAAGTTCATTTCCTTTTGCAAGTTCCTACAAGAAAATTGGATCCGAGAAGCCAAATAAGAATGCAGTTTCTCTTACGCAGGCAGTGACTTTTCATTGATTTCTTCCATACATTTTCATAAGCCTTGTCCTCCAGCTCCCCGAGCAAAAAAGAACCAGGAAAGGGGAAAAGAAACACACACACACGCACACACACACACTATTTGAAATCTGTACTATTTACTTCATGAGTGACCAGGTAGAGAGAGGTGGATGGGAGTGTGTGTGTGTTCGTGTGTGTGTGTGTGTGTGTGTGTGTGTGTGTGTGTGTGACGTCAGGAATTCAGTATAAAATCACACAGTACCTGAAGTAGATTTTTAGCATAGCAGAGTTTCTGCAAGGTGAGCGTGGACAGTTTCAAATGAATAAGAACTGGGAAGTGGGATTGGGACAAATCAAGAGAGCAGGTGGGAAGGTCAAAGCTTCTCTATCCTCCAGAATTAGCAAAAAGGCAAGGAGAACCAGAGGAATGAAAGGACATCTGATGATTAAGGTATTACGTTTAGGAAGTTGTGGTCTAATTAAGATAATTAACAGGAATGGGCCCTAGAAACTATTATACCTTTTCAACATTTCCCATTAGAATGACTTCAAAACAAAAATAGAATAAATCTGACTTGATCTTTGTATACATGTTAAGGACCCTTCTGAAATGCATATACCTTGTGTGTGTATGCAATTGTATGTATATAGATATGTAAGCATTCTTTGAAAATGGAAAACCTTGACTGTTACATAGAAATTTTGTAGTGCTGTCTTAACATTTGGCCTCCTTTTGCCTTTTGGTTCTATTTCCAAGGATTTTTTTTTTTATACTTTTCACCATTTGTAAATTTAGTAGAAGAGGAAAAAAAACAACAAACTAAAATCTTGTAATGGCAGAGGGTTTACGCAGAAGAGGGTCTCTCTGAGGAAAGGGAGTTCTTTGCTTTGATCATTAAAGAAGTCTGGTGTTGCATTACACCTAGTACTGAATTACACAGAGAGACATTGGCATGTGTAATGCTTACAAAATACCTTCAGATATGTGGAATACAGAATTTATGTCAAATAACCAAAAGATGAGCCATGCCCTTCCAAAAACAAAGACTTAAATATCCATCCCACTGATAAGAAAATGGACTCAAACATTTTATTCATTTTCCTATAATAAAGTGAAACTGTACGATTGTAAGAGAGAAATTGGCAAACACACCTCTAAGGTATAGCAAGAAATAGATTTTTAAAAACAAATCCAGAGTAGTAATGTCATCATGCAAGGGAGTATATCAGAAAGATCAGAAGAACGTTATGATACTATCAAAGAAGTAGACATAATGAGAGTGCCATTTTTGAATATTGTAGAGTCTTGGGGAGTGGGATTCATTTTAAAATCCACAGTGTATGGAACAATACAAGTGTGTAATAAATGTTGACTAGTGAGAAACCATATAGTGTCTTGGAAAAAGCATTATTTGGACACAAATAACATGAGTTGGCATCCAAGCTCTGCTATGTGATCTTGGTTGAATCATTTAATCTCTCTGGGCCTCAGTTTCCTCATTTGTAAAATAAGTGTTTTTGACTAGATGACCTCCCAGGTCCGTTCCAGCTCTAAATCCTGCGATCCTCCATCTGAGATTTCAATTTTTTTCTTCCAAGAGGAAAGGGAAATTAAGGCTGTAAGATAGACCATAGCAAATAAATTTGTCAGGAACAAGTGCCTAAGGAAAAGAGATTTATGTTAGGGGAAAATAGTAAAGAGAGGGATGGAGTAGAATTGAAAACCGGTGGTTATATAGCAGGGAGACTAGACTGAATTGAAATGAAAATGGACTAGATTTTTAAACATTCAATATCTGGTAACAGTCAGATGCTTCATTGAATCCATTTTAAGTTTTACCTGGAGGTGAGTGGGTGATGTTAGTTCATTCGGTGCTTAATTTTGGTTTCAATTAAGCAACAATAGAATTCACCTTAAGGTTATCTGAACTATCTGGACCCCCTGAGAGGTAAGTTGGGCAGGAAATCTCATGAAAACAGTCTTTCTCTTGAAATTTCTGGCACTTCCTTTTCTGGTCCTGTTTGGAAAGTCTCCAAGTACAGTGTTTCTACCAGTATTTCATTTAGGAGCCTCTGGTCCCAGGCCAGAGAAAGAGAAAGATGGCACCAGAAATGGGGATGGGGGAATAGAGAATGGAGAGGAAAAGAGAGGAAAATATTGATGTCTCATAGCCTCAGGAAGAGTTAATTTCCCCAACACATAAACATATCTTTCAAAAGAGAAGTGTCTTACATTTCCACACAGGTTCACTGAATACCAAGATTTTAACCTTCTCCACACGCATCTTTGGACTGAAGATCCTTTCATCCTTTTTTCTTTTTGCTATTCATGGTTCTGTATGAAATATCATGCAGAAAAATACTAATTTCTTTAAATTCCCACCTTCATATATTTTGTGTGTATGTGTGTGAAGCTTCTTTCTCATTGTTCTCCCACATAAATTCTCCACTCCAGTCAAGCTGTTTATTTATCTTTGAATGAAGCCACTGTGTACTTTCCTGCTTTGGAATCTTTGCCTGTTACACTGTCCCCGTGAGAATGCCCTCCCTCAATCTACCTCTTTGCTAGTTAAAATCTGACAACTGAGATCATCAGATACTAGTTTAAAACTGAAAAGGACATTTGTGGTCACCTAGAACAATCCTTCATTTTATAACTGGTGAAACTGAGCCCCAGAGAGGTGAAGGCACTTGTTAAGGTCACAAAGGCAGTAATTGGCAAAAATCTGTTTTTTTCTGACCCCAAATCCATTGCTTTTCCCACTGTACCACATGCTCAAACAGTGCCCTTCATGTCTTAGCCCATATACTAATTCTTTCATGCAGCCTTTTGTTACCATTCAGCTACAAGTAAACTCATCTTCTCTTAACTCATTGCATTTACCGTAGACTGAATCATCTTGTTTTTGACTGCCATGTTTCATCTTCCTATTAGATTTGAAACAGAGAAGACAGGGTCTAAGTTGTACACATCTTCATATCCCCTGCAATGCATAGCACAGTGTTGTTTATAAAGCAGCTTGCTCAGTTGTTGGATAAATGAATGAATGACTGAAGTGATTGTATTTTAGGACTATCTCTAAGGTGGAGTCGGGAGTAAGGGAGGTGTGCATGTCTAAGGGTTCAGTTCTTCCCCCACCTCTTTCTATGGAAGCATTGAAAATCAGATTGAAATGAGTGCCAAGATCAAGTCATCAGACTTTTTCACAAATGTCCTTTCAATCTATGTTGTGTCTGAAGAGTAGAACTATAAAACACCATTCATGGCACCACATAGAAATCCTGAACAATGACTAAAATTATATGGGAATTTATGGGATAATGTATCCACTGTGCCAGGAGCATTAATCTCTCCTGCTGCAGTGTTGGAGTTGGGATCACTGATTCTTCCACTCCTCTATGTCCAGCAGTGGAACCCTGAATTTCTCTAGCTCTAGGTCACTGATGACATGTCCAGTAGCCTTCCAGATGTACATGAAAAGAGAAGTGGGGCAAAGAGAGGAAGGAAAGAAGGTGTGGGAAGCCATGGCTCAGTAACAGTGTCAACCCAAGTGTTTTTTTAGGGATCATCACATAGAGAAATAGTGGGGAAACAAGCAGAAAGACAAGATATCCCCTCTTTGGCTTCTCCAAGATGCTGGTTAGGGTTTTTTTTTGTTTTGTTTTATTTCTCCTTATTTGCTTTTTATTAAACCTCTTTAGTACAAATTTACAGGTGATAATAGGAGGTCTTGGGCTCCACAAAGTGCTGAAATGCTTTGCATTTTCAAGGACCAAAAAGGTTTTTTCATATTTAGTGTATTTTTTCACAGGTGGAAAATTTGGCAGGCAAACAAGCTGAAAAGTCTGCTTGGAATTGGAATATTTTGCTGCTTTATTCACTATAGGACAATAGAATTTTTACACAAATAGTGAGATCGCCAATTGTAGTTGAGCCATTGAGCTACAGACCAATAAAAGCGTACCCTAGTGTGTTGGTCACATGGGTGTGCTGATAGTCAGTGACCAATTGCTTCTCTAATAATTGCTACCAGATGGAAGACATAGCCTGAATCTTCATGTGGTGATAAATGAATTAAATGGATATAAAAATCAGGACACTTTTAGTACATATTATACTTTGCAAAGGTTTCCCACCTGCTGTTTTTTGATATCATTATCTGTAACTAAATTGCATTATATATCAAGTAATTAAATATTGCTACTGGGACATCAAAAATACAAGCAAATTTTCTAAAAATAATTCTATTCAGTATAATATGTACTGGATAATGAATTTTACATTACCCAAAGCAGTTGTATATAAGTTGATTTTTAACAAAACCAAAAATATTTAATATGGAAAAACAGAATCAGGAACCATAAAAATGACATAATTACTCTTCTTAACTAAGTGCATCACCAAGATATTTCTACATTGCTAAATGACTGCAATTTTGGTGCCCTAGAAGAAAGGTCATATCACCCCACCCTAGTTATGGCACTAAAATGGATTACGTGTCCCCCAAAACAGTTCATGATACTTCCCCTGTACGGCTTCTCTTTTGTCATTTCTTTATCTCCCTCTGACCACTGTAACCACTCCCAGACTGTACTACGACATCTCAAGGTTTCAGTGGCATGACTTTCAAGTCATTTCCCCAGCTATCATACCAGATACACTGCAGCGGCTCCCAAGGTCCTCCCACTTAGACTGATTCATTCCTGAATATCAGATGATATTGACTGTCTTTCTATGTTCCCAGCCTCACCTCCTGAACCATCAGTTTATATGCATCAACCCCATGCCCACTGCCTTATGGTGACACCCTGTTCTCTAGTGGGAGTACAGACACTCAATTCCACGAGTGGTTGCTGAGGTCCTAGAGCTATCAGTTTAGAGCTGGAAGAGTGTTTCAAAATCATCTGGTATTGACCCCTCAAGAAACTGAGGACCAAAAGTTTATGTGACTTATTAAAAAAATTAAATAACATGCTTAAGGTCAAGGTAAACAATAGTAACAACCACAAGAATAATAGCCAACATTTATATAGGACTTTAAGGTTTTCATAGCACCTCACATCTGCTCTCTCATTTGGTTCTCTCAGTGATCCTATGAGTTAGGTAGCACAGTGAATACAGCAAAGGGCTTGGAGTCCGCAGCACCTGAGTTCAAGTCTTGCCTCAGACATCTGCTAGCTGTGTAACCCTAGGCAACTCATTTAAACTGTATCTGCCTCAGTTTCCTCATCTGCAAAGTCAGGATGATAATAGCACCTGCCTCACAAGGTTGTTTTGAGGATCAGATGAGACAAAGTCTGTAAAAATGCTTAGCTCACTCTTTGGTATATAATAAGCACTATATAAATGTGAGCTACAAGTATTGTGATGGTTCAAATAGGGATAGTAATAGCATCTGTCTCCAAAGGTTGTTGTGAAGGTCAAATGAGATAATAATTGTAAAGCACTTAACACGAGGCCTGGCATATAGCAAATACTCTATTAGTATTAGCTACCATTATGAGATGCTGTTATTGTCCCATTTAACAAATGAGGGAACTGAGGCTAAGAAAACTTGTGACTTTGCCAGAATTACAGAACTGCTAAGTGTCTGGGGAAGGATCTGAAGTGAGATATTCCTGTTCCCAAGTCCACTCTCTCTCTGCTCTGTCATCTGGCTGCCTGGGTAGATGAAGAAGTGACTTTCTTGAGGGGGTATACCTCTAACTCCCTCTTTCCTTCATAACTCCATAGCAGTCTAAGCTCCTGACCCCCATCATTTTATGCCCTCTCCCATTCCTGTGCCTTTGCTCCATCATCTCACATGGCTGCAATTCTCCCCCACCCCATGTCCCCTTTGGAATTTCTTCCCTTCCTTTGAGACCCAATTCAGGGGCCACCTGCTGTGCCCGCCAACATTTCCTACACATCATTTGGAAAGCAATTTTCTTTCTCCTTGACTTTTTCCTAGGTTTTGAATGGTCCTATTCTTTGTACTTATCATGCTCTTTCCTGTTATCATAGTTATTTGTGTTTCCCTTCTTCTACTTAATTTGAGTATAAGCTCCTCAAGAATCTAGATTTGTCACATCTATCTTTATAGTGCCAGATGGTGATGGGTGTCATTTCAACAAAGACCCAAATCATTAAATCTTTATTCATCTATGTATTGTGCATATCCTGTGACTTATAATGGTTAGAAATCATAAGACAAAAAGTGAAGAATCATCATTTGGGGAAATGCGTGAGAAATTTAAATTACCATGATATCTTACATGACCTTTGTTTTAAGGCAGAAGCAGAGGTAGCAAAGTCTCTGGTTTAATTACCGTATCGTTGTGGAGGAAAATTCAGTCTGTCTCTTAATCACCTTCTTAAGTGTTGGGCACTTGTGAACTAAAGACAGACCAAATTTCAAACCTCAAATTTATTTAAAATACTCAATTTAAGAAATATGTGTTATGATTGCATATGTATAACTGTATCAGTTCGCTTGATTTCTTGGGGAGAGGGAGAGAGGAATGAAGGAGAAAGACAAAAATGGCAACTCAAAATCTTATAAAAATGAATTTTGAGAATTGTGTTTACATGTAATTGGAAAGATACTTTTTTTCATAAAAAAGAAATATAAATGTTAGATTTTTTAAGATATAGACTTTTAAAGGAAAGCATCCAGTTTGAGAACTTGAATATTCTTTTGATATATTTAAATAGAAAGGAAACCACTGAAATCCTTCTCAACCATCACTTTTTTAACTGCCAAATGAGTCAAAAGTACTTTATTTTGTAATCCTTCACTTAAAAAAGTCTTACACTTTACTAAAGCACCTTTCTAGTGCCTTAGCATAGTAGAATGGTGGCCCATGTTATCAAAAATTATACCAAGATGACTCAGGTTCTAGCAGGTACTGGAAAGGCATAAAGTGATCATAGATTTAGAACAGGCTCTCTCATTTTACGGATGAGGTAACTGAGACTTAGAGCAATAGAATGACTTGCAGAGTCCACAAAGGTAGGGTCAGAGGCAACACTGGACTCAAGTTTTTCCTGCTTCTCCAGCTGGCCCTCTATCTGCAATGTCAGGCGGTCTCTCTGTCTATAAAGAAATTTTACATTAGGTCATTTTACATTTAAATTTAACATTAAAAAATTACTCTTTAACTTTTCAAAGCAATAAGTGAACTCAAGACATTTAAGATAAGTAATTTAAAATGCACACCTACCTACTACCAAACTAAAAGCAAGGAGGGAGAGTTATAGGTGGATATTAGGGAGAAAGATGGGATTCAGTCAAAGGGTCGCACTTGAGGACCTAGAGGGACACACATGGCCTTGAGGCTGCAGGTTCCCCAGCCCTTGGAGGTTCTAAGGCAGAGCTAGCTGCTCAGTGACTCAGTTGAGCATAAGATGGCTTCTGAGGACAGGAGGCAAGGACTACACAGAAGGCACTTTGATGTCATTCATTATGGCATAACTTATGTGTGTGGCTGATGAGAGTATGAATAGAAAGATTTAGATCTTTAAATCACTTAAAAAAATAAATAAAGGAGTGGCTAGGTGGCGCAGTGAATAGAACATTGGCCCTGGAGTCAGGAGGACCTGAGTTCAAATCCGGCCTCAAGACACTTAACACTTACTAGCTGTGTAACCTTGGGCAAGTCACTTAACCCCAATTGCCCTGCCTTCCTTCCCCTGGCCACTGGCCAATGAAATAAAAGTCTTGAGAGAAAAAGTAATTGCACTTAGAAACAGAACAAGAAAAGAGCTAGATAACATTCTAGCCAGGTGGTTTCCATTTAGTGAAACCCAGAGTTCAAAATGATACTCCAAGGGATTGACACAAAAAATTCTCGTATGGTGCCTTAAGAAGTAAATAATTGCAGAATAATATAAATTGTTTATAAATTACCTTGGGGGTTCACAATTACTTTGCTGTTTTTAAAAAGGGGAGAAACCTGAGGGGGATTAAAGGATTGCATGATATAGTGTGGATACCAATCTATCAGGTGAGATAATGTTTGTAAAGCACTTAGCACAGTATCTGGGACATAGTAGGTGCTTAATAAATGCTGCTTTTCTTCCTTCCTACTTTGTTATTTTTTTTTTTAAAGCAATTGGGGTTAAGTAACTTGCTCAAGGTTACACGGCTAGTCATTATTTGTGTGTGGGTGCTCATTTTCTGAGGCCGGATCTGATCTCGGGTCATCCAAACTCCGAGGCCGGTGCTCTTACTCACTGCGCCACCTATCCGCCCCTTTAGGGCAATTGGGGTTAAGTAACTTGCCCAAGGTTACAAGGCTAGGTTTTTTTGTTCGTATGGATTAAGTGTTGGAGGCCGGCTCCGAACTCAGGGCCTTCTGATTCCAGGGTCGGCGCTCTATTCACTGCGCCACTTAGCTGCCCCCTTCCTACTTTGTTATTGCAGAGATTTCAGTTTTTTCTTTCTTTTTGTTATGCTGCTTGACTATAGGACAATAATATGAATAATTCCTTGGATTTAAGTGACATTTTCCTTTTCATCCAGCTGTATGGGAAGAGCTGCTTCCAATAGAGGCACTGTATCTCCCTTCTTTTCACCGCCCCCCTCCCCCCATCACTATCCCAGAACCTATTTGAGGTTCCAAGGACTACCAGCACCGTTCCATACCTTGCAGGGTTTAGATAAGATGGGAGTGATCTACTCCATTCTATTTAGTGAGATGGAGGATTATAAGACTTTACCTTCTGCCCTGCACCACAGTCTCTAACAATGACCATGGACTTATTAGATAATCTAATTAACTCTAAAGCTTTCCCCAATTGCTGGGCATTCCCTCAATTTCCAATTCTTTTCCATCACTAAAAGAATTGCTATAAGTATTTTTGTACACAAAGATCCTTTTCCTTTTTTTTTTTCTTAAAATATCTTTGGGATAAAGACCTAGTAGTGTTATTGTTTGGTCAAAGTGTATGCATGGTTTTATAGCCCTTTGGGAATAGTTCCAAATTGCTCTTCAGAACAGATGAATCAGTGTACAATTTCACCAGTAGTACATTTTCCCACATCCCCTCCAACATTTGTCATTTTCTTTTCCTGTCATATTAGTCAATTTTGACAAGTGTGAGGTAATGGCTCAGAGATATTTTAATTTGCATTTCTCCCATCAATAGTGATTTAGAGCATTTCATATGACTATAGATAGCTTTGATACTTTCAAAATTGCATGTTTATATGCTTTGACCATTTATCAATCAAGGGATGAGATTTCTATAAATCTGACTCCATTTTTCATATTTCTGAGAAATGAAGTCTTTATCAAAGAAACTTACTATAATTTTTTTTTTTCAAAATAATGCTTACCAACTGTGCATTTCTCTCTGTCCCATTTCCCTTGGTTGATACTATTCTCTACCTCCTTTTACTCTGTTCATTCTCAAGTGTTTTGCCTCTGACTTTGACCTCCCCCAAACTGCCCTCCCTTCTATCAGACCCCCATTTCCGTCCCTTCCTGTTTTTCTGCATTGTAAGATAGATTTCTACACCCAGCTGAGTGTGCATATCATTCCCTCTTTGAGCCAGTTCTATGAGAGTAAGGTTCATGTGCTCCCTTCCTCACTTCCTTCACTTTCCCCTCCACTGCAAAATCTCTTTTAGGCCTCTTTTATGTCAGATAATTTATTCCATTCTTCTTCTCCCTTTCCCCTTCTCCCAGTGAATTCTTCTTTCTCATCCCTTAATTTAATTTTCTTAGATAATCATGCCATCACATTCTACTCACACCTCTGCTTTCGGTCTATATATACTCCTTTTAACTGCCCTAAAATGAGAAAGTTTTTAGGAGTTATAATTTTCTCACGTAGGAATATAAAGTTTAACCTTATCCCTTGGGATATCTCTTTTCTGTTTACTTTTTTATTTGTCATTTGCATCTTATATTTGAAAGTCAAATTTTCTCTTCAGTTCTGGCCTTTTCATCAGGAATTCATGAAAGTCCTCTTTCATTTAATGTCCACTTTATCCTTTAAAGGATTGTACACAATTTTACTAAGAAGATGACTCTTGGTTGTAATCCAACCTCCTTTGTCTTCCAGAATATCATATTGCAAGCCCTCTGATCCTTTAATATAGAAGCTGCTAAATCTTGTGTTTTCCTGACTGTAGCTCCATATTTGAATTGTTTCTTTTTTGCTGCCTACAGTATTTTCTCCTTGATCTGGGAGGTCTGAACTTTGGCTACAATATTCCTGGTAGTTTCCATTTGGGGATCTCTTTCAGGAGGTGATTGGTTGGATTCTATCAATTTCTATTTTATCCTTTGTTTTTTGAATATCAGAGTAGTTTTCTTTGATAATTTCTTGAAAGATGATGACAAGGCTTTTTTTTTTTTTAATCATAATTTTCAAGTAGTCCAACAATTCTTAAATTCTATCTCTTGAATATATTTTCCAGGTCAGTTTTTTTTCAATGAGATATTTCACACTGGTTTCTATTTTTTTCATTCTTTTAATTTTGTTTTATTGTTTCTTGATATCTCATAAAATCATTAGCTTGTCCAATTCTCACTTTTAACAAATTATTTTTTTTCAGTACCTACTTTTCCATTTGGCCAATTCTACATTTCAAGGTTTTCTTCTTTTCACTGGATTTTTGTACTTCTTTTACCATTTGGCCTATCATATTTTTTTAAGATTTTATTTTCTTCAGTATTTTTGTGCCTCCTTTACCAAGCTGTTGATTCCTTTTTCATAATTTTCTTGTATCACTCTCATTTTTCTTCCCAATTTTTCCTCCACCTCTCTTACTTGATTTTTAAAATCCTTTTTGTGTTCTTCCATGGCCTGAGACCAATTCATATTTTTCTTTGATGCTTTGGATGCGGGAATTTTGAATTTGTTGTCTTATTCTGCGTGTACATGTTTTGATCTTCCTTGTCACCATAGTAACTTTCTGTGGCAATTTTTTTTCCTACTTGCTCATTTTCCAGCCTATTTCTAGATTTTTAATTCTGTGCTAAAGTGGGGTTCTACTTCCAGAGTGGAGGGGGCACTGTCCCAAGTTTCAGATTTTTTTTTTTTTGTCTGTGTGTACCTGTTTTCAGAGATATTTTGGGAACCTGTCAACTTCTGGCTCTTCCAAGGTGGTAAAATCTAGGGAGAAGTGAGTTTACTACTCTCCTGTACTGGGTGCTGGTTTGTGAGTGACCACAAACTCTCTGTTCAACCCTGGAACTGTGACCAGGGTCCCTGCTCTCCCATGGCCACAAGCTCTGCTGTTCTAGTGCTCCTCCTTGCACTGGGACTGTGATTCAGTACCAAGTATAGGCAATGTAACAGAGTCCTGCCCCTGGTACCAGCGAAAGAACCCCTGTAAATCTCCTTCTGACCCATTGTCTGTCTGTGGATTGTATGCCTACTTTAAGTGCCTTTAGTAGGCACTTACCATTTGTGGCCTGATAGGTCTGGAAATCAGCACTGCTGCCACTGATTCAGTCACCCTGAGGCCTCCTCTTGGTTTGCTGTGGTCCAGTCTGTGCTGGTACAGGTTGCACTGAACTGCATTCCCCTCTCCCCCAGTGCATCAGACCTTTCCTGCCAACCTTCTGAGTTGTCTTGGACTGGGAAATTGTTTCATTCTGTTTTGTTGTGTGTTCTGCTTCTCTATAATTTGTTAATAGAGTCATCACTTAAAGGTATTTGGATAGGTTTGGGGAGAACTTGGCTTTGATCTTTTCATTTATATGCCATCCCTTGGGATCATCATGTGAACTCCTTGAAAACAAGGACTATTTCTATTTTTCTATTTATATCTCTAAGTACAGTGTGACTAACTTTAATAAGGGATTTGTGATGAAAAGGGATATCCACATTCATAGAAAAGAACTAGGGAGTCTGAATACAGATTGAAGCAAACTACTTGCTGTCTTTCTTTTGTTTTGTTTTGTTCCTTCTTTCTCATTGTTTGCTCCATTGGTTATAACTCGTCTTTACAACTTGACTAATGTTTAATGCAAAGGTATTTGTAGAACCTATATAGGATTGCATGCCGCCATGGAGGGGGGAGGGGAGAAAATTTGGTACTCAAGGGAGAATGGAACTGAATGTTGTAAACTGAAAGTAGATAAATAAATTAACAAAAAATAGTTGGGGAAAGTATAAAAAAGATATATCACAGTGATTGACATGCAGCAAGTACTTACTTCAAATGATTTTACATACATTCAATCATTTTTTTGACCATATGAAGGTAAAAAAGGTAGTCTTTCATGGAGACATTTTTTCACATGGAGAAACTGTTGCAGAGAGTAGTTAAACTTACCCTAAAAGACAATGAATGGACTAGCTAAGACTAGATCCTTACTCTGATAACTTTTATCCAGTGACCTAATAAAATTATTTTAATTGTTTTGCATATGTATGTAATAATTTTTATTTTCCCCAGTATAGTATACACATTATTATGTAATTTAAATACGTCTTCCTTTGCCTAAAATTGCATCATTGCTATACAATATATTCCTAGTTAGATAGATTTTTTTTAAGTAGTCATTGAGGAAGGAAGGAAACAAGCATTGGTTAAGCGTTTGCTATGTGCCAGACACTGCTATTTAATTTAATGCTCACAAGATAATAAAATCATTTTTAGGCACCCAAAAGAAAAAAAAAAAGCCCCTATCAGAATTTTCAGTCAGGCAGAAAATCATAAGTCAGAGACCCCATAAAGCTATGGCTAGAAAAGGCCACTATAAGTGATGGTATTTTGCCTGAGGTTAAGTAAGCTATAGGAGCAGCTAGATGGTGAAGTGGATAGAGTGCTGGACATTGAGTCAGCAAGACTTGAGTTCAAATATTGTCTCAGACACTATCTGTGTGACCCTAAGCAAGTCGCTTAACCCTGTTTGCCTCAATTTCCTTATCTGTAAAATGATCTGGAAAAAGAAATGGTAAACCACCCCACTATTTTGCCAAGAAAACCCCAAATGAAGTTGCGAGAGTCAGACGTGACTGAAATGACTCAACAAGAAAAAAATAAATCAAGCTTTGCAAGTGGTATGATAAGATCTGGTTTCACTTATAAGCAAAGAATGTTATTAAGCACATGTTGGTAGATGTTATATGTTGGTAGATGCTGGACATAGTGTCTTTGTCCCCAAATGGTATCATCCCTGTCTAATACGTAGCCTGAAATCCCATCATTAGTATCACTCCTTAATGAACAAAATATATTTTCAGTTGCAGAGTCATTCACAGTTTAGTAGACACTTTTTTATTGGGTTACTAATTTCCTGGATGACTAGGGGATATAAAGGATCAGAAGAGTCAGTAGAAGTTTATTCTAGGCCTCCATCTGACAGGACATTGAGACTGAAGTGACTTACCCAAGATAATAGAACTAGTGACCAGAGTGTGGAAAGGAGTATGTAAAGGACCAGTCCAGTCCAGTGGGTTTTCCCACTCACTGTACAACACTGCCTTCCCTGAGTGAAATTTAAATACCCAACTTAGTGATTACCTCAGAAATCATCAAAACATGGGTTTAAGTCCCTGTTTCAATCAACACGCTTTTATTAAAGACCTACTATGTACTAGGCATTGTGTGAAACTTTGGGGACACAAAAACAAAATGAAAAAAACCCCTTACCTCAAGGAGCTCCCATTCTCATGGGATATGGAGATTGTTAGTATGCAAACAGCTGTGCTCATGCCACATGTATACAGGGCATATGAAAAGCAATCTTAGGGAGGAAGACTTCAACATTAAGGGGAGCCAGGAAATGCTTCTTGCAAATGAGATTTTAGATCAGACTTGGAGGAAGCCTGGAAAGTGGAGAGGAGGGAGAGCATTCCTGAATTCTGAGTAACCCACATCATCAAACTGGTTGGCCAAAAGAATTTCCCACTAAGAGCTCCCTAAAGCAATGAAATTACAGGTCTAGGAGAACAAAGCAAAGTAAATCACTGAAATGCATTTTTTGTGTAAATACCTTTCAGAAAGATACTTCTGAAATCAGCAGCTTCAAAATTGGATGGGAAGAAGCTTTCAGACTGATCACTAGAAGGAATGAGACATGGCCGGTCTAGCATTTTGGATTTTTAAATCATGGTACTTGAGAACCAGCATACTCTTGAATTGTGCTCATGGCAGGCTCTGTGGACTCCAAAGTTTGGAGTCCAAATCATCACTCAGATGCACATGAAGTGGCATTTCCTAAGTCTCCAGTATCCCCACTGATTTTTAGAGAGGGTTCTGCTCTACAGACTCAGACTATTCCCCTTCCTACCATAAGGCTTGAGAGGCTTTAGCATACAATGCTGTCCAAATTAAAAATGAATCTGGGGATATAAAAATAGGAAAAACAAAGGTGCTTTGAAATAATAAAAGTATGGACATCTTGATTTGCCTTTTAGTTTTCCAGCTTGAATTTGGAAAATGGCCTGCTCTTGATCAGTTAAGTTCATTCAAGACAATTGACTTCTTAATGGCCACACAGTCTGTTAAAATGCAATAAATTAACTGTCACATAGCAAAATTGTAAAAAAAAGTTTCCCTTAATTGTCTCTCCTCTCCCCCCCACTCCCTACCCCCATCTGTTCCTAGCTGGCAGAGAGGGAAAAGAATAATCAAAGGAACCACATGTTTGGAACCTGCCAAATCTACAAATCACCAAGGGAAGCAGAAAGGATTGGGACTGGATTCCTAGACCAATCTCTTTGGTGCTGGGGTTTCCTAGTAGCTCTGATTTCAGTGTTCCTCATTCTTTGCCTATGTTTGCTAGTCTGTCTGCCATCTACAGTGCCTTTCCCTGGCTCTGGGCCTTGATGTTCCTAGCTGCAGCTCTCCAAGATCAGACTCAGTTTGTCCCTCCTTCAGTGAGCAATAGGAAACTAACAGTAGGTGACATGTGGCCATTTTATGCATAAACAGAATGACAAAAAATGGCCAACCAAACCACTCTACAAGAGCAAAGGAAAAGGAAATTCAGGAATTCTGGGAAATATGTACCCACATATTCCTTAATTATTTTGCTAGTTTATTTTCCCCAATTTCCAGGAGGTATTAGAAACACCTGTTATATGTACTTTAAGAACATGGGGTCTTAACCTGGGAGTCTATAGACTTTTTAAATATATTTTGAAATTTATATTTCAACATAATTGGTTTCATGTGTAATTCTCAGTATTTTATTTATTTCTGAGAAGGATCCATGGATTTCACCAGACTAGGAGAAGAACCCATAACAGACATAATGGTTAAGGACACCAGGACCATAGGTGATAGGGTGCTTTAAGCAAGAAAATGATGTAGTCAGACCTGTGCCTTAACATTTGGGCAACTGTGTGAAAAAAATATTGTGGGAATGGTAGCTTTGATAAGAGAAAGGAAAATGCGATATTTTTGGAGACAGGAACAATAGCCAATTAATTATGTGTAGGCCTATTCACTGCCTGTCCTTTTGTGCTTTCTTGAAATAATCTGTTTAACCCAAATTGCTGGGCCTTGTGTTCATTACATTCATCTTTGACAACAGAAATCCCACCTTCTTTGTAAAAACTTACCCTGCCCCCCCTTTGTATGTCTGTTAGGACTCATTTTCTATATTGTGACCCATCAGATATTGCCTTGTATTATAGCTTTTTTCCCCCCCATTTATATCCTTTCTAACTCTCCAGATAGATGATAAACTACTCAGGTAGTTAGGGATAATCCTGTACTTTGGTCCTACCATATGGTGTTTAGTTCTGTGTTTTTAATTAAGACCCAGAGGTAAAGTGACTTATATATGGTCATGTAGAAGTTTAGTGGCAGAGCCAGGAAAAGAATTCCATCTTTTGACTCCCAAGCCAGTGAGTGTCTTGCTATACAATACTTCCTGCTCTGTAATAAAGTAAAGCAAAACCTTCACTCAGAAGGGAACAACATAAAAATTATTTTCAAGACTCCATATTGAGAATGCTTATTAAAATCACTTTTTTTCATAATGCAACTTAAGTTCACATTTAGACCATACCATTTTAAAGCCATGCATCTTCCCATTTAAGATTTCCTTGATCAAATTAGCCATTATTAAAAATAATTCCCTATGTATATTATTTGGATGAACATTTTATAGATTTCTTTCATTAATTATTCGACTGATTTCATATTTTGGATTTAAACTCTTAGTACCTTATTACCCTATTTTTAAAAGTCAGCTTTCTGACTGATATGATTTCTCTGATGAACATTTCTCCTTGTTTACCACTTGAGACCTGCAGTATTTATTTTTCTTGGTTAATTTTTATATGGCATGATTCTTTTTATCACTTTGTGTCCCATGAGATCCAAGCAGAAGAATCACGGAACTTATGGCTTGGTAAAACACAAGCATGTATTTACAGAATGGGAGAATTATTACAGCAAATGTCTGGGTACTTTTGTTTATTTCCATGTCAAATCCTGTTCTCTGGGGACCATTTAGCAGCTTCTTCCCACAGGCTATGGTTCTTCAATACTGCTACTTCTTAGCTGATGGTGGAGTCGAGTCCCCATAACTCTTTTTTCCTCTCTCATCTTTAGATACCATACATCCATGCTTACATGTATATTGTCCTTAAACATATGTGTGTGTTTGCTTAATCACCAGTTTCCTATGAGTTGGTTATCTCCTGTTCAATGTCTGACTCATTCTTTTTTTTCCTTCCAATTTTCCATCCTCCTCCTTAGCCATGATGAACTTTTACCCTGACTATAACTGAATTGTTTTTCTCAAAACGTATTTCCCTTTGTCCTTCACCTTCAACTTGCTGTCTTCCTATTGACTCATGAGGCCATTATCTTGACTTTATTTTCACCAGACTTCTCTCACTGTGATTTTTATTGATTTAATCAGTGGCTACAATTCCTGAGGGATTTCTTCCTGCATGGTGCTTTAGAGATGAGAGTATTTACCTGTGCTAGGCCTGGGGAGGTGGAGTCCTGAGCTCTGGCTCAGCAGTCACCTCCTGCTGTGTCATCAGCAGGGTGATGGTACCCTGTAGATTCTACCTCTTCTCGGTTAATTTTCTCCGACTCTAGCTGGCACAAAAGTATAGATATAGTGTGATTCACCCTAGCACCATAGATCTTAAGTCACTTTCTCCTGTTCCAAACTCCAAGGGATGCAAAAACATTGTTTCCCAGAAGTTTGGGGGCTGGAAAATAGGTTGATTTCTAATACCCCCCCAGCCAATAAAAATTTATGGTGATTTTTTTGTTGGTTTTTACCACCTAAGTCCTAGATTTTTGGGTCAGAATTGGGTTCACTCTCTTATATGAATATAAGTTGTAAGTACAAATTTGTTCAATGTTTTCTCTCTCCTTCTCACGGAAATGGTAATGAGCAGAGACTCTAGGAAAATAGATAAGCAAAAGAAGCCCCAGAAGAGGGGGCTAAATGGTGCAGAGAGAATCAAGCCAAGTAAAAATGTCTGGAAAACCTCATCTCCTTTAACTTACACACAGTATACCTGACCAGTCCCCTGCCCTTGAGTAACCTCTGAGACCGGCTTTCTCTACCCTTGGGTTGTCAAAGATTCCTGGACAAGTCATGTAACTGCACTGAGCCGGATAAATACCCAGCTGGGTTCTCACTACTGTTTGACAGTCCTATTTTTCATCTCTTATCGGCTTCCTGCTTCATTTCCTACAGTGAATGCTCCAAAATTTTCCCACTCTTCTCAAGCCATCAGTGCTACCCCCCTTCACTCACTTTTAGCAGGTGTTTTCACCTTTTATTATCTTACCTTCCACAATATGGGGGGAAACCCCTTAAAATTCTGAATTTGTTTTCATTAAGATAGTATTTAAATTGCATTCCCCCAATCTAATCTAAACTCTAATATGGTCATCTAACCATCTAAATATGGTCATCTTACATGAGCTCTCCCACTTCATTAGTGTAATACCCCCCAACCTCTCAATACCTTTACCCATTGACTCAGAGGAAGATACGGCATTCTTCCTAGTCCAAGGCTGATCCCTGTGCCTTCAGTCTGTGTCCCCATTTTCTTCCCCTCACCCTTCCTCTGATCACCTGGGACTTCACTTTTATGAATCTTCCTCTTATATACATTTTAAATGTCCCCTATCCCCTGGCTCTCTGCCTATAAATATGCTCAGGTTTCCCCACCCCTAAAATAACCTTCTCTTGACCTGGTCACCCCCTGGAGCCCTATATGGTCCCACCTCCCTCTCTCATTTCACTCGCAAGTTCCTCCCCCTCCCCAATTTGACTTTTCTGCTCTCTTTTGTGAATTGCCTTCTTCCTAGAATGTAAGCTTCTTGGGGGCTAAGGACTGTCTTTCTACTAGTAATTGTAACCCCAGCCCTCAGCCAAGTACCTGGATCATAGGAAACATTTAATAAATGCTAGTTTCTTTCTCCCATTCTAGTCATTTTAAATACCTTTTTGGCTTCCTCATAACTCTCCCTCCCAGCACCTTGTTAACTTCTCATCTCTTATTATTTAGGACCTGCCTTGCCACTCAATTGCAACAGCTCTCCAAGAGCCAATGACTTCTGCATGGTATTTCTTCCTCCTTATTCTCTGTACTATTTTGCATTATCTTTCACCACATCTACTTTTTATATTGTTTGGATTCTATATCAGTAAATTCAGTTTCTGCTGCACGATTTAATTCAATATTTTTATGAGGTGATTAATATAGGTATTATTGTTTCCATATTTTGGATGAGAAAACTGAGTCTCAGTAAGGTAGTCAAGTTTCTTTAATTGAACGTCAAATTATGAAGCTTATTCTGCTAGCTTTTTGTGTTCTAATACATGGAAGTGAAATTTCATTTATATCCTAATAATTTAAATGTATTTCATGTAAAAGGTGAACTATATTTGCTAAGTGATTACTAAATTATATTGTTATCAAGTGGAAAGAGGAGTGGCCTCAGAGTCAGGAAATCTGATTTCTGGTCTGGGTACTACCACCAATTTGCTATGTGGCCTTGGAGTAAATTACTTGCCTACTCTGGGCGTTAATTAAATAAAAAAATAATAATCCCTATCTCATGGAGATGTTAGGACCAGAAGGAGTAGATGTGAAAATTCTTTGAAAAACATGAAACTGCATTTTATAACAAGGCAAAATTCTACTTGGGCAGAAGGGAGGAATCATTGGAAAATGATTTCCACGTGAAAGAAAAGAGCATTGATTAAATTCTTTGAATAGAATGACACATACATACATTCATACATGTATACACACATTTACATATATAATATTAGTATTAATTACTTCTGGAGGTCTAGAAGCATCATGGTATGTGGAAACGATGCTGAATTTGGGGTCAAAGTGTTGTCGAGTCATTTTCAGTCATGTCAAGACTCTTTGTAACCCCATTCTGGGTTCTGTTAGCAAAGTTGCTAGACTGGTTTGCCATCTCCTTTTCCAGCTCATTTTGGGCTCAAATCCTGACTCTATTACTTATTACTTATTTAACATTGAATAAATCTGGGCCTTGGTTTTATATCAGTAAAATGAGGATATTGGGGTGACAGATGTATCAAACTGACAGCTCTGGGCAGCATGAAACTGGCAGAGCTCCAGAGTGCAGCTGGAACCAGATTAAAGTGTAATTGGGAAATGTTTAACCAAATAAATAAAAATACCATACAACATAGATAAGGTGAATTTGCGGTTTTCTAAGTCAATACACAACAGAGGGATCTATTTCTATTTGAGTTTGACACAGCTAGCCCTAGATGACCTTTAAGGGCACTGCCTCTTCTGTATCTGTGATCCTATGGCCTGTGAGGCCATTCACTTTAGTAAAGATGCCTGGATTGGAAGTCAACAGAGGCCTGGTTTCAGATCCTGCCCTCTGACATTTGTTGGCTGTGCAACTGAGTCTCTTGTCAATTTGCTCATTTTAAAAATGAAATAATAACACTTGTCCCGGGTGCTTCACAGGGTGGCTGTGTAAACATATGACGTAGTCAAGCTTTGTGCAAACCTGAAAAAAGCTTTTTTAAATTACCAACAGCTCATAAAGAAACACAGGAGCCCAGTGGACAGGTGAGGAAGAGCAAGTGACTTATTTAAACATGGTTCAGTTTAATATTTAAATATATATGTGTATATATATATATATATGTTTATATATAAATTTAGTTATACATAAATGCTTCCCCATATGGTTGATATTTCTTTATATTTTCACTCCAAATGAAAGAAAACTATTCTCTGAGTTACTTGTTACTCCATGGTAAGCCATGGGTTGGCATCAATCAAAGGAGGTCCCTAGTGAAGCCACAAGATCGATATAGAGCTGTAGCTCTATAAATGGGTCGTCTTCCAACCTGCTCTGGTTCCTTCTCAGAACTATACTGGCTGCTCTTCCTTACTTAGAAACATTGTCTCTCCTTCCTTCCCTACAGCTTCCAGGTCCCAAAGCCCCAGAGTAACTGGATTTCTTTTCAGCTAGATGTCAGACTACAAAGCTCCTTCTTAGACTGTCTTTTCTTGTTTGAAGACACAGAAGTGAAATATCATTTGTATGCAAGACATGTTCACTTCACTGAGTTACTGAAAACTTAGTGCTTTGTAACAAGGTTAGTCTTTAGGAAGGACTGTTCAAAGAAAGCACCCTCAACCTGAGAGCCCCCTATAAGTGGCCACAAGCATATCAGAAATTGGGAGAAGAGAGAGTGTTTGGGGGTTAGTTTGCCTCTTTATTTTAAGAAAAATCTCTATAAATTAGAGCTAGAAGAAGTATTGTAGTGATGATAAGAGAATCCACATCTCAAACTCAACATACCTGCTCTTTTGACGTATTACTTGGGGTTGCTGGGTTTGGTATTGTTGAGTTTATTTTACAAATGTTCTTCTTAAGGATTCTTCTAGTTTCAACATATTGGAGTTATTTCTTCAGCTAATCTCCATCCTATTTCTTTTTTTTTTTATTAAACAAATGCTTTATTAACTTCTGTTTTACATCATTCATTTCCGCCAGATTTTGAGTTACAATCATTTTCCCCCCGTTATTCCCCTACCCAACCTCCCAGAATAGCAGTCCCACAAGATATCGCTTCCTCCAGTCTGCTCTCTCCCATACCTTCTCCCATACCCCCTTCAACTTTTCCATTAGAGGAAGGTGAATCTTTGTGTCCCAATGCCTGCACATCTTATCTCCCAATAATAAGCTAAAGAGTATTAATAATAGTATTTACATATATTTGAAACATTTAATGTTGAGACCTCGAATTTCAGATCCATTTCCTTCCTCCCTTGTCACCCATTCCCTCTGGGGAGATAAGTAATTCGGTATATGTTGTACATGTCTAGCTATGCAAAACATTATCATAGTAGATATATTGTACAAGGCTGCTTACAATTCCCTCCCACTCATCCCACCCCCCACCTGGTCCATTCCCCACATGATCCTGTCCCTCTTCTATAGTGGGTACTTCCAACCACCCCTCCCCCCAAGGATGCCCTCCCATCCATCTTCCCTCCTCTCATCCCCCTTCCCCCTATTCTGCTGCAGGCTGAGATATCCCATTTAGCATGTATGTCATTCTCTCCCTGAACCAAATTCAATGAGAATGTGGATTTGCCTTTTTGCCTTCCTATTCTTCCCCCCCTTACAACCACTTCCCCTTGCTTCTTCTACATAAGATAGTTTACCCTACCCTGTCTCTCCCCATCTCCTCTTGCCACTTTCCCCTCTCACCTCATAATTCATCCCTTGAGTATTCTCCCTTCCCAACAAATTCAACCTATGCCCTCTATCCATATATAACTGTAACCATCTCTACACACATTCACATATGTACTCATATGACCACACACCCTTCTTCCATTATTTTCATAGTGAGAAAGATATCATCATTCACAGTTATTGCTTTTCCATATAGGAATGTAAATAGTTCAACTTTGATAAGTTCCTTTTGATTTCTTTTCCCTGATTACCTTCTCAGGCATCTCTTCCTTCTTGTGTCTGGATGTCAATTTTCTATTCAATTCTGGTTTTTTCCTCAAGAATGCTTGAAAGTCCTCTATTCCACTCAATGACCATATTTTCCCCTGAAACAAAATACTCAGTTTTGCTGGGTAGGTGACCCTTGGGTTCATTCCCAGTTCTTTTGCCCTCTGGAATATCATATTCCATGCCCTTTGATCCTTCAGTGTAGAAGATGCCAGGTCCTGGGCTATTCTGATTGTGTTTCCACAATATTGAAATTGTTTCTTCCTGGGGCTGCTTGTAGTATTTTCTCCTTGATCTGGGGATTCTGGAACCTGGCTATAATATTCCTGGGAGTTTTCTTTTTGGGATCTTTTTCAGGAGGTGATCTGTGGATTCTTTCAACCTCTATTTTGCCCTCTAGGTCTAAAACATCAGGGCAGTTTTCCTTGAGAATTTCTTAAAGGGTGATTTCTAGGTTTTTTCTTTGATCATGGCTTTCAGGTAGTCCAATAATTTTTAAATTGTCTCTCCTGGATCGATTTTCCAGGTCAGTAGTTTTTCCCATGAGATATTTCACATTGCCTTCTAATCTTTTGTTTGTTTGGATCTGCTTAACAGCATCTTGATTTCTCATAAAGTCATTAGCTTCCATTTGCTCCAGTCTAACTCTGAAGGAATGAATCTCCTCAGTGAACTTTTGAGATTCTTTTTCCATCTGGCAAATTTGACTTCTTAAGGCATTCTTCTCCTCATTGCCCTTTTGGGCCTCCTTTGCCATTTGAGTTAGTCTATTTTTTAAGGTGTTGTTTTCCTCAGTAAGGCTGTTGACCCTCATTTCATACTTTTCCTGCATCCTTCTCATTTCTCTTTCCAATTTTTCCTCCACTTCTCTTATTTGATTTTTAAAGTCCTTCTTAAGGTCCTCTATGGCCTGCAACTCACTCATGTTTTCCCCTGGGGCTTTTGGAGCAGGATTTCTGACCTCATAGTCCTTTTCCCGCTCTATGCCCCCAAAATAAGAGTCTAGGGTTGCATTTTTCTGTTTCCTTTGCCTTGGCATGTTGCCACTTAATTACTTGACTTTTGGGCTTGTTGCCACACTATAGCTTTTTAAGGCCAGCTAGAGGAATTTTCGTCCCGAACGTGTGGGGGGCAACTTCCATTTCTGGCAAGCTGTAAACCCACCCACAACTTCCACCCTAGATCACAATCCAGATCCAGGGAGGTTAAAGCAAGAGCTATTACCCCCAAGACTGATCGCTGGATCTCCCTACGGTTCTGCATGCTGGGAGCCAGAGCTGCCTCTGAAAACTACAAAATGGCGTGTCTCCTCAGTGGCTTCTAGTCCCCAGGGGAGGAAGCTGACGCATTCCCCAAATACTGGTCCCAAAGTCCATAGGACACTAACCTCTTACTTTGTCCTAGGCATGTCTATGTTGATAATTCTGGAGTCGCCACAGCTACTGGTATTCTGGGGTTCCTCCAGCCGGCTTTTGGCCCTGCCCCCCTGGGGCTTAAAACTCAGCTCACGGGGACCTCAGCTCTGGCTTGGCTCAGCTTCCCGCGCTCTGCGTGCTGCGCGCTGCGAGCTGCCAGGTCCCAGACCGCTGCGCTGGTACTTCCTGCAGGGCTGCTGGGCTGTCCTCAGCGGGAGGTTAGCTTCTCTGTGTCGTTCTGTGGGTGCTGGGGCTCCAGAAGTTGTTCAGAGTCCCCTTTTACATAGTTTGGGGGGAATCTGGGGGCAGAGTGGCTTGGATGAGCTGTTTCTACTCCACCATCTTGGCTCCGCCCTCATCTTCAGCTAATCTGAAAGAGAGAGAAGGAAACTATAAAGAGAAGGATAGACTATACAGTGGCAGAGAAATTAAAAAAAAATTATTATTAGGAGACAGAATTCCAAGGGTCTAATTATAGTTTTTAAAAGACCAGTTATGACTTTTCCTTGCTTCCCTGTGGCTCTTGTTTTTTCATCTGCAAAATGAGGCTAATGAAAAGAACTTTTCATAACATCAATATCAAGTGAGATAATCTTTATGAAAGTATTTTTAAAGATTGAAGTATTATAAAATTACAACGTACTATCACTCCCTCAATGTTCACAGAGTTGTAGAGGAAAAAAACCCCACCAGATGTGAATTCAAAGAACTCTAGGACCAAATTTCATCTGTGCCACTTAGACCTATCTGGACCCTTATATGTAAAGTGATTTGGCTGGACTTAATGTCCCCTAAAGTCCCTTCTAGCTCAAAGTCCTGGGTTCATCTGAGACCTAGAATGTCATTTGTGTGTGTGTCTTTCTCAGTACTGATTGGACCCCTTCATGTCCTGGTAGATAATATAGTGAGTTGCTGTGGCAAAACATATAAATAAAAATGATGGCAGTGGTAAACCTTCTGGTAGTGATTCCCTTTAGTAAGCTGGTCCTCATAAGATAGGCTGTCCATTGCTGAATCTGTACTTGAAGATTTTCTCACTTGGAAGGACCTATAATAGCCTGTACTACTTTCAAGAACCTGGGGTTACCTCTATGACACAATGAAACATCTGAATTGACCATTAGGGGAGAGAAGTGATGTCATAGGTAGAAATAGAAGGGATGGGAAAATTTCTTTTCTTGCCTCAGAGGGGAAAAGGGAACTCAGTAGCTTAGGAAGAAGAGTATATCCATGGTTATTTCATCTCCTGAGTCTCAATTTCCTCATTTTTAGATGAGGGGGTTGGCCAAGATATTCTTTGAGGAGTCTTCAATCTCTAAATTTGAAACGCTCTCACCCTGGTCAGACACTGAACTTTACATTCTGGGATGATAAAAAGCAACTTTCACAGGGCAGTCAGATTAAAATACAATAGAGTCTTGGTTTTAATGAAACAACTCCAGCCATTAGATGAAGTGCCAGCTTTTGCCCTGAATCTAATCTCTCTGTCTGTCTGTCTGTCCCTCACTCTCTCTCTCTCTCTCTCTCTCTCTCTCTCTCTCTCTCTCACACACACACACACACACACACACACACACAGTGCTCGGTCTGTCTGTCTGTCTCTGGCTCTTTGTCTTCCTCATTCTCCAGAGGAAATGTAAAACTAATAAAAGATGAGTTGAATGAAGAGTAGATCAAAAAGAACTCCTTTGAAACTGGCCTATATGTGCTAAAAGTTTTTCTCATGGAACAACTGCTCAGTGGTTAGTTACACTTTCTTCCCCTGTTATCTTGTTCTATTACATGATCAGAATCAGGATTTATATATTCTCTCCCTTCTGGTCTTTTTCTCAAGAAGATTTTAACTACATTATTACCTGACAGTCAGAAGGTTTTCTGGGATACCAAATCACAATGAATTCTGCTCCAAGTGGATTTAGGCAATTCCATCATGAAGAAGGTTAAAACAATTTCTGCCTTCAAAAGATATAGTGGGGTTCATTTGCTAGAACTTTTGAGCCCTGGTTGATATGGGACTCTTGAGTAATGGGATAGAATTCTTCTTGTTGCCCATGTCCTTTTATAGAAGATGAACCTCAGAAAAGCACCATTTGGATTCAGTCTGATATGTTTAAAGAGAAGTGTTATTTGCACCTAAAGAGGTTTTATAGGGAAGACCAATGTAGTCATTAATTAGTGTCTTCAAAGGAGAGGACTAAATCTTCTGATTGATTAAAGACCTTTAAATGTAGGGTAGAACAAATAACTCACTAATATTTACTTCCAAATTCAATTTATATTGCATACTGTTGCTTATTTTCCAGTGTCTTTCCACACTCCATAAATGGGACATGAGCTCAGAGTATTAGTGATGGTCAGTTGAAAGCACATGAAAGGACATTTCTTTTAAGAGACAGTTGCTGTCTTTCCCTCTAGGCTGGGATTTCTTCATAGTGGCAACATTATTCCAAATTCCAAAGGAACTCTGTTAGAGATATGACTAAGGAGGCTGCCCTATTTCCCTAAAGTTTTTTTCTTTAGGGGTGAAAGTAAAGAGGTGGAAAGTCCTTTATATGGTAAAAATAGCATCCTTGGGTGGCTAGGTGGCGCAGTGAGTAGAGTGCCAGCCCTGGAGTCAGAAGGACCTGAGTCCGGGTCTGGCCTCAGACACAACACACACAAACAAAAAAAACCTAGCCGTGTGACCTTGGGCAAGTTACTTAACCCCAGTTGCCCTCCAAAAAGCAAGAAAAAAAAATAGCATCCTAAAATGAAGCTACATCTGAACCCAACAAATGATATTCTGTGATCTGATGATTTAGTAAGACAATCATCAATCCACTGGGCCTGATTGTCTTACTAAATCATCAGATCACAGTCAATCAGCAATGTCTTTGGTGAGAAAGCGCAAAAATGACATGTGAATTGGAACCATCTACTCCATTTATAGAATTCCATTTATATATTTCCATTTATAGATATTTTTACCTTTTAAAGTAGTGTCTTGTAAGAGAACAAAGACAGTGTGATGTACTGGGTAGAGAGCTGGCCTTAGAGTCAAGAAAACCTGGGCTCAGGTTTCTCCTCTTTCATGTGCTGACTGGGTGACCCTGGGTAAATCATTTCACTTGACCTCTCTTATTATTATCACCTCATCATCTCTCATTATCTTCTGAAATGTTTAAAGTTTCACTTTTGACTCCACCACTTGACTTTAAGGACTGGCTTCAAGTTTACCCAATGTCTGAATGCCTAAATCCAGTTACTTTCTCCTCTCCTCCCCGATTATTTCTCATTCTTCTAGATTTATCAGCAGCTTTTGACATTATTAGCATTCCTTCAAAACTCAACTCAAGAACCGACTCCTCCATGAGACCTTCCCTGCTTCCCCCAGTGGCCAGAGCCTCCACAAATTACCTTGTCTACTTATATGTGTACATGGTGGCTCAACCACTAGACTGTAAGTTTCTTGAAGGTGGGGACTGTTTCATTTTGCCTTTTTATCTCCAACATCTAGCACAGTACCTGAGATATAGTACTTAATAAATATTTGTGAACTTCTGGCTGACCCCCTCCTGTTCTTGAATTCTATCTCTTCTCTGATCTTCTATGAGATTACTCTTTCCTAGCTCTCTTCTTACCTATCAGCCTGTGCTTCCTCAGTCTTGTTTGCTAAATAGTCATTTATCTGCTGCCTCCTAACCACGAGCATCTCCCAAGACCTCTCCTAGACCCTCTTCTCTTTGCACATTCTCTCTGTTATCTCCTCAATTCCTTTGTTGTTGATGATCATCTTCATGCATATGACTCCCTAATTTAATCTAGATATCTAGTATTAATCTCTACCAAACTCCAGGCCATATATCCAATTACCTATTGGGCATTTCCACAGAGATGATTGGGTCATAGATATAGAACTATCTATCAATCAACCTATCTATCAGCCCATCTGTCTATCTATCTATCTATCTATCTATCTATCTATCTATCTATCTATCTATCTATCTATCTATCTATCTACACACACATAGGTCTGTTTGTATTGACAGCAGAGATTCTCTAATCCAACATTCTCACTTTACAGATGAACAAATTGAAGCCTAGAGAGGTTAAGTGACTTTCCTCAAGGTCACATAGGTGATATATGTGAGGTAGGATTTGAAACCAGATCCTCTGTATAAGTCAGTCCTTTTCCCTCTGAACTATGCTGTCTCCCATCAGATTTTTGAGTTGAACATACCCCAAATGGAACTCATTATCTTTTCCCAACTGCCCTGTGTCTACCAAACATACTGCTCTTCTTAGTCATCCAAGTTTGCAACCTCTCTCATTCCCTTCACTCAGTTACTTTACAAGTCTTGCCAGTTCTAACACTAGAGAATCTTTGCCCTTCTCTCTGCATTCATGGCCAGCACTCTAATTGCAGGCTTTCATCACCCTCACTTAGACTGTGGTAATGGCCTCCTGTTTGGTCTCCCTTCTCAACCTGTCTCCTCTCCAATCTGCCCTCCACAGAGCAACCCAAATAATCTTCTAACAGCACAGGACTGAGCAAGTCATTCTTCTGCTGAAAAATTCAATGTCTCCTGTTGTCTCTAGGATCAAATAAAAACTCCGAAGTTCTTGGTGTGAACCATACTCTCGTTGAGCTGAGCATTCCAGTCTGTCTACATGCATTTACAGAGGCATTTTCCCAGTGCCAGGGGCACAGTTTTTTCTAACCTTTGTCCCTCGTAATCTTTAAATTTTTCCAAGACTCAATTAAGGGCAACAGCACACAGAAGCTTTCTTCCTCATCACATTATTTTGTATTTATGTAGCTGTTTTGCATGTATCTCCCAGAATAATGTAAGTTGCCTTAAGAGAGAAATCATTTTGTTTGTAAAATGTAGTCCCTGTACTTAGTATTGTGTTTGGTGTGTACTAAGACTTTTAAAAATGTTTATTGAAATAAAATAGATGAAATCAAACTGAACTGCACCTCAATTTCCCTATCAGTTAAATGAAGGGGGTAGATTTGTGATCTACAATATCACTTCTGGCTGTAAAATTCTAGGGTTTCCCCAGTCTCTGTGGCTATAACACATAGACCTTGGAAATCCACAGGAAAGTTGGACAAACATTTAAGTAATTGATGGTGGCAGTGAGATAGTTTTCTGATTAGAAATCCATCGTCCCAGATCATATAAATGAATTGGTGTGTCTAGGGTAATTTTTCCACTCTGAAATTTTTATTTATCAACCAAGTGCAATCAATCAACTCTGTACAAGGGGCCCAAAACAGCTCCTGCTTTCAAGGTACTTATATTCTATCAGGGAAAACAGCAAATGCACGTATGCTGCTACTGGTCAGTCATTTTTAGGCACGTCCAACTCTTCGTGACCCTATTTAGGGTTTTCTTGGCAAAGATACTGGAGTGGTCTGCTACTTCCTTCTACAGTTCATTTTATGGAAGAAGAGCTAAGGCAAACAGGGTTAAGTGACTTGCCCAGGGTCATACAACTAGTAAGAGTCTAAGGCCACATTTGAACTCAGGAAGAGGAATCTTCCTGACTCCAGGTCTGGCACTCTAGCTGCCCACAAATACATGTATAAATAAATAAATACAATACATATAAATGAATAAAAGACAATTTAATTATGAACACAACAGATGATCTCTCTACCCTCGAATTGAAAAAAATATATATTTGAAAGACAATAAGTTCATCATGGAACTATGAATTTCTGTACATGTTTAAATACACATGTAAATATGCATATGTGCAAATATATAGACTTATTCACACATGTATATGTACTATATATAAATATAAAATAGGTATTATCATTGTCTTTAAAATAATTCCAATCAGTGTTAATGTTTGCCATGCAGATGTTAAACATCTTAAAACTGTGTCAAATGCAAAAATAAAACTGTTTTGTGTGGTTATATGTATGGATATGCCACTTTTTCTATGCAGAAGGGACAATTATAATGAAAAAATATGTTTTTAAATCAATACTCTTAGTTTGTTGTTTTTTGTTTTGTTTTGTTTTTTCATTGTAAGTTCTCAGCTATTGCTGCTGCCAGCTCAATTTACAATATGTGTGGGCTGGTGCTATATTAGGAAGCACATACTCTCCTATGCATCTTTATTATGGCCCACAGAACCAACATGTGCAAACTCATTTTAAATTTTGGGGCCCTACGGGAAGGGGAGTGGCCCTACCTCTTGGACTGTAAAGATTCTGTATTCTCTGTAATTGGTTTGCCCCCTCTCAGGGAATGCTTCTGATACATGCCCTTGGGTTCTTCCAGAGCCCCAGCCTTTCTGATCACTGTGTCACCCTGGCAGGCACCTTTCAATACTTGAAGATTTGCCTTTGTATCCTGGGAAGCCTGTTTCGACACACACACACAACTGAGTTGGCTGGAACATGCCTGTCCCTCCCAGCTGACTCTGATGACGCTTTTGCCCACGTAGGTTTACGTGAACATGGTTTGTTCCTGGAAAAACAAATTCAATATACGCAGGGTGGCCCCTTTGAAACTGGCCCTAGGCTTTAACTGAAGAGTGCTGTACCTGAAGTAACTTGTACCTTGCATAATGCATTTTCTCAGCTGGATCCACCACTGAACTCAAAAACACAATCACTGTCATTCATGGAGACCTCATAAGGAACAATTCCACCCTCCTGCTTCTGTAGCAGCAGGTCAAGCCAAAGATGATTTCTCCATTCCAAAATTGCCTCCTCTCCTTGGTTAGGAGAGAAGCATTTCTATACCCTGTTCTCCCATACCCACATCAGCACAGGGAAGCGTGAATAAATAAAATGTGCGGACAAAGACGCTAGCTTCAGTGCAGAAAAAGACATGGTTTTGGACATGGCCAATGCAGAAATTTATTTTGCTTGCCTATGCATATTTCTTACAAGGCTATTGTTTTTTTTCTTTTTCTTCTAATGGGAGGGAGAAAAATAGATTTCTGATCATTGAAAAATCATTTTAATGTTTGAAATAGAAGTAAAAGTATGGTGATTTATAATCTGTCATGGTACTATCTCTACCTGTTACTCATTCCGAATCTTAGTCCCAACGTAAAATGGCCAAATAATTTCTATCCCTGTTACTTGTCATATTTTTCCCTTTGTGCTCATTGCTGTGTATGTGTATGTAGTTGAGTTATTATAGAAATATATAAATATGTGTGTATATGCAATAAGGGTATGGGTGTGTACACAAATATACCAGTGAGCACAAGGGTTTATATAGATAGACTCCCAAATGGTTAAGATCATTATGGTTGGGACTATAGATAGAACATCAGAAACCCGAGAGTAAAGCTAGAATATCCACCTTTGCCCCTAGAAAAACAAGGACCAGATACCTTTTGAAGTATATGTCATCATTGCTCCATTAGGGCAGAAACAGGTAAATTCAACAAGTAAGCTAGAGTAAAGGGCATTACAGGTGAGAACAACAGGGAAGATTACAACTGGGTCAGAGAAGAGTGGGCCAGGGACTTCTGATGAGCATAATGCCAAGGAGAGGTGAGTAGTAGTAGAATGTTCCAGCTGCCTTGAGGGATTCTTTGATTAAATTGGACATTCTCTAATGAGGAGGGCAACCAGGATGCTGAAGGACTTGGAGACCTTGCCATATGAGCATGGGTTAAAGGAAGCTATGGAAGAGAAGATCTGGGAAGTGAGGCACAATACCTGTCCATCAAATACCTGATGAACTATTACAGGGAAGATGACACTACCATTTGGGAATGTTAACAAACACTGAATGCAATTTTTCTTTCACTTGTTAGAACTAAGTAGCGTCCCTATGTCTTATGTTAAGTAGCTCTGTGGTTTCTATCACTTCCTTCCTGGGCCCTGTTTCATGGATTGTAGCAGCTCAAGAATATACTCTATGGATGGTGATGCTAGGTCAGACCTTGAAAAGCAGACAGTCAATCCCAAGACCTATACTCAAAACTTATTTTTTTTACCAGGGTAGAACTTGGCTAAGCCATCTGCTAGCAGAATCTTGATAATTTCACTGTCTCCTCCAAGCCAGGAGGAAGCATGGAAGCAGAAATCTTGGGCAAATCCAATGACCATCGATTTAGAGCTGAAAGGAATCTTAGGTCATTGATTCTAATCCCCTCTTTTACAGATATGGAAACAGAGACCCAGAGAGATTAGTTTGCCCAAAGTCACATAGGCAGAATTTACCATAGAGAGAAGAACCCAGGTCATTGTTCTACAAAGCCATTATTCTTTCCACAGCATCACAATGAGACTCAAAAATAAGAGAATTCCTACTCTCCACTCTTTTCCCCCCTTTCAGTGGGGGTAGTCTCTGATAGAAAGTATCAGCTGATATTTAAAAGACTTTCCCTGTGTGTCTTTCCACTACCTGAATCTTATCTTGCCTCAATAAATCTCCAGTGAGATATTTTCACCTCTGAATTTTTCGTGTAGGTGTAGGTTTAGGTGTAGGCAGGCACTTACAACCTCCAATCCTAGCTGATAGTGTTAAGAATTACACCTTGCAACAATGACCTATCCTGACCCTGATATTGATTCTCCCTGGTGATTTTGGATTGTTTCTATGACATTGAAGATAGTGAAATACAAAGATAGACTATTTAAATATGCAAGTAATCTGGATACTTCTATTTAGAACATTAAAGGATTGACCTTAGAAGTTGTGTGAGTGATATGTTTCAAATATTCATGAGTTAAAGCAGAACAGAGAGGTTTCTCTTAAAAGAGGAATTAAGAGCAGTGAAATAGTGCTGTAACAAAGGACAAATATCAGTTACGGTGTTCAGTTGTTCCTGATTCTGCTCCATCTCATTTGTTCCACTGACCTACTCTTCAATTTTTAACCAGCATCAAATAATTTTGTTCACCACTGTTTTGTAGTACAGTTTGAAGTCTCAAGTGTTAAACTCTCCCTTCCTGGGTTTTGTTGTTGCTATGGTTGTTTCTCTTTTTTTTTTTAAGCAATTGGGGTTAAGTAACTTGCTCAAGGTTACACGGCTAGTCATTATTTATGTGTGGGTGCTCATTTTCTGAGGCCAGATCTGATCTCGGGTCATCCCAACTCCAAGGCCGGCGCTCTTACTCACTGCGCTGCCTAGCCGCCCCTTTTAGGGCAATTGGGGTTAAGTAACTTGCCCAAGGTCACACAGCTAGGTTTTTGTTTGTGTGGGTTAAGTGTCTGAGGCCGGATCTGAACTCAGGTCCTTCTGACTCCAGGGCCGGCGCTCTACTCACTGCGCCACCTAGTCGCCCTATGGTTGTTTCTCTTGAGAGTCTAGATCTTTGGTTCCTTCCTCCAAATGGAATTGTTCGTTTTGTCTAACTCTACAAAGTATGCCCTGGTAGCTTGCTATAAAACTAAATCTGTTAATTTATTTAGACAGCAATACAATTTTTTGTTGTATTAGCTCAACCCAGTCATGAACATTTAATATCTCTCTAGATATTTGAACCATTTTTTGTTTCTTTAAATTTATAACCACAGCTCTACAGGTTTTGAGTGTAACTTGGTAAACTAACTCCTAGACATTTTATGCATCTTTTGCTACTGTATTATAGAATTTTCTTTTACACTATTAGTTTTGCAGACTTGATATTTTACTGAAGCTGTTAGTACTCTGTTAGTTCTTTTCTTGCTTCTCTAGTATTTTCTATATATACTCTGGGGTTGACATAGCAGAATTTGGCCCTTCGGGCTATAGTTTACTGACCTTTAATGTATACCATCAAGTCATTTTCAAACAGATGATTTTGTCTCCTTTCTGCCCATATTTATGCCTTAGTTCCTTTTTCTTATCTTGTTGCTATTATTAATTTTAGGCTTTGAGTTTGAAAAAAACTGCATAAACCCAAGAACAAGAAAGAAATTCATGTTTGACAAGAACTTTTAGAAAAACTATAAAACAGTGTGGAGTTTAAAAAAAATATAAAACTAATTTTACTGAATACAACAAGAAACGTGGTTATGAAATCTGAATATTAAAGGTCATATTATTAAAAAACCCAATAAAAGAAGACATGTTCAGATGCCTTTGATAACTGTACCCAAGGGTTGAATTCTTAACCAATCAAAGAGTAGGAATGATCACAGATGATAAATAATTTTGGTTGCATGTAACTGTAAAGCTTTTGAATATATAAAATTAGTATAATTAGTATTAAAAAAGTCATTGATAGATTAATAAAACCATTTATGTCAGCTATCATTCACAACGATTTGGTATCCAAGATAGATGTGCAACTAACAGAATTATGTAAAACTAAAAGCTCTTCCTTAATAAACAAGTAGGCAAAGGATAAGAACAAATGGTTCTTCAAAAAATTATAAACTGTTACCATCCACATGAACCTTTGTTCCGTGTCACTACAGAAGAGATATACAAACCAGAATGACCCTGAGGTTGTACCTCATTCCAAGCACATTGACAAAAATGACTAAAAATGATAATAGTACATATTGGAGGATTTCAGAAAGCTGATAAAATTAAAACACTGTAGGTAAATCAGTTAATAAATCCAACTGTTCTGAAAAGCAATTTGGAATTATGCCCCAAAAGTGACTGCTATATGCTTTGATCAAAAAATCCCACTAATTGATAAATTCCCAAGGGTGAGATGAGAAGCAAATATGTAGTACTAAATTAGGCCCTATTTATGTTGAAAAAATGCTATCCATCTCCAGAGAAAGAACTGATGGAGTCTGAATGCATATCAAAGCATATGTTTTCTTTATTTTCTTGGTGGGTTTTTTTGGTTCCTATTTTCTTTTACAACACAATTAATGTGGAAATATGTTTTGCATGACTGCATGTCTATAACCTGTATTAAACTTCTTTCCTTCTCAATGGTGGTGGGAAGAGAGAGGGAGAAGGAGAGAATTTGGAAACCAAAAAATAAAAAATAAACCACAAATGTTAAAAAATGTATTTACATGTAATTGGAGAAAAATGAAATATTAAATTAAAATAAAGTATGTCCTAGGTAAAACCATATATGGGTAGGTGATTCTTGGTTTTAATCCCAGGTCCTTTGCCCTGTGGAATATCATATTCCATGCCCTTTGATCCTATCAGTATAGAAGCTGCCAGGTCCTGTGCCATTCTGATTGTGTTTCCACAATATTGAAATTGTTTCTTCCTGGCTGCTTGGAGTAGTTTCTCCTTGATCTGGGAACTCTGGAACCTGGCTATAATATTCCTAGGAGTTTTCTTTTTGGGATCTTTTTCAGGAGGTAATCTGTAGATTCTTTCAACCTCTGTTTCACCCCCTGGGTCTAAAACATCAGGGCAATTTTCCTTGAGAATTTCTTGAAGGATGACTTCTAGGTTCTTTCTTTGATCATGACTTTCAGGTAGTCCAATAATTTTTAAATTATCTCTCCTGGATCTATTTTCCAGGTCAGTGGTTTTTCCCATGAGATATTTCATATTGCCTTCTATTCTTTCAGTTGCTTGGATCTGTTTAAGAGCATCTTGATTTCTCATAAAGTCACTAGCTTCCATTTGCTCCAGTCTAATTCTGGAGGAATGAATCTCCTCAGTGAACTTTTGACTTTTTAAGGTATTCTTCTCTTCATTGCCTTTTTGAGCCTCTTTTGCCATTTGAGTTAGCCTATTTTTTAAGGTGTTATTTTCCTCAGTCAGGCTGTTGACCCTCATTTCATACTTTTCCTGCATCCTTCTCATTTCTCTTCCCAATTTTCATCCACTTCTCTTATTTGGTTTTTAAAATCCTTCTTAAGGTCCTCTATGGCCTGTAACCCGCTCGTATTTTCATTTAGGGCTTTTGGTGCAGGATTTCTGGCCTCACAGTCCTCCTCCTGTTCCATGCTTTTATCATCTTTGCCCCCAAAATAGGAGTCTAATGTTGAATTTTTCTGTTTATTTTGTTTCCTTTGCCTAGGCATGTTGCCACTTAATTACTTGACTTGTAGGCTTGTTGCTACAGTAGGACTCTGCCACCAGTCAGGGGATCTTCCATCCCAAAAGTTGGGGTCTTCTCAACTGCCAGACGTATTAGTTGGGTACCCTCCCTGAAGCCCCCACACACTCTGGCAAGCTGGACACACCAAGCTCCACCCTAGACCGCAGTCCAGATCTAGGGAGGTTAAAGAAGAGCAATTACCCCACAGACTGATTGCTGGATCCCCCTACCGTTTGCAGGCCAGGAGCTGAAGCTGCAACTGAAGCTGCAAAATGGTGGCTGTGTCGCGTCTCCTCAGCAGCTTCTCACCCCCAGGGGAAGAAGCTGACACATTCACAAATACTGTTCCCAAAGTCAATAGGGCACTAACCTCTCACTTTGTCCTAGGCATATATGTGTTGATAATTCTGGAATCGGCACAGCTGCTGGTGTTCTGGGGTCCCTCCAGCCAGCTGATTCTCCTGCTGCCCTGGGGCTAAAACCTCAGACTCATGTGGTCCTGGGCTCAGCTCAGAGAGAGTGCTGTGCTGGCCACTCCCTTCCAGGGTGCCAGGCTGTCCTCAGCGGGAGGTTAACTTCTCTGTGTCATTCTGTGGGTTCTGGAACTCCAGAGGTTGTTCAGAGTCCCCCTTTTACATAATTTTGATGTGTTGTGGGCTAGAGTGCTGTGGAAGTGCTGTTTCTACTCTTTCATCTTGGCTCCACCCCCCAAGTTCAGCATTCTTAACAACAGTACAGCTTGCTCCTCATTCCAGAATGGGGTAGAAGATACAAATCTTGCTCTGAGATATTTACATTTTAATGAGTAACCCTGGAATACTGAAAAAAAAAATCTAGATATGGAATAATTTTTAAAATTGTTGTTTGTTTTTTTTGGAGACTAGGTCTCCCTATTTGGCTCAAAATAGCAGAACAATAGCTTCTCTCAGGCCAGTTCCACTGTGGATGGGCATAGAAGTTTTGACTAACTCATTTTCTAACTGGTGCCAATCCATTCCTCCTTAGAAGACCTAGCGATTTTCTGCTCCAGGTGTCTAACCATATTAATGACAGTCTTAGTGTAGGATTTCAGTCCAAGGACAACTCAGAACTACTGATCTCAAAGAACCTACTAGCTTCAAGTGTTCCACTAGCAAGCATTACGGGTGTGTCCCTTCTTCACCCATCACAGTTAATTTTAATGACAGAATTTTGGTCATTTGACAGCCTCCACTACAGAAGGAGGAATTTTCAAGAACACAAATCACATTATTGTTGTCTTCTTAGAGGGTTATCTTTGAGAACACCTCATCACACAGAATCTGGTTATTTTGTGCATGGTAAGCCTTACCGATTGCAGCTCTAACCTTGAAGAGTACAGCTTGAGTAGCTATGACAACATGTCCTGGCCTGTTTGTTGAAAAAATGATGACAGGAGGTCTTATAAAGAGAAGGACTGTTTTAGTCACCAGAGATCTAACTGTAGGAAAAAGCATGGTTGCTACTCCATAGGAGAGAAGTGATGGTAAAGGGAGATAAATAAAGGGAAGACTTTTTTTTTTCTTTTTTTTATTATTATTTTTTTTTAATTAAACAAATGCTTTATTAACTTCTGGTTTACATCATTCATTTCCACCAGATTATGAGTTACATTTTTCCCCCATTTTTCCCTACCCACCACCCCAGAATAGCAGTCCCACCAGATATCCCCTCATCTAATCTGCTCGCTCCCATATCTTCTCCCATACCCCCTTCGACTTTGCCATTAGGGCAAGGTGAATCTCTGAGCCCCACTGCCTGGACATCTTATGAAACATTTAATTTTAAAACTTCGATTTTCAGATCCATTCCCTTTCTCCCCTGTCACCCACTCCCTCTGAGAAGATAAGCAATTCAGTATGTGTTGTACATGTATATCTATACAAAACATTACCATAGTAGATATATTGTATAAGACTGCTTATATTTCCCTCCCACCTGCCTCACCTCCCACCTGGTTCATTCCCTACTTTGATCCTGTCCCTCTATGATAGTGGGTACTTCTAACCTCCCCTCTCCCCAGAATGCCCTCCCCTCCATCATCCCCCCTCTCATCCCCCTTTCCCCTACTCAGGAGAGTGAGTGAGGGTAAGATATTCCATTTAGTATGTATGTGATTCTCTCCTTGAGCCAACTTCAATGAGAATATGCTTTTGCCTTTTTGCCTTTCTGTTCTTCCCCTCCCCTGCAACTACTTCCCCTTGCCTCTTCTACATGAGATAGTTTGCCCTACCCTGTCTCTCTCCATCTCCTCTTGCCACTGTCCTCTCTCACCTCTTGACTTTACCCCTTAAGAATCATCCCTTCCTTGGGGCGGCTAGGTGGCGCAGCGAGCAGAGAGCCAGCCCCGGAGCCAGAAGGACCCGAGCTCAGATCTGGCCCCAGACACCCAACACAGAAACAAAAACCCAGCCACGTGAACCTGGGCAAGTAACCCAACCCCAGTTGCCCTGCAAAAAAAAAATAATCATCCCTTCCCATCAAATTCAACCTGTGCCCTCTATCCATGTATACCTGTGAACATATGCCATGTACCCTTCTTCAATTATTTTCATAATGAGAAAGGTTTCATCAAAAACAGTTATTGTTTTTCCATGTAGGGCTGTAAATAGTCCAACTTTGATAAGTTCCTTTTGATTTCTTTTCCTTGATTGCCTTCTCAAGCATCTCTTGCTTCTTGTGTCTGAATGTCAAATTTTCTATTCAACTCTGGTTTTTTCATCAAGAATGCTTGAAAGTCCTCTATTCCACTGAATGACCATATTTTCCCCTGAAACAAAATACTCAGTTTTGCTGGGTAGGTGACCCTTGGGTTCATTCCCAGCTCTTTTGCCCTCTGGAATATCATATTCCATGCCCTTCTATCCCTCAATGTAGAAGCTGCCAGGTCCTGTGCCATTCTGATTGTGTTTCCACAATATTGAAATTGTTTCTTCCTGGCTGCTTGCAGTATTTTCTCCTTGATCTGGGGATTCTGGAACCTGGCTATAATATTCCTGGGAGTTTTCTTTTTGGGATCTTTTTCAGGAGGTGATCTGTGGATTCTTTCAACCTCTATTTTGCCCTCTGGATCTAAAACATCAGGGCAATTTTCCTTGAGAATTTCTTGAAGGGTGATTTCTAGGTTCTTTCTTTGATCATGGCTTTCAGGTAGTCCAATAATTTTTAAATTGTCTCTCCTGGATCTATTTTCAGGTCAGTGGTTTTTCCCATGAGATATTTCACATTGCCTTCTAATCTTTCATTTGTTTGGATCTGCTTAACAGCATCTTGATTTCTCATAAGGTCATTAGCTTCCATTTGCTCCAGTCTAACTCTGAAGGAATGAATCTCCTCAGTGAGCTTTTGAGATTCTTTTTCCATCTGGCAGATTTGACTTTTTAAGGCATTCTTCTCCTCATTGCCTTTCTGAGCCTCTTTTGCCATTTGAGTTAGTCTATTTTTTAAGGTGTTATTTTCCTCAGTCAGCCTGTTGACTGTCATTTCATACTTTTCTTGCATCTTTTTCATTTCTCTTCCCAAGTTTTCCCCCACTTCTCTTATCTGCTTCTTAAGGTCCTCTATGGCCTGTAGCCAGCTTGTATTTTCATTTGGGGCTTTTGGTGCAGGAGTTCTGACCTCACAGTCCTCCTTCATGCTTTGAGCCTCTTTGCCCCTAAAATAGGAGTCCAGTGTTGAACTTTTCTGTTTATTTTGTTTTGTTTGCCTAGGCATATTGCCACTTAATTACTTGATTTTTGGGCTTGTTGCCACAGTAGGACTCTACCACCAGACAGGGGAGCTTCCACCCAAATGTGGGGTCTTCACAACTTCCCCCAGTTGGGTGGCCTCTGTAAAGCTTTCACCCACTCTGGCAAGTTGGATATCTTCCCCAGACTTCCCCCCCAGACCACAATCCAGATCCAGGCAGTTTAAAGCAAAAATGATTAACCTCCAGACTGATTGCTGGATCTTCCTACAGTTCAGAGACCAGGAGCTAGAGCCACTACTGACTCTGCAAAATGGCTTCTGTGCAGCTGTTTCTTCAGCAGCTTTTTGCCCCCAGGGGAGGAAGCCACGTGTTCCCCAAATATTGGTCCCAAAGTCCATAGGGCACTAACCTCTCACTTTGTCCTAGGCATATCTGTGCTGATAATTCTGGAATCGCCACAATTGCTGGTGTTCTGGGGTTCCCCAGCCGGCTGAAGGCCTGGCTGCCCTGGGGCTAAAACCGCGGACCTGGGCCCAGTTCTTTGGGCTGCCAAGGGAAGACTTTTTATCTAATACTTTGAAAACAAGTAATATTTTGAATCACTAATTTCTAATAAGTTTTGTCTTTATTCTGGTGAACAAAATTGATATTTGATTACTTTCTTGGGTTTACCACAAAGATATCAGAGAGAATAGAAATAGCCTAGAAGGGATAAGGAGTATGGCAGAAGTTTACCAACTTTCTCTGATTTTTTTTTAATGAATATCAACCTTAAAGTTAGGAAGACTTGGATCCAAGCCCCATTTCTAACATGAACCATCTCTGTTTATCCTGATTAAATCTCTTAACCTCTCAATGCCATGTATAAATCTTCAAGATTAGAAATTACAGATTTTCTCACATTGGGAAATCCCAATTCCATCAGCAAAAAGTCTAGTATGCTTTTTAACAAGTCTGGAAAGCAGCCAATATGGAATATTTCACAAAATTGTTCATATTCAGTTCTTTATGTGCAAACTTTCTGGAATTTTAGAGTTAGGATGGACCTAAGATTTCTAAGAATTTAGTATTAAATAATTAACCCAAAACAGTGTGATTGTATTTAAAATATATATTTGATAAGTGAAGAGAGAGAAATTCACTCAGCTTTTCCTTCTAATTTTTTTAGAGAGTCACCATGTCTCTCCTACGTCAAACTAGTCACATGTCAGGGCCAGTTCACAGTCAGGGAGAGCAGGACAACTAAGAGATTAGAAGTATTTTAGACTCTTAATCACCATGGAATAAATTACATATTTATTCATGGTTTGGACTAAATAAATATTTATACTTACATAGTGCTTTATTGGTGACAAAGAGCTCTCTATAGATGTGCCATTTCCACCTTAAGATGTGGTTTCTTGATTTTCATATCAATTGTTTCAAGTTTTTATTGGGATAGTGTGAAACTTTGAGGGGGTGGTTCAGCAATATTAGCCACTGTCACTTTGGAGCTAGAAAATAATAGACAATGGGACCTGTTCTTGAAATGTTAATGAGCTTTTCTTTTAAAAAAATCGTAAAGCACTCAGAAGTTCACAGATCTGCTTTGCAGAACAAATGGTTTTTCTGAAGTCTGCTATTAAATCCTTTCAAGGAGATGGATGTGAAAGGCAAAGCGAGTTCTGTTTTTCATAGGAAAACTCTGCCAAAATGTTGTAAGAACTACATTGTCAGTTTCTAGGGCTCTACTCTATCTGTACCCGGGGTGTGTGTGTGTGTGTGTGTGTGTGTGTGTGTGTGTGTGTGTGTGTGTGTGTGTGTGTGTGTGTGTGTGTGGTGTGCATACATGATGAATGGGAAAAAGATGAGGAAAGAACCATAGGGAGGTTAGTCATAAGGTTGCCAAAAGATTAAAGGCATTTTTAAAATGTTACAACATTCCTACAAAAGTACCTTTTTATGCACAGAACAGAAGGAAAGCCTGAAGGAAACACAAAGAAGCAGGACAATTCTGAAAATCTTATGTTGAATGTATTACGTGCATCAAATGAAGACCAATCATAGAAATTCAGTTTTATTTACTATCTTCTTTTTTTTTTTTTAAATTATCTATTTATTTTAGTTTATAACATTCAGTTCTACAACCCCTTGAGTTCCAAATTTTCTCCTCATTTCTCTCCCCCCACCCCATGGCAGCATGCAGTCTGATATAGGTTCTATGGATACCTCCACATTAAGCATTAATTAAGTTGTAAAGAAAAATTATAACCAATGGAATGAACAATGAGAACAATCTTCTATTTTTTGTTCTACCATGTCCAGCCAGTTCTTGCTTAACATAAGTAGATAGTTCCACTGGGCTCCCCATAGTACTGCCCCCTCCATGGCTCTGGGCCCCCAAAGGTGGAGTGGCTTCAGTATCTGGAGCAGAGGATCCCTGGCCTTGGGCGGTTACCACCCTGCCTCAGCCTGCCTAAGCAAAAGCTGTCTATATACAGAAATGCACCTTTTATTTGGTGTTTGTTAAATTTAGAATTTTTTCAAGTGCTTTAAGTCACGTCATATTTCTCTGTGTATTTCACTTTCTGGTCTAAGCAATTACTTCTCACAGTTTTTACAAGATAAAGGGAAAATTTTTTTTCTAGTTATAATTCTCTCCTTCCCTTACCTTATCTCCCTTCCTCTTTATTAATATCCCATTCCTTACTTCCTCCTTCCCTCCCTATTTCTTTAAAACAACAAGGAGAGGTTTCTCCAAGAACACTCTTTTGTCTTGTATTCTTCATCTGTGTGGATTAGATAGACAGATAAATTGGTAGATGAATGGACCATTTATTAATTGCTTGCTATATATTAGGCACCGTGCTAAGAATTGAGGATGTTGTTGTTGGTATTTCTTTCTCAAAGAGGACCAATGACATCATGAGGGTAATGTCTAGACTTGCACATGTGAAAATAAAATGATTCTTCCCCTCATAAAGCTAAGATCTGTACAATATAGACCTCAGATTCAAAGCTGTCAGGGTGTGGGGATGCAGAATCGTTGAAATTGGTCTTGAGGTTGATCGTCTCTACATACTTTGTATATCCTTCAGTCTTTCCCAGTCATTTTTCCTTGGCAGAATCCATCAGCTTCATTCCTTTGAAATGAATGTATCACACACCCTGCTAGAAATGGGGGTGGGGGACAGGAATTGTGCTTTAATTATAATAAAGGATTGTTAGTGGCTTCTACCTCCTCCTTCATAACCCTGATATGTTCATTTAGATGTTGCCTGAATAAACAGATGGACCAGCCTTTGTTTATGAACTGATCATCTGGTATGTTTCCACTGCCTGTAGATGTGCTATAACTGACGTCATCAAAACAGTTTGTCTTTCTTAATGATCCCAGCCCAGGGAAACATCAACAATTTGTGCTGCTGTTTATTTGTGGTATCTAAGGGACCCAGAAGTGATGGGCTCCATGACAAGGTTTTTGATTGTTTTGTAGTAAACTGATGTAAAGAGAGGGGGAGAAAAGTTGTGCCTATTGCCACTTTTGTTCTATTTAATGTAAAAATTCTAATTATAAATTATTTGAGAGCTCCCCAAGAAGTCAGAAAAACCTAGGTTCAAGTCTTACCTCTGAAAGAACTGTGTGGTTCTAGTCTAGTCACATCATGTCTCAGAGCTCTAAGTAACTCTATAAGACTTCAAGTTAGAGAGAAGATGTTCACTTCAATAGTAGAGGGAATTTTCTTGTCATCTATGGTACCAATGAAATCATAGGTCTAGTCCCTAATCACTAATAGGCAATGCAATACAATATTGGAGAAAAATTTTTAAGTCATATCGAAAAATAGGTTGGGGCCAATAGATGAAAACTATAAATGCCAAATAAAGGAGGTAGGTATTTTTAATCTTAAAATCAATAGGGAACCATTGAAGTTTCTTGAACAAGGGCGTAACATTGTCAGACCGTCACTCTAAAAGTATCAGTTTGACATCCCTGTGCTGAATGGTTTGGAGAGGGAAGTTGAGAAACCCAGTGAGAGACTCTTTGTTTAGACCGAGTGAGAGGTTTTCAGGCTCTGAAATAGTGGTGGCCTGAGATCACAATGATTTCTTTTCTTTTTTTATTTTTGGGGGGCAATTGGGGTTAAGTAACTTGCCCAAGGCCACATGACTAGGTTTTTGTTTGTGTGTGTTAAGTGTCTGAAGTCGGATCCGAACTCAGGTCCTTCTGACTCCAGGGCCGGTGCTCTACTCACTGCACCATCTAACCACCTCCGATCACAATAATGTCTTATCCTGTGCAAGTCTTGTCTTCCATAAGTCTTCCTAGAAAGACTCTACTGTGTGTTCTGGAGGCCTTTCTTAGAGTGTTTTAGCATTTTGTTGCTAGGAGTTCAGCATGTCATTTATTTATCTCATCTTTCATTCTTATATGATCAGCTTACCTCTGTCTTCCCAGTCAAATGTTTCCCTGTTATTGCCTTTGATGTCATTCTTAAACGTAAGTTATCACTGGACTATGCTGTAGATTATTGCGCAGTTGCCCAATTACCTATTGCCCAGTAACTTTCCACTGCTTTCTGGGTCACCTGAATATTTGATTATTCTAAAATTCCAATGCCTGGGAACTCAAAGTCATACAGAATCACCAGGAGATAATTGGAGTTAAAAATGAGTTTGGTGGGGCAGTTAGATAATGCAGTGGATATGGTCTGAAGCCAGGAAGATTCATCTCCCTGAGTTCAAATCTGACCTCATAATTTACTAGCTTTGTGACCCTAGATAAGTCACTTAACTCTGCCTCAATTTCTTCATCTTTAAAATTAGCTGGAGAAGGAAATAACAAGCCCCTCCAATATCTTTGCCAAGAAAACTCCAAATGGGGCCACAAAGAGTTGGACATGATTAGACCACAACAATAAACAAAAATCCCTTTAGCCTCCCACTGCAGGCTCCATGTGACTACATTCAGCCTATTAGTGGGCAGAGTATATTTAAAAGTCAGGGAAGCTCCTCAACTTCAGTTAAGCCTATCCAGGGGCAGGGAAGATATTCAGACTACTATTACTATCATACAAGGTGGCACAGGGCATAGAGTACCAGCCTTGAAGTCAGGAGGACCTGAGTCCAAATCTTTCCTCAGACACTGTTGGACCCTGGGCAAGTCACTTAACCCCAACTGCCTCCTGAAAACAAAATGAGTTTGGTGACAGGGAATAGCTTGGGATTACTGGAAGTGCTGTGAAATGTCCTAAATGGATTTCCCCCTACCCCCTCTCTTCCAATTCAATTCCAAGTCCAGCTCAATCTTATATTTTTATTATTTAGTGTATTTGTAACAAATGACCAGTGGTCTAAGGCAGAAGTTTCCAGACTCTCTTGGTTCAAGGTAATGTCAATGGCTCAGTAATTTTATGACATCCTTAGACTAAAAGAAATATCTAACAGTTCTATTTATTAAGGAGTTAAGTCCAAACAACTTAATTACTTAGGTATCATAACACTATATTAACCATTAGAAAAATTAACGAACATAAATTTTTAAAAAGGGTTTGTAACCACAATTACTCCTGGATTGTATACACTTGTTGGGCACTATACAAACTTCTAAAGCTTTGGAGTCATATCATGCACCACCACCCTCATTTTTTGTTTTACTATGATTTTCAAGTAATACTTGGCTTTGTTGTTATGATTATCATTAGGTTTTTTGTTATTTTTCTTTCTTGAGATACAGAAGTGAAATACACAGCAACCTTGAAAAATCCAGCTTCAGAAATATGGCATCTCATAAGAGAAAGTTTGAGAAGCAACTGGCATAGCCACAAGTATAAGTGACACCAAACATATCTCTAACATTTGAGAACGTTGTCAAGAGGAATACAGCTTGATTTAGTGTCGAAACTAGGAATTCCCTGAAGCTAGTACTTTGAACAGTGTTGGACAAATGTCGAGTATCACTGTGCTTTCCTTTAAAAATTTAAAGCATACCTCAAAGTCCTTTGAGCTTGCAGTGGTACCCCAGGCTACTCCTGTACATAGTCTAGGAACCAAGTTTTTGGACCACAGGCCACTATTAATGCATAATCTGAAAAATACACATTCTTCATGGTTTTACCCGTGTGAACCAGCAGGTCAGTCTCCTGGCTGGCTGTGGATCTCATTAAGAAGGTCCTGAAGTGATCTGGATTTCAGTGTAATCATTACAGTATCATCTGCAAATATATGCAGCTGGATAACCCTCCCCTCTCTAGGAGAGGGTCTTAACCTTAGTTTCATGGATCCCCAAGGGGTTCTATGGACTATGGTCAAGGAGTCCATGAAATTGAGTGGGAAAAATATATCTTTATTTTTCACTAGTCTTTGGTTTCCAGTACAATCCTATGTATTTTATTTTGTTTACAAACATTGTGAGAAGGTAGCTAGATGGCACAGTGGATAGAAACCCTGGACTTGGAGTCAGGGAGACCTTTGTTCAAATTCTGTCCCAGACATCTTCTAGCTATACAACCTTGGGCAATTCATTTAATCTGTGCTTACCTCAGTTTCTTCCTGTTTCAAATGGGTTATAATAGCATCTACTTCTCAGAGTTGTTGTAAACATCAAACTTAAAAACACTATATGAATACTGGCTATTATTATTAAGGGGCCTACTGACTTTTCCAGAGTACCAAAGGGGTCCATGACACATAAAAAGGTAAAAACCTCCTGCTCTAAAGGGACTCTCCTCCTCTTGGAGTTGGTACAGGGAATCCCCTGTGAGAAAAAGGACACTTTTAAGGAACATCTATCTCATTGTTTAATTATGAATCAATATTGATAATCAGAATGTTGTTGAAGCATATTATCTCTGCAGTCATATCTTATTTAGTCTTCTATGCTTTTAGCATATTCATGGTCAGAACTTTGTTGGAAGAGAGCCTTAAAGGCTGCATTTTTATCTCTTGAGTCACACTTTGCTTTTCCATCAATAAATAAACTCAAAGGGAATTTGCATTCTACATATTCCCTTGTCTGACACTTGTGCTCCTAGGAAGATGTTCCTGCCATAGAGAATTGGCAGCAAATAACCTGCTTGCTCTTAGTCAAAAATCAATCACTCACTGCCCTCAAGGAGCTTATGCTGTTCCAGGGAGAATGTGTTTAGCTGTGTCTTATGTCTTTTACTAGATTGTATACTCCTTAAGGTCAGGGCCCATGCCTCACACATCATTATATTCTCCATAGTTCCTAGAATTTTGTCTTGTAAAAGTGAACACTCAATAACCTGTTTTTTAAATGAAGGGGCATTGATGTGTCAATGGCAGTGGTGTACTTCAGTTAATATCTATTGTACCTGATACATGGGTAAAACAGTCTCATAAGGACTTTACAGAGATGAGACAATAGGTGTAGTAGTCACCAGTTATTGAAGTTTAAGTCATCACCATTGGAGTGGAGGTTGATAAATGATAACACAATCAATGTTCTTGGCATTTTATATTTCATTCATTTCTTTTATTGTTCTTGAGGAAATAATCTTTTTGCTTTCTTGCCTTATGCTCTGTTGAATCATGGCTTACATGCGTTTCACACAAATACTTTGTTAGCTACACCAGCATCCTTCCTTTTTTGACACCTACTTAGGTACCTTCAAGTAACTGGAAAATAATTGCTAGATTTTCAAAGGCTGTGATGGAAGAATAGAAACTCTACTAGAATGTCCTAGTAGAAAGGCAGCGAGTTTGCACCTAGCTACAGATGTACGAATGCATGCGTGCTTGTATATATAATGTTTGAGGACTTCAGAGAGTCTTATCAAAAGCAGGCCAGCTGCCATGTAGTCAGCTCTTTTGGCCACAGTGATTCATGAAGATTGATGGAAAATTACTGTGCTATAAGAAATGATGAGCTCAATGATCTTGGCATGGAAAGACATGAAATGGTGAAGAGCGAAATGAGCAGAACCAAAAAATTATTGTAGACAGTAGGAACGATGTTGTTTTAAGAACAACTTTGAGTGACTAAGACATTTTGACTATTATAAATACATAAATTAGGGGTGGCTAGGTGGTGCAGTGAATAGAGCACTGGCCCTGGAGTCAGGAGGACCTGAGTTCAGATTAGGCCTCAGACACTTAACACTAGCCATATGACCTTGGGCAAGTCACTTAGCCCCAATTGTACTGCTTTCCCTCCTCCAAAAAGTACATAAATTAAAAATAAAGGATATATGAAAAAAATATGACATCTGCATCCAGAAAAAGAACTAATAGAAATATGTAGAGAATACTTTTACATATACATGTTTATTTCTGTCTAATGGTAGCCATCTCTAGGGCAAGGTAGGGGGAGGGAAGGAAGGAAAGAATAAATTTACATGATAATTTTAAAAGTAATATAGAAAATTGTACATAATAGATATGTGGTTTCATGTGCAATCATCTTTTTATCATACTATTTTATAGAAGTACTTTTATTCCATAAATTAAAAATAAAATAATTTTTTAAAAAAGGCTGTGGACAAGGGCTTGGAAGAGCTGTTTTCTGGGTCAGGTGAAGAAGTGCTTATACTGGTAAACTTATATTCTCTTTCTGAAATATGCAGATGTAAATAACAAGAAGCCTATATGGGGCAGCTAGCTTCAATACATAAGTATAGATCTCTCTGAGATGCAGATGAGAAATGGGGTTGGTGCTAGCTGTTTCCCGGAGAGAATACTTAAGCTTGGTTACAACTTATTTATTATTCTTTCAGCAATGCAAATGAAAGCAATAGATGCTACAGTCCAGTTAGGGAGGGGCTAACAATTGATCCCATACTTCTCCTAGCTATTCAGATAAACCTACAAAATATTGACCTCTCCAGGTTTATACAAGCCTTGCATTTAGTCCGTTGACTGGGAAAATGGGGCTAATTGATTATGTAATGATTATATGTATATGTGTGTGCATGAGTATACATATATATACATATTTAAGAAAGATATCAAATTTTAAAAATGTCTCAGTATTTACAGAAAAAAATAGAATTGGTTTCCTCTTTTCAAAATCCTTAACAATATATCACCAAGGAGATGTTTTAAAATTCTGAAACTGAAGTAGATTGATGGAAAGCAGAGAAAGAAGGTCAAAAGTGCTACTACGATTGATGTCTCAATGCTAGCAATCTGATTGACGTTTTAGGCCTTATGGTAGAACAGTGGGCTTTAGTCACAGAATAATTTAATATTTCAGCTTTATTTCTACACAGAGACAATCCTGTCACGTGGAATATAGTAACATCCCAAGTCTGTTGTATCCAGAAGAAGCAGGGAAACTTGATTCTAGTTTCTATATGGCCTCTATATGTTGTTTGTTGGCAACACAATTTATGAACTGTTCTAAGTTACTTCAAAACTGCCTGTCCTATGTCTTATCTCTCCCAATTTAAGTATATCTGTGTCCAGGAAGGTGCAAGGCAAACATAAAAATGTTTCCTTGAAATAGATAGTCAAAAGTGAGCTCATTCACTATTGAAACAAACTAACAAATCATTTTCTGGGATCTCCTGTCAAGAATTTGGCCTCTCTTTGTCCCAATCCAAGTGCTGTACAATGATCAGATGAATCATCTCCAAATCCATATTAGGACATTGATTCAATGGTTCAATAAGCATTTATTGTCACTTAGAGGCAGCACAGTGAATAGAGCATTGAACCTTGAGTCAGGAAGACTTGAGTTCAAATTTGGCCTTAGTCATTTACTAGCTGAGTGTTCCTGAGTGAGTCACTTAACCTATATTTACATCAGTTTCATCAGTTATAAAATGAGGGTAAGAATAGCATTTATCTCTCAGGGTCCTCGTGAGGATCAAATGAAATAATATTTGTAAAATGTGCTTAGCAAAGTGCCTAGTACATGGTAGGAATCGTCTAAATATCTGGGCAGCTAGGTGATGCACTAAACAGGGTGCCAGACCTGGCATCGGGAAGACTTGAGTTCAAATCCAGCCTGAAACACTTACCACTTATGTCACCCTGGGCAAGTCTTTTAGCCCTGTTTTCCTCAGTTTCCTCATCTGTAAAATGAGATTAAGAAGGAAATTTTAAACCACTCCAAGATTTGCCAAGAAAACCCCAAATAGGGTCACAAAGAATTGGACACAACTGAAACAGCTGAGCAACAACAGCCTATAAAATGCCTGTTTCCTTAAGTGCCAGACAGTGCGCTCAGCATGGGGAAGGATAATAATCCTGGTGTGTGTGTGTGTGTGTGTGTGTGTGTGTGTGTGTGTGTGTGTGTGTGTATAAGTCTCCAATGCATACTGTATAATGAATAAACTCTTTTTTCAAGGTTCTCATTAATATCTCCAATCTACCCTTCTAGCATTACCTTCTACTCTTCCCCTACAGGTTACCTGTGCTCTAGTCAAATTGCTTATTTAAACTTGATTTTCCTTGATTGTTCTTGTCCTTTCTTCTTACATATTTTGCAAATGTTATTTCCACTCCCTGGAATGCCCTCACCATTGTCTTTACCTATCAAAATCTTATCTTTCCTTCAAATCTCTATTCAAATGCTACCTTCTTCATGAAGCCTTCCTTGATCCTCCCAAAACCCCCGAAAGTGCTCTACTCTTAAGAATTATGTACTGCTTTTATTGTATCATTCTTGTGGCATCTAGCATGCACCCATCATTTATTTATCTATGTCTTATCTCTTCTACTAGATTGTATACTCAATAAGGGCATGGCCCATGCCTCACACGCCATTATATTCTCCATAGTTTCTACAACTTTGTCTTGTAAAAGAGAACACTTGATAACCTGTCTTTTAAATGAAGGGGCATTGATGTATCAATGGCAGTGCTTTACTTCAATTAATATCTAAGAATTTAGTAGCTATTACATACTCTAGACTTTCAATTTTTTGTATGTATATTATTTCCATTTTAACTTAGCTATGGAAAATTTTATTGTTGGATTTTTATTTGCATTGCCGTTTATTGTATACAATGGTTTCTGGTTGATATAAACCAGATATAAATCTGGTTGACATAATCCAGAAATATAAACTCAGTTTATGCTAGCCCAACAGTAGCTGCAAAATTGGACCTTTTGAATAAAAGTATTTAATAATTCAATCATTGCTACTGACTCCTGGAAAGGTATCAATCAACAACCCAGTAAAAGAAGCTGTTTGTTATCTGTCTGGTGTATTGCATCAGTCAGAGAGGTGGTGCTGTTTATTCTTAGCATTGAGATGGGAATAAAGAAAGAGTAAGGTAGGTGAGGAAATGGGAAATCTATAGGGACTTTAGGTCCTAACCAAATCAGATCTTGACACTGTTCCTTTATTACTGTATACATTTTCAGGACATCATTGAAATATAAAGATTACTATTCTGTGTACCCCTGAGGGTCACTGAGACCATTTTGGGGAACTACAAGGTCAGAACTATTTTTATAACAGTACTGAGACTCCTAGTTTCTAATATGGCAAATATTGATAAGTAAAACCCACACAAATAAAAGTTCTTTGGCCAAGCCCTCAATAATTGTTCGGAGTGTAAAAGGGTCATGAGACCAAAAAAAAAAAAAAAATGAGAATCATGGCTTTGCACTAATGTCAATCATCTAACTATTTAAAAGTGAATTGTTTCAGCCCTTAGATAGTGTTGTCCATCAGTATATAACTTGAGACAGAGTGGGGGATTGGGGAAATGATGGTAACTGAGAGTAATAAAGATAAAGACTAATTCAGTTAATTTAATTTTGAATTCCCCAAAAAAACCAAATATAGTAATATGAGGATAATGTATTTCAGTATAAAGTATTGTATTGGTTTTTGTAGATCACTCATATATAAGCAAAACTCTGTAAAGTTATTACTTTAAAGCAGCAACAGAAATGTTGAATGTGAAACACATTATCTTCCTCACAAACAGCAACATCACCTTTGCATGGCAGCAATCCATCTTGACAGATTCAAAATTGTCAGAGCTTTACTGAATGTCATATTTGCTGTGATGAGGATTGATGGTTATTTGATGCATTTGTGTTGGACAAAGGCCTTTTGTTTATATTAGTATGACATCAGAAATGCACAAAATGTAATTGGAGAAGCATTCAATTTGAGTTTCACCCAGAATGAATTACTAGTTTTGAAAAGTAAATAGAAATCAAGCTGGATGTTTTACAATCATTTTTCCTTTTCATCTATTTTCAGTTTGTTATATGTGACAGCATAGCTACAAAAAAAGATGTTTTTAAGTTCATAAATGACAGCTTTGGAAACAGTAAGCAGTATCAGACTCGGTCAATGTGTTCTAAATAGCAGGATATCTAAAAGCATGGCTCTAGGCTTTATAAATTATAGTGCAAAATTGCTCAATTGGAAGGCACCTGAGAGAAATTAGGAAAATGATATGGTCAAAAAACAGTGCACAGACTGAATTTACAGTTCTTGGACAATGATATTAGAACTCAGAAAGAAAAAGGTTGTCATGATTAAGATGTTCCTTATATATTATTCCAAGCTCATTGAACTAAATATGACTACTATTTTGCAATTAACAGCTTGATTCAGCTGCATTTGTATCCTTGGCTTTGGAATTTATTTTCATCAAAGCAGCACTTTAAAAATAATCACCAGATTATTCACAAAGCTGTGCCCTTTAACCCATCCTCTTTTGGAAGACAGATGAGCTCTATATACATACACAAAGATTATGGGTACCTGAGCAAAACAGTTGACTTGCTGCTTGGATCATCTGGAATTCAAATGGATGAACAATTGATGAGTGAAAACAAAACATTAACATGACTAAAAATATCGATCTGATTGTCTCCACAGTCAGTCTGAAAGAGGTAGTGTGGTTCAAGGGTAAGAACACTGATTGAATTTAGAGCCATGTGACCTGAATATGACTACCATTTCTGCCACTTACTGTCCATATGACTTTGGGCAAGTCCCTTAATACCTCTGAGCTCAGTTCTTTGTGTGTGTGCATGTGTGTATGTTTGCATAGTTTCACCCACTAAGCTATACAGTCTCACCGACTACTCTCTCTTTCTGTATATTTTGATATTATACAGTTTTGCTTTATAGATGTGTATATACATATACATGTAATGTGTGTATGTACATACATATACATATATACATTATGCACACACATATATGTATTGTCTTATCCCTTTCAGTGCTTAGTACATGACTGAGGATTTTTAATAGAATAGAATAATTAATAAATGTTATTTGACTGACTCTACCATGCAGCATTTCAGGGTCAGCCTAGTTAAGTACTTAAGGCCTAATCATCAGAAGACTGGTCACTGGGATTTTTGGTAATGGTAATTTATAAAACTATCTATTAAGGTGTACAGAGGTTGTTATCTGCCTAAAAGGAGGGAATGTCCACATGCATGAAATTAAGATAATTTAAAGTATTAAAATCAATACCTTAACTAATTGGTATTATTAAAAATAACTCTAGCCAAATAAAAATATCATTTATTTTGAGAAATAACTTTTCATCTATGTTGGAATTTTCCAACATCAATACTTTCTAGAGAAAAGGTTTATTATAAGGCAAGCTAAAATTAGATCTAATCCAAGGGTAATGAGGTTGTTGGACCTTTTCTAGTGTCTATATAAGGTAGATTTCAAGGGTAATGAAGCTTCAATTCAACACATCCATGGATGCTTGAGGATACAAAATTACCTTGTATTTTTCAGTTTAAAATGCCACATCACTGGACAACACCTTCATCCTTATTATATACCTATTAGTTTATATCTCCTCTGACCCCATTAAGCATATTTAGGAAGAATTTAACAATTTCAAATTGGGTCTTCAGTCTAGTTTCCTTATGTGTCTTCCAATCCTCTGCCTTAACCATAACTTGAACTCAGTCAACAGTAATATCTTTTTTTTTTTTTGGTTGTTTTTGTTTTGGAGGGTTGTGACTTGCCCAAAGTCACACGGCTAGTAAGTGTTAGGTGTCTGAGGCTAGATTTGAACTCAGGTCTTCCTGACTCCAGGGCTGGTGCTCTATTTATTGTTCCACCTAGCCACCCAACAGTCATATCTTAAATACCAGCTGTGTTCAAGGTGCGGTGCTAGGCACCAGAGAGTCAGAGATAAAAAACACAGTCCCAGTCCTTGAGGAACTGAAGTACCAATACTGGAGCTTTAATATGTACACAAAGAAATAATGACTCTAGTGGATTGTGCTTAGAGCAAAAGACAAATCCAGAAAAAGTACTCTGGAAAAATCTGAGAGGTTGATTATTTTCAGCTGCCAGCGTTGTTATTGTTTGTCCTTTGTTCTCAAAGAGGACCATGACGTCATGGGGGTAATGCCATGACATGCAGGTGAATTGGATCTAAGTGAGGGAGGGCTCTGCAAGGTCACCAGCCTCACTTTCTCTTCTGGAGACATCTGGGTCCAGTGGCCAGATACACATCAGGATGACTGGAGATCACCCCCAGATATAGTAGAAAAGTGTGACTAAGGAAGACACAGACCTTGAATTCTTGTGTCCTTTGCTCCATTTTCCTCAATTTCCTTGTCCAAATTTTTCTTTGATCTCAAGGTCAAAGGTATCTTGTATCTTAATCTGAAGATCAAAAGTATCATACATCTTATATCCTTACTTGTGTCTCTTTCTGCATTTGTTACCTTATTCCTCTTTCAATCTCCCAAGTCGCTCTACTGCACAAGTGTATTATAGGATTTCATTCACCTAGTGTTTAAGGCACACATGCTACAGTGTGTCATGCCCGGGAGGGGTAGTATGATACAATGGATAGAGTCAGGAAGACCTGGATTCAAGCCCTAATTCTGACACATATGAGGTGAGTGACCATGAGTAAGTCATTTAGCATCCCATTGACCCCCAGGTAACTCTTTTTTTAAATAGTATTTATATATATTTGAAACATTTAATCTTAATACCTCAAATTTTGGATCCATTTCCTTCCTCTCTTGTCACCCATTCCCTCTGGGAAGATAAGTAATTCAGTATATGTTGTACATGTCTAGTTATGCAAAACATTACCATAGTAGATATATTATACAAGGCTGCTTATAATTCCCTCCCACTCATCCCACCCCCCACCTGGTCCATTCCCTACATGATCCTGTCCCTCTTCTATAGTGGGTACTTCCAACCTCCCTTCCCCTTCCATCCATCATCTCTCCTCTCATCTCCCTTCCCCCTATTCTGCTGCAGGTTGAGATATCCCATTTAGTATGTATGTCATTCTCTCCCAGAACCAAATTCAATGAGAATGTGGTTTTGCCTTTTTTGCCTTCCTATTCTTCCCCTTCCTTGCAACCACTTCCCCTTGCTTCTTCTACATGACATAGTTTATCCTACCCTGTCTCTCCCCATCTCCTCTTGCCACATTCCTCTCTCACCTCTTAGCTTCACCCCTTAAGTATCATCCTTTTCCACCAAATTCGACCTGTGCCCTCTATCCATGTATACCTGTAAACATATATGCACACATTTACATATGTATTCATATGCCCATAAACCCTTCTTCAATTATTTTCATACTGAGAAAGATTTCATCAGTCACAGTAATTGTTTTTCCATATAGGAATGTAAATAGTTCAACTTTGATAAGTTCTTTTTGATTTCTTTTCCCTGATTACCTTCTCAGGTATCTCTTGCTTCTTGTGTCTGGATGTCAAAATTTTTATTCAACTCTGGTTTTTTCATCAAGAATGCTTGAAAGTCCTCTATTCCACTGAATGACCATATTTTCCCCTGAAACAAAATACTCAGTTTTGCTGGGTAGGTGACCCTTGGGTTCATTCCCAGCTCTTTTGTCCTCTGGAATATCATATTCCATGCCCTTCGATCCCTCAGTGTAGAAGCTGCCAGGTCCTGGGCTATTCTGATTGTGTTTCCACAATATTGAAATTGTTTCTTCCTGGCTGCTTGTAGTATTTTCTCCTTGATCTGGGGATTCTGGAACCTGGCTATAATATTCCTGGGAGTTTTCTTTTTGGGATCTTTTTCAGGAGGTGATCTGTGGATTCTTTCAACCTCTATTTTGCCCTCTGGATCTAAAACATCAGGGCAATTTTCCTTGAGAATTTCTTGAAGGGTGATTTCTAGGTTCTTTCTTTGATCATGGCTTTCAGGTAGTCCAATAATTTTTAAATTGTCTCTCCTGGATCTATTTTCCAGGTCAGTGGTTTTTCCCATGAGATATTTCACATTGCCTTCTATTCTTTCATTTGTTTGGATCTGCTTAACAGCATCTTGATTTCTCATAAAGTCATTAGCTTCCATTTGCTCCAGTCTAACTCTGAAGGAATGAATCTCTTCAGTGAACTTTTGAGATTCTTTTTCCATCTGGCAAATTCGACTTTTTAAGACATTCTTCTCCTTATTGCCCTTTTGAGCCTCTTTTGCCACTTGAGTTAGTCTATTTTTAAGTTGTTATTTTCCTCAGTCAGGCTGTTGACCCGCATTTCATACTTTTCCTGCATCCTTCTCATTTCTCTTCCCAATATTTCCTCCACTTCTCTTATTTGATTTTTAAAATCCTTCTTAAGGTCCTCTATGGCCTGCAACCTGCTCATGTTTTCCCCTGGGGCTTTTGGAGCAGGACTTCTGACCTCACAGCCTTCTTCCTGTTCTATGCTTCGATCCTCTTTGCCTCCAAAGTAGGAGTCTAAGGTTGCATTTTTCCGTTTAATTTGTTTCCTTTGCCTTGGCATGTTGCCACTTAATTATTTGACTTTTGGGCTTGTTGCCACAGTATGGCTTGGCGCCAGACGGGAACTTTTGTCCGGAAAGTGTGTGGGGGGGCAACTTCTGTTTCTGGCAAGCTGGAAACCCGCCCATGACCTCCACTCCAGATCACAATCCAGATCCAGGGAGGTTAAAGCAAGAGTGATTACCCCCAAGACTGATAGCTGGATCTCCCTACAGTTCTCAGGCCAGGAGCTGGAGCTGCCTGTGAACACTACAAAATGGTGTGTCTCCTCAGCCACTTCTAGCCCCCAGGGGAGGAAGCGGACGCGTTCCCCAAATACTGGTCCCAAAGTCCATAGGGCACTAACCTCTCACTTTGTCCTAGGCATGTCTATGTTGATAATTCTGGAATCTCCACAGCTGCTGGTGTTCTGGGGTCCCTCCAGCTGGCCACTGGCCCTGCCACCCTGGGGCTAATACCTCGACTCAGGCAGACATGTGCTTGGCTCCCTGCGCTGTGCTGTTGGTGCTTAGCTGGTCCTTTCTGCAGGGCTGCTGGGCTGTCCTCAGCGGGAGGTTAGCTTCTCTGTGTCGTTCTGTGGGTGCTGGGGCTCCAGAAGTTGTTCACAGTCCCCTTTTACATAGTTTGGAGGTGCTCTGGGGGGAGAGTGGCTTGGACGTGCTGTTTCTACCCCCAGGTAACTCTTAACTTAGAGAGTTCAAAAAGCAATTTTTACATTTGCAGAGAGGAGGGACAAGGAATGGCCCTTGAAACATGAAATAAATAAAAGATCTGGATCTTTTCCCCTAATATATATGTATATGTATGTGTGTGTATGTATGTATATATGTGTGTATACACACACACACACACACACACACACACATATAAAATAGTGTCCTAGATTCTGGCTGAAATACAACGATAAAAGGTTATGTGATTTGTCCAAGGTCAAGAGCAAATCAGATAAAAAGCCAGAAATAGAACAAAAATCTCCAGCTTGTGAGCAAAACTATTAACCATGCTTCCTTCCTAATTTCATTTAGCTTAATTTAAGAAACAAAATAAATTTATAAGGACATGATCAAAGAGCTAATGCTGAAATTGTTCCTGACACAAATTTGATAGAAGTTTTCCTCTCAGTTTTCATTATACTATTGTATTTGTATTATTGCCTTCATATGAATGGCAACTACCAAAAACAAACTCTCTGGTATTTCTTAAAGCCTGTCAATAATGCTTCCATTCTAAAATGCAGAAATTAATGGTAAGAAGTGAGCAGAAGTAAGTGAGAATTATAATTCCTATCCTCAAAGCCAATGAAAAAGATACTAAGAAATCCTATTTTTTCTTATTTTTCATCATTACCTGCATTTACTTAAGCATATCTGATATGTAAGGATGGAAAATTAATGTTTTTAGAAAGTCTGACCAGTAGAGAATGAAGAAAAGAATGCTAGTCCTAGTGCTAGTCCATACCCTGAAGTAAAGGCATTTTTACATACATTTCTGTTTGAGGGAAACACTCCAAGGGAGCATGCTGGAGCTACTATCGATGTATAGTTCTGGGCATTTTCATTTAACAACCTGTTACCATTTAGAATGAACTGATTTTTGTTGTTAAGTCATTTTTCATTGTGAAATTGTGTCCAATTGTGTCCAATTCTCCCTGAAACCATTTTGGATTTTCTTGGCAAAAAGATTGGAGTGGTTTGCCATTTTCTTCTCCAGCTCATTTTATAGATGAGGAACTTAGGCAAACTGTGTTAAGTGACTTGCCCAGGGTCACACAGTAAGAATCTGAGGCCAAATTTGAACTCTGCAAGATGAGTCTTCCAGACTCCAGGCCCAGCACTACCTACTTGCCCCAAATGAACTAATACTTTGCTTCTAATTTGTTCTTACTGATCATAGTTACATTGAAAAATATGTTCAGTGGCTGTGTTCACATACGTGATATGATACTAAGAAACCCTATTTTCCTATTGTGGTGGAGAGCTTGCTTTTCCCAAAGCCCCTTTTCTCTCTCTTCTTGCCCTTCTTTTCTTCTCTCCCTCAGCCTAGCTCCAGTGGCAGCAGTTCCATCTCATGCTGCACTGATAGCCTCTTTTGCTGCCACTTCTGACAATGCTCTGTACATTTCTGTAAGATATCCAAAAAACTGCTAGAGGGGATCCTAGTGGGATATCCTTCCCCTCTCAGAAGAATGCTTGATTGTGAATATAACCCTTTTGTAGTACCCAAAGACTGTGGGGGAAGAGCAGTAAATAGCAGCTGTTCACATAATGTCTTCCCCATTAAATTGTAATCTTCTTGAGGGTAAGGGCCAGGTTTTTACCTTTTTTGGTATCCGTAACATTTAGCACAATACAGGCATACACACAGTAGGCACTTAAGAAATATACAAATATCTATGTACTGACAAGATATATATATATATATATTTATAGATATATAGATATGTAGATATAATTAGAGATAATTAGAGAAGAAAATCACTAGCATTAAGAGCAATCTAGAAAGTCATCTTGTAGAAGGCAGAGTTTTAGCTGAAACTTTAAAGGAAACCAGGAAAGCCTGGAGCCAGATGTATATCTCCAACAGGATATTCACAGCACCAACACAACTACTATGAAGATGCTGGTGTAGTTCTCAATCACAAAATATAATATACTTTCCATATAAAAGACAGAAGCCAAACATCTATTCAGACACCAGAAGCCAAATCCCAACAGCAGAAAACCAAATCCATGATAGCAACAAAGAAGTTAATACACAATACACAGCAGGGGGCAATACCATCCCAAAGCCTTCCCACAGTCACAAGCCTAGCTGTCTCCTTGCCTATGTCCTCTCCCCCCTCTAACTGCTTTGACTCCCAGCTTCCTCTCAGCTCTGCACCACCCTTCCTGCTCTACCCATTTGGCAAACTCCTGCCACCATAGGTTCCATGTGATTGCATTCAGCATATTAAGAGGCAGGGAAGAGCTTCAAATTACCATTCCCATTGCAAAATGTGAGAAGAAAGCCAATTTGAGAAAAATCAAGTGACAGTTCCAGGTAGGGAGATGATGTGTTTTGTGTGAAGAGCAGCAAGAAGGCCATTGTCTCTTGATCATAGAGTATATGGAGAGGATTGAAATGCCAGAAGACTGGAAAGCGGGGCGGAGTAAGAGGCTGTTTGAAGAAGTCTGGACACCAAACAGATGATTTTGTCATTTATCCTGGAGGTTAAAGGGAGCCACCAGTTTGAGGAAGGGCACAACCTAGATCAGTGCTTTAGGAATAACATTTTGCTGATTGAATGGAGGATGGACTGGAGTGGGGAGATAGTTGAGGCAGAGAAACCAGCCAGCAAACTGTATTTCAGACTTGAGGTGTTGAGGATCTGCACCAAAGGGGTGGTAGTTTCAGAGGAGAGAGGGGACGTATGTGAGATATGGTGGAAATGGTGAGTCAACAAATCTTGGCAACAGTTTAGTGATGGGTTGGAGTTGAACCAAAGGGTCTGTGGAGGTCTTTCCTTCTAAGCTGAAATTCTCTGCTTCTTTTATTTCATTTGAGCCTCACTAGAGAATCTCAAAGGAAAGAATATTACCATTGCCCATTTCTTACCTGTACTTTGTTTTTGCTCCAGTGCCTCATACGAGTAGGTCCTTAATAAATATTTGTTGTACTGATTATCAGTTTTAAAAATTTCCAGCCTAACTAGTTAGAGCAGAAAAATACTTAAGCATTTCAGATGAGCTTTGGATAAGTTTGAAATTTGAACCAAGGACAGGGTGAGGGCTGAGGAAATGAGCTGGGGGGCGGGGTACAAAAATAGTGATCAGGTGCCAGGGCAGGAAAACCAGGCAGAGGAAGCCAAAGATAAAAAAATGGAGTTTAAGAGTGACTAGCATGATTTATAGGCTAGTGTTCAGACAGTGAAAGCTAGGAAGATACAACAAGTGGTTGCTGAATGAAGGCAATGGCTAGGATTGTTCCCTGAGGGGTTAGTTGTGCCAACTATGCTTGCTACCAAATGTTACCTATTAAATGGACAACAAAGAGCTTTCTCAGCCACCAAATTATCAGGATGATTTGCATCCCCTGGAAAAGTGTTTTGCACATAGGAACTTTCTGTATTTCTACCTGGGGGTAGGGGGAAAGTGCTATGTTCTTTGGGCACAAAAGGGCCTCTCCCTGGTTCAAAATGAGTATAAAATTGCCCATGCTCCTGAGAGGTCACTCATGTCCCTTTCATCTATTAGAGTCAGAGGTTGGATGACTATGATGGGTCACTAGCAGTTACCTAGACGTACCTCTTAGGTTTAGATTGAAATTTCTATCCTGTGCAGCCAAACATGGATGCTCCATCCTCCCAGGTTCCTACATCCAGAATTCCTTGAATCTTTTTTAGGCTTTTGTCTGGGAACATTTCCAAATTATATTCTCTCCTTTAACTTCTCTTCATTATTTGTGGTTTTTTATTTTCCTCCCCTTCCTCTTCCCCTACTAGATATTCCCCCCTCTCAGAGAAGACTTTATTCATATTTCTTTACGTTCAACCTCATCTGGCACAAGTTATGGGTCCCACTATTCATTGCTTCACCTGTTATCAATTAATTGTTTTGGTCAATCACAAAAATAGCATTCACAGGGTCTACTTTTGTACCAAAACATGCCAAAGAACCTACCTGTCCACATATCAAAAAAATAAAGATTATACTTACAACATACATGGGGGGAGACGGTGGCAGTAGGGACAGGCAAGCTATTTACCCCAGCATTACTCTGTGGAACTGTAACAGCCTGCTTCTTTACTGGAAATAGGCACATTACAAATGCTTAATAGACACTTTTTGATTGAGTGTAAGTGGAGAATATCAGATGAATTGATTCTTATAAAAGAGAAGATGTTAGAGATTGTGTGTAATTTTTTTTAAATGCCCAAGAAGACAACCATCTTACCAAATGAAATAAGCAACTACAAAATCATTAAAACTAACCCAGAAGACTATTTCCTAATCTCCTGCACACAGATAGATTTGGGAAAGGAAAGATCCCTCACTTGTGACTATGACTTCATTCATATAGGGAATTTCTATCGAGGAAAGTCCCTCTATCAATGCCAAAAATCACCTACTCTAATTCCCAGTCTTAGAAAGTTGCCCAGAGTAGTAGTGCTTAAACTTTTTGGTCTCAGGATCCCTTCACATTCTTAAAAATTATCAGGGACCCCAAAGAACTTTTGTTTATGTGAGTTATAACCATTGCTATTTACTGTATTAGACATTAAAATGGATGTTTTAGAAATATTTATTAATTCATTAAAATTACCTGTTAACATAAATCACTTTTTTTGAAAAAAAAAACAACTATATTTTAAAACCAAAGAGAGAAAAGTAGCATTATTTTACATACTTTTGTGAATCCTCTTTAATGTCTGGATTAATAGGATATAACTGAAATCTTATATCTGATTCAGCAGTCAATCTGTTCCAAGATGTTATTTTGGTTCAAGTATATGAAGAAAATCTGGATTTGTGAACATACATAGTTGGGGAAGGGAGGAACGTTTTAAGATGTAAATAACATCTTATCTCATGGACATCACCATCCCATTCCACCCTATCCCTGAAAAGATCTCAGGGAAAACTCACAGCTGTAAAGACCTGATTACTGTCACATACCACGTCTGTGTCAGAAATGAGATTCAACCCCAGGACTTTTTGATTGTGCCTCTCGTATAATAGAGACACAACCTAAGTAAAATTGTATTTATCGTTCATTTTCTATGCTGAGCAGACAGGCTGTATAGTACCATACTAACATATGACAATGAAAAAAGATATATATTAGAATCTTGTTGTAGCATTTAGGATAGTCTCAAGTGTACCCCAGGTCAATTCTAATCTTATAGATTTAGGAGTATATAAAAACCCAGTATAGTTATATTAAACCTTTGATGGAGTGATTAGGCTTGTCTACCAACACTGCGATTATAGAAGTTCTAATATAATTGACTGTTATCCTTGTTCAGTTCAGGTAATTCCTCCATCTGTCAGAGTATTTGGCTATGTGGTGAGGTGTACTACTCTTCTGCCCACACCATCCAATTTCTGAAAACATTGTAAAGCTTCTACCCTTTGGCACTCCTACCACACACTACTACTGCCTATAAGAAGCGGGCAATTAGAACAGGCACAATTCGGTGGCATACAAGAACTTTCTGTCAAATAAAGCAGTTTCTTTCATGCCATTGTTCAAACCCTTGCCTGTTTATGCATGGTTAAGCCATCATATTTTATATTCATTGGTGTGCTAATAAATGTTTAAAAACCAGATCTCCAAAAATGCACACTTCTGTTTGATCTACATTATTAACATTTTCCCCCATCACTTTCTTAATTCCAGGCATTTAATAGAATAGTCAAGCCCTGACTTGTAGCATTTGCTGACTTTGAGATATAAATGCTCACATTGAGAATAGGACAGTAAGACCTTACCATCCGGTTTGAGCTGATTTCAGCACACTCTTAGTTATGTGGGTCAATTTAATTTTTTATCATCAACTCTGGGGAGAAGATATACTAACACAATGACACTTTATGTCTTTAACCATATTACTGCCAAGTTGAGAATATTTCATTCCAAATGAATCTAGGATGAAAAATATGTTTTATGTAACACCTGGCATATAATAAACATTTAACAAATGATCGTTGATTGACTGTGTTGATGCTAAACTGCTTAATTTCAACATGTTCTATGTCTTCTTCTAGCCCATTCTTTCAGAGCCCAAGAGAGGTAGTAGTGACCCCCATTCTTCTCCAGCTGTTTATAAATTAATTTTTGTGTGTCATTTGTTCCTGGATTTTCCCAGGGAAATAAATTAAGTTATGGTCCGGTGATTTCCAGAGTCTCTCCTCACCCCCCCCCCTTTTTTTAGAACAATAAGGAATTTCAATCAGTCATTCAAATGAGAATTTATTGGGCTAAATCTGAGTCTTGTCATGATTCCCAGTTTCCATCAAACATCTGTACTTTTTTGCAGATGTGTACAGAAATCTGAAATTTCAAGCTTATTTGTTGTTTTCCTTTTTGACATGTGGACATGACCTTTTTGTAACACCATGGAAAACAGTATTAGCTACACAAATGCTGGGAAACATTGTTCCACCTACAGAAGCCGTGAGAATTTTGAGTGAAGTATGATTTTTATGGATAGTACTGTGTGCCTCATTCGTGACATTTTCATTAGACATAATGAATAAATGCATAAATGTCATATGATTATGAATGATGAGTTTGTGTTCCTCCACCCTCCAGACCCATTTCAATAAATTGGGCCTCTGTGGAAAATAGTATTTTACTTTTTTGTTTCTCTTTTTAAAAAAAATTGATGGCATCTGATTTTTTAAAATTAAATTTTAATTAATTTTAAAAATGTTAACAATATTTTTTTCTTATTCCCATCTCTCCTTCCTCCCAAAATAACAGCAACAACAAAAATACTTATGACAAATATGTGTAATCAAACAAAACAAATTCCCAGACTGGATATGTACAAAAATGTGTATCTCATTTTACCTGTTGAATCCATAATCTCTCAGTCAAGAAATTCTTCCTTATCTATATCCTATAGTCATGGTTGGGCATTGTGTTGATCAGATAGAGATCTTAAGTCTTTTAAAGTTATTTCTTTTTTTTACAGTGTTGTTATTGTATAAATCACTCTCCTGTTTCTTCTTGGCACTGTCTGGGTATAGATGCCCAATGTTTGAATGATCAGATGTTATTTTTCATCTTACTCTGTTATTGTTGTCTTCAAACGTAGTGGGATATTAATCATTAGCATTTAACTCCCAGGATTAGAAGAGGAAGAAGTAGCCCATTGTTATAATTATAATATAGGGGAAGGGGGGAAACTGAACACAAACTGATTACACATTTATAGTCATTTTTAGCTCAAAAAAGCAAACTATTCCTAGAATTTAAATCAAAATGTTCCTCTGTTATTAGAGACTAAAATATCTAAGTGAGAACCTCCCACCTGATACAAAGAGGTATGTCTCAGAAGGAAATGATAACTATAACTAATGAATGAATATTATGTGTTTTGTCACTTTTGTAGTGCTCAGCACATGTGCATATTTGATGCAACAGATTTGTAGCAAAAAATTAATTAATTAATATAATTTCATTTATTCACTTGCATTAGTCCACTAAATGGTTAGGCATGTTTTACTGCTTTCCCTTCTTTTCAAAAGAGACTAGATCATAGGAAATTATTTTATTCATGATGTAGAAATGCAGAAAAATTCAATTGGTTATAATTTCTTCTTCTCCATGTCTTTTATTATTGTTTTTAGTTTTTAGTTCATGCCTTTCCCATGGCCTTTGTAAAGTGCTATCACATTGATCCTACATTCTTTCATCCTGAACTTAAAAGTAGAATAATTTTGTTGTTACTTTATAAAATATACAGTGATGCAGTGTGGCTAAGTCTATGCAATTGTAAATGCTGATTTCCTTTTCTTTTACTATATAAATAGAATCAAGGAATATGAAATAATTGCTCCAATTTATACAACACTTTAGAAGATACAAAAGTTCTTTCATCTCTACAACCCTGTGTGTTATGTAAGACAGGCAAAATTGTTCTCTTTTTACAAATGAGGAATTTCAGTCTCTGAATGGTAAATAACTTAATCAGGGTTACATTTTCTATTAAGTGAAAGAGTAAGAAATCTTCCATAGACCCCATTAAGAAATTACTGTTTTCTTACAGAAATTCCACAAAGTACAGACTATGTGTTTAGAAGATGATATTATAATGTTATTTCTATTTTCATTTTTGGAAAAGAAATATCCTGGAAAATAAATCCCAGAGGTTGTGATAGAAAAATCTCATGAGATCATTGGTAAGACAAATTAGGTCAGGAATGATAATGAACTAAATCACTTCTGAATTGTCCTATGGAAAATGCTTTCCACTTTATTTGGTTAACTTAAATAAGCTAAGAAAAACCCTACACAAAAGGAAACATGGTTGTTGGAGATGGTGAATAGGACATCTGCGTTTCAGGTAGGGGTTCAATTAAATGATACCAGAAGCTATTTCCCATGCAGAGATTATATGACTGAAATGCAATTTGATTTTAAGTAACAGGGTTTCTAATTTTCCCTCTGTAAATATGGCATTCTCATAACTATAATTAATATTATTTTTAAATGACCATAATCTGATGTGAGGAAAGACAGAAATAACTAAACTTCTGGAAGGACGTTTTCTGGATAGCTGTTATTTTAGTAAGAGTTGTCCATGATGTCTGTGGGAATCAGAGAATTATTTTATTTTTCCTCTATCAAAATGTGCCCATTAGAAACTGTATAATATTGAGTTTGACCATTAAAATGGCCTAAATACTTTTCAAACTGAGTTTTCATTGTAAAAATAAAGACTTCCTTCTTAGTGGGAAAATAAAAAAGACAAGTCATTTTAGGAATTAGATTAGTTTTTAACCACATTAAAAGGAAATAGAAGATGAGAAAAATTCAAATGAATATGCACATATATGTTCATAAATGGGAGTATTATATAATATTCATAATTACTAAGCTGGACCCCAAAGTCTTAGTGCAGTTCTAAGTTCTGCACTAAGTCTTTTAGGACACTGTGTGAGTATGCTGCGTATATTCATTATTTAACCCAAAATATCTTTTCCCACTGAATTTTGATGAAATACTGTCATTAAGTACTAACTAGGAATGAAACTTATGTCTGTGTGCTTAGTTGCAGAACCATTACTGAACCTTTTAACTATGATGTGAAGTTAAGTCCATGTATTACCAATAGCAGTAACAATGAAATATTTATCCTTCTAATTATGATTGGCAAGGTTACTTTTTTCCAATATTGTGCATGTTGTTGTAACCTATAATAGAAAGAAAGAAGAGAGGGAGAGGGAAGGAAGGAAGAAGTAAAGAGGGAAGAAAGGAGGGAGCGAGGGAAAGAAGAAGGGTAGGAAGAAAGAAGAAAGGAAACAGGGTAGCAAGGAAGACAGAAAGAAAGAGGTAAGAAAGGGGAAACTCTCAATATGCTGTACTTTTCTTAATGTCTTGATAGTCTAGATGGAGTCTTCTAGGTAGAATACCCTTGTAAATGTTAGGTCAGGAACTTTTCAGTCAAACCAAATATAGGAGGAAGTGGGTATAATGAACAGGAATTTAATTTGAATGAAACCTGAAGGAGTTTCCTTCATTTTGTTCACTACTCTGTCTTACCCCCATGTCTGATTTTGTGCTTGTGAACTATGATTTCCTATCTGCCTTTTCCTTTCATGCCGTAACCTAGGGAAACCTAGGCATACCAGTTATTTCAGACATTCTTTGGTCCTAAGAACCTATGTAGTTCATGTTTACATGGTACTTGAAGGTTTGCAAAGCATTCACATATATGATCTCATTTGATCTTTGCAACAACCCTATGGGGGTAAGTGCTCTTATTTTCACTATCTTATAGATAAGGAAATTGAGACTGAGACGGATGAAGTGATTTGCTCAGGATTACAAAACTAGTAAGCAACAAAAGCAGGATTTGAACTCAGGTCTTCCTCAGTCCAGCTACCATATATTAACCATTATATCCCTCTTACTGCGTCATAATTACCATTTTATAGCCACCATTTTCTCCATTAAAACAATTCAGTTCATCATCTTGGTATTTACCCCTTAATTGAGTGAGTAGACAAGATAAAACATTTAATTACCCTAACATATTGCCAGTACTGTATGCTTCTGCTGTTATGAAATCAACGTGATTGTTATCATGGTAAGAAAGGCAGGACAGCTGAGCAGGAGAAGTGTCAAGACAGCAGCTATAGTCCCAGAAGAGTTCACCAGCACCTTTCTCATGAGCTAGATGTCCCTCTAGTCCACACATAAAAGTAGGGAGAAGTAAAACTTCCACTTCTGGTGTTTGAGATTAGACTTGTCGTCATACTGGGCTTGCAGCAAGTAGCACTGTAAAGTACAGATATTCCTAGGAATATTTGACTACAAATATATGAGTGAATTTCTACTACATTATGTAGAAGAAATTTGGTTTTGTTTTGCCCAAGGGGCCCTTGTATGTTGGTCCCTGGTGCCTAGCTAACTGAAATCTGAGACACAAAGACACCAAAACAATTAGTGGTATTTAATCTATACTATAAGGTTGGTGACATCCGGACACTTTAATAGCTCCTTCTGAACATGGCCCTTTTTCCTAGGGATGTCAGTGTCAGAGGTCAATAGACCTGGTCTTTTACAACTGAATAAATGGATTTCTCATAGGAGTGAGCACTTGTGTGGCTGCCCTTAAATAGATACAGGTTGAGCTGGGTTTTGGTTGTTGTTGTTGTTGTTATAGACTATACCCTTTTAAAAATGTTTGGCTTTAAGCTAGTTAGTGTCAGTCAAATTCTCAAAAACTCAGTAAAACATGTATGCACACACACATGCACTCAGATCTATACACACATATATACAGGTATATTTTTGTGTATATGTATATCCATGTGTGTGAGAGTATGTATACATACATACACACATACATATATACATACACACATGTTTTCATACAGTATAAGAAAGATTTTAACTTATGATTGAGAAGTTATATAATTTTGCTTCTAGATTCGTTTCTTTTTAAGCTCTGCATTGACATTACATTTTATAATTAAAAGATGGCATTTTAGTGTGTGGGTTCTAATGAGCCCAAGACAATGTAGTTATAGTTATGATTCATTCAGACATTAGGAGAAAATATTTTACATATTCAGTGTGCTGTGACATGATCTAACGACCAAAATGTTTTCCTCAAGTTTGAAAATGACTAGTTATAGCAAATATTTTGTATTTAATAAAATTCAAATTTCAATTAAAATATCTAAGATATGCTAATTTTACAGGAAGAAAATAGTCTAATCTGTTGCTCTGTGTAGACAGTTTACCTTAATTGCTGATGGTAATGGAACCCAAAATGCCTAAACAAGTTCCTCAGGATTTAGAGAATATTTGGAATCTAAAAACCTGGCTTAAAAACCCAGCTATTGTCTGTGTGACTTTGAGTCTTGATTTTCTCATCTGAAAATGATGGGATTGAATCAGATGACATCTTAGATACCTTCCCACACTAAATTCCCTGATCTTTGATCTTAATGTTCCATCCAGTTCAAGGATTCAGTGCTGAAAAGCTCACCTATCTCATTTTTAACATTATCTTGTCATTCTTACTTGTTTGGCCACAATTTCTTATGATTTTGGTTCATGGGTTCATATAAGGATGTGCTTTCTGATTTTAGAAATAGTGATTGGGAAAGTAGGCTCAAATATTAATAGACAGATTAAGTTGAGATAAATTCTCATCAGTTGCTGTCAACTACTAGTAAAATGGAGAGTTTGGGGCAGGAATGGGCAACCTGCAGCCTTGAGGCCATATATGGTCCTCTAGGTTCTCAAGTGTGGCCCTTTGAATGAATCTCAACTTAATCCAAACTTTACAGAACAAGTCCTCAAGTGCAGCCTTTTGACTGAATCCAAATGTCACTGTGAAGTTTGGATTCAGTGGAGGGCTGCATTAGATCACCTAGAGAACCACATGTGGCCTTGAGGCCACAGGTTCCCCACTGCTGGTTTAGGGCCTGCCTCCAGAGCCCAGTATCCCTATACAGATATACAGAGCTGGGTAGTGTCCCTGAAAGGAAATCCGATCTCACATAGGCCCTTAGTGAAACTAATGATCATACTTAATATATTAAGTGCTTAATAAATGCTTGTTGATTGACCTGTTTAGAAAACTGGGGAAAAGCTGGCCTAGCTACAAAAGGGCATGACAACATTATATATGTTGAACATCCAAATCTGAGTTTAGTTTCTGATATCTGTGCTCTCATAATGCACAGTTCAGCTGAAATTTATTAGCACTGACCACTGATAGTGCACTGTGCTAGGTACTGGGGCTTTAAAGACAGCCATGAAATGGTCTCTTTTTAAGAATCTTCCTTTCCTGGGAGGAAGACACTCATAAATATGTAGGTTGGTACAATGGTAGGGGCAGCTCCCTCATGGTATAGCTGCACACGTAAGGCATGACCTTTACAGAATATGCTGGTAGTCACTCAAATTCTACGACTGCTCTGGGGTGTGGACAGCTGTTCTTTGGTATCTTCTTTGAATGTTGACAATTTTGACCATCAAGTTAGCCGTTCCTTTCTCAGCTATATTTAAATTAGAATTTGCATATAGTATTAAATAATTAACAAAGACTATAAATGCATTCTCTACAAAACTCCGCTCAGGAGATTTAATAATTGATCACTGTTGTATTTTCAGGCTCCTCTGAAGAGTTTTCATGGCTTTCCCCAAATGACAGAGCTTATTTCTTGAAAATGAATGTGACTCTTTAAGCACATTTTCCTGCTACTCTCTGTTATTCACCGTGTTCCTAAAACTGTCTGGTTCCTAGATTTAGGTGGTGATTTTCTTTCTCTTCTTCATTTCCTCAGTGCATTTTTTGTCAATGTGACATTTTATGGTATTCTATATATAAACTCTGTTGATGAGGCTCTCTCATCATAGTGCTGGGCTTGATCATCGCCATGGTATCTTCCAGATCTAAGAAATTATGTCCTTCATAGTTTTTTATTCTGCTAAGTTTTAAAGGTCATGTGTCTTCTGCTTTCTTGAGTCACTAAACTGCTTGTGCCCAGAACAGTATAGACAGGAATTAGATATGGACTTTAGACGTCAGCTGATTTAATCCTCTTATCTTGCGGTTGGGGAAACGGAAGTCTAGAGAAGTTTAGCTGCTTGCTGAAGGTTACTTAGAAGTAATGAGGGATTCTTTTTTTTTCTTTTAAGATAATTGGGGTTGTGACTTGCCCAGGGTCATAAAGCTGGTAAGCTTCTGAGGCCAAATTTGAATTCACATCCTTTTGACTTCAGGGCTGGTGCTCTATGTACTTCATGACCTAGCTGTCCCTAGAACTGGAACTCTTATTGCTTTGGTATCAGACCTGGAGGTCAGAAGCTCTAACCAGCTTTTTTGTGTCAGGAACTCCTTTGGCCTTCTGATAAAGATTATGGACTCCTCATAAACCTATTTTTAAATTTTTTTTAAATTTTTATTTTTTCATGATCCCATTTTTAACTACATAAAATAAAATGTACTAGATTCCAAAGGAAACCAATTATAGTAAGATAAGATAAACAAAATAAGTCCACATCAAATCGGTTTCACATAATTTCACATGTATAACCTACATCAAATTGCTTTCCTTCTCAATATGGTGGGATGGGGGAGGGAGGGAGAGAATTTGAAAATCATTTTAATTTTTTTTTAATTTTTTGCTATTTGGAGGGCATTGGGATTAAGTAGCTTGCCCAACTTCACATGGATACTTGGTTGTGTGTGTGTGTGTGTGTGTGTGTGTGTGTGTGTGTGTTAAATGTCTGAGACCAGATTTTAATTCAGGTCCTCCTGACTCCAGGGCCCGTGCTCTGTTCACTTTGCCACCTAGCCACCCCAAAACTCATTTTTTTTAAATGAATGTTAAAAATTGTTTTTACAAGGGGCAGTGAGGTGGTACAATGGCTAGAAGAGTTGGGAGGACCTGAGTACAAATCTGTCCTCAGACACTTGACACTAACTGTGTGATCCTGGTCAAGTCACTAAATCCCAGTTGCCTCATTAAAAAAAAAAATTCACATAATTGAGGAAAAATAAAATGAAACAAAATAAATATAAGTAAATAAAAAGTTCATGGACCCAGAGTCTAGAACTCCTATGAGTCAAAATATAAGCCCTGCTATAGCTGGTCCTCAGATGACAGAAGTACCTCACCCAAAGAGGGGAGATTTATAAAGCAGCAAACTCCTGGGTCCTGCTCTTCAAACTGATAGCTGCCAGGAGAGAATCCCCCTATCTGAGCCCTTTGGCCATGGCCATAGAGAAATCTGAGCATAATGCTCCATAGGATGTGTGCTATACATGTAGAAAAGTGAAATTTCCTCTTAGTCTCCACTTGCTCCTGGAGACAAAGGGGCGAAGTTGTCCATCCACAGAAAACTCCCTGTATTCTAATCCCACAATCCCAAGCACTTTCAAGAGCTGTCATTTAAGGGCACTTGTTTACTAGTAGAGTCCCTAATAGGTTCCTCTATTTACAATTTGTCACAGGAGGTATCTAAACAGGTACACTTCAGTGACTCTCATTCCAGGACTCTGGGATGGAAAGTTTGCAGCTTTCTCTCTTTTGTCATATTTCAGGACTTTCTGCATCTCAGCTACAAAGCCTCTTGGTCCAGACTATTGCCTCTAGGTATCAAGTCTTTATTCAGGGACTTATACACCCTTATCTAGGGCAGCTGGGTGGCAAAGTGGACAGAGCACCAAGCCTTAAGTGAGGAAGACTCATCTTTGTGAGTTCAAATCTGGCCTTAGACCCTTAATGGCTGTGTGACCCTGGATGAGTCACTTAACCCTGTTTGCCTCAGTTTCCTCATCTGTAAAATGAGCAAATCACTCCAGTTTGTTTGCTAAGAAAACCCCTAAAACCCACAAAGAGTTAGACAGGACTAAAACACAATCATTCTTTTCTGGGTTAAGTTCTAGTCCTTTTAGACAGGAGGAAGATCTTATTTTGGGTTTCTTCCTGTCACAACTTAATTCCTCCATCTTCCTTTTCTTCATTCAAAGTTTGGAAAAAAATAAAAAAAGAAAAGAAAAGCAACCATATGTCACCTATGCTCTGCTCACATCAGAGAGGGTATCCCCAAAGGTTCTATTCATAGACCTGCATTCACATTTTCTGGAGCAAAAACATGAACATTACAGCTGCATTCGTTCTCTCAAATGGCTTGCCCATGGTAGCCTGAACCATGCAGTTGAGGATATTTCACTCACTACCCTACATTGCTTAGAAATGGTATTGTTGTCATTTTTTTCTATACAGTAATCTTGGCTCCCTAACAAATGGCAGAGACCAAACTTTTTATACTCTTATACTCACTATACAAGTACCTGTCACAGTATTTAATTTGTGTTCTGTATGCTTCCTGCCCATACACCATTCCCCTTATGTATTGGATTGTTTGATACAGCCATGTCTGAAAACAGATTTGAATCCTTTGGGAAATAAAAGTACAGTAAGTTGAGGTCTGACGTAGCAGACTGCATTTAGTCAAATAAATCTCTGCATGTTAGATTTGACTTAGATGCAGACCCAAATAATATCCAAGCATTTTTCAATAAAAAAAACATATTTAAATCTTGGTTTCAACCAAAAGGAACATTAGTCATCCAAAGGTAAGGGGGAGCAGAATTAATACTTGAAGAAAATGATTAGATTTCCTACTGTGTTTCAGTTTCCTTTTAAAACAATTAAAAACTACCTTACCTTAAGTTTTAGAAGTTTGCCTGAAAAAAATGAGCAATTATTATGCAAAAGAAAAACAATGAGAAATGTCATATGACTGATTTCTGGGAGGATAGATAGAAATTTTATGAAGAAAAACATGTTTTGTTTGTCAAGTTCAGGGATTTATTTTTAAAATAACTTCTAGGGTGTATTACAAAGCTTACCAACACTCTGCATAGCACGGGAGATCATGGATCCAAAGCTAGAAAGAACCCCACTGGTCATTATGATTTGCTGTCTCTTTTTACAAGGAAGAAACTAAGACCTGGACCAGCCAGGTGACTTGCCCAAGATCATGTAGGCATTATGTGGCAGAGCTGGGTTTTGAATATAGGTCCTCCAAATCCACCACTCTCCCTGTGTCATACTTTGGTGTTGCTTCATTCACTGTAGATTGACCCCAACATTGCAATGTCATTTTGGTCCTCTTTTAGCATGAAGGACAAAGAACAACTACAATATTAAAAAAGTCTATGATTTCACAATGTTGTTATTCTGCCCACAGATGTACACCGGCACCTATATTCCTCATTTCCTACCCTCACAGTTTATACACATGGATGCATCCAGAAAAATGAACACCGTGCTCATATATCTGGTGATATGCCTCTTATTCTGGTCTTCCACTGGTAGAGAGGGACACATCCTGGATCTGGAGCTTTTTCAGCTGGGTAGGATCTGCCAGAGAATTTCTTCATTGGCAAAGCCTTCAAATACCCAGCACCAGTTCTATACCTTGATGGTCTATTGGCACAGAACTTCCATGGGGAAGCTGCAGGATTATAAATAATAAATCATATTCATAATAATGATCACACCCCTGGGTTCTGCATGTGTCTTAAGTGTCTTGTGAATCATCAGAGAAATAGTGAAACATGTTTGACATAATTTGTTATGCTCTAATTTTGTGGAAGTTGATCATCTGTGTGTGTGTGTGTATATAAAAGACCTGAGCTAGGATGGTTACCATGCATGAGGAGAAGGGCATAGATGAGAGTTTCTATGGAGGAAGAAGTGACAAGACTCTGCAGCTGATTGGATCTTTGCCATGAGGGAGATTTGTGGCTGAAACCAAGGCAAACCTGGGTAACTAAAATGATGATGTCACCCTCTATAGAAGTAGGAAAGGTTAGAAGAATGGTAGAGTGGGGGGGGCAGGGAAGAGAAGTCACAACTTTCCTAAGCCTCAGTTTTCTGAAAAGTTAAATGAAGATACTGTGTCTTCCAGCTATCTCATCAGATTATGAAAATCACACGAGATAATGGACGTGAAATATTTTGTAAGAAAAAGACAAAAAAACCCATTTCAACATTTTCACAGTGGAGCTTGGCTCTCTTAGGAATATTTCAAATGGGCAATAGGTATTAAGGGAGGATGATTCCCAGATTTTCTTCAGGTTCACTCTGGTGTTTATGTAACCATCCCATGAGGAAGGTGCTCATATGTCTCTCTGTGGCTCCCTGGCTCTCCATGTGCTCAGTTTCTCTTGCCTTGGTTAACTCCAACAATAATTATGGGATGAGGTAGCACCTTGCCCGTAGTGTGCCCTCAGTGTTTCTTTTTAAATGAATAAAATAAGACATAAGATTACAAAGGAAATGGATTATATTGAAATACTATTATCTGTCTGTCTGTCTATCTGTTATTCATGGATCCCTTGTCAAAGCCCCCTGATTTAAAAAGACTTATCACTTCCCGGTACCATTTTTGCATGAATTTTCAGTTCCTTCATTGTTTAAACACCAAAGCACCTAAAACCTAAAATTGTACCTTTCTCGAGACTAGGACAATTTAACCAAGTCTGTGTCAGAGATTTCCATACTCATTATTCGTAGACATATTCAGAACATCTCCATTTCTATCAAGAAAAAGAAAATGATGCCTATTTCCTTTCAATGTCCTAAAGTCATGTTTCTTACTTTATTAGAATCTTATCTGGAATAAGGAATTATGCAGGGATGCTTGTGATTTGATGAAGACTAATTTTAGGATGTGGGAGTAACAGAACATATTTTATTACCCTTGGACAATGTCTGTTGCTGTTGCATTTAGACAGGATCTGGGTAATAAAGTTTGACAAATATAATTAAGCTCATTTCAGAAGGGAGTGATTCTGATTAAGATAAAAGCACATTCTAGTATATTTGTGTCCTCTTACCTCCACCGCCTCCACACTACCAGAAAGCTGGACCTGTGATTAAAAATGCTATCTACCTCAGGCGGGTGGATATGGGTGCAGCTTGAAGCATTACTGTCTTTTACTTGATTTTTCTTTGCTTTTAAAAATGCATCTTGGGTAATACAGAAATGTTTTGCATGACTTCACATGTATAGAGTATTATATTGCTTGCTTTCCCAGTGAGTGGGGAAGGGGTTGGAGGAAGGGAAAGAATTTGGAATTCAAAATATTTTTAAAAGAATTTTTAAAAAACGAGTTACTCTCATTTAAGCATGTTTCTCAACCAAATGAAGTTTTCTTGGATGGGGATTGAGATAAGAAGCTAGGTTAATTTGACTACAATAACCAAACAACTGGAATACTCAAAGAGTATTTTTTTTTAAAATTTTTTTTTTTTTAAAGCAATTGGGGTTAAGTAACTTGCTCAAGGTTACACGGCTAGTCATGATTTATGTGTGGGTGCTTATTTTCTGAGGCCGGATCTGATCTCGGGTCATCCAAACTCCGAGGCTGGCGCTCTTACTCACTGCACCACCTAGCCGCCCCTTTCGGGCAATTGGGGTTAAGTAACTTGCCCAAGGTTACACGGCTAGGTTTTTGTTTGTGCGGATTAAGTGTCCGAGGCCGGCTCCGAACTCAGGTCCTTCTGATTCCAGGGCCGGCGCTCTATTCACTGCGCCACCTAGCCGCCCCTCAAAGAGTATTTTTATATATTTAATTCAAATAAAGAAGAGAATCCTGGTTGAGCACAATCTTCCCCTATGAAGGATTTGTCTCAAGTGGCTTACCTCTGTATCCACTATAGATATCAGTGTGTGAAAAACGAGGAACTAAAGGTGCTCCACAAACAGAAGTGTCACATAACATGTTTTCCTGGAGCAGTAGGCTTTGAAGTTCTTTATCTCATTAAGAGTAACAATAAAATTCCAAAAGAAACAGGATGGAAGGAAGAAAGGAAGGAAGGAAAGAAGAGAGAAAGGAAGGAAGGAAGAGAGGAAGGAAGGGAAGGAAGGAAGGAAGGACGGAAGGACCTGCCAAAGATTTACTAACCCAAGTCTTGCTGCTGCTACCAAAATAATCTGCGTTTCCCTACATATGCCATGGTATTAGAATGTAGCAGGCAAATAGGTTTTTTTTTTTTTATCTAGAAGAATATACCTCAGTGAGAGGCAGTGATACAGACTTGGGTAAAAATAGATGCTTCTGGTTCTTTGGAATACCTGTAGATGAATGGCAGATCAGTGGTGGGCATGGTTGGTCCTTTCTCTATATTCTTATCTTCTCCTTCATCATCTACAGCATTTATTAGTCATTTAGCAGGGGTTTAACGAATACTTGTTGACAAATTGGTGCCAGAACTATAATTAGGAATTCTTGTTTCTGTAGCAAACTTGGTTATAGCTTGGGGGAAAGGCAGGCAATGAGCTGCCAATGACAAGGAAGGAGGGGAATGTTAGCCTCCCTAAAGCAGCAAGGTACCCTGAGGGAGAGACAAGATGTGGCATGTGCCAACCTCTGCCACCATGTTGATCCTGACTTTCACAGACCTCAGGGGAGACAGTCCATATGTCTGAGCCTTGAAGTATCAGGAATATCAGCCCCCCTCAGACCACCAATCCTGCTCCCAGATGCTCAGAGCCATCATAAGCAACCTTTATGGAGAGGGGAAATGTAGAATTCTTCTAAAGGTGGTCCACATCTGCCTTTTCAGTAGCTACCACTACCAAAGGCCAGGAAAAACAAGTTCTTACCACCATAGCCCTGGATACTGTCAAAAGTTTCAAAATTAGAAACAGAAAGGGTTCTAATATATGGAAATGACAGATTAAAGAAGATTTATTACTGTAGCTTTGTTCTGCCTTAGGGACTATTGGGCCTCTGCATCTGCTTGAAGCTTTATTGTCCAAAAAAATTTCTTTCCTTTCAGAGCATGGTCTCTCAGATAACAAAGGCTGTCTTTGGTTTCTCTCTTTATATCCCCATGGCTTAGCCCTTTGCTTTACACATAGTAGGCACTCTTTTTTCTTTTTTATCTATCCATCTATCCATCCATCCATCCATTCAAGAACCTTTCCCTCTAGTACCTTGCAGTTTAGTGGAAATGATGAGAACAATACATTTGAAATACTTAATAAGGGATGAAATATGTGATCCTTAAAACAGTTCAATGATGGCAGTATTAGAAATGGAAGGGATTTAGGAGACCATCAAATCTAATGATTTACAAATAAATAAGGTCCCAAGGATGTGGATTAATGTGATCAGAGTCACAAAATGAATAAATTTGTTACTTTAAATGTAATAGGAGTCCATGAAAAGAAGAAATCAGTGAGTGCCAAAGTGGTGGAAGGCTTCATCGAGAAAGAATGGTATCTAAAAAAGGAGGATGAATGACATGTGCAAAAGTCTGGTGGTAATGAGTGGGTAATTGTGGTAATTGTGTGGGACACAATACAAAAACCTACCTGACTTGATTGAAAGATATATGTTAAAGGATTACTAGAGAAATGGAGAGATAGAGTATCATGAGATTATGAAAGATTTGGAAAGTCTGAGGGGTCTGATCTTAACATAATAGAAAATATACAATTTCGAAGGGGCAGAGATCTTCTATGATAGTAGCCTTGGAGGTCATTATAGTCAACTTTTCCAAAGGAGAATACAAAATAAGTGGAACTTTGAGAACTTATTGAGTCCATCTGGTATTCCTGAATATTTTATAACTTATGATTAAGCAATATTTCAGTGTTTTACAGTAACAAATATTAAAACATTCAAGATCATTGAACTAAAAGAAGTCCAAAATAGTATATAGTAGAACACTGAGCCACTGTTACAGTGCTAACACTGCAACTATTGGTCTAGCTTTTACTCCCACCAGAGAGAAAAACAAAACAAGTTATTCTGGCACTCAAATTTGGAATTCAGGTATTTTTCTCTTTCTGGCTGGTTATATTGACCAGCTTTATAAAATAGGTTTTATATATATATATATATATAAACAAGTGATTAAATATAAATAGAATATAAAATTTCAGAGAAAACAGCAGGTAAATGGAAATGTTGCAAAATGAATTATTTTTTTAATTCATGAGAGAAATTAAAGAAAGATTAATGAAAATTATTTTATAAAGTGAGCAATGTTTTGTGAATAAATTTTCATGTTTTAAATGGATTTTTAAAAAATGCATAAATCAAATTTGGGAAGAAATTTAGGTTTGGGTCATTCATTGCATATAATCATATCTGATTGACCAGATCAAAAATCTGAAGAACTTTTTTCCTTCCACATTAGTACTAAGATTCAATTAGAAGCACAGAAACAAGATGTTCTTTTCTTATTCTTTTCTTTATTATATTTAATTAAGTGATGCAGTTGATAGAGTGTTGGGTTTGGAGTCAGGAAGCTCAAATCTGCCCTCAGACACTTTTTTGCTTTGTGACCCTGAATAAGTCACTTAAGTAATTGCTATTTGCCTCAGTTTCCTCAACTGTGAAATGTGGATAATAATAGCACCTACCTCCCAGGATTGTTGTTAGAATCAAGCAAGATAATCTTTGTAAAGCACTTAACTCAGTTCCTAGCCCATAGTGGGGGTACGATAATGCTCATTCACTTTCTATTGATATTCCTTGTAAAAAATAGTTTCTTAGAAACTTAAAAATCTAATAGTTTTATCTTTTGCCCAAAGCCTGCTATAAATGTGACCATTTATTGAGGTGCTATAAAACATGACACATATAAAGAATGTAAAGAAATAGGAATTAATGGGAGAATGAAAAAGTATTGATTAAATGCCTACTATGTTCCAGGCACTTGCATTAAGTCAGTGACCAGAAATGGGAGCATTATACATAATGATATGTAATGACATATAATATTATTATATATGCTACATAAATATATAATATTATAATATATTGTACTAATTATTTAATTATTATATTAATTAAAATTAAATTAATAAACAAAATTAAGACAATTATTTAATAATTATAACAACATATACAATAACATATAATATAATAACATTATAATGATATATAATAACATAAATCAAAAGAACAAAAATGCATAAGGACAATGAGTAATTATAATGACTGTTCTTTTCTCTAGAGAAGAGACAAGGAAGTACCTTACTTCTTTCAATAGAAAGATGAGAGATTAATGTTGCAGAAGGTCATATACACCAGTCAAATATTGTCACAGTTTCAGTGGTCTTACTTAGCTTTTTTTTTTTCTTTATTACAAGGGATGACTCACTGGTAATAGAGGGAGTGGGAGAAATTGTATATTAAAACAAATGTATGAAAACAAAAGGCTTATACAAGTGAATTATACTTTATTATCACTCAAAATCATCACTGGTTTGTCTCTTTCATGAAATTAAATGTCTTAAACCATAAGCAGATGTCAGGAAAAATACTATCAATGTGTTTCTTAGAGACCTTGTTGCTATTGATGGGTTAAACAATGGACTATTTTAATCTTTTCTTTCGGTGTAAAACCATTCTTTTTTGCTTTTTTTTTTGGAGGGCAATTGGGGTTAAGTAACTTGCCCAAGGTCACACGGCTAGGTTTTTGTTTGTGTGTGCATTAAGTGTCTGAGGCCGGATCCGAACTCAGGTCCTTCTGACTCCAGGGCCGGCGCTCTTACTGCGCCACCTAGCTGCCCCAACTCAAAGATATTTCTAACAGAACCTCTATGTTTCCAGTGAGAAGATCCTCTCAGCTCACAACTCTGTCTTATAAGTCAGAGGAACCAGTTATTAAGCCTCAAGCAACATTTTTTAGGATATAATTCTGAATAATGGTCAATGCAGCGTTCATAGCTGCCATTGTTTGTCCTTTGTGAGTCCAGATAAAGCTGACTGTTGTTCAGTCTATTAGTACATATGGAAATTCCTGAATATCAAAGGCAGCTGGGCAATTCATTTTCAATCCTGATTCTGTAGTAATAATGGGTTATTATGCTGTATTCTCTCTCCACTGAGGACAAAATAATAGCAAACAGGCTAAAGCTTGGAATCTAGAGCTGGGAGGAACCATAGAGTCCAACCCTTTAATTTTGTAGAAGAAACCATGACCCATGGGTGTGAAAGTGATGTGCCCATGGGCCACAGAGTAGTAAGTGACAGAGTTGGGATCCCAATCCAGGATCTCCAACTGCTGTTGTTGAACTTACCCTACTTGGCTGTAGAGGTTCCCAAACTTATTTGGCCTACCACCCCCTTTAAAAAAATTACTCAGCACTACCCTGGAAATCTTCTTTCTTTAACCCTTTAACTTTTTTTAAAATTTGCATCATTCTAGAAAAATATAAAATATTTTAATGATGCATCTTAAATTTAATAATTTATTGTGAATTTGTGAGGGTTTTTCCTACATTAAAATTTTGATGATGCAATATTACATCATTTAAATGTATAGTATCATACTGTAAACAAGTTGTTACACACACATATTCCTGCCCATGCATGCTGGACTTCCCAACAATGTGCAAGGTACTCACCTGCCAACACTTACTTGTTAACACCTGTAGGCAGACTTGGCCACTGATTAATTATGTTATAACTGATTATAACTTGTTTCAGTAGTTATAACTTGTGTTTTGTGTGTTTATTTGGAAAATAAGGTAATCACTACGACTTTACCTCTGTTACACAACAGATGAAACACAAATGGTTTTTCAAAATGTTCTTCTCTTTTCTTCTTTCCTTATGCTTCCAGCAGCCCCTTAATTTTATTTAACACCCCCTCCCAATTGCACCTGAGGCTACTACTGCTCCCCTGGATCGTTCCAACACACACACTCCAGCCAGGGGGCAATATTGCCTGATTTGGGAACCTATATATTTTTAGAACATGAGAGGTTTTGATCTGCCATTAGGAAGAACTCCCTTATGTGAATGGCTATTAGGCACTGGTTTGCTGAGACAGTCCAAAGAATCACTTTCTCAACAGTTCTTTAAAACTGGGATTGATCTGATTGTTCTGGGATTTATTTTTATTAGCTTGGGGGCTGAAGGGATAGAATAAAGTATCTCTCCAAATCCCTCCCAGCCCTTTGTATGTGATGGAACAATCAAAAATCAATTTTAAATCTCAGCTGAGCATTGATTCTTTATTCCCATACACAGTGATGTTTCTTATTTTTCTTTTGCAAATGTACCCTTTTGTGAACATCATCAAGGCTCTTGGGATGGGAAAAAAAGAACGATGTCTTTAATATTACTATAGGAATGGGTTCCATTGTAAAATTATGTCAAGTTGATGTCCTGCCTATCAAATCCACTGCTAACAAGTTATTGTCAGATATTTTCTAAACAAACTGCTTATGCAAATAATAAGTATGTTGTGAATGAGTCAGTACAAACGGTGTTAATTTCCTTGGAATTCCTCTGGTGTTCAGCTCTTTATAGGAGTTATAGTTACCCTGGCAGAGGAAAAGAAATAAATCTCTTAGGTGTGTTTGACAGGGAGAGAATTAAAATACTTTCTTGGAGTGAGAGGTGAGAGTGCCTTATCAAGCTAGAATGGAAACAGCCCTTCTAGGTAGGGGAGGGACTGGCTGCAATGAGGTGACTGGAGGTGAACCAACAGCTTGATCAAAGGAGGCCAGCACTGGGGAAATCTACTGGGGCCAGTCAGGGTGATTCAATTGGGAAAGGAAAAGCAGGAAGAACATTTCTTATTGCTAAGAATAGAAAAGCTCAATAAATATTTTTGAATCAAGGAATGATTTTTTAAAAAGGTTTGTACCTTGCTAAGAGTGGCAAAAGTGAGCTCTTATCTGAATGAATCATTTTTTTTTCGATAATTTGTAAGTGTGTTATTGTGAAGGGACAGAGGGCACAGTTGATGAAGCAATGGATTAGGAAGGTCTGAGTTCAAATTTTACCTCTGATGCTTACTACTGACACTCCTCCACCCCCCCCCCCATACCCCAACTCCCCTTCCCCCAACCACTAACTCACTTAATCTCTGCTTCTGTCTCCTTACCTCATTTGTGAAATACTTTGTAAACCTTAAAGTCCTATGTGGTTTTATTATTATTAGGACTTAGTACTTAGGTGACAGACTGTAGACATACTAAGGGACCTTCATTTTTGTCTTTGTATCTCCAGAGCCTATTGAAATTCCTAGAACAGTGGTTGGTGATAAATACTTTTCAATTTATTGATCTCATCCATGTGGGTATTTGCTGCAGCAAAACAGATCCCTACCAATCTCTATGCCTTCTGAGATTGTTAATTTTTGTCTATGTCTCTGTCCACAAATATTCCATAGAGGCCCTCATCTGGGTCTTTGGTATTTTGTGATTACCAGCAAGTTAAGTCCTTCAGTCATACAACTCTTATTTACTTAATGACCAGCCCACCTCATTTTTGAGTTATGCAAACTTAATTTTGCATTTCCACAATGTACTTTGTTTCCCACCTATAGAATATTCACTGTATGTCCGGCTCTGTGCAAAGCACCATGGGGTATTTTTAAAATGTAGAAGTACTTACAGTGTTGGAAGTTGTGGGGTGAGGGGAGTGATTGTGGGAGGAACACAGGAAGGGTGAAGAAGAAATACTCCATAAATGTGGAGGAAATTTAAGATACTTTTTGAGTAGAGGCTACCTGAATGAGGTGAACCCTGCCTCCTCATAGCAAAAATAAATAAGTAACTAAAAGACCCCCAGGCCCATTTCATCTATCAAATGATCTAAATGGGTTTTATCTCAGTTTATGAAATTCAGTACTCTTAACTATTTGATCGCTGAAGTCACTTAGTGGATTTAGCCAGCAAAAACTCCATTTTATCTTGTCTGTGTAGACTCAACTTGAATCTTCAAAGATTTGCAGAATCACTTGGTTAATTTTCTTTGGCCAAGAACCAATGGGAACCCTTAACGTGACCCTCTATTTCCATTGACTTCAAAGCATTTTGCACCTGTGCTTGTGAATTAGGGCCACACATCAAACATCTGGGAGATCTCCTTCACAAATTGTCCTTTTTCTCATTGTGCTCTTTCCAACAGCCCTTTGTCCCTTCTCCACTGTTTCCTTTACAAACGAGATAACATAGTCTAGTGTACATCAGTATTTCATATTCATTTGTGTTTGAATGTCTAATAGTTCATCAGGTGTTATGAATGCACAATAATTATAGTTCATTATACTCAGTTTAAAATGTGCCCTTTCACTCACCCCATAATCAAATAATTAAATCCCACTATTGGTTGAACAAATGCTTTGGGCAAATATTTTAACCAATTTGTAGACATTTGTTGTGAAAATACAATCATACAAAACCCTCATACATAGAAAAATCACCCAGATAGTTTTGGGTAGAGTTCACACAGTACCACTTCACCTGTTTTTTTTTTTTAATGTATTACTTTTCTGAATTCACTTATGCTTAAGAGGCAAGTCTGCATAGCAGAAATCACCATAGACCTGGCCTTGGGAAGCCCAGGATTGAAGCTCAGCTTTTACTAGTTGTAAGGTCTTTTTATTTCTCTGGCCCTCATTTTCCTTTCTCATCATGAAAATGAAGAACTAGTTTACCTCCAAGGTCCCCTCCAACTCTATAAATGGTCCATATGTATGGGTGTGTGTATGTGTATGTATACATACACATACACACATTCACATATGTATTTGATAATACTTGTTCTAGTATAATCTTTGAATGAATCATGGCAAAATCACTTGTCCTCTCCTGCCTCAGGCAGCTCTTAGATGTTGTAGCCTGGGAGACTTATCTGCATTTCTCTCTTGGGAATTCTATCAGTGATTCACCCCCAAAATGTATGAGCTCCTCTGCTAGGTTGTCATGCAAAGACAAATGACTCAGTACATGCCCTCAAGGAGCTGACATTCTCTTAGAGGGATGCAACATGCCCCAGATAAGTAGCTAAAAGTAAATTGGAAGAGAGAGAGTTCCTGGGATAACTAGGGATTCTGAAGGGTAAGAATGAGCTGGGAGTACATTCCAGGAATGGGAAACAGCTTGTGCCATAACTCAGAGACGGAAGACTGTTTACTGAGTTTGGGAATAGCTAATGAACTAGTTTAACCTGAAAGAGTGCGTGGTGTGTGTGTGTGTGTGTGTGTGTGTGTGTGTGTGTGTGTGTGTATGGGGGGAGATAATATAAAATAAGTTAGGAAAAAACAGGTACAGAGCAATGTAAAATTCAGTTGAGGTAATAGGAAGCCACTGAAAATTTTGGTGTAGGGGTCCTAGTCTTATATTTTAGAAATACTAATTTGATTGCTATGTGGAGGATGGATTTCTAAGAGATGAAATGGAACCAAGTAGAATTACTAAGAGTCTACTGGCACAGCCCAAGCTATTAATGTTACCTTTAGGTTTTTTTATCACTTTTTACAAGTTTCTTTTTTGTTATTTTACTTAGCATAAAATAACAAGTGAAAGGCAGAGTGGCATTGTAGAGAATCAGCCTTGAAAATCCTAAGTTTAAATCCTTCCTCTGAGACTTACTGGCTGTGTGGCCCCAGGCAAATCACGTGACCTCTCAGTGTTCCCAGCTAACTCTTAAAGACTGTAAGTTGCAGAAAAATTGCCAAGTCTGCCTTGGTGGAAGATGTTTCCCCACCTGGAATTCCTTAGAGGCATTCCTGGATCTGTAGATCCAGACAAAAATTTTTTTAAGAGAAAGAAAAGAATGGAAGATATGTTTCCCTGTAGTTGCCAGAAGTTAAAATGAAAAAAAAAAGAAAGAAAAAGAAAGAAGAGAAGGAGCTGTAGCAGGAGAAGATGGAGGAAAAGAAAAAAAAACTTTGAGGAGTTTAGGAAGAGTCATGTGCTTGTCCTGGAAAGAACAGAATAAGGGAGAATTTGGCATTCTGTGTACAGAGATACTGGCTTAGAGGAACCTGGGGAGAGAGGGTGGTAAGGGTAAAACCAAAGGGATCAGGGGAGCCCCAGGCCTTGGGGCACCGAGGTGGAAGCAAGGTCAAGGAAGCCAGCCGAGTCACGAGTCTCCCAGAGATGGACTGAGTATTAGCAGGAGTACTTCTCTGGCCCACAAGCCCATTCTATCTTAACCATAATTAGTGAAGTTTCAGACTTGGATAAAAGGCACCATGATTCTGACATGAACTTCTGTCCTGAAAAGTAACACATGTTAATATGAACTTCATTCTGATTATTCAGTCAGGCCACTTGCCAAAATCCTCCAGCCTCAGCAACAGTAAAAATTAATTAGTAACTTTTTATGAAGTACTTTGAAAATGAAAGTTACCGAGCAAGAGGATTTATGAATCAGCCCTCAATTAGGACTTATTTCAAAATAGGTGGGGCAGGTAGATGGTGCATTGGATAGAAGGCCAGCCCTGGAGTCAGGAGGACCCAAATTCAAATCTTCCCTCAAGCATGTACTAACTGTGAGACTGTGGCCAAGCCATTTAACTCCAATTGCCTGAAAAAAAAGGGGGGCTTAAAATCTCTGAACTCAAAAAAAATTGTATTAAAATATGAAGTAACAGGAATTATTTTCCTGGTCATAAATGTACTCAGTATGTAAATTAAACAGCCTTGAAAAAGTGCTTCACATGTTTGTAGAAAATAACTTCTCCCTAAATATGAACCATGGAGTCAAAAAATGGAAGTGACTCTATAAGCCAGGAAGGAAGAAGGGGTTTATCAGATGGGAGAGAAGTTTCTTTATAAAAAAAATCATTCTTTTCAAGAAGATATCTTCTCTGGGACTGGTGCTGAGGTGATGGCTAAATTGATGGTATTCTGCATCACTGGCACTGTGCTGTTCTATGCAAATTAGATACTTTGTTTTGTTTTTTTCCCTCTGAAGAGTCAAAACTTCAGTGACCATTGGTATAGTGACTAAACCTCTGATTTCATTGATGTGGGGAATTCCAGGGCAAGGAAATGCTCCTTAGCAATGCAGACCAGCAACTTATCTACAACTTAAGAGTCTTGGCTTTTAATTTTTTTTCTTAGAGAGCTTTTTAGAGCATAGAGAGGTTAAGTGACTTCCCAGATTTATACAGTCAGTATTTGTCAAAGGCAGGATCTAAATCCATATCCCCTAGGCTAGCACTCTGAACTTTTCTCTACATTGCCTTCATTCAGAAGGTAGAACATCCATTATTAAAGACAAGTCAAGAGTTTCAGAAGTTAAAAACCAGGGCCACATTTCATGTTCTTATTTGGTTGTTTCAGTCCCATCTGACTCTTCATGAAGCCATTTGGAGTTTTCTTGACAAAAATACTGGAATGATTTGCCATTTCCTTCTCCAACTCATTTGACAGATGAGGAAACTGAAGCAGACAGGGTTAAGTGACTTGCTCAGGGTCACACAGCTAGGAAGTTTCTGAGGCTGGATTTGAATGTGAGAAGATGAGTGAGTCTTGCTGACTCTAGGGATGGCCCTCTAGCCTCTAAACCACCTAGGTCTCTAGAGTCATATAGGGAAGCAATGACAAAAAGAGCTAGAGGTCAGATACTTAATTCAGGAAATAAAATTAATAAATGGAGGCAGACTCAATTGTTGGTGCTTTGATGAATAAAATCCACACTTGATCCATATAGTCTGTGTTCATTGTTATTTCTAAATTCCTTCCCCAACAAACCTTCTAGTAAGGCTGTTGTCCAGTAGAAGCTTTGGGAAATTCATTTGCAAATCCTTCCCATTTCTTCCTGTACCAATAAGCAGTGAAGAGTCAGTAGGAAGCAACAAAGCCACATCAGTTTGACAACTTAGAAGTGACTTTACAAGGAAAATGCCAACGCAGTTTGGATATGTTTGAACCTTTCCTAGGGGTTCACATGTTGACTTGTATTCTAGTTCTGGCTGTGCGTGTCTTAGCTTTCCTGATTGGGTATTATGTCACTTGGACTGCTGTTCAGATGAAAAAGTTTTGGAGACAGTGGATTCAGTATGAATCAACAGCTTAGCATGGCAGCCAAAGAAACTAATGTGATTATAAGTTGAATTCAGAGCAGTGTAATGTGTCCAGAATACTACAGGCCATGATCTCATTGCATTTTGTCCCACATAGAGGATTGTATTCAGTTCTGAACATTGTATTTTAGGAAGGATATTGAGGAACAGGAGAGCTACCTGAGTCAGACCCAAAAAGAGGGTCTTGGGCCAAATTGATAATGAGGATGATGAAATGTGTATCAGGCTTTAAGTGTATCATTTAAGGCACATTAAATATATTATCTCATTTGATTCTTATGACAACCTTATGAGGCAGGTACTCTTATAATCCCCATTCTATAGAGGAGGTAACTGAAACTGAGACAAATTAAGTGGATTGCCTGGCAGGTAAATGTATACAGTTTGCCTTCCACATGGTGACTTTCCCCACTGTGGTTTCAGAATATTGGAGGTTGGCATAAAAATTAAATGGGAATTTAGGGGGAGTTTTGTGGAAGCTACAGATGACATGTGAAGGCCAGCTGATGACCCAGAAGTTTAAAAACTCAGAAATGCATAAAAATGTGTATAGCATTATATTACATCAACATATTTTATCTTTTAATCCCATAATGATTCAGACTTCTTCTCTGGTATGAAGGAGGGCCAAAGAATTTTATGTGGATTTTCCAGATCTCAAAGGAGAGAGGGTGGTCATGCCACTTACCTCCGTGATGTGGAAGGGGATAACCATAGTCATATATTTAGACTTTGCTTCAAATCCAACACTATTGATAGTATTACTTGGCAACTTACAAGAAGGAATCAGGGATATTTAACCTATGCAAGAGAAGACTTGAAGGAATTGGGGGGAGAGGTCTGATGTCAATCTTCATGTGTTTGAAGGTCTGTCATGTGGAAGAAGTGGTAAATCTTTTCTTCTTGGCTCAGTAATCAACAGAAGAGAAGTAAATTTCTTCTAGGAGTAAAGAAAGTATTTCCAACAATTGGAGCACTCAAAAACAGAATAGGCTTGCTTCCTCCATAAAAAATCTTCATGCGAACTGGATGGTGATTGTTAGGGAGGGAAGAAGTGGATTTTTTCTTCAAGTATGGTAGATTCGATGGCCTTGTCTTCCAACTGTGAGATTCTGTGATCTGGAAACAGTTCTAGTTTCATCTTTGCATACTCAGTGCCCTGTCTTCACAGTATGCACTTCATCCATATGAAATAAAATGCAAATGAGTTATGGAAACCTTGGGAAGGGGTAGCTAAGCTGTCAACTAAAGCCTTGGATTTTCAACTCTGTTTGGGGGGCAGGACTTCTAACATAGCAGCTCTTGCCTAGGGAGAAAAAATGCAGACAATTTGAAGGGAGTACAGATGCTAGCAGAAAATGTGATTAAGGAGGAGAACATAAACCAAAAAATACTTTTAGGTCTTAGTTAAATATCTATACGGAGGTAGTCATTGATTTTAAAGATGGTGAAGACAGAGTAAAATTTGTACTGACTTTAGGAGTTATAATTAGGATTAGTTTGACAAAACTGAATTCTTGTCTGGGGGGAGGGATACTTCCTGGGAGTGTAATCTGTTGGAATGTAGGATAACTTTCCAAATATTAAGGAGTAGGAATTCCCCTGAGACATCTAAAGCTAGATTAGCCAACAAAGTACAATATATAATTCGTGGAAAATTCCTCCATTGGGTATAGAGGTAAACTGTGGCCTCAAGGCCACATGTGGCCTTCTAGGTCCTTGGGTGCAACCTTTTGATTGAGTCCAAGTTTACAGAACAAATCCTTGTTCTGTGAAGTTTGGATTCAGCCATAGGGCTGCACTTGAGGACCTAGAAGGCCGCATGTGGTCTCGAGGCTGCAGGTTCCCCACTCCTACTTTGACTCACCTGCTGGTTGGTGATTGTTGGTGGGTAGCACAAGGTGAATGACTTCCTCTATCAAGGTCAATTGGTAACTGTTTCTCAAATTAAGGTATCAGACAGTTGCCTGGGTACCAGGGACCTTTAATGCCTTGCCCAGTGCCCTACAAGTACTTATCAAAAGTACTTTAACCTAGGTCTCATTCTCCTAAAAACATGTGATGTCTCCCACTTTAGAACATATACTTGGTAAGCTAAAGGACTATTGTTTACCTTTCTTTGTCTCCTCACTGCTTCCACATGAGGAGAAATTCATGAATGTTTTTTTTTAACTGATTCTGAATACCTAAATTTGAACCTTGGCTTTGTCTCTCCATTTAAGATCATAGATTTCAAGCTAGATGGAACCTTAAAGTCACAGGCAGTCAGATGGTACAACGGATAAAACACCCTACCATGGGACTGGAAGCAATTAATTAATAAAAATTTATTAAATGCCTACTGTATACTAAGTACTGTGCTAAGTACTGGGACTACAAAAAGAGGCAAAAAACAATCTCTCCTCTCAACAAGCAGAGTTTAATGGGGCAGGAAAACCTTGGTTTGAATTCAGCCTCCGACTCTCACTAGCTGTGTGACCCTGGGCAAGTCATTTAACCTTTATCTGCTTTAGTTTCTCAACTGCAAAATGGATATAATAAAAATAGCCTCTTACTTCCAGGGTTGTCGTGGGGATGAAATGAGATAATTACAAAACGCCCGGCACATGGTTAGCACTAGGTACATGGTAGCCATTATTATTATTAATTTATAAGATCATATTAGTATTATGGGTTATGGTTCTAGAGACGGAAGGGACCTCAGAGGTTCATCTAGTGTAACCCTCCATTTTGCACGTAAGAAAAGTGACATTTAGAGAAATGGGAAGACTTGGCCGAAGATCACATAGATACTAAGTGGCAGCTGGAGGAATAAACCATAATCTTCTGCTTCTCACTCTGCCACTCTGCCCCTTCACTGCCTTTAGGACCATAGGTCAGTCTCTTCTCACTAGACCTCCTTTTCCTGGTCTTTAAAATGAGGAAGCGAGGCTGGATGCCTTTCCTCTAAGTAGCCTTTTAACTCCATATCTATGGTGCTGTGCACTGGCAAATTGAGTATTCAGCTCTCAAAATGCAACTCAGACAAGCCAGAGATTTAAAAAAATGAGTGAGAGGAAGTGGAACTGTTTACCCAGAGTTGGAGAGCTGGCCTTTTGAGCCCTGGAGCTGCTGTTTCTGGTTGTCTGCTTCCAGACTCCTCAGAGAAGAGTGTCTACAACACAGTTTGAGCCTCAGGAGAAGCTTGCTGTGTTCCCCCCGGTTCTTCCCCTTGCTGCCCACCCCTCTGTGTTTTTTGCTATCTGGATACTACTCTGCAGGGTAAGGAGTTCTTGGCTCCTCTCTTCCCCAGCTCCCATGACCCTCTTTGGATTGTTGTTTTGTTTTTCAAAAAGCAGACTTCGTGATAACCCTAGGGCTCAGAACTAAGCCTTTCAGCCCTTTGCAATAACATGACTGCACAGGACATAGAGGATGTTTTGAGGTTAAGCCTAGGGTAACCCCGTCCACATTAAAGGGACTCTGAACATTCCGTTTCTAGGAAACTATTATCAAGTATCACACTGATTCAATCCAAAGTTTTAAACTGAAAAACAGTTCAAACCTCAGCACCACTTCAATGTTTTTACAGGGCCTGTAAGCTCAAAAAAACCATTGGGAGTCAAGAGACTTCAGAGCTGTTTAGGGCTCCCCCACTAAGGAGCTGAGCAGTGGTGAACAGTGTCTGTGTTTAAGACCCTGGACATCTTTGATATTGTTACCTCCCAGGGAGGGATGGGGAAAAGGGTAGCAGGCCTGACTGAGTTTGGTTGCCTCTAGAATCAAATATTAACTCCTCTGTTTGGCATTTCAAGCCTTTCACAACCTAATTCTTGTTGAATAATGTGAGGGAGCCATTCTATTATTTGGAAGAACTCTTCTATTTTATTTAAATATGTTTAAAATATATGAGATGGGTCGGGGAGGGGAGGAAGCCTGGTTTCTTTAAGAGTTTTCTCTTTCCTAATGGAGAAGGGAGAGGAAAAAGTGAAGCTTGTGTTCCTTTCTACTTGGATAAAAAGCAAGTGGGACTCAGGGACTTGGTATAGTCCAACCACAAAAAAAAAAAAAAGGAGGCTACTTACAGCCAGAGACAAAATTACTATTCAAACTCAGTTTTTTTCCTTCTCTAATCCATCCTGCACAGTTACCAAAGTGATTATTTTTAAAGTACCAGTCTGGGTAAGTCACTGCTCTGCTCCCAAAGCTTCCCTGGCTCCCTAACATCTCTGGGTTCAAATACAAATTTCTGTGTTTGGCATTCAAAGCCCTTCACAACCTGTATGTTTGTGTGTATATGCAAAATTGTGCATATACATACATATGACTCTAAGAATGAGTATTATATGCACCCATATACTCATGCATATACTCCTGTGGAAATACATGTGTTTATATGCACATATGTGTATATGTGAATGCATACACATGTATTCAGCTTTAGAGTCATATAACTTGGAAGGAACTGCAGATACAGTGCAGCCTAAATCCAAATCCTAACTCCTACCATTAGCATTCCAAACAAATAATGATCTGGTATCTTCCTAAGACCCACCCTAATAAGGGAGAACTCACTGGTTCCCCAGGCATCTTTTTTAAAGGGAGAAGCTGACTACATAAGAAATAACATTAAATTTAAAGTCAAAGGAGCTGTGTTCCAATTTTGTCTCTGCAACTTCTGTGACCTTGGATATGTCACTTATTTCCTCTGGGCCTCATTTTTCTCATGTATAAAATGAGGTTGTTGGAATAAATGATCTTAAATGTCCCATCTAGATTTAACTTTGCATTTTACTTTGTGACAGCTTAAATTGTTACAAAATCATTCCTTCATTTAAACTAAAACCTCCTTACATAATCCTATAACTCACCTTTTTGGGGCCTGTTTCTGTCATTTTGGGCCCAACAGGATAGAGTTATTCATACCTCTTTCTTATAGCAACACTTTGAATATATTGAAGAAAGGTAAAAATGTTATCTTACAGTTTCACTTGATTCAAAATAAATATTCCCATTTCCTTCAGCTGATCCTTGAAGGATAAAGTCTTCTCTATGTTCTGGTTACCTTCCTGGGTGTGCTTTAGCTTAAAAATATTCCTTCTAAAACCCTCAGAGCTGAACAGAACACTGCAAGATACAGCCATGTCTGCATTGCCCAGCTGGCTGTGCTCCTCTGGTCTTCTCCACCATGCCCTCCTGCTCCTCCCCGCCCCCCTCACAGCTTCCTTTTGTCTGTTGTCTTCACCCATTAGATGGCAAGCTCCTCCCTGAGGGCAAGGATGCTTTCTTTTTTTTTTTTTTCCAATTCCCAGGGGCTGGCACATAGTAGGTACTGAATATGTGTTTATTGGTGGACAGAATTGATTTGAACAGGTAGAGAACAGCAGGACTATTTCACTGCTGTTACCTTGGCCTAAGACATTCTGCACCCTTTTGGCAGCCGCATCATTCCAATGATTCAGTCCTTTCCACTTACTTATCCTAAAAAGAGGTATAGCTATCTTTTTTTCCTCTAAGATCAAGTATTATTAATGTCTATTTTGTAGATTCTGCACGTGAGTCGATATTTGTTTTTGCAAATAAGCGCCTCTCCCTCCATAGGCTTGAGGAGAGAGGCAGCCTCTGACTCTAGTCAGATTTAGATATCAGTTCCCGCTTTAGCTCTATCATTCCAGTCAAGCCCTTTAATCTTACCAGAGGGCTAAGTGGTGCAGGAGCTAGGGTGAGAGGCTTAAGAGCCTGAAAGAACAGAGTTCAAATCCTACCTTAGACACTTTCCAGCTGTGTGACACTGACAAGTCCTTGGCAAATATTTTTCAGTCTCAGAGTCCTCATCTATAAGCAACTACCTTACTGGGTTGTTGAGAAAAGTGCTATATAAATGCTGACTATTATTATTATTACTAATAATAATATTCTTATTATTAATAAGAAATCTTGGTACTCTTTCGATACTCACACTTTTCAGAATGATCTACATTTGGAGTTTCTTAGTCAGAATTTTTTTTTTTTGCTTTTTGGAGGGCAATTGGGGTTAAGTAACTTGCCCAAGGACACACGGATAGGTTTTTGTTTGTGTGTGTTAAGTGTCTGAGGCCGGATCCGAACTCAGGTCCTTCTAATTCCAGGGCTGGCGCTCTATTCACTGCGCCGCCTAGCCGCCCCCACAAAATTCTTTAAGTATAAAGTATAAATGAATTGTATGTTCAGGCCCTTCTACGCCCCCCCCAAAACAAAACAAAAAACAAAACACCTTCTTTGCTATACCTCTGATCTTGGGCCTTAAGAGGAATAAGGAGAAGATTTTATAGCTCCATTCCAGAACTCATCAACCCTCCCATCCATTGAAGTGGGATAGGGTAGGAGAAGAGGTAAAGAAACATAATGTAAGCCTAGAAGTCAAGGTCATTGCCCAGATCCTCCTGTTATATACAGAGACAGACAAAGGGACAGAGAGAAAGATAGAAAGAGCTATAGATAATACAGATATAGGTATATAGAAAGAGCTATAGCTATAGATAGCTTTCCACATACATGTACACATATGTATGTATGTAGCTTGTGTGTGGAGAGAGAGCTTGTGTGTATATATACATATATAGCTTGCTGATATATATATGTGTATATACATACATATACACACATCTTATTTCCCTTGACTGCTAGAGTCATTGCATCCAAGGTAGCCTTATGTTGCCTTATATATCACATATTATTATATGTATATCATGTTGTATATATATATATATATATGTATATATAAACAATGTTTACATGCAACAAATAAATGTGTTGCATGTAAATATTCAGGTGTTTATATGTTTATATTTAGACTTGTAGATATAAAATTTTGTTGTACATATGTATGTGTATATATGTATGTATGCATGTGTGTATTTATATATATTAGTAAACTTTTCCTCTCCATTCTGTATCTGGGGAAGGGGAAGAGGCATGGAAGTTATATTTTAAAGAGATGAGGAGAAAACCAGTAAATGAGTTTGCTTTTCATCTGGTATAATGGCTAGAGATGATCTTGTGATGAGGAAGACCTTGGTTCAAGTCCTTCCTCTAAGAAATACTGTCATCCTGGATGTGCCATTCAAATGTGCATTTTGGGTGCCTCTAATGCTATGAAATGCAGAGGCTGACCCAGCTTGCCTTGGTGGCAGGAGTTTCCTGACAGATCTGGTACCTATCCTTTTCAATAGAACTTGATCTTCTACATGACTATTAATGTTCCCTCACCCCTCAGCCTAACTACTTTTCAAAGCAACTCCTCTGTTTGACATTTTCCTGTTCTAATGAAATTTCTTTTTTAATTGACAAGGACTTATTTTTCTCTACATCCCATCTTGCCTCATACCCACCTCCCATTTAGGGAAAAAGATAGAAAAAAATGTTTATAATCAATGTGCAGAGTCAAGGAAAACAAATTCTCACATTGGCCATATCTAAAAATGTGAGTGATATCCATTGAGTTTTTAGAGGATTTTTCTCTGGGTCTCGCAGGACCAGGTATTGGGAGAAGGACCCTGGACCTGGGGATTGGTGCTGTTTCATGCTATTTGGAAGACTTCTGGAGAAATTGTAGGCTAGTTGTTATTCAGACTCCTTCCTGATGAGAAAGGGACTTCAAGCTTTTACTGATACCTTTTACTGACAAGGTTATTCAAATTCCTTGTCAAGAGTTCTAAACTTTTCCTGCAATTCTTCATTTTAGCAGGTCAGGAAGGTAACTATATTCCTTACATCAGTGGTATCAAACATGTGTCATTAGCACATGTACACATGTACAAACACACGTGTTTCTGGAACCAGATTAAAGGGTAATTGGGATATATTTAACAAAATAAACAAAATACCATAAAGCATAAATAACTAAGTCAGTTTATGGCCCTCAGGCTTCTTATGTATGGTTTACAGGGCCCCATTTCTATTTGAGTTTGATACCATTGTCTTACATGGTCTACGTGACTTCTAAGCTCATGTCCAGCACTAAAGCAAATTACTTTTCTGCAGGCCTCAGTTTCCCCATATGTAAAATGAATGGATTATACTATACAAGGCCTCTTCCAGATCGATAAACTCCACTCCACTTATCTGTCATATTGATTTTCCTAAAGAGCAGGTCTGACCACGTCACTCTCCTGTTCACTTACTGCAATGGCTCCATATTACTTCCGAAATCAGAATCCTCTGTTTGACTTTTAGGGCCATTCATAACCCTTCATAGCCCCTTCCTGCCGTGTTTCCCATATTCTTACACCTTACACCCTCCATCTGCTTTCCAGTGACAATAGTCTCAAGCACAATGCTCCATCTCCTGATTTCATGAGTTTTCACTGGCTTCCCTCATGCCTGGAATTCTTTTCCTCATCTCTGCCTCCTGGCTTCCATTAAATCCCAGCTAAAATCCCACCTACTAGAAGTCTTTCTCAGACCTCCCCCCCTTAAGTCTAATATCATTTAATTATTTATTATCTCCAGTAGATCCTGTCCTTACCTTGTTTGTGCACAATTGTTTGCAATTTGCCTCCCTTATTAGACTGTGAGCTCCTTGAGAGCCTTTTGCCTTTTTTTGTGTTCCTAGAACTTAGCACAGTGTCTGGTACATGGTAATTGCCTAATACATGACTGTCTAATTGACTAAGGGAAGAAATAATTCTTGGAAAATTACCTGGATGGAATCTTAATGTCTTCAAAGGGTATTGAAATAGTTAAGAAAAACAGAAGACCTGAGAGTTCTGCTCAGAAGGTTATAAGAACATAAAGTAAAGGAATATGAAAGGAACAAAGGAATATACTAGTGTAGAAAAGAGGAAGAAAGTGATAGAACTAACTACTGGATATTCCAAAAGTCTTCATGCAATTTTAAACAGTTAAAATAGCAGTAAGACTTTTGGGACACCCTGTATTTCTCATAATTGGGGCATGAAGAAAAGCCTACAAACATGGAAGGCGAAGAGAGTGGATGTAAAATGAACCTCTCTCTTTTCTGAAATGAAATAAGGAGGTTGAACACACACAAGTGTTTGGTGTAGATATATTTCATACTTAATAGAAATAAATAAAGGGAAGTGGTTTAGAAGGAGGATAACACTACGGAAGAAAGCAAAAGAAACACCTGATCCAGAAGAAGGGCTTAAAGGGGGAGAAGAGTCAAGTAACTTGAATGTGTGTGGGGGGGAATCACTGAACAAATTATGATTCAGGAATATGATTTAATATTGTTGTGCTATTAGATAGGATGAAAGTAGTAATTTCAGAAAATCCAAGAGATTCACAGTGGAGTGAGAAGAACCAGGAGAACAATTTATAGGATGACAACAAGGTAAAAAAAATAACTTTGAAAGGTTAAAGAAGTTTAATCAAAGCATTGGATAATTATGTCTCCAAAGAACCCATGAGTAAACAAATTACCTTCTACCTGGACAGAGAGGTCATGAACTCAAGGCACAGAATGAGACATGTATGTTTTTGGTATGGTCAATATGTCTATTTGTTTTGATTGACAGTACTTAGTTATTTCAGAGGGTGTGTGTGTGTTTGTGTGTGTGTGTGTGTTTTCTGTTTATAATTTTGAGGATGGAATAGGGAGAAGAGAAGGTAATGATGATGATGCCCTGCCCCCTCCTTTATTCCCCCCCGCCCAGTCAAAGGCCCTTGGAACATCTTAAAAAGTGTATAGAGTAGTACAGATGGAAACTCAGGATTAGTTTTGTATATAATGGGTTGATATCTAAGTGTATATATATGCATGCACATGTATATACATATATCTGTATATTAAAAGTTGTATGAAATAGTCACATTTCACATATATCCTCTTGTTTATTGCTTTGTATATGGAAATATTTATTGGGGTCATATTTATTAAGTTAAGATTAAACAAGTATATGTATATATACATGTATATGTGTACATATGTACACATATACATGTATATATATACATATGTATATATATAAATACACACACACGTAAGAAAGGAAAGAAGAGCAAGAGATAGGAAAATTACCTGAATGCTGCCCATTTAAATGTCACTGGAAATTATAGAAGCCCCCAGCACAGTAAATGCAACCACAAGTTTAAATTCACATGAGCCCTAGGACAAGAATTGTCCAGGATGGGAAGGCCTGGGTGGGTTGTAGTCTTCAATGTAGGAGAGAATGCCTAGTTTGTTGAATTTACAGATCCACTGAAGTATGAGGGTATCCATTGTTATTAGATGGAAAAGTATCTCAAGTCTGTTAAAGAACATGATAAAATGTGTCTGGTATTGTTTTTAAACAAAACAAAGTGTGCAATGATATGTTTGCGTCATGACTAGGGAAAGCTGATAGAACTTGTTTTTCTCTTTTCAAGGACATACATACCATAAAAATCCATTTGCAAACAGGCCTCAATACCCTATGAAGAGAAATGTGGGGAATTATATTCTTTTTTCCTATTTATTTTTGAGGTTTGTCTTCTGACTTTGAATTCTTCTGAGTGACAGTCTCCCTGCTGGTTTTGTGTTTCTTACAGTTTAAGCAAGGTGGTGAGCAAAGTAAAGGGACATTTTATTTGTAGATAATTGACATGACAAATAATAGGCTCCTATATCTGAGGCCACAGATAACAATATTGTTATTAAGGAAGGGGGAACACAGGGGAGCAATTATTCTTGGTATCTCTTCTTTTCGAGCCTCAAACAATCTTTCATTTGCTATATTACTGCCACAAGAACACAGTAAGTATTAAATTCCAAAAATAAGAAAAAGCCTCTCGCGGAAACAGCTGTGTTAAATATATGGCCTGTTTACTCTGGTGAAGGCTAGAAATGGAAAGGTTTCCATTTTCTCAGGGTTATTGTTTATTCTTAATAGCTGTCTGGTGAAAACTGCCTTTTTGTACATAAGGGAAGCTTGATTTTTTTTCAACAGCTTTGAATAATTTCTGGAGTTAGAGCAGTTGCTTCAATTCAGTTGGACAGAACTTTTAAGAGGCTCAGCCTAAAGATGCAGATGTTTGAATGAAAATTATTGTTTTCTCATTGAGGATAAGTTGACTACTGCCACGTGTTCCTACATTTTTCAATTTTAAGTCAGGTTATGTTCTGTTTACCTTGAATTTTTTCATCTAATGACATTATTCAGTAGCACATTTGGAATGTAGCTGCTGTACTGCTTAGACACAGTGTACAGAAGAAATATTCTCATTTAGACTGTGTAAATATAGACTTGTTGGCTGGTGATATAAAATTATAGATTGTGCACTTCTAAGTTTTTTTTGATAAAGTAAATCTGGAAGAGATAGCTAATGCATTAAGGTTATGAGACCTTAGATCTAGGACTGAAAGAGACCTCTGAGGCCATATAGTATAACCTCCTCATTTTAGGCCCAAATTTAATGATTTTCCCACAGTTACACAAGTAGTAAACATCAGAGGTGGACTGAAACAGGTCATATTATCATAGCTCTAGCATCAGAAGTCACTTCAGAGGTTACCTAGTCCAGATCCTTCAGTTTAGAGATGATGCTATGGGAGAGTTTAGATTTTTAATTATCTCAACAGGCTAAAACAATGGACTAAACTTAAAGGGGAAAAGGGGAAATTTTTTGGCAATAGGTCTAAAGTCCTACAGTTATGTTGGTTTTTTTTTCTTTTTTTTTTTTTAAGCAATTGGGGTTAAGTAACTTGCCCAAGGTTACACGGCTAGGTTTTTGTTTGTGCGGATTAGGTGTCGGAGGCCGGCTCCGAACTCGGGTCCTTCTGATTCCAGGGCCGGCGCTCTATTCACTGCGCCACCTAGCCGCCCCTGGTTTTTTTTTTTTTTAATGACATAAATTAGGGAGGCATGATTAGACAGTAGTTCAAAGGACTTAGGAACTTTAAGCTTAGTATGAATTAGTGGTATGTGGCAATCAGCGAATAAATTAACAAGTATTTATTAAGCTTCTAGTATGTGCTAGGCCATTTGCTGGGGATTGGTGTTTTAAAGACAAAAATTAAATAACCCCTGGTGTCTAGGAGTATACCTTGCAAACTCTTGGGGGGGGGAGAGGTTGTATATAGAAGTACATGCAGAGTTCATGCAAAATAATTTATATAGAGAGGGAATAAACTCAAAAAAGCTAATTTGATTGTAGATGACATTAAAGTACATTATCTATCTTTCCATATTTCCATCTATCATCTTTATATATATATATATATATATATATATATATATATATTGGTCTATCTATATTGTGTAAATGAGCAGTTAACTTCTTTGGTGACAGTTTGCTAAAACCTAGGGACCCCTTCTCTTAATATTTTTAATGAATAAAATAAAACACATGGGATTACAAAGAAAACCAAGTATATTAAATTAAATAGTTATCAAAATATTTTTAAAATACAAGTTCCTGTACCCTAGGTTAAGAAACCCTGGACTTGAATGAGGAAGGTGATTATTTAATTGTGCTCTGCGCTAGTCAGGGTATCTTTGGAGTATTCTGACTAATTATAAGCAGGGTGATTTTAAAAGTTCATTGATGAACTAGAGCATAAACAAAGGAGGGTAACCTGGACCATGAAGGAATCAGAAGTGGTTCCATATAAGGATCAGCAAAAGGAACAGGAAATGTTTGACTGGAAAAGAGAAGACTTAGCAAGGAAATGATAACTGGCTTCAGAGATTTTAAAATTGTCATGTGGAAATTGGATTTGTGTTGCTTACCCTGAGAACATGCATCAAAGTCATAGAAAAGGTGGGTTTGGCTAAAAGTAAAGAAAAGCTTCCTAACAATGAGAGATATGCAGAAATGGAATGGATCACATAAAAGGAAGTGAGTTAAAAATCACTAGATTTAGGGGCAGCTAGGTGGTGCAGTGAATAAAGCATTGGCCCTGGAGTCAGGAGGACCTGAGTTCAAATTTGGCCTCAGACACTTTATAGTTACTAGCCATGTGACCTTGGGCAAGTCACTTAACCCCAATTATATTGCCTTCCTCCTTCCAAAAAGCAAAAAAAACTCCAAAAAAATAAAAAAACAAAAAAAAAACAGCAAAAAAAGAGAAAGGAATAGAAAGAAATCACAATTCAAGCACAAGGTGGGGTAACTACTTTTCAGGAATACACTCATAGATTCATCATGACTGTCTTTTCACCATCCACCCTGGCACTACATGCTCTGGACCAGAAACCATGCCCTGTGTAGTACTTACCCAGTTAGATCTAGAATGAGGCCAGGCTACTGTGATTAGTGAATGTCTCCAGCCCACTCAATTTTGGCCAGTTCCTGATGCACTTAACTCTATACTCCAGTCATCTGATCACCATTTACTCCATAACTTTGCCTTTCCTCTTGCCAGCTTGCCAACCCTTGGACTGTAATCAAATTAATACTACCATAACTCCTGGAAAGGTGTGCAGTTCTACTCCCCTATGGCACCACTCATCTTTCCTGTGGCCTTCCAAAGCAAAGCATCCATGCCCAGACCCTTCCTCCTACATGTAAATTCCTTAAATACCTGGACAATCTCACTTTTGTATTTGCATCTCTGGCACTTAACAGAGAGAACAGTAACACAGAGTAGAATTCTTAGTAAACTTAATTTTTTTCATGAATTCATTCAATAAATGGATAGCCACTTATTCCACATACTATGTGCCCAGCCCTATTCTAAGCATAAGAGAAGATTCATGTTTCAGGAATGGGTTGGATTGGATAATCTTCAAGATTCTTTCCAATGCAAATTTCTTTTTTTTTAAATTTTGTTTTTTCTGAAACTGGGTATCCTTCCTCACCCAGGCTTGAAAGGAGAGCAGCCGAGTCTCAGGCCCACTCCTTTGCTGATCAGCATGTAATCTTTGATCTACTTTGTTTCCAACCTGGGATGGTTCACTCATCTCTACAGAGTCTGGTGACTCCCAGGCCCAGAAGTGGCAAACACTTGATGGACTGAGCTCGTGCGGCTCAGAACTCCTAAAATCAAATGATCTACCAGCCTTAAGTGCCCTGGTAACAGTGATTACAGGCATGTGATACCACACCCAGCCAAACCCAGAGATTCCAAGAGAATAAAAACTCCCACTTCTCTCTAATTCAGAAGCTAACCTTCTTTCATCTCCTTGGATTAAGTTGTCATAAAGCCGGAAATGCCACTAATATCTTCCTCCTAGTAAAAAAGAATTTTAGGCCACGTACCAAGGCAGAACTGGTGCCTGCTTGCTCTGTGGTTTAGCCATTGAAGGAGGAGTAGAACTCTTACAAACTATTCTAAATAATGTAGGTCACACCGAAGGAACAGGAGTAGAGACATGGCAGACTGTAAAAAGGCTTCCCAGGTATTTGACCTATACTATCAGAAGGTGACATAAGCATTGTGATGAATAGAAGCCACTGACTCATCTGACTTTTTTAGGGCTAATGTAGCTAAATTGGGTCAGGTGCTATTCTTTAAAAAATAGAATCAGAAAAAAGTCAAGATAAGACAAAGTGGGACCTATGTAATATTGTGTGAGAGTGATTAGGCTGAAGGTAAAATCCAGAAAGTGAGTGCCATAGTTTTAAGCATCACATTACATTGCATTCAAAGGGAAGCAGCTTGAAAATTGTTCTCTTCATTTTAAAAAAGATTTAACATGGTCAGAATGCCCTGGCTAATGTTAAAATTCTTTATGAAATCTTTTTACATAACAAAGCTGTATAGTTGCAAAGTAGAGGTATTCAATTGAAGGGTAAAAAGATTCTCTCTTAATATTAATAAGAATTGATGAGTTCTTTCACATGACATTTTCTATTTTAAGTTGAGCTTCATTTTTTTAGTATAAAGAATTTGTCTTCTTGGAAGACTTTAGCTAATCATGAGAGAATTGTTGCCATGAGAGTTAGGTTTTTGCGACCTGGAACCAAAATTGTATTTGTCCTATTTAACTCAATTGATATTTTATCCAGTACCTGCTATTGGCAATGTGGTGTGCCAGGTTTGGGGGATGCAGAAAAAAGATCTTATGCTCTCAAGGAGCTTATATTTAATTGGAGAGAAGAAGATACACCATCGACCCATAGATAATCATAAACAGATTAATTTCAGGAACTGTCCCAACCAGGGGAAATAGGAGAGCCTTCAAATGTGGCCATGAGCTATGCCTCCAAGAGGTAGAGGTAAAGTGACAAGGGGGGGAATCTATGTAAAGGGAAAGAGATGCATATCAGATTTGGGGAGTACAAGAAAACCTCTGTGGCTGGACTATAAAAGGAATTAAGAAGAGTAATATGAAACGTCTGGACAGTTAGGTAGCAGACAGATTGTGGAGCACTTGAAATTCCAGGCTCATGTAATAATGAAGAGTTTTCTCAGGATAAGCCACATTAATTTCAATGAAACCTCTACCTTTTCCCAGAAATGAAGTCCTTACATAGGTGCAAAACTTTGAATTCTTCCTCATAAGAAAGACAAAATATGTGCAATAGAGATTTATTTAACTAAGTACTCAAATGGACCTGTCATCTCACTGATTTAGAAGTAACTTCCATTGATACAGATCACAGCTCAGCTACATAACTGTCTTATGTGACTCTTGTCTATGTCTCATGCCTTTTTATAAGTATGCCAAAGGCCTTTCTTGCATTTTCACAGTATTACAGATGTTCCAGTGAGGAATTATGATTGTCCGCCTTACTTTGTTCTTAATAGCCTATCTTCCCTTTTTATCATATTCCTTTATGATATCCTTTTTAGTCCTATTGTCCTCAGAGTTCCTTACTGATTACATGTTGCAACCTGTTCTCAACCACCACATACCTGCATTCTGTGTAATACTCATTTTTTAAAATCATCTTACTTTGTGAAATAAAACAAACATTCCTGTAACAGAATTTTTTAAAAAGATGGTTGTACATGAAACTGCAAATCTATTATATACTTGTTTTCCTTAATTTTTGATCTTTTGGAGTTTATTGTAACCTGTGGTTCTCCATAATATATTTAACAAAGGCATCAAGTGGTGATTAGGAGATGTACATTTCAAAATAAATTCCCACCTCCAATTATAAGGAAGGTTTTGTGTGTTTTTTTTTTTCTGCTTGAAAAAGCTAAAAATAAACAGAGACTTGAACAATACTGGTCATTTCAATGTGGCTGTGCCTCTGTATGTAAATGAACTTGTACTTTGGGGGAGTTATATGACTCACTGATTCTTTTCCAGACATTTGTCTCTTTGCTCTAGATAAAGGATTCTTAATCTTTTTTTTTGTATCATGCATCTTGTTGGTAAGGCCTTTGGACCTTTTCTCAGGAAAAAACAGTTTTTAAATATACAAAATAAAATATATAGAATCACAAAGGAAACCAGTTACGTCAAAATACATTCATCAAAATATTTTTAAAAATCATTGAGGGTAAATTTCTATCACATTTGGCTTCCAGCATGGACTGTTCTGTTAACATTACTACTCAAAAAACCCCACAAAAATCCAATAATAGCCAACACACCTGATCAAGTGGCAAGAGTTCTGCTATATACATTGAATCTCTTTTTTTCCCTCAGCTGCACATAATTCTATGGGTTTTTTTTTAATTGCAATTCTGAGTTTTAACTTTACTTGGGACTTTTTTTTGAGAGGAAGTGGAATGAATATCAATCAAGTGAGCTCATATACCTGACAGTCTGAACTAATGATGCTTACCTATTTAACTATAAAAGTGAGAGTAAGGCTGTGTCCTTTCCAGATTCGTCTATTGGCTCCTTCGAGCCTACAGTGTCATTAAATTGTAGTAGCTCTCATGGCCAAAGAAATATAGTATTCATTTTATTATATTATATTATTTATTTATTTATTTATTTGCTTTTTGGAGGGGGGAAAGCAGAACAATCGGGGTTAAGTGACTTGCCCAAGGTCACACAGCTAGTGCGTGTTAAGTGTCTGAAGTCACATTTGAACTCAGGTCCTCCTGACTCCAGGGCTGGTGCTCTATTCACTGTGCTACCTAGCTCCACCATACATTCATTTTATAAAAAGAAAATGAAACAGGAAAGGAGACCCCTAGAATGATTGAAGAAACAGCTCCAGCTAACAAGTCCCCTAGAGAGTTAAGTTGGTCAGGCTCAGTGCTTCCCAGAACAATTGGTAATCTCCTCTCAGAGCAGAACCATTCAAGAAGAGAGTGGCTAAGTGTTTGGTTCTTGTTAATTTGGTCACCAAAATATGAATTCTCTAGGCATTGCTTGGCCTCATTTTATGCTGTGCTGTCAGGTTCTGTTGTTGAATGTCAGTGGTCCAAGTACATTGGAAAATGAAAGCATTCCTTATAATTTTTGCACTGGGGGTAGGGGATGGGGAAGCATTGTCTAGAGAGAACACCTAATGATGATGACCCTGCTGCTGTGAAGAAAAGAATGGAATTATTAAGATGAAAAAAATCAGTTTGGTTCATTTCAGCAAACATATAGTAAGCATTTACTTTGTGTTAGACATTAGGGGCAGAAAGATGAAACGGTATGCGTACTCCCTGCCTTCAATGAACTCAGTGTCTGGCAGCAAGGATGAGACAAAATTGAGCCAATTCTAATAAATTTGTCCAGGGTGCTATGAAAGATTATGGAGGGATCTGGAAATGATTTTAGCTGAGGAGCTCAGAAAGAGGGGGCACCTGAACTTTTCTCGTGAAGGAAACAATGACTTTTTAAAAAATATATCCAGAGAGAGACTGAGGCAGCTGGTGGCACAGTAAATATATTGATGTGCCTGTAGTCAGAAAGGTTTTAGTTCAAATTTAGCTTCAGACACCAATTAACTGATAGGTACAAAACGATATTTCAAGGTTGTTTTCATTTGCATTTTTCTAATCAATAATGATTTAGAACATATTTTCATATGATTATAAATTGTTTTGATTTCTTCATTGGAAAACTGCCTGTTCATGTCCTTTGACTACTTATCAATTGGGGAATGACTTGTATTCTTATACATGTTACAAAGTTTTTTTTATATATTTGAGATAAGAGACCTTTACCTGAGAAACTGTCTATAAATCTTTTTTCACAAATTTATGTTTTCCTTCTGATCTTGGCTACACATGTTTAATTTGTCCAAAACTTTTTAAATTTAATGTAATTGAGATTATCCATTTTACACCTCATTCTTTTTTTTTTTTAAAGCAATTGGGGTTAAGTAACTTGTTCAAGGTTACACGGCTAGTCATTATTTATGCGTGGGTGCTCATTTTCTGAGGCCGGATCTGATCTCGGGTCATCCCAACTCCGAGGCCGGCGCTCTTACTCACTGCGCCACCTAGCCGCCCCTTTAGGGCAATTGGGGTTAAGTAACTTGCCCAAGGTTACACGGCTAGGTTTTTTTTTTTGTTCGTATGGATTAAGTGTCAGAGGCCGGCTCCGAACTCAGGGCCTTCTGATTCCAGGGTCTGCGCTCTATTCACTGCGCCACCTAGCCGCCCCACATTTTACACCTCATTCTGCTCTCTATCTCTTGTTTATTCATAATTTGACTTCTTTAACTACTCTGTGAAGTATGGATTTGCAAAAGAAAAGACTAAAGTCAGGGGAACCATTTAGGAGGCTACTATCATAGTCCTAGTAATAAGTAGATAATGAATGAGATTACCAGCAGAGGCAGTAGCATTGGGAATAGAAGTAAGAATGGGATTGACAGGTATATTGTAGAGCTGGAACAAGATTTGATGACTTATTGGTAGAGGGAGAGGAATGAAATAAAGGAAAGAATCCAAGGAGCTTCTCAAGAATTCAAACCTGAGTGCTTGGGAGGATCATTTTACTATCCCCGTAGTACCATTCATAGTACCAGCAAAATAAAAATGTAAGGAGGAAGAACAGACTGGGAGTAGAAGATGAATTCAGTCTTGGGTATATAGTGTTTGTGTATTGCAGTTAGAAATAAAGCATTGTTTCCAGAGAGGTCAGCGCTGTACATTCAGTTTAGGGGCTCATCTGTTTAGGAGTGATAATTGAAATCTTGAGGACCAGTGATGTTGCCATGAGAGAATATCCAAAGAAAAGAGTAGGGTACCAAGGGCAGAGTGTTAGATGGAAGAAGGGCCTGCAAAAAAGAAAGATGAATTAATTAGAATCTGATGATCCCTATGCCCTGCATCCTCTCCATCCCTCTCTCTTTTGGGAATTCTTGATTGATGTGTTCTCTGTCTTGCTTACCTTGGATTTCCTGCGTGGGACTACAAATGATGAACAGAAATGTCTCTTATCTGCTCATCCATCCATCCATTGTAGATCTGTCCATCTTAAGCTTCCGCTGCCTACTTTGCCCAGTTATCTAACTCTCCTGTAAGCAGAGTATTCTTATCAAACCTTCCTGAAATAGAGCTAAGAAATGTAGCCTCATCCAAGAAACAATTACTAAGCACCTCCTGTCTACAGAGTTAATGCTAGGTGCTGCAAAGAGAACTGTTTGGATAAGACGCAGGCCCTGCCCAGTAGAACATATAATACAGTGTTTGGTGGGAAGGGGAGAAAGAAGACACAGATAACTGCAATATATAAGTGCATTAGAGACATACAAAGGGCAGTATGCTATCTAAGCAATAAGGCAGACCATGACCACCAGAGAAATAATAATGAGTCAACAAGAATTTATTAAGCACTTACTAATTGCTGCACACCGTTCCAAGGACTAGGAATACAAAGAGGAAAATGAAATGTTCTGTGCCTTGGGGGAATATGTATGTAGCTTTTGACATATATGATATTATTTTATCCTTACATCAGCCATGTGATGTAGGTGCTGTTATGATCCCCTTTTTACAAGAGAGTAAACTGAGGCTTAGAGAGATGAACTGATGACTATTATATGTCAGAGGCAAAATTCAAGCCCAGGTACCCTGAGTCAGTACTCTATGCATTCAGATAACTGCTTCTCAGGGATCAGGGAAACCCAATGGAAGTCAAAGATGGAGGAGGTAAATTACAATTAATCTTTATAGCATAGGTAAAGTAGGGGAGGGAGGAGGGATATCCTGGGCATTGGACATAGTTTGAGAAAAGGCACAAAGATAAGACAGGCTGAGCCTGGTGAATGTGCTCCATTCCCCATACTAGGCAACCTCAAAGGCAGTGACTTTCAAGAGCACCGTTCTTTGGCTCAGGGTGTCTGAGTGGAGAGGATGATTTTGGCAGTGATGGTAGGCACAGCTGGAGAGCATGTGGCTATTGTCTCAAATCAAAAGTTATGATAATTTAAGTGAGAGATGAATTTCCATTCTAGGCAGTAGAGAAAGGAGTAGAGAACAGAATATAAGGAGGTGCCAGGGTGACCAAAGGAACAGAACTGGGTTACTGTGCCCATTAAAGGGTAACTTCTCAAAACTCTTTTCTGTCTTTTTTTGTTTTTGTTTTTATATCACGTTGATTTCTGATATATCCCTCCCATTTACCTTATCCAACATCCTGACCCTTTTAAGAAAGATTGTAAAAGAAAAATTAGTTTTCAACTAATACATCAACCACTTCTAACTGAATGTCCCATACCCCTAGTCTTCTAGTTGTTGTCATCTTTGCCACAGTCTTTAGTCAATGCCTCATTACACTGGATACCCATTCGATACAACATGGGTTTTCAAAGATTATTGCCTTTGTGAAAAGGAAGCACCCATTGTTGAGCTTTTGATCAGTAGTAATTATTCATTTTCCATACACAAAAGTAGTGAAAATTCTCTCTTGGACTACAAGACCTACAGTTCCTTATCTGTAAAATGGGGATAATTTTAACACCTATCTTATAGAGTTGTGCACACCAACTGAGGTAACATATAGAGTGCTTTGCAAACCTCAAAGTACTATATAAATTCTATATTATTGTAACATTTTCATTATTTCAAAGGCACTCCAGAAAGCAGTAGATTTCCATGTGTACCATAAAATATCAGGGGTTTTACTAGGGTCTCCTAGGACACACATGGGCTCAGAGGTGCCACGAGGATGAAGCTGTTACCTAACATATGAGATATATCACTGTACAAAGCTTTCTGTATTCTCTGTATCTCAGATCTTTGACAGCTCACAGCATAATACACAAGACCTAATTTCCTCAGAAAACACAGGGAATATGGGTATACATGTGGAAAGCCCCGCTTTCCTACCAGGAGATCTCACCTGACTCAATACCTGTCCTTCCTTCTAAGTCAAAGGGCTTTGCAATGAAATAGAGATCAGTCTGGCATAGCCCAGGACAGAGATTCTTTTTTCGGCAGGTAACAGACTCAGAGTGGAAGAGAAGCTAGTATCCTTTTCAGGGCTGTTGGTAATGATATCTTTTGGCTTTTTTCCCCACTATCTCCACTGCTGTTCCTTCCTCTCAGAAAAGTGACTCTTGGAACTGTGTGCTACTGGTTGTTATTGATTCAAGTTAGGCATCCCTTCACACTTTCCTTGGCATTAACTTAAGCCTTAATAACTGTCTTTAAATCAGTCATTTCTACATAGAAGCAGTCCTTATGTTTTCCAAAAGGTTCCTATCTTTTGGTTGGGTTGGCATATGTGACTGCAAGGTGTAAAATTCCATTTAACTAAGGCATCTCAGCGGAGGTTGGATTTATCTGCACTGAGGAAGCTAGAGAGGCTCAATCAATCTAGGAAGCAGTCATCTTCAGAGCCTTGCAGCTGCCAATGGCTGCCATCATGGTCATATGTTCTTAAATTGGTTGGAGATTTGGTAACCTCTGGTTTTGTTGGCAACGTGGTATTGTAGAAGTTGTGCTGTCCTTGTACATGGGAGATGTGTGTGCTCAACTGTAGCACTTCTCATTTTGGTGAACGTGAGCCAGACGTTTTACTTGTCTGAATTTTAGTTTCCTCATCTGCAGAAGGGGATAATAACACCACAGCTAGCCACTCTACAGGGTTGTAAAGAGGGATACACTTGGTTAACTTTAAAATGCTCTATAAATGTTATTTTAATTATATTTTGCTGGCACTTTGGAAGCTTTTAAAAGAACTGATTATTTTTTCTGGTATATTTCTTGTAGTAGCTTGGTAGGAAGCTATAAAACCTCACCAGAATTAAATGCCTTGGGCACTTGGTGCTCAGTCCTCCCAATCCCCCATGTCCACCCAAAGCAATTCCCTTGGCATCAAAAATTGTTACAAAATACAATCCCCCTATACAGCAACATAACACCTGCTCTCTACCCTAGGAGATTTTTTTTCCTTACTGAGTTATCAAAGCTCAAATCCTCTCAGATGGTAATTGAATTGAATTGTATGGAGGTAAGCTGTTCAGGTCTTAATTTCTTCAAGATCTTAAATTTCAAAAAAATCCATTCCCCTGAAAGACCTTTGATTCTGCTTTGTCAAAACAGGAGCTGTAGTGAGGACAAAGTGTACAGAGCAAGCTGATTGTTTAATTTTTTTCTGGAAGGCTCTTTTCTCTTTAGCCTGAAGTGTGGAGTAAAACCTTTCTTTTCAGTCACTTAGGCTCCTGCCCTGGTCTCTTGCCTTTTTTTTTTTTTGCTTTCTGGATGATCAGAGATTAGATTTTGTAGCCTCACCCAATATCATATTCTCTTCTATCCAAATACTCACCATGAAAACTGTTTGCAAGTATAGGTTCAAATTTGCCTGCAAACGAATGAGGACAGGGCAGATGTGGAAGTGCAGTGTGGGGAGCAGATAGAAATGCCAATTATAAACAATAAAGAATATGAGTTCCCTTACTGAAGGAAACCAGCAGTCTTGTTGTGAACCACAGAAACTAGTTAAGAAGATGTGACTGATTTTCTGAGCTGACCTCTGTAGTCTTGAAGAGCTGGGTTCAAATTGACTTGGATATTTGCTAGCTGTATGACTCTAAACAGGCCATTTAATCCCTCTCTCAGACTCAGTTTCTTCACCTGTATAAAAAAAAGATAATAATAGCATCTGCCTCATGAAGCTGTAAGGATCAAAAGACAGAATGTATGTAGAGTACTTTGCAAACATTAAAGCATTCGTTTCAGTTATTACCTCATTTGGGTTCTTCTTGGTAAAGATAATGGAGTGATTTGCCATTTCCTTCCCCAGTTTGTTTAACAGATGAGGAAACTGAGGTAAAGAGGGTTAAATGACTTGCCTAAGGTCACACAGTTAGCAAGTATCTGGGACTATATTTGAACTCACGTCTTCAGGACTCCAGACCTAGCACTCCATTCACTGCTTCAGCCCAACAGCCCCATTAAAGCTCTGTGTTAGCTGTTGTTATTATTATTATTGCTATCTAATTATTACCACAACTAATTATCGTTACTCATAAAAGAAACATTCCCAGTGTCTTGGAAAATATGTAAACTGAGGGAGGCCATCAGATATTCTTTGCAGTCCAAGCTCTGGTCTTTGAGAATTTTTAAATTTGGATGAAATAGTTGGCATATTGAGGGTGTTTGGTGTACGGATCCCACCGTACTGGACTGGCACTTATACTTACCTCTCCAATCACCTCCACGATTCTGGTCGCCCCCATGACCTGGGTTGCCTCCACAATCCCCTCAGAGAGTTCCTTTCCAGTCACCTCTATGACTCTGGTCTCCCCCACGACCTCCAGGAGAGCCTGCTCCTCCCGAATTGACAAAGGAGTCCAACACCAAGGTGCAGTGTATCTTGCCATTTATTCTCTTTCTCATTCACAACCCCCTTTTCTCTCTCTCCCCCCTCTTTCACCTCACCTCCCTCCTTTTATCCCCTTTCCCCAACCCTGCTCTCTCACGTGCCTCAGCAACAGGCTCCTCACAGAGGGGAGTACTCCTCAGTTAGCAGTGCATGCTCAATACCCCGTAATCCTTGAACCTGTATGTGGTTGGGGTGGGGGCAGAAGCACACACTCAGATGCCTCTAGGACCCAGCCTGAGTAGCACTGTCATTCTGAGTTCTCCATGAGTTCTCAGAGTTCAGGTAATGTCTTAAAGGGGCCTTACAGTTTGGGATCATTCCCTTCATAATGTCATGCTTTTCTTTTCTATAGCATTTATTTTATATCTCTTTTAAGCACTAATTTTATATTATAGCTATAAGCATATTCATCTATCATCCTGACAGATTATGAACTCCATAAAAACTAGATCATTTCATTTTTATATCTTCCCTGGTTCCCAACACAGTATTTCACACACAGTAGACAGAAAATAATGTTTATCAAAGTTGACGTAGAGTGTTAATTTTGAAATGTAAGCCTGACATTATTTAGACTTAAAAAAGCATCTGTTGCCTTCACTTTCTCTCATAGTGTATTGATAAAGCTACTTGCAGCACCTTGCCAGCTTTGGGACTGTGGTTTTCAAAGCAGGGATCTCTGGTGTCTTCTCTCAATGACAGTCAGAGAACACAAGTATTTTTGCCTTCATAATACAAGACAAATCCCATAGACAAATGGCATTTTAGGCCCATAGGTCTAGTTCACCTCCTAAATTTCACATTTATTAGAAAGAGTCAAAATTCAGGTAGGGCACCAAAGGTTTCATTTCATATCACTGAAATTTAATGGAAACACTTAAAAGACCATGAGAATTTTAAACATTTTGTTTGATACTTCAACATTTTGATAGCACTTTTGAAACTTTGGGTCCATAGAATCCAGTGATCAAAGATAATTCTTTAAACTAGGATGTTACCAGATGGTTCACTTCTTCCCTCACATACACATCCCAACCCCTCCATTACTACAACAGGTGGATCTTCTCTTTGACTTTGACCTGCCCTGCTCCTTCATGGCCTATCAGCTTACCCAGGCATATCACAGTCCCTCTCCATGGGACAGTTGCCCCAAGATCCGTGCTATGGAACCTCTGTTAGTGTCTTCCTTTTCCTTCCTATCTGGGGGCTTGTTTAGTGCAACTCACCAGGTCTTGCTTCATGTTGCTTGCTCTGGGCATTTGCCTCTTATACATTTAATTAGAGATGGACCTGAATACCAGCTATACAGATGAGAAAACTGAGGTCCAAGTTTAGTGACTCACTCATGGACATATACATTATTTCCCTGCTTTTCTTTTCCTTTCTCGGCATGCTTCTCTTCCCATCTTTGCGTCTTTACAGCAGCATTTCCACATATCTAAAATGCTCTCATTTCTCCACCTCCACCACCTAATTTCTTTGGCTTCCTTCAAGGACTTAGATCAGATCTAATCTCATGCAGAAGGCCTTTCCCTATGCCCCCTGCTCCTGCTGCAGTGCCTTCTCTTCTGAGGTGACCTTCTGTCTTCTCCTTGTATATCTTATGTATCCTAGTTATTTTAATGTTGTTTCACCCATTAGAATATGAACCCCTCGAATGAGGCACTGTCTTTTGCCTTTCTTTGTATCCTTAATGTTTGCTGCAGTGCCTGGCTTAATACATGCTTATTAGTTAACTGACTCTATCTCTCAAGCTACTCTCTTTGATCTAAGATTTTAGTTATTTCCTTACTTGCATTATAATAGTTCAAGTATGTCTTGTGCCTTTACTAGACAGTAAGTTTCTTGAGGGCAGGGCCTATATGACATTTTTCATCACTGTATCCCTTTATTGTTTAGTCATTTCTGTCATATCTGATTGTTCATGACCCCACTTTGGGATTTTCTTGGTAAAGATCCTGGTACAGTTTGCTATTTCCTTCTCGAGCTCATTTTTACAGATGAGGAAATTGAGACAAATAGGGTTAAGTGATTTGTCTAGAGTCACACTGCCAATAAGTATCTGAGGTCAAATTTGAACTCAGGAAGATGAGTCTTCCTGACTCTAGGCCCAGTGCTCTGTCCACTGTGCAACTTAACTGTCCCATTGTATCCCTAAGTACCCACCATAATGCCTGAGGAATAGGAGGTTAAAAATGTCTGTTGAAATGAATCTATTACATTATCCTGACTCTGTGTCACATTCTTTGTACCACACTGCATTGCAACCAAACCTGAAAAACAAGATTCCCAAACCCCAGCTGCTTCCCTTCTTCTTTCATAATATCTAATTATGGAAAATAGCATTAAATCAAAGAATTTATGGATAATATGTTGCAGTAAAATTTGGCTATACTTCATGTTTTTAATGCTTTCAGTCCACCTACACTCTTGTGAATTTGTTTCTGTTTTATAGGAGAGTACTGGGAAATAACAATCCCTTTTCAATTATTCATAATAATTAAGGGGATCATTGACATGGATAATTGGAATCCCTAGATAATCTCTCCAGCTGGGTCAGGTCCACTAATTGCCCTGTTTCTCAAGGCAGAATTTGTCATAGGAAAAGGACCTTAGTGTTGGGAAATATTCTTAGATTTACTTCAATTCAAGAAGTATATATTGAGTTCCTAATTTCCATAAAACTTCTAACTAGGTTCTAAGTATACAAAGATGGAAAACCTCACTCTGTGCCCTCAAGGAGTTTTTAATCTAATGTACAGCTTTTATGTTGTTTTGGTGAGGAATGTTACCCACACTGATAAAATCACATTCTAACACCCCCATCACCATTCCCCACCACCAAATGTTGCCATATAGCCCAAGAAGTGAAACTCCAAGATTGTCCCTTCTAACATAGACCGTCTTGACATGTAACAAATCCATCTGGCTTTATAACAAATCCAATCCTGGGTCTTTTCCCAGTGCATTGCTACAGTGAACACACATAAAAGAAGATTTTCCCCCACCTCCAAATTGGACAAGCCCCAAATACTTTTAAAGTAAGGGTCCTTTTTTGTATCACCTTTTAATTTTTATGATTGAAAGCTTAAGGTGCCACATAAGACACAAAGGATCGGGAGCAACAAGGAAAGTATACAACCACAGAAGCCATCAGATCTCACCAGATCATGGCAGGAAAAAAGAAGGATGGATAAAGACTGTCATTTAGAGATGCTGTTCCTGGAGGTGACACACTCAGCTTTACCAACTCTCTACACACTCTCCTTGGTTAGGAATAAGGGACTCGAAGCAGTTGGGGGATTTTCTCATCTTGTATACCTAGAAACTCATGCAATACCTGGTACATAGTTGGTAATTAATAAAATCTAATTGATTAATTTTATCGATGGAGAAAGAGAGTCCAGAGAGGTGAATTGTCTTACCCAAAAGCACACAACTAGTTAATAAAAGATCCAAGACTCTGTCCTGTACTGATCCATGAGCCCTGACTCCAGGTACCAAACTTATCAAACCTTCCTTTTCCATAGATCTGGGTTAAGACGTGTAATTACTAGCTCTCCTACCATCACTGGATGCCTAATTCTAGTTTCTCCTTCCTTTCTATTCCCTGGTATCACATGCTTTTAGACCACTGGCTTATATTTCTAGTGAAAGGGGAATATGGGGAATATAACTTCCTCTTTCCTCAGCTGATAAATTCTCAGAAATTAAGAAAATATAAGGTAATAATTAAGTAGTAGTATAAGGTATAAATTAAAATGTTAACTATAAAGTTGCATATACACCCTGATCTCTTTATCCATATGTGAACGTCTCTTTTATTGAGTCAAAAAAGGAGCAAGGGATTGGCTGAGAAAACAAATCAGACAAACTTGGGAAGTCAAGGCCATTCAGTCATACCAGGATCTTTTGGGAGGAAGAATGAAATTTCTTTCCTCTTTCCCACATTGGCCATATAATTTTGAAAGAGAAGTAATCAGTCATCAGTCTGTGACTTCAGGGAGACAGACTCACACAGGGATGATTTTTTTAAGGACCAAAAAAAAAAAAAATCCTAGCAACCAAATCATTTAAAGCAATTTCAAGAAGCAGGACCTCTGGAGAGGAGCAGACTCTTAAGAACCCACCTTCAAAATCACCCAGAAGAAATGTTGTGCCTAAGGGGATACGTGTGAAGACTTTATGAATGGCAAAAGGACTTCTATACACTGTGGTTTTCAGAGGTGTGAGTAGTTTCAAATCTGTTTTTCTAGCCCTTACCCCTCTGCTGACCTCCAGTCTCATGTCTTCCACTGCTTATTGGGCATCATTAACTAGATGCCTTGTAGACATTTTCAACTCATTATGTCTAAAATTGAACTCATCATCTTTTCCCCAAATTCTTCTTACCTTCCCTACTATTAAGAGTATCGCCATCCTCCCAGTCACCCAGGCTTGCAACCTAGGGGGCATCCCTGCCTCCTCACTATCTTTCACTCTCCTACTTCCACACGGGATCTAGGTGTTGCAGTGGATGGATTACTGGGCCTATCAGGAAGACCTGAGTTAAGACTAGTCTTCAGATACTTAATCATGTGTGACCTTGGGCCAGGGAGGAATCCATGAGGAGTAATCCATGAGGGGAGCAGATGCTGAGAGGAGGAAGTAAACCATCAGATAGCTCTCTATTTTTAACCAATTAGCTTTGATAACTTGGTACCAAGCTTAATTATTTCTTCCTGATGAAGTAGCAAAAATGTGTCTTCTTCATTTAGGTACCTTGGTGCAAAGCTCTGGCGGCCTCATTCTAATTACGACCCTACCAGAGCCACTCACACTCCTTTGAAAATAAGATCCTAATTTGGGGAGACAATAATAATAACTCATATTTGTATAGCGCTTTCCTCATCCTATCCCTATGAAGTCAATACAGTGAGTAGTATCATTATCCCCATTAAGGAAACAAAAACCTAGAAGGTCAAACCACTTGCTAGGAAACGTCTAAGGTGGCATTTGAACTGGGATTGCCTGACTCCAGGTCATTCAATCTAGGCAGTATCACACTGGGTTCCAATAAAAAAGCATGTAATTTGAAGATCTCCATTGCTTTCATTTTCATCTATTTGAGTGTTTCTGTGTGTATATTTGATCAATAGCATAAATCTTAATCCAATACATGAAGATGGCTTTAGGTTTAATCTAACTCACTTGATTAAAGTCTCTCTTACTTGGGAAATCTCCTGTCTACTCAACTAGAGGTACTATAGGAGGCTGTGACAGAGAGCCAGCTGAGTGGCATCACAAGGAAACAGATAAAGAAAATTGCTTTCTAGTCATTGCTACTCAAGTACTGCATTTAATTAAAGCCTTCTTTTACTGCGATGCTGCAAACCTCTCTGAAAAATTTCAAGCTAAGCACGTTTTCTCCTGGAAGTATTTTTCAACTACTTTAACATTCCTGGAGATCTGTGTCAATTTTTAAACAATGATCAAGGTTAAATTTTTGAATCAGGTAACCTTATCTTGAAAGCAAATTATGATTATAAGAAAGGAGATGTTATTTGCTTCACCAAATATTCATAGTCATCCAGGACCTTTAAAGGATCAGGATAAAAGGACTAGATAGCAGCTAAATAAATGAATACTCTTTCACATCAGGCATTTTAGTCTTCTCAAGGTGAGGCATATTCTGTAGTAGATACTATTAAGCAAAGAAAGTCAGGACAGTATAGTGGTAAGAGCATTTGCTTTGAAAGTGAGGGGCTAGCATTTAAAACCTCTTTCAGGTACTTAATATCTCTTTGACTTTGCGTAAATCGTTTAATCTGTCTGGGCCTGTTTTCAATGGGTAGAACTATTCTCCTTCCTGCTCTAAATACTGTTAGGCCTTGACTTTATTTACTAAGGGTTTCCTTCCCAGATGGTCTCAGGCCATCTCTGATGATTGCTGGAAGACAGGGTTTCTAAATCTTAGTTGTGTTATGGACCCCTTTGACTATCTTTTGAAGCCTATAGACCCCCTATCAGAATAATGTTTCTAAAGGAGCAAAATATATATAATTACAAGGGAAAATCATTGTATTGAAATACATTTGCCATTTCAAAAATGAATTTGTAGTCATGAGGTTAAAAACACCTGCTTTAGAGCCTTTAGTGGGGAAATCCCTTTTTGATAAAGTTTTATATTATTTCTTATACTATGATATTAAAGTGTTTTGTTTTGTTTTTTTTTCTTAAATTATTATGTTCTTCTGAGAGACCTATGATCCTTAAGGTTATCTCTTTACATCCATCTTCAGTCACTTGCTTTGATTTATATAGAATTCATGTGTTCCTTTAACAAAAAATCCCTGCTTTTTGTTTTTCTTCTTCCAAATTTTCTATACTTCAGTGTTTTCCTTTTCCAAATCTGTAATCTTTTTTTCACACAGGATCTACTTCTTTGGAGAAATTCTCCAAATTATATATTCAGTTTTTCCTACCTTGTTATATGTGATTTTATCATGAATTGAAAACTTTAATTTCTGACCTATATTCATTCATAATTTCCATTTATGAATTTTATTTTTCCTTTGAATTATTCTGGAGTTTCTTCCTATTATTCACAATCTCTGAAGAATCTACAAAATTAAAGAATCTTCGATCTTTTATCAGACAATATTGGTTCATTTTCTTTCATTTTATAAATTTGTTCAATATATTTTGGTTTATCTTTAAGGCCTTATTCTTCTTTCTGTTTTTAGGCTCCTATCTGTTGGCTTATCTCCTTGTTTGTATTCAGGTTTTTATGCAGTCTTTTCTCAACATCTTAATGCTTCTTCTGTGACATAGGACCCCACCCACTGCTAAGAGGGCTATCCTTCAGGGAGCTGAATGATACAGAGATGTGTTGGTTGGGTTCTCAAGGAAAAATAAAGATTAGCCTTAGGGAAGTGTCTAGTTCCCCCCCTTTTCCAGGCCTGATTCTCTACCCCCACCTTCGCTCCCCCAGCTTCTGAGCTGTGTGAGGGATGTTTTAACCCTGTATGTTTCCTCTTTCTACCTATTCCTTTCCTTTACATGACTAGGCAGACTCAGTATCTGCAGCTTCTTACATGATAGGGTGAGGTTTTTAGCAGTTTCAGCAGCATCCAGGGGGTCCCTGAGTCACTGAAGCAAGCATATGGAATCAGTTGGGGGTAAGAATGCTGAATTAGAACACGTAAGTACTAAACTGCTTTGGAGTTATATTAACCCATTGAGTTTTCCCTTATTGGGAAGAAACTGTCTTATTTTGTGACATCATCTGAGACTACCCCATCTTGCACATAATTTCTTTATTTTGAGATTTTAGGGTAGGAGAGATTTGTAGGAAACTTTTGTTCTGCCATCTTGCTGGTTGTGTGATTAGATAGAGTTTTAATAACCACCTTTTACCATGCAACCAAAAACAGTGCCAGTACAGTGTCTTACACATAGTTGGCACTCAATAAAGTTATGTTGAAGGAATGAATAACTCTAAATGATAGTTTTAAAAAAGAGTACATCCAACATTCATTGATATCATGTCTTTTCATATAAAGTAACAAGAAATTGACAAAATTCTTCTACATTAAGCATTTACAAAGTCAATTTGTGCACATACATATGTATGTGTATACATATGGACAGGTATATATGTATCTTTCAATATATTTATACACACCTATGTGTATATATACTTATATACACACACACAGAGGGTTAGTGTCTGCTATCAGGGATCTCGGTTGATAAAAGAAACTACATACAACATATAAAGACTATGAATGTGTATGTGTATGTATGTGTATGTGTTATCCTTTCTGTAGGGTTTAGCAAAAGAATAGGGCCAATCTTTTTTTTTTCTCTTGCACACTAAAAGATATTTATTCTTTCATCAAAATCAAACTTAAATGGTGAGTTTCCCATTTAGAAAAAGAAGGCAATATACTTGTTTATTTAAAAATGAAAAAAAAAACCCACAAAGCTCAAATTCTGACTTTTGGTAATACAGATCCTTATTGATTTCACTTGGGAGTCTGGAAGTGAACAGGAAGAATGAAGCAATGTCCAACATGATATAAAAATCCCATTTAAATGTGATCATTGTTATGTCATATGAGTCACTGGCACAGAGGTGGGAAAAAAGTAGAATATAACCTTTTGGACCACAGTCTGTGATATGGTATTCTCACATGTGGAAGATAAAGCTTATTTGACAGAAAGTTTTCACTGAGAAATACTGTCTCCATTCCAAAGTTTTTCAGTTGTGTCTGACTCTTTGTGACCCCATTTGGAATTTTCTTGGCAGAAATAATGGAAAGGTTTGCCTTTCTTTCTACAGCTTAATTGACAGATGAGGAAACTGAGGCAAACAGGGCGAAGCGACTTGCCCAGGATCACACAGCTAGTATCTGAAGTCTGACTCCAGGCCTGGTGCTCTGTCACTGTGCCACCTAGCTGCCCAATTTAATGTACTTTCATCTTTAGTATTTTCCAGCTGTGACTTTTTTCTATACGATGGATATAAACTAATATGTGCTTTGGGTTAGCCTGAACTTTTCTTTATAAAAACAATCAAAAATGCCCACAAACTAAACCAAAAACTGAGACTCTGTGCAGCTATACTCACCCACAGCTTGACCATCTTATCACCGCAGCAGTTCTTAGCAGTGACAAACCTGGACAAAGGTATAACGTGTTGCTCTTTATTGCCATCACCCCAGTTTTCTATTCTTGCCCACAGGGCCTGGGAATTAATCCTAGAAGTTGGAGTGGGGCGTGGAACAGTGAGGGAACTACACCTGCATCTCAGCAACAACCCATATTAGGAAGGCTTAACTTCCCTCAAATCTGTTTCTAAGTTAAGTTCATACCAACTCCAGGGTAATTTTGTTGTATGTGTTTTCAATATAAAATGATGATTTTTACCTTAGAGCACAATCCTTAATTCCAGGTTCTGGCGTATCTGGTAAACTGTTCTGGAAAGCATTACAGAATGGTCATCGTGAAATAAAGAAGAAAAAAGGTTAATCCAGAAAAGATTAATCCATATTTTTCCTTTGCTGTCAGAACTACCTCCTGACTAAAGTGTTTGAAGCTCAACATATCAATTAGCAAGTCAGAAGAACCATTTGTAAGAGGTGGCTCATGAGCCCCAGAAAGAACTAACAAAAATTTGCTTTGAAAATATCCACTTAATTTTTTTAAATCACCCTCATTTTGTAGATGAGGGAAGTGAAGCACTGAGAGGTCAAGGAACAGAGGGACAAGCCCTGAATAGGCTCTGTTGCATTTCTTTCTTCAGTGCTGTGGGGCTGCCTTGAAATCAGTATATTACCCTTCCCCCTTGCTGAGAATTTCAAGGTGATTCAGATTCTTAATTTAGGTAGGTGTACAATGACAGGAAAGCTAAGAAGTAAAACACGTTTTCACAACTGCTTTCTGTTAAAAACCATGAAGCAGACGGGTGGTATCAACAAGAAAACAGTATCCAGATGCTACAAATAAATTAATTGCAGGGAGGAAAAATGAAAAGCAGTCTAAAAGGCAATGAAGTATGTATGACCATTTTTTTTAAACAGCCTTAGGAGAGATGGAATTTAGAAGAGTGGAATTAATGTTTGCAATAAGCAAACCTCCATGTCCATGAGATGGTGTTTTGGTGTGTGTTTGTTTTGGATACTTTCATAGTCAAAAGCATGTCAATGGGCATCACATCCAGTAGGACCTGGAACCATGGTTGTTTTATAGATAATTTTGGGAAGACGCACAATATTTCCTCAATAACTTAACATAGAAATTAGGTGGTCTGGCCAAATTTTGGGATGACTCAAGAATCAAGGGTTTCTGGAGAAACCCACCCAGAGTGAGGGTGTGTTGGTGCCTCAAACATAAGTTGCAACAATATCTAGCTATTTTTCCACTTTAAAGTCATCAAAATCATCTAAATGAAAATCCCTTCATTACATAGGAGAAACCATTTGCTGGAGAGGAATCATCTCCATACTGCACTTTTGCTGAAGTAGTTTGTATGACATAATTTACAACCACTGAGGGCAACTTCTACTGCATCCATATAGTCCAATTTTCTGATAATGGCAAAGGCTTCATTAAAAATTTCAAACCAACTTAAATTAAATCTAAATGTTTAAAACCAATTCCTCAAATTGTAAAAAGTTTCATTATGATCTGAGAAATTGGTTTAAATTGTCCACTAATCCTTCAGGCACCAAGTAGGCCACCAACTCTCTCCCTAACAATGATAACTATTTTGGGGGGACTACCCACAACCCCCCAAAAACGTAGCAGCCCCTACCACTAGTTCTCCTTTCTCCAAACAATTAAGGAAGGCTTCGTTTTCATCTTCTCTAAAATTGAGCAGAGCAGTTTCATAATATCTTCCACGCAGACTGGTATTCTGGCTGGCATAAGACTCCCTGCCTCTCAGGTCACTGTCTGACACTTCCATGCCTTGGCCTCCCTCCTGTCCAGGCAGCAACAGCCTCTGATCCTGAGGGACCCCACTGATCCCTAGGCCTCCCTGCTGAGAAGGATCTAGAGCCAATCGTTTAAGCAGAGTCCCCTGTGTTTTAAATAAATGTGATTTCAGTGAACTGATAGTTATGTTTCCAATAATTACCTAATAGATCCAATCAAGTAGTCATTAATTACATTCTTCTTTTCTTGTTGTTCCTTGAACATGGAACAGGGAACACTGCACTCCATTCATTTTCCCAAGGAGCCTTTTCACTGGCTGTCCTCCCATGGGTGGAATGTTTTTCCTCATCACCTCTGCCTTCTGACTTCTCTGAATTCCTTCAAGATTCAGCTCAAATCCCACCTTGTACCAGAGGCCTCCCCCATCTCCACCCACCCTGCCCCAATTCCTTGCTTCAGAAATTACTTTCCATCGACTCAACTTGTTGCCTCTTTCATTGAGGGCAGGGACCAACTAGGTTTTTGCCAGGTCTTGTATCCCCAGTGCCTGACTCATACTAAGTGACCACTTATTAGATGTTTCTTGTTATTAGCACTGCCGTTACTCTGTAGAAAACACTGTGATAGGTGCTGGAAATACCAAAGAATAGGTCTGATTGAGACTGTTCTCTTAAAAAGTACATGATGTCATGAGGAAGAGATCAGGGGGGTTTGTGACCCTTCAGGAGCCTGGGGATTGAGAGGGAGAGAGGGGTGAGTATGCTCTTAATTGAATTATAACATTCTATTAGTATGCTCCATTTTCCCCTCTGCTGTCTTGCTGTCATACTTTTTCTTCTACCAGCAGGCAATTGAAAAAGATGTAGTTCACCTTACCTAGGTGGGGCTCTGGCTTTCACTTTGTTTTTGCTGTAATCGTTCATTCAGGTCCAAGTCTTTGTGACCCCATTTGAGGGTTTCTTGGTGAAGATGCTGGAGTGGTTCACCATTTCCTTCTCCAGCTCAGTTTTACAGAGGAGGAAAGTGAGGAGAATAAAGTGAAGGGCCTTGTACAGAGACAGCTAGTAAGTGTCTGAGGTCACATCTGAACTCAGGTCTTCCTGACTCCAGGCCTGGTGTTCTATGCACTACGCTGTCTAGCTAATCCTCTTCTCCCAATGACTGGTGTCCATTGTTTATCAAGGTTCAGAAGGGCAGTTTTTCTTTTTGACACCCACTTTCTAAAATTTACCTGAGTGATGGGACTGCAGCCCCCTCTTCCCTTCCTCCTTTTTCCTCCTTACAGCTCTTATGGTGCTTCTGGCACCCTGGGTAGTCTCCTAAACAGCCAAGGCTGATGTGGACTCTGAGTTGTCTGACCTCGCTCTGTTTGGAAGGTATGTCAACAGCCTCTGAGAATGAAGAAGCCGCTATCTTTGTTTTCACCTTGACGCTAAACTTGCAGTTTCCCAGATGCTGATTATCCAGACCTTTTGCTTCTCTTTCTGCCTCTCCATCAACTTCCCCATCTGAGTAAATAGGGACTTAGCTCATTTTAAACATTCAGGACTGTGCATTCCCATCTGTTGGCTGCCTGTCCAAAGTGTTCGGGAAGGGAAATCACAAAACAGTTGGCTGAACTGAGGGCCCTGGTTTTGGTTTGCTGCTTGAACGCTCCTTCTCCACTTACTTCCCTTCCTCTAAGTCTCCTCCCGGTCAGCAAATGCCTCTTGGAATCAGCAGAGCAGGGGGCAGGTCATCTGAGGGAGCACAGAATTACCCATTAGCGGCCATGTTTCTCTCTTCAGGTGTCTGCTATATGGGGAGATTTTGCCTGAATGCATTTATAAGCATCCAGGAGATATTTGCTCCAGAGTCTGCTAGCTTCAGAATCTCATTTCTACCTTGTTCTTACAGTGAGAGTTGAAAAGAACACCTAGTATGGGAACCACAGTGGTTTAGTTTTGGGCTGACTGTGGATAGAACTTGTTGGAAAATGCTCCTTACACTCATAGGAAAAGGGAAAAAAGGGATAAGCAGGACTTTGCCCCTCCCTTAATCTGTACCTCAGTTTCCTCATCTGTAAAATGACCAGGTCCTTCTAGCCACATGGTCCTAGGAATCCATGACCTTTCCTGCCCCTGCTGTGTCTCTGTGTGTGGGGTACAGATGACTACATTTCCTTCTTTGAATGATTAAAATTCTGGTTGAATCATTTACATTCCATTAGTGTGTAAGCTCCTTGAGGGCAGGGACTGTTTTTGTGTATTTGCCTCTTTTCCCTCCCTTAGTTTAGCACAGTGCTTGGTACATAGGGAGCATTTAATTAAGTAAATGCTTGGTGATTGAGCATCAGCATCTCATTTCTGAGCCTCAGTTTCCTCATCTATAAAATGAAAGGTTGAGATGGGGCATCCTCTAAGGCCTCTTTCAGGCTCTAACACCCATGATCCTTTCATCTATGAGCATTTTTGAATGGTTTTGCAACATGAAAATCCGCACCTATTCTTTGAGAATAGATCAAGAGCTTTCTTATCCAGGAAGCCTTCCTTTGTCTTCACCCCTCACCCCCATTCCCTCAGGAATGAAAGAACTTTGCTTTTTATCACTTCACATATTCCTTTATCCTTTCTTATTCTCTGAGAGGCAGAAGAGCTTGGGACACAATGTCAGTAGAAACTGGGCTTCAGATTCTTTTTTTTTTTTTTTGGAGGGAGAAAGCAGGGCAATTGGGGTTAAGTGACTTGCCCAAGGTCACACAGCTAGTGTTGTGTCTGAGGCTGAATTTGAACTCAGGTCCTCTTGACTTCAGGGCTGGTGCTCTATTCACTGCACTACCTAGCTGCCACTGGGCTTCAAATTCTATTTCTGATATTTTTTAGCTATGTAACCATGGGCAGATGTAGTATCACCTCTCTGGATCCCAGTTTCCCATGGAAAAAAATTAGACCTCTGATTTCACTGGTATTTGGATGAGGGGTATATTGGTATGATCAAATTAGTTCACTGAAAGTTGAAATGACTTTCTCATCACATGTCAGTTGTAAGACTTCTCTATCTGAGGCATGCTCTCTCTCCATGGATCTCTGTCTTTCCTCAGATATAAAATAAGGTTCAGGTGTGTGCCACAGCCAGCTTGTATCAGCTCTTGAGATCCAATTGTTAAATTTTCAGTGTGAGCATTTATACCTTGGAAATTGGTAAATGCTGCAAATCAGAGCTTGATTTGTTGATTGTCGAGACTTAAAGTGATGGAGAAAATGTTAATTAAGGAGATTAAAGTTAAAATTGTGTTGTGGGTACATTTACCACCCCCCCCCCAGTAGATCATTAAACATTTACCAGAACAGCCCTGGATTTATAGTAGTACCTTCCTCCCAGGACTGCCATGATGATCAAATGAGGTAAATATTTGCAAAGAACTTTGTGGTGTTTATTATGCGTCCAGCACTATGGATAGAAATAGAAAAGGAGAGATAGTCCTTACTCTCAAGGAGATTTTATTTTAACTTGTGGAAAAAATACATTAAAAAATTCATCTTCAAGGTCAGTAGAAGACCCACAAGTCCAAAGGGGGCGTTGGTGAGGTGGTTGGCAAGGCCCAAGAGTGCTTAGCTTAGATAAGCAGCTCATAGGACAGTGCCAGGAGACTGAAAGGCCTAGATGCATATAACAAGGCCTGGAAGACCTTACAATGCAGTAGCAGAGTAGCTAGTAAGGCCTGGTGGTTTTCTATCTCATTGAAAAGAATAGTTTTTAATTTGAGTGCCATCCAAGCTCATCTAAGCAGTGTGAGCAGTCACATAGCTAGGGCCAAAAGACAAAGCAAAGGGAAAGAGGGGTCAGGACTTCTGGCTACCCTGACATTTTGAATAGGTTATTATATAATTACTTTATAGGTATCATGTATTCTCTTTTATGGTCTTGTGGAAATATTGCATGTTCTCTTCTCCACCCCTACTCCTCCAGTGTATAAACTCCATAAAAACCTTAGCTTAATTGTATTTCTATCTCCCTTTGCATCTAGTACAATACTTTGAAAGTAAGGGGCTTAATGAGTGAAAGAATGCATTGAGTGCCTGAGAGATGGTGAAGTCAACCTTGGAGTTAGGAAGACTTGGATTCAGGTCCTAACTCTGATATATACTAGTTTTGTATCAGGGATAAGTTGCTTAAACTCTCAGGACCCTTAGTCATCCTTTAAGACCATAAGTGATTAAAGAGTTGGCCTTCTGTACTGGTGGAGGAAATTTCTACCCTGGGAGTTCACAGGTTCCTAAGACCGTAGATTAAGTGCTGGCAAAAGCCTTAGAAGTCATCAGGTCAAACCTTATCATTTTACAAATGAGAAAATGAAGGTCCAGAAAAGTTAAATAACTTGTCCAGTGTCACAGTGTCTGAAGTGGGATTCAAACTCAGTTAAGTGGGATTTCTAAATCCAAGGCCAATGTTGTGTCAACTATTTTATGCTCTCTTCAGTATCGTTTTCTAAAATGATGAAATAATATATCATTACCAAAAATTTTATTTTTGAGTGTCTGCATTGAACTAAACCCCACTCAAATGATTGTTCATTAGCCCCAAGGGACTAAAGTTGGTCAGTAGGAGAGCCAGACCCATCTGATGTCATCACTATTAATTGAAAGCCCAGAATTCAATCTGAAGATGGCAGTGCACAGGCCACCATTTGGGGAGCAGACGTTGGGGCTACTGTTGTAGTTTGTGTTTAAAAATATATTTGGGGCAGCTAGGTGATGAAATGAATAGAGTACTGGTCCCGGAGTCAGGAGGACCTGAGTTCAAATCCAGCCCCAGACACTTAACATTTACTAGCTGTGTGACCTTGGGCAAGTCACAACCCCAATTCCCCTGCCTTCCCCCTCAAAAAAAAAATATATGTTTGCTCTGAGGAATGCTTGGTTGCTAATACTCTCTTTTTTTCTATTTTAGGTAAGTACATACCATTTGTCGAAGCTCTGTAGATTGGTAAGTCTTTTTGTTGTGCTTTTCCAGCTGATTTACATACTTGGAGAGTAAAGAATAGATGAAATGCTTACCATGATTCAACAGATGCCATTATTTTATTCAAGATGAGTTTTGGAGAGATAACTGAGTATATCTTTAACACTTTTCATCTATTTTGGATCTTTGGCAGAAAAAATACATCCATTATTTTAAATTGAATAAAATGCTGTGTTTAATCTAAATACTTGGAGAGTGAGGCTTTCATTTTGATAGAAGAAGGAAGGAATAATTGTGCCAATATTTTAGATGAAGCAGGAAGAATTTACTTTCAGTTAGAAAGCATAAATACCTCAGTGAAATAAAAAAGAACACTGTTCATTTTTCTGCCTGACAAAAGGGAAGCAATTAATTTGTCGTTTAAGAAAAAGATGTTGAGAAGACGAACTGACATAAATTAAAGGAGGGGATCTTGCAAAGGATCAAGGGAGTTGGCCCTGAATGAATGCCTGTCAGAGATTTTATAGAGAAGATTCTTCTACTGGGAGGTAGTGGAATTAAATGCTCTCTAAGATCCTGTGATTTTGTGTGCTGCCATTATGCATCTCTAACCAAGCCTGAATTGGAGAAAGTGATCAAGCAATATGGTGCCAACCTATCTTTCCATCCTTATTGCTCACTCTTTTCCAACATGCGCATACTCAGAGTTGCTGGCAAACCAGGATATCTGTCATTATGATTTGTTGCCTTCTTCTCTTTGAGGCTTGGCTCATACTATTTCCTCTGGCATTAAAATAGCGTATGGGTTTGCATCCTTCCTAGATCATTTAATATCTGTGACCTCAACAAATTACCTTTTTTTGGGGGGGGATGTCAGTTTCTTTAGTAGTCAAATGAAGGTGTTCCCCTGTCTTGATTTTCAGAAGCATTGATGGCTCATAAAATAATTGTAAAGTACTATATATGGTAAATGATTTTTAAGCTCATTTTTATTAAAGCAGTTACTGGGATCATCCCTCCCTCCCTCCCTCCATCCCTGCCCCCCAAAAAACTATTTTCTATTTATGTTGCAGTTTAAAGTTTCAAAGTACTTCTCATATGATAATCCTTCAAAGTAAGTAGTAGACATATTATTGGACCTATTTCATATATAAGGACACTGAGACTCATATTAAATAGATTGAGTAAGATCACACAGTTGGAAAACAGCAAATATGGTATTAGAACTGAATCTGATGACTGAAATCAGGGTCTTTCTTCTGTGTGTATCCAACCTTTTATGCCATGGTAGTCGCTGGTTCAAGGGTTACATTTTTGTTATTTTAGCTGTTTTTAGTAATTATGGATTAAATGGCTCCTTTGAGGTTACTTCTAGCTCTAATACTCTATGATTGTGTACAAAATACCTCTTAGCCATCTTTGAGTAGATTGTACTTCATGTCCTGAGGTCACCTTTGCTAAGGACTCTAGAACTGAGTGTGTGTCCTGCTGTAGGGTGTTAAATAAATATCTCTTTTTCCAGATACATAGATGGTTTTGCAGGTGTTCATGGTTTTTTTTATTATCTATATCTCCAAATCATTATATAACTATAATTATATAAATATAAATCATTATGTAAAAAACTTTCCTATATTCTTTGTTCAGAAATGGATAAAATGGAGAATTTGCTTTTCATAGAAATTATGATCATTTATAGTAGTGTAGCACCCCCCTACTGTGGCACTTCCCCAAATATCTCTGGCCAGATGGATCTCCAGAGGGTAGCTCACCACTATTCTTAGATTTTATCATCTTGAAGGGCTATGTTTCTAGCACTGTTGCTAATGAGTCCCCACCAGTGTGTGTCTCATAAACAATCTGACATCCAGACTTAACTAGCATTTACAAAAGGTATCTCCTAAGGTAGAATGGTAACAAAAGCTGGCATAAAGCATCTTCCCTATATGGGTGGGACTCACTGTCTCATGCACACATAGCATAATTAGAGAAGGTGGGGTCAATTCCAGTGGCAAAGGGATATCTCACACTTCCTGGTTATTAGAAGTCCTTTTCTTCTTGCAGAGACCTCAACAAAGTTCCCTTAAGAGTAATATGATGGGCTTCAAGGGTCAGTGCTTCTGCTAATCTACAGACATCTCTTCTCTGTGCCAAAAGGGGGTCTGCAGATGTCACCTTCCTCTAGTGACTTTCCACATATTTCTGCAGGTGCTTTCTCCATCATCTACCAATATTGTTCCATCAACCATTGTCTAATCACCTCTGGTCATCAGTAGGACTTCTAATGGGACCTTTGGATCTTCTGAAATGACTAGGTTGCTTGAACATTTCCATCTTGGAAATACTTCCTCACTTAAGATCAGGAAAGGATAAACACAAAAGAAAAAGACATGATATGTTCACCAAAACATGGCAGCTGTGTGGTAGATAGGGTAGCTACCTTTGATCCAAGTCATCAACCCTGAGCTTCTCTGTGGAAATCTCCTATTTAATTTCTTTTTATAATTTGTTATAGTTCTTTGAAAAGGATGCTAACCTTGTCATCTTCCAGACAGGAGTGGTGGGAGAAGAGAGGTATAGCTTTTTTTCTTGGGAAACCTTGTGTTTGCCATTGGTATGAATGCCATTTTTTGCTCTGAGCTGGATATATTGTCTACTGCTAGTCCACCTTCTTCAATAATATTGTCATGGGGCCAGGGGAGAGCATGGAGAGTGAAACAGTACCTTTGGGATCACTCCTTCCTTCTCCTCTTGATGCCTTCTGGTACAGGTGGAAGTGGTTTGCCTCCTCAAGATTTAGAATTTAATTTAGAATTATCCTTTACTTCTTGAATCACTTGCTGTATTTATGTATAGGCTCAGGATATGTCTGATTTTTGTACCCAAGCACAAAATGTATATTTTACCCAATGACCAAAATCCCCATGATACTTTCAAATTAAGGGTTTCTCTCTTTCTATTCCCCCTCCTCTTCCTCTACCCCTTCCTTAATGGTTAGTACAGCGTCTGACATACAGTAGGTGCTTAATAAATGCTTGACTGTCAAGCCTTATATTACAGTAAGCTCATTATTCTTAGATCTGGTTGCCTCATCTGTTGTCTTTGAGGGCTCCTCTATAGTTCTATGATCCTTTCTGATTAACTAAGGACTTACTCTGCACATTGTGTGATTATAGGAAAATTCCTTAATACTGTTATCTCTCTTGATTGATTGATTGAGGTGAGGTTTGAACTCCATCCACCAGTATTTGCTATGTTGTCCCCCCAAAGTGTTTCTCTTTAGACCATTGTTATGATGACTTAGGTGTTGGGAAGGATACACCCTGACCATTAATTTCATTGTTGTCAAGAGATTCTACTTAGAAAATTCCCTCTACCTATGTAGATCTATCACCTATAGTCTTAGAAAGCTGCTTACAGAAACACCAAGGGTCACACAGCCAATATGTGTCAGAAGCTAGTCTTGAATCTAGAGCATCCTGACTGTAAGAATGACTGTCTAGCCACTATATTATGCTTCCTCTTAGTATGACTTATGATAATTAGTCATGATAACTGTTATCCTCTTAATGAGGTCCAGCTAATTTTGTTAAACGCTCCTTACCCTTCCCACCATTGGTTCAAACAACCAGGGGAACCAGAATAACAAGGATAGTAGTCATATGGCTTCCTTCTATCTTCATTTTGCACCTGACAGTTTTTTGTGTTTGATGTCCTAAAAGAACAATGTCTAAAAAGTAGTGTCCTGCTCAATCCAAGTAGGAAGATAGTTTTCTTTTAAGCTCAAAGAAACAGCATAAGCAAAGTTCAAATGCTGCCCCAAATCATCCAAGTGATTTTAAATCCTAATCCTTTTTTCCAATAGGACCTAATTTCTCCTCTGTCCAATATGTATGATGTTCAAACTTACCCTTTTGTCATTTATTTTTGTACTGACAAGTCATTTAGACTAATTACTGAAGATTATAACTGTTGAGGCTTCCAAGGGATTTGAATTTGTGAAGCTTTTTCTCATCTCTATGTGTCATTTTCTGTAATTGCAGACATTATGGATGTCATGTAGTCAATTACATTTACTGGGGAAATTACTGGAAAACTATAGTTTCTTGAGAGAGATGAAGATTTTGTAAGTAACAGCATGGGTCCCTGACTTTCTGAAAGAATCTTGAATTTGTATCTAGTTTATGACTATTATCTTTGTCTAAATTAGAGAAAGAGGATTGAAAAAGAAATATTTTTCCAATGTGAAGAGTAATATTGAGAATTTATGACAAATCTGCATGATTCTTTGCAGATATTCAGATTATTTTTTCCAGTTCTGTTTCTAAATTTTTTATGACTGAGAAGACCACCCAGGTACATTTAGGATAAACAGGAGATGCTTATAGATTTTGTAAACATCTTTCTAGTAATGTTTCCAAAACTCTTGCCAAAGCAGGAAAAGGCCTCTTGAGTATTCTTTATCAAAGCTAGCCAATTTGGGAATATTGACCTTTCTAATTGACACTACATCATTACAGGGCTAGGGATATGGTTGGATGTTTGTTTTCAGAAATGTGTTAAGATGCCAAAAATAATAGTAATAGTCTGAATTAGTATAAGGCATTGTTGAAAAATACTCAAAGCACTCCACATAAATTGAATTCCATTTTCCCCATTCCTGTGGTACTAAGTGAAAGGGTTTAATATGGCCCAACAAAACATTAGCTGCTACTGCTGCTGGTGGTGATGACTGTTTTGGGGGCAGTTGGTGCTAATCATGTGCCTCTGTGGATTAAATATGTACCTCAGTTTTTGAAAGCCAGATACAAAACTTCTTCATTAACTATAATGCTCATTTATTAGTGTTTCCTAAATACATGCTTTCTTCCCTGACAGAATGTAAGCTCATTGAGGTCAGGGAGTGATTTGCTTGTGTCTTTGTATTTTCAGTTCCTAATATGTAGTCAATGTTTAATTAACTTTTGTTTGATGATCAGTTCTGAGTGTTTAAATTTTGAATTGTTTCATGGTTAAGCCATGGGAGGCAGAGTCATTTGGTGAAACGAGTGCTGGAACTGGATTCATAGGACCTGAGTTCAAATGCTGCTTCTGTTTCTTACTAGCTGTGTATCCTTAGGCAAGTCACTTCCATTCTCAATTTCCCCATCTGTAAAGTTAATTTTTAAATTTTCGATCCTCTTTTGATGGGCTTAAATAGGGTGGTCTTGCAATTAAATGCAAAGTCCTGAATGACCTGTGATATGGATTCTTTCTTAACAACCTAGGATCTAGCCGAATGAAAGAAGGGGAAAGAAAAAGCCCTGGGACACTGAATCTCTTCTCTTCACTGACCTAGTTCACACCCTCATTACCCTATTTTGTTTCAAATTCTATCTTTCAAAATTCTGATGTGTATTAACCCCCACTAAAGAGTGTATCTGGTGCATTGGCATGGCAAGGCATGGCATGGGTGTGATCTAGGGCTCTCACAGGCAATGAAAATAAAGCCCAAGCTCTGATGGTCCTTACCAAATTGTAAAAGTTTCAAGTATAGGTCCAGTAATGAATTATGACTAGTACCCACAGACCAACCTAATGAAATTGAGTTGGCCAAAAGGGGTTGGGTTATTCATTCACAACATGTAGTGAAGACCATGCCCTCAGTTATAGAGAAACTGCCATCTTCTACCACCAAAAGCAGAGCTCTCTGGAGCCCTGAAGTAAGAAATGCAGTAATACATTTCCTGACTTACTGAATGTCACCTATTGAACTTCAATTAATCTGTGTTGCTACTGTTCAATGGCTGAGGATGCCATGTTGTCTCAAGTTATTCTGAATAGGATGTTTGATTGTATAGTACAGAAGTTATGGATGACTGAGTTGAATATGTATTGATTACAATGTTTTAAAAAATAAAGCCCTGATACTCTAAAGGTCACATATGTGGTATGTATGTATATGCTGTTGATATGCTACTATGGAATTAGAGTCAAGTACTGGGGTTGGCTCCCACCTGTGATGCTTACTCATGGTAAATCACTTACTTTCCTTGAACCTCGGTTTCCACATCAGCAAAATGAAGAGGATGAATTAGATGGCCTGTTGAATTCTTCCAGTTCTCCATTCATGATCTCTGATCTGTTTAATGCATTGGTCAAATAAATAGGGTTCCATTTGCGCTTTTGCACTTTCTACCATCATTCTTCACTTAATGAAAATATTCACTGTAAAATTCCTTTAAATGGCAAACTCTTCTTCTGCATTTAAAGTTTTGATTAGCAAAAATTGGATTTACATGCAACTCTACAAGAGTACATTTATTGAATAAAATGAGATACACCAGTCTGGCCTTAGGAATTAAGTAACATTAAGATAAAAAAAAGACCAGGCAGTAGAAGATATGTGCATGGGTATTCATATACTAAATACAAGCCTTTGCATTCTTTCCAACATGACCTTTTTCTTTTTTCTTTTTGGAGGGGGGAAGGTAAAGCAATTGGGGTTAAGTGACTTGTCCAAGGTCACAGTGCTAGTTTTGTGTTAAGTGTCTGAGGCTGGATCTGAACTTAAGTCCTCCTGATTCTAGGGCTGGTGCTCTATTCACTGTGCCACCTAGCTACCCCACATAACCTTTTTCTTTATGATCTAAGACCAGTTTGGATAAAAGAGAAAAGAAACATTGGTGGCTACATTCATCACTTTCTCTGCACTGGCATAGCCACCATCCTAGTTCTAGCTTTGTTATATTTTTTCTTGGATCATTACAAGAATCCATTGACTCTCAGAGCCAAATGGCCTATTTGTTTCCTAGTTCAATTCACCCTCTATGAAGCTGCCAGGAAATCATCCTAAAGCATAGATCTGTCAATGTCATTTTCCTCCGCAAGAATCTTCAGTGGATCCTGGTTGCTTTTAGGATGAAGTACAGGTTCTTAGCTCAGCATTTTCAAAAAATAAGTTATATTGTTTTCACATCACAGTTATTACTGGATATACCATTATCCCCCAAAACGAATCTTCCCCCTTGCAACAAATGTCATGATGGTCTGGAGTATGCCTAGAGTGTCTCAGATGTCATCTTCACATGGAGGACTCTGAGGAGAAGATGGCACATTCATTGATGTGGACGATGCTAGGGAGCTGCTTTCAGGAATCATGAGTTGTATAAAGGAAGTGCCTTGGAGAGATGGATTGTAGAGCATGCAATGCCAATTGCCTATTCAGGTGTTGAAAGTTCTCTTTGATTGGCTGTTGGGCAGCATTCAGAAAGTCCAGTCAGCTTCAACTATGATCTCTCTGCCCCATTTGCCTATCAGTGATTTTGGTCACTATTTAGTTCATTATCATCCAGGGAAGAGAATGGAGATTCCAGTCTTGGGAGAGTTAACCCCATGAATCTAGAAGTCAGGATCCAACCAAGTTTTATTGTCAGCAAAGCATCAGTACCCTATGAAACAAGCAGTGCCCCTTCATGGCCTCTGTTCTAGCCAAATGATAGGCTTACTTGCATTTTCCCAGAATTTAGCATCCCATCTTCCACATCCATACCTTTTTACTATCTACCCTTGGGTAGATTCACACCTCAGCCTCTTAAAATTCATAGTTTCCTTCCAGTCTCATTTGACACTTCCTACGAGGGTGAAATAGGCTTAGTCCTATAGCCAATATATATATATGTAATACCACAAGTGCTTATATGGGAGCTGAGAAACCCTTATTATTATCCACATTTGGGAGAATTTTGACATGTACTTTTGACATGAGTATAATAGATTTTCCTGGAGCAGCTCCAGTTGAAAGCAATAAGCCAAAGAGAGAAAATTGCCCCATTTGAACTCAACTCCCAGGACCAATACTGTGTCTATGTGGCCAAATAACAGATTTGAAAAAAAAAATATCTAAAAAAAAAAAAAGAAAGAGAATCTCTCAAATAATACAAAAAGCTTTGTTGGGGCCTCCCTGAATTCAAACCATAGAGATAAAGGTAATACCTAGAATTCATCTCCAAGGTAACTCTTCAGGGTCCTATGCATGACCATATGGGTGGGTTTATTAAAGAAACCCTTGTACCTTTTGTAGCAGTAATTAAAAACCTCTGCATTATTGGTAATCTTTTCCGTATGTGGAAAAACAGAGGCAGTTGGAAGTCTGGTTGCTTGGATATTTCTTTGCTCTTCACAAACCAGAAGAATATGTTTGTCTTATTTTGAATATATCTGTTTCCTTAATCTTTGTGGGCTTCCTAATCTTCCCTAAGATATTAATGTGAACTGTTCATATTGATGAATACATAAGCCCAAGTAAATTTATAACCTGATAAATCACACACTGCTTTCTGCAAATTCATAAAGCCAGTGAGACCAGCTTTGCAGACTCAACAGAAAGCCCAGGAGTATCTCCTAGACATTAAAGTGACATTTCTCCCTTGCCATAATAACAGTCACTTCTATGCAGGCTCTAAATAAGTAACCCTCATCACAAGCATATTTCACAGAAGCAACTAGTGTTATTCGTTTGAAAGCTAGCAGATTTATTGTCTACTAATGTCTAAAAAATGCTGTGGGTGGTGAAAGTCACGCTGTTTAAAACATTACAGGGTATAATGTAAGCCATTTTAGTTTCTTCATTTTTATTGGATCAGGCAATATTCTTTTTAAAAAAGATCTTTAGCATGACTACTGCTTGCAATCCGGAATTAGTTAGAATTCTTATTTAGGAAGGAAAGATAAGAAGTAAATACAAAGCATTCTTATATATAATATAAATATATAGCAAGGGTTCTCAACTTGTGCAGCAGCAAGCACCCCAGCATCCCCAGGGTGGCTGCCAACACAGGTTCTTAGATCTGCTTTTCAAAAGGAAAGCAACTCAAAATGGGTTAAGCTTACTTTAACAAACAAACATATATCATTTACCTAGTTCAGGGGGAAAAGGTCAGCACCCCAAACTTCAGAGTATACAGACAGATCAAACAGACAGGGTTCCAAACTGTCCAACCATTATCAATACCAAAATCAGAGTTACCAGAGAGGGAAGTATCAAAATCTGGGTTTTCAAAGCTGGGGGGCTCTCAACAGCTGCCCAGAGTCTCATCTGGTCAAATCACACAACACTTCTCAAAGTGAGCCCCAAAGCAAAGCCTCACATCAGGGATTATATAACCTTCTCTTGGCTCAGAGAATGTAACCACCTTCTTGACCCACTGCCCAATCACACAGCATCAAGGTGTGGTCATTCCTGAAAAGGAAGTCTCCTACCACAGGCTCCATGTGACCACATTCAGCCTATTAGGAGGCAGAGTATACTTTCAAATTAAAGAAGGTTCTCAGAGTCACTTAAGCCAATCAAAGGGCCTAGGGGCAGGGAAGATCTTCAAATCTGCATTTCCATTACAACTTGGAATCCATGAGCTTGTTTTTTTCTTTAATATTTTGATAACTGTATTTCAATAAAACTGTTTTCTTTTGCAATCCTATGCTTACCAAAGGAGTCCACTACACAAAAATGGCTAAGGACAAGTTTTCTGGCGTCTATAGGCTTAATGAGTTATTTAAAGAAACAAAGGGTTGCAGGTTTGGCATTTGACTCCTTTGACCACTAGTTCTTGCTTGATACTCTAGCCTCTCTCTTCTTCCAAGGACATAGTCTCTCATTTCTTCTCTTGACCTGTCACCTAAATCTGTTCTCTAAAACTTTCTTATCTGGCTCTCTCTGTGGCTTCTTGTCATTTTTCTGATGCCTCAATGTAGCAGCACCCTGAAGTTCTGTCCTTGGTTTTTCTCTTCTTTCTCTGCATTCTCCTGGCAATCTTATCTTCTTTCATAATTTTCCTACAAATCACCTGGATATCTTGCTGATACCTCAGAGTAGGCATGTTCAAACCAGTAACTTCCCTCAGCCCTACATGGAATACTTGTAGTTTTAAACAATTGCACCACTAATAGTACAGCTAGAAATAATATACATAGAGGGCTTGGGTATAATAAGTTGAATTTGAGAGAATGACATAAAAATAATTAAGGCATGAGAAAAAGGAGTAAATGGATGAGGGAGGAAGGGAGAGGCAGGGTGGGGTAAATTACAGCATGCGAAGAAGCACAAAAATCCTATTACAGTGGAGAAAAAGATAGGAGGGTGGGCAGTGGGTATTACTTGAACCTTACTCTTATCAATATTGCCTCAAAGAGGAAATAATATACACAGTCAGTTAAATACATAAGTCTATCTTACCTCACAGGAAGGTAGAAAGGGAAGAAATTAAGTAAAGATTTGTGTATGGAAGGGTGGGACTGACAGAAGAGAGGACAGAGCAGGGGAGGCAGTAGACAAAAGCAAAATGATGTCAAGGAGGGAAAGGGTGAAAGGAGAGAGAGGACAAACAGGAGGAAGAATAAGATGAAGGAAAATACATAGTGAGTAGTCATAATTGTGACTGTAAATGGGATTAACTCTCCCATAATATGGAAACAGATAGCAGAATGAATCAAAATGCAGAATCCTATAATATGTTGTTTAAAAGAAACATACTAGAAGCAGAGAGACACACACAGAGCAAAGGTAAGGGGTTGGAGAAGAATCTATTATGCTTCAACTGAAGTAAAAAAGCAGGGGTAGCAGTCCTGCTTTCAGACAAAGCAAACGCAATAATAGACCTAATAAAAAGAGATAAGAAAGGAAATTACATCTTTCTAAAAAGTACCACAGATAATGAAGTAATATCAATACAAACATATATTCATCATGTGGCATAGCATCCAAATTCTTTTTTTTCTAGTTAAACAAATGCTTTATTAACTTCTGGTTTACATCATTCATTTCCACTAGATTATGAGTTACATTTTTCCCCATTTTTCCCCTACCCACCACCCCAGAATAGCAGTCCCACTAGATATCCCCTCATCCAATCTGCTCTCTCCCATATCTTCTCCTATATCCCCTTCGACTTTGCCATTAGGGCAAGGTGAATCTCTGAGCCCCAATGTCTGGACATCTTATGAAACATTTAATTTTAAAACTTAGATTTTCAGATCCATTCCCTTCCTCCCTTGTCACCCACTCCCTCTGAGAAGATAAGCAATTCAGTATGTGTTGTACATGTATAGCTATGCAAAACATTACCATAGTAGATATATTGTAAAAGATTGCTTATATTTCCCTCCCACCTGTCTCACCTACCACCTGGTCCATTCCCTACTTTGATCCTGTCCCTCTTTGACAGTGGGTACTTTCAATTTCCCCTCCCCTCCATCATCGCCCCTCTCATCCCCCTTTCCCCTACTCAGGAGAGTGAGTGAGGGTAAGATATTCCATTTAGTATGTATGTGATTCTCTCCTTGAGCCAAATTCAATGAGAATATGCTTTTGCCTTTTTGCCTTCCTGTTCTTCCCCTCCCGTGCAACTACTTCCCCTTGCCTCTCCTACATGAGATAGTTTATCCTACCCTGTCTCTCTCCATCTCCTCTTGCCACTTTCCTCTCTCACCTTTTGACTTCACCCCTTAGGAATCATCCCTTCCTTGGGGTGGCTAGGTGGCGCAGTGAGCAGAGCACCGGCCCTGGAGCCAGAAGGACCCGAGCTCTGATCCGTTCCCCAGACACCTAACACACAAAGAAAAAACCCAGCTGCGTGACCCCGGGCAAGTCACCCAACCCCAATTGCCCTCCAAAAAAAAAAAAAAAGAATCATCCCTTCCCATCAAATTCAACCTGTGCCCTCTATCCATGTATACCTGTGAACATATACCATGTACCCTTCTTCAATTATTTTCATAATGAGCAAAATTTCATCAAACACAGTTATTGTTTTTCCATGTAGGAATGTAAATAGTCCAACTTTGATAAATTTCTTTTGATTTCTTTTCCTTGATTACCTTCTCAAGCATCTCTTGCTTCTTGCATCTGAATGTCAAATTTACTATTCAACTCTGGTTTTTTCATCAATAATGCTTGAAAGTCCTCTATTCCACTGAATGACCATATTTTCCCCTGAAACAAAATACTCAGTTTTGCTGGGTAGGTGACCCTTGGCTTCAATCCCAGCTCTTTTGCCCTCTGAAATATCATATTCCATGCTTTCGATCCCTCAGTGTAGAAGCTGCCAGGTCCTGGGCTATTCTGATTGTATTTCCACAATATTGAAATTGTTTCTTCCTGGCTGCTTGGAGTAGTTTCTCCTTGATCTGGGAGTTCTGGAGCCTGGCTATAATATTCCTAGGAGTTTTCTTTTTGGGATCTTTTTCAGGAGGTGATCTGTGGATTCTTTCAACCTCTATTTTGCCCTCTGGATCTAAAACATCAGGGCAGTTTTCCTTGAGGATTTCTTGAAGGGTGATTTCTAGGTTCTTTCTTTGATCATGGCTTTCAGGTAGTCCAATGATTTTTAAATTGTCTCTCCTGGATCTATTTTCCAGGTCAGTGGTTTTTCCCATGGGATATTTCACATTGCCTTCTATTCTTTCATTTGTTTGGATCTGTTTAATAGTATCTTGATTTCTCATAAAGTCACTAGCTTCCATTTGCTCCAGTCTAACTTTGAAGGAATGAATCTCCTCAGTGAGCTTTTGAGATTCTTTTTCCATCTGGCAAATTCGACTTTTTAAGGCATTCTTCTCCTCATTACCTTTCTGAGCCTCTTTTGCCATTTGAGTTAGTCTATTTGTTAAGGTGTTATTTTCCTCAGTCAGGCTGTTGACTGTCATTTCATACTTTTCTTGCATCTTTTTCATTTCTCTTCCCAAATTTTCCCCCACTTCTCTTATCTGCTTCTTAAGGTCCTCTATGGCCTGTAGCCAGCTTGTATTTTCATTTGGGGCTTTGGTGCAGGAGTTCTGACCTCACAGTCCTCCTCCATGCTTTGAGCCTCTTTGCCCCTAAAATAGGAGTCCAATGTTGAACTTTTCTGTTTATTTTGTTTCATTTGCCTAGGCATGTTGCCACTTAATTACTTGATTTTTGGCCTTGTTGCCACAGTAGTACTCTGCCACCAGACAGGGGAGCTTCCGCCCAAACGTGGGGTCTTCACAACTTCTGCCAATTGGGTGGCCTCTGTAAAGCCTCCACCCACTCTGGCAAATTGGATACCCACCCCAAACTTCCCCCCCCAGACCACAATCCAGATCCAGGCAGTTTAAAGCAAGAGCGATTAACCCCCAGACTGATTGCTGTATCTCCCTACAGTTTGCAGACCAGGAGCTAGAGCCACTACTGATGCTGCAAAATGGCTTCTGTGCAGCTGTTTCTTCAGCAGCTTTTCGCCCCCAGGGGAGGCAGCTGCGCATACCCCAAATACTGGTCCCAAAGTCCATAGGGCACTAACCTCTCACTTTGTCCTAGGCATATCTGTGCTGATAATTCTGGAATCGCCACAATTGCTGTTGTTCTGGGGTCCCTCCAGCCGGCTGAAGGGCCGGGCACCCTGGGGCTAAAACCGTGGACCTGGGCTCGGCTCTGCGTGCTGTGCTGCCTGCTCTCAGAGTGCTGTGCTGCCTGCTCTCAGAGCGCTGCGCTGGCTGCTCCCTGAAGGGCTGCTGGGCTGTCCTCAGCAGGAGGTTAGCTTCTCTATGCCATTCTGTGGGTGCTGTGGCTCCGGAAGTTGTTTGGAGTCCCCTTTCACATTGTTTGAAATTTGTGTGGGACAGAGCACATTGGAAATGCTGTTTCTACTCCGCCATCTTGGCTCTGCCCCCCCCCATCCAAATTCTTAAAAGAGAAGTTAAGGGAGTTATACAGGAAAAGAGACAGTAGAACTATACTAGTGGGGGACCTCAACTGTCCCCTCTCAGAACTTGATAAATCCAGCCAAAAAATAAAAAAAATGAAATTAAGGAGGTGAATAGAATATTATAAAATTTAAATATTATAAATTGTTTTTAAATATTTATAAATTATAATATTACAAATTAAATATTATAAAATTCTAAAATGACTGACCTTTTGCGAAAACTGAATGGGAACAGAAAGGAATGTACTTCTTCTCAGCAGCACGTGGCATCTACACAAAATTGAGCATGTATTAAGGCATGAAAACCTCAAAACCAAATATAGAAAGGAAGAAATATTATTTTTTTTCAGATCATAATGCAATAAGAATTACATGCAGCAAAGGGCAGTAGAAAGATAAATTAAAAATTAATTGGAAACAAAATCTAATACTAAAGAATAAGAATGTCAAAGAACAAATCATAAAAATCAATTTCATTAAAGAGAATGACAACTATGAGACAACATACCAAAATTTATGGGATGCAGTTAAAGCAGTACTTAGGGGAAAGTTCATTTCTCTCAATTCCTACAAAGAAAATAGAGAAAGATCAGATCAATGAATTGGGAGTACAGCTAAGACCTGTCTTCTTGTAGTATCTAGTCTTACTAACACTGGGTTGGACTGAATTCATAAATCTGTTGTAACCTGCATCTTGCCTGTCACTTATCTGGCTCTACTTTCCTGCTAAGGTTTGTTTCTTTATAGTAATTAAAATCTTCTCCCACTGCCATAGCTACTGCTACTATGGGAAACACCATAGCCACCTTGGTTATGTGATTTAGCAAAACATTGGCTCCCACCATAGTTCCCTCCCTTCATGAAATCAAAGTTTGAAGAATGATTGTTGTAGCTTCCATGGTCATATTGACCTCTATCACCTCCAAAGTTTTTGCCATCACTGGCAAATCCATTGTAGCTATCGCCACATCTTTCTCCACTTTTCATATCCTCCACCACCATGATTGCTACCAAAACCACCATGACCACTAAAATTTTCTTTTTTCTTACAATTCAATTTATTTTTAAAAATTATATCTTTTGTTTTTATATCAACCTCATTTTTCAATATATCCTTTTCCTTATCCGCACTTAGAAAGCTGTCTCTTGGCATAACAACAAAAAAGAGTCTGGGGGGGTGGGGGAGGGAGTTAAGGAAAATTAACCAGAACAACCAAATTCACTTAATAGGCAATATTCAACACCAGCTCTTCAGTGAAAGGAGGGAGGTAAATCACTCCATCTCTCATTAGAGTCCCAGGTGATTATTATCATTAGGTAGTATTCAAAGTTTTGTTATTATAGCCCCTGAGTGTTTGTTTTGGTACTGATTACTTTATCCCACATCAGTTCATACATCTTCCTATGATTCTCTGAATTCTTCATATTCATTGTTTCTTAACTAAAATAGTTTTCCGTTACATCCATGTACCACAGTTTGTTTAGTCATTCCCCAGTTAGTGAGCAGCCATGTAGTTTTCAGTTCTTGGGGAAAATTCCCCAAGTGCTTAGTATAGTTCCTGGGACATAGTAGGCACTTATTAGATGCCTATTGACTAATAGAGGAGTGCATACAGGGCCTTTCTTTTATCCCTGACTTCCTTGGAATATATATACCTGTTTGTAGTTATGTTCAGTTAAATGGTAGGTATGAATCAGCCCCCCTATTTTCCAAAGACACCTTCCTTTAAGAATTCACTTTCCTCAGAGGTCTTCCTTTTTCAGACCCATTCTCTTTGTCTAAAACCAAGAACCTCTTTTGTTCTACCTTATACAGGAAGTCCCCAATCTTCTAGGCCTCCTGTTCCAGAATTTACCACTCCCCCCCACACTTTTACACCATACTAGCCCCACTTTGTATAAGCCTAGAACTATACTTGGTACAGTTACAGATCCATAGAAGCACAGCATTTTGAGCTGGCAGGAAACTTAGACGTCATATAGCCTAACCCCCTCATGTTAAGGATGAAGAAACTGAAGCTCCAGCATGGGAAATTATTTTCCTAGTATCACACATCTAACTAGTATCAGAGACATGCTTCAGACCAATGTAGACAGCAAAGTACTGTGGACAGAACAATGATTTGGTGTTAAAGGAGCAGGGCTTAAAATCTAACACTACCACTTAGTACCTGCATAACCTTAGATAAGTTACCTGCCCTTTCAACCACGGACATTTTCACGATGACCCAAGTTGTCATGCCCACCAAAGCTGCCTCCATAACCAATAGAACCCCTCTCTTTCTTTGACTAGATGAAACATAACATTTCTTGCTTAGTCAAGGCTCTCCTTACTTCACAATGGTGGCCATTCACAATATGGTATTTTTTCAAATGACAATCTTATCCAAAGAGTCATGGTCCTCAAAAGTAACAAAAGAAAGTCCCTTCTCTTTGGCATTGCCTCAGTCAGTCATGATTCCAATCACTTCAAACTTTCCTTTATGATCTAAGTAGTCTCTTAAATGATGTTTCTTTTCCTTAATGCCATCCATAAAGATATTTTTTGCAGCTAAATCTTTGAAAGTCACCAGGTCTTTGAGAAGAGTCCTCTCTATAAATAGCTCTCTTTGGTTCAACTCTGCCATCTGCTTTGTGATTTCATTCATGGTGGTATCTACCTCTTCCACTCTGGAATATTTAATAAAACCACAACTCCTAGAATTCTTGGTATCTGGATCCCTCATTATCACACAGCCTGTGGAATGTGCTGCTTTGCTTATGATGGCTCCTAAGTTTCTTATCTGTCATCTTGAAACCTGAGTCTCATTTGAAGAGCTTTTGCAGTTGTACAGGTTCCTCAGGGGGGACTCTGGCTTCCACATGGTAAGCATGGTGATAGATGCTTCCACAATGCTTCTTCAGTAGTATCAAGGACAGAAAAGCACACCTGTCCATTTGAAAGAAGTGTGCAGTTTACTGTACTGTAACTGTACTGTTGATACACAGTGTATGGGGAAGGACAACCACTGACCTCAGGGTGTTTCAAGGCTGCAGAGAATCCAGAATGCGGTGTGACCAAGAGCAGAGATGTCAGTGTGCTTCTGGCAAAGAGAGTGCTCCTGGAAGATGAGGGGAAAGGGGTATGGTGGCTAAAGTTATATAATATCTATATCTAGCAATCAATAGATAGATACAGGTCCTCTCCCACTTCAGCCCCAATCCTTGGGAACAAATATATATAAAGAGATGGGAATCATGTGGAAGCATAAGCACATCCTCGAAGTCCACAGTTAAGAAGGAAGACCATCTAAAACAGATGGAGAGGAAGCATCCTAGATAAGTAACTGCTACCTGTGCAGTCCTATCTGTTTAATTAGAAACAGAACTAGGAGCTTTATCTGAGAATGCAGAGTTCCATTAATTCTTTAATTTAAAATGCTTTTATCATCGTAGTGTTCTCATGATTATTTGTTAGGTGAATACTTTGAAACAGATCTGTATTTATAAAACAACATGCTCATGATAATTTCTATGTTTTTATATTAAAACTCAGTGCTAAATGTGTCATTTAAAAGGAATTTAATAAACAAGAATGTTTTAGTATTTTTTAGATGGCATTAACTTGGGATGCTAACTGTTTCTTCAGTTAAATTGAAATGTGCCTTTGAATATAAACATTGCATCAATTTTCCTTGGATACAGATGTTTTTCTTCAGACAGCAAAATGAAGAGTTGAGATGCTGGCTGGTTAAGAATTGGGCCCCAGGAAACTGGGAATGTCACTAATGTTGTTTTGTAGTATTATTCTGTTTTTTGTTGACTGGGCATGTATGACACTGTACACAACACATAATTTAGTGAAGTCCTTGAGATGGAAGAATACTAATATTTTCTTTTGGATTAGCCTGTGTTGTAATTTGGTGTGGTTCTGTTTATCACTGTGGCCTGTTGCATTCTGGACCCTGCAAAGAGCCAGTTCAACAAGATAATATACAAGTTGTGTTTTCCTAACTGATCACTAGATGTCATCACACTTCCTTAAGATACAACTGATCAGGAATCTTCATTTTTTTTGCACAGAGGGCTCTGGAAGTGGGGTAGAAAGACATGTCTCCCATGGAACTTAGAGTTTCATGAAAGTTACCAAAACCAAAGACAAATGATGTTCTTCCACATAAGAGAGCATTTTGTTATTAGTGTTGAACTGATGTGCACATTAGGTCAGAGTGAGGAGACAACAGGGTACAGGAGAAAGAGGGCTGGATTTGGAGTCACGACAGGGGCATTTATCTGAGATCTGTGAACTTTTTAAAGAAATATTTTGACAATTGCATTTTAGTACACTTGGTTTCCTTTGTAATTCTGTGTACTTTAATTTATGAATTCATAAGTAGTAATCTGAGAAGAGGTCCACATGTTTCACCAGACTTCCAAAGAGATCCATGGCACCAAAAAAGGCAAGGAGCCCCTTTGTAAGAATAACCTCTGTCAATGCATTTCATCTATTCCTCACCAGGCTCTTCAGGTCATACATTTAGAGTTGGAAGTGACCTTTGGTTTGCTCCTTCTAGTCTAATCCCCTCATTTGTATGAAGAACTGTGCTAAGTATTAAAAGGACATAAATATCCCCCCCAAATGTTTATCTATATCTATAAAGTACTTTAGTATTGTGTGTAATTTGTTTTTGTTCCCATAAACTTTGTATCTATGCTTGTGAATGCAAGGTTTTCCCCTGCATAGCTTTCTTTGTACAGAGGTGAGGTGACTGTGGGCGGTAGTTAAGTGTCTGCTGGGTTTTTACCAATTAGTTTCATCCGGCGAATAATAGTTTTGTTATGGGCCACTCCCCATCTTTCTCTAGCTTCAATTAAAAAAAAAAATCAGAGTAGCTTCTATTTGGAGACAGAATTACAAGCCTAAGTTGGCCATGTAATATCTGCTTGTGTGGTCCTGGCACATTGTTCAAGACTGGGTTCTTTGTTGCTGGCAAAAATAAACTTCTGCCTTCTTCTGTTACTTAAGTCTTCTGTTTCCTACAGAAGACTTTCTGAAATCTTGATATAAGTGATGAGTACAAGAAAAAAATATATCTCCAAAGATAGATGGTTGTAGCCATTCAACACCTACTAAATATAGTAGGAAAAGGATCAGGGAAATAGTAACCCCAAAAAAGGCTTTTTCTTTAGAGGTAGTGGTCACGGAGAGAGGGATTCTGGAAAATGTCATTCCAGCATTTAGTTGAATATCTGTTGTGTTCTAAAGCAGAGCTTCAGCCATGTGCTACCCTCTCCCCCTCCTGCCCATTCTCTCAGCAAAGTCTAGTCTCATGGAACAAATATAAAGTCCTCTGTTTAGGAGGCAGCTGAATAGTGCAGTGGCTAGAGTGCTGAGCCTAGAGTCAGGAAGACCTGAGATCAAATCTAGGTTCAAGTCATTTAACTGCTATCTTCCTCAGCTTCATTGACTATAAAATGGGGGAAAATAAGCTCACCTACCTCCTTTGGTAGTTGTGAGAACCAAAAATAGTCTTTGTAAAGCAAATGACTCAGCGAGTGGCACACAGTAGGTGCTTAATAAATGCTCACTCCCTTCCCCTTCCCTTTGTTTACCGTTTATGCCACCATGTCCCTTTCTGTTTTCTGTTTCTAATCTGACACTTCTCTCCACACACTCTCTGATGCAGCTAGAATTGCCTTGTTGTAGTTCCTTGAAAAGGAAGCTGAGTCTCCTTTCCCTGTGTTTTTGCTATAACCATCGCCTGTGCCTGGGATCTTCTGTCCCTTCTGTCCCCCTCTGAGCTTCCCTGGCTTCCTCCAAGGTTCAGCCCAAGTCTTACACCCTGCCATAGACCTTTCCCAGCCCCTCCAGCTGCAAGGGCTCTTCCCTCCCCTACAATTTTCCATCTTCTCTATCTTATGAGTACCTAGTTACAACATTTACCTGTTGTCTCCTCCCTTGGAACATAAGCCCCATGAAGAGAGGAACTATTTTTGCCTTTCTTTGTGTAACTACTGCTTAGCATATTGCCTGGGCACATAGTAAGCGCTTAATATTTAAAGTATGCATTTTAAATGTGCTTATTCCTCCTCACCCCTACTACCTCATTGTGCATACATTTAAATTTTTTGGGGGGGAGGGGGAAGGTAGGGCAGTTGGGGTTAAGTGACTTACCCAGGGTCACACCACTAGTTTTGTGTGTGTTAAGTATCTAAGGCTGAATTTGAATTCAGGTCCTGCTGACTCCAGAGCTAATACTCTATTCACTGCACCACTAAGCCGCCCTATACACATTTAATTTTTTAATATTAAAGTGCATATTTTACATTTGTTGATTGATTGATTTAAGACTTTCAATGTGAATAACATATCCTAGAAAAAAATTGGGGAAAAGTAACAATATTTTCTCTTTATAGTTTATTTGGAAAAAATTTTGGTGGCACAGAAGAGTCAAGAGGACCTGATTCAAATTTGGCCTCAGACACTTATTAGCTGTGTGATCCTGGGCAAGTCACTTAACCTCAATTTCCTCTAAAAAAAGATGAAGAAAAAGAAAAGAAAAACAACAGTGGGCCAATATTCTATCTTTTTCTGTTCTTATGACCCACATTTTATTTCACGCATGCTTCTTTGTGTTTTGTTGGAGCCTAACAAATTGCATCCCAGGTCATTACCTGTCATTTTGACCTTTGACTTGCCACTAGACTTTGATGACTCTGGAGGAGAAAATACGACTGACTACTTCTAGCAGCTCTGCCTCACTTAAGTCCAATTCCTGCAAGTCAAGACATCAGCCTTGTGATGTCACTGGTCCTCTTCCGAAGGATGAACCATTACAGAAGAGTGTCAGTTGGTTACCCTTAGAGGCTGGGCTATGACTGAGAATGTGTAGATGGTGGAATCTCTCTCTGCTAGAGATCAGCATATTCTGACTGATATACTCCTTTATCCTTTTGACTCCCTACTCTTTACTCAGAACTAATAGCCTGACCTCCATTTCTGCTTTATTCACTCTTACTTTGTACTTGATAAGTGGTTTTTGTTTGTTTGTTTTTGTTCCTGACCCAGGGCTGTAACTCTGAGTTTAAATAACTAGATCAGCTAATTACTTACAGGAAAGGTCTAGAGCTCACTTCCTAATGTATATATATACTTGCTAGGATTTCAAATCAAAGTGGAATTGATGGAAGTAATAATTGTAGCTAGTAAAACATTGACAATATATGTATCCCTAAGTAAAATCAGCGTTTTTAGTTTGAAGTGAATAGAATTGGTAAAGCTGGAAAGCTTAGGAATCTCCAGGCTGGAGTATACATTGTGCTGTGTGTCCTTCAGCGTATGTCTTAAGAATCTTAGACTTCAGTTTCGTCATCTCTGGGATGAGGGGTGTAAGCACAACTTCATAACAGTTGAATTCCAAGTTTAGAGGAGATGATAGATTTTCTTTTTCATTGAAGAAATCAAAGGAAGGCTGGCTGACTACTTCATGGGAATGCTGGAAGGGAACTTCATCAGAAATAGGTTGGGTTGGAAGGAAACTCTGGGAATAGCTTCCAACCCTGAGGAAGGGACTGCTGGAATTCAGAGGAAGGGATGTCTGGAGTTCCTTCAAAATCATAACAAGATAATTGATTTAGCTCCTTTCCAGCTAGAAGAATGAATGAATCTATGATTCTCTTGATTCTGAAATTTTCTATGTTATCATGGGGGAGAGTGGAAATATTCCTGGATTTGGAGGCAAGAGACCTAGATTCCAGTTTTGACATTAATAATTTGTGTAGTTTTGATCGAGCAAGTAATTTTACCTTTCTGTCTATTTCCCCATCTATAAAATGATGAGGTTAAAATGTATTATCTCGCCCTGCCAGTTCTTTGATTTGAATCTTCAATTCTCTGAATTACAGGATAGTATAATATGATATTGGTCACCAATTCTATTAGACATGTGCCTGTTCAAATAAAAGCAGAGGAGGGAAGGGTTTCAGCCTCAAGATGTAGAAGGAGCCATTAGGGCTCAGGATGAGTGATGCAATGACAGAAGATGGATTTTAGAAGGTGAAATATTTGCATTGAGAGTGCTGCAAGAACTGGGAAATGGAATGATGACTAGACTTCCCAGTAAGTCTCTGTCATCCTGCAGTGACCTTAAGACTAAACCATCCGGGGGGCGGCGGGGGGGGTGGTGTTTCTGATGAGCATAAAGTCAGTGTTTCCAGAGGAAAAGCCAAAAACCCCAACCTGGTCTTAGAGCAATTTAGATATGTGCAATATTTTAACTAATTTCAACATTTTATAGTAGAATAGAAAAAACACAAGAGTTCTCCATCTGGCAGGGGTTCTGTAGCTGGGGGTGGGGCAGTGAAAAGGCTTTGGCACCCACGCTTTAAAAGGGCAAACAGTTACTAATGTGTTGTGCCATTAATGGCCTTTTGACATCTATAAGTACCACATGGCTACTCAGCAGGCATTCAAAAAGGAGCCTAAGTGCACTTAGGATATCTGGTTTTAAATATGTATAACTAATTCTAATACAGATCAGGTCAGTATTTAGCATGGAAAGTTACATCATGTATACAGATTCCCAAGTTATAGGTTCCTAGTGGGAATGCCGTGAGATGATGCTCTGATATGAGTGTTTATTTGATCCAGGCCTCACTTAGTGACATGCTGTATCCTGACACAATAAACCGCAACATTTCTCAGCTGTGGCGTCATCATGAGTGATGGCCTTTGACAGTGGTAAATTCAGTCAGATCATATTGACTCACCTTCATCTCCTCCCCAACTCACACGTAAACACACACAAATGTGTGTTTACACATGCACACACATTTAATGTTTTAAATTACATGCAAAATAAATTTGAAACCTCAGAACAGTAGCTTTTGCAATATGAAATTAACTTTTTCCCCTTGTCCTCTTCTGCTTCAGTCATTGTACAACTGACAAAGCCTGGCAGCAGAGTTTAGGGGAGAGCCAAGCCAAAGAAATATAATATCCTGGACTATTCTGAAGCCACACTGGGCAATCGGGGTGAAGATTTTGGGTGAAACCATAACAATGAGTATTTTCTACTTAATCATGTTTACATAGCAAAGCAAATCACTGAACTTAATATCAAGTCATGTTGGAACATAATATCACCCATCTGGGCTTTCTGTTTTTCTCGAGAGTTTTTTGGGGTTTGTTTTTTTTTTGTTTGTTTTTTTACAGATTTTTACAGTTGTTCCTTTGGTCTTTCCTCAGCTGTTGCATGACCTAGACGGTTTTTAAGATGTAATATTAATCTGCATGTCACCTCAGCATTGCCTCATGTGCTTTTACTATACAGAGCAGTGCTGGATATCTGCAGTCTAGAGGGGAAATATGTCATTTGTCATGCTGGAACAGAGCTGGAATATTAACAAGGACAATATGAGTATGGTTCTGATGTCGTCTGGACTGGCCCTGCAGCATTTGTCATGCTTCTAACACAACTGAGCTAATTATAAGCCATCACTTTCATTCCTCTAGGCCCCTTAGAATCCAAAAATCAGGAGCAGGGAGAGGAAGAATTCCTGAGGATTGTGAAATATTATTTGTTGAGACCTTTTATGTTCATTTTGGAAGGCATTGTTAAAACCTAAAATTTGGTCCTCTTTTCCAGAATACCAAAATATGTTGTATTTTTCTGTTTCCCTAGATGCAATTAGTTGGCTCTAAATGTAATGATGGAAAGTCTTTAAACCAGTGGTCTCCAAAGTATGTGTGTGGGACATAATCCCAAGGAGTGTATGATCAACCACTCAAAGAGTGGGAAAATGTATCATGTCCCAAACAGAGGGCATATCTCCAACATATCACACATACTCCCATTCACTCCTTCCATATTGTTTTGCACAAAAGATGTTTCCCAACAAACACTCAAAAAAACCCCAACAAACCCTTCTTTTAAAAGTATCGTCTGCCAGCAAAGACAGTCAATAAACATCTGTTAAACACCTAAGCCAAGCATTTTCTTAAGCACTGGGGATACAAAGAAAAGCAAAAGACAGCCCCTGCCCTCAAGGACCTCAGAGTTCAACAGAGGAGACAAAACGAAACAGTTATGTAAAGACAAGATATATACAGGAGAAGCAGGAAATAATCAACAGAGAGGTGTTAGAATTAAGCATATATCCTTTAAAACGGATGAGATACTATAAACATTGACTTACTGTATTTCACCAGTATTTTGTTTCTTCTTCACATTGGCTTTACCTACATTTTTGCTGTCATTATATCTATTTTGACTCTGTTTTCCATCCTTTTGTTCATTAGTCTGTTCTTTTGATGTTTTCTCTGAAGTCTTCATATTCTTCATACCTCACAGGATGATAAAATTCCAATGGGTTTATATGCTGTAATTTCTTTGACCATTCCCTACTTTTTAGGAAAGTATTTTGTCTCCAGCTTTTTATCACCATCACACACACACACGCGCGCGCGCGCACACACACACAGTGCTAACATGCCCACAATTCGCATTTTAAATAAGGGCAGCTAAGTGGCTCAGTGGATAGAATGTTGGTTCTGGAGTCAGGAAGACTCATTTTCTGAGTTCAGATCTGGCTTCAGACTTACTTAGCTGTGTGAACCTGGGCAAGTCATTTCACCCTATTTGTCTCAGTTTCTTCATCTGTAAAATGAGCTGGTAAAGCACATGGCAAACCACCACAGTATCTTTGTTAAGAAAACCCCTGACAGAGTCACAAAGAGTCAGACATTACTGAAATGACTGAACAACAACACCCTTATCAGACAGGATAGGGCAGAACGGTAGAGTGAATGGGCCTCTGTGCCTCAGTTGTGATTACAGGCTTGGTATGTTTTAAGAAAAAGCCTATGTGATGCAGCCTTAACCAGTTTGAGAGGGTGGTAGACCTAGGTCTTTTTAATCCTTATCATTGGAGAGCCTTGATTACAATTTAGATCATCAGCAGCCTGCCTCTACTTAGGCATTCAGTGGTGCTCATCATATAATCTATCTCTATAGGCCATGAGTATTTTGTGTAATTATCTAGGACTTTGCTAACAGGACTGGTGGAAGGAGGATTCTTCTGTTTGTAGTGGGTTTAAAAATTTATTTCTCCTAAGCAGTATTAAATTGCTTTTTGGCTGAAAATATGTTATGTTGGAGGAGCAGGGGGCAGGGGGTGGAAGAAAAGTGTTACCAACCTGAGGAACAAAGAATGTACTTGACAGGGCTGTAAGATAAGTGGGAGCAGAAGAGCCATAGTAGACAGGAATTCAGCTTGGAAAATATGAGCCATTGGCTGTCCTCATGGCATCTAGAGTTGATCTAGTTAGTGATAGTTAATCTTATCTTTGGTGTTGAAAATCAAGGTTTTTTGTTGTAGTTGTTTGTTTTAGTTTTGCATTCTAAGTGTCCAGGAAAACACTAGGAAAAGCATGCCAGAAAAGAGCCATCCCTATTAGTTTCCAAGGAACATATGATTCCAATTTAGCAGGGGTGGGGAGGATCAAAATCAGGAACTTCCTATACCTCTGTTGCAGGGATTCTTAGTATGAGTATGCATATGTGTAAGTGTGTGATGGACCTTTTTGGTTGTTGGATAGAATAATGTTTTTAAATGAGCTAGACCTGGTGGTACACACCAGTAATCTTTTATACTGGGGAAACTGAGGTTGTTAGATTTCTTGAGCTCTGAAGTACTATTGGTTAACCTGATTAGGTGTCCATACTAAATCTCGCAATCTCGATGATGATGGTGATGATGATATTTAATTGCATAAAATAAAATCCTTAGGATTACAAAGGAACTATATTATATGAAATGCATATCATATTGTTCACTTGTTTTAATCGTGTTCAACTCTTCATGATCCCATTTGGGATTTTCTTGACAATGATACTAGAGTGGTTTGTCATTTCCTTCTCCAGTTCATTTTACAGGTGAGGAAACTGAGGCAGAGTTAAGTGATTTCAAGGCTACATAGCTAGTAAGTGTCTGAGGCTAGATTTGAACTCAGGTCTTCCTGACTCAAACCCTGGTATTCTATCCACTGTGTCATCTAGATAGTTGCCCAATGAATACTACATATAATAAAGTATTTAAAATATATATAAAATATTTTTAAAAACAAGTTTAAAGACCATAAATTAAGACTCTCTGCTCTACAAGAATTGAGATATTTGAGAGCAGGAAAATCCAACAGCTTGGCTCCTGCAATAGTATGGTAACTCAGCCAGGGGCTCCTTTTGAGCGCAGTTCCATTCAGCAAATGTCTGTGAAGGTTCTGAGAGAGTAATGTTCAGAAGTCACAGTATGGGATGTATACCTACTGTGAGACACAAGGCCCTGTCCATGTCTTTTCATCAACTAATTTAATAACCGAAGTAAAATTATATATATATATATATTAATTAAATTTTCTTCTTTTTCCAATAAACAAATATCATTTTTCCTCTGCCCTACTTCCACTCTCTCCATTGAAAAGAGAAGAAAAGATAAAGAAAAAATAATAAATATGCAGTCAAGCAAAACACATTCCTATGTTGACCTACATAGAATCAGACCTTTATGAGTTGGAAATGATCTCAGAGATCATTTGGGATCAAAATTCACTTGAAAGGTCATCCAGTCCAGTCCAATCTTTTCATTTCACAGTTGAGGAAATCAAGGCCAAAAAAGGTAAAATAACTATTGCCCAAGGTAACTTAGGAAATAAGTGGCCAAATTCAGACTTGAAACTTGATCCTCTGATGCCAAATCCAGGCCTATTTTCCATTGTACCTTGCTGCCAATCTAATCTAACACTTTTATTTTAGATAGTGGAAACTTAGAGAATTTACAAGGTAGTTAGTAGCAGAGCTGGTGTATTAGAGCAGAATGAACAGTCTCTGGATTCAGAAGATGGACCTGAAATAAAATGCCACTTCTGAGGCTTACTATTTTTTTTCCCTGTGAAATTGGGAGGTTGGATGAGCTGTCTGCAGAGGCCCATTCCAGCTCAAGACCCATGATCCTGAAATCCTATGATATGAATGGAATTTATTGACTCTAAATCTAAAGTTCTTTATATTACGTCCCACATGGGCATTCACTGGAAATCTGTGGAACCTCAGGACCTAAATCACACTGGGGAGCAAGGGTAAAGAGGCATTCCAATAGACTTTCACCGCTATCTTAAGGTTCCAGCCTTGCTAAATATAATAGTGTCTGAAAACGGTAGGATTAGGTGCATTATTTTCAAATGAAATCTTATGTACTCTGAAAGATTAGATATATTTTATTTTGAATGTCTTTATTGCTGTTATCTATTTTGTTTTGGTTGAAAACTAAGTGTATTCATAGAATATCATAGAACTGTTTCATTTTAATGCTAAAAAATAATCCTACTGATTGTCTATTCCAGCCCTTTTATTTTTACAAGTGAGGAAACAGAACTCTTCCAATGTCAAATAGTGGCAGAGTCAGACTCAGAACCCAGGTTGCCTGATAGTCAGACCCATATATTCTATGCTAACTCTAGATTTCACCCCGTTGATGTTTCCAGACTATCTTTCCTCTCACTAGAACAGAAAAGCCCATGAGATGGATGTTATCCTAGCCCCCAGTGCCAGCTTTTTCATGAAATTTTATGGGATTTGCATAGTTCAGCCCTTAGAATTTTTGCATGATCTCAGATAACAAGATTTTAGTGGCAATTAGAACTAATGCTAGGGCTCCAGGTTCTCCACCTGCTTCCAAATGTATTTTCATGCTGACACAGATATTTCTTAAATTCCTTACAAATGGAACATGTTGTTTGTTCAGTCATTTTTTGGTCATGTCTGACTCTTCATGACCCCATTTGGGGTTTTCTTGACAGAGATTTTGGAGTTATTTGCCATTTCCTTCTGTCCCTCATTTTACGAATGAGGAAACTGAAACAAACAGGGTTAAGTGACTTGTCTGGTGTCTTACAGTTCCTAAGTATCTGAGGTCAGATTTGAACTTGGGAACTTTTGTTTGCAGGGCCAGTGCTCTATGCATTCTATTCCACCATCTCAAGGTGCAGTTTTTGTGAATATTAGGTTTCAAGATCAGGAAAAGAGGTGAATTAGAGATTATACTATCTTGTAACATATTTAGCCAGTTCATTTTTACTACAAGATCATAGAATGTTGTTACTGGAAGGAAATTAATGGATGATCAGTTAAAAAATGTGAAAGCCAAAGCCTAGAGAATTGAAGTGATTTCCTACAGAGATGTCAGAGATGGGACTTGAAGCTAGACCTTTTTCATTCCAAGGCTAGTAGTCTTTCTCTGGCATTAGCTGGGCAAATATTTGAACATTTTCACTTTGTCCACCACTTGACATTTTTTCTGTGCCAGTAGTTGTTTAGTTCCACTGATGAAGCTATAAACATAATTGATGTACAGCAAGGTCTTACTACTATATAATTTGTTATTATTTGGGAGTCATTGAAGTAGGCTGACACTGAGGTAATGGCCATTTGACTGTTCAAAGAATAATAGGGAGACATGTCTCAGATATATTTTAGGTAATTCATAGTATCACCAAGCAACCAGCAGACAGAGTTAATGAAGTATTTTTAATAATTAAATATTGTTTTAGTGCTGTGAGGAAAAACAGACTTTAAATGGATCCATAATTGGAAGAAAAGAAAAAACAGTGGAAACAAGCAAATGAATATTGTATGAAAATACAAATGAATTTCTAAAGATGCATATTTTTGAAGTTAAAATAACAACACTTTAAGGAGTTCTGGAGAGATGATCAGTTAAAGTTTAATCAAAGACTAGCAGTTAATTGATAATTTAAAATAAGGGTTATTTAAACTCCTGACATCTCAGGTTTGTCATTGGATAAGACTTCTATTTTCAAATTTTTTAATGAATATGAATCTAAATAAAATTTCTCAGAAGGAAGAATTATTGTTGTTTTTAATCAAATATGCTTAGTAAAAATAACAGGTTTGGGGCAGCTAGATGGATCAGTGAATAGAGCACTGGCCCTGGAGTCAGGAGGACCTGAGTTTAAATCCAGCCTCATACACTAACACAAAAACTAGCCCTATGACCTTGGGCAAGTCACTTAGCCCCAATTGCCCTACCTTCCCCCTCCAAAAAAACCAAAACCAAAAACAAACAAACAAAAAAACCAAACAAAAATAACAAGACTTAGTAGAGAGAGTTCTTAATTTGGTTCAGGAAGATCTATATCAAATCTAACTTTGGATATTTATGAGCTATCCCTTGACCTCTGTGTGTCTGAGGCTACTCCCTGGGCCCATATTGCTGAAATGATGCAGTATCATGGTTTTTAGAACTAGAAGCATTCTTAGAAGACTTACAAGTACCATCTAGTTCTATCCACTGATTTTTACTCACAAGAAAATTAAATGCAAAACTAGGATTTAAACCCAGACTTTCTGAATCCAAATCCAATGTTCTTTCCAGCTGAGCCTGAAAAAGAAAACAAGGAAATAGATGATAATTTACTTTAAAGGATCTTTTTGTTCATAACTATAAGGTTTCCTTTCTGGGTATTATTTCTTATAAATCCGGGCTTTAGGAAAAAACCCATTTTACTAGTTTACATTGCAAAGGGAAACATACCACCATGAAGTCATAGATGGATTTTCTCTATTCAATTTTTCCACATGGTGGACACATAGATAATAACACACCATTATGCAGGCTTCAGAAGGTCTTTGTAAGCTTTAGAGAAACCCCTATCTATACAGCATATATGGTCAAAGAAAGGACAGAAAGCAATGTCCCCAGCCACAACACGAAGCAAAGGGAAAGAGTGGATATGGCAGGGTGTTCCATTTGAAATCTCTTCAAAGTAATAGACTGGAAAGTTAATTGCATGAGACAGAAACAAGGAAAGAACATGGCTCTGCTCAGACTCCTTGCAGACCCATTCAGCAGACAGACAGTACTAATGGGAGCTAAGTCATTTATCCTTATAGTCACCTGGTATCTGCACAGTTTACACAGAATGGTGACCATCTGCACTGGATTCCCTGTCCCTCACTCAATGCCATAAAGCCTTTCCCAAAAGTCATTGGGATCATTTGATTTTTGTCTCAAGGACATATAGAAGTTTTCCCTACTAAATAAAGTATTTTCTTTTCTTCCCATGTTAATTTAATAGATTGGTCAAGATGGTCCAGTGGAGAAAAGTGGCGGGGGAGAGCAGGTTGACCCACCCACTAGAGGAAAAGGCAGTCAGGAATCCGCTGTATTCTGTGCTGCTGTGACCAAGAAGCTAGGCAATGTCTCTGGGCTTGTAAGCAGAGTATCCATCTACATGCTTTCATGTGAAAACACACACAGACACAGACACACAGACACACACACACACACACACACACACACACACACACACACACACACACACACCCTTGGGAAGAGAGATGAGAGAAGGTAGATCTTCCAGCTAGTCTTAAAAGGACATGGCCTGTTAACTCATAAAAACGTAACAGACATAAATGGACACAATCAGTGTATTGCCTGCTAAAATCATAAAGGCAAAGTAAGACTGAACTCCTGCTTTTCAGTTACTGCCCTACCACCACCCCCCCCCGCCCTGGGAACCAACAAAGGGTGCATGCTGTCTTTTTGCAGTTTTAATGCCCCTTAAGTATTTCCTTTGGTGTTTCTTTTCTCCTGGTTTTACCTGCATGTTTTCTTGAGGATGAGGTAGGAAGGATGGACCTGATACAAAATGGGATTTTCCCTCTTTCTGCATGCTTCAGGGAATATCTTTATCTCAGGGATAATTGTAAAGAGAGAGAGGGAGGGAGAGGGAGAGAGAGAAGGACTGAGGGAGAGAGAGAAGGAGAGGAAGGGGGAGGGATGGAGAGAAAAAGGGAAGAAGAGGAAAAGGGAGGGAAGGAGAGAAAAGAGGAGGGGAGGGGGGAGGGAGGGAGGGAAGGAGAGGGAGGAAGAAATGGAGGAAAAGAATGGAGAAAAGAGTATTAGAAAGTGTACACATAGGTAAGTGTTTCTGATGAAGATCTTTAATCCACATTGAAGGAAAAATAATGACAGCTGAGATTGGAGTGCTATAGTGAATAACATCTTGGAATTAGGTAAACCTAAGGTCAAATCAAACCCTACAGAGAGACCCTGGGTAAGTCACTCAGGGTCTCAGTTTCTAGAAAAATGAGGGGGTTAGATTCAGTTATTCCTGCAGGCCCTTATAGGTGTAAGTCCAGGGTCCAATGACAGCTGTCAAAGTGCTTCAATAGAGAATCTTCAGGCTGTTTCAAGGAGTGAGAGCTACAAACTAAGAGCAGCTAACATCTTTTGGTAAATTTAGACTCATAGGACCATAGGATGCTTGAGTTGGAAGGGACCATTTCTGCTTTCTTCTTGTGCTTATTTTGTGTTTGTTTTTTGGGGCTGTATCTCTCTATCTCCCAGGCCAGAAGTGCACCAGCCATTTTCAGGCCTAATCCCACTATTGATTGGCCTTGAAGCTTTGTCCTGCTCTGTTTCTGACCTGGTCCAGTTTACCCCTCATTTGGTAGCTCGGCAGCCCTGGGCTCCCTGGAGCTCAACATATCGATGTCAGGCTCAGTGCTGACAGCAGATCAGCTTAGTTTGCTGCAGCTCAGAAATACTGACTTTGTCATCTACCACCCTCAGTTTTCCCAGATGCAGGGATTACAGGTGTGGACCACCATGCACAACTCCCTTCTTTTAATTTTATAGAACAGGAAATGGAGGCTTAGAAGGTTGAGCTAATTTTCCCCAAGACTACATAGGTAGTGTGAGAGTCAGCACAAGGACCTGAGTCTTAATCCCATTATAGCACACTTATAGTATATAGACACTATGTCTTAATTTTCTTTGGAGTTCCCTTAGCACTTAACAAAATTTGGTGTGCATCCTTAATACATATGGGTTTAGTGAATGAATGAATGAACAAGCCAACGTCATTAAAAAGCCTTAAAGTAAGGACCAGATGGGTTCAGTGTGCTAATATGGCCTTCATTCTACCAGGTCACCAACATATTTCAGAACCATTGGTTTCCAGTGGATTTAGGGCACCTTCCACTATGTATTCTTTGTTCATCCTATCTATACACTTTGGTGATAGCATTTTTAGGAATCAAAGTAATTGAACGGAGATGACTTTTCAACCATCATTTGATATTTGAATTCCCGTAGGTAAGATAACAATTAGATTAGGGCATTTTAAGAATGCAAATGACTAAATTTTTGGCAAAAACTGTGTAATTTGAGGGAGGCAATGTTATTAAATCAATAAGAATTTAGAGATTTTTAAAGGGTACGTTAAATCCAAATTTATGGTTGGTTATAAATGCAATCAGCTTCAAAAAGGACAGATATTTCAAAAAGCCAGAAATATACATTTGCAATAAAAAACAGATTTTTAAAAGCTGCTTGTTCTGGGCACATTAATGAAGTTATTTCTCTAGCTTATCCTCAAGCATTAGCCATGAATTAGATTGGCCAGTAGGGGATACTATAACTATGGTGATTACAGTATGTTTTCAGTTTTATCTAAAAATTATATATATTGGTAATTTTATTGAAACCACCAAATGTATTTAAAAGGGAGGGGCCCAAGAGATATATGATATGGCATCTTCTTCTGAGAAGAGTTCTTTGTTGCTGTCTTTAGGGAGCCCTATTCCTCTAATCCTTTTGGTCAGCTTTACCTGTTCTCTCTTCAAATAAGCCAGCTCATTTCCCACCTATAAACTGGATTTACATTTTTATTTAACAATTTTTCCCTAATAGTCACTTGGTCCCTCAGAATCCAGTGTAAGAGGTCATGAATGTTAATCATATTGCATAATACTCAGAACTGTAGACTATCAGAACTCTATACTGATGCGATCATCTATCTAGACCGGAGGAACTTAACCATTTGGGGGTCATGGATCCCTCTGCCTGGCAACTAAAGCCTATGGACCCCTTTTCTTAATCATGGTTTTAAATGCATAAAAAAGGAAGCCAATTATTTTGAAATACAGTTATTAGTATACATATATATATATATATATATATTTTTTTTTTTAAGTTCACAGACCCCAAGTTAAGAGTCCCTTATCTTGTCCTTCTCCTCCATTTTACCCAGAGAGGTTAAACAACTCATTGGAAGTCACACAAATAATGAGTTTCAGAGTTTAGGATTGAACACAGGTCTTCTGACTCAATATTAGTTCAGTACACAGAGAGTTGGTGCCAGCACCTGAAAGGCAAGAAAACAAGAACAAAAACAAAACCACCATCTTTGGCCAGTCAAGCCTAGCAATTTGTTATCCAGCCAAGTGGTTTTCAACTTTAGGAAAGAAAGAAATTGCTTTCCTGAAGGAAAAAATTAAAGAAGCAATACTCATAGGCCTTTACCCCGGGGGAAAAGGAATAAATAAAGCAAGAAGTTTTTAAATCATCTATCAGAAACAGCGGGCTCCTTGACTGAAAGCAAAATTGATTAAAGTGACCCTGGTTCTCTAACTGTGCCCCTTTCTTCAGAGAGGGAGATGGCAGAGCAAGTTAGCAAATAGCTAAAATGACCAATGAATCTCTCATTACCACCCCTGACCATAAATAAATAAATATCTAATACATAAATAAATAATTATAACCATCCTTGTCATGCATTTTTACCTATCCTGCCTCCCTAAACATCAAGCCTGGATTTCACCACCATCTACCGTCTCATTTTCTACTTACGTATTGCTGACAGCACGACTGTGCTGACTGGGTCCTCTATGAATTCATTAATTTAAACTGAGCCCTCATTGCTGCTTTGCAGTCCTTTTACTTTATTTGACTCTGTTTTACTCCCAACAGCATCTCTTTCAAATCTTGTCTTCCCTACTCAGGCCACATATACACTGTCTCCTTCCTTCTTTTCAGCAAAGGGCCTTTTCTCGTACTTTACCAGGAAAACGGAAGCCACTCATCATGAACTCTCTCCTCCCCAATTTCACAATTCAAGTCTCTTAAAAATTTTTCCATTTACATTCCACCTTTGTTATATTCTCTAAGGAAGATATAGACCTCCTTGCTTAGGCCAAACTCTCAACTTGGGCCCCTTAATTACAGACCTTCCTTTTCCCCAGAGTTTGCCCCTTCTTTCATTTCCTTTCTCTTGTTTTCATTTTTAATCTCTATTTCTTCCTTCCATGCTTCCTACACTCTCACATTAGTCTCATACGTAAACAGCACGACCACCTTTAAGTTAGCCTTCCTATCTTTCCTAGATGTCTCTACCCTTTTCCTACTAAACTTAAAAATAAACTTCATTGTCTCTACTTTACCATCTCCTACTTACGTTTCAATCCCATGTAATTTGATTTCCATCCTTACCTACTACTCTCTCTGAGGTTAACAAAAATCTCTTAATTGCTCAGTCTTCTGACTTTTCTAAGTACACCCATTTCTCAATGTCTCAGCTTCTTTTACCTCTGTTGACTGTCTTTTCGTCTTGAAAACCCTGATGTCCATGATAAGTTCTTCCATGTTTATATTCTGAGGTCTGACAACTTTTCCCAGTATCATTTCCTTCATCATTGCCTGTGCCCCTTCACTATATGTTGGTGTACTGCAGAAATCTTTGCTACGTTTTCACTTTTTTTTTTTTTTGGAGGGAATGGAGTTTGATCTTGTAGATTCTTCCTGACTTCTAGCCCAGCACTCTATCCACTGTGCCACCTAGCTGCACCTTTTAATAGTTTAAAACTATATCAAAACTTGGGACACTATGTATACACATATATATATATACATATATATGCATATATATGAACACATGTGCATGTGTATACATGTATGTATATGCATTTGTACAAATGTACATATATGTGCACTTATCTCTGGGCTTTAGTCTGCATCAGTCTCCTTGACATCTTTGGCTGGATATTCCATGGCCATCTCACACTCAATGTGTCCTCTGAATGTACTCATTCTCCCAAGTTCCTCATTTCTGCCCATGGCATCAGTATCCTTGGAGTCTCTGAGATGCACTACCTCCAAGTCACCCTTAACTCTTCACTCCTCACCATCTCTCTATACCTTACACATTAGAGGCAGCTGCACAATGCAATAGATGGAGCAGTGATCCTGAAGTCAGGAAGACCCAAGTTCAAGTCTGGCTTCGTATGACCCTGGGCAAGTCACTTAACTTCTGTTTATTTCAGTTTCTTCAGTTGTAAAAATGAGGACAATAATAGGATCTACCTCCCAATGGTGTTGTGAGGATCAAGTGAGATAATAATTGTAAAGCACTTATCACAGGGTCTAACACATAGGAGGTGCTATATAAATGCTAATCATTGATGTTGTTGTTAGTATATATAATAAATAGAAAAATGTTTTTGTCCTGCCTTCACAACATCTTTTTTATCTTTCTCTTCCGTCATTCTGCACATATGTCTGCTACTCATATTTGAAGTCCTGTTACCTCTTGCCTAGAGTATTGCAGTAGCCCTGTGCCCCTCCCCCCATGCCTGCCAACTGTTCTCCCTACTTTCAGTATCTCCCCTCTGGATTCTGTCCTCCATGGAGCTGTCTCTTCAGAGATGGTGCAGTGCATAGACTACTGTACCTGAAATCAGCACGACTCAGATTCTCAGTAGCTCTGTAATCCTGGAAAAATCATTTAAATTTTGTCTGCCTTAGTTTCCTCATCAGCAAAAATGTATGTAATAGCACCTACCTCCCAGGGTTGTTGTGAAGATAAAATGGGATCACATTTGTCAGATGTTTCGCAAATCTTAAAGCACTCAATAAATTCTAGTTATCATCATCTTCATCATCATCACCGCTGCATGTCTATCATGTCACTGTCTCATTATGAAGGCTTCAGGGGCTGTTGTGACTGAGATAAAGTACAAACTCATCAGTTCATGCTTAAAAGTCCTGCACAATCTGCAGTCTCTTCTTCCAAACTGACTTTACATTATTCCCTCTTTTCCCACCCCCCAATATTCCAGCTAAACTGACCTCTTATCTCTTGCCTTCATGCCATTTCACAGGTTGTCCCCCTCCATGTGTTTCTTCACCTCCATGTCAAGGCTTAACTCTGGTGCTACCTCCAATTCAAGACTTTTCCTGGGGTCCTAAGCATTAGGGTTCAATACCCCCACACTTCCAAATATCTTCATGTTGTGGCTGTATAAATCCTGCATGCATATATCTGGGTATGTGTTTTATCTCTTAAATAGAATAGTATCTTCTCAAGGTCATGGACTCTTTCTTCCGTGTCATTGTATCCCCAGTTTCTAACACAAACTAGACATTTGATATATTTTCAATTGAACCAAATTTTAAAAGTGACTAGATAACACTAATGGATTATTGGAGGGACCTAAGGAATTCAACTTTTCTGGTATGCTATTAACATTGATGGAAAAAGCTTCTTTTCCAGGTTGACTCTATTTAAAAGCACCATGCTTTGTACAAAGCACTGCCTATGCTGTTGTTTTGGTTCCTTTTTCATCACTCTCAGTGATTTCATCATACAATTTCCCACTTTCTGTGAATTCTTTATATTCACCATTCCTTACTGTACTGTGATAATCCACTAGCTTTACGTACCATAATCTGTCTAGCCAGTCATTCCCCAGTTGTTGGGCACACGTTTTGTTTCTAAATTTTTGCTACCCCAATTATTCCACGAACTTAAAAAAAAATCATTTAATGTCAGTAATCTTAGCAATATTATCACAGTAGTGGGATCTTTGAGTAACAGGTCATGAACAATTTTGTATTTAGTGGCACATAAAATAGAGTTAGAAGGAAAGATGAAGATTTAGAAGGCAAGATGAATTTTAATTTTTTCATTGTAAAATTTTATTTTTAATTTCTGGAATGAAACAAGCATTTCTATAACATAGTACAATAAAAATGATTGCACATGAAACTGCAAATCCACTATGTACAACTTGATACTCCTTTCAAATATACAACAAAATTATCATGTAAATTTATCTTTCTTTCTTCCCTCTCCCCTCCCTGCTCTAGAGATGGTTACCATTAGACACAAATAGGTATGTGTACACACACACACACACACACACACACACGGACATATGTAAAATTATTCTATACAGACTTCTATCAGTTCATTCTCTGGATGCAAATAGCATCTTTCTTCAATATGTCCTTTATAGTTAATTTGGATATTTATGATAAGTCAAAAAACTCATTCAAAACCATTCTTAAAAATATATGCTGTTACTTGGTTCTTCTCATTTTGCTCTTCATTATTTCTTGCAAATCTTTCCAAGTTTTTCTAAGACTGTCGAGCTCATCATTTCTTATAGCACAGCAGTATTCCATCATAATCATATATGACTTGTTCAGTCATTCTCCAGTTGATGAACATTCCTGCAATTTCTAGTTCTTTGCCACAACAAAGGGAACAGCTATAAACATTTTAGAAGATGTAGATTCTTTTCCATTTTCCCTAATTATCTTCAGAAATAAACCAAGTAGTAGTTTTCCTGGGTCAGAGGGTATAAGTAGTTTAATGACTCTTTGGACATAATTCCAGATTGCTCTCTAAGCTGAATTTTAAGGCATAAGGGACATCTGAAATTATTTAGAATAATAATGGACATAGTAGTGTGATAAAAAGAATAGCAGATAATCACTACTTGAGTGCTGTCAGATTGACAGATGTTAACCCTGGTTGATATGTACATGAAATTTGTTACTCAAAATATTCTAATTTTGAAATACGATATAAGTAATATTTTCCATTAAGAAGAAAATAAATAACTTTGTAGTTATATTGAAATATGTTGTGAAGTAACATGAGTTTGAATTTAAGGAAAGAACACGGTTAAACACAAGTGTTAGGTTTTTAGCTAAATACTTCCTTTCTTAAATATTCTACTAGATTTTGAATGCAAAATCCCAGACCTTCTCAGTCATTTTAAATTATTTATATTGCATGAATCCTATAAGGCAAGGGTTTTTAAAATGGAGTCTGTGAACTTATTATAGTATTTTGAAAACTTCATTTACATATAATTTTAAAATTTTCCTTTGTATTTTTATGCATTTAAAAACATCATTGTGAATCTTCATGAGACCACCAAAAGAGTTACACACACACACACACACACACACACACACACACACACACATACATACACACAAAGGTTAGGGGGATTCTTAGTAAAGGAACCCATAAAATATAAGTGTAATTATTTATTTAGAAAGGAGACATCATAACTTTTTATTTGAGATCTTCTAAACTAAGACTTTAAACCACAAGAAACATCAGGCATTATTATTTCAATTTTAGAGGAATGAAGACTGTAGATGAAAATATACAGGTCACCAAAGATGATGGCCTAAGTGCCAAAGATTACAATTGATCCCACTTTCCTAACTCAGTTCTCACTTTAGTTCTCCTTCACAATTTCTGCTCCTGGAAATTCAAGGCTCAACCAAGCCACAGACAGACAAAGTCCCTGCATCCTGGTCATGCTTCCTCAGTCTTCTGCAGCTAGTTCAAAAAATCAGAATCACTTTATCCACTTTATCCAGCATGGGGGTGGGGAGGAGAGCTCCTGAGTTTCTGGGCTCCTCTTCAGCAGAAGCTCTGCCACCACAAGTTCTCAGGAAATTCTGACTCAGTTCTTGATTCTCATTTCTCTTCTGTAGCTGCTGTGCCTCCGGAATGCTGGTTCCAAGAAATTCTGACCCTTCCTCTGTGGGGCTTTTCCTTACATACACACAGCACTAGCTGCTTCTCTTTCAGCCAGCCCCTTCCTGGCACATCAGGAAGAGGGGTTCATACCTTCTGTTTCTTTCACAGAGGTTTGATTAGTTACTAAGTGCTAAGTATCTGCTTACTTGCCAATACAAAAAGGGGTCTTCAAATTCAGTCATATCTCTCATATCAAATTTATTGGAAGAACTTGGAATGTTTAGCCTAGGAAAGAGAAAATTCAGGGACATGAGAGTTGTTTTTAAGTATTTGGAGACAAGACAACTGTCTTCAAACTGGTTTGTGGGGGAGGAATTGTTGTTCAATCATTTTTCAGTTATGTTAAACTCTTTGTGACCCCACTTTGTGTTTTCTTGGTAAAGATACTGGAGTGATTTGCCATTTCCTTCTCCAGATCTTTTTATAGATAGGGAAACAGATACAAAGAGAGTTAAGTGACTTGCCCAGGGTCACACAGTTAGTAAGTAAGCGTCTGAAATTGGATTTGAACTCATGAAAATTAGTTTTCCTGACTTTAAACGGGGCTCTCTCTCCACTGAGTTTCATCAACTGGGCCACCTAGCCATGCTGGAGGAGGAATTAGAGTATTCTGCTTGACCCCACAGGCTAGCATACTGGGAAGAAATGGGTAGAAGATGTAAACGGGTGAATTGAAGTTTGCATCTAAGATAAATATTCTAACAATTAGAATTGCTCTGGTTATAGAGGGCTACATCTGATATTATGGGTTCTTCCTTCTTGGATATCTTCCAGCAAAGACTGGATGTCTACTTGTCAGATGTGGTAAGAATTCATTTTTCAGGCATAGATTGGATTAGAATCAATGGTTCTTAAGCCAAGGTCTATGAAATTATATTTTAATTAATGTATTTATGACTAAATATAATTGATTTACTTTGTAATCCTCTTATTTATGCATTAAAAATATTGAGAGAAGGGGTCTGTTGGCTGCAGCAGACTACCAAAAGGGTGGATGACCCACATGAACAAGAATGGAAATCCTAAGACTAGACAGATGGCAAGTGTGTTTTCTTCCAGTTCTGTGATCTTGTAACAAATGATCAAGAAATATTATGAAATACCTCCATTTACCCTTCTGGATACCTCCATTAAATCATAAGTGTTTTTAAATGTTTTTAAACTTGTCCCTGTCTGATTAGTTGGGTCATAACTACATTGCTGTAACTTTTTAAAAACGAGTTGTTTCCTTTAAATTATGGAAGAAAATGCAATATCTGGCTTCTACTAAGTCTCACACTGATGCCTCATCATGGCATAGATTATATACTGGTAACTAAAGGACCATAGTGTAAGATCTGGTAACTTCTAAGCGGTAAAGTGTTCATGGGCCCAAATGGTTTTAGCAGAATGCTCGCTGTCCTGTCGGAGGACTAACCTGGCTTCCTTCAGAGAGGCACATTGTTAGAAGACTCTCTGCTCTATTGGGTGCTGATTTCTGCGTAACAGCAGTGAGCAAAAAGTCTCCATGAGGTATGAAGGTGTAGAGGCAAATGACTTGGTTCATTAAAGGCTGTACCCAAACTGGTAAAATCATAGTTCTTGACATAGGAAAGATGGAGAAAGTATCACATACTATTTAAGACTAGGACTTCAATCCTGTTCCCACTGTTATTCAATTTTTATGTTGTCTTGAATTAGTATTCTTCCTTGGTATTGGAATACACCATCATGTACGTCAAACTGTTTTTTATTAGGGGGAAATCAGTGCTGCTAAAGTAATCAGAAAAAGTAATTATCTTCCATATCCCAATTGATAACTACTGGAGAAAAAATAAATACAAAAAACGAATTAAGTTCAACATATGTCGGTTCTAAGAGCTTTGTGAGGCTGTATACAAAACCGGATTATTTTTATTCTTTGAATCCTCTAGGAAAGGTTTGCACATATTTGCATAATTTAAGTTTAACATTTTTTTTTTTTTTTTGCTTTTTGGAGGGCAATTGGGGTTAAGTAATTTGCCCAAGATCACACGGCTAGGTTGTTTTTTTTTTGTTTGTTTGTGTGTGCATTAAGTGTCTGAGTTCAGATCCGAACTCAGGTCCTTCTGACTCCAGGGCCGGCACTCTACTCATTGCACCACCTAGCCACCCCCATATTTGCATAATTTAAAAGAAAAGTAAAATTACATGATGTCAAATACATCACAATAAAAATCTCGGAACAACTTATTTCTGGGGAAACTTTATTTTTTTAATTTTAAAGTAAATTTTGCTCTCTTTTCAAATCACCATAATTTCTCTTAGAGACCCTTGCCTTTACATTTCCCAGGGAGCCGTCCCATGTTCAAGTAATATTCTAGAGAGGGAAAAAGGAAAAGAAAAAATAGCAAAAACGGTATATCAAAAAAGTTTGTATAAGGATACTATATACAGCAAATTTCTCTTGGATTATATTGAAATATTATTTGACCTGTATCCTTAATCCTAATATAAACTTTTGTTCTCAAGGAGCAAAAATTATCTCCCCATTAGAATATAAGCTTCTTGAGGGCAGGGACTGATTTTTATTGTTTCCTTTTTGTTAGGTTTGTTTCATTTTGTTTTTCCCTTTTTTACCCCTCAGCAGTTAGCACAGTTTGTGGTATATAGTAAGTGCTTAATAAATGCTTGTTGATCAATTAATTAATGACCATGAGCTTTGATGTAAGATGTCATAATGTCTTAAATTTTCAGATGTTTTTTCACATTTAAATCCAACTAACATTTATTATGTTCCTATGTATGATCATGAGATAAAAGGGTCTTCACAGATGAAATGAATGAAACATAAGCAAAAAGGTCTATAAGTATGGACCCACTGATAGGGTGTGTGTCATCTAAGACTCAGCTTAGCTAAATTTAGAAAGTCCCAGGACTTTGGGAAGGTTACAAGTGGCAGAGAAGATAGAATGTGAGTCTGGACTCAGACTTGCCTAGATACAAATCATACTTCTGATCCTCATTGACTATGTAACCAGGAGCATGTCTGTGATCCTCTCTGACCCTCAGCACCCCCATCTTGGACATGGAGTTAATAATACCTGTAGTACCTGACTCATAGGTTTCTGTGGGGATAAAATATGAAAAGTTAATAATTATTATTTAGATTCCAAATGACAGTGGTGTATAGGTGGATTTTCTTTTGCAACACTGGTTTTCTTTTTTAGTAAAAATGAAATTATAAGTGGCACACACCTATAATCCCTGCTACTGGGAATGCTGAGGCTGATAGAACTCTTGAGTTCAGATGTTCTAAACCATTGGGGGTAACCACATTAAGCCCAGTACCAAAAAATGAGTCCCTGGAATGGTAGGATAGACACCAGGCTTCAGAAAGAGGGGTCAATAAACTGTTTAAAAAATGGAGCAGGTCAAAGTTTCCTTGCTAAGCAATGGGTTTTGAGTCCATAAGAGGTCACTGCACTTCCAGACTATGTGAGATGACCCAGTCCCATAAATAAACAAATAAATGAGTGAATGAAAAAAAATCACATAAACACACACACACATATATACATACATATGTGAACATATACATATATACACAAATATATCTATACGCAAATAAAAAGCCCTAGATGCCTATTGTCTCAGGGACAATTCCCTCTCTCTTCCCTTTTCCCCTCCCTCTTTCTCTCCCCACTCCCACATATCTAATGAAAATAAAAAGTCCTAGATGTCTCTAGCCTTTGGCACATGTTTTGCTCTCACAAGACACTCCTTAGTACTTCCTCTGCCCTATCTCAACCCTTTCTTTGCTTTTTTTCTCCTTGACCCCACCCCCTAGGGTTACTCATGCTAAGCAGTTTCCTGTGATACTGCCTTTGTTCTGAGAATCATAAAGCATAATCCCATTATAGTTACACATATAATTCATGGCATTCCCTAGTCTGATTAATACCTAATTGGAGGAAAGCAATCAGCTCACTGAAAATTTTTCTGAGGTTGTACAATAAACAACTAATGGCTTATTTTCAAGTCTTTAATTTTGAAATAAAGCTCTATTTTTCCTGCAGTCTGTCTTTGCAGTGTTGAAGAATGGTTTTAGGGTTAGAAATTTGTACTTTTGTGAAGTGGCTTTTGTTTGTCTAGAAATAGCTTCTGGGATGTGACATTTCAATCTTAATTACAGTAATTTCAGGTCTGCAAATTTATTTTGGATAACTGAAAATTCCAATAACTGGTATTTAGATAGTTTTTTTTTAATATAAAGTAAGGTAGGTTCCTAAGCTACCAAGAGAAACACTTGAATGGCAAGTAATAAAATTCAAGTCCACTTGCTTCCCAAGCCCATGCTTACTTATATTAGATCACAGGTCTTTACCTGTTTTTTGCCTCATGGATCCCTTTTCGTGGACCCATTATCAGAATGATATTTTAAACAATTAAAGGAAATGATAAATTTCAGTTAAAGGTCAACCAGTTTCACAGAGTACTTGAAACAGGACCCAGAATAAAAACCTTTGCATTAGATATTTGCAGTCATCTATTACACTTTTCTTTCTGGTGAAAAAAGTTAATTCAGTTTAGTAGATGTTTATTAGCATAGCTGGGTGACACAATGGCTAGCATACCAGATCTGGAGTCAGGAAGGCCTGAGTTTGAATCTAGCCTCACAGTTACTAGATGTGTGATCTAGGGCAAGTCACTTAACCATATTTACCTCAGTTCCCCTCATCTGTAAAATGAGCTGGAGAATGAAATGGCAAACCACCCCAGTATCGTTGCCAAGAAAACCCCCAGTGGAGTCACGAAGAATCAGAAACAACTGAAAGGACTGAACAACAACAACAAATGTTTATTACATGCCTGCTTTATGCAAGTTGTAGGTCCTGAGGGTAACATAAAATTTGGAGAAATCATATTTCTTGTCCTTATAGAATAGGTAGCTTAGAATGGAGAGGTGATAAATGTACAGATTTATTTGTATTGCATTACAAAATAATGTATACTGAATCCATCAAAGTAGGCCAGAGAAGACATATATATTGAAATTAAAGTAGGGAAGGTCATTTTGGATAGGTAGCTCCATTCCACTTCTTCATTTTAATTTGCTTCAACTGAAGACTTGCTGTGATTTCTCATTGGGATGTGGGGGTGGTCCTAAGTCACTACAGCAGTAGAGCACCAGCTTTGGCAGGTCCTATGAAGCTGGGAAGGTCTAGGGATGAATTGTATAGCTATTATCCATGGAGGAATCTAGCTAAATTTGGAGAAGTTCAGCATTTAATTTTCTACTGATTGATGAATTTGGAGGATATAGTCAGTTTTTGAATACTATCTACCATGTTTTAAAAGAGTTACATAAAGTCTATGTAGGTGGAGGGAGAATTCACAGTGACAAAATTATATATCCTTAAAGCATTCAAGTATTTAAATCCACAAATAGTAAGATTTTTATTTTGAGTTCCTTTTCATATCTCTCTATGTATATATGTATGTATAATATACACACATATGTGTGTATGCATATATATATACACACAGACATAAAGATTATGTAATATATACATATATTTATATCTTTGGTCCTATGATTATAAAGTCATCTTCATCAGTGAATCAAAAAGCACTTCTTAAACATCTACTATGTGCACACGTTGTGTGAAATACCAGGATAAAAATTTAGCTCTCCCATCTTTCATGGAATCTACTAGCATTTATCTACTGCTTTCAGGTTTGTAAAACATTTTCCATATGTTGTGACATTTTATATTTTATATGCCCAGGAATTCTGAGAGATGAAGCAAGCTGCCCATGTTTAAACACCTAGTAAGAAGTATCAGAGTCAGGCCTCAAACGTAGAACTTCCTGACTCCATACCTCCCCCTGTCCATGATAACATGATGCCTCTCAGCTATAGGATGCAGAACTTCATCTAGTCTAGTTCCTTTATAGAGAAACAGAGAGAGAGATGTTAAATTGCTTGCCTAAGATCACATATATTTTGTACAAAACAGAGATGAAGTTCAGATCTAGTTATTCTATCTAAAAACATAATACTAGCTGACATTTATATAGTGTCTAATCTATAAACGTGCCTGGCATTATGCTCGGCACTGCAAGTATTATCTTATTTAATCCTTAGAACAACCCTGGGAGGCAGGTCTTACTATCACCCCCATTTTACAGATGAGGGAACTGGGACAAACAAAGGCTAAGTAATTGGCCCAGGCTCACACAGCTAGTAAGTGTCTGAGGCTGGATTTAAACTAGGTTTTTCTGACTAGACTCAGTGTTCTATCCACTACACGACTTAGCTTCCTAAAATTCAGTCTTATTTTATATACACCACTCTACCTGGATTCAAGTGACCCTGGGAGTCCAATGGCTTTTATTGTTGAGACTGGGAGATTTGATGGAGAATACAGTAATTTGGTTGTTTTTTCATTTGTCTCATTGTTCCTGTTGCTGTTTTTAAGAATGGATCTAACAGTAAATTTCTTCAGTCTCTCTTCTAACCAACAAATAAATCCTCAGAGAGGAAATAATGAAACTAGCCACAATGGAACTATCGCAGTGGCAATTAGCAACACTTCATAAGGACTCAAGAAGGATGAAATCAAGGGAAACTTCAAACCCAATCAGGGATTCCTTAAAACATTTAGGAACTTATTCTTCTCAGTGGGTTAGTAACTTAATTAGCTTTAAGTAAGAGTTTTGTACATTCAGCAAAAGGCCATTAGGTGGTGCAGTGGATAGAGTGTCAGACCTGGAGTCAGGAAGACTCATCTTCTTGACTTCAAATATGGCCTTGTTCGCTTACCAGCTGTGTGATCCTGGGCAAGTCACTTGACCCTGTTGGCCACAATTTCTTTATCTGTAAAATGAACTGGAGAAGGAAATAGCAAACCACTTCAGTATCTTTGCCAAGAAAGCCCCAAATGGGGTCACAAGGAGTTGGACACAACTGAACAAAAACATTCTAGAAAGTTCTGTTCTGGAAGTTCTATTCTTCTCTGAAATTAATATTCTGTTCTGATTTCTCTAAACTTCCTTGAAATGCTATAAACAACCATACTTCTCTAGAAGATAGTACCTAGGATATGACATAGATGTACTTAGGGAATATATCAATGAGTGAAAAAAATCAGAACATATCCAGAGTTTCATCTTTCTGGGGCTTAGTTGCTTTTATTTGGGAAGCTAGGAAAAGTTGCCTTTTAAAATGACAACAGCTAGGCTGTGTCCTTCAAAAACTCAACATCGAAGTGGATTTGTTAGGTGGTATTATATTCAACAGTAATTGTTCTGTATTAACACAAATGGCTTCCATATATCAAACAACAGAAATGTTCACCTTTGATAACCTGTCTACATGATGCTAACTGCCTATCAACCAGACACTATACCAAGATAAGTGCTTTAGGAGTTAGTGGACTTTAGTCCCAATGAGTCAGCAGTGAGATATAGTAGCCCTAAAGTAAATGGAATCTTAGGTTGTTTTAATAAAGATATAGTATTCAGATTGAGGAGGTAACAGTCCTGCTGAACTCTGTCCTAGTTAAGTTCCATATGGAGTATTGTGTGTAGCCTGGTCTAGGCTTCATATATTTTGGAGGATAACAATCGGTTAGTGTATGCAGAGGAAGATGGTCAGAACTGAGGAGATAAGAAACTAGGCTTATGATAGCAGTGTTTCCCCACCCTTCCTCTCATTTCCCCTCACCTCCTGTCCTTCTCCTCTCCTTTCTTTTCCTCTTCCTCTTCTTTCTCCTTTTCTCCTCTTCCTCCTCTTCCTCTGCTTTTTTCCCTTCTATTTTCCTCTCCTTCCTGACTTCCCATCATCCTCCCTTTCTTCTTTCTTTCAGTATATGAATAAATGTGGAGAGAGGAAAATATTTAATAATTTTAAAAAATATACATTTCTCAAATGGAAAGTACTTGGGATAGAAAGAAAGATAGGTATAGAAAGAGATAGATGCTCAATAGATAAAGAAGATAAAGATTAATATTGGCTTTGCCAATTATTGTTCACATGACTAAATTATTAATGGCATTATCATTATTATACAGATGCAAAAAATGATTTCAAAGTAAGTTAAGGAATCTGTTCAAGGTCACCCAAAGGTCAGAATTCAAACACTGGGCTCAGACTTTTGATTTCATACTTTTTTCATGATTTTTATTAAGCATGCTATCGAAAGGGATTCATGCTTTCATTTAGTGTTTGGTGTAAATGACATGAGGTCCATTCCAGCTTTGAGAATCCTAACCATCTAGTAATAAGAAGTTAAAAACCTAGGGGTGGCTAGGCTCCACAGTGAATGGACAACCGGCCCTGGAATCAGGAGGACCTGAGTTCAAATCCAGCCTCAGACACTTAAGACTTACTAGCTGTGACATTGGGCAAGTCATTTAATCCCAATTGCCCAGCCTTCCCCTGCCAAAAAGCAAAAAAAAAGTAAAAAAAAAAGTTAGAAACCTGGAAAACTCTTGAAATGTTCAAAGAAGACACTTGTACATTTTCCACAAGGTATTTGGAGGCTTCTATAACTCCTTGAAAAGTTTCTTTTAAATAATGGAGTTTGGCCAGAAGGGAGATGTATGTCTTTGTCAGCGTGTCCCCTGCCCCATTCTGAAGGCATCTATTTTCTATTGGTGGTAGAACCACCAGCTAGTTTCAGACTCCAGTACTCAGAAGCATTGTTGAAGCTAAGGAATCCCTATGAAATTGGTAATAAGAATTGACTTTCTTTGATCTGGGGATGATCCCATTTAGAGAATGTTTTAGCTCCTCAGCCTCAGCAATAAAGAAGTCCTTAGTATCTGTTGTACCTTATCTTTGTCTAAAAAGGATTCCCCTTTCATCACCTTCCAGAATTATTTCGTTCACTAATGGGGGGAAAATGTATTTTTAGCCAAAGGATTTTTTTTTCATTCTTTTCCATTCTTTTTTTTTTATGTTTAAACAAATACTTTATTAACTTCTGTTTTACATCATTCATTTCCGCCAGATTTTGAGTTACAATCATTTTTCCCCCATTATTCCCCTACCCAACCTCCCAGAATAGCAGTCCCACAAGATATCGCTTCCTCCAATCTGCTCTCTCCCATACCTTCTCCCATACCCCATCGACTTTTCCATTAGAGGAAGATGAATCTTTGTGTCCCAATGCCTGCACATCTTATCTCCAATTATAGCAAAAGAGTATTAATAATAGTATTTATATATATTTGAAACATTTAATGTTACGACCTCGAATTTCAGATCCATTTCCTTCCTCCCTTGTCACCCATTCCTTCTTGGGATATAAGTAATTCAGTATATGTTGTACATGTCTATGCAAAACATTATCATAGTAGATATATTGTGCAAGGAAGCTTATAATTCCCTCCCACTCATCCCACCCCCCACCTGGTCCATTCCCTACATGATCCTGTCCCTCTTCTATAGTCCAACCTCCCCTCACCTCAAGGATGCCCTCCCATCCATCATCCCTCCTCTCATCCCCCTTCCCCCTATCCTGCTGCAGGTTGAGATATCCCATTTAGTATGTATGTCATTTTCTCCCTGAACCAAATTCAATGTGAATGTGGTTTTGCCTTTTTAGCCTTCCTTATTCTCCCCTCCTTTGCAACCACTTCCCTTGTTTTTACATGGGATAGTTTACCCTACCCTGTCTCTCCCCATCTCCTCTTTCCACTTTCCTCTCTCACCTCATAATTTCATCCTTTGAGTATTCTCCCTTCCCAACAATTCAACCTATGCCCTCTATCCATATACACACACATTCATATGTATTCATATGACCACACCCCTTCTTCCATTATTTTCATAGTGTGAAAGATATCATCAGTCACAGTTATTGTTTTTCCATATAGGAATGTAAATAGTTCAACTTTGATAAGTTCCTTTTGATTTCTTTTCCCTGATTACCTTCTCAGGCATCTCTTGCTTCTTGTGTCTGGATGTCAAATTTTCTATTCAATTCTGGTTTTTTCCTCAGGAATGCTTGAAAGTCCTCTATTCCACTGAATGACCATATTTTCCCCTGAAACAAAATACTCAGTTTTGCTGGGGGTGTTGGTTTGTTTTTGTTGGTTTTTTGTTTGTTGTGTGGTGGGTGGGTTTTGTTGTGTTTTTTGTTGTTTTTTGGTGTTGTGTTTTTTTTGTTGGGGTTTGGGTGGTGTTTTTGGTTTTTTTTGGGTTTTTTGGGGTGTGTGGTTTTTTTTTTTGTTGGTTTGGGTTTTTTGGTTTTTGGGGTGTTTTGGTTTTTTTTGTTGGTTTGGGTTTTTTTTGTTTTGGTTTTTTGGTGTGGTTTTTTGGTTTTTTGTTTTTTTTTTTGTTTGGATCTGTTTAATAGTATCTTGATTTCTCATAAAGTCATTACTTCCATTTGCTCCAGTCTAACTCTGAAGGAATGATTCTCCTCAGTGAGCTTTTGAGATTCTTTTCCATCTGGCAAATTCGACTTTTTAAGGCATTCTTCTCCTCATTGCCTTTTTGGGCCTCTTTTGCCATTTGAGTTAGTCTATTTTTTAAAGTGTTGTTTTCCTCAGTCAGGCTGTTGACCCTCATTTCATACTTTTCCTGCATCCTTCTCATTTCTCTTTCCAATTTTTCCTCCACTTCTCTTATTTGATTTTTAAAGTCCTTCTTAAGGTCCTCTATGGCCTGCAACCCGCTCATGTTTTCCCTGGGGCTTTTGGAGCAGGACTTCTGACCTCACAGTCCTTTTCCTCTCTATGCCCCCAAAATAGGAGTCTAGGGTTGCATTTTTCTGTTTCCTTGCCTTGGCATGTTGCCACTTAATTGCTTGACTTTTGGGCTTGTTGCCACACTATGGCTTTAAGGCCAGATAGAGGAATTTTCGTCCCGAACGTGTGGGGGCAACTTCCGTTTCTGGCAAGCTGTAAACCCACCCACAACTTCCACCCTAGATCACAATCCAGATCCAGGGAGGTTAAAGCAAGAGCGATTACCCCCCAAGACTGATCGCTGGATCTCCCCACGATTTGTAGGCTGGGAGCTGGAAATGCCTTTGAAAACTACAAAGTGGCGTGTCTCCTCAGCGGCTTCTAGCCCCAGGGGAGGGAGCTGACGCATTCCCCAAATACAGGTCCCAAAGTCCATAGGACACTAACCTCTTACTTTGTCCTAGGCAAGTCTATGTTGATAATTCTGGAGTCTCCACAGTTCCTGGTGTTCTGGGGTTCCTCCAGCCGGCTGCTGGCCCTGCCGCCCTGGGGCTAAAACCTCGGTTCACGTGGACCTGGGCTCGGCTCGGCTCCTGCGCTCTGCCGGCTCCCAGACCACTGCGCTGGTCCTTCCTGCAGGGTGCTGGGCTGTCCTCAGCGGGAGGTTAGCTTCTCTGTGTCGTTCTGTGGGTGCTGGGGCTCCAGAAGATTTTCAGAGTCCTTTTTTACATAGTTTGTGGAGAATCTGGGGGCAGAGAGGCTTGGAAGAGCTGTTTCTACTCTGCCATCTTGGCTCCGCCCCCCCATTCTTTTCTATTCTTAAACTTTGCTATTTTAAATCCTGGGCAGTGCTTCTGAAAATACATGAATACATACTTAATTATTTTGACTTGTCTAACTAGGAGAAAACATATTTACAGTAGAAATATACACTGACATTTTTTCCTCTAAAACTATTTTTTCTTGCTATTCTTTTCATGTGATGAATGGATGTATATGTCTAATTCTTGAACACTTAAAATATATATTTTACTTATCTACCAGCTACATGTAAAACCAATTTCCAACATTTGTTCTTTAAAAGTTTTGAGTACCAAATTCTCTCCTGTCTTTTCTCCCCCCCCTCCTCTCACCATTGAGAAAGTAAGCAATCTGATACAGGCTATACCTGTGCAGTGAAGTAAAACATATTTCTACATTAGTCATTTTTGAAAAGAAAACACAGACAAAAAAAGTAAAAGTAAAGAAAAAGTATGCTTCAGTCTGCATTCAGACTTGGTCAGTAATTTTTCTGGAAGTGAGTATTTTTAAGCAGAAGTCCTTCAAAATTGTCTTGGATCATTGTATTGCAGAGAATAGCTAAGTGATGCACAGTTGATCATCAGACAATATTGCTGTTATATAATGTATACATTACTCTCCTGGTTCTGCTCATTTCACTTTGTATCAGTTCATTTAAGTCTTTCCAGGTTTTTCTGAGAGCATCTTGCTTGTCATTTATTATAGCACAATAATATTCCATCTCAATCATATACAACAACTTTCAGATATTTCATATTTTCTTCTATTTTTCATTTTTTGGTTGTGTTTTATTGTTTCTTGATATCTCTTGGAGCCATTAACACCCACTTGCCCAAACCCAATTTTTAAATAATTATTTTCTTCATTGAACTTCTGTACTTCCTTTTCAACTTGGCCAATTCTGCTCTTCAATACATTCTTCCAATACATTGGATTTTTATGCCTCTTTTACCATTTGGTCTATTCTTTTTTTTTAAGATGTTGTTTTCTTTATTATTTTTTGTGCCTCCTGTCTTTTTTTCATGATTTTCTTGCAGCATCATTCTCATTTCTCACCTCAAGTTTTCCTCTACCTCTCTTACTTGATATTTAAAATCCTATTTGAGCTGTTCCATTGCCTGAAACTAATTCATAATTTTCTTTAAGGTTTTGGATGTACCAGTTTTGACTTGGTTGTTTTCTGAGTTTGTATTTTGAGCTTTCCTGTCACCATGGTAGCTTTCTTCAGTCAGAACCTTTTTCTTCCGTTTGCTAATTTTCACAGCCTATTTCTTGACTTAACTCTATGCTAAAATGGGGCTCTTGCTTCCAGAGTGTAGGGGGCACTATCCTAAGCATAAGGTTTTTGTTCAGCTATTTCTGAGATAGTTATGGGCACCTCTAAGTTTTTATTTCTTCCAAGGTGGTATGATCTAGGAAGAGGTGTATATACTATTGCTCTGGTCTGTGAGTTCCAAATTCTCTCCTGTCTTTTCTTACCTCCCCCCAACCATTGAGAAGGTAAGCAATCTGATATAGGCTATACATGTGCAGTGTACTTTTTCTGCCCTGGAAGTGTGACCACAGTCTGTCTTCCCCTGCAGCTATAAGTTCTGGTTTGCTAGAGCTCTGCCTTGCCTTGGTACTGAGACCCAGGATAGCGACCCAGACCCAAGTAAGGGCAATGCAACAGAGTCTTCCTCTGGTACCAGTAAAGGGACCCCTGTATTCACCTGTGACCAGTAGTCTGACCCTCTTCACTATTTATGGACTGAGTAGTTCAGAATCCCCTGTGCCATTACTGATTCAGTCATCCCCAGGGCCTGCTGCTGATTGGCTGGGGCAGAGACTGTACTGGACTGCTCTCCACTTTCACCCTGGTGCAACATGCCTTTCCTGCCAACTTTCTCAGTTGTTTTTGCCTGGAAAATTTTTTCACCTTTTCTTTTGTGGGTTCTGCCACTCCAAAATTTGTTTTGAGGCATTGTTTAAAGTTGTTTGGAGGAGTTTGGGGGAGAGCTAAGGAGAGTCCTTGCCATTTCTCTGATATCTTGACTCAACCTCCTACTCTTGAACATTCTAATGGAATTTGTTCTTTAACTATATATTGATAATATTTGTTTTTAATTCCAGTAGTTTCCTGATACATCAATACACTCTGATAATACCAGTCTTATAACAAAGGAAAACATTAAAGTTCAATTGTCAGAGTATATATTGACTACATATATGCACCCTCCCTTTCTACCAAGAAGAGGAGATTGTGTTTCATCTTCTGTTCTCTGCAAAAGATTGGTCATTACAATTAATCGGCATTTGTCTGAATTTTAATGTTTTTCTTTATATTACTATTGTAGTTGTGTGGATTTTTCTCTTTACTCTGATTACTTCAGTCTATATTGGTTCATATATGTCTTACTATGGTTCCCTGACTCTGCATATTCTTAGTTTCTTACAATGTGATGATATCTCATTATATCTAAATGTCATATTTATTCTGCTCTTCTTATGTATCTGTAGACATAACATATATGTATGTGTGTATTTTAAATTTAATATACATAGCTATACTCAGGAGCAGAAATTAGTTTTCCAACCATTTTATAAACTCCAGATTAGATATTTAGCATACATTTATATGTGCAAGGGTACTGAGAGGTTATCTAGTGTTACTTCCTTATTTAAAAAAAATGAGTTAACTGAGGTCTAGAGAGGTTAATTAAATTGTCCAGCATCATATAAGTAGTAAGTGGAAGGGTCAAGATTCAAATTCGAGTCCTTTGAATCCAAATGTGTTTCCTTTTGTAGCAACCACCCTCCCATCCTTGAAGTCAATATATTAGTTTAAATTCCAAGTCCACTAACTCACAAGTACAAGAAGAGTCTCTACTTTTATTCATTATAAATTGTGAAGATAGCCATTAGAGAAAAGCCAGTTCCCTTCTTAGGCTCTCCTGCAATGCAGGGCTCCCTGGGTGGTATTTATGCCTAAGCTTTGAATAGATATATCTAGCCATGTCTTAGCTGCCTCCTATCTAGATTCTGCAATCTTCTTCCTGGCCTTTATCCTCTCTAATCAGTCCCAAATGCTGCTTCTACAGTAATCCCCTAGCTTTTACTAATCTTCTCACCTCACCATTACTCACCATTTCAAATCCTTCCACTGGTTTCCCATTACATCCAAACCAATTATAAATTACTTATCTTTACCTTTTAGGTCTTCCACCCTTCTGGACTCCAGCTTCTGTCTTGTTCATTATCTTCCTGGATTCCTTTCACATCTCACACCTAGCAAGTGTGTTCTTCCCTCTTAGGAGAATGCCTTGGATTTATATGGTGTTTTTCTTCTGTGAAACTGAGAGCACTTCTCTGTATCTTGCATCATCTCACTTGACAAGATCTGTAGAAGATAAAAACAGATGTCTTTAGGTATCTGGAGGGAGAAAATAAGAATGAGTTAGTAACCTGCTGAATGTCACACATGTGCATGGCAACCTGGGAAGAAAGCCTCCAGGCCCTTATCACCCTTGCTATCCAATAGCTACCCAATAGCCACACCCCAGGTTCCTCATCCTGCCTTTGCTATTAAACCCTTTCTTTTCATGTCTTTTATTAACCTTCTATGATCTAATCAGTCAACTCCTATTTGTCCTTTAAGTCCCTCTTTAAAGTTAATTTTGGTGACCTTTTCCTAAATACATGTTATCCTGTGACCTTAAAGGTATGGTGAAATTGCCTAGGAACTAAAACAGTTACTGGCTTTTTTCTTTAATGTTTGAGCACTACATCTGCATCTGACTTTATTCTCTATCATGTCCAAATATGTACCTGTGTACTTTAAATTTACTAGCTGCCCTGTCCCAAGTATATATTCTCCAGTGCCAAGTTACAGTAGTCAATACAATTCTCATTCAAGAGAGCCACACCTTGATATTCTGATGTCATTGATGTAGTCTCCTTCCATCTACACAATCCCTGTACATTTCAGTAGTTGTCAGAGACAAAAGAATTGACCATGGCATCCAGTGTTCAACTGAATTAGTCATGAGCATAGGAGAATTTGACTAGTCTTGTCCTTGGGTGACTGATGCATAGTCCATTGCTGGGCCTGTATTCAAAGCTTATCCAGTTGTGTAAGTAGGACCCCTTGAGCCTTGGACTCTGCTAACATAGTCTTTGATACAATGAATCATCTTGGTGCCATGACAAAGTAGCATAAGAGAATGTTAATAGAGAAATGATGGACTTAAAATTGCCCAACTATTTTCAGTGAGTCTTCCTCTTTATAATTAAGTGGCAGTAAACCCTCATGTTTATAGATTGAATTTTTTTTGTCAAATAAAATGCTAAAAATGATAAGTCCCACTAAAGATTACTAAAGCCCCATGATTTGTGCTTTTGTGGTTAGAGAGGCCAGTTGCTTGAAGCCATATTGAGATGTCACTGTCTGATATTTTTAGATTTTTCACATTGTTCATGCATGAGTGCTCTGGGAGTTATTCAGTGAATCTGTGTCCCCAGAACACATTTTTCTCCTTGAGATGATCAGATCTTTCATTCTTTCCTTTCTCTCTCTCTTCTTCTGATTGTTTGTGGATAGTATCAGGAAATCATGCTGAACCCAAAACTATTCTTCTCCACCCTCCCACCCCCGCCATTTCAGTGAAAACCATTTAATCTTATTGTTTGAAAGGAGCAATTATTTTAAGAGTTTAGGTGTATCATACTTTTTGTTTCTGAAAAGAAAAAGTGGTAACTAAATGTTTACCAAATTAATCATGTTTTAATGTCCTCTGGAGCTCTCAATTTAATGATCCCCTGCAGTAAACTTTGTGATGTGAATGATAATTCCCCAATTTATCAGTTTTGAAAGTTTAAATGTTCCCATGTAGTGTCTTTTTTTGTTTGTATTTTTTATTTTGTTTGCTAATAGACATTCCTGTATTGTAGGATCTTGTTACCTTCCTTTTTGAGGACAGACCCTCTTCACGTTTTTTGTGTCCTGGACTTCCTTTGCCAGTCTGGTGGAGCTCAAGGATCCTTTCCCAAAATAATGTTTTTGAGTACATGAAATAAAATGCATTGGATTGCAGAGAAAACCGCTCACGTTGAAATAAGAGACAACTATATGTCTCAGTGGATAGTTTTGATTTTGAGTCAAGAAGACTTGCATTTAAATCCTTCCTTAGACAATTCCTAGCTGTGTGATCCTGAGGAATTAATTTATTATCTCTGTGCCTCAGTTTCCTCATCTGTAAAATGTAGTTATATAAAAAATACCTACCTCAAGAGTTGTTGTGAGGATCAAATGAAATGACTTATGTAAAATGTTTTGCAAACCTTAAAGCACTACATAAATGTACTACTATTATTTTTTAAATATAGAAGTATTATTTTCCTACTCAAGTTCATAGGTACCCTGAAGTTAAGATCTGTAGATTCCAGGGTAAGAACCCCAGCTTTAAAGGGAGGTATTTTAACCAAAATTGTTCTTCTACAACAACATGTATAAAAGTATTTTCTCGTTATTACCAGTTTAGCAATTAATGGCTTTCTTTTTTTCCTTTTTCTTTTTTTCTTTGTGGAGGGAGGAATGCAGGGCAATTGGGGTTAAGTGAGTTGCCCAAGGTCACACGGCTAGTAAGTGTTAAGTGTCTGAGGCTGGATTTGAACTCAGGTTCTCCTGACTCCAGGGCCAGTGCTCTATTTACTGAGCCACCTAGCTGCTCCAATTAATGACTTTCTTATATAACTTTCTCTACCTTAAACAGGTTGTGTTGCCTTAACTTTTATGTTATACATTGAACACATTTTAAATACATATATTTTTACCTTTCTTTGAAAGCCTCTGGAATCTTAAAATTATAGTCCATTCCCCCAGAAGTGTATGTATATATTCACAAATGCTTTATAAGGAAAAGGGACAAAAAGAAACCCAAGTCCTACAAAATTTAAGTGTTCCTTTAAATTCACGAGCATATTTTCTCTCTTGATATTGGTATTTTGTCTGGTATCATTTAGTTGGTGGTTTAATTACTGACATCTTTTCAACATATGAACATATAAGCCAATAAAAACTAATTGCCTACAACAGCAGCTTTGTAGTAACAGTCTTTGATTAGGTGTGGTTCAGACAATATAATGTAGCATTATTAATGAAGACTTCTGTTTGAGTCTCTGAATAGGCTGGATAGGACCTGTTTTATAGAAATGGTTATTAAAGTCAAGCTCAGGTGTGTCAGATTTTTTGAGCATTTTGTTTATATATTTTGTCATTTTCAGTGGCAGGAATGCTTTCTGTGTTCTAGAAGCAGCCTACCCCACTCACAATCTTTGTTTACATGTCACCTTCTAAATATTTAGCTAAGCAGATGTTCCCAATACATTGTCACAAACCGAAGGAATCAACTACAGGTTTCTTGTTTATCGTAAAAGCTAAGGTTAAGGAATTATGGATATAGTAATAACTCCCAGGAAGTAAATTCAGATCAAATGCAGATTTGGGGAAATTTGGTGTTTACTATGACAGACTGACCATGTACTGTTATTGTATCTTAGCACTTTGAGGACAAGGCAGAGATGGATGCTGGACATGGATAGTATACGACATATTGCAAATGAGGAATTATACAGAAAAAAGAATATTGAGGGAATTACAGAGAAATATATGACTGTACCAAAAAATATGGTGTCTCTACATTCACTTTGTGAATAGACTTGAGAATAACCTACATGGAAATAGCTATCATATAGCCTATGTGCTCCCTTGGTGTCCATGCAATATCAAGAAAACATGAGGTCATCCCCCAACATTGGGGTTCCCTCCTTGTGGCAAATTTGTGGAAGAACAAGGATAAGTATCATAGCACTAGGGCAAGCATGGATTGGTTGTGTCTGGCTCAATGGAGGAAATAGCAGACTGGTGGGATCAGAGGTACATTAAAGTGTTAGACTATTGTTGGTGATGATGAGAAAGTAGTTTACTAGAAGTTTCTGCCAGGCTGGCCTGGGCAACAGGGTTATAGGTAGACTTCAGCCCAGTGTTGATGCAGAGTATTGAGGCATATGGACACATGGCTCCACCTCTCCTAGAATGAGGGCAGTGATAGACTGGAAAAATCTCAGTAACATAGGGTTCTTTTTGGAGGGCAGTTAAGTGACTTGCCCAAGGTCACACAGCTAGTTTGTATGTTAAGTGTCTGAGCCTGGATTTGAACTCAGGTCCTCTTGACTCCAGGGCCAGTGCTCTATTCACTGCACCACTTACCTACCCCCATAACATAGGGTTCTAGATATAGGGCTAGAAGGGATCTCAGAGGCAATCTAGTGCAAAATCTTAAATTTTACAGGTGGGAAAACTGAGGTATGCCTAGAGCAGCCAAGTGATCTAACATCATACAGATTATAAGTGTCAAAGGTGGGATTTGAATCCAGGTACTCTGACTTTAGACCTAATGGTAATTTCCTGTGCTACACTGTGCATTTTTGTTGTTGTTGAGTTATTTTTCAGTTGTATCTGATCTGTGACCCAATTTGAAGTTTTATTGGCAAAGATAGTGCAATGGTTTGCCATTTCCTTCTCCAACTCATTTCATAGATGAGGAAACTGAGGCAAAACAAGGTAAAGTGACTTGTCCAGGGGTCACACATCTAGTAAGTGTCTGAGACCAGATTTGAACTCAGGAGGATTTCTTCCTGACTCCAGGCCCTCTAGCACTCTCTTCACTGAACCACCTAGCTGCCCCTTCTACACTGCAAAGAAGCCCTCTGACTGAGGAAGGAACTGGTGTTTTATTCAAATAAATGGGGTTCTTCCTTTTGCTAGAGTCTAGCCCTCCTTCCATAATGCTTCATCTACATACCTTTAAAAAATTCTGCATCACTAAGTTCTTGTTGGTCACCAATATTCTGTTAAGAAATTAGCTTTCTCCCCAGTTCCACTGACCTCGTTCCATTCTGAAGGAGGAGTGATAGCATTTTCCATTCCATAGCTATTATATTTCAAGAGCTCACTAGACTTCAAGATGTCCAAGAAAGGGGCAAGAAGTAAACTTGTTGATGCAACTTGAGGTTCATGAAGGAGTCCCTTCCCTGATAAAGTATTTACTTTCCCTCCCTGGTTATAATACTAAACTAAAATTTCTTATCAGTTCATTGTAAATGAGAACAACTCCTTCCTGTGTGTTGAAGTCTCTTGATTTGATTTTAAAACACCAAGCAGTTTTATGACGTAAAACAAAGGCCTATTCACCAAAAGGCTATCTGTCTTTTTTTCTTCAGATTAATAAAGAGTTACAGTTAATATCATATAAGCAATACAGAACCAATATTGTAAACACACTGCCAAGGATACAGTAATTTTACCTTAAAGCTTAAAAAACATCTAGGTTATAAATTGGAACTAAGTGGGGGAGGGGGAGTAGGCAGAAAGGGAAAAGAGTATCATAAGTTTCTATTTGAGAAGGAATATAAAGTTAACAAAACCATTTGACCATGATACTTTTCTTCAGAAATAATCTACAAGGGAGAAAAAAAAAGCCCTGATTTGGTTCTATTTTGTAGTCCACATGATGTTAAAAATTTTTTTGGTTGTTATTATGACTCAAAAATTAGTCATCCACAATATCTAACATAGATCTTTCTTAAAGACGATTGATTCAGGAAGCCTGGAAGAGAGAAATCCTAGAAGTCTGACCTTCAGATCAGTTTAACTCTAGATCAATAGAACATTACTTACACTGATGCATTATAATTTTTAAAGCCCCTTTTGCTGCCAAGAAATTATTTTACTTCATTTAAAGCAGTGAAAAGAAGTCAATATAGAGAGAGATTTGCCCCAGTCATAAATTGCTGATCCGTGCAAAATAGGCCAGAAACAGAAATGTGTCCAGGCTTAGAATTTACATCTGAGTCCTGCCATGTGTAGAATGCTGTCGGGGCCTGTGAGCTTTGTCTCCTGGCTCCTACTCAGTTATACTACTGAACTCGTAGCTTTCACAGGACCTTGAGGCAGCATCTTCTCTTGAATTTGAGCCAAGATCTGAATGAAGCTCGAGGCTTTTTTTCCCATTTCTACTTCACCATCTGTGGCTCAATCATGTAATCTTCCTCCTTATTGGAATTAATAACATCGATCTGTCTCCTCAGGCTATTATTGGACTTAACACTATAATTCAGCCTCCTCAAACTTAAATTGCTTCATGGCCTTAGCCACATTATTGGTACATTAATATAAAATAAAGTTCCTCTTTCCTGATATATGTGGATCAGCATAGAGAGATCCAAACAAAAAGGATACCTTGACAGGAGTCTTACTTGATCTCTCTTTGTCTATATAGTGGAAAGAAAACTGGATTTATAGGTAGATCTGAGTTTGAATCCTGACTCTTCTCCATATGAGTGACCTAGTCACTATCCATATTAATGATGCACTGGGCTACATAATTCTTTCTAATTCTAATCCAATAGAAGGTGGTAAATACAGGAATAGTTTCATTATTCTTTTTATCCCCAGAACCTAGCATAGTGCTTTCTACAGGGTAGGCATTTAATATGTGTTTGTTGAATCACAGTACAAAAATGAAATAAATCCAGTTACCTCACTGACATTCAGAATCACAGAATGGGACAGCTGAACGGCATCTTGGAGACCGGCTCTTCCTTATCTCACCCCACCCCTCCCTCCTTTTATAGATGATGAAAATGACACTGACAGAAATGTAATGATTTGTCTAAGATCACACAGCCAGGAATTCAAACCCAAGTCTTCCTGATTCCCAGCACTGCCTCTGCACCATGCTGTTTCTGAGTGTCATTTGCAATGTCTTCTTAAGTTGAATGGTAATGTGTCTTGAACATATTAAAAATTAATCTGAGCATTGTGTCCATCAGAGGATTTTACATAGTGCTTATCTGTATAGTACCAACAGCTGAAGAGGAGTCATTTTAGAGATAAATTCCTGAATTCTCCTTAAGGATGTTGGTCTTCTTTGTACTTAGTCAAAAAGTGTTTAAGTGAGTGCAATGTGTCAGGCAGGCTCTAAGTGATGAGGAATATGAAGAAATATGAGCCCCTTACTCTCAAGGCACTAACAGTCTAATGGGGGAAACACGTGCAAATGTACAAACAATCTATATACACGATAAATTGAAATAATCAGCAAAGAGAAGGCCCTAGAATTATGAGGGATCAGGAAAGACTTCTTATAGAAAGTGGGATTTTCTCTAGGACTTGAAAGAAGCATGGAGGCAGAGTTGAGGAGGGAGAACTTTTAAATAACCTAAGATAGTAACTTTAACCCTGAATATTTCAGCAACAAAATGACCCTTCTCCAAGGGATGAAGCATCAGGATTAGGGCAGCTGGTATTATTCACAGAGGCAGCCCTAGACAGACTCTGAACGTGACTTTCATCATCCCTTTTCTGATGTAGGCTATGAGTGGGTTCTCAAGTTGCATTAGTCATGACCTTGGACAAGCCCATGATCAGGGTAGAAAGACCCAAGCTCAGATGTTGCAGGAAGTGCAGCTATACTGATTCTCCCAGCATCAGTCTGCTTCTCATCTGAAATCACCCTTTCCCACTATGTGGCACCCAAAATGTGACTACTGTAGTGCCCACACAGTCAATCGCTGCTTATTTCATCCACTGCTGACCTCTTGGAAATAGGGGGCAAGGGGTATCAATGGGGTGGAAGAATTAGGGAGAAGATTGAGTAAATGTACCAGTGTAGTAGGGGCAACTAGGGTTCAGTGGTTAGGTAGAGTGCCAGGCCTGGAGTCAGGAAGTCTCAACTTCAGGAGTTCAAATCCAACCTCAATTACTTACTAGCTATGTGACTTTGAGAAAGTACTTAAACATGTTTGCCTCAGTTTCCTCATTTGTAAAATGGACTGGAGAAGGAAATGGCAAGCCAATCCAGTACCTTTGCCAATAAAACCCCAAATGGGGTCACAAAGAGTTGGACACAACTGAAAAACAACCAGTGGAACTTCCCAAACATAGCAGAGGGACTACATGTGTTCTCTTATGCCTTGGCACCCAACTACATATTGTTTTTCTTTCTACACTGCCATAGTTCCCCCTGAAAATCAGTCCCTATGAATGAACTCAGCCTAAAAAGAATTTAAAAGCAAAAGTAACTTCTGGGTATCTTCTAAAAATCCAGGAAAATTGTTTTATATATATAGAAGGAAGGGCAATGGTTCTTCTTTAAATCCAAATCAATTGGTAGTCATCTGCTTAGTCAACTTTAAAGCTTTTGGGGGTGTGGGAAAAGAGAAATGCAAAAATCCTTTTGTTTGCATCAGAGAAGTAAATGTTTTCTGATCTGCAAATGGCGTGATGCAACTGCCTGACTGGCTTACACATACATCAGGCAGCTTTTATGGAGCTGAAGGTGACTGAAGAATGTGATAGAAGGGCATGCTGTTTAGAAAATATGCCAAGAATGTTCATAGGTCTGTGAATCAGCCTGAGGTTAGAAGCTGTCAGAATAGGTCAGCGAGCAGAGAGAGATGTCATGGAGCTGCAGCTTGAGTGCACTGCAGCTCTGCTGACCTCTTAATGGAGATAAGCTGTTACCTTTGATGAATTAATGTGGAATTATCTGAAACCTTCATAGCAAACGGAATCATAAATTAGGTTTTGAAATAGACTTAAAGCAAATATTTTTTTTCCTTTAGCAGAAAATAAAATGCTTAAAGATTCCTTGATTTGGGTGAGGAAGGGGGAAAGTACATTTTTATTGATTGATTGGTTTTTACTCTTTGTGATGTTTTGAATTCAATTCTACTTACTGTTTCCTCTTACATTATTTGCCTGTTTTAAATTGCACAAATGTCTCTCCCTTTCTCAAGGAGTAAGTTTTATATTAGGTCTTGTATTCCAAGTGAAGCACATATCGTTGGTCGTGGTTTGTGAATAAGATATTAATGTTAAAGACACACAGACATATAATATATACACAATTATATATTATAGAACATGTATATAATTTAATATTGTATATACACACAAAATAGATAGCAACTGGGTGGCACAGTCGATAGAGCCTCGACTTGGAGTCAGAAAAAGTCATCTTACTGAGTTCAAATCTAGCCTTAGACACTAGCTGTGTAACGCTGGTCAAGTCATTTAGCCCTGTTTTGCCTCAGTTTCCTCATTTGTAAAATGAGCTGGAGAAGAAACTGGCAAACTCTCTCTTACGTTTGCCAAGTAAACCCCAATGGGGTCACAAAGAGTTAGATTGAAAAACAAGTGAACAATAACCACCATATATGTGTGTGTTGTGTATGTGTATATATGTAGTTGTGCATGCATGTATGTGTATAGGTATGGGTGTATGTATACACCCATACCTAAATGTACAAACAATGGTCCTGATTGAATGGCTTACATATTTTTAGGGACCTCTAATTTCTTTGGCTTATTTATTGCAGCAAGATGATTAAAAAACTTTATCATCTAGCACTCCCAAGAATATTCACCCAGTCTCCTTACAAGCACAGCAGTTCACAAGGCTTAATACATAAATTTTATTGGAAAATGAATGGAAATTTAATGCCTCTCTTAGAAAGAAGCATTCCATCCATAATTTTCAGCACTGCCTTGGACGAAGCTCCAGTCTGGAGGGGGCTGAACTTGTTCCCCTTCAATGCCGTCCTCTTTTGATCCTCTGCCTCTGCTGGTTGCTTGCCTCCTGCAGCTCTCATCATCTCCAAGCAGATGTTGTTAGTTATGGCTTTCTGCCAACGTTCCTATCATTTGTCCTTTTCTACTCTTCTACTGTAGCTCTCCTCTGCTCTGGGAGGTGGTAATCCTCTTGCCTCTGTGTATGTCTTTTATAGATCCTACTTTTTGCTACCTAACACTGCTTCACTGCATTCAGGGATTCAGCTCTTCTGTAGCAGATTAAGTCTGTCACCCATATGCTTTCTGCCACCCAGCTATTCTTGTTGCTTCCTGCAGTTTGGCTTTCCTACAGCAGATGGTGCTCATCTCCTTCCCTGGGGAACCAGCTTACTCATGGGACCCATATGGGACAAATCTTTAAGGATTTTTTTAATAACCCCTTCTCTTCCCCCCCCCCAAACAAAACAAAATGACTTTCACATATGTGTACATAAGCCATCTTTTCTACATGGATTCCAAGTCTCAGACAGTAGATGTATTGGGAGAGGCTATGGGAAATGCTTCTTCATATGATTCCAAGTCTGTCTTTTGTCTATAGCCCCCATACAAGCTTATAATGAGTTACTTGCACCAATTTCTCTGTCCTCCAGTGTCCAGACATATTTCACACCCAAACTGCTTTTACATTAGCATTTTCTATTTAGTTTTAAAACATAGGAAAGAGCACTCATGCTCTCTCTACCAGAGAGCATGTTACCAAAGCCTGCACTCTCTACTAAGGGCAGCTAGAGGGAAAAGTAGATAGAACACCAGGTTTGTAGTCAAAAAGAATGAAATTCAAACCCATATTCAAACAGACACTTATTACCTGTATGACCTTGGGCAAGTCATTTAACTTTTGTTTGCTTCAGTTTCTTAGATTATAAAATGGAGATAATAAACTACCTCTTAGAGTTTCTGTGAGGATCAAATGAGGTAACATTGGTTAAGCACTTAGCACAGTGCCTGGTACATAGTAGATGCTATTTAAATATTGGCTGTTATTATTTTTATCTTTCCATTCCCCTATTTCCTCTAGGGTAAATGACCTGGGAGGCATGAGGGCAGAGCAGAAAGAGCTTTGGACTTGGAGTAAGGTCCTAAACACTATCTAGCTGGATGACTTGTGAAATCATTTAACTTCTCTCTCTGTCTGCTTCCTCCTCTATAAATGATGGAGATGAAGTTCCAATACCTGAAGCTTTCTCACAGGGCTATTGTGAGGTTCAAATGAGACATGTATATGTATACAGCCATACACACATATACGCACATGTATGCATGTATATGGCACCTTGCAAACCTTAAAGCACTGTAGAAGTGTGAACTGCCATATTTTTGCTTAGTAGCAACCGTAATAGAGTAATAAATAGTCAATAAGCATTTATTAACCACCTGATGTGTGCCAGGCTCTGTACTAAGAGCTGGGCACTCAAATAGAAAAGAGAGAACGACAACCCTTGCTTTCAAGGAGCTTACAATCTAGTAGGGGGAGACAATACAAAAGGAAAATGAAAAGCTGAAGGGTGGAGGGACTGATTATAAAGAAATCCAAAGAACCCAGAGGTTAAAGAAGAGATGATTGGGCCCCTCCTTATGTGGCTATTTTGGAGTTCCTGGCTCCATACTCCTCTCAGAGAGGCACAGGATACAGATGAGGTAGGTGGGAGTACCAAGGCTGATCAGATCCTGTAAGGTAATAAGGTGGTTTCCCAATGCTGAGGTTCCTGGCATCACATGAAAAATCTAAAGAAATCCAAATGATTGTTATTATTATTCAAATTAACCCAGAGTTATTTCATGAAAGAGGTTGAAAAGCAAGGGGGAAGGCAGAGTCAGCTGCCTGTGACTTAAATAGGGAGAGTTGTAGTTGTGTGTGTGTGTGTGTGTTATTTAAATGTATATTAAATATAGACTCCTACACAAAATGGCTAGCATATACGTAGCATAAATGTATTTAATATGTAACTAGAATGCTTTACTAATGGGTCATTTATGTAATGTACGTTCTAGTCATTTATCTATACATATTTAGTCTATCTGTATACGCACACAAATATACAAGAATGAATAAATGAAAATGCATGTGCCAAGCACTATACTAAGTTTTGGGCATACCCATGCAAAAGGAGACCCTCACCTCAAAGCTCTGATTTTTCAGTGGGGGAGACAATGCAAGAATAGGATATGTGTGTGCATGTGTATGTGTTTTACATTTTCTTCTCCATCTCATTTACAGATGAGAAAACTGAGGCTATCAGGATTAAGTGATTTCCCCGTAGTTAGTAAGTGTCTAAGGCTGGATTTGAACTCAGGAATATGAATCTTCCTGGCCCTAGGGCCGGTGTTCTGGCCACGATGACACTTAGATGCCCATACATATATGCACATGTATATACACATTTCTTTATAGCATATGTGTGTATGTGTTCTCATGTATCTCTGTCTAATCTGGGCATATAATTTGGTGAATGTCTCTTTCTTCTTTTCTTGTTCTTGAGGGATCCAAAATTGTTCAATCTGCAATAAAAGCATCTGAGGCCGAGTTCTAAGCCAAAAGCTTTTTATTAAAGGGTCTATGGCCTCCTCTAATGAAATGGACCTCAGATCTTCCTCCAGATCTGAGATGACCCCTTCCTTAGTTTTACATTGCTTGATGCCCCGATAATACAGTAAAAGCAGACTAAAGATACAGAATCTCATTGGTGGATAGACTTTTCCCTTGACCTGCAGGAGATTCTGCACAAAATACAGAATCCCATTGGTTGACAAACAGGCCAACAAGCAGACCTTGAAATCCGATCTTAACCTTTCAGGAGGTTCTACTGAGGTCACAAGCAAATCCATGGGTTGGACTGATAAATAGATTTCAAAACATCTACATGAACTAATGGGTTGGTAGAAAGGCAGGTCATAGGCTAGCAAACAGGTTCACTTATTGGCCAAATGTTCATGGCCATCTCCCCTTTTTGGGCAAGAGAGGGATAATGAGGGATGGAGGGGCCACGAAAATAGTTGGGAGACTTTCCATGTCATTGGGTCACCTCTGCCATGTTGGGTTTGGTCACAAAACAAGGCAAAAACAAGGGTGGAGGTCCTCTAGTTAGTTTCATATGCTAGAGCAAGTGAACTCACAAGCTACAGTTCACAGCTTGAGGGCCTGATATACAGAACTTGTTATCACTACCCCTATGAAATTATATCAAATTGATTAATATTGATTGGAATAAAATAGGGATCTAACTAATCATCAATCACATTCTTGAGAGCCAAAGGAGATTTTGGAAGCTTTTCCTGCTTATGAGTATGTATATAAGAACTCACAGTTTTGTCACAGTATTCCCTCCACATCACCTTGAAGACCTTTGAGAGTTTCTATGGCAGACGGAATGATGAGATTTTTCTAGAGGGCAGGTTATGAAGAATTTTGAAGACCAGCTGAAGGAATTTCGACCTTTCTTAGCTAGAAATGCAGAGTCAATTTGAGATGAGGTGTGTGATGATGGAAGCAGTTTTAGAAAGATTGGTATGGAATCATTATTTGGGATGGATTGACTTGGGAGATGCTGGCATCAGAGCAGCCAGATAGTTACATAGAATGTGGTTAGATAATCTAGTAAGTACTTACTAAGTATATTTATTAATGGGCCATGCTCTATACCTAAGATGAAGAAAAAGAGATAGAAAAGAGATTTCTAAGGAGGAATTGGCAGAATTTGGTTATTTAAATTGTCAAGAAGCTATTGTCTGGGCAGCAAGTCTGCCCTTAGAAAATGAAAAAAATGGACTGAAAAGGAAATACCAGTAGGGTGGCACCCAGCTAGTCACTTAGTAGCTATCAGTAGATTCCCCATTGGTGAGCTTGAATCCTTCCCCATGGGCTTGCCTATATGGATGTGGAAAGATGAGACTTGGCTGATTAAATTCTTGTAGATCTCTCCTGTGCCACAACAGGACATAAAAACAGAGGCAGAAGAATAAAAGACTCCTGTAGAATTCTGGGCCACTGAGGCTAGCATGGCTCATCATATCAGAAAATTCCATCCCAGTTCTCACTTCCATTTACCCAAGTACTTTGTAGCATCAGAGTACAGAGACCAGTGTAAAAACACCATTCCTGCTTTCCTAATCTTATGTGTGTGTGTCTGTGTATGTCTGTGTGTTCTTTCTTATTGTATCCAACCCCCAGAGGCAGGGTGATTCAGGGTACCAGCTGTCCCTCTTACTTCCCCTCCCCTTTTGGGTGGTACCCTCTGTTCTTCTTGCTTCTGCTAAAACATAAAGCAATAAAATAATGTTTTATTTTGGTTTCTTTTTGAGCTGAAAGGAACCTTAGGGATCATTAAGTTCAATCCCCTCATTATACAGATGAGGAAATTGAAACTTATGTAAGGAAAGTGACATGCTCCAAATCACACAAGGAGTTAATAATGGAGTTGGGACAAGAAACCAGGTCTCCTGATTCTCTCAGTGCAGGATGGTAGGGGTTTCAAAGATGTGGGAAGACATAGACATGGGAAACAAAAACAGCAAGCAACAACTTTAAGAAAAGCTGATCATCCATCACATTTCTGTAAGTCCCATTCATCATAAAGCCCTTTGCAAATTTGTGCTGAAGAAAAAAGCAAATTGAAGTCTTACCATAAAAGTTTCCTATAGCAGGAAGGCAGAACAGCTTCTCAGATGGGAAGGATTTTAGGGAGCCTGCAGACAACTCATGAAGCTCAGTGTCCATCACAGAGGGTGGAATACCAACTGAAAAATACATAAATGAATGACCAGGAATTCATAAAATCTTTGTGAACTCTAGACTCTGGGGGAGGGAAGGTTACAAATGAGAAAGCTTTCTTGATCCTCTCCTTCCTTCCTTCCCCAAATCCATTAGAATCTCAGGTGCTGGTTTGATGACAGCCTCGACTCTGAGCTTTGTGGAACCTCAGATATCCAGTAGCACAGTCTTCTCATGTATTTGTTTTGCCCCATTCCTTTTGGAATTGTGCCTGCTTTTTCTTTTTCTGAAAATTCATTATCATTCATGCATATGCATGAAGGCCCAGGAAGAGCAATGTTACACATTGAAAGAGAAGAAAGACCATGGCTTTGCTGCCAGTTTATTTATTTCTGCATCTGTCTCTCAGTTGTCCAGGCCCCTGCTAGGACTTAGTTTTTCTGCAACATTTGTACTGATTCATTTCACTGCCTTCTGGATTAATTATTTTATTATTTAGTGTTGTTGCCTTATTCATTTAGAGATGACTGGCTATTTAAATTTTCCTTCAAAGAAAACTCAAAGATACTATATAAAAGAAGGGGGGAAAATAGTACAAAAACTATAGTTAAAATTTCCTTTTTTTGTCTTAGATGTAAGTTTGGATAAAAATTATTTGTATGCTAAAAGTCTTCAGTAGATAGATTTTGCAGTATGAAAATTTCTTTACATTTCCTTTTGTCATTTTTGTTTATTTCCATGAAGTAAAAGGCCTCCATGACTATGTGGCAAAATGATATGTTTTAGAATTCAGTTAATTTTCAGTTGGCTTCCTTTTCTTTGTTGTTGAAAACCCTGTATTGTCCCTCCTCCAAATCTAATACCAGTGGGCACTTAAAAAACAGTAGCAAATTCCTTTAAAATATATTTGCCATAATTAACGTGACTAATAATGTCAATGTGAACAAAATCAATAAGATTATTGTGATTTATAGAGATTAGTGGAAAAATTAGGAAATCTAGATTTGGATGCTATTAGAACTTTTGGCATTTTCATCATGATGTAGCATACCTCAGAAGACTTTTTTTTTCTGAGTTATGCGGCAGAATTAGTGTTTTTAGACATCCTGAGCATAGGACTCAGCCACAAATTCTAGCTATGCCAAGGATTAGCTGTGTGAATTTAGGCAAGCTATTTTTTTTTACCTCTTTGGACTTGTTTCCTCATTTGGAAAAGGAAGGATTTCTACTAGATGTTTCTAAGAGTCTTTCAGTTTTAAAGCTATGATCTGATGAATAATTGCTATTACGTTTTTCTAAAGAAGAATGAGATTCAGTCTGGAACTGTGGATAGGAAACCAGTTTCACAGTTGTAAAGACATGGCTTCAAGTCCTGTCTTTTACTCATACTGGTTATGTGACCCTGTCAGATCATCAATTTCTCAGTGCCCCAAGAAACTCCCTAAGACTTTGGAAATCAGATGGCAGCCCGAATTGGTACAGAGAGTTTCCTCACTAGGATTTCCTTATACAAATGAAATAGCATGTCTATTAGATAGATAGAAAGATAGATAGATAGGTTTTATGTATAGCAGGTAGATTTAAGGAATATACAATTTATACTTCCCCCTCCACTACATTTTCCATCAATCTGCCCTTAGAACCAGAATTAAGCTGAATATTAAAGTAAGTATATGAGTAACTAAGCCACAGAAACTCTTATTATTTTGTGCCTTCTCTATTGAGCTTAATTTAATGCATAAGTCAAAGCCAAAAATGCCTTTTGCCATGCAACTCAGGACAAAAATAACCTTTGTTAAAAGTCCAATTGATAACGTGGTATGGCCTTATTTACTATTTGAGGGTATCTGTACTCAAAATTTATGTAAACTCCTTGAGAGCAGTGATTGTATAACTGCAAGAGTTATGACCTTAACAGATACAGGCCAGATGACATCATTTGCTAAAGATGAGTAATGTTGAAGAGAACATTTTTTTTTGGTTTCAGGGGAGTGAGATTGAAAAACAAAAACAAAAATAAATAAATAAACATCTAGAGCTTCCTACCAAGGCTGCTTCTTCTCTGAGTTATCCAAATCCTGGGTCATTAACTTGCATAGAATTTATTTTATTATTATTTATTATTATATACTTTCTCCTATCATTTCCTCACTTCCACTCTCTCTGACCCCACTATTATCATTTTTGTCTCATTTGTTTTGTCACCATGTTGATTGTGAACGGAGAGGCTTCCCTTCCTGTGCCAGGAGAAGTTTGTAGGCAGAGCTGCATGAAATTTTTGTCCAAACTCAGTTTTTAATTACTCAGGTTTTTTATTGTTATTTTCCAAAAAGAGCTTCTTTGTGGAAATGGGACCACAAACAGTGAGATAGCTGCCAAAGCAAGGATTCTCAACCTTTTTTTGTGTCATGGCACCCTTTAGCAATCTGGAGAAGCCTATGGCTCCCTTCTCAGAATCATATTTACGTTTTTCATTTTAATATTTTCCACTTTGTTTCATATTTAACTTCAAATTCTCTCCCTCCTCAGACACCCACTGAGAAGGCAAAACATACAAATTCCATTAAAAACATGAAGTCAGGCAAAACAAATTTCCACATTAGCCATGTCCTCCCCACCCCCAAAACCAGCAAGAAAAATAAGAGAGAAACATCTTTCATTCTACGCTCAGAGTCCATCAGTTCTCTGTCTAGAAGTGAATAGCATTTTTCATCATAAGTCTCTTGGAATTGTGGTGGGTCATTTTGTTGATCAGAGTGTCTAAGTCTTTTACTGTTGATTATGTAATAAGCAGTATATTTAATATAATGAGTATATATTATATATAATACACACATGTAATATATATAATTAAGAGTACAGTAGACAGTACTGCTGTTATTATAGAAATAAATTCATGCTTTTAAATATGTAAAATACATTAGGATTACAAAGGAAACAGATTATATTGAAATATGTTATCTATCTATATATATTTTTTTAAATGTTCACCGACCCCAGGGTAAGAACTCCTGTGTGAAAAGGAGGTAGTATAACAATGCCAACCTCTAAGCCTGGAAGAAATTAGAAGGTAGCTTGAGAAACTGCTGTCAGAATAAAAAGTTAAACTCTTCCACCATTATTTGGTTTTGCCTAAAACCAGCATATGGTCACCTCTTCACCAGTTTTGCAACCCAGATGGTTAAGACCATCAAGTAGCTGGATAATTAGGGCCAAAAAACAAACCCCCTCAAACCCCATTCACTTGGGCAAGCTTCACTTTCATCTTAACACAGACACATTATAAAGCTAATTATGGCCTTCTCAAAACACCTGCTTCATTCATCCAACATTTTGCAAACATACCCTACATGTTGACCCTGTGCAAAGCATGATGCCTTTGATACAAGCATTGCCTGCCCATGGAGTATATCCATTCTGACTGGATGCATCCATTTATTCCACAAATATGTATTGAGCATCTGTTACATTAATGGAACCATGCTGGGTACCTACAAGAAGACAAAGATGAAGACATTGTCATTGCCTTCAAGGCGGATAAGAAAAGTATACAAATACAAAACAGAATGTCATAACTGCAGTAAGTTTCATGAAAATAACTTGTCCTAGGGGTTCAGAGGATTATAGATTTAGAGCCAAGAATGGACCTTCAATGTCATCTGTTCCAATATTCTTGTTTTACAGGTGGGGAAACTGAGGTGAAGTGACTTGTCCATGGTTGCACAGGGTATAAGTGGCAAAGTCAGAATTTGAACCAATGGCCTCTGTTGCCCAATCCACCACTATTTCTGTGGTATCAGAAAGACTGTTGCTAGTAGAGGGCTTTGTTAGGGAACCAAAAAAGAGGTGGCATTTGAGCTAGGCCTTAAATGACAAATAGAATTTCAATGATTAGATGTGGGGGGGGGGGGGAAGCATTCCAGGCAGAGAGAATAGTATAAGCAAAACCACCAACAAAGGTAAACAGAAGATACATTGAGAAAATGAATAATTCTCTTGGGCTAGAAGGTAATATATAAAGGAATTATGGGAGATAAAACATAGGATTGGACCAGCTGATGGAATACCTGGAATGACATTCTAAGGAATTTTGACTTCATTTGATAGGAAACAGATAGCATGGAAGTAACCCAATCAGAACTGTACTTTTAAAAGTTTAATCTAATAACATTGAAAAGGATGGATTGAAGAGGGGAGAGATTAGAAATGAAAATCTGTCAAGAGATTACTACAGTCATCCAAATGAGAGGTGACATGTACTAGTATTTTGATCTCATTGTTTGGATACACCACGGGTTGGTGTAGAGCAACATGTCAAATCCATGGTCTAACACTTAGAAGGGCAGCCCCTACCAGATTAAAATGTAATTGGGAAATGTATAACAAAATAAAAACAAATAAGACATATTTAACATTACATTTTAAGACCAGGGATCTGTATGTACAGATTATTATACACATACCCCAACTTCTATTTGAGGTTGACACCCCGGTGGAGAGGACAGCCCTCTATGACTTTTTGTCCTGTACCATTCTTTTATGTTTTACATTCCACTGGGATTGAAGTTCCTGGAGGACAAGGAATGTGTCATTTAAAAATCTTTGGGTGCTTTGAATCTAGCATACAATGGGCACTTACTAGATTTGAATTAAGTTCCCTGATTCTTCCATGGGCAATGTACCTAATGAGCTAGTTGTCTTTTTCTCAACGTTTCAATATTTCACTGACATAAGTAAATCACTTGGATTGCTCATCTGGTGTCTCCTTCTCACCCTTACCACATGGCCTGCCTACCTTCTTTTCAGATCCTATGTGTCTTTGTTAATGTCTTCTTTAACATTTTTCATGGGCAAGGCATTCTTGGTAACATGACCTGGTGTGCTTATAGTCACCATGTGTCTTTTCATTCATGAGGTGAAAAGTATTTTTCTTTATCAGTCATTTGGAATCCTGATTGATACTTAGGTGATCACAATTCAAATATATCAAAGACATCTATCTATGTAGAGATAGAACCTCTTTTCATGGTGGCAAAAAACCCCTGGAAAATAGAGGGGTGCCCATCACCTGGGGAATGGTTGGGTAATTTGTGGTAAAGGAATGTAATGAAATAGTATCATGCTGTAAACAATGAAGGATAAAATAAGTTTCTAAGACTGATAGAGTGAACAGAACCAAAAGAATAATTTATAATTTAATATCAATATTATAAATACAGTGAAAAAATTAGGATGTTTGGTAATATTAACATATGTGATTGCTTGATCTTCCCCTCTAAGTGTCAATATTGGGGTTAAAAGAGAAAGGGGATAAACCAGCTTAGAATGACCTGGATCTAGAATTACACAGGGCACAGGATAGTTAGGGTTCAACAGTGAGTGTGGAGAGGAAGCCACTGCAGGGGAAAGGAGATGTAGAAAGACATCAGTACAGTTCAGCAGTGGGCAGCAAGTAGATGTCCCTGCTGATGGACATGGCACATGATCAGAGCTGACAGGCAGCTAGCAATAAATGAAAGTCTAGAAAGAAAGACAAGTGGTATTATGGCCATCTTGGCAGCAGGTTGAAAAGAATTAGTCGTAGGAGCTGTTCCTCTGAGGTGGGGCACCTCTCCTGGGGAAGGCAAGGCCTCAGTCCTAAAGAAGTTAAAGTATAGGGCAGAATGCCAGGACTAAGGAATATGACCTGGGCCTACATACCCTTTGGAATGTGAAGTGACAGGCTGGTTAAAATATACCAGGTGTTGTAGGTGTGGCTGTATAGCAGCCGCTTTCTTAGTTTAGGCTCAACATGAGGATGAAGGAGGTACTCATGAGTCACTAAATCTTTAATAAATGAGGAGATTTACTCTGCCCTAACACAGCAAGACTGTGCTACAGGGATATAGAGCAAAAGCACAGAGGTACTTGGATTGTCTGGATGCGGTCTCCCTCATCTCCATCTGGACATGGATCTGGTCAGTCAGTCATCAAAGACAGTAATTTGTGTCATCTCAGGCACCCACCAAATAAGAGAAGTGTGGCACCCCCATGGCTTGGGCTTTTTAATGGCCCTAGGCCAGGGATCTGTGTCAGAGAAACTGAGGCCAATTCCTCCTCATGAGAGGAGGAAGCTTCACCAGGAAAACCATTAGGGAAGCTGGAGCCCAAAGAAATTGGACATAGGCTTTGTGTGGGGAGACAGTTGTATCAGAGTAAGGGGAATTGCACCAAGAAAATGCAGTGCCATATGCCACCCCTTGGTGGCAAGGTGCTGATGATCTTCTAAAGGACCTTCTATCATTTAAACAACTAGATAGTCCTCCTTTGTGTATAATACTTAGGTAGAAAGAAAGGAGAATAGAAGACAAAAAAAGAATGTAGAGGAATACAGAAGCCAGATGTCTTCAGCCTTTCCTTCCTCCTTCAGAAAGATTAAGTCTCAAAGTTTCACAGTCTGCTCCATGTGATGGATGATGTCACATCTTTGAAGTTCACAGTGGGTCTCCGAATGCAAAGTGGTGGTGATGAATAGAGAAACAAGAAGATCATCAGAGGCATATGCGCATATGTGTCTTCTCCTGATGTGAGGTGGGATCCTGGTGAGGAAGAATAGCTCCAGGAACATCAGGGTCTCTCCACAATCAGTAGGACTGGGTGATGCTGGAAATGGTGTTTAAGGAAGAGGGAGGAGTCATTGGCAGTTCTGAGGTTGTGAGGTAGGGGAGAAAGAGAAAAACGTAACCTTGGGAAATGGTTGTGTTTGAAAGGAGAGAGAGAGGAAGTGGAGTCAAGAAAGGAGATGCCCAAGAAACCAGAGAAGTAACATGGAAACCAGAATAGCAAGGGATCACAGCACAAAGGCAATTTCAAGAAGTCAGGTATTGTCAGAAGCTTCAGAGAGTTCAGGGAGAATGAGGAATGTGAAAATGCCTTTTTAAAAAGCAATTATAAGGTCATTGATGGACTTTGAGAGAGCTCGGTCAGGAGAGTAATAAAACTAGAAGTTGGATTTTTCACACATCTCAAACTGGATGTCCAGTAGGCTTTTTAAAACTAAATTGTTCAAAAATTGAACTCATTATCATTTCCCCCTAAATGCTTTACCTTCTCTTCTCACCTTTCCTGTTAGTGTAGAGAGCAATAGCATCCTCCCAGGTTAGAAACCTAGGTGTCTCCAATGAATCCACACTGCCTCTCACCACACCACCCCTAGCCATATCCAGTCTTTTGCCAAGGCCTGCCTATTTCACCTTTGCAACATCTCTCCAATATGCACTATTCTCTCCTCTGACACTACCACCATTCTGGCATAGGCCCTGATCGCCTCATGTCTGGACCACTGCTGATGAATTGGCTTGCCTTGTATTTCTCCCCCATCCAATCCATCCTCTATTCCAGCATTCCACCGCTAAAATCGTTTTCCTAAAATGCAGATCTCATTCATTCTCATTCTCTCTCTCTCTCTCTCTCTCTCTCTCTCTCTCTCTCTCTCTCTCTCTCTTTCTCTCTCTCTCCCTCCCCCCCTCTCTCTCCCTCCCTCCCTCCCTCCCTTCTCACCCTTCCCAATTCTCTCTCATGTACACATACAACTTATGAAATAAACTCCAGAAGCTTCCTCTTACCTCCAATATCAAATACAAAACATTCTGTTTGACATTCAAAGCCCTTCATAGCCTAATCCCCTCCAGTCTTTTCCATCTTTTTACACCTTACTCCCTAACACATATTCTTCAGTCCAATGACACTGGTCTCTTGGCTATTCCACAAAGAAGACACAGGCAATTTTCTCTGTCAGTAGTATCCTGTGCCTGGAACACTTCCTTCCTCATCTTTTCTTCTTGGCTTCCTTCAAGTCTCAACTAAAATCCCATCTTTTCCATGAAGCCTTTCCCAGTCCTCTTAATTCAAGCCCCTTCCTTTTATTTCCTATTTGTCCTATATATAGTTGCTTGTATATATTTGTTGTTTACCCCATTAGATTGTGAACTCTTTAGGGACTGTCTTTTGCCTTCTTTTGTACCCCCAGCACTTGGCACAGTGCCTGGCACATAGTAGGGGCTTAATAAATGTTTATTGATTAAAGTGCATGCTGAGAAAGTGGAGTGAATATATCCATGTTGTCTCCCAGTAGGATGTGTAAGGTCCTTAAAGTCAAAATTCTTTTTTTTTCCATTTTTTATTTCTGTATTCCTATCACCTAGCATATTACATGTACTAGTAGGAACTTTAAAAATTGAGCAACTGTGGGTTCTTCTTTCAAAACCGTTTTTGATGAAAGGGAGGAGAGAGCAAAGAATGTCTTTAAATGACAACAGAGTTGGGAGGGGGGCTGTTTTTAGTGTGGAGAGAATGAAGTATAACATAGTCAGAAGAGAAGGAGGAAGCAAAGAAGGAAAGAGAAGCAGGAGAGGAAAAGTGATTGAGAGAGCCACATCCTGAAAGAGTGAAGAAGTAATGTCATTAAGAACCCAGATGGAGGAAGAGGTAAAAGCAGATGTCCCATAAGTCAAATGAGTTAAAACAGCTGATCTCACTTTGTAGACACACATAGTCTTAGATAGTATATTGTACTGGTCTGCTATAAAAAAAGCTTTTTCCTTTAAATATTAAATTGGCAAGAGATTCAGCGTTTTTTAAAGCATGCAAATGAAGCTTTATTAGCAGTTCACCAATTAGGATAATTGCTATTGATTCTGCAACAAAAATTTTGCTTTATAATTTTTCCCCTTGTTCAACCAAGTGAGGGTTGGCTGTAGATGATTCATCTATGGACTTTGGTCTCATGTAACTTGTTAAGCATGGTCTTGTTAAAAATAAGCTAATTAAGGATAGTTTCTAAGCACTGGTTGCATAGAAATATAATATTCAGTGTAGGGTAGAGTACAAATGTCACTTAGCATATGATTTAAATGCATGTTAAATAGAACTATAGCTAGAGGAAAATTAAAAATTATAATAAAAATAAGAAAATAGGAGGTCCATAATTTTTCAAATAAAATCGATTATGTAGGTGTGGTACTGAATACATGTATGCATGGTAGCTAAAATGTGCACCTATTTCAGAAAATATGTGTTCAATGAGCCATCTCATTCAGGGTACTTGTAATAGGATATATTCTATTATGTTAGGTTGCTGGTTGAAAAGTAGTAAGGAAATCAGTCCTTTCTGCTTCCATATGTTTCCAAATAAAATGATATCCACATTTCTAAATATAATTGGAATAATAGCAACTTCTTTGTTAGAAGTCCAGAGTTTTAACAAGTATGCAATGATCATTTCTAGTTGGCCTAAGAAATAAATTAGAGTCATTATAGGCAAGCTTAGTAGTGAAATATTGGACTTAATAATTCTTGGACTACTTATGAAAAATACATACTTCAACATTACTGTCATATTTTTGGCTTGATGGACAGGAGCTTTATATTTACCAGTACTTATTACCAATAAATTACCAGGAGGCAGTGTGGTTTATTTGAAAACATGCTGGATTTGGAATTGGAAGACTGGGCTTTGAATACATTCTCTGTCATTTATTGCCTGTGTGACCTTAAGCAAGTCATTTCATTTCCCTAGGTTTTCATTTCTTTATCTGTAAGTGAGGGACTAGATGAAAGAATCCCTAAACTAATTTCTAGCTCTGACTCTTGTGACCAAAATGCTAAAAGGTCAATATAATATGTAGTATTTTGTAATATTGTACATATTGATTTGCCTTAAATGGGCCCAGTCTAGCAGAATGAGGTGCCACCTAATAAGGGGATGCAATCCAATTATATATAGATTACTAGTGAGTTGTCATTTCATTGGAGTTTTATATCAAAAACCCTTTAAGTTATGTGAAAATGTTTCATTTGAATTGAGGCTATTTAAAAATTTCTAAATGGCTTATTTTATTTTAGAATAGGTCATTCTGAATACAACTGACTACAATACTTGTGAATAATCAGTTTGGAAAATATGAGAACATTAGTACTGAAATCAAAATTTCAAGCAGCATTTTAGCCCAGAAATGGTTTGGAATTTGAATCAAAACAATCATTAAAGGGGAGAGGAATAGGATGTTTGATGCAGAACACTAAAATTTAGAAAACATTGACAAACACCAGTTTGCTGTAACATGGTGTGAGAAACTGAGTAGTTTGAGATAAGCTTTGAAGGCTTAATTCTTAGAACCATAATAGGGAGAGTCTTAAATGTCAACATCAGGAATGTATGCATGATACAATAGACAATGAGAAAACACAGTTTTATGGTGTAGAGGCATAGATGTGTCTTAGAAAACTTATCATTACACACAATCTTGCTTAATAGATTGTGTCTGCAATAGCTCTTCCCTTTACTTCTCTGTTTGGATTTTACTGGGTTATTTTGACACCATTTCCAAGAGTTCTTGTAGTTGAAGGAAACAAATAGTAATCATGGGGAAATATGAACTATTAATAGGGAAATGAGACTGTCTCTTAATTTTATAACATAAGTTCGAAAAGGGATCTGTAACTTGCATTATCATAATAAAAATTTATAACTATTCAACCAAAGGAACACTTGGGAAATATGTTGAGCAGTTGTTTACATTGACTGGAAATAACATGGATGTTTAAAAATTGATCATATGCTACAATACATTTCCACAATTGGTTGCTCCTTGAGAACTGGGACTGTAACACTTCACTGCCTTTTTTAACCTAATATGGCACGTTCCAACAAACTTCTTTGAGGTAATTAAATACTTTTTAGATTTCCTTTCATTAAAATTTGGGTTTGAAATGGTTTACTTAATTATTTCAGTTCCATATGCTTCCCTCTTTGACTTGTGCTATTGATATAAATCCTATGAAATGGTGAACTATTTTCAGAGAAAATTTATTCTAATACTTTGGAAATCATTCACCTTGAGATTATTCTTGAAAAATGAGAGTAATGTCACCTACTTGATTTATTTGTTTAGTGAAATGTAATTATATGTGTAATTACCTTCTCTGCCCTGAAAATTCCAGTTTCAGTAAGTCACTCAACCAGTATCTATTAATTGCTTTCTGTGTGTCAGACACTAAGTACTGGGGATACAATAAAAAGCAGAAAAAAACAATGTCTGCCCTCGAGGAGCTTACATTCTAATGGGGGAGATAAATGTTAAAATAGCTACATAAAAGATAGATACAGAGGAAATGAAACTACCTCAGATGTTATTTCAGGCCCTCATCACATCTCACGTACTGAATTCCAGTGGACTCCTAGCTGGTCTCCCTACATGAAATTTCTTCCTTTTTTAATCCATTCACCACATACCTTCCAAAGTAATATTTCTAAAACATAGGTCTGAACCCGTTACTATCATGTTCAAAAACGGTCAATTACTTCTTGTAGCCTCTAGAATAAAAGTCAAACTTCTTTATAGCTCTTCACATTCTAGACTTATTATATCTTCCTCTTCTTCAAACATTATCCATTCCATCCAAACAGGCCTACTTGGTGTCTCTGATATTCAATATTCCATCTCCCTTCTCCTTGCCTTTATAGTTTCTGTCCTTCATGCCTGAGGAAGAATTTGCTTCGCTTGACTTTGTGTATGTATATTTGTAATTTGGCTTTTTTTTTCTCCCAATGGGGAAAGGGGAGAAGTAGAAAGGAGGTAACAATACATGCTTGTTATTTGAAAATTTTTATTTAAAATTTAACTAAATTGTGGTGGCTAGGTGGTGTAATGAGTAAGAGCGCCAGCCCAGATTTGTGAGGACCTGGGATGGGTCCCAGCCTCAGAAAATGAGCACCCACACATAAATAATGACTGGCTGTGTAACATTGAACAAGTTATTTAACCCAGTTGCTTAAAAAAATTTTTAACTAAATTTAACTAAAAAAAATGAAAAATATATGACAAAAAGTTACTGGAAACTTTGTAATATTTTACATGACATTTATTAATAATCACAGTATTATTATCATAATATTACATATATTTGAAAAGTAGTAATATGTGTATCGCTAACAATGACATGCCATTATATATGTGATATACCATATATTGTATATTTCATACATGTGATAAATCATTGTATAATTGATATATATCATTTTATCCTATATATATTTATTATATAATAATATAATGTAATACATTATAACATATTAATATATATCTATATGCATTTATGTGTGCTGTGCATGTATACATATCTCATTGTGTGTGCATATATACACATAATAAGCAAAATATTAAGGATGTGAACTCAGATGCTCAGACTCCAAATTCATCCTTTTTTCCATGACAGTCTCAATATAGAGCTTTGAGGTAGGAGGATGGAATTAAAATGGATTATAGCAAACAATTTTCTGTAGCAGGGAATTAATTAAAATTCACATATGTTTTATTGTACCCAGGAGGAAAAATAGAAGTATTTCTCAAATTCCTATCATTCCATTTTAGTTCATTGTTTAATAAAATTGTTACTTTATTTATCATATAATATTCATCTTTTTGCCATTATTTGAATGGCAAATTATCCTCGCTCCATATTATATTGACTTTAAAAGAGTTGATTTAAAAGGCTTATTCTTATTTTTCTTAACTTTTTGACAGCAATCAAAAACAAGCTCCATTTAAAGTCATACTATAAGTGGGACTTCCTTTAAAAGGGTCATCCTAAGTCATCTGTTGGAAATCTAGGAAGGATGACCAAAGTGGCTACATTTGTAATTAAAGACTTCTTTTTCCCTTTTGTTTTATTAATTGTTTAGTTGGAAGCAAGAGAAGTAAAAGAGAGAGAAAATAAATGTTTACGAATTAGAAACATAATAAAATTAATTTTTTTAAAAGAAAGAAATCTGGAAAGGAAGAATATATCTAAACTGTTAAATATAGGTGAAAATGGATCAAACTTCTCATTTTTTCCTCTGTAGATATCACCTGTTTTACAGGATCCAAAATTAAGGAATTAATTATTAAAGCCTCAAATTCATGCTACAGAAAAGTAACCCAAGTACTCAAAAAAATTGAGGGGGAAGAGATCTTAACTTTTCATTCCTACTGAGACTTAAACTGAGTTAAGTACCTCCTCCTAATGTGGCAGGTAGCACCCTAATAGAATGTTTGTGCCTCAAAGCTAGAGTCTTAGCAGATTTATCAGAAAGCCATAGCCACTAATTAGGAAATAAACTTGTTGGGAGCATACAAGGCAAAGTTGACATGATCTAGAGACTTGTTGCCAAGAGATTTAAGTCTTAGCAGACGTGCAAAGGAGAATTTATTGTTTAACAAGGTTGAACATCTCTGTCTTTAGGGTATGTGCTTTATGATTTGCTAAAGGTTTTTTGTTTTGTTTTAAAGATGGTCCTGTGACTCCATTCCATATAAGGAAACGTCCTTTACCATACCTATTTCAGACTCTTTCCAGGGGTGAGGAACCTGTGGCCACAAGGCAGCATGTGGCCTCTAGGTCCTTCGGTAAGGCCTTTTCACTGAGTCCAAGTTTTACAAAACAAATCCTTTAATTAAGGAGATTTGTACTGTAAAGTTTGGATTCAGTCAAAGGGCCACATGTGGCCTTAAGGCCGAAGGTTCTCCACCCTAAAAACTTTAGAAACAAGATAATAACTTATTTTTCTCCCTTCCATTGGTTTTTGTTTTGTTTTGTTTTGTTTTGTTTTTTGCTTTTTGGAGGGAAATTGGGGTTAATTAACTTGCCCAAGGTCACATGGCTAGGTTTTTGTTTGTGTGTGTTAAGTGTCTGAGGCCAGATCTGAACTCAGGTCCTTCTGACTCCAGGGCTGGCGCTCTACTTACTCTGCCACCTAGCCACCCCACCTCCCATTGTTTTTAGTTAGGTTTCCTAAGCCATCTTTACCAGCAACCTAAGAATATGGCCACAAACTAGATAGATATTCTCAGGCAAAGATATCTAGGCAAAAAGACAATTCAAATAGTGGAGAGAGAACACAGGAAAAAACAACCAAAAAACTATTTTATTACATGTATAAATATTTAGATATGTGCAATACCTTAAGAGGGAGGTTGAAGCAATAGATTTATATGACTTTGGTTGCTATATTATATTTTTGTTTTCAGAGTAATTTTGTACATATATATATATACATATATATGTACATATATGAGAGAGAGAGAGAGAGAGAAGGAAACAGGGACAGAGAATTATGTGGTATGGTACAATAGCTTCTAAATTTGGAGTCATTCAACAGGCATTTATTGAGTTCATCCTAACCTGAGTTTGAAATAGATTGCACTGTTAATTAGTCATGGGACCTGAGCAGGTAACTGAAAGACCATGTGCTAGAATGGTCAGCACACTGAAAGTGATGCGTAGGACTGGATTTGAATCTATGTATGTATTGTATATACATGTCTGTGTGTGCATATATATGTATGTATGTGTGTGTAGGAGTGTGTATGCATATGCATTATATAATATGTATCTATGGGGGGCTAGGTGGCATAGTGGATAGAGTGCTGGGTCTGGAGTCAGGAAAACTCTTCTTCCTAAGTTCAAATCTGGTTCAGACACTTACTAGCTTTGTGACTCTGGGCAGGTCACTTAACCCTGTTTGCCTCAGCTTCCCCATCTGGAAAATGAGCTGGAGAAGGAAATGGCAAAGCCACCCCAGTATCTTCACCAAGAATGCCAGAAATGGGATTGCAAAGAGTTGAACATAACTGAAGCAACTGAACAACAACGTGTATATGTAGAAATGTGTCTTTATAAAGACATCTACATGTATACATACAAACATATCTGAGGCATACATATAAACACTTATGAATTTGTGTGTATACGTGTGTGTAAATATATATGTACATATATACATACACAGAGACATAATATTATGTATGTATGCCCCAATACTGGACAAGAAATTTTAAACACAGGGAAAATATGCCTTTGTAAAGACCTTGGAGGCATATTAGTGAATAAAAGTATTGATTAAATAAACTGGAGAAAATAGAGCTGTATTAAGAAGTACTATGAAATATCCTTTTTAATTTTTTTATTTAGTTCTTGAAATATCTTTGAGGCATGAACTAGAAAAGATAAAGGTTCATTAGTAAACAGTATCCCGTGGAATTTGTCAGTGCTCTTAGCTTTGGATTAACTTAGAGTTGTTCACTTTGGTTTTCTCCAATAAGATATGAAAAATTCAGTGCCAAGGAATCTCTCTCACCTGTCCTGCTGACCAAGGTGGCATTTACAAACAAGCTTATTGTAAATAGTGACTTAGAGATATTTTCCATGATGTAGCTCCTATTCTTAAATTCATTTTGCATTGCCTGCTGGGAAAATTACTATATTGTATTTATTATACCTCTAATTTGCAGTGGCTATATGAGTCATAGATTTGATGGCCTAAGTATCTGTTTCAGTTTCCAAATGGAAAGTGCTGATAAAGGAAAGTACTGAATTCTTTAAAGATCCACTTAATCCTGATCCTGGTGTCAAGTGAAATAAGAAGATTCAGTCCAGTGATATTGGCTGTATTATTTAAGATTTATCAAAAAGCATGATGCTGAGAATATTGTTTTCAGAAGATCAGCACTTTTATTGCATACTTGGATTGATTTGGGAATTGTATTAATGTACTTCCCGTTCAATTTGAATATTAAGCCAGGTTCTCTCCAGTGCCAAATTCATTCCCTGGTAATAAGACACAGCCTTAGGGCAGCACATTTCTAGTTGCCGAAGTCAGATGATTTTGTGGACTTCAGTAGTAATTTACCAAATACAATCAAATATTGATTAGTGTCCTACCATTGGCTGAAGAGCTGAGTTCACAAAAGTATCCCTATCTTAGACCTTTGCTGAGAATGATTCATTTCTGAAGCATGACTAAAACTACTTTATAGGCAATTTTACTCATTGGACAGCTCCACAGCATAGACAGCAGGGATAACCTTATAGCAACCTTGTAATATATGATAGATGGATAAGTCAATTACTGCACATTTAAAAAAAAAAGTATTTGGGGAAAAAAGAGTTGGAGATCATAGCATAAAGGATCTAGAACCAAGGAGAACCTTAGACACTACCTAGTCTAGCCACCTTGCTTTACAGAGACAAAATGTATTCTGTGGAAAGAAGAATGTGCTCAAATCAAAGGGGTTTGACTCAAATCCTGTAAATTCCATATGCTACCTCTGGGATGTGGGTTATATTGCTTAACCCTTCTGGCCCTTAGTTTCTTTATCTGTAAAATGAAGGGGCTAAACTATATGGCCTCTGGGGTCCCTTCCATTTCTAAATAAATTCTATATTTATGAATATAAATGAATGAGTCTAAATGAGATTCAGACTCAAAGTAGTGAAAGCTGTGAATTCAAGAATGCAGGGCTCCAAATCTCAACCATTCCTACAATTACAACACCCTGAAGTGTTTTATAGAGTTCTAAATAATTATTTCATTAGTTCATCAAATAGCCTTGTGACTTAAAAGAGTTAATGCATTTCCTTAAGCAGCTAATTTGCTACCAGTGTCTGATATGACTTAGACAATAAAGAGAATTCATCTCCCTAAGATGAATCAGAATTAAGCCTGCCACAGAACTAGAATATATCAAAAGAGTCACTTATTGTCTGTACCAACTCAAAAAGACTGATACCCCGTCCCTTCAGGTTTCCAGCTGTTCATTCATCTGCAAAGACGGCTTATGGAAAAGTAGACAATACTGCATCTTTTGGTAGACTACAACACTGCAGTGTTGTGTCTTTTTCTTGGTGTCTCATTTCAGAAAGGATGTGGATAAGCTTAAGAGCATTGGTAGGTCAACCAGGACCCTAAATGTCCTTGAGATTATATCTTTGGCTTATAGATTTAGAGCTAGAATAAATTAAAGAGATCATTGATCTCTACTGATCTCTATTGAGATAATTTTACAGATGAGGAAACTGAGGCCCAGAGAGGTTACGTGAATTGCCTAATATCACACAAAGAGTAAAAACTGTGATTCAAAGCTGCTACTTTAACTTATGACCCATGTGTCTTTCCATTGTGGTATACACCTCTTGTTTGAGAATCTCTTAAACTGGAGATATTGGGCCAGATAGAGAAGAGACTTAGTGGGAGATAAGATGGTTTCTTCACATGCTTAAAGAGCTGTCTTATGAAAGAGGGGTTGGACTTATCTTAGAATCTTAGGATCTTATATTTAGCGTTGGAAGAAATCTGAGAGACCATCTATCCAACACCCTCATTTAGAGAAGTCACATGACTCATTCAGGGTCACACCGGTACCACGTAGGAGAGCCAGAATCCAAATCCTGCCTACTTCCCACTGCACCACGCATCTGTTCTACCATTCTGTACTACATGGTCCCACCACATGGCCCCGTTAGGAGAAATGGGTAGAAGTTGGAGGAGAGCAATTTTGGTCTTGAGGTATAATGATAATAATAATTTAAATTATAACACTTAAATAACCAGCACTTCTATAGTGTTTAAAGTTTAAAAATGATTTACAAACATTATCTCCTTTCATATAGGTGCAATTATTATTCACGTTTTAGAGCTGAAGAAACCAAGGGAAACAGATAAAGTAACTTGCCCAACTAATATACAACTAATAACTGTTAGTAGTTGGATTTGCTCTCATGTCTTCCTAACTCCAGGTCCCACACTCGATCCACTGTACCACCCAGATGTACAATTTCCCAAAGTGGAATAGGTTGTTTCAAGAGTTATTTATTAGTTTCCACGTCATTGGAGGTATTCAAGCAAAGTCTGTATGACCATTCATCAGACAGCTAGGTGGTGCATTGGTGGAGCACTAGGCCTAGAGTCAAGAAGACCCAAGTTCAAATCCAGCCTTGGAAACTTACTAGCTATGTGACCCTGAGCAAGTCACTTAAGCTCTTTTTGCCTCAGTTAGCACCTACTTCCCAGGATTGTTGCGAGAATCAGATGAGATTTCTATAAAGCACTTAGCACAGTTCCTAGCATATAATAGGAACTATATATATGTAAGTTACTATTCTTATCATCATCAGGGATGCCATGGAGGGAATTCTTATTCATACACAGGTTATACTAGTCAATGAATCAAACAAAACTTTTCTAAATTGCCTCCTATGCGTCAAGCACTGTGATAAATGCTGGGGACATAAAGACAAAAATAAAAGTCTCTGTCCTCAAAGAGCTTCTATCACAGGACACATGCATATGTAAGTTTATAAAGATATATTCAGAAAAAAATGCACAGTAATTTTAGAGGGGAAGGCACCAGTAGCTGGGAGAGATTAGCTTTGAAGGCAGATAGAGATTCTAAGGGGCAGCTTGGTGACAAAATGGATAGAGTTTGGGGCCCAGAGTTCGGAAGATTCATCTTCCTCAGTTCAAGTCTGGTCGCAGACACTTACTAGCTGAGTAATCCTGGACAAATCACTTAACCCTGTTTACCATGTCTTCATCTTAAAAATAAGCTGGAGAAGCAAAGAGTTGGACGTGACTGAAAAACTAATGAACAACAAAGAGAGTCTAAAAGGTTGAAATGAGGAAGGGGTGTGTGCCAATCATCCAATAAATCAGTAAACATTTAAGTGCCCACTATTTTCCAGGCACCGTGCTAAGCACTTGGGATACAAAGAAGGCAAAAGAAGACCCCTGCCCTCAAGGAGCTTATAATCCAACTGAGGAGACAATATGCAAACAAATACATCCAAAGAAAACTATGTACAGGATAAATAATAATTAATAGAGTGATGGCATGTGAATTGAGAGGGATTGAGGAAGGCTTCCTATATAAGGTGGGAGTTTAGGTGGGACTTCAGGAAACCAAGGAGGAGAGTAGTCAGAGCAAAGAAGGTAGAGCATTACAGGAAAGAGGGACAGCCAGAGAAAATGTCATCTTTCAGGTCCTTTTTTCACTCTTAGATTCTGATTCCCTATATTTGCACCTCGATCAAATTTAAAGAACTAGAGAATAATCTATGAAGTGGATTGAGAAATCCCGTGGATTGAGAAAGTGGATTGAGAAAGACCCGAGTTTAAGTGTGTGATCTGACACACACTGGCTATCTGAACTCACTAGGCAAGTCACTTAATTTTTCAGTGTTTTAGATAGCCCTAAGACTGTAAACTGCAGAGAAAGTGCCAGACTACATTGATGAAAGAGTGTTTTCTCACAGGGGAATTCTCCATATTAGTAAATGAAGTCACAGATATCACCCATATAATTACTTTTATAGTCATGAAATACCCACCCAGTAAAGTCATGGACCTAACAAAGTATCAAGAGCATAACCTATTTACATTAAATTCATTAGAATGTTATTGGATCACTAGAAGCTCTGGAGAGAAACCCTGAAAGTCTATAAAGGCATTAGGGAGTTTTTTTCTTTGACCCAGAAAGAATTATTTATCAGAACTATCCGGAACTCAGTCCCACAATAACTCCATTTCCTTTTCTTATATGAACCCTAGGAAGCCCAAGGGTTGAGCCATTTCTAATATTCTGACATTTACAAATGTGAGTGACATACCGATAAGGACTCGGCAACAAGGCTTGAGAATGTACAACACTAAAAATATTCCCAGACCTCATTTTCAGAACCAGAGTTCAGTGACTCCATGGTAGCCTGAGGAACAATCGATTCAAAGATTAGCCTATTTAAAAGCTAAGAGGAGAAAAAGCTGAAAAAAGGCTTCTGACTTTGAAATTCCCATTCACACCTGTGAATGCACGGGTGATTCTTGTTCTTTAGCTTTTCCAAATTGAACTCTCCTGGTGAAGTGGATACCATTTTAAATAAATAAATGAATTGTGGAGAACTTTGGTGTTAGAAAACAAATGGAATGGTCTTTAAGGAATTTCATGATTAAAAGTACATCAGGAGAGTGACTTGGGGTTCATAGTCACTTCAAATAATCTTTTACCCCAGGCAGCACCAACCTCAATCTCTAAATAGCTTCCATTGAATTTATGCTATATGTGATATGCTATATTTTTAAAAGAACTATATGATTTATACATTTTTTCAAAGTTACTCTTCTGTAGTCTTATGACCTTTTACCTCTACCATTGAAGCTGCAATTTATTCATATAATGTGTGTGTATACACATATATATGAGATGTATATTGTGTGTGTATGTATGTGTGTGTGTGTGTGTGTGTGTGTGTGTGTGTATGGATATACCCATACATATGTATACAAAACACTGGTATTTTTTAGACCCTTAATGCAATAATTAGAGCTAAACATCATTTTTAATGCTTACTGCTGCAATGCATTTTATGATTCAGCTTGTAAAGAGTTCTATATATTTGCATTTTGAAATGACTAGTTCTCATGGTGCTGATTCATATATAGTTTTCTTAGAAATTAGTACATGCTTCATGCCCAATGAATTATATTAGGACAAAGGATACTACATCTTGAATTTTTAAATAAAATTATTTCTTATTTATAGATATCAGTTCTGATTGTGGGAAGATTCTTAAGTTCAGACTATCTTCTTTCACTTTGACTAATTTGCTTCTCTGTAACACCTGTTAAAGTAGGATCTTAAAATGTAGGCCTATCTTATCCTTTGGTAGAAGAGGAAACTGATTCAAACTCATGTGTTCTATGTTAAATCTAGTGTTCTTTTTACTACACCATGATTCTTAGACTTTTTGGTCTGAGGACCCCTTTTTTTCTCCCAAAAATTATTGAGAACCCCCTTAATATTTTTGTTTATGTAGGTTATTTTTTTGTTGTTGTTCAGTCATTTCAGTCATGTCTGACTCTTTATGACCCTATTTGGGGTTTTCTTGGCAAAAATACTGGAGTGGTTTGCCATATTCTCTTCCAGCACATTTTCCAGTTGAGGAAACTGAGGTAAACAGAGTTAAGTGACTTGCCCAAGGTCATAAGCTAGTAGGTGTCTAAGGCCAGATTTGAACTCAGGTAGATAATTATTGTTGACTTCAGACCTGGCACTCTATCCACTCTGCCACCATGTTTGAAATGTGTAAACATCTTAGTATTATTATGACAGTGGTTTTGACCTTTCTGATCTTCTGAAAGGTCCTGGTACCCTGAAGGGTCCTCAGACTATACTTTGAGGACCACCATACTATATCATACTGTCCCACTTCAAGGAATTCTCAAGGAATACAAGCTAAATGTAAAAATATCAAAATCAAATCATAATTAAGAAGGCAAACCTCATGCTTTTAAAAAGTCATGTTATATTCCAAAGTTAGATAAGCATGATGTAAAAAATTAAACTCTTCAGCAAGTATAATAGAAAGAAGGTTGGACTGGGAATAAGGTGATCAATGTGCTAGTCCTGACAAAGTCATTATCTGTGTGTCTTTGAATAATGACAGTTGACTTCTCTGGGCCCCACTTCCTCATCTGACAAATGAGAGTTCTGGCCTACATCATTTCTGTTGTTCCTTTGAAGTCTAAAATTTTCTGAATAATTGAATAATCAAGAGTTGACTGTCTGGTAGGGGACTATTTAGACCTATAAACAACCTTACAAGGAAGTCTCATCTTCATTAGTACCTTGGTGAATCTTGATTTCACAGTCATAGACTCTCCACCACTTCTCCATCCTATATGATTCTTTTTTTCTTTACAATATTGCTGTTAAAATCTAAATTGTTCTCCTGAATTTGCTCATTTTCTTATGACTCCATTTGTACAGTTCTCATATTTCTCTGAAATTATTTTTCCTCATTTCTTATAGAATTATAGCATTCCATGATTTTCATACAGCATAATTAATTCATTTAGCCATTTCCCAATTGATGGACACCCCTTGGTTTCCAGTTCTTTGCCAATACGAAAAGAGTCACTATCACTATTTTTGTATGTATGGATTCTTTTCTTCTTTCTTTGAGATATAGACACTTTTCATTCATTTTTGCCAATGTCGATTGCCCTAGACATGAACTCAAAAATAATTTGTAATATGCTGGAAATTATACCAATGGTGATTGTTTTCATTTTAATTCCCAAAGTGTTCCCTAATTTGTAACAAGATAACATCTTTATGTAACTTTATGACATTGACAGGTGGGAACATTCTAAGGAATCTAAATCTCAATTCATCCATTCTTTCTCATCCTTTAAAATTATTTTAAATCCTACACAAGAACTCTCTCGAATATGCTGATATCTTAAAATCATGTGGATACTATTTGACCTATGGAATATCACCAGTAGAGTATCTAAAGGAATGCTTATTCTTTTGTACCTGTGAGCAGTCTGAAGCAAGGAGACCTTTGAAAGCGCGATCTAGTTTTCTAAACATAATTCAGCCTGCTCACTTCATACTTCATTCAATTGGTGATTCATTAGTTAGAGAATTCACAAAGGAGAATTTGCAGTGTTTCTGGAGCTTGAAGCAATAAATACAATATTAATGATGAAAGAAGGGCATTTGTAACACCTTCTCATCAAATAGAACTCCTGGATAAAATCCGAACGCCAACGGGGTCATCCGTGGCACTGCTGAACAGCCTCAGTAGATACACATGATTTATCTCTTACTTAATGTCAATAGTCTTTCATTGAACAAAACTATCTCCATAACCTCTTCTGTTCTTGGGTCTTATATGATTTTACTCTCAGATATGCACATGTGGTAGTTACCTTATTTGTGGAAAGCTTTTAAAGCTGCATATTGTTCCACCGAGTCAAATGCTTTTAAGAAAATCAACATACACGGCAAGATTTTACATTATCTACACCTCTTAGTTGTGTTTAAAACACGCTATAAAAGCCTATCTGTTCTTTTTTCATACTTTCTTTAAGGACACTGTCAATGCCTGCATTGACCATTCTCCTAATGGCTCTCCATTGATGAGAATGCTAGCACATTAATAGTTGATGATACCTTCTTGGTTGCCTTATTCGAGGCTAAACCACTGTCCCATGATCTGTTCTGCTCTTTTAGAATCTGTCCCATTCTGATGAGCAAACATGAATGGCATGTGGAGTTTTTCTTTTCTTTTATGATTTCTGATATCCTCTACGCCCCTGTAGTTAATCCCTTTACTGATATTATCATACTATCTAGCTATCCTTAGTCTATCAGGAGCTGAAAGAGAGCCATTGAAACCATGTTTCCCTTTCTAGAGACAGTGAAATAGAAAGCCTAGGTCATATCATTCTACATTTAGAACTGGAACGGGCCTCAGAAGGCGTCTAGCGCAACCCTTTCATTTCACGTATGAGGGAACAGGCACAGAGAGGGTTATGTGATTGGCCAGGTCACAAAAGTAGAAAATGACGTGCAAGATTTTGAGACCAAGTCTCTGACCTCAAATTCAATGCTCTTTCCATGATACTATGCTGTCATCTGTCATATAATGGGGGTAATGTGAACAGCTACACTTAGATTCACCTGTAAAAGTGTCTTTCTCTAAGCAGGATTAGGAGACAGTAATTAAAAATGGGACTGGATGGAAAATTGGACAACATACCACATTTTCATTAGTCAGTTCGCCATGGTATAACATTATTTTTTTTTTGAAATTTAAGTTCTCAGATCATTTCAATACCCATATTCTGATGTAAGAACAAAAATACATTTCATGGACAATTTTAAAATCATTTTGTACAATCTTCTTTGTGGATTACCCAAAATTAGCTACACAAGGCATTTTAACATCTCTTGTATCATGGACCCCATGGGCAGGTTGTTGAAGTCCACAGATTTCTTTACAGAAGTGTTTTTAAATGTATAAAATAAAATTCATAGGATTACAAAGGAAGCCAGTGATGTTGAAATACAATTGTCAGAATGTTTTTAAATAAGTTTAAGAACTCCATGTTAAAAACAAACAAACAAGAAAAAAAAAAAAAAACAAACCTCTGCCCTAAACCTAGAGATGTCCTTGTTATCTTTTTTTTTTTTAATTTAGGGAGTAAAAATCTTTGGAATGCTATTTTATGTAAAGCCTCCAAAATAAGGAATCATCTCTCCCATAGGAAGCAGTCTACTCTGATCTGAAAGTGTGTTCGCATTAGTAACATAGACATTAATTCCCACTTCACATCGATCAAAGTATATGTTCTATTAATTGCTCTCTGAGACAGATTTCAAAATCAACAGTGGCCCTGCCCTGGCAATGCTTTCAGAGTACTAAATATAGATTATATGCAGTCAAAGGTCCTTGGTGACCCTTGAAACCTTTTTCTAAGAAGTGTACAGGCTTATGGGAAAAGAAAAGTCTTAATGAGGTATTGTAATATTGGAGGGAAAAAATCATGCTTCCATACCTCAGAGCAAAGTACTGTAGGAGAGCTGAATATGAAAGATCAATGCATATCCTAAAAGGAATTTGAATAATAATGACAGCTGCCTTCAGTGAAGGGATATATTTAGTGATGGGGGCCTTCCAAATTGGATCACATTTCCCCAGGTGTCTGTGAGCCAGTACACAGTTTTAGGGAGTAGGTGGCTATTTCATTCTGACTGGATTTTAATTCAGAGCATCAACTAAACAAAACAGAGCAAGAAGAGTGTTGTTTTCAACTTAGAAAATGTGATGGCTCAGAACAACTAATATGAGACAGCTTCTGAACCTCTGCATTCATCCTTTCAGGAAGTCTACGAGGGCTGGAGGTCCCTCTTTCTCTGATCTAACCCAACCAGGATTCCAAAAGACCCGAGTTCAAATCTAGCCTCAGATACTTATTAGCTGTGTGACCATGGCCAAGTCATTGAACCATTGTCGTCTTTAGTTTCTTCAACAGTAAAATGGGGATGGTAATAATGCCCACTTCACAGGGTTGTCAGGATCAAATGAGGTGATATTTGTGAAGTGCTCCACACAGTGCTTGGCACATGGAGGGTCTTTAATAAATGCTTATTTCTTCCCACCTCTCCTCTTTTCACTTCCTTAGAGACCTTGGTTCAATGTTTATCTTTTCTCTCTCCAGAAGTGTTCATTCTCTTCCTCTCCCTTGGATCCTTTCCATTCCCCTCTTCTTTTAAACTTGATCTCACTAGATCTCCCTTCTGTTTAAATAAAATAATAGCATCACTGGGTCCTGCTGCTCCTTTAAATCTTTCTTCTTCCCATAATTATCTAGTGGGGTTGAGTTCACCAACCACAGCCATTGCCGTCCACTTGATCTCATTATTTCATTAACAGATTCTTACTCGATTAAGCCCTTTCATTATGTACAATGGAAAGCATCATGGACTTGAAGGCAGATAACTTGTTCTGAGTTCATATCCAAGCCCTATTACTTACTGCCTGAGTTACTGGACAAGACATTTCCTTTGTCTGGGCCTCAGTTCAGTTTTCTATAAAAATGAAGGCGTTGGACTCAGTGACTTTCTTAGGGTCCCTAGCAGCTCTAAATCTATGAACCTATGCTGTATATATACACTGTAACAAAAAAAGCAGGCACAGTAAATTAAATTGCATTTAGCTAGCACCTATTTGTATCAGTGACCCATAATCTTTGGTCTACAAAGAGACAGCTTTACTTTTTTAATATCCAAGTCACTGAATCTTAAAACACTGGATATATCATACTATTTACATAATTCCCAGAGTGTACGTGGCAGTTCACAATAGAAGAAATTGTGCCAAGGAATAACAACGTCTTTCCCTAAAGAATGTTGAATTCTCAAGTCATAAAAGGAACAATGTAAGACAGATAATACAGACAATGCAGTGTGGAATGTGGAAATTACTGTCATAATAAATGTCTTTATAAGAAGGATGGGTGTTTGGGCAAATAAAACTTTAACTTCTTTTACCTAGGTAAGCTTTAATTAAAAATAGTTTTCTTTCCCTATGTACAAATAAATACTTATTTTTATTCCATTGATGTCTGCCTCCTTTATTCCCTTGATCACATTTGAGTTTTCCTAGAATAATCTCTTTAGTAACAACCAACCTGTGATTAAGTTATCATTGATAGGCGCTGGCATATGTGATATACATGAAATAGCAAAGATATATATGATAATTAGTGTCTACTAGTCAATGGTAGGTGTTGTGTGTACAGAGGACCTATTCAAATTGGATGCTACTGAAACTCAAAATCCATAAGAAGATATATAAAGAGTTGGGAGTCTGACTTTTAGATGCAATGGTTCAGTGATAGAGGACCTTCATTAAAATCCATCATGGTCAGAGCTATATGAATTCACACAGCAGGGATTTCCCTGAACCTGCTAAAGAAAACTCAATGAGAACTATTAAAGGAAGAAGAATTAGAATTCTGTAAGAGGAAGCCAATTCCTGCTTGGAGTTTCAGAAGCATCTGTCTGCGGATCTATCTGTAAGATACTGAGCAGCAATAAATACATGTTAAAATACTCAAGATTGGTTCAGTAATCTATAAAAAGAAAGGAGGCAATTTCTCATTTCTTTGTTCATTTACCCATTCCTTTTGTAGCTCTGAAAACTGTAGCCTTATTCTTAGGAATAGATCAGACCTTCCCCCATATCTGGAAATAATTCTCTTTCCTGAGATTCTTAGAAAAGTTTCATATCACTGGAAAGGTAGGATCTCATGGATGCTTCAGTTCTATTACACCATTCAGTCTGTACACCAGATGTGTAGAGGAACTGCTTCTGAACCACACAGACAGCTTGGCTTCTCTTTGCTTTATCTATAGTGCTGTGCCTATTTCTGTTTTTTTCTTTCTTGCCATCTTGAATCTCTTACATCCCAAATTATATTGTTGTTATCATTATGTGGCAACTTCTACTCTCTTACCCCATCCTCCTATCATTCCCATAACTATCCCAGGGGGGAAAATCACATTTTCTTGGTTGTGATTATATTTTTTGTATTCTCTTTTCAGTATGTTGATTTAATCAATTTTATGAAATCATGTCCTGATGACAGTAAGGCCCTTGAACAAGTAAATAACCATCCCAAATTATGATTTTTGACATTTCTATAAAGCATACGGAGGATATTGATCATTAGGTTGATTTTAATAGTCAAAATTATCAGAAGTATCTAGCACAGCATTGCTGCATCCCAGTAGTCTGATTGAGAAGTTAGTGGTCTTGCTTGAAGTCAATGTTAGAAGAATAAACCCCATAGCCACCATCTGGGGAGATGACAGAGTATGTTAGTCTTTGCCAAAAAGAGAACAATTGTCATGCAGATTCTTCAGACTTTACATAGTTCTTGGGCCTCAAAGACATATTTTGCGTGTGATGGAAGTGAAACAAGGGAGGAAGGATACAAACAAGCATTTATTAAGCACCTATTAATTACCAGGCAGTACTTTACATCATTCTCTGATTTGACCCTCATAACAACTCTCGGAGGTAGGCGCTATTATTATCCCCATTTTATACTTGACTAAACTGAGGCAAGCAGAGGTTAAATGACTTGCCCAAGGTCACAAAGCTAGTAAATGTCTGAGGCTAGATTTGTACTTAGATCTTCCTTACTGCAGGCCCAGGGCTTATACCCTGTGCCACCTAAGTGAATCAAGACTTTGTCCAAGGTTATGTAATAAGTTGAGTGGTAACTAGAATTTTGTGTAACTGAGGCAGCTGACCCAGAGAGTGCACTCAGTTGCTGCCATTTTGTGGTGGTGGAGGCACAGACTCCAGAGCATAGGTGCAAGGATGCTACTAGCAAACGGGAGTGGGATGCATCAGGGAAGGAGAGAAGTTCGTCCAGTCTGCCAAAGAATTGCAGATGCTGGCAATAGCTTCTTCATTTGCAACCTAGAGGAAAAGTGCATTCTCATTACTTAGGGGCAGTTAGGTGGCACATTGGATAACAAGCTGGGTCTGGAATCAGGAAGAACTCAGTTCAAGTCCAGCCTCAGACACATACAAGCTGTGTGAACCTTGGCAAGTCACTTATTCCTGTATGCCTCAGTTTGTCCTCTATAAAGTAAGCTGGAGAAGGAAAATGCAAACCACTTTAGTATCTCTGCCAAGAAAACCTCAAATGGGGTCACCAAGAGTTAGACAAAACTGAACAATAACTCTTTCCTCCTCCTTCTCCCCTCCCCCCTCAACCACAAATAATCATAACTTTGAATGATAAGTCACTGACTAGGTTCAATCTATGGCATTATCATTCTCAGTCCTGTGCATGTTAATTGTGTGATCATGTCCCTTTTTCAATACTGCAGTAAAGATTAATAGTTAAGGTACATGGAAAATCGACTTCAATGAATATATACATTTTTTTAAAAGAAAAGAAAGCAAAATAGGACTATAACTACCTCGTGAGGAACTCAACACAATCTGTATTGGGAAGGTGTCATGGTCCAGTAGAATGTCCATGACTTTGTAATGAGAGATGAGTGTTTAATCTCACCTTTGATCTTTACTATGCTAGGCAGTGATAGAAAGGTGGTCATGAAGTCAGGAAGATGGGAGTTCAAATCCAACTCAGACACTTACTAGCTGTGTGACTCTGGACAAGTCATTTAACTTCTCTTTTGCTTAACTTCTGTTTTCCTTCCTGTAAACCCTTTCCCTACTTCCCTTTTCAGTTTTCTCATCAATATAATGTGAGGTTTTAGTTAGGTCTCAAAAGGCCCCTTCTAACTCAAGATCTGTCTTAGTGATGAATTGCACCTAGAGTCTAGGGAGTGTTTTGTCAATAATATAAAATGATATTATAAAAAAGAGCAAACATTATGCTCCCCATTAAACTCACCAGAAAAGTGGAACACTGAAATGTTAAAGGAGAAATAATGTAGTATAAAGGAAAGAATGCTGAAGTTGTGGTCAGAAGGCATAGTTTGAGTTCTTAGTAACTGTGGCCTTGGATTTGTCATCCCTTTGAGCCTGGGTTGACTCTCCTGTAAGAAAAGAAAACTATATTACTCTGAGTATAGGATGCCGCCCAAATACAAACTGAATTAAGATTAAGATCACTAAATAAAGATTTCTCTCTTAAATGAAAGAAAAATGTTTTTATTATGACAATTGTCAATACACCCTTATTTATACCTTAGTGAGTCAAAAAAACAACATTGACAAATGCATATCTATATCATCTTTTATATACACAAATAAGGTAGCTGGTAATGTGGCATTCTTGTGTAGGGATGTGACTGAAAGCTTGACTAGAGTTTTTTTTCCAAACTACAAAGTTGACATAGGGGAAGTTTAGAATCTATAAACAGTGTGCTGATAGAAAGAAGGAGATGACTAAATAAAAATGTCATCTTCTCCTTCCAGAGGCCTGTGAAACAGGGCTGGATCTGATCCTTCTTTAGGACCTAGTACCCACAGGAAAGCCTTCTTCTTGAACAATGTAAATTAATATCACATATGATCTATTTTTAACATAAAACGGTGATTAGGGAGCACAAAGCCAAAGCACATAGCCCTTTTATCATCATGTGCAGAGGCTGGATAATATCAGATGTTTAAATGTGAGGAGCTGACAGGGCCATATCCGCTATCAATGACAATAGCAGCTGCAACTACTCAAGCTGAGTAGGGAGGCAGGGCCAATGCATAAATGGGAGGCACTGACACAAAACTGAAGAAAGCAGAGTGCCCAGAAAAGTCAGACTGATACCCTTGCTCCAGAACCATATTCCCAATTGCCTTCTACTCTTCAGCTTTGTAGCTAAGTATTCAGACTTCCCCTGGAGGGAGGAAAAGTTCTGTTACCTCTCTCTTTGGACTTCTGGGAATTATTCTTTTTTTAAATTAAATTTTATGTTTATTTTTAGTTTATGCCACTCATTTCCACAAGATTTTGAGTTACAAAATTTCCCCCTATCTTTCCCCTACCCACCACCCCAAAACAGCAATCCCACTGTAAACCTCCCTCCCCCAATCTGCTCTCTCCTATATCCTCTGCCATCACCCCTCCAACTTTCCAGTAGGGCAAGATGGATCTCCATACCCCAGTGCATTATTTCCAAGTTGCATGTAAAATAATAATTATAATATTTTTTAAACATTTGTTTTTAAAACTTTGAATTCCAGATTCTTTCCTTTCATCCCTTGTCACCCACCCTTACCTGGAAGATAGACAATTCAATATAGGTTGTACACATGTAGCTACGCAAAACATTTCCATAGTGGATATATTGTGAAAGACTGACTATATTTCCTTCCATCCTATCCCACCCCCCATGTGTTCTATTCTCTACTTTGACCCTGTCCCTTTTCAAAAGTGTATGCTTCTAAATTCCCTCCCCCCAACCTGTCCTCTCCTCCATCATACCCCCTCTCATCCCCTTTCCCGCTACTCTCCTGTAGGGTGAGATACCCTATTTAGTGTGTATGTCATTCCCTCTCTAAGCCAAATTTAATGAGAATGAGGTTGACACATTCCCTTTTGTCTTCCTGTTCTTCCCCTCCACTGTAATAGTTTTCCCTTACCTCTTCTATATGAGATAATTTACCCAATTCTGACTCTCCCCATCTCCTGTCATTATATTCCTCTCTCACCTCTCAGTTTCACCTTTTAAGTATCATCCCTTCCTATTCAATTAGTCCTGTGCCATCTGTGTATGTATACCTGTACATATATGTACACACACTCACATATGTATTCATACACCCATATACCCTCCTATATATACATGTATACATTTATATATGTATGTGCATATATATATATATAGTGTATGTGTATATATATATATATATATATATATATTTCTATTCCCTTCAACTATTCTCATACTGAGAAGTTTCATAAGTTACAATTATCATTTTTCCATGTAGGAATGTAAATAGTTCAACTTTGATAACTTCCTTATGCTTTCTTTTCCCTGTTTACCTTCTCTTGCTTCTTGTATCTGAATGTCAAATTTTCTATTCATCTCTGTTTTTTTCATCAAGAATGCTTAAAAATCCTCTATTTCATTGAATGGCAATATTTCCCCTGAAACATGATACTCAGTTTTGCTGGGTAGGTGATTCTTGGTTTTAATCCCAGTTCCTTTAACCTCCAGAATATCATATTCCAAGCCCTTTGATCCCTCAGTGTAGAAGCTGCCAGATCTTGTGTTATTCTGATTGTGTTTCCACAATATTCAAATTGTTTCTTCTTGGCTTCTTGTAATATTTTCTCCACGATCTGGGAACTCCTGAACCTGGTTATAATATTCCTAGGAGTTTTCTTTTTGGGATTTTTTTCAAGAGGTGACTGGTGGATTATTTAAACCTTTATTTTGTCCTCTGGTTCTAAAACATCAGGGCAATTTTCCTTGAGAATTTCTTTAAGGATAATTTCTAGGTTCTTTTTTTGATCATGGTTTTCAAGTAGTCCAATAATTTTTAAATTATCTCTCCTGGATCTATTTTCCATGTCAGTGGTTTTTCCAATGAGGTATTTCACATTGCCTTCTATTTTTCATTTGTTTGGATCTGTTTAATAGTATCTTGATTTTTCATAAATTCACTAGCTTACATTTGCTCCAATCTAATTCTGAAGGAATTATTCTCTTCAGTGAGCTTTTGAGATTCTTTTTCCATCTGACAAATTCAGCTTTTTAAGCCATTCTTTTCCTCCTTGGCTTTTTGAGCCTCATTTGCCATTTGAGTTAATCTGTTTTTTAAGGTGTGAGAAATTTTCTTCAGTAAGGTTGTTGACTTGCTTTTCATGATTTTCTTGTATCATTCTCATTTCTCTTCCCAATTTTCCTCCATTTCTCTTATTTGATTTTAAAAATCCTTCTTAAGGTCCCCCATGGTCTGTAACTAGTTAATATTTTTCTTGGAAGCTTTTGGTACAGGAGTTCTGACTTTGTTGTCTTCCTCCAGTTCCATGCTTTGATCCTTAAGTCGGATTGCTATGCTTGCTTTGCTTCCTTTGCTTGCTTATGTTGCCACCCAATTAATTGACTTTTGAGCTTTTTGCTACAGTAGAACTCTGCTTCCAGAGAGGAGAGCTTTATCCCAAATCGCTGTGGTTTTCTCAGCTACTAGAGCTATTAGTTGGGTGCCCTCTCTAAAGCCTCCATTGCCTCTGAAACCTGGTCACACACCCCAGGACCTAGACAGTAATCCAGATCCAAGCAGGTTAAAGCAAGAGAGATTACCCATCAGAATGGTTGCTTGGTTCCCCTACAATCTGCAGGCTAGGAGCTCTGAAGTAGGTACATGGTGGTGGCCACCACACCTCAGCCACTTCTCCTTCTGGGGACAGAGGCCAGACTGCACTCCTGGACCCCCTGTTCCCAAAGTCCACACTGACCTCTCACTTTGTCTTTGGCATTTATGGGTTGATAATTCTGGAAACTGCCATAGCTGCTGATGATCCATTCTACAGAAGTCCCTCCAGCTGTGGCTGGTTGGGCCGCCCTGAGGCTAAAACTGTGGGCTCATGCTCAGCTGGGTCTGTTCCCAGAATGCTGTGATGGACTCTTTCTGTCACCTGCTAGGCTGCCTTCAGTGGGAGATTTGTTTCTCTGTGTCACTGTGTGGGTTCTGTAGCCCTAAAGTTTGTCTAGAGTCATTTTTATAGGGGTTTGAGGTGGTTCTGGGGGGAGTGCATGGAGTTTTCCTGCTTCTATGCTGCCTTCTTGGCTCTGTCCTCTGGAATTATGCTTTTGATGGATGATGAGCATCCTTCATTTTTCCCAGTCCACAGGTCCATGCAGCCTTATCGTGGAAAAGGGGGACATCAAATTCCATAAGTTTAAATCTTACCTGGTTGAATAATTTCTTGAACTACCTCTTGATTGTACAAGCAAAACTTTCATCTTCATGTGGCATTGTGACTAGAATACAGGAATTGACCTGAGGAATACCTGAGTTCAAATCCTGCCTCAGATAATTATTAGCTGTATGAACTTGGGCAAGACCATTAACCTGCCTGCCTCAGTTTCCTAATCTGTCAAATGAAGATAATAATAATATCTACCTTCGAGGGCTGTTGTGAGGATAAAATGATATTCTATTTGTAAAGTGCTTTGCATGCCTTAAATATATGAATGCTAGCTGTTGATCTCTACTTTTATTTGTTGGTTTTTGTTAATTTTGACTTGTGGTTCTGTTACAATTTTTTTATCTACAATTCTTGTGATATTCTCATCAAACTCTCAGATTTTACTGTACCACTGGTTCTGTTACAATTTTTTAATCTCCAATTCTTGTGATATTCTCATCAAACTCTCAGATTTTACTGTACCCATCATCTAGATTCCCTTTTTCTGTGCATGGTCATGGGAGACAGGCAGGGCAATTCTATATGCATGGCCAGAGTCAGTGGTCAGCTATATTTATGATCTAAGAGAGCCTAAATAACCTTATCCGTCCATAACCTTTGCATCCATTTGTTTCTGACTTCAGTGTCTCCCAGCTGGTGTTGTAAGTGGGTGAGACCCATGGTTTCAAACCTAAATGCCATATTTCTTTTAAGTTTAGAGCATTAATTCTATTGTAGCACTACTAGGTAAATCTCTTTTTCTCTTTGTTAATAACCTATTGGCATATTCCTCTGACCAAGAGATAAAGATCTTCAAATGAACTTGAGGTCTCTGCTGTGGGCACTGTCTTCTGAATCCTTACCCAGTAACTTTTCCTACCCCCCTATGATTGCATTCATGAACATCACTTTCTTAGATGAGCTAATTTGGAAATGTATGCTGAAAGGAAATACCATTGGAGAGGTTTCATTTGGAATAGAGGCATGGGTAGAGAAGAGGTGTGTGTGTGTGTGTGTGCGCGCACACGCATGCATACGTGCACCATTGTCAAGATTTCAGTTACAGAGAGCTGTTAGGATTTAAAAAAAATTTACTTTATAATTTTTTAAATTAACAAATGTTTATTTTTTTCCTCCTACCTACTTTCCTGGGCTTGGAAGTGAAGGAGGAGGAACAGAAAAAGAAAACAAAACCCTGGAAACAAACACACATCATCAGGCACAACAAGTTCCCAAACTGACCACATCCAGAAATATACTCCATTTGGATTGTAGGCCATAGACAGCCTACAACAGGTCATTATCATCCCTGGATTGGCTCTCAGAGGCGAAGAGAAAGGGGCACCCTTAGGGACTATTGAAGATAAACTTAGACTCCTTCTCATTTTGCAGCAATAGAGAAGACAAAAGGTACATGTCAAGGATACAACAAAGCACAGTTTCAAAGAATACCCTAGCCCCATGAACTGTTGGGAATCAGCAGCAGAGAGGAAAATGTATACAGCCATCAAAGGCAGGGCTGCTCATTATGGCCTGGGTTGTTCAGCTGGCAAGCTAACGAGGTGAAGCTAGCAATAGCAGTCGCTTTGCTCATCATCCACAGTGGCCTCAACAAAGAAGAGGTCAGTCTTCACAAGGTCACTGCCAGCAAAGAACTATCACTTCCCTTGATCTGCCTATCCATACCCACAGGTATGTCTAACAAGACCACTCGCAGGGCCTGGTATCTTCTTGCCACATAAAGAACAATGATATAAGTTTGGGTCACATGTAGTCAGTAAATTCCATCTGCTCTTTTACAAATTAGCTCATTTATTCTGCTCTTATTGTGAACTTGTTAGTCTGAAAACAGAGTTGTCAGTAAATAAGTCAGCTAAAGTTTATTTGAAAGTGATTTACCATAAGGACACCCACAGATAAACCACAGTACAGTGACATAGTTATTTACTTGACACTCCGAAACTGTCTGAAGTGTATGACGTAATTAGACTTTAGGTGGGGGTTTGGAAGAGAAGGTTAGCACACAGATTGTCCTTCTGAAAATTGAGTTTTCCAGGATATTGGCATATTTATGCCATGTCCAGAAACCTCTCTGGATTCACCATGAATGTTCCCTAGGAATTCAAATGCACACATAAATCCCGGATTTAGAAATATGGCATTTCATTGTGTTTACCAAAAAAAATAAAATCTCAGTGTCATCTAGACAGTTGTTTCAGTTCAGTTAACAGGGGATGCTGCTGTACAAATGGATTTATGCATCTATTTACAAGAATTTTTTTTAAGGTTTTGGGGAGGTAGGAACTTCTTGTTAGTATCCAAACTGATTTTTTGGTTTTACAGGTGTTTTAGCCAGGACAACAATAAATACTTGGGGTTGTTGATTAACATGAGGATGTCTGATATGTTTGCATTTACACATGATGTCTTCAGATGAGAGCTTATTGGTTTTTTGGGGGGGCATACAAATACTTTACAAATCTGATTTTGTTCACTCTCATACCACAGTTAAGGAGCCTCTGCCTCTAACATACAGTTGCTTCAGTAAAATACCACCAGGGATAAGGGGCTGCCTCAGTTGCTTTGTCCTGTTTATGGAAACTTCATTAACACAACTAGCAACCATACAGAAAAAATAAATTAAAGTCTTTCTAAACAAGGAGGATTTACTTTATAAAGCACACACATGCATATATGTGTGTGTGTGTGTGTGTGTATATATTCACACATACATATACACATATGTATGTATGCATATGTATGTATTCATGTATATATAATTGGGAGGTAATTGATTTCAGTTGACTTTACTGTTTATTATTTAATTGTGCATGAATTCCTTTTCCATTTATTGAGAAATTCCAAGAGATACTCATAGGAGTACTTGAAAGAATAGTGAATTTGGGTCACAGGATTCTAAGACTTCCCTATACCATTTGTCAAAGATCAAATGTAAATGTATATCTTCATATGTCTTAGCCCCCAATAGCTTTGTGACTTGGGACAAGTTCCATTACATAACCTTTTAAAGATTCGGTTTCCCATCTGCAAAATAAGAATAATAATACCTTATTGGTTTGTTTGGAGGATGAAATGAGAGGATTTAGTTTTGTCCATTGTAACCATAAAGTATAGAACCTTCAGTTGTCACTCATGGCAAAGAAGGTCAAGGGTCCAGAGGGTGAAGAACCAGATGTGACCCGTATTCCTTCTCTTTCTCGCTGTCATTTTGCAGTGAAATTATCAGATACTGTAAATTCATCCATTTTTTTCAGTCAACATCTATTAAGCTCTACTAAGTACAAGGTACTCTGAACACAAGTATGTGAAATATTTTTTCTTTACTGATTTTCATCTTGGTTTTTCAAGAATGATTCTGTGACCTCCTGTTATTTCATCCCAATTCCAAGTACCTTAAAACATTCTTAGAGCCACAAAGGGTTTGTTATTCAGTATTATATTCTCTAAAGAATTATATTCTCTAAAGAATGTCTTCTAAAGACATTTTTTGTGAACCCAGGGTGCTGTGGAATGAACACTGATCCAGGAGCCAGAAAACACGTGTTTATGTTCCAACCCTGCAATTTACTAGTCATGAGAACTTGTTTCCTTAGCTTGAAAAAGGGGGCAGTACTTTCCTACAGCATGATTGGGAAGTCAAGTGAAATGATGGTTATGGTACTGACATTTCTATAGCACTTCCAAATATTTTACATACCTTGTCTTGTTTGTGCCTCATTGTAATCCTACAGGTAGTATTATTCCCATTTTCTGGATGAGAAATGTGAGACTTATTAGAGAGGTTGATTTGCCAGTGATCACAAAGCTAATAGAAACTGAATTAACATGCATGAGAATATGTTGAATTGTTTTTCAGTCGTCTTAGACTCTTCATGAAACCTTTTTGGGTTTTCTTGGCAAAGATTCTGGGGCGGTTTATCATTTCCTTCTCTAGCTCATTTTACAGATGAAGAAACTGAAGAAAACAGGGTTAAGTTACTTGCCCGAGGTTATATATCTAGTAAATATCTGAGGCCAAATTTGAACTCCAGGTGCAGAATTTTATTCACTGAGCCACCCAGCTGCCTCAAAAGTCCTACTAAGTACTGGTCATACAGGAACAAAATGAAGACAGTTCTTGACCTCAAAGAGCTTACATTTAAGTTCAGATGAAATAACCTTGAGCAATTCTAGTACATATAGTCTGATTTAATTGAAATTACTGAATTTAATCTATTTTTCTCAAGTGGGAAAAAGTGGGAGTGAGTTCTTAACTAAATAGGAAGGCAGAGCTTGCTAGACTTTTGATAGATTGATTGATTTTGATAGATTGGTTTTCAGAAATATCTTAAAATATAACTTTTCGGAGGAGCTAAAATAATAATTCACTTTAATACACAGGAGTTTAAAAGGCAAAAAGCACAACTTTTACTCATAGAAAATATATTTTGTTATTTCTATTAAAATTGAAATGAGGTGTTTGTAATAATTCAGTTTTCATAAAAAGTTTATAAAGATCACATGAAATAATAAGCTTTGGGGTACTTATAGACCCGTTCATGATTGGGTAATTGATCCCATAATTCTATAATTCAGAGTATCACAAATGAGCTAAAGGGAATGGAGTCTTTTTAGAAGCCACTAAAAAACTCATTTTTTGTGTCCACAATTTTAGAATTTTGCAAAGAAATATGAAAGGATCAAGAGAAAAAAGGTTAAGAACCTAGGATTGTTCAGCCTAAAGATAAGAGAATAGATAAATGAATGACCTCAGATTCTTTCCCAGGTTTGTTAAGATAGTAAGTAATGAGGGGAATTAGAATATTGGGGTGAGAAATCATTAAAAGGGTTGAAGTGGAACTCAGGGATGAAATTAATTATACCATTAGACAGGTCAGCGTCTTTTGTCAGTTGGTACCACTCTCAGAGGTGGAGATGTATAGAACAGGGTCTGACCCAATTTGGGCTATTTTTATAGCAAGGGACTATAGAATCTTCGCCACCAGAAACCTTAAAATACAACAGAGACATATGGACATTCTTATGTTTCTTATGTTTGTAGGTGTGGGGAGGATGATGGGAACCAGACCTGTGATTTCTTCTATGTGGGGAACTCCCAATTAAGTAGTCCCTCTACCAACATACATCTGGACTGACTTCACAAATCAAAGACATAGAGAATTGTATGGGGCACTGAGAAATCAAATGACTTTCTCAGGGTCACACACCCAGTATAGATCAGGGGCAGGACTTGAATCTGGGAATTCCTGACTCTAAGACTAGCTCTCTATCAACCAAGCCACACTGCTTCTCATACACTGTTTTTGTTATTTTGTTGTGAGGGCTGTCCCCCTCATGTAGAAGGGGTATTATTGTATGGTTTGAAGGGAAGCAGAGCAGATTTCTCTAGCCTTTTCTACCCTCACCTTTCTCCTAGGAAGACTTTAATTCTTGCCGGGAGAAGAAGTAGGATGTCAAGATCAGAGGCAGACCACTCTCCTCCCCTCAGAGAGAAATACCAGGCTAGAATTATATCTCTCATCTCCCTTAACTATTATTTGTCTAAGGAAAGTAATTTTCAGATTAAATCTAACTTTTGATCTTTATTTCATTAATGGGCACCCCAAGCTTTATATCCAAGACTTTGTCCCCTTTTCTGCCAACTACCAGTTCCACAATGAATACACGCACAACAAGTAGCCTAGAAATCTATTTACCCAAGTTAAAGCAAGACAGAAATCAGAGAAAGCGTGCAAAGGAGAATGGAAAACAGATTGTACAGAGTGAAGAAGCTCTCCCCCTGGGACGGAGGCACCTCAGCTCAACTGAGGGAGAGAGAGTACTAAGTCTAAGCCAAGAGAATATTCCTCAAAGTCTCTAATATAGCACGTTAAGAATAGGGATATGATGCAGACAGCCAGCTCTTCTCATGTCAGCCTCTTGCTCCCAGGCTTTTCCTTCAACAACCTGAAATAGGGTTGTCATCTTCCATCTTCTCTCTCTTAGGGTTGAAAGTCAGAAGTGCCCTTTCCATCCCTGAGACCTCCTCACCACTTTTTAGCTTCTGTGTAGGCTTTCTTTCCGTCCCCAGGACTTAGCACAATGCCTGAGTACATAGCAGGCACTTAAAAGTTTGTTGACTAGCACTAAAATCACTCTCTTAATCTCAGTTTCTTCATCTGCAAAGTACAGACATTGGATGAGGGTCTTAAAGGTCCCTTATATCTCTAAAATTCAATACATCGAATTTGAATTTTTCACTTTGTATTAAGCAGTGGGTTTTTTCAACTTGGTTATTAAGTCTTTTAGCCTGACCAAATGCATTAGAAACATGAGATATATAGTACAATATGTAGAGGGAGGATGTGTGGTGATTGGAGTCTGTGAGTTAGAAAGAGCTGGATTTTCAAGTCTTGACTCCGACATGTACTGACTTTGTAACCCTGAGCAAGTTATTTAACTTCTCAAAAGCACAGCACTCCCCTCACCACCACCCTGGAAATCTTTTAAGTGTGTAAGTTTCAGAGGAGATGCTGACTTGCACTGGTAGGAATTGGCTCATCATCACAGCTTCCAGAGAGCAATGATATCAGTTTCAGTCTCATCACAGTTCCATGTATATGGTGACTACATTTGAGTCTCTTGGTCCTCAGTAAATAATAAAAGCCATTTGAAAATTTATCATTTTTGACTACTTGATAGATTTGTAGCTATTTTATTTAAACTCCTGACTTTATGAAGTAAATTTCTAAAAAAAGTCATTTTTTCTGGTTTTGTTCCTTTCTTGAAGGAGCCTATAAAAATACTTTATATATTTTGTCATGATTTCATCCCAATTCAGCCAGTCTAACACCAGATGAAGAATTCAAGAAATCTTAAAATATATTGAAAAAGAATTGTCAAATAAAAATAATTTCCAATAGTTTACATAATGATTACTTAAAGTTTATGAACTATAACTTATTTAATGGTTTATTAATGGTAACTTTTTTCCTTATTAGGTTGGGTTTTTTGTTCCTTCCAATATTTACTTGTTTGTTTGGATAATACAAATGATCTTTGCTATATAACATTTAGAATTCCAATTTCTTTGTTCTTACACATATTAAAAGATCAATCAAAAGAGCATGCTTAATTCTCTACTCTGAAATATTCAATGAGTGATGTAAGTAATATTTTTTCCCTTTTTTGAATGTCTATATTGGGGAATTAGCACTAGATCACTTAGGGATTGTTAGATTCATTCATATCAGTGAGAAAATCAGTCAAATAAATTATTCCGTGTCATATAGACCAAACAAACACTTGGTGAATTTCTTCCCTTTTTAACTAATTGTTGGAATAGTTTAGTTATAGTTTGGAAATTAAACATGCATGTGACTTACCATTTTCCTGACATGGAAGAATTTAGACCTTTGCTACTGGCTACATTCTTCTTTCAGTTACAAATGTGCTGAGCAGCAGAGCCTAGCCCCTGTACAGATAGAGCACCCCAGAAATGCTAAGTCATCACTAGCAACGGATTCTTCGTTAACATTTACTGAGTGCCAGCAATGAACTTAGTGTTATAGTATCACTATAACAGGAAGGAAGACACAGTTCCTTCCCAGAGGGCTGATTTTTTTCTTTCAGTGTGGGTGGTTGGCGGGGGGGGGGGGGAGGATTTGATCATAAAGGAACAATGTTCTTTTGAATTTAGTTTAGTTCAGTTCAGTCAGACTTTATTGAATACCTACTATGTGTCAAGCGCTAAAGATACAAACACAAAAGTGAGACTGTCACTACTCTCAAATAGCATACATTCTTTTTGGAGGAAACAAAATGTGGATATGTAAATAATTAGAATATATGCACACACATATGAGAGAGAGGGGAAGAAGGGAAGGAGGTAGTGAAGGAGAGAGGGAGAGAAAGAGGAAGAAATGAGGAGGGAGAGGGAGAGAAACAAAGGAAAGAAGACAGAGGTAATTTCCAGAGGAAGGTCACGGGTCTAATATGAAGTGTAGTTTGTTCAGAACAGAAGGAAAAGGATGAGAATAAGCATTTATTAAGCACCTACTACTTGCCAGGTATTTTATGAATATTATTTCATTTGATCCCCAGCGAGGAAGGTATTATTAAAATCTTCATTTCACAGCCAAGGAAACCAAGGCAAACAGAGATTAGGTGACTTACTAAGGTTAGTAAATGTCTGAGGTCAAATTTGAATTCAGGTCTTCCTGGCTTCTTGCCCCAGTGCTCTTTTATCTGCTGCCCCACATGACTGCCTCTGATTATGGAACACAAAATAGAGCACGAGAACCAAAGAACACCTCGTCATCTTGGACTCATTACTTATGTTGGGGTGGTATTTTCATCTCTCCATTGACTGACATGTATGATAAAGTATAAACAAACTCCATGTAAGTGTGTATTTCTTGACAGAAATCCAGGAATGGCTATTATTGCTTCTTTTATCCAAAGGCTATGTTGCTTTGCTGTCCTCAGGCAAAAAGTCAAGCATGCTAGAATATCCCTGAGATTGATCCGTCTCTTTTCATGGAGGGCAGTGAACAGCAATTTTGCACATTCTAGTGTTCAGCAGCAGAGGATAACTGGATGTTCTACTTGAACAAATGGAATGCTTTCTAGGGGAGACTTCTCTTAAAAGCCTCCCATAGAATGGGTTTAACCATTTGACAAGAACACACCACGAAATGGGCAGATTCACAAGGCAATTGATGTCTTTTTCTTTATGTATTTATTTTTACAGATTCCTTTTTTTAAATCATAGTTACTGGGTATACCAGAAACAGATCTTTTCTTGCCACCTGGGAATAAAATCCCCCTTGAAACAAAGAAAAGTTATGACAATGATACCCTTTACAATGGCCACATCTAACAGTGTATGCTACATTCTACCCTCAGAGTTCCCCAGCTCTCTGCTGAGAGGAGTAAGCTAGGTCTTATTATTTGGTCCCCAGGACTGCTACCTGTTTCTCAGCTACTCAAGTTCAGTTTCTTTTTTAGTAATCTTTTCTTTTGTCTCATTGTAGTGAGCAATCCACATTTGTAAAGTGTTCTCTCACTCCTCCAAATTTCTAGGCTAGCTTTGTTTGCAGCCTTCCCTGATATCATCATACCATATCTTGATTTTTATCAATTTGTATCTGTGTCATATCTCTCCCCTAATGTCAAAACCTATTAGAAGACAAATGCTGTAAGAACAAGTCTGGTGCCATTTTTGTATCTATCTCCAGCACATAGCTCTGTCTTTTGCATATAGTAGGTATTCAATAAATATTTATTGAACAGAAGTCAAGTGAATCTTCAGAATGAGTTTTTTATTATTAGAAGTCATATTCATAAGGGCGAGCTCTTAAATAACCAGAAAGTTGAAGCCTGACTTCCTATATAATGGCTTATATAGTCCTTTCTAGATAGTGCTTACTGTGATTGAATGAACCTGTTCTCATGTGCTTGTGGCAGTCACGTACAAGATATGCCAATCTCAGTGAACTGGAAACTTCTATTATACAAAAAGGATGGTTTTTAATAGGAGGAAATAGAGTTTTGTGGACTTTTCTGCTGAATTTTAGAATGAAAAAATGTTTTCTTATTTGTCACCTAAGTACAGATTTTCCTGCTTTCAGAACTTTCCCTTTATTTTTTTTTGATAGTTAACAAACATTCTTGGAGTTAACCAGAATTTACTCTCTCCCACTGTCGATATCATCACCTTCATAATAACCCTCATCTAATATTTATCAGTTGCCTTCTATTTATCACTATGTGCAAATTTGTAGAAGATGGAACAGACTGTCCTTAAGGAGCTTTCAACCTGGACAACCTAAGACAGATGATCTTTCCCAGTAAAAAATAGAGTGAGAACATTCAGATACCAGCACACTGTGCTTGCCTGTGGGTATAAATGTGAAAGCTAAAGTGAATTCACTCATCACCTCTTAGGGAAGGCTTTAGTCCGAGACAGACTTTCAGCTATTTTGAAAGCTCTTTGGCCAAGCCAGATAAAGAAAATGTAAAAAAAATATATAATTATCTATAATTTGCACATGAATCTTGATTAAATTTGACTAGAACATTGTACTCTCAGGGAAAAAGAATTTATTCCTGAGACAAAACTTGGTGGTATGGAACAAACTCTGGAAATGAAGTCACGATCTGGGGTTTTGAATCTTGCGTCTATCACTTACTACTTATTTGATCGGATCACTTTTCTATGAGCCTCTGTTTCCTCATTTTAAAATGGGGATTATAATAATTGCATTATCTGCCTCATGTAAAATTTATTCACTATTCCTTATTCACTTGTAGCCAGTCTACCTGCATTAATTTGGGTTTTATGGTCTAAACATTTCCCAGCTAGTCTGGATCAAGATTTCTGTCATTAACTTGCCAATTATTAAAATAATCTTTTTTATTATAAACTTAATAACCATCAACAGGAACAATACACACAAAGAAGGAGAAGAATCTTGCCGCAAACAAGGGAGAGCCAAATGGATTTCAGATGAGCAGATGAGCAAAGAAGGATCTTTGACTCTGTGGCTCCTCTGCAAGGTGTCTTGTCTTTCCAGTGGAGAGAAGCCCCATTCCTGCGGTCTGTCTGTCTCAGTAGACATCTGCCATACTATTACTGTAAACAGGTCTATTGGAAAACATTCTTTTCTAAATATTTTTTTCATTTTTGACTAGAAAAGGGAAATGAGACCCAGAATGGAAAAATAAAATAAAGTAAAACAATTCCTCTCTCATCCCAGAAAAGTTCTCAAGAATATAGAGAGAATCTTCATAGGACTGTAGCTGCAGAGCAGGAAGAAACCAAAGAATCCATCTAATTTTTCCTGAAAGTTCAGGAAACTGAGGTCCAAAGGATTTAGGGTCACACAGAGAGTGGCAAAAAGTCTGTTAAAATGTTGACTAATAGTCATTTTCCAGAATTATCTTCCTTGCCTCTGTTTCTCAACACAGAGTTAAAGCAACTATGGTTTTTGTCCTTGTAATTTTATTTTTATACTTATCAGAGGAAAAGTAGTCTATGATTTCATCAATTCATTATACCAAGTTGTTTTTGAAGATGTCACTTATGCTAAGTAATATTCCAAATCTGTTCTGCTATTAAAGCATGAGTTGAATTAGTCAATTTAAATCATGTTACATAAATATTAATCCTTTATCAAACTAACAGAGGCTTCTCCTTTTCTCTTAGGATTATTCAGTGCCCTATAGAAAGCCCATTTCTTGTGGTATGGCCTTAAGTAAACATTATTCCCTAGAAAAGCTGCTGATAAAGATGAAAGCATAGCAGTGCTATGCAGATGTAGGTACCTCACACTTTTATAGGAGTATTAGGAAATAGGGAGAAATGCTTCATTAATAAGCATTAATTAAGCACCAGCTATATGACACATGCTATTCTAAGTGTTTTTTTACAAACATGGTCTCATTTCATTCTCCTGACCACCCTGGGAGGTGTTATTACTATCCCCATTTTATAGCTGAGAAAAGTGGGGTGACAGAGGTGAAGTGACTTACCCAGGATCACAGAGCTAGGAAGTGTCTGAGGCTGAATTTGAACTCAGGTCATCCTAACTTCAGGCCCAGCACCACCAGCAGCCTCTACCTAATCTACTTAGTCACAAAACAAAAAATACCCTTCACGTAGAAAACCTAGTCATAGTCCTCCTGATTTTAATTCAAAGTGATGAAAAAAGCCTACATCTATTTCTACTCCTTGAGTTTCAAAATTCCTTGTCTTGAGTTTTATATTATGCTGCTTATTAATTCATGTTCTTGGAATTTTTTCCCTTGGTTGCTTTCTAGAAGAGAGAATATGTTAATTTTTCATTCTTTATACTTAATTTGAGAAATATTCATTAAGTATTTCATTAGTATGTGCATGGCACTATACTGGGTGCCAGGTTATAAAGGGGAAATTTATACTCTAATAGGAGATTGAGCAAAGAACATATACATTAATAGTCACCAATAGTACCTTTCATTTCTACTTGGGTATAATTTATGCCTCTACATTACATACAGTCATTAAAATGAAAACCATAAAAAAATCTAGGTTACCTTTAAAATTCATTAGAAATCTATGCTTACTTTGAACATTGTGTGATTTTAAAGTTTATTTTGGTGGCCTGACAATTAAAATGCATTCTGTTAAACTCATGTTTGCAAAGTACTTCATTGATTAATTTGATTAATTAACCAGGCTAGTGTCAAATGGGATTATTATTAATAAAATATTCATGGAGTGTTAAGATGTGCCAGGCACATTACAATTCAGAGAGTTAGGCCCTTGCCTTCATATTCCTTTGCTTTACAGATTACAGTCTTCCTTACCTTTCCAGACTCCACATTAATTCTCTTTATTACCTTCTGACCAAAAATTGTTGTGCTTGCCATTCCCTGAAATCACTATTCCTTCTCCCACTTCTGGGTCCTTAGGTTGTGATAGAACCCTCCCATTTCTAGAGGGTTCTTCCTCCTCTCTTCAGCCCCTTACATTTAGGCTTTCATTATCCCCCTAGCTATTTAGGTGCTCTCTTCTCAAAGCTCCTCACACTGTTATAACCCCCTGTGAAACACACTCTCCTGGAAATCAGACACTGAGCTTTTGTCTTCATATGCCCAACACCTAGAACATTGCCTGGCATATAATTGGTGCTTCTTGGAATTTGTTCAGTGGAATTCTGACTATCATAGAACACATAAATGAGAAATTGGTAGAATCACTGTGGGTAAAGGAGCTTAGGGACACATATCCAGTGAAGACTATATGATCCTAGTGGGGAAGTTAAGCTTGTTTATTCTTCTTATCAATCATTTGATGTTTCCCCATTCTGATGGGGTCATTTCTACCCTTTATCATAACTTAGACCTCAACTCTGAAATACATAGCCTCTTTGTCATTTCATCATTGTGATCCTTAAAGAGCCCTAGGAAAACACCCAGGGTTTAGTTCTTGTTATGAAGATAGCTAGTAGCCATGTGACCTTGAGAAAGTCATTTATTTATTCTGTGACTCACTTTCCTGATTTATAAATTAGTCACCTTACCCCTACCTACCTCACAATAAACCTATATGCTACAGTGGAATAATTAATGTGAAAGTGATTTTTAAAAAAGCAGTAAGTAAATATAAGATAGTGTCTTATTCAAATTATAAAAATACAATTATTGTTATTAATAATATGCCTACTTTTGAATGGTTTCATGATACTTGATTAGACTACTTCAGGGCCCTTGGTGAACTATAGTAAAGAATAACTGAGGCTTTGTGGACTTGAAAAACCATTATTCTCCCTCATTCTTTTTTTTTTTTTGGAGGGTAATTGGGGTTAAGTGACTTGCCCAAAGTCAAAAAGCTAGTTTTTGTGTTAAGTGTCTGAGGCTGTGCTCTATTCACTGTGCCACCTAGCCCACCCCGTCCCTCATCCTTCTAAGGTAGCTCCCTCCTATCTGACTATATCCAGTTTGCTTTTGATTAATTAAGTAGCAAATAAGCATTTATTAAGAGCTTACTATATGACAGTTATTCCTACTATAACCTCAAAAGAGGACTTTCCATTAAGATCCCTATTTGATGATTAAAATCAATGCTTATTTTTATGTTTTCCCTGAAGAAAAGCTGATCTAGTATCCAGGCATAGAACCTGGGCACCTGAGGAGAGTGGTTTAGAGTGAAAGTATCTTTTGGAAGCTTGTGAAACCTTAATTTAATTCAATTTGGGGTTGGGTTTTGGTTTTTTTTTTTTTTTTTTTTGGGTTGTCATTAAAGATGAATGATTTTCTATATTCCCTGGGGACTGACTCTCACTGGGGGAACTCCTCAGTAAGAGCAGCCCATGGGTTGTGTATCCAAAGCTTTCAGGGCACCCTTGAAAGTGAAGCAAGGAATTGCACTTTGTTCAGCCAGCCCTTTAAACACCTTGGATAAAAGTGATACATTAATATTTAGTGAACTGTTCACTACTGGAAAGTGCATTTCCCTTACTAATTTCAAACAGCACTAGAGTGTCAGTCCACTATTAGCCTCAAATAGTTTACTATTTTATTCTTGCTCCAATATGGCATCCACAGTAGTGGGGCTCATTCAGGGGATTGTAGGAGAGGAGTCTTACAACAAAAGGGGCAGCCTTAATAAGGAAATAGACCATATAAACATATGTGTTGCAGTCTTTTATCTAGACACTCCTCCGTCAGCACACTCCCTAATCAAACAGGCAGCTTTTCTGCATGTAGGATTGTAACTGAAGTTATAACTGGCTGCCCCCAGGACTGGCTTCCACAGGATTTCCTGTCCAAAAATTCACTGGGTGGTCATTTGCAGCTGAGGGCTCACCCATCACCAAGCAACCCTCTAAGGAGGAAGGATACCTGACTCAAACATTTCGTTTTCAAATTCTCTCTAGGCATTTCCCCACCCCCACCCCTACCCCACCTTTACTTTGAGGGAGGAAGAGGAGGGGGAAGGGGGAGAAAAACCAACACCCCCAATGGCAGTAATATATATTTGTCCAAGGTATCTTTTTTCCCCCCTCAGGTTATTTGCAGGTTTTTTTTTTTACTGCTTAGCCTTTCTTGCTTTGTAAGTACTCACTGAAAGAAATAGCCTTCTTGCAAATGGAGCTGTTTCTTTAACCCTTCCCTCCCTCCTTCTTTCCCTCCCTTCCTCCCTCCCTCCTTTCCTCCTCCTCTTTTCTCTCCTCCTCCTCCTTCGCTTCGGACTCTTGTGAGCCAAGCCACTGAGCTCAGCAGGCTTTGCTGTGTCAGGAGAACCCACCTAGAGGGCCCCCTTGACGCCAGCACATCCCCTGTCGGGCAGCATTCACTGCAGCCTGGAGCTGATGATTCTGCTGCAGAGTGTGAAGAATCCAGTGTTACCGAGTCTGCAAGTGTCCGGAGCCGCTGCCGAAGCGGAGAGCGCCAGGGCAGGGTCAGCAAAGGCTCCGGGGATTTCAAGGGGCTCCACTGGAAATTCTGCAAGCCTTTGGGAGCCCGTTGCCTTTGTGTTTTATAAAAGCATGCCAGAGGTCTCTACAGCTTGGGCTCAAGAACCTTTCTGAAGGATGCCAGCGCCCCAGGAGTAAATGACAACTAATGAGCTGAATTGGGGGGAAAGAGGAGGAAAAAAAAAAGCGGGGACGAAATTCTCAGATAACATCTGACTTAACAGCTGCGAGATTTGTTTTCTTTCAAAGCAAAATACGAAAAGCCCTCGCGTGGTCTGGGGAACAGCAAATTAAAGGAGGCTCTGTCTGCAGTGAGAGGATCAATAGCTTAGTCATTTTAAAGCGAGCAGACAGCCTTATTATGGAGTTAGGCAGCAGAAATGAATCTGCTCATGAAAGCCCCTTCAGAAAGCCTGACAGGAGCTAATGGTAATCCTGGCATGCGAAGCCCAAATTACTCACTGCCTTCCTACTACTTTTGCAGATGAGGAAAAAAAAAGAGAGAAAAAAAAAACACAATGACCAGAAATTTTGAAGAGAAGTTTGCTTTGGTTATACGTGGTTTTTTTTGATACCCCTATCCCCCCATTCTTTGTCTAATACGTCTGAGAACAGAGCACTTCATCCAAGTGACCACACAGGAATATGTGTCTGAGAAAGAAGAAAAAGCAATCTCGCTCCTTAAAGGACAGCATGGCAAAGCGATCTGAAGTTTTGTACCTCCTCACAAATACCCCTCTAACCAAGAAAACAAGCCACTGCCTCTTGACTAACCTTTTCCCACATTCCAGAGTCCTTCTTAGGAAGATGCTTTAATTGCTACTCGGATTGTCTGGATTTTTAACCAGGACAGTATTTTCTGTCGTTTAGGATTTCACGGATTGTACTGATGATTTTTGGGGGCTTGATGAGCTGTTGTAACATTAATGGATGGGCACATACCTGCAGTGACCTGTGATGAATCTTGCTTCAAATCCTGGAAGGCTTCTTGTAGTTGTGGTTAGCTTTCAGGGGGGAGGAGGGGGGCATTTGAGAAGACAGTACTTGTTGCAATAATCACCCATGGTGGCAGCTTCAGCCGGAGAGTTAGAATTCATCAATGAAAAACAGAGCAGAGAAAGTCTAAGGCGGGGAAAATACTAATGTTAGAAGACCTGCGAACATGATGCACGTGAATAATTTCCCCTTTAGGAGGCATTCCTGGATATGGTGAGTAATCAATATTTCCTTCCGTCTGTAAGGCTCAGGATGATGTTTGTAAAATATTGTGACAGCTGCCAGATGCCTGAGTCTTTTGAATCAGTGTTGGCATCAAGTAAAGCTTATTGCTAAAATATATGTAAAATCAGATTCTGACTGAGTCACTATTGATTATATAAAAAATAAATATTTAAAAAATGGGATCATAGTTCTTAATGACTAGCATTACAAAACCAAGAAGCCAATAGATTGTGTTCTTAATGCTTGATGATCAATTCATGCAAAGATTTGACCTAATAAACCGAAAGAAGAAGAATATTGGGTTTGTGTGTGTGTGTGTGTGTGTGTGAGTGAGTGAGTGTATGTGTGTGTATGTATGTGTGTGAGACAGTGTCTTAGAATTCCCAGGAGGAAAGAGAAGGGCATAGACCTATTTTAACATCCTTTATCCATTTGGGTCTTTAAAACAAGTTGGTAGATTTTGCTGAATTCAGAACAGATGTGAAGGGAGAGTTTGCAATGTTAACAACTGATTTAAAACACACACAATGTGTAGGTGTCATGAATTTAAGAATTGTTCTAACTGTTTAGGAAATATTCCCACTCTCATGAAATACCTTAGAAATCAACACCTGAATCATTGCAAACCCAGCCCTTTCTGAGTACTTGCTCAATGTATTTGACGTCTTGTAATGTATTGAAGTTTGGTATAATGGGTGAAGGTGCCAGGGCTTATGACATCATGTGTCATGCTGCCTGTATTGGAAAGCATAGATGAACTAATCAGTGTGTATATGTATATGTGTGTCTCTGTGTGGCGTGCAAGTAAGAGGAAAGCCTCTTATTACAGAATTCATACGTCTTTACTACACCTTTAGGGAAGGACTAGAGTATAGGCTCTGAAGCAGGAACTTTATGAATGTACAATATGTGCATATCTAAAGGCTTTGTCTTGGATAATATTGTTTTCAATATTGCTCATATATGATTTTGGAAGTAAATTCTCCATTTGTGTGTGTGTGTGTGTGTGCTCATTAGCCCTAGTAAAAATCTGAACATTGCTTTTCTATTGTGTTTCCAAGTGCCTCATCACATCATCTCAAATAGGTTCAAGCACCCCTCACCCCCAAGAATCATCATCTGGTATGTCAGAGAGGTTTCTACTGTTAAACTGAGAACCAGTCACAGTGATGGGTGGGTGACAGCTCCAGTGCCCCTGCAGGGGTGCTCATTTTCTATTAGCACGATATGCACGGTGGCTCACGCTTGTGGCGCATCTCGCTTCCTTCCTTGCTGTCCAGTTCCACCTTCTCCTGACTCCAGTCTGCATCAGTGGGGTGAAATGACTGCAAATCCTCTGCAGCCCACTCCAGACGACACCAGCAGAAAAGTCCAATCAATGCAAGGTTCTAGAAGACTAGACTTTTCTATTTCTAACAGAAAGAGCTTCGCTGATCATAGTGCAACACAAGTTACTTAGTAATAGGATGGCTTTTTTTGTTCTTTGAGAATTTGGCAGGATGTTTGGAAACAGAAAATGTGTGAGTATTTTTCAACCCTAAGAAGCATATTTGTGGGTCAGACTCCTAACATGTTTTCCTTTTTTAATGAAGATTTTTGCTCCTATAAATATGATACCCAAAGTAAAATTTTTGCTCTGCCTAAGGACATTCTTCCTGCTACGACTACCCCTATCACCAGTGCCATGTAGTACCAGAGTTCTTGAAGTCATTAGGTATATTACATGGTTTTCATGTCTACATTTCTATCGCTGCGCCTACCATATTCTTTGAAATATCTGACCACCTTACATTCTAACCAAGTTTTATTTTGTTTTCATCAACCTTAGTTCTGCTTTTGAAGTGGAAAAAAATGAATAAAGTCCAAAAGCTGGAGCTGAGTATATAGCTTTTCTCCTGTCCAGTTTTGGAACCATACATATTTGCTTATTCATGCTTTCCGGGATCTATAATATACATATTTTCAAACTGGATTTAGAGAGGTAGAGAACAATGATGGTTGTATGCGCAGAACTAGATAACCCTGTATACATTTTACCACTGACATCCCAGTTTTTTTTTCCTTTTGCCAGCCTGAGATACCAGTGTATTTTTATGTATCTATTATTTTTTATGTATCTATTATGTATCTATTCTCACCTGAGCTCTTTGGATGAATTCATTTGTGAGATGTTGAACTTAGAGAAATTATTTTTTTCCAGGTAACCTAGTTAATGTTACTCTTGTAACTGATATTTTTTAGTAGTAATTGCTGCTTCTCTCTCCACTAGATTTCCAGACTTAAAGTAACAGGAAGTCTTTTATACCTTTAAGAAACCATTCCAGCCATATGCAGTAATCATGAATTTATTTGCTGAGAAAAGGATTTGTAAAGGTTTACACTTTATTCATCTGTAAAGATTCCCTTTCGGTACTCATATGCAGTCTTTCTCTCCTAAAAGAGTTAGCAGCTACAGGAGTGAGGAGCCTGTGGCCTTGAGGGCATAAGTGGTCTTCTAGGTCCTTAAGTGTGGCTCTTCAAACAAATTGAAACTTTACAGAACGGATCCCCTTAATTTGTTCTATAAATATGTTCTTAATTTGTTCTGTAAAACTTGGACTAAGTCAAAAGGCTACACCTAAGGACCTAGAAGACCACACATGGCCTTGAGGCTGCAGGTTCTCCATCCCTGGAAGTTGGCAGATAACCAGGGCTAGGAAAGAATAAATTCTTTAAAAGGAATGAGATGTATAGTTTGGTTTCTCTGAACTTGAGCTGCTTCATATTGCAAGGATTGTTAACCCCTTAGTAGAGGAGGAGTTAGGGAATGAAGTATGAGATATAGGCCTCTTTTTCTTGGCTTTTGTGGAAGGTTGACTTTAGAAATTTTCCAAAGATGATTATGCAAATAAAAAACCTAGGTACAGAGTTTCAACTTGGACTCTCATCATTCTGCCCCTGTGTAGAGAGCTTTGATCACTGAGCAATGGTATTATAAAGTCATTGTTTATTTGTTGAGTTCAAGTTAATAAATGGTCTTTTTACTTGTCTTAATAGAACACTAACTCTTGAGTATGCAAACGGTGGTATAAGGAATGCACTTGAGTATTACAGGGTTTTGGATTTTTTTTTTAACTTAAAATGACATTACAAATGTTTGTAGGATTGATTGCATAGCCTTCTTTCCATTACACTTTTTAGCCTCTGTAGTGCCAAATCAAATAGGGATAAGTGTAATATCTTGTTTCTTTCTGCCACCCTGGACAAATAAGCCCTGCATATCTTTTTTTTTAATTTTTAATTTACCTACTTGCAAGTATGTAATGTTAAATATAGGAAAGATTGGGGTTTTTGCATAATTGTAAAAATATGAAATTCACTTCCACTCTCTAGGAATTTAAGACATGCATGGCTGTTTTATGGATTTTTTTTCCTTCTGAAGGCTCTTCACAGACCCAGTATCTTATATTCTTATAAGCTGTGAAATTAAATGAAAAAAAAGTACTGTAAGCTAATGTAATGTGGCAAATGGATGATCATATCCTTTCATTCATTCAAAATCCGACCTAATTTGAACAGTAATAACTGTGCCATTTAAACAGGCATGGAATTATGTCTTTGTTATAAAAATATACAAATAATTTCATTTCAAAGGGCAATAAGCTTTTGGTTCTTTATATTTGACAAGGTTGTTTAGAGTTAGAAGGTTCATCAGAAGTCATTTAGTTCAACCTTCGTACCTCTCAGATAAGAATTCTATTTTCATGAATAGCCTAATTTATAAAAAATACACATGTAACTTTTGAGTCGAGAGCTTGGCTGCCATGTTGAAAGTTCATTTATATTCAGAGTTTTAGGAGAGTTCTACTTTTGAAGATAATTTTACTCAAGTAAAGTGAGGTAGTGGGGAGAAAAATGTTTTCTAAGATTGGACAATACACTGAACTTGGGAGAAATCACAACTCCCCACTAAAATTTGGAAAACAAATGTTGGGGCAGGAAAAGAAAGGATTCTGATGGGTATCAAACTCTGAAGTGCCTCAAAAATAGTTCTCTTCAATAGGGTGCCAATTTAAAACTTGAAAGTCATGTTTGAAGAGGTGTGAAGAGTGGTTAATTCTTCCATTTACTTCTAGGACTTAATTAAACACTCCTCATACTAACTGCTCTTGTCAAGCTTACAGAGGTTCAGAACTGGAGTGCCAAAGTGACCCAATTAGAGGAAAGTGGGGGAAGAGGAGAACAGTGTGATCTTGCCTGCTCTCAGTGGAAGAGCAATGAATCTTTTTTTAATTCTCAAAGAACCTCAAATATTTTCGCCTGTAGATATTTGCTACCATCCTTTGCACAGAAAATGCTTAGGATTCAAGCAGTGCCTCTCAAAAGGACTCATCTTAAACTAGTGAGAACTTACACTTTGGCTTCCAGAAAGTCAAAAATATTCTAGCTTGATGTTAGGCCTTTATGAGAGTATCTGTTGTCTCTTTCAAATTTACAGGGAAAGAAATCTGACCTTAATGGCTGAGATCAGGAAAAAAACAACAACTTGATTTTTAAATATTTTATTTTTATTTATTAAACTTTTTGGAGGGTAATTGAGGTTAATTTGGTGTGTGTGTTTGTCTATGTTAAGTGTGTGAGTCCACATTTGAACTCAGGTCCTCCTACCTCCAGGGCTGGTGCTCTAGTCACTGCACCACCTAGCTGGCCCCCAAGCAACCTTAATTTAGAAATAACTGAATGACAGGCTAGACTACATAAGCCAGTTTTCTTATGCAGCTTTAATTTCTACATCAAATGCAAGCTCCTTGAGGGCAGGGGCTATTTCAGATTTTATTTTGTATCCCCAGCACCTTGCATATTGCCTTGCTACATATAGTAGGTGCTTAACAGATATTTGTTGATTGATTCCCAGTTTCTACCAGGTTTTCCTAACCAGCAGTCAGATATTTGGCTTCCCTCAAACATGTTTCAAACATCTTCACCGATCTCACAGAGGCAGTGGCTCTGCCTTTGGATGCCAAAGCATCTCCCCAGATTCCAAAAGACAGCTTGTCTTTGTGTTCTACTTGGGCCAAATGCAATTCATTTGTAACCACTTATTGCCAATAAAGTTCAGATGGAGCTGATAATTATACAAAGTTGTCTTGCTCACTAATCCCTTGGGGCTCCATATTAGAGTCAGCAACTCTTAGGCATTGTTTAAGGCAGTTGTTCAACTTTGTATGAAACACAGCATATATTTTGCTTTAGGTGAAGTATTGATTCTATTCAACTCATAATTTTCCTTCTTTGTTTGTTTGTTTTTTTTTTTTTTGCCTTTTGGAGGGCAATTGGGGTTAAGTAACTTGCCCAAGGTCACACGGCTAGGTTTTGGGTTTTTTTTTTGTTTGTTTGTTTGTGTGTGCACTAAGTGTCTGAGGTCAGATCGAACTCGGGTCCTTCTGACTCCAGGGCCTACGCTCTACTCACTGCACCACCTAGCCGCCCTGATAATTTTCCTTCTTGATGTGTTCACTTTTAGCTTTCTTCTTTTCAAACCTTGCTAACAAGTAGCTGTTAAGAAAGAGTCCTAATTTGTTGTTGATCCTTTGGAAATTTGTTTTAATTGATTCGAGTCAGTTGCCTATCCATTACATTTTGTTTAAAAGAGACAACATAATATAGTGAAAATTTACATTATTCTAGGGGTCAGTGGATGCTGGTGCCCATGATGAGTAGCAAAAGAAAGAGAGAAAAGGCTTTTCATTTTAGGGGATAAAGATTTTGCTTAAAAATTGCTTCTTTGGAGCCAGCTAGGTGTTTCAGTGAATAGAGCACCAGCCCTGGAGTCAGGAGGACCTGAATTCAAATGTAGCCTCAGATACTCGACATTAGCTATGTGACCATAGGCAAGTCACTTAACCCACTCTCCAGATTGCCTCTGTTTTCTCTGATGGTAGAGAAATTCTCTTCGTTGCAGTTAAATGAAGGATCTCCTCCTTAGCGACTTCCCTGAACTACATTTCATTACAAAGGGGTACTGGAGGAAATACTTACCATGGTAGCATATGAAACCCAGTGTCTTTGTTTTCTCCACAACATTTTGGTTAGGAAAGTAATCATAGCAGAAAGTCTTTCTATTCATGTCTTCATTGACTGTTTTTGTCAGTGGTTCACGAAGTGAAATGATAAGATTCCACAAGTATCATACCTCTATCTTTCACTGAGAAAATCATGGATGCATGAGAACATACAATGAGAATTGGAAGAGACCAACAGAAACCATTTAGTCCAATCTCTTCATTTTGTAGGCAAGGAAACAGTCATCTAGAGAGGTTAAGTGACTTCACTCAGGGTCACATAAGCACTAAATAGCTTAGCTGGGAATCTATAACAGAGGTACTATGACTCCAAACCTAGGGCTCGTAAAACTCCACTACCTGGTCATCCCACATTGTACTGTTTATTTGAATCTTCCAGGGTGAGCAGTAGCCCTAGTGCTGTTGCTGATTGGAATGGAACCCATTCTGTGGCTATCAAGCCAATGGGGCACACCTCTTACTTGACAAGAATGGATATGGTCTAGTGGCAAATCAGATACTATAGCTACTTCATTGAAAAGAGGAGGAAAATTGAACGGGTAAATCCAGTTGTCTTTTTTGTAGAGGTTGAGCTAGTTCAGTTTTAAAACACACAATAGTGTTGACTCAAATACTGGAGAAGATATGCATTACTGGTTTTTCTCGATGGTATTCCCCCAAGACCTCTAGTTTCAGCCTTGTCTTACTTTAAGTCTTGAATATTTATTGTAAACTAAATAGCTAAGCAAAAATAATCTCATAGAGTTGTGGAAAGTGAGGTCCATAGAGTTCGGGTGCCTAGTCCAAGGTTAGATAGGTCATACTTATCAAAGGCAAGATCTGCACCCAGGTCTTTTCCCTTCAGAGCCAGTGCTTATCCAAACTGGAATACATGAAGATTCAAGGGACAACCCGGGAGAATAGACCACAGTATTTCAATCTCATTTTTCTTAACAATCCAGAAAATTTAGAAAATGAAAATGATCTGTTTGAATTGTGGAAAGATCTCTGGATTTGGAATCAAAGACTTTTTGATTGACTCTCACTTCTACACCTTACTGTTTGACCTTGGAGAAGTCATTTAGAATCTCAGTTTCCTTGTCTTTAGCATAAAGGGGTTGGCTTGGATGGCTTGGGAAATTTCTTCCAACTCTTAAGCTCTAATGCTATGATTTTATAAAAGAAGAGGAATCAAAGAACACTAAATTGGTAAGAGTTTAGAAGACTTTGAATTAGTGACTATGAATGACTGACGATCAGATACATTAATTTGGGAAAGGGAGAATCATGAGCATATTTGACACTGTATGTTTCTGTTAGTGGAACATCCAGATGGAGATGTCTTATAAGCAACTGGAAATCTGAGGTGAAAAAGAAAAGTTTAAAAACTGTGAGGAAGCAAAACACTTAAAAAAAACATTGAGACATTTTTGAAATTAGATCATAAGCCAAGCTTTCTTGGAGGCAATTTTAGGAAATATCTATAGTGGAGTTAAAGGGAGAAAATCTTCTAAGCATATAGAAGGAGTAAGGAGAGTATTTGTGGATAAGCTTCTCTTTAAATTCTACCCATATTTTTTTGGGCCTGGCTTGACCTGGCTTATTTCTAGAAATGCTGAGATGGTAACAACAGTTTTGAGAATAAGACACAAAGAGGATAGGAAGAAATCTTTAGAAGTGAAAAGACCCAAGGAATAATTTAGTCAATTTTTCCCCCCTCCTAAGTGCATGCTAGGGTATTTGTGTGTGTGTGTGTGTGTGTGTGTGTGTGTGTGTGTGTGTGTGTGTATGTGTGTGTGTGTGTGTATGTATTAAAAAATATGAGAACCCTTGATTCCCCACTCTGACTAAAATAAACAAAGCAAAAATACACTACATCTCAGGACTCCATAGAATCTCATATATTGACCAAGAAGGGATACTACAGGTCATCTAGTCCAACCCCCTCATTTGCACATGAGGAACTGAGGCCTAGAGAAATTAAGACCTTGCTCAAGGTTATACAGATCAGAACTGGGATTCAAACCCACATCCTTTGAGTACAGATTGACCACTTTTCATTAGTACTCAAACTATGTCATTTAATTTAGGGCCTAAAGTGTTTATAAATAATTTGTTAAGTCTGTTTATTTCTTGAAATTAATTATGTTTGGTCGATTCTGTCAGTCATCAGTCAATTAAGATTTACCATGTGCAAGGCAGTATAATAAGCACTGGGTATACAAAGAAAAACAAAAGACTGCCTCTGTTCTCAAGGTACTCATAGTTTCAGTGGAGGAGATGACATGTATACAGGTATCTATAAACAAGATACATCAGGATAAATTGGAAATAGTCAACAGGGGAAAGGCACTTAACATTAAAGGATATCAGGAAAGGCTGCCTGTAGAAAGTGGGACTTTAATTAGGACTTTAGCTTAATAGAATACTAACCGCTATAATACTACTCTGACGACTCTTGGATGTGGCTCTGGCCTTCCTCAAAAGCAGTGGAAGAGAATCTCATTCTCTAGAAAGTCTCCCCAAGCTGCAAAGTATCTATATATTCACCATTTTTCTCAGAACCAAGCTATAAAACCTACTGCAGGAAATCTCCAGTTTCATTTCTTTTCAGAATTATGATGGTACTTTGAAGAGGACTGTTACACAAACTCCATTCAGAATTGTTATAGTAATATTAAATGTTCTTACTGTGCCAACAGTTAAAAACACAGAGAATACCTATTAAAAGACTTAAGACAATCTTTTCATTATCATGTCCATAGTTAAGTTTCCTCATTATGTATAAGAAAATAAATGTTGTAGCACTATACTTTTTCAATGGAAAAAAAAGTTTAAACATAACTAGTGGTTTGTTAAACAAGGTATATAAATTAGGCCTCATATTGAAGACCTAGCAGGTAGCTGCTTACATTTATAGCCCTACAATTGAAATGATGATATTTTGATATGATGATCCAATCGTACTTTTGAGTTGTTCTATTTCCAGCATCTGACTTTAGAATCTTATGTCAGTTAAAAGATTATGTCAGTTACAAAAGACTACTAGAGAAGGTTAAGACTTAGCATGCTGCTGTCATGCCCCTGATCCTGTTCACAGTTACAGAGAGGCTCATCTCCAGAAATCCAGCCACTGGATGATGAGAGTTTTTTTCAGCCACAGCAACCCTAGAGTAGTTTCCACTAAAATCTAAACAGATTGTGGTGGCCAGCACTGATAGGGACCCAGACCCATTGACCTTGGCCCAACATAGCTATGTCTCTAGTAGTGTTAAGTATCATTCCAGTATAGGTCCTTGTAAAAGACAAAGTTACAAATGACTGCCCTCAGGGATTGCAGTCCAAGAAGATGCATTTCAACCAGGAAACAGGCTAGTTTCCCATGTGGGCTATATTTCATGTATGAATTTCTAAAGGCAAGTTGTTAGTATGTTGGCTGGGAAGATCAAAACTCAAACTTTCTAATGCTAATGTGCGGTGTGTCCTTGAGAAAGCTCTGTTCCTGTCAGTTAAAAATTAACATAGTGAACATTCATCTACTTCATAGTTTTATGAGTAAATTGATAAACAATCTGTAAAAGTATTTTCTGGTAGAAAAATGTCAGCAACAATATGGTAAAAAAAATTGAAGTATGAGGGATTCCCTAAATTTTATTTATGCATGCATGTATGTATATGCAAATATCCATTTCATATATATGTGTGTGTATACATATGCATGTGTAGATATATATATTTGCTGTGTATATGTGTGTGTTGCGTGTATACATGCATACACATATGTGTGTGTCCATATATCCATGTGTAATATATGTGTAAATATCCATTTCATTTTCAGAGATAAAAACACATTGATATTTTTTGTAGAAGTATTTCTTCAGAGTTCTCCCTAAGGTCCCTTTCCTTCTAAATTCTAAACTGATCCTTGGTAAACCAATAATGTCTTCTAAATTTCTCTTGAAAAAGGCAAAACTATTCAGTGACACAATTGGGCAAGTCATAGGAATGAAACTGCTCTAAGTTACCATCAAGTAAAAAACTACATGCTAGAAATCCTTCTTTGTTAAGGAGGACAGTACAGTCAGCATGAGGCCTGAGGTATGGGGATGTTTTTTGTCATTTTAATTTTTCTCAGAATAAGAAAATATTTTTTAATTTATTCAGGGTAAAAAAAAACAGAGTATCTCTCTGATACTCAAATTTTGGGATAAAATATGAACCAAATAATTTTTTGAAAGACTGAACTCATCATAAGACTAAGACTTTAGAATCTTTTTATAGTATATGAAAAAGTATTGGTATTAACTGAAATCAGAATTGAACTCTGAGTTGCATATATTTAAAGCAAATGTTGTGTATAGACCTGATGCCTAAAACATAATTAAATAATTACCATTGAAATGGAATTGAAAACATTGAACAATTTTATGAAATTTGTCATGGCAAGGTAAAAAAATTATTTGATGGTAATTCAATTGATGTCAAAGCAGTATACTTTACAGTACTTTTTCCTGTATTATACACAAAATATTTTGTAATAAAAAAATTGAAAGACCTGAAAGATATATTATAATTAATAATTTTTAAATTAGAGGCTATGATTGTAATTTTTTTAAAGGATATTTTTGGGTTCCCAGTGAATAAAAATTGATTTTTTTTTTTGCTTTTTGGAGGGCAATTGGGGTTAAGTAACTTGCCCAAGGTCACACGGCTAGGTTTTTGTTTGTGTGTGTTAAGTGTCTGAGGCCGGATCTGAACTCAGGTCCTTCTGATTCCAGGGCCAGCACTCTACTCACTGTGCCACCTAGCTGCCCCCCAAAATTTGATTTTCAATGTTCAATTCAATAAGCATTTATTGCTTAATTTTCTATGTAGATAGTAGAAGCATAATATATGCTTGTTGGTGGAAGTGAATTGTTCCTCATATGTCCAAGGTGACCTCCTACCTTCCATATACTTACACTGTTATCAACATTTCCAATCTCATTTTCTCTGAAAAAAAATATGTACTTTGTTTCTATCCTTATTTTGTAACCCATATTTAGGCAAGAAAGGAGGGGAGGAAGGAAATAAACTTACTATCTCTATGACCTCAAGCAAGTTGTTTAATCTTGTGGGTCTTAATTTCCTCAACTACAAAATAAAGTAGTTGGACTATGAGGGACATGCTAACACTAAATTTATGCTTCTGTTAACTGAAGGAGGAAGAAGGGGATAGTTGAGAGATACAGGAAGGAGAGAAAGGAAGGAAAAAGGAATAGGGAAAGAAAGGGGTAATACTAGTGTATTGTGGTGATGTTAAAGGATAAAGAGAGTGCTATGCCAGAGTCAAAGTAAAGACCTAAAGGAAAATAAAACCAGAGAACTAGGGATGAGATATGCAATAGAGGATGGAATTCATGCCCAGAAGCCACAGGGTGAATCAGAAGTAAGACTAGAGTAGCCATTGGTTAGTGACTGTCTCTTACCTAGTGTCTACCCAATACAATAGCCATTTCTGACAGTGCCATGCTAGCAATGTCTTCTCCTAACTCAGGCTATGGGCATGAGCATCAGATGTTTTTACTATACTCTGTTAGCTTTCCATGACTTATGGGTATTCCATATATTCACACATCAGTTGCTCCAAAGAATGACATGGTAAGCCTAGCTCTGAGAAGGATGGATTATAGAGAGAAAGGACCAAAAGTAGGGGAAGTGGGTACAAAGTTGCCATAATAACCCAAGCAAGCAGTAATGGGCACTTTAATAAGAGTAGCAGTGGTGGGAGAAATGAGAAGATGGGTAGGAGTTTTATTGTAGAAGGAGTCTGGCAACTGGCAGAACATGTGATTGAAGAAAGAAGAATCAAAAATTTCTCCAAGAGCTAACTTGTTATAGAGATGGAAGGAGGGATAGACATGGGATTCAGAGTCAGAGAAACTGGATTTGAATTCCATCTTTGCCACTTACTACCCGGAACACCATGGGCAAGTCACATGAACTTTCTTGACTTGAGTTTCCTTACCATAAAATTAGGCATTTGGACTAAAAGGTCTCTAAAGTCACTTCCAACTTTAAATCTATGATACTGTAATTCAAACCTGGCTGACTTCTATAGAAGCATGATGGTGCTGTCAAAGAATAAAGAGTAAATTAATAGAAGAAGTAGATTTGGGAAGAAGATAATGAATTCAGTTTTTGACAAGTGCTTCAGGTAATAATATCAAAGTGGAGATGATCTAAAAAGCAGAGTCACCAAAAGAGACAACAGCAGCAATCAGAATCTTATAATTATCATGTCTGGATTTTTCCCAAATATTCCCCCTTGACAATTACTGCCTAATAAATTTTATAGCTTGCAGCTCTAAATCCATGATCATGTGATTCAAACATGTCTTGCTTGCCTAAGATTTACTAATGGAGACTGCGTTTGATAAATTATTGAGTTTTTTCCTTTCGTCCATCCATCTGTCCATCCATCCATCCATCCATCCACCCATCCATCCACCTGTAGTTGATTCATTCTTATTCTCTAATTCCTACTCAGCAGTATGGATGAAGAGTAGAAGTCTCTCCCCCAACCTATGTGAGCCAGTAAACTGAGGATCTCTGGCCACATTTTCCAATATCCTGTTTAAACAACACTTATTAAACACTTGTTGCATATAGAACTTGCTCCCAGATGTTATAGGGAGCAAGACAAAGTTCAGAAGACACACATTCCTTTCATGCTGTTGTATGATACATTTCCTAGTAGAGGGATTAACTATAATTTTCAGTATTATATCATAGAAGTATTAGAGAGCACATTCGCCTAAATTCATATTTAAGCTTGGTATTAGGTGAAGCTTCCTAATTTTCCTAATTTTCAGGGAGCCCTGCAAAGTGGAATGGACTATCTCAGGAGGTAGTAAATACCTTTTCTTTGGAGGTCTTCCAAAAATGACCAGATTACCACTTGTTAATGGTGGTTAGGTATGTTGTTATTAAAAAGCCAAGCAACAAGCATTTATTAAAGGTTTACTGTGTCATCATCTGACCCATAATGACTATGTGACTCCGGGGAAGCCACTTAACCTTCAAGTATTCTAGGCAACTCTGCCACTATAAGTCGAAAATAAATTGTCTACCTGAATAACTAAGGAAAGTTTCCTTTTCTAAGAGTTCGACATATCAGTGACATCTCAGGACTTGTCCATATACCTGCTCTGTCCTAGGTACTGTACCAGTGGTGGGCTAGGCTACATGGCCTCTGAGGTCCTTCACAGCTATGAGATTTTATGATTCTGTGTCCCAAATAAACGGTTTTCTATTGAATATTTGTTCACCAAATTATAAACACTAAATAGAGAATTATACTTAAAGTGGTTAGTTCACCGATTATGGTTTGAAGGCTCAAAGCATTAGTCATATTGTGGTAGTTTTTGATGTGTCCATTCTTAGGTATAATCTTTGTCTTTTAGTCTTTATTTGGAATGCTATGGAGAAGCAGTTGGGTTTTAGTTTAGGTAATAGGAGGTAATCGATGGCAGCTAGATGGTACAGTGAAAGTGCTAGGACTGAGGTCAGGAAGGCCCAAGTTCAAATTCTGTCATAAGCACTCATTAGCTGTGTGACTCTGGGCAAGTGACTTAAACTCTGTCTGCCTGAATTTTTATAATGATTAAATGAGATAATATTTGTAAAGTGTTTTGCAAAACTTAAGGGACTATAGGAATGCTGCTTCCTCCTCCTCCTTTCTTTTTCTTATTTTATCACTGAATTACCTTAGTTGGTTTCAGGTAATTCAGCAATCTGTCTATTCTGAAATGCTCTGAAACCTACTTTCTCTTTTCTAGGGAGTTTGAAATTTAATTCGACAAATATTTGTTATCTTATTAGGCATTTAGATACAGTCCAAGTGTGACATTAGGTAGGACCACCCCGATTGGAATCCAGAACGTGACAGTTCTCATGCATTTGGGGGGAGAGTGGGTGGGATTGTATCATGGAGGAGGGAGGAGTTGGATGTATTTAGAAAAGAAAGTATTCAGACCCATCCTGTTGAACCATTTCCAAGAATGAAATTATTGCCAGAATGTATCTGTCACTCAAATCTGTTTAGTTGTTTTGTTTTTTTACATAAGAAGACTCTATTCAAAGCCTATAACTGGTTTGTTTTGTGATATTTACAACTTTTCCATAATTTTTCCAGAATTATGGTGACAGACCTATCTGTGACAGTTTTTGAATGTGTAATTTTTACAATTGTATTTTAAGTTCTACATGTTCGTTAACTTCAGGTCGAGATTAGCTTTCTCATGGGTCTTCCTCATTATAGTTCTAGCTCTTCCAGTTTATCCTGTGTACACAGTCTTGCTTACGTATAATTTTCATCATTTCAAAACCCTGCTGGGGAACCTACAACAATTCCCTTTGGCATACTGTATTAAATGTAAGTTCTTTCGGCTTTCAATACCTGTCATGATAATAACCTTAACTTCTTCCTTTTTTTTAATATGAAGTCGATGAGAGCTAATCACCTCATTCCTTCTCCATATCAGGCTAATTCCCACTGTTATGCTTTTTTCTTTTCTAGTTTCCCTTGCCTGAGCTGCTTTTTCTCCTCCATTCTGGTTATCTAAATCCTGTTCATATCTTTATTTCAGCATAAGTCACATCTTCCAAAAAGTCATCTCTCAATAGTCTATCCCACTTTCATACATGCCTTCCTAATTTCTATAATAGATACAACCCAGACCACACAATTTAGTGCTTAATTAAAAGTTTGTTGTTGTTCAGTCATGTCCAACTTTTCATAACCCCTTTTAGGGTTTTCTTGGCAGAGATACTGGAGTGGTTTTCCATTTCCTTCTCCATCTCATTATGCAGATGAAGAAGCTGAGGCTAACAGGGTTAAGTGACTTGCCCAGGGTCACATATCTACTAAGTATCTGAGGCCAGATTTGAACTCAGGAAGTTGAATATTCCTGACTTTAGGCCCAGCACTCAAGATGAAAAATGTCAGTCATGATGCCTTTCCTCACATGGCTTTCATTTAGTAAGGCTGGGGAACAGGTTGTAGCTGGAGATGTAGAAATAAGGAATATAACATGTGCCCAAATAAGTAAGGTGCAAGGTAGTATTATGTGATCAAGATAAATAAAAAAGCCACACAGAATTAGTCCAGGAAAATTTTAGGATGGAGAAAACTTATGTAGTTGTAGGGTTCAGCCAAGAAGTCTTGAAGAGGTACTTATACTGAGCCGGTGATCCTAAAAAGTATAGATTTTCCAGGAAGGGGCAGGTCCACATGATGATTTGCTGGGAGAGATATGGCATGTTGGGGAACAACCAATAATTCTGTTTGGCTAGGACAAAAAAAATGAGTGGAATATGGTAATGTGAAATAAAGGCAGAAAAGCAAATTAGAACCAAATAGAAAAAGTTCTTAAAAAGCCAGGAGGAAGATTTTGTATTTTTTCCAAGCTGAAATATGGAAGTAGTATGGAAAAGCAGAAAGGACATCAGCTTTAGACTTGGAAATGTGTGATGAGATGCTAGGTCTGCTACTTAATACCTTATGAGAACCACTTGACAGAATTGAGTAATGAAAAGTTGAGAATGGAGGTGAAGGGAGCAAGTGTAGATTACTCTTTCTAGGAGTGTGAAGGGGAGGACAGACATCAAAGTTGGACAATAGGCAAAGGGAATGATGAAGTTAAGGGAGGTCTTTGTTCTTTTGTTTTGAAGGTTATGGGAGACCTGGCCATGGCCACAGTAGAAAAGGAATTAGTAGGTAGGTAAACATTGAAGATGACTTTGGGGGAGGGTTGTGAGATGTCAGGGGCAGTGAAGATTGATAGTGCAAGCTCCTTAAAGATACAGGAAGGTAGGATCGATGGCAAGAGTAGAGAAGGGAAAAGAACAAGCTCTTTTCTCTGAGAACAAAGGAAAAAAAGACCTACAGAAAATGTAAGGAGCTTTTGTGTTTGTTCCTAAGTAGGCTTGGGATCTCAGAATACAGTCTTCTTGAATTTAGTATAAAAGTGAGTATCTTATTATTGAGATGTTGGGGTGGGGCTTTTGTTCAAGGGAACTGTCACGCCAGAACTACAGTCATAGTCAAAATTATTCCTATTTCTTTTGCTAAATTAAAATTCTGCACCAACAAATGCAATAGTATGCTAAAGGCATACCTTGGGAATGGTGATCAAATGCTAACACTGCCTAGAAAGTGAATATATGCAAAGGGTTCTGGGAATTCTAAAGCTCTGCCTCTTTTTGAGGCCATTTCAGTTGAACTGTCTTTGTTGTGATCTTCTTTTTGAAACTTTTTTTCTCTCTTGGAATTCCTTGGCTGCCCAGAAAGAACAGAATGTCATAATTGAAAAAGAAAAAAAAAAAGCTTAGGAAAGCTCTGGGGAACAAGATAGCAGCTTTAACAGACTTTCCCGCTCTCTCATTATCTCTTCTCCCAATCCTTTGAAAACAGTGGCTGTTCAATAGTGTAAGTGCCTAATTCTAGTGAGCGATTAGTCTGGTGGTTTTTCTGGAAGTAAAGATATGTAATGTCTACAAAGGACCTATCAGCCTTTCCCTTTCCCCACTCTTCCTACCCTGTCATATTTATACCTCAAAGAAAATTTAGAGGCATTATAGACACTGACTTCTAACACCATTATATATACCTCAAAAAGCCAAGTCATGTCAATATTTAAGTGCCTACTATGTTCCAGGCACTATGTTAAGAACTAAGGATTCAAATAATTTTTTCATTTATAATAGTATTCCATTTTTTCTAATTACATGTAAAGACAAATTTTAACATTCATTTAACAATTTTGAGTTCCAAATTATTTCCCTCCCTCACTTCCCCTCTCCCTAAGATAGTAAGTAATTTGATACAGGTTATATATGTGCAATCAGATACAAAGAAATTTAAAACCAATCCCTGCCCTCAAAGAGTTCACATTCTAATGTGGGAGACTTCATGCAAAAAACTATGTACATATAAGTGATATACAGTGTAAATTAGAGGTAATCTCCTCCCACAACACAGTTTTGCAGGTATAGTGTGTAAAGCTGTAGGCTTAGAATTAAGGAAACCTTGGTCCAGATCCCACCTGAGGCATTTTCTAGCTGTGTGACCCTGAGCAAGTTCCTTAATATCTAGCTACCTTAGTTTTTTCATCTGTTAAATGTGGCTAAGAATAGCATCTACTTCACAAGTTGTATAGAGGATCAAAAGAAATAATGTATGCCCTCTGCAAACCTTAAAGCACTCAGTAAATGTGAGCTGTTATCATTATTCACTGTGGAAGCTGAAGTCTCTTTAGAGCAATGGAAGCTACTTATATCTTTCTGCTCTTCTGTCCTCCCCCATCCTCACCTCACTTTCTGTAGTGCTTCATTCAAGACAGGGACAACAGTGGATGATAGGAAAAAAGAATGCTATGTTACATTCCTGAAGAAATGGCCTTTAGTATTTGATTCTTCACACTCCATCACAGCTAAGTGCTTCCCAAAAACTGCTGAGTATGGTAATGAGTACATCATTTTCAACTTCTAATGTTTTTAGACTGAAGTTTCTGATACATTTGATAAGATGGCTTGCATCAATGAAACATTTATATATATATATAAAATCTAAGTTTATAGAAGGTTAGAGCTGGAAGGAACCTCAGAGGTCATTTAGTCAAGATCACAGAATCTACAAGTTGAAAGACATTTCAAAGGCCATCTAGTCTAACTCACGAGGAAATGGTCACTCCTGTATATAGCATCACTAACAAGTAGTCATCCAGCTTTTGCTTGAAGACCTCCAATTCATTGTAACCTGTTCTGTTTTGGGCAATATTAATAGTGAAGTAGGTTTTTATTTTCTTTATATCAAGCTAAAATCTGCTTTTCTGCAAATTCCATGAACTGCCTTCTAAATCTTCCCTTGGGGTGAGTGTAGGGGCAGGTCTTCCATGGGAGAGCATTTCAAATACTTGGAGACAAATGTTATTCACATCTCTCTTAAATCTTCTTTCCTCCATTAAAAAAAAACCTTAGGGGGCGGCTAGGTGGCGCAGTGAGTAGAGCGTCGGCCCTGGAGTCAGAAGGACCTGAGTTTAGATCCGGCCTCAGACACTTAACACACACACACAAACAAACAAACAAACAAAAAAACCTAGCTGTGTGACCTTGGGCAAGTTACTTAACCCCAATTGCCCTCCAAAAAAAAAAAAAAGCAAAAAAAAAAACTTGTAAACAAGATACACCAAAGAAAAAACTCTTCCATTTTCTCATTCCATCTCCTCTCAAACCTCTGAAAAGATAGCTTATTCCATATTAATGATCTCTACTTTATTCAAGTGATCCCTGTGATTTCAGAACTTCTTACTATCCTGGTTCCTTTTCTGTGGATGTGTCCTATTTTATCAATGACTTTCTAAAATGTGATGCCCATACCTCAGTGGGACTAGGTTTGAATAGAGATCAGGAAAGAAAGACTAGAATACTCTTGTTTTGGACACTGTGTTTCTAGGTTGATCACTTAAGCTTTTGTGGATGTCTCACTGTTAATTCATATTAAGTTGTAATACACTAAAGTTATATAACTCTCCCACCCAAAAAACCTGTAGAAACAGAAATCTAGCCACACTCATTTCATATAGTATTTCTGCCATTGATTATTTGATCATCTATAGCACTTTACATTAATCTCTGTTAAATTAAATCTTAATGGATTTTATTTTTTGTTGTGGCCTGGCAAGACCATTTTAGATTTGATTCTGTCACCCAGGGTATTAGCTATTCATCCCAGCTTTGAACTACTCACATATTTGTTAAGTATGTTATACAAATATATATTTTTATCTAAATCACTGATACAAAATTTGGAGAGGACAAAGTTAGGGATTGGTCCTTTTTAAGAAAGCATTACTTTCCATTGCTGTGTTTTAGTCATGAGTCACCTCCTACCTATTCTCAATGACACATCCCATATTGAATTTACCTTCTTTGATGAAGAATTCTCAATGGCAGCCTAGTAAATAGAGGGTTGGCCCCTGGTATCAGAAGCTAGGTTTGAATCCCACCTTGAATCCTATCATGTGTCCATGAGCTTGTTACCTCAGTTCTCGAAACCACAGTTTCTTCACCTGATAAATAAAGTTAATAACACTTGTAGTGCCTAATTAACTGGATTATTATGAGAAACAGGTGAAATAATGCACATTAAGTACTTATGAAATCAACGCTCTACAATGCTACTTCATCTTGGTTATTCTCCCCTGTGAATTCTTGATCCTTTCCCCTAATATTTTTCTTCCTGTGTCATATCTACTGCTGTCACTGATAGCTGGCTTAGCATATCCACCTGCATAGTTGTTTTCTTCTTCCTCTGTTTTCAGTAAAGACATCCTACTCTCCTAGAAAATATATTCTTTCAAGCCCTTGTTAGATTACTCTATACCTAGCCAAGAGTTCATCATTCTTGATTGGAAAGTGGAGATTAGTAATCCAGATTCTCTTCCCCCAGACTATCTTCTTAATCAGTTGTTGACTTTCCATATTGACCTTTCTCTAATGAAGCTCATCAGTACATGAAAATATCACCTCTTTGCTCTCTTGTTCAAGAATTTAAAATTCCTAGCATTTCTATAAGCTGGGTGTTACCGAAAGAAAGATCCACATTTACCAATGCATCATTAAATCACACTTGCTAATTTGTTCAGTAGTTGACAAATTCTTGTCCATCCTCTGCTAGAAACAACATGGTCCTCAGTTGTTATCTGAAGGAAAGTCTATTGAGGAAATCCACCACAATTCAGATATTTGATGCTGTCTACTTGAACCAGGCCCCCCCGCCCCCGCTTCACTGTGCTTCCATCCTATTATCTAATCCTCCCCTTTAAGAAATAAGGGCACCTAGCTGAGTTTGAGTGTCTTGACTAAGGTCAAGCAAGTGATAGTGAAGCCAGGACCGGTTTTGTGAGTTTCATTTCAGAGCTCTTTCCACATAAAAAAACCTCTTGTTTGCCTCCATCATCATCCCTAGTCCAACTATCTATCAAAGAGTAGCAGCTTATTGTGTTGAAAAATCATCCATTTTCTGAGAATGTGAAAATATGGAACAGCAATTAACTTTTTGGACTACATATAGAAAGGACATAACTAGCATCCATATTGCACCTAGGTTTTAAAAAAATAAGACAAAAAGTCCATATCACCAGTGGCCAGCCTTCCCACGGTCAATTTACTTAAATGTAATGCTGATTAATCTTTTCCATCATTTGGTGAAATATCCTTTTAATGAATACATTTTCTCATTGGATTTTTGTCTGTTGACTGTATAATTATTCAATTCTGGCTTATTTAAATCTGGTTTGTTTTAAAATTCTTGGATTGACATTATTCAACTTTCTTGATTTGAAAGATAGGAATTAGTGGGGCGGCTAGGTGGTGCAGTGAGTAGAGTGTCGGCCCTGGAGTCAGAAGGACCTGAGTTCAGATCCGGCCTCAGACACTTAACACACACACAAACAAAAACTTAGCTGTGTGACCTTGGGCAAGTTACTTAACCCCAATTGCCCTCCATAGGAATTATACAACTAAGAAACTTTAGGTCTAATGTGATAATTTGGTAAAAAATAAGCAAAAGAAAGCAAATCAAATCTGCATATTTGCCATTTCTGAATTGGAGCAATATTTCTCATTCTGCCCCTTGAGTACATCACTTTTCTGTCTGAAAATGGATAGTATGTTTCGTCACCAGCTTCCGTAGTCAAGATTTATCATAATATTGTTTGATAGATTTGTTTGTTTTTACAATGTTATCGTTATTGTACAAATTGTTCTCCTGGTTCTTCTTCTGACTTTACATCTGTTCGTCTAAGTCTGCCTAAGATGCCATGAACCCATTCCTCTTATCATTTCTAATGGTGCAGTAATTCATATGCCATAATTTGTTTAGTCATGCCCCAGATGAAAGGCACATCTTTTGTTTCCATTTATTTGAAATTACTGTGAGTTTTTAAAAATTATTTTAGTTTATTTTCAGTTCCCAAATGTCTCCCTCTGTCCTTGAGTGGAATGCTGGGATTTGGGACAGTTGTATTCTGGTTCTGGTTTTGGCCTTAGTAGCTCTACGACCCAGGGAAAACCTCTGGGCACCATGTTCTCAATGTGGAAAACAAGGAAGTTGAACTAGACAGCGCCTAAGGTCCCTTTCAGCTCTAAGAATTTTAAAATTAGAACATTTATGTTTTTTTTCTGTAATATGCCTCATTGTTTTCTAAAATAGTAACTCTTCAGCTATAATCTCATTTCTTCCAAAGAGCTTTTGATTCCCAGTGTTTTACACACCTCAGTTTCTTCATCTTTATGTTGTAGTTGGAGCCAAGGGCAGGAATGGTTTAATGTTTTTTCTTAATGAAAATGTGGCACCTAGTAGGTACTTAATAAATTTTTATTGATGTTGACTAAATATAGGACTTTGCGTTTCAAAGAAATTTAAATGCCAGGGCCACAATAAACTTGAAGTGAATGGCAGTTTGCCCTGTGGTGCCAGTATTCTAGGCTTCCTCCCTGGGAGGGCATTCTTCATAGTGACCACCACCTCTGTGCCTCATCTCAAAGGCTTCTGTGCTGGGTTGTGGCACAAATAGTGTTAGACCATCCTCTTTCTTTTTCCTCTTCACCATAAAGTTTTTCAGGCCCTATTGCCCACACCTACCCTGCATTTTTAGTGGGAATGGGTGAAGGGGAGCTAGAGTCCCTGAGAGGTCAATCAGCAAATATTTACTCAGCAAGATAATGGGAAAAAATGAAATAGTCCCCGTCTTCCAGAAGCTCACATTTGTTGAATATGGGAATGGGGGAGGGAGGGGTGTTGGTTGAGAGTGACAGAAAGAAGCTGTCAACTCTTTTCCAGGTGCAGTATACCAGCAGTAGAATTCTATTCTACCATAGTTTTAGCTCCATTAGATGATTTGGGTTATTTTCTACCGCTTCTAAGTTGAGTTTGTAAAAGGATTATATTAATAATGCATTATTATTCATTATATAATATTATTAGTAATAATGCACGTAATTATTATTGATGGTAGTAAAATGGTTATTAATATGCAAAAAGAAAAGCTACTAGAAAATTAGTTTTGCCACGTAATTTTTTAGTACTCTTCAATCCTTAATTGGTTAATTTTTACAATGTAGTAGTGTGTTTGCAGAGAGGATTATGCACTAAATATGAAAAGGATGTGGTGTTCAGAGTACTCCAAGCCAAAAGCTCTTTGGGAGAATTGAACATTTCCACTGAAGAGTTGATTATTTCCTGTCCTGTGTTCAATCCTTCTGTTTCTACCTCTGTATAACCAGAAAAAGAGTAAAACCTTGGTTTATAGAGAATAGTGAAAGACCACCAGAGTTCTGTCGAAGTTATCCAAAAAAAGTTAGTCTGACTGGACCTTGTCTTACTGGACTATGTTCCAAATGGGCCATAAGCAAACTTGCAAACATATCTCTTTAAGTAAGAGTAATAAGCTAAACACCTTTACAATGACCAAACACAAGTTGAATTGCAAAGCTAGGACTGTATTTAAATCTACTGTTATGTGTTTTAAGAGTAGACTATGAAACCTATTTTAATGGTTTCATGGGACCTTATTTTGATGAAAACCTTGGGGATGGAACAGAAAACTTTGACCTTGATGTTCCTGTATCAGTTAAAAAAATATATCTGAATGCCGAATTTTCCCTTCCTCCACTACTTTTGATAGAGAAAGGATACTTGAAGAGTTGTAAAAATGCATTCCTTGTCATTGATCTCATTTATAAAAGAAGGTGTAATGTGTTATTTGCTTTGCTATTTAATTCAACATATTAAAGAAGCACTAATTAAACTCCTACTGTGTACCTAGCAACTGTGGAGGATTTAGTAGCATACTAACAGGGGAGTCAGGGGAGACTTGGATTTGAATCCTGCCTCTAACACAAAACTGTTTGGCCCAGGGAAAGTCTCTTCCCCTGGGCATCAGTCTCCTTAACTCTCAAATGGGGGAAAACATTATTTGTACCATCTTTCTTACAAGGTATTATGCGAATCAGATGAGATAATACACATAAAATATTATGCAAATCTTAAAGGGTTTTACATAAGTATCAACTCTCATCATCACTACCATTATTAATATGCTTATTATTATCCCCTTCTTGTCTTTTTTTTAAGGAATTAAGATAGAAACTGCCCTGGGACAAGTTCCTATCTAGCTGTTACTTCTTAAATTTGTTTTCTACAAGGTACTGCACAGGTGGATAAAATCAAAGATTTTTGTATTTTAAAAAAGTCAGAGGATATAATCTCATTCTCTGTAGGCTCCCTGAAAGCATCCTTAATATAATTCTCATAGACAAGAAAACTGGGATAATGTGCACCTCATCCTGTTCTCATGAGATTTTATTCTTGCCAAGTAGGGCTCCATATTTATGAAGTTTGTTTTTTTTCATTCTACAGAACTTGGAGAGGGTATTTGGGAGGATGGTGATATCTATTAGAAATATTGCTTTTACGTTTTTTACAAATCAGTGTCATATCTGGGTACTTGTGACCAAAAGCAGGAATTGTTATAATGATCCAATTTCAATATAGTTCATTGGTTGAGTTCTTCAGCATATTTCAAGGGCTGTATTTGTAGTTTGGAGATGTGTTGTTTTGGTTTGTGACTGTTAACATATTTCTGATGTGTAATCGTAGCCACCAGGTCGTGTCTTCCTGGGTATTCTGTAGATGTGAAAGTATTATTACTATTATTATAATATTATTATTATATATTATTATACTGTTATTACTATTATTATTAAGAGTTTAAGGGGCGGCTAGGTGGCGCAGTGAGTAAGAGCGCCGGCCTCAGAGTTGGGATGACCCGAGATCAAATCCAGCCTCAGAAAATGAGCACCCACACATAAATCATGACTAGCCGTGTAACCTTGAGCAAGTTACTTAACCCCAATTGCTTTTTAAAAAAAAAGAGTTTAAGTACTACCTGGTCTCATCTATCTTGTGACTGATGGTTCTATAATCGGATGCAACACAAAAGAAAAAAGGGACCTCCTAAGGAAATAAGTGACGAATCAAGAAGGTGATGTACAGAGGGCAGGGGGAAAAAGGCACTCATTATTGACTATATGAGAAGAGCAGGCTTTCTGGGGAAGGTGACCTTTGAGTTGGCCTTAAAGGAAACGGTGAGTAAAAGCATTGGAACAGAACAGTATAGGGTGTGTACAAATGTTGGCAAGTAGTTCATTAGGGCTGGAGCAAAAACTATGTGGAGAGGAGTCATATGAGTAAAACAAGAAAAGTGAAGTGGTAACTGTTGTTACTAGACCAAGGAGATTAAAGCTCATTTAGCCAATCTTAAGGAGCTGTTAAATGGTTATAGGGATGGTGATGTCATAACTAGATCTATGCAAAGCCTGGTCCTAGATATGAAAGGAGAATAAATGGATGAATGAATGAATGAACGAATGTACAAATGAAAAAGCATTCAAGTGTTTAATTTGTGGAAAGCACTATGCTTAATGCTGGGGTACAAATAGAAAAGCCAGACAGTCTTAACTTTCAGAGAACTCAATTCTGGAAGACTGGTTAACACCTTATCATAACTGATTAGACAAATAATGCTGCTATCCATCAGAAAACACACTAGTATATTACATAAACCAAAAGTTGTTTTATACACTTTTAAAAATTTTATTTTGAGTTCTTGTCTAGTAAAATGCCATATTCATCAAAATTTTTAATTTTTCTGAACATTGTAGAAAAACCACCTCTCCATTGTTAGCATTAATGGAGGGGAAGAAAAGGACAGAAATACAAGAGGGGCCATAACACAGAGTGTATGTTGGTTCGATTTTGGAATGCAAACACAGAAACACAAAATATTCTTTCCAATGCAAATTCTTTCCAAAAGATTCTTTCCAATACATTCCTCTACTCACTCAACTCTACTTTTAACATTCTGGACCTGATATAGTGATGAGGAAAGAAAAATTTAGATCCATGTAGTATAACTATTTAAACAATCAGAAATTATTTATTTACTGCTTTCTATATGGCTAGCACTATGATAACTTCTGTGAGAAAAATGATAGAATTATCATTCTATGTCTCTTCTATATCAATTATAGAATCTACCACAATGTTGGGCATATGGTAGGACACATAGCTTCTGCCTTCTTATAGTTTTTAACCTAATTGGAGAGAAAAAATATACAACATTCCATCATGTTCCCCATTGTTGAAATGTTCTCCTTACCTCCATCTCTTAGAAGCCTTTGATCCCTTTACAATTCAGTTCCCAGATGAGGCTTTTCTTGAAATTGTCAGTTCTTAGTGTTCTTTCCCCAAAATTACTTTATATTCACTTATTTATGTTCATATTCTCTTTCCATCAACAAAATGTAAATACCTTGGGAGCAGAAACTATTTTTGCACCAAGTACTGTGCCCAGCACCTAAGTGCTTGTTGAACTGACCTGAATCGAAACCAAATAGGGCATAATCAAACAATTTTTTAAGATATTTGATGTGAGACTGCAAGTAGCATGAGAGTTCAAAGGAGTTCTAGAGATCAGCAGGGACTGAAACGTTTCCTTGGATCATCCATTTAGATCTGAAAAATACCTTTGAGGGTATCGAATCCAACTCTTTCATTTTACAGATGAGAAAAAAATTAAGGACACAGAGGGGTCAAGTTATTTGCCCTAGGACACACGGATGATAATTGTCTGACCCATGTCCCCGATTCCAAATCCAGTAGTTTTTCTACTGTACCATGATTTCATGGAAAACATAGAACTTCAAAGATGGATAGAATTTGGATATTGGTTGGGGATAAAGGAGATTATTCCATCTAAGGAGAACAACATTTATTCCATCGGTGGTTCATTTATAAATATTATGCAATTATGTACCTATCTATGTGCAGTGCTGTATTCACTAATGGGGAAGATCCATAGTTTAGATAAGGTACAGTTGCTACCCTCATGGAGATTTTATTTAGTAAGTGAAAGCATGCAGGCAGGAATTTTAAAAAAGGAGACTTGGGAGAATAAAAAAAAAATCACGAGTGAGTGATTCATTTGACCTACTTATTGATAGTGAAGACTTTTTTAATATAATTTGTTTTCAAGAATATTTTTCTTATCTAATGAAAGCAGCTAGAATGTAGGGGAACAAGCCCTATGCCAAAATAGCTCAGTTTGGGTTTCTATGATTTTCCATTAATTTCTTGCATGTGACATTCAACAGGTAATTTAGCCTTTTGAGATCTCGGTGTGCTTGAGACATTTCAAATGAGAGTTGGACAATTAGTCTTTCAGCGTTAGGATTCCAATCTGTAGTGGAACAATTCAGAGACAAATTTGAAACACCATTCTGTGATTCCTCCCATTGTACTCTTAATTCTTCCAACCAGACACTGTTTACCCAGGCAAATTGTTTCCTGCCCTTTAGTCATTGTTTTTTCAAGTGAGTCATATGTTAAGCTACTCCTTGACATTCTAAGGTAGTTCAATTTGATGACGTGTAACAAAGTCAAATATTTTCTGAAGGTATGTAAGAAGTTAAATTGGATTAGAGATTAAGATCCTAAATGTTCATCAAGTCAATTCATTCAAAAAGCATTTATTTAAAATTTTCAGTGCTCTAGTATTCTAGGCACTGTGCTACGTAAGACAAAAAGAACACATTTCTGCCCTTGAGCTTACATTCTAGGGCTGTATGCTATGAACATTGGTTTTGTTTTGTTTTTAACAAATCACATTCTGGCTTATGAGAAAGGAAAAATCTGTCTTGGCAAATTAAGATTCTCCTGCCATTAGCTGGCAAAACTTTCTTCTCTCCTAGGCTGTAAAATAAATCAACCATTTTTAAAATATGTCTTTGACTAACCCTAGCCATATACATTCATATATCTGAAGATTAGGATTTACTCCCAAGATTTCAGAGATTGTATTCAGAATAATTTATGCCTGGACTTGAAAAGACACCAATAGGAATCACCACAAATAGATACAGAAAGAAACTGTTCTACAAAGTGGCCATACCCTGACAATTTCTCCTGAAGAAAACTGGTTCTAGAATAAGAAAAAAGATTATGTAGCAGCAAGTGAACAAAGGAATTATTCAGTTATCCCTATGCGCTTGGTAATGATTCGAAACAGATTATATTTTTTCCAAGGCTTTAGAAAAATTCAGCATTCATTTCTTTCCAAATGTGTGACCATATGGCTTATGTGATGATTATGTTAGTGTGTGCCAGTCCTTTGCTGCAAATAAAAAAAAAACAACTTAGAATGAACATATGATGTAGTCACCCCTCTATTGTTCATAATAATAAATAGATAACTGAAATTTCCATACCATAGGTGTCAGCCTTCTTCTCTCCCAGTCATGCAGTCGGAGCATCCAGTCTAAAGCTGTAGTAAGAAAATGGACATTTGAATTTCATCTGCTATATCTGTACCTACACTCAGCTCACCCCCACTAAATAGAGATCAAAGAAACAGCCATCCAACAGAAAGCTGGAGGGAGAAGAGGCTTGTGTGATCCAGACCTGGAAAATGAAGGCTTGGCAACACTGTAATTCCCTAGATCTTTGTAATTGTGGGCATGTAGGGCCTAAGCTTCAGGATTGCCAAAGCAGCATTTTCTCTTGAAGTAGGTAAGCGTCTAGATGGACTGAAGATTGCTTAGAGAGGACTATACATTCAGTCAGAAAGACCTGGGCTCAGATACCACCTCAGATACTCACTAACTAACCATGTAACACTATGGACAAGTCGAAGTTCCTTTTTCTGTAAATATGTAATAGTAGTACCTCCGGCACTTGCCCCCCGGGGTTGTAATGGGAATCAAATGAAGTAATGAATGCTCTTAAAGAAACAAAGTGGGAGGGGAGAATAAAAGGCATAGGAGGGAGGGAGGGAGGGAGGGAGGGGACAGGCATGAGTGGAACTGAACTGTGCCATTAGCACTATACCAAATTAAAATGTTGAAAATAAAATGATGCATTAAAGTGCAATAAACAGAACAACTCTTGTGATTGTTTTTGTAGTTGCTGTTGTTTTTGTTACTGTTATTATTTTCATGAATGAGTCATGCTTCCCAGAAGTAGACCAAGTAAAACAAGGTTCAGCTACTTATAAAAATAAACTCAAACTTTATATGCTTCCAATTTGCAAGTAATTTTAAGTTGAACTAAAGGCTAATGCAGGGAAATTTCTAACAGAAGAATTGACAGGAACAAAGTCTTTCCATTTCCCCCAGTTGCTAAAGAAAATGGGCCTCAGCTCCCATTGTCTTTGTCTTGAGGATCCCCTAAAAGGGAACCTGTCCAAAGCCGCAACAGCCCATCTTGTCTTGACACTTGGCCTAAGTCCAGGAGGAAGATAGAGAGGTGTATCTTAGGCCAAAGGGTCAGAAAAATCAGGTGTGTCTTTGACACCTTCCTCCTTTCCCTCATAGACCCCAACTCTGGCTTTCCTTCTCCCTTACTCCAACTCTCTTAATTTAAAGGGAAATTCTTATAAAAGAAAATCACAGATCATGCATCATTTTATTTTCAACATTTTCATTTGGTATAGTGCTAATGGCACAGTTCAGTTCCACTCATGCCTGTCCCCTCCCTCCCTCCCTCCTATGCCTTTTATTCTCCCCTCCCACTTTGTTTCTTTCTCTGTCTTTCTGTTTCTATTTCTGTCCCTATTACTTTTTCTGACCTCACTGCCTCTCTTTCAGTTTGCTCTTTTGAGGTGGGATGTGTGTGTGTGTGTGTGTGTGTGTGTGTGTGTGTGTGTGTGTGTGTACACAAGAGAGAAAGAAACAGAGAGAAGGAGGGAAAGACACAAAGACACTGAAAGAGAGAAAGAGATAGAGATGAGAGACAGAGAGAGAAAGCAGGGAGGAAGGTAGAGAGAGAGAGACAGAGTGAAAGGAGAGGCAGAGAGAACGAGACAGATTGAGTGGGAGGGAGGGTTTGGGGAAAGGAGACAAAAAAAGTCTTTGAAAGGGATAACCAGGAACATGTGATAACATGTGACAGTACTGCCTTACTTTTGCAATAGTCCTTTATAGTTAAGAACAATTTCACAAGCATCATCTTCTTTGGTCCTCACAATAATTCTGTGAAGCATGTATTCAGTGAACAAGCATTGCTAAGTGTTTACTATGTGCCAAGTATTGTACTAAGTTCTTAGGGACACAGAGAAAGGGTGGGGGGGAGGAAGCCCTGCCCCCAAGTTGCTTAGAGGCTAATGGCCAAGATAGCATGGAGATAACCAAGTACTATAAATAACTATTGTGATCCCTTTTTTTGGATGAAAGAAACAGAGACTTCAGAAGTGAAGTGACTTGTCAAAATTCTCACTGTTAGTAAGAGGGTAGAGTCAGGTCCCCTGACTGCTAATCCAGTGACCTTTCTATTAAACCAGACCTCTCTAGTTTATGTATGTTGTGCTTAGCTCACAAGTTGTTGATTATTTATAATCCACATTCTCTGGGGCATAATTTATAGTGGAGAGTACTCTGGATTTGGAGTCAAAGGACTTGTATTTGAATCTTTGCTCTGTGTCTTACTAGTTATATGATCTTGCCCAAGTTATATATATATATCCCCTTCAGGGCCTCAATTTCCCTTTCTGTAAAATGAGCAACTTGACCTAGAGATAATCTCTAAATCTCTAAAAATTCCCTTCTTGTTTGAAGTCCCATTATCTGTTGAACCTTCTTCAGTCTAAGGATGACTAAATATCTCATTTGAATGGGGCTATTTTTTGTCATTACCTTCTGTCCACTACTTTAAGGAGTCAATCAATGAGCATCCATTAAGCTCCTTTTAAGTGGTCTGGCACTATGCTAGGTGTTGGACTTAACCTAAATACCAAAGTGAGACTAGCCTTTGACCTTGAGGAGAGGAAGATCATCCACATCGGACAAAGGGTGACCAGGGAAGGATAGTTTGGTCTGCAAGTTTACAAGGGATGGTAAATGGGGCCACAGGTGAACGGGTGGACATACTCCATATATGAAGTGATAGAGTTGATTTGATCTTGGGTCATGGTTCCAGAACTGGAGGAGAATGGGAAGGAAGGAAAGGGGCCTGAAGATAAAGGATGTTAGGGTAAGTAGGGGATGGCTAGAGAGCGGGGAGTCAAGTGAAACATGTCTGGATACTTTTCTGAAAGAGTAGCGTCTGAGAGGCAGCCAGTAAGCAGGACAGCTGGGGCCCAGGAAAGTTCTTGGGATTTTAGAATCATAGATGTGGACCTGGAACGAGCCTTAGAGGTTGTAAAATCTAACCTCCTTATTTTACACATGAAAAAACTGGTCCAGAGTTATTCGGGTAGTAACAGCCTGAGCAAGGATATGAATTCACATTCTCTAACTTTAAACGCAGATTTTTCCATGCGCTATAGAGCAAAGGAACATTTTTAGATAGCAGAGCACCTAGGGAGGAAAAATAAAGTGGTCCTGAAGTAGCATTGGTCTGGTCTGATGTCTAGTCTTGTCTAGTCAAGTCTAGTCTTGCACATGTGTTTTGAGAGAGGGATAGTTCCTGTTTTAGATAATATGTCTTGAGTTTTAAACAGCCTTCCAAAGAAATCATCAGGTGATTCAAGGAAGCAATTGCAGTGGTAAGAAATGTAGGATAGATGGGAAAAGGTGCCCACTTGGAAAGAGCCTGTGAGGAGCTGTATAAATGAAACTAGGGGTTTGGGTTTCATGGCCTTGAAATTATATCATGTTGGCTGCTACCTCTCCCATTGATGCATTCCTCTTTCAGGATGGTAGTGGAGGTACCAGGAGATATTAAATCAATAGATATCCCCTGGTCTCTTTTCTATGGAAACCATAGTGTTACCCACAATAATGTTCCCGTGTTTGGAGACTATGAAAACAATTATAGACTGAGAAAATAAGCATGTAGGAAAATGGTTTTTTATACATTAAGTTCACCATGGTATTTTTCTAGATTAAAAGAGTATTTCTGCAGTGACTGACACTGGTCTTCAGGTTACCCATAAGCTTGTTCTATTGCAAGTTCATCTGTTTTTCCTCATTAGAATTTTGTTACAGTCCATCAATCTATTACTTAACAAATGTTTATTAAATCCAGTATGGCGCAGGTACTTTGCCAGGTGCTTAGGATACATTGATGAAGGTAATACCATCCCTGACCTCAAGGAACTTGATTCCTCACTTATCTGGTTCATCTCTGAAACTCTTCCACCAACTCCTCTGAATTGGTGTTGTCTGAAACTGAGTCTCAGTCTTTTCCAGACCCATCTTAAGTATTGGAATAAATATATAAAAGTGAATGAGAACAGCTGTCCACCTTGTCCCTCCTCCTGACTCTGACTCTAGTAACTCTAGTTACTAGCAAGGAGAGCATCTGTTCTCCACCCCATTGATGTTCCTGAGCAATTACCCCAAATCCAGGAATAACAGGATGATTCTTTGGTTTGCTTCACATACTGTACTTTCACTTTCCCCTCAGCATTTGATGCCCACTTAGTCTTCAAAATCTATTTCAGGTCATTATCTCTACCATAATGCCTTCTCTTGACCTTTCCAGTTTAAAAAAGACTTCTCCCTCTTCTCAGCTTGTATAAACTTTGACTTATGCCACTTCTTCGGCAGTGATCATTTATTGCCTTATCTTTTTGTCCTCTTTTGTGATATGTCTTGTTTTTCCACTATGGTGGTGGTGGTGATGATAGTGATAACAGCTAACATTTATATAGTACTTCAAAGTTTGCAAAATCCTCTAAATTTGTTTTCTCAGTTGATTCTAGTTGGCAGCTAATTGATAACAATAGATGCAGCATTGAACTCGGGAGTCAGAAAGACCTGAGTTAAAATTCTACGTTAGATGCTAGCTGGGTGACCCAGGCTGGTCCCCCAGCCTCACAGAGTTGAGGGCGGGGACTGTCTTTTGCCTCTCCCAGCACTTAGCACATTGCTGGGCACATAGTAGACACTTAATAAATGTTGATTGATTGTTATGCTGATCAAATGAAATAATGTATACAAAGTTCTTTTTGAACCTTAAAGCATTATGTAGATTCTGGCTACTAGCATTGCTGTTGTTGGTACTATCATCATTAATATAGATACTTATAGTTTCCTCATTTTTCAGATGAGGAAACAGAGACTGAGAATAGTTAAATGACCAATCCAGAGATATACAGCTAGTAGGTATCTAGGGCACAATTTGAACTCAGATCTTCCTGCCTCACATTCTCGACCCCCTAGATTCAAGGTGTTAAGCTAGATGCAGACCTCACAAGGGCAAGGTCCTGTTGCTTTTCACATCTCCCATACAGTAGGAGGCACAAAGTAAGTACTCCTTGATTCATTGAAGTTTTCTTTCCAGAGTTGTTTTCCTTGTTTGGGAGTTTACTTATACTTGTTGCTACAACTCCAGATGCCTTGTGTTCAGATTGGAAAGCCATGTGTTGAAGCAGCTGACCCTGCTGTCAATGTTGCTACTCTGCATGCCAGCCCTGACTTGATCACTCAGGGGCCAGCTGCTCCTGCTACATATGCTTGAAATGTTGTTAGATCTTTTCCAGCTCTAATTTCTTTGATGTGGTAATACCACTGGGGTTACTACTAAGCACTTCATGTGATAACCCTTCTCCCCTTTTCTCTGGTCTTGATGAGATTGTCCCTTTAACTTTATGTTGGACGCCTCTTGCCACTCTGCTGTGCTCTTTCCTACCCACGTTTGACCTTGCTCACCTTGATATTGGAAAAACTAGTCTAGTATTACCTGTTTCAAGCACTCCAGAGGACAGTCTAGATTCATAAATGCTAATGTTTAACACTAGAAGCAAAAAAAAATCACATATTTTTATTTCATCTTTGCTGAATAGTCTACAAAAAGCTGCTGAATATGGTGCATATATGCTAAATAGCACAAAATGTGGTTCTGATCATGGATCCAAATCAATGCACCTGAATGTGGGTACCTCCTACTGCAGATTATAACCTATCCACATCTGTTCGGTTTTTGTTCATGTTTTTCTATTGGTCCTCCACAGAGAGTCTGCCCAACGTGCTGGCGGTTAGTCTATAGGTCTTCTCTATATTTTGTGTCTATCAGTGGAGTCTGGCTATAACCTGTGACCCGTCCCACTCACCACGACCAGCCCATCAGCTTTTCTGATCATGCATTTCTTAATTTTCCCTTATGCCATTTATTGCCATATATTTTATATGTGCCATATATTTTATATATGCCATATATTTTAGTTTATCATTACAGATGTGCTACAGGCTACTTATTTGTGCCCACTATGTATTTCTTTATTGCCTTTTGGTTTACTGCAGCCTTGATTTCTCAAAGACTTTGATGTTTCAAGGTTTGCAGCCATTGCATTAGCATTGCCAGGAGAATGTTTAAGTTGAAAAGGAATGTCTTGGCACCAGGAAATAGTTTGGCACAATTAAAAGCATGGTACAGTTTCCTAGATACAGAACAGCTTACTGGCTTCTCTCTTCTTTTTATTCAATTCTGGACCCAGCTCATTGTTCATATGTAGTTCTGGTCTCATTTATACGTACTCATGGACTGCCTCAGTTGACTTGCCATCCAACCCATGTAATATGTTGAATAAGAGACATTTTTTCATCCATTTAGGAAGAAAGGAGCAGACATATTTTCATAAACAGACCTATACAGATAAATCTTTACCATTACACAGCTGACTGTAAGTTATGGAGAATACAAGATCCCAATTTTTTGCATTAAAATATACTAATGTGTGTGTGTATGTATATGGAGAGGGAGGGAGGGAGAAAGAGAGAGAGGGCAAGAGAGAACAAAGAGAAGCCTTAAAAGCTCCCTTCCAAAAAGGAATCTTTTGTGCATGCATGATCACACAAGTCCTTGATAAATGCAACCACTGAAGTAATTCCATTAAGTGATCCACTGATTATTTGTTTATTAAAATTATGTTTGACAGAAGATCTTCCCTCTCTTCCTCTTACCTCCTGTCCCTTACCTCTTAACTCCTAGCCACTGAGAAAGCAGGGAAAACATAACCCCTGTTACAACATGTACAGTCAGTCAAAACAAATTCCTGCATGTCCAAAAAAAAAAAAAAAAGTCACCGTCTGCAGCCTGAGTGCATCACCTCTATCAAGATGTGGGCAGCATGTTTCATCGCCAGTCTTCTATGATTATGGTCGGTCATTGTGTTGGTCCAAGTAGTTGTTTGTCCTTCATATATTTTTGTTATCGTATAAATTGTTTTCCTGGTTCTGCTCACCTCATTCTGCATCATTCATATGAGTCTTCCTGGGTTTTATTGATATTGTCCCCTTCATTTCTTATAGCACACTAGTGTTCCATCACATTCACATACCATCACTCTTTCAGTTCTTACCCAGTGATTATTAATGTCAAGCGGTGTGTAAGCTAAAGAGGCAGAGGTAGCCCAAGCTGTCTGCTGCCATCATGGAAAATGCCTTGTGTGCAACCCCTTTAGAGCACATTCCCATCTGCCAATGAAATTGTGCTTATTGTATCAAGCTGCCCAGTGTTCCACTGAGCTTCTCACTGAGGTCCATAATCACCTAGAAAAGATCAGATTAACAGGTCATTCAGGAAAGTACACACACAGGGTTCATAAAATAGCAAAGCCTTTTATAGGAAAACTCCATTATAAATTGCCTCACTATATAGCATGGGTTTATTTAAAATAGGAGCCCTGTACCATTTATGTACAGTAAAGAACAATTTATCTTTTTCACAATAACACAGAGAGGTGAAAATAAGTTGTCATAATGAGCTTCTGCTTTATTTTAAAGTGTCATTTCCCCCAAAAAGTCCAATTGCTTTCTTAAGGAAGAACTTGGGCCTGCCTAGAAGGATACGTTTGCTCCGTATTTCAAAGTGTGACTTCATTTGAGGTTAATTAGGACATGTGGGAGAAAAATATCTTAACTAGTAATAAAAGAAAGTAAAATAAACACTCTGATGGTTTCCATCTTGCTAGTTTCCAGGTAACAGCATCTTTTGTCATCCACTTTTTACACCGTTTGGAAGGGTTACTTACACCTCTTCCAAATGGGGATTCTCCACAACTAAGTCTGAAAAAGATTGGAGAAGGTATTTTAGATTTTCTAAACAAATTTTAATTTGGACATCCCAGGAAGTATTTCCTTCAGGGACATCTTCAGTTTTTTAATATTCAGCCTGGAAAGCCTTTGAACATAGTGTACTCTCCAAAGAAGTCATCCATGTCAAATTTCAAATCAAATAAATGACCCCAGTTTTATGAGCATCAGCAGATTCCTTTTCAGTCTGCTAACAACCACACCAGGCTTGATACAAAAGAACTATATGGCTTATCTGGAGAATGAAACCTCCAAATGTTCCCCTGTGGTAGCATTTACAATTTAGATGTAGATTTGGTCCTTGGCCATTTCCTCTCCTTTCTGGCATTCTACTGAACCTTTGTTTACAATAGAGCACAGACAGGCTGGTGCCATGGCATGTATTCTGAACCCAGCCAGCTTCAGTCATAGCAGAGCTAATAACTAATACGTAAATGTATTCTTTTAGTTCACTTCAAAGAATGGGTCATTCATTCTGAACTTTAAAAATGCCCAACTCCTTTTAGTTATAATCAGAGTAAGACAATTGCTTTTTCTATGTTCTTAAAAGTAAATAAAACAAATGCATTAATTCTCCACACCCTGTCTCTTTAAAAGAAGTAGTTTTCTTGGGTTACTAAAAGAAGTATGTAAACGCTTCCAAATTGAAGGATACTGAAATCACCTTTCTTTGGTAAACTATAAAGCGGGGATTTTACAGTACTGATTGACACTATAGTCCTGTGATTTGGGGTAAATGATGAAATCACCTTGTTTTTCAAAAGAGAAAACTGAGATAAGACAGATTATTTTGCTCAAGGCTATTTAGCCAAAGCTGGAATTGTAGCTTTGTGTATACTTAAATTTGGACCATCTACATCTATATTAGATTTTTAGAGTCAGCATGTCAGAGTGGTTAGAGGACAGTCCTTGGTGTCAGGAAGATCAGGGTATAAGACTTGTCTCTAACAACTCTTGTGGGGCTATGGGCACATCATTTAATGTCTCAGTGCTATAAGAGAAGGTGTAAATTACAGAGGAGTTGCTGCTCTTCATTAATATAGGGAGTCCCCACTGATGAAATTGATTAATCAAGCATTGGCTTGTTTTCCTTGTGCTAGGCAGATGAAGGTAAAAAAATAAAACAGTCTATACTCAGAAAGCAGCTGACATTCTAATGGGAGAAATAATTAATACATATGTGAGTAGATGGGCAGGTAGGTGGCACAGGGGGTAGAGTGCCAGGCATGGAGTTAGGAAGATTCATTTTTCTGAGTTCAAATCCAACCTCAGACACTTACTAGTTGGGTGACTCTGGCCAAGTCACTTAACCCCCGTTTGCCTCAGTTTCCTCATCTGTGAGATGAGCTGCAGAAAGAAATGGCAAACCACTCAGAATCACCAAATGGGGTCACAAAGAGTCAGACACAACTGGATCAACAACAACAAAGACTGGGAGAGTTTCCTGGGCAACTTAGAAAAATTAAGTTACATGTCCAGGGTTCTAGAGCCAGTATATGGATCAGAGATAGGACTTGAACTCAGGTCTTTCTGACTTCCTTATTTACCTTGGTTGGGGAAACTACTTATCAGGAGCTGCCTCTATGACAGGTCCATTTTAAAAAATCTGCTTCTAAAGCCTTTGGTTTCACATATAAATACAAATGTTTTGGAGCATTGCCTTCTTGAAGGACTTATCCTGTGGAACTCTCACCATGCTTAAATGATCTATGTCAGACATAGAGTCCATAAAAGAATACAGAAATCCATTGACCTACATGGCAAAGAAATTGTATGAATCAAGGCTGGCGTGTGAGGTTGTTTCAGTGTAAATCATTTGCAGGTGCTTGGGATTCCAAACTAAGAGCTTTGTGAATGTGCTTAGCCAGATAAAGTATGCCACCACATAGCTGAGTCCCTAAAATAGCATGCCTGATCCTCATTGATAGCCATTCAGGAAAAAAAATGGCTGCCATCAGTACCGTTATATGTGTTCTGAATGAGGATGCTGTTGCCATCCAACAGATTTTTCCTTTTCTAGATGGCATGGAAGTTCTAGTCTGAACACCGTGTTTTATAAGGATGTTGATGTTGTGGACAGTACCTAGCTGACGGTAGGCTCAAGACCATGCCATATAGGGCTCACCTAAGGGAATTGGGATACTTAGTCTGAAGAAGAGCATATGATTGTTATCTTCAGGTATTTGAAGGGCTCTCATATGTAGCAGGGATTTGACTTCTTTTGTTTGACTGAGAAGGCCCAAGTAAGATCGTTAAATAGAAAGATGGTGTGCTTAATACTGGCTATAATTTCTTTACTTTTTAAAAAACCTGAATGTTTGCAAGTAGCGTTTCTGGGAAAAGAAATGGGTGGGGAAAACAGACCTCAGATATAGATAGTACAGGGAATTTCTGGTGAGGAAACTCCCTCCACCAATGAAAAAAAAATCTCTAATCCCCCTCTATAACTGAACAGTCTTAGAAGTATAGAATGGTGTAGTACACAGGTATCAAATACCTCAGAATCCCATAGTACCTTATAGAGAACTGTTCTCAAACTCAGAATGACTGTGGCAACTGTACAATTAAAACTGTACCTCTGACTGTAACACCCTAGGGAAGTCATTTAACCTCTCCATGCCACAAGCAAATTTTCTATCTTACTAAGAAAATGACAACATTTTTTTTATTGGACCTTACCTGTGGCCTCATCTCATCAGTGGAGAGTAGGGGTTCTTAACGTGTGTGTGTTCACACATACATGCATGCTGCATGCATCATGGCTTCCTTTGGCAGACCTGTAAAGTCCTTGGATGGATCCCTTCTAAGAATAATATTTTAAATGCATAAAGCAAAGCATCCAACAGTAAGAATAGCTTGCCTTTATATTACCCTACAAAGTTTGAAAAGCATTTTACAAATATCATGCTGGATCCTCACAACAAGCCTGGGAGATAAGTACTATTATTATCAGATAAGGATATTTTACAGATGAGGAAACTGAGGCAGACAGCATTTATTTGATTCCCCTAGTAAATGTCCAGAGTAGCCCTATGCTCTACCCACTGTATTGCCTGGTGCCCTAGAATTTCAAAGAAAAAATTATTAAATTGTAATACAGTTATCAAAATATTGTAATAACAAACTAACAGACAATAGGTTAAGAACTCCTGGTAGAGAACTTCTGGTGAAAAAAGTCCCTTTATCAATGCAGATCAGCAGTCTGCCTGTAACTTTCTTTTAGTGAGTTTTTTGGGGTGCTGAGATTAAGTAGGTTACCTATGGTTGCTCATCTAGTATTTGTGAGAGTCGAGGTTTGAATCCAAATTTTCCTGACACCAAGGCTAGGGCTCTATTCACTATAGCAGACTTTCTCAGTGTTTATTTTTTTAAATAACAATCTTACTTCAACAGCTTTTGTTCAGAGAGTTTAAATGACCCTGTATGTTATCATCATTTTCAACCAAAAAATATTCCCATAAGGTTGGGAACTAATAGGACAACCTACATCTGATAAGCAGAGAACTCTCTTATAAAGAGGTGAAATGGAATCCCAGGATGCTTGTTGTGAGTCATTGTCAGAACCACAAATAGCTCCAAAATTCACTGTCTCCCAGGTCAGCGATCACTGCTCTTCCCCTGTCCAGTATTTCTCAGTGCTGAACTAAAGCAGTGAGACTTTGAAATTTACCTAAAACTAAAAACTCAAGATATGCCAGCTTTTACTTCATTGTCCCTAAACCCAATTCCAGACTCCAACTCTCTCTTTTTAGAGTAAAGAGCACAAGGCCAAACTGTGAGTGAGTTTTTGTCCTAGGCTGTGACACTTGTTCTGTTGGCATCTGAGAGATTGGAAAACTCATATTGCTGATTGTAAGAGACTAAAGTTCACCAGGCACACAAGAAAGGGAGCTTTCAGTTTGCAGGACTGCAGCTGTCCTTCATTGTCCTGCTAAGGATTATAATTTCAACACGACATCACGAGAAATTGTTTACTGTTAGCTCGTCATAAAGCTGCTCAGTAATTATGACACGTGTGTGTGTGTGTGTGTGTGTGTGTGTGTGTGTGTGTGGGTAGGTATGCATATATACATATATGTTGTATATGGGTGTATATTATATACACATGTGATTCTCTTTGAAATGCATGGGATGGAGGATACAGACAACCCTGAGATTTAGAGGATAAGCCTATAACCTTTTTCCTCTAAAGTGAAATGATCCATCCATCCAAGTACTGACAAAGGTGACCTCACCTCTCACAGATGCTCATTTCTTTTGAACCTTTTGATGATTTTATTTGCAAATGTAGTGAAAATGTTTTGTTTTTTCCCTTTTGTGTGACCAATGCTTCATTTCCATTCCATTATCAGATGGTTTATGTATGATGTAATCACTTTTTTCCTCCTTGGCTCCTTGATGACTATACACTGACAAATTTATAGAGTAAAATATTGATCTCTGTTAATGATATGTACTTTATTTTATGTGCCTCACTTGGAAAGTATATATGTGCACCATTTCTAAACTAGGGCATAACAGATGAGAGCTGAATTTGGAGAGGCAGAATGGTGTAAGAGATGGAGCACCCGATTCTTTCCTCTACCTCTCCTCATGTGTGGAATGATTTTGCTTCTTCACTTTTACCTCTAGGTACTATTGGCTTCTATCCAGACTCAACTCAAGTACCACCTTTATAGGAGACTTCTTGTTGTTGAGTAGTTTCAATCATGTCCAACTCTTTGTGACCCCCTTTGGGGTTTTCTAGGCAGTGGTTTGCCATTTCCTTCTCCAGTTCATTTTACAGATGAGAAAACTGAGGCAAACAGGGTTAAGTAGACTTGCCCAGGGTCACATAGCTCATAAGTCAGATTTGAACTCATTTCTTCCTGACTCCAGGCCTGTCACTCTATCCTCTGCAATGTGTGTATATTTTAGGTACCTCTAACTACCAGGGCCTTTCCCTCCAAAATGCCTTTGTGTCTGTTTCTTTATGTATTTGTTGTATGCTTTTTTTGTGTTCATGTTGTTTCCCCATTTGGAGATGAACTCTGTGAGGGCAGCAAGTGTTCTTCCTTTTTCTTTGTACCCTTAATGCAGTTCATAACACTTAATGCATTTTTGTCTGTTGTCTGCTTGTGGTCTGATGACCAGGGTTTAAGTCCTAGCATTGATATTTGCTTACTACAGGACTGTAAGTCATCTCTGCTTAGAAGGAAAAAAATAAGCATTTTTAAGCACTTTCATTCTGCCAAGCACTGTGCTAAATACTTTGCAAATATTATCTCATTTGATCCTCACTGCAACACTGGGAGGTAGGTGCTGCTATTTTTATCCTTATTTTACAGTTGAGGAAACTGAGGCAGATAGCAGTAAGTTACTTGTTGAGGGTTACACAGTTAGTAAGTATCTGAGTCTTTCTATTTGAATTCAGGTCTTCAGGACTTCAGGCTCAATACTATAGTCATCTTACCATCTAACTGCTTGGCCCCAAGGGGAAGGAGAAAGAGCAAACACTGAAAGCTGAAGAAAAGGAAATTCCTGCTTAATGTATGGAAAGTTCTCCTAAAGGCATTAAGCTGTATAAAATGAATGAGCTCTCTTTGAGAGTTGGTAGATGTCTCCTCCACTACTGAGAGAGAATTCCCTGAACCAGGGAAATCACACATCTGGCTCAGATAACCAAAAGAGAAAAGAAAAGAAAGGAGAGGGGAGGAGAAGGAAAGGGAAAAGGGATAGGAAATGTTTATACCAATCTCCTTCATTGGTTATGAAGATCGAGTTAGGTCATATGTGTAAAGTACTTGTAAAGCAGGTAACAGTGTACAAATGTGAGCTGTTAGTATGATTTTTACACTAGAATTTAGCAATACTTCTCAATGCTTGGGCTCCTTGTCATGTTTATCAAATCGCTTTGAGCTGAAGCAATTTGAAGGCAGAAAATTCCCTGTCTGAAGCTGTCAGATCATTCCCAATTCATACCCACAGGATAGGAGAAGTCAGTCTAAAAATTGAAACAGAAAAGGTAACTCAAATGGTAAGCCTTGCTACAGAAAGGGTCTTCTTTCCAGCCAGGATGGCCTCCATTCAAGGTTTCTAACTGTTGCCAGAGAAACTCATTTTTGTTTTGCTCTTTTTGCCAAATTTTTCCATAAGCAAATTTACTCTTAGGCAATGTTTCACATTCTACTTATTTTCCCCCTTTCATATATGTGTGAAGTAGTCTGTGACAGCTGTATTTGAAGCTACTTCCTTCTATTTATGAGACTTCTAGAGGGAAAGAACTCTAGAGTTCAGAATTTTTTAACCCTTTCCTTTGTAAAGGAATATTTACTCAGCTGTTTTTGGTCCAAGTTCTCTCTGCCAACAACATTGATGTGCTTTATATAGAAGAATAATAAAACTCATATTCTTCCCTTGTCAGCAGAATTGGCCTGTCTTGAGAAAATAAGATCCAATCCTGACTTTCCAGGCTAGTGATCTCATGGGTACAACTGTTCTGTAGTAGAGACATAGGACAGCTGGGCACCATATGTATTGCCACCTTTCATTGATATAAAAGTTCTCATTACTTTCTTCTTGAAAGATTTTTATCATGAACTTCTTAGACATAACATATTAACACTTCAGAATACAAAGAACAAAAAAGATTGCATATGAAATTGCAAACTATTATATAGTTGGTTTTCTTTTAAATGTATGTATTAATTTAACATCATAGTAACGAGAGTTCCATGCTTGTTTAGTGTGCCCTTGTGGATTTCTTTCTGCTCTCTTGGGTGTATTTTTTAATAAAATTATTTATTTTTAGTTTTCAACATTCACTTCCATAAGTTTTAAATTTTCTCCTCCACCCTCCTCCCTCCCCCTCCAAGACAGCTTGCACTCTGATATGGGCTCTATATATACATTCCTATTAAGAACATTTTCACATTAGTTATGTTGCATGGAAGAATTATAACAAATAGGAAAAATCATGAGAAATAAAGAAAACAAAATAAAACTAAACAAAAAAGAAAACAGTCTGCTTCATTCTTCATTCTGACTCCATAGTTCTTTCACTAGATGTGACTGGCATTTTACATTATGTGTCCTTTGGAATTGATTTAGGTCCTTGCATTACTGAGAAGGGCTAAGTCTATCAAAATCAGCCCTCAAACCCTGCGGCTGTTACTGTGTTCAATGCTCTCCTGGTTCTGCTCCCCTCACTCAGCATCAGTTCATATAAGTCTTTCCAGGTTTCTTTGAAGTCCACCTGTTCATCATTTCTTATAGCACAATAGTATTCCATTACATTCATATACCATAATTTGTTTAGCCATTACCCAATTGATGGGCATCCTCTCGATTCCCACTTCTTGGTCACCCCAAAAAAGAGCTGCTATAAATATTTTTGGACATGTGGGTCCTTTTTCCATTTGTATGATCTCTTTGGGATACCGACCTAGACCTAGAAGTGATATTGCTGAGTCAAAGGGTATGCACATTGTTATATCCCTTTGGGAATAGTTCCAAATTGCTCTCCAGAATGGTGGGATCAGTTCACAGCTCCACCAACAATGAATTAGTGTTCCAACTTTCCCACATCTTCTCCAACATTTATTGTTTTCCTGTTTTACCATGTTAGCTAATATGATAGACGCAGTGTGGTACCTCAGAATTGTTTTGATTTACATCTCTCTAATCAGTAGTGATTGAAAGCATTTTTATATGACTATAGATAGCTTATATTTCTTCCTCTGAAAACTGCCTGTTCATAGCCTTTGGCCATTTATCAATTGGGGAATGACTTGTATTCTTGTAAATTTGACTCAGTTCTCTATATATTTTAGAAATGAGGCCTTTATCAAAAACACTGGTTGTAAAAATTCTTTCTCAGTTTTCTGCTGCCCTCCTAATTTTGGTTGCATTGGCTTTGTTTGTGCAAAACCTTTTCAATTTAATGTAATCAAAATTATTCATTTTGCATTTCATAATATTCACTGTCTCTTGTTTGGTCATAAATTCCTCCATTCTCCATAAATCAACAGATAAACTATTCCTTGCTCCCCTAATTTGTTTATAGTATCCCTTTATACCTAAATTGTACCAGTTTGGACTTCTTTTTGGTATTCGGTTTCACACAATGCCCTGCACCCACTTTCAGTCATGCTATTTTCCAATTTTCCCAGCAATTTTTGTCAAACAGTGAGTTCTTATCCCAGAAGTTGGGATCTTTGGGTTCATTAAACAGTAGATTGTTATAATCACTGACTACTGTCTTGTATACCTACCTATCCCACTGATATGCCCCTCCATTTCTTAGCCAGTACCAGGTGGTTTTCATGACTGCTGCTTCACAATACAGTTTAAGATCTGGTATGGCTAGGCCACCTTTCCTGGCATTTCTTTTCATTAATTCCCCTTGGATGTATTTTTAATGTTGCAGTAGAATTCATTTCTTTTCTTCCCTTTTTGCATCACTATCATTATTCCTCTTCTCCCCAGTGAATCTCCCACCCATTCCCCCTGAAAAGAAAGCTTTTCCTTCTGTAGTCAAGTAAAATAAATCCACGTATTTCAGGCATGTTCATGTCTGAAAATTCTGCAGCTCTAGTCCATCACTTCATTTCCAAAGTTGGGAACCATGGCACTTCATAATTAACTCTTTTTAAGTCACAACTGGTCATTACATTGATAGTATTCTCTGAAAGGTGTTTGTTTCTACGTTATTGTAGCAATTGTATAAATAGTTTTCCTACTGTGTGCTCACTTCATTCTGCATCAGTTTATACACATTTTCCTAAGTTTCTCTAATCCATTATATGGACAGTTTCTTACTGCAAAGTAATTTTCCCCTACGTTCACATAACATAAATTTTCAGCTGTCATTCACTTTATTTCCAGTTCTTTGCTATTAAAAATGCTACAAATATTTTTGCGTATTGTGATGGTTATGTAATTTGAATTTGGAGATCCCTTTATGTTGGCAAAGATTGTAGGTACTTAGCACTGAGTAATTGATCGAGCCTCTGTTGGGGAAAAAGAAGGTATGAACTGCTGTCTCCTGTTGCTGATATAACAAGAAAGGGTTGGCTGAAAGAGGAAGCTAATGCTGTGTGTATATAAGGAAAGCCCCAGAGAGGGAGAGTTAGATCTTCTTGAAGCAGACTTCATGGAGGCAGAAGCTGCTGCTGCCGGGGAGGCTGAAAGAGGAACCCAGGAGTCCCCTCCCGTCAGGCTGGATAAGGTGATTCTGATTTTTTTTAACTAGCTGCAGAAGACTGAGGAAGCATGACTAGGATGTAGGGACTTTGTCTGTTTGTGGCTTGGTTGAGCCTTGAATTCTTGGGAGCAGAAATTGTGAAGGAATTGAGATGGACTCGACCCTGTGAATTTCAGTGTGGAGCAGGAACTACCTGGAGCTCTGGACAAGGAATTGGGAGCTATCTGCCATTGAACCGAGGTGATAGTCTAGTGAATCCAGGTAGAATCTGGGACCATGGAAGGGGATCCAGGGAATCTGAGAACAGGCCCCAAGTCAAGATGAAAAGACCTCTCCATGGGAACTGAGTAATGATGAAATTGTAGTTTACTAGTGACCTATGGGTGGAGGATTTGTGTATTTTCTAATGATTGTACTTAGTGATTAATGATATTTAGTAATTGATTTCTGAAAAAGTGACTGATTGAGTTAATTTAATGTGCCCCATAAGTGGAAGACTTTGACTATTGTACTTTGAGATGATTGTTCTTTGTTCTAAATATTGTGACCACTTTGGTGAAAACTATGTGGCCATTTTAATGATAAGCTGTTGTGAATACCATATATTGTGATTTTCTGTGATAAATTATAATATTGTGAATGCTGTACCTTGATTTTCTGTGAATTGTGTTGATTTGTTATGGAATAAATAGGGTGTTGATTTGTGTTGGAATAAATAGGGTGTTCACTATACCGAGTAATCAGAATCTTTAAAGCCATTCACAGTAGCATTTTTCTGGAAAGCTGCGTGTGCTTGGCTTTACACATATATGGACCATTTTTTCTTTCTTTGATCTTTTTGGGGCATGTGCCTATTAATGATATCACTGGGTTAAAAAGTCTTATCGACTCTTAGAGTATAGTTCTAAATTGCTTTTCAGAATGGTGGCCAACTTCCAACAACTCCTCCAACAATTATAATTTTCTTTGCCCCCTTTGCCATCCTGATGAGTGTGAGATGGAACCTCATAGTTGTTTTAATTTGCACTTCTCCAACCTTCTTTTCCCAAGCCTGAATTATACTCTTCTGGATTTTTCTCATGGATCTTATTTTAATCCTTACTAATTATCTTTGTGGATATTTTCTGAGACTATTCAAAGTTGTTTTTTTTTTTTGTCAGACTTGTGATTTAATTAGTATAAAGACTTCCCAGTGAAGAAACTTCTTCTACCAATGATTTATGATTGTGACACCAAGTGTGATTTTTCTATTAAGGATCCAAGCATTGATTTAGAGATGGAAGTTACATTAGAGGACATTTATTGCCTCCCCATTTTTATAAATGATGAGATTAAGACTGAGAGTGCTTCAATGACTTATTCAAGGTGGAAGACCTAAAATTCTAAGCCAGGTCCTTTGACTCCATATCTAGCACTCTTATCAATGCAGAAATTACCTTCCAGAAACTAGAATTTTTTACTCATGAGCTGCTTCTTTAAGAATCCCCATATGCAAAAGTTTATAAACTAAAACTTTTCTTGACTTTCTGAACTCTTAAAAGATCTTATCTTCCTTCTAACAACAGTGAACTTTATCTTTTGGACAAAAGCTTACGGATTTTCCTTCCTCCTTTGTCTTCCACTGTTAGGCATAAGAAGCAGTGGGGAATGCTTTCTGTTATAGTTGCCCTTGGTTCCTAAGTATTGGAATAATAATAGTGAGGATAATATTCTATTCTTTCTTACCTCTTCCTCCTGGAATGGTTAGTTTCAGTTCTACTTCCCCTATGAGACTTTTCCTGATCCTGAAGTTATTCATGTTCATCTTTCCATGTCTATCCTCCCCTCTCCCCAAACTACTTTGTTTTGTTGGAGTTTTTTGTTTGTTGTTGTTTTACATTTGAGAGTCAGTTTGGAGCAGTGGGTAGAGAGCTGCCTAGAAAGATCTCCTTCTGATATGTTAACATCCTCTACCTTTGTAACCCTGGACAAGTCATTTAACTAAACTTTCTGTTCTCTAAGACTGTTTGTTGAAAAGAACGTGTTGACTTGCATTGGTAGAATGAGTATCGTTACCAGAGTTTTCTAAATCAGTGAAATCACAAGTCCAGTCTCAATATTCTGAATTGTACACCGGTGTATGTGCTGTTTTCCTACAGTGGAATGTAAGCTCCTTGAGGACAGGGACTATTTCCTCTTTGATTTTGCATCATTCATTTCACTATAACCATATGACAAGTAAGGGGTGGAACTGAGACTCAGACCCAGGTCTCCTGACTCCACACTATTCCACATTACCTTTCTACTTTAATATCCTACTTGACTTTAAAAAAATAGCTCCATGTTCCCAGTCAAGTCAAAAGTGCAATTCACTGTGACCCTATAAGTCTTTTTGTTGGTATTCTGAAAGCTTTTTTGTATTTCTATTTAGAAGCTTTATTTTATTTCCATTTGAATGTTGCTCAGAATGTGATGATTTGTCTAACAAGGTACTTGTGCTTTTAACAATCAGTTCTAAGAATTCTCTATATCCAAATCAGGCTATAAAAGATCTGTTACAACCAGAGAAGATGTATTTAGTGCATGAACCTTACAATTGTATTTAGGAGTCATATGTTACCTACCTAAGCAACTAAGAGCTGAATTCTTATTTAGTGAGTTTATATAGTTCTTGCTCCCTTTTAAGAGAAAAGTAATTGATGGGAAGAAAACAGTCAGAGGGATATATGCCTTTGGCAATGAAACACATTTACGTGATGAAAATCTCTCATGAGCCCCATAGAAGTGGAACCTGAGGGCTAAGATACATCTTGCTCTTCCTCCCAGGAACTTCCGCCTCAGTTAATTTGGTAAAAGAGATTTGTAGACATAAGTCAGAATTCCAAAGACTTTAACTCCAAAATAAGGCCAAGTAAGGAGATCTAAATTGGTGAGGAGAAAAAAAAAAGAGAGAAGAAACTAATCTGGAATCATAGTTGTAAATGTTGAGAATAACAATATTATTAATAATAATGATGATGATAGCAAAAAAATAATAACTGGCATTGACATAATGGTCAGGGTTTGCAAGGTGCCTTCCATATACTCACTCATTTGATTCTCACATTCTTCCTTAGAGCCAGCTACTATTATCACTGTTTTGCAAATAAGGGAACTGAAGCACAGATTAGGTAACTAACTTGCCCAGAGTAACACAGGAAATAAATATCTGAGGAAAGATTCAAATTCAACTGCTCCTGGTTCCAATTCTTCTTCTCTATGCACTGCTCGACCTACCTGCCTATTATGTGTTTCTTTCTTTTAGTAAGGTTTATTTTTACTTCTTGGATTTTAATGTGTTAATATGTTCTATTTTTGCTTGCATGGGAACAAGTGTGACTATTTCCACCACTGCAAACCATAAGTATAAGTCTCATTTGGAATTAATAGCTAACAACCAAGATGCCACCACCATCTTGTGGCAATCTTGCCTGATTTCAGATAAAAGAGGAATCAAGTATGCTTCCTGCCCTCACTGAGCTTATTGTCTAGCTGGAGAGACAGGTGTATAGAAATCTAAATAAGGATAAAAAGAGGCATAGGTCAAGTGCCAAATGAATAGGACATGTAATAAAAAAATCCCAGCAGCCTATTGAAGAGATTAATGAATTTACGTCCCATCCCGTTGCTCTGACTTTGACTTAGGAGAATAAATAGTTTTAAAATTGTGAATGACATCATGCTTGATTTCCTAAGTAACTGGGGAGAGAAATATGATGAGTCACAGAACTGAAAGCAAAATATCTTTCTAATTCAGAGGATTCCAAGCTCTACAGATCTTCCTGGAGTCTAAAGGTAACTAATGTGAAAGATACTTTGAGGAGGCAAGGTGGCATAGTGCATAGAACACCAGACATGGAGTCAGGATTTCCTGAGTTCAAATCCTCTCTCAGACACTTACTAGCTAGGTGACCCTGGGCAAGTCACTTAACCTCTGTCTGTCTCAGATTCCTCAAATATAAAATTGAGATAATAGTAGCACCTACCTCCCAGTGTTATGAGGATCAGATGAAATATTTGTGCAGTACTTTGCAAACATTAAAGCAGTATATGTTAGCTATTAGTAGTAGTATTAATATTAATAAGTAAAGTGTAATAATAATAATTTAAGTTGTTAAGAGAAACTAGGTGGCATAGTTGATAGAGTTCTAGGCTTGGAGTCAGGAAGACGGGAGTTCAGATTCAGCCTTAGATATTTACTAGCTGTGTCATGGCTAGGCAAGTCGCTTAACAGTGTTAACCTAAATTTTCTCATCTATAAAATGGGCTGGAAAAGAAAATGGTGTCTTTGCAAAGAAAAACCCAAATGCGGTCACAAAGAGTTGGACATGACTAAATGATTCAACAACAAAAACAACAAAGAAGTTACTGTGTGCTCAAGAGATTGGAGGCTGTCAACCTTGGGTCAACTAACAGGAAGCTAAGCAAGCAAAATTGTTGGTTTATCATGTTTTACCTCTCAGAATTATATTCATTTGAATGGGGCACTCTTGAAAAATAGGAATCTGGGAAGATCCCAAAGAATCAAACTCTCAAGTTTAAAATGATGATAGATGACAGGAGATATTTTTCAGTAAGAGACCTTGTTGGGAAACCTTCAGATCATGTAAATTCATTAAGATGAATTGAATTTTGAAAATCTATCCCTATATTTTTTGAAAAAGCAATGATGCTAATAACATACTCACTGAACCTTATAGAGAGGTAATAAAACCAGGTTTATCCTTATCCATCATTGTGTATTAAGAGAAAGCCAAACTCCAACATATTTGTGGTATTTCCCCCATTTTGCTTAACCGTTAAGGATTGTTTTTGTTCTGTAGGCATTAGATTAGGTCGGTTTCACTACAGGGAATTCTGTACTAGTAGGAGAGAAATCCTATAATCATGTTTATTTTATATGTAGCTTTTGTTTCATCAACCAGGCAGGATCGTAAAAATAATTTTGTGCTTTTTTACTATTTTAAATAGAATGCAAATTAAGAAACCACTGGTATGCCAATAGTACTATTTTTTGAAATATACTACCGATAGGTAGTAAGTTTAGTTCCAGACATTTTGAGCTGTAGATTACTATAGCACATGCAGTTTGAAATGTCCAAAGGGCTGTTGGTAATATGGGAGCAGTGCTCAAAGGTAAGAGAGACTAAAACTAAATATGTAAATCTGGGAGTTAGCTATTTAGAGATTATAACTGAATCCTATGTGAACTGATTAGGTTACCAAGAGAAAGGAAAGAGAACCCAGAACACAGCCTTGGAGGTAGACACTTATGTAGTATGGTTTGGGTGATGATCCAGAGATGGTTACTGAGAAACAGGTAGAAGAACCAGAAGAGATCCATTCAAGGGGTCAGAGAGTTCAGGAATCCCAATAACCAGAGTCCCTGAGAAACAGTCTGGAATGACTCAAGCATTCTCTAGGTCAAGGTGGAAAAGATTTGTTGTTACACTATACAGCGGGCAAGAGTTCTTAGGGAACCTGCAACTTTTGATGGCTACAGAAGTTTATATAGGATAATCTATAGAAGAACATGTTCCAAATATGCTAACTAGGTGAGTCAGAGCGGGACTAGGGAGGAGTTAAGGAGTGGTCAGTCCTTAAAGGAGTATGTACTTTTAATATCTACTACGCAGGTGTATTGCCCAGAATTCACTGGGAAATCGCCCAAGGTGGGGCTGCATGGGAGGTGTAGTTTTAGGCTTGAAACATCACTAAGTCAGCTAGAGGTCCAAGCTGGCACCCATCAGTGTCATATTTGACAAGATGGATGTTGAAAATATATATATGTCCCAAGCCTAAGGCATACATAATGAAGGATTAAGGATGTATATAATGATCTAGGAAGTTACTTATAGATAATCTAGTGAAGGGTTCATAAATACAGCTTGTTATTGTACCAAGGGGACATAGATATGTGGCTGGGGCTTGATCATGAATGGTTGCTAGGCAGAGTACTGGCATGGAGAGATCGGGCTGAGATAATGCTATGAGGCTAGGGAGAGATGTGATTTTACAAACTGGGGTTCAAGCACAGGTACTCAAGCATCCCATCACCAGGAAACCCCAGATAAGAAAGTATCCTGGACAAAAGTATATAATCAATGAGGTCAAGAAGCATAATATTGAAAAAAGACCAGGAAATTTAGCAACATAGAAGTCGTTGGTAACTTTGGAGAGAGCAGTTTCCATAGAATGAAGAGAACAGATGCCAGATTGTAAGGAGTTGAGAATTAATAGAACGGAGTGGGGGAAAAAGAAGAAAAAAAAAACTTGACTAGATAGCATGATAACATTTTCTTGGAGATTGACTGAGGAAAGGGGAAGAGATATAGGAGAATAGCTTAGGGGTATGGTAGGATCACGTGAGGTGTTTTTTTATTGGGGCGGGGGTAGGTTTTTTTGTTCTTTTTCTTTTTAAGATTGCTTACACCTGAGCAAGCTTGTAGACACTTGAGAAAAAAGCAAGACTTAAGGAAAATAGAATAGGTGCTAGATTTAAATGAGTAGTATTATCTTATGGAACAATTGAAGATGGTTTTCTGTTTTTATCATCTGGTGAATATAATTCAAATGCATCTACTACTAAAGTAATAATTTGGAAAGGCTGAAAATAAATATAATGTGTCAAGAGGTTATTTAGTTTCCTATGTGAGATGTCAATTTTAATTTGCTATAAAATATTCTCCTGGAAATAGTGGTTGTTTGTGATGCTAAATTTTCAGCAGGACTAAAATTGTGAACATTGTATGTGTGTGTGTGTGTGTGTGTGTATGCTGCTAATATTGAAATGTCTTATTTGAAAATCCAAGAAAATAGCTATTAATGTTTGGCCATATTTTTTATCTGCTTCATGTTGCCAAGTGCTAAGTCCTGGCAGCAGCCATTTTATTTCTAAGTGTTGAACTATCAGGAGGGAACATATTTTATTTGCCTTAGTCCACCATAGGATTTGGCTAATTCTTGCTATTTGTTTAATGTTTGTATTGACATAGTGCCTTTGCCCTGAGGAGCTCCAGGTGCTTTGCAAAATTAGTCAGCAGTACTCATCCTGCCAAACAGAGAGTACAAGGAAAGTAAGGATGAGTCCCCAGAGCAAGGGTTCTTAATATCTTTTGTATCATGGACCCCTTTGGCAGTCTGATAAAGCCTCTAAACCACTTTTCAGAATAATGTTTATAAATGAATAAAATAAAGTACATAGGATTACAAAGAAACCAACTATATTGAAATAAAGATATATTTTCCCCATCCATTTTCTTGGAGCATTTTAAACCTCTCCACTGAATCCCCAGTTAAGAATCTGTGCCTTAAAATTGCAGTATCCTTTTCCCACTGGTTATTTACCTATAGAAAAAATAATAATAAACTGGTCCAACAGCCTCGGATGGTAAGGCTGGACTTCATCATTGCTTGGCATTACTGAGAGTTCCTCATTACTTTTGCAGTTAGATTCCTTTGGGAAGACTTCTTCCTATTCCTTATTATTTCCTGGCCTCCTAGTATTGTCTCACTGATGGGTCAGTTGGTGCCCTTACTTACTTGTTAGGCAACTGGCCTTTTTATTACTGCTGCAAAACATTTCCTTTTCTCTACAACTGTAAAGCATCCGGTCAAAAACCAAGGTCACAAAGGGCCTCTAAGAAAGAGTGCAGAAGCCAACTTTACCTTCAAGACCACATACCCCCATAACCGGCCATTGATTCTCTTTTTCTTAACATTTGAAGAGGTAGATAAGGTCAACCAGATAGACATTTCAAATTTTAATCTTACTGGCTAAAACCAGCTATACTGCGAATCTATTTCTAGATTTTTAATTTTTTTTTAGCTAATTCTTATCTTCTAGGGTAGTGGTGGGGAACCTGTTTCAAGGCCACGTGTGGCCCTCTAGGTCTCCAAGTACAGCCCTTTGACTGAGTCCAGGTTTTACAGAACAAATCTTTTTATTAAGGAGAGGCCACAGGATACCCACTGCTGCTCTAGAGTCATATAAGAGATGTTCTGAGTCAGGAATACTTGGGTTCAGGTTGCACCCATGAGACATACTGGGTAAAGGACCATTTAAAGTCTGAGTTCCCCAAGCAGCAATCTGAGATGCAGGCCATCTGCCAGTCCGCATTGATGGAGGCTGTTACCTTGCTGAGAGCTGTGTAGATCACTGAAATCACCTGTCCTTCCCTCCCACCAAAAAAAGAGTCTCACAGTGAATACATGATTAATAATAGAAATCCTGTGCTGTCAGGTGGAAATGAATTACGAATTCCATAACAAGAAGCTCATTTTTATCTCATTTATGTTTAGTGTCTGACTCTCCATGACCCTATTTGGGGTTTTCTTGTCACAAATGCTGAAGTGGTTGCCATTCCCTTCTCCAGCAAATTTTACAGATAAGGAAGCTGAGGCAAACAGGGTTAAGTGACTTGCCCACGGTCACACACCTAGTAAGTGAGTGAGGCCAGATTTGAACTTGGGAAGATGAGTCCTCCTGATTTCAGACCTGGTGCTCTATCTACTGGGCCTCCTAGCTGCCCCCAAACTTTAAAGCACTATATAAAGGTTAGGAGTTGTTTATTATCACTATTGTTGCTATTATTGTTATTATTTAAACATCCTCAGTATCATGAAAGATAGGTAAACAGACTTGGATAATCAGATTGTGCCTTTTTTTTGCACTTGTCTTCCAAGTTTTAGTTTTTATCACTAGCGTCATCATCAGCATCATCACCCCCAATATCTTGGAAGATGGGTAAACTGGCACAAGCAATCAGGTTGTGTCATTCTTTGAAATTGTCTCCCAAGTATTTATTTGTTGTTGTTAGTGTTATATTGTGGTGGCATGAAAAGAATTTATAATGGTTAAGAACAACAGCCCCAAAGTGGATTGAGAGGAGACTTTGGTTTTGTTTACATTTCCATTTACTAGCCCTATGAACTAAGGCAAGTTACCTCCTCATCCCTACTTTCAAGTCCCTTCTGAATTAATAAGTATATTGAATACTGAATTACCTGCCTCGTAGGGCAGAAGTTAAAATCCTAAGTCCCGTAATGAAGAACAAATGAGATACAGCTATGGGAAATCACTTTGTAAATTGTGAAACCCTCTGGAAATATAAGAGAGGATGATGGACCTTGTGATTTGAGTGTTATGATTATGAATAATGAGTCAATTACTGATGTAAGCCTAGACATTATTGATTGATTGATGTTCTGACATTTACTTGAGATGTGATGATAAAAAATTCTGTTGGTCAAAAAGCTGTGAAAAAAAGAGAATTGTAGGGCTTTTTAATTCAGAATTTCACTTTCAGAAACAGAATTCCATATTTCTGGAATAACCCCTGCTTCCTTCATTCCACTCAGGGTTGCTTTTATTTCAATAAAATTCAGAGCTTGGTTAAGTCATGATATCTTCCCTGAGCTCTTCCTCTTTGTTTCCCATTTGAATTCTTTGGCTTTTTCCCTTGATGAGGATTTGAATTTAAAATAATCTAATCTGTTTATTTATGGTAGGGAACAATTTTACTTGAAGGGAGACAGGGAAGTATTTACTCTGATATCTTCTTCCATTTGAAAAAGAAAATGAAAAAGCTCTAGTAATCCCAATTTTCTATCACTTTCTTTCATTAAGAAAAGACAGAAGCAGATATGTAAATTTTAAAAGAAAAAGGTAAAAGCTCCTTGTTTTGATCTTTGTTCTAATTGACAGTTGCAGAGTATTGTGACAAAAATAAACTTTAGAAAGTCCCCTGTTAGCTTGGATGTTCTAGTTAAAAGTTCAGTAACTCACTCATTACCTATACCAATTTCTCCTCAGAACATGGACCAGCACTTTTTATAGCCACTTCAGATATTTTATATTTTATTCAAAGCACTTTATAAACCTCTAAATGTCAGAGAAATAAGTGTATCACCTCCTCTGAGTGATACCTGAAACTTTCATTCATACTTGGGTCAGAAAGTTGGGTCAGAAAAGGGGGGCAGAGTTCTAGGGATAATCCTGTGGGGCCTCTTTACAGGTTCATAAATGCCCCACTACCATACTTCCCATTACCACTCAGCCAGTAGAAATAATCAGCTCTTAGCAAAGACGTGAATTTACGAAGAAGATGTAGTAGAAAGCATTTGCTACAAAACATTCCCCTCATAATCTTTGGTCCACGATCCCATAAATATGCCTCAACTGTGTAGGGAGTTTGCACAAAGTGTTATGGTAGTTCAGCCCACCTATAAGGAACAGGTGTGGCCAGAGAAACTCACAGCTCCTGGTACTACAAGACCTTGATGTCTTCACTCTCTGGAAAGCCTTCACAAAGTTCACAGCTAGGTGTGGTGCCCGAGCTGGTTGTGTTTGGTTGTGCTTATTCCTCACAGAACCTGGCATATCTGATCAACATGTTGCTAAGCTAGACTTGGTGTGTACTACCTGGGGCTTGCTCCCTAATGGCAGCTGGAGTCTTGACTACTCTGGCTTTAGGCACAGCTGGGAGACTTAGCTGGGGTGTTTCCATGCTCTTTCAGAGAGGGCAGAGGCCCTTTACCAGAAGATTCATCTTTGGGTTTGGGTTTTGTTTTTGTTATTTGCTTTTTGGAGGGAGAAGGTGGGGCAGTTGGGGTTAAGTGACTTGCCCAAGGTCACACAGCAAGTAAGTGTTAAATGTCTGAGGTCAAATTTGAACTTGGGTCCTCCTGATTCCAGAGCCAGTGCTCTGTTCACTGCACCACCCAGCCACCCCTTCATCGTTGTTTTTGACTGCTCTTCTGGGTTTAAGACTGGTCCTCATTGGTAAGAGACTTCAGCAAAACTTATAATAACCATTTAGCATATTTCCCAAATCTTTACCTCTTCAGGCAACCAGGAAATAGCAGTCTGCCCAGTAATGGTGCAGTGGATAGAGTGCTGGCACCTGACCCAGGATGCATTCAAATGCATACTTAGACACTTAGTGTGTGACCCTGGGCAAGTCACTTACCCCATTTGTTCAGTTTCCTCATCTGTAAAATGAATTAGAGAAGGAAATCACAAACCACTCTAGTGTCTTTCCCAAGAAAACCTCAAATGGGGTCAGAAAGAGTAGGGAAAACAAACTACTTAACAACAACACCAAACAACTATGGCCTTCAAATTGCCACCTTTTAAAAAAATATAATTTCTTCTGTTTGTCTATGTCAATGAATACAGGAAAAGATATTAAAGTGATCTGTGACCAATTTCTTTATCTCTGTCTGACTTTTCATAAGCAAATAAGCTACCCAAAGCATGTTTACCAGGTATGGAATGAGCCACTCACATCTGAAAAGAATGGCCATTCCTTCCTGCTCATTGTCTCAGTTATTTGCTCATTATATCCTGCAAATTATCCAAAACTTACAAGAAGCACACCCTGATGTCAAATATTATTGTTGTTGTTCTATGTTGGAACATATAGATCAAGAGCCAGTAGGCAGGTACACTGTGGTGTGCGCTTCACCTTGGCCCTTCCGTGGGGAATGGATTCTGTCTAGAACATGTTGAAGCTGAGATACTTATGGGACGTCCGGCTCAAAATGTCTAATGAGGAGGAAGTAAGGAGAAAAGACAGTAACTATGTTTAAACCAGGACATGCCATGCCTTAACCAGCCTCCACATGTTACTGAAACAGAGGCAACCCTGAGAGGAATGAAGGAAGCAGGGAGTTATTCTAGAAATGAGGAATTCTGTTTCTGAAATTGAAATTCTGAAATTTAAAAAAAATTACTGCTTTTTAAACCAACAGAATTTTTAGTTGGGTAGCAAAAGAATATAGGTATTATCCTCAATTTTATGATTTTAATTGCCATTAGCACTCTCATGGTTCTAGGTGGGGTTATGGTAGAAATGGCATTGTGACAAATAACTGCCTTCTTATTCTTTTAAGTTTATTATTCTACTCACTGTTGCATAGGTGAGTAAAATGACTGGGTTTTGTACTTGAAGAAAAATATTAACTGTAGGGCTCCCTTAGGGCTCTGTCCTGGGCCCTCTTCTCTTCTCCCTCTATACTGCTTCACTTGGTGACCTCCTCTGTTAACATGGATTTGATTATTTCTCTCTGCTGATATCCATCCTGCCTCAAACTTTCTGGTGACTTCCAGTCTTACATCCCCAACACACTTTTAGACATATTGGACTGAGTGTCCATGAGATATCTTAGATTCAGTATGTCCAATACAGACTTAATATTCTGCCCCTTAAGCCTTTCCCCTCCAATTTACTTTTTTTCTTTCTTTCTTTTTTTTTCTTTTTTGGAGGGCAATTGGGGTTAAGTAACTTGCCCAAGGTCACACAGCTAAATTTTTGTTTGTGTATGCATTAAGTGTCTGAGGTCGGATTCGAACTCGGGTCCTTCTGACTCCAGGGCGGACGCTCTACTCATTGCGCCACCTAGCCGCCCCTCCAATTTTCTTTATTACTATACAAGGCAACAGCATCTTCCCAGTCCTTCAGGTTCATAAACTAGGAGTTCAGATTCCTCACTATCTCTCACCCCTATATCCACACTGTTACCATGGCCTGTAAATTTTACCTTTGCAACATCTCTCCTGTATGTTCTCCCCCCTCCTCCTCTCGTCTGACCCTCTTGCCACTCAAAGCAAACCCTCATCAACTCATGCCTAGATTATTGCAATAGATTGCTGGTGACTCAGCCTGCCTCAAAATTTCTTTTCAGGGGCAGCTAGGTGGTGCAGTGAGTAAGAGCGCCAGCCTCGGAGTTGGGATGACCCAAGATCAGATCGGGCCTCAGAAAATGAGCACCCACGCATAAATAATGACTAGCCGTGTAACCTTGAGCAAGTTACTTAACCCCAATTGCTTTAAAAAAAAAAATTTCTTTTCACTCCAGTTTGTCCTCCAAGCAGCCGCTGAAGTGATTTTCCTAAAATGCAGATCCAGCCATGTCTCTCTGTCTCTGTCTCTGTCATTTTCACTCTTTCTCCTTTTCCTTCTCCCTGTCTCTGTCCTTCCTCAGTAAACTCTACTGGCCCCCTTTTGCCTCCAAGATCAAATACAAAATGTTCTGGCATTAAAAGCTCATCATAGGGGCGGAGCCAAGATGGCGGAGTAGAAACAGCTCCTCCAAGCCTCTCTGCCCCCAGATTCTTCACAAACTATGTAAAAAAGGACTCTGAAAATCTTCTGGAGCCCCAGCACCCACAGAACGACACAGAGAAGCTAACCTCCCGCTGAGGACAGCCCAGCACCCTGCAGGAAGGACCAGCGCAGTGGTCTGGGAGCCGGCAGCGCACGCAGAGCGCAGGAGCCGAGCCGAGCCCAGGTCCACGTGAGCCGAGGTTTTAGCCCCAGGGCGGCAGGGCCAGCAGCCAGCTGGAGGAACCCCAGAACACCAGGAACTGTGGAGACGCCAGAATTATCAACATAGACTTGCCTAGGACAAAGTAAGAGGTTAGTGTCCTATGGACTTTGGGACCTGTATTTGGGGAATGCGTCAGCTCCCTCCCCTGGGGGCTAGAAGCTGCTGAGGAGACACGCCACTGTGTAGTTTTCAGAGGCATTTCCGGCTCCCAGCCTACAAATCGTGGGGAGATCCAGCGATCAGTCTTGGGGGGTAATCGCTCTTGCTTTAACCTCCCTGGATCTGGATTGTGATCTAGGGTGGAAGTTGTGGGTGGGTTTACAGCTTGCCAGAAACGGAAGTTGCCCCCACACGTTCGGGACGAAAATTCCTCTATCTGGCCTTAAAGCCATAGTGTGGCAACAAGCCCAAAAGTCAAGCAATTAAGTGGCAACATGCCAAGGCAAAGGAAACAGAAAAATGCAACCCTAGACTCCTATTTTGGGGGCATAGAGCGGGAAAAGGACTGTGAGGTCAGAAGTCCTGCTCCAAAAGCCCCAGGGGAAAACATGAGTGGGTTGCAGGCCATAGAGGACCTTAAGAAGGACTTTAAAAATCAAATAAGAGAAGTGGAGGAAAAATTGGAAAGAGAAATGAGAAGGATGCAGGAAAAGTATGAAATGAGGGTCAACAGCCTGACTGAGGAAAACAACACCTTAAAAAATAGACTAACTCAAATGGCAAAGGAGGCCCAAAAGGGCAATGAGGAGAAGAATGCCTTAAAAAGTCGAATTTGCCAGATGGAAAAAGAATCTCAAAAGTTCACTGAGGAGATTCATTCCTTCAGAGTTAGACTGGAGCAAATGGAAGCTAATGACTTTATGAGAAATCAAGATGCTGTTAAGCAGATCCAAACAAATGAAAGATTAGAAGGCAATGTGAAATATCTCATGGGAAAAACCACTGACCTGGAAAATAGATCCAGGAGAGACAATTTAAAAATTATTGGACTACCTGAAAGCCATGATCAAGGAAAGAACCTAGAAATCACCCTTCAAGAAATTCTCAAGGAAAACTGCCCTGATGTTTTAGATCCAGAGGGCAAAATAGAGGTTGAAAGAATACAGATCACCTCCTGAAAAAGATCCCAAAAAGAAAACTCCCAGGAATATTATAGCCAGGTTCCAGAATCCCCAGATCAAGGAGAAAATACTACAAGCAGCCAGGAAGAAACAATTTCAATATTGTGGAAACACAATCAGAATAGCCCAGGACCTGGCAGCTTCTACACTGAGGGATCGAAGGGCATGGAATATGATATTCCAGAGGGCAAAAGAACTGGGAATGAACCCAAGGGTCACCTACCCAGCAAAACTGAGTATTTTGTTTCAGGGGAAAATATGGTCATTCAGTGGAATAGAGGACTTTCAAGCATTCTTGAGGAAAAAACCAGAGTTGAATAGAAAATTTGACATCCAGACACAAGAAGTAAGAGATGCCTGAGAAGGTAATCAGGGAAAAGAAATCGAAAGGAACTTATCAAAGTTGAACTATTTACATTCCTATATGGAAAAGCAATATCTGTGACTGATGATATCTTTCTCACTATGAAAATAATGGAAGAAGGGGGTGTGGTCATATGAATACATATGTGAATGTGTGTGTATATGGTTACAGTTATATATGGATAGAGGGCATAGGTTGAATTTGTTGGGAAGGGAGAATACTCAAGGGATGAAATTATGAGGTGAGAGAGGAAAGTGGCAAGAGGAGATGGGGAGAGACATGGTAGGGTAAACTATCTCATGTAGGGGAAGTGGGTGCAAAGGAGGGGGAGAATAAGGAAGGCTAAAAAGGCAAAACCACATTCACATTGAATTTGGTTCAGGGAGAAAATGACATACATACTAAATGGGATATCTCAACCTGCAGCAGGATAGGGGGAAGGGGGATGAGAGGAGGGATGATGGATGGGAGGGCATCCTTGGGGTGAGGGGAGGTTGGAAGTACCCACTATAGAAGAGGGACAGGATCATGTAGGGAATGGACCAGGTGGGGGGTGGGATGAGTGGGAGGGAATTATAAGCAGCCTTGTACAATATATCTACTATGATAATGTTTTGCATAGCTAGACATGTACAACATATACTGAATTACTTATATCCCAAGAAGGAATGGGTGACAAGGGAGGAAGGAAATGGATCTGAAATTCGAGGTCGTAACATTAAATGTTTCAAATATATATAAATACTATTATTAATACTCTTTTGCCTATAATTGGGAGATAAGATGTGCAGGCATTGGGACACAAAGATTCATCTTCCTCTAATGGAAAAGTCGATGGGGGTATGGGAGAAGGTATGGGAGAGAGCAGATTGGAGGAAGTGATATCTTGTGGGACTGCTATTCTGGGAGGTTGGGTAGGGGAATAATGGGGGGGAAAATGATTGTAACTCAAAATCTGGCGGAAATGAATGCTGTAAAACAGAAGTTAATAAAGTATTTGTTTAAAAAAAAAAGCTCATCATAACATTGCATTCTTACATTTATAACCTTCCTAACTTTACATGTCCTTACATCTTTAAGTGACCCTGACCTTCTGGCTGTTCCATGAACAAGATACTCCATCTCTCAGCTCTAGGGATTTCTTTGGCTATCCCCTGTGTCTGTAATATTCTCCCTCCTTCATTCTTACCAACCTCCCTAATTTCCTTTACATCCACACTAAAATCCCATCTTTTCCTTGTTGCCTTCCCCAGCCTCTCTTAATGTTTGTGCCTTCTGTCTGTTAATTATTTCCTTTTGATCTTGTATACAATTCACCTTGTATTTATTTGTTTACATGTTTTCTCCCTCATTAGATCATAAGCTCCTTGAAGGAATTTTTGTCTGTCTTTTGCCTCTTTTTCTATCCCCAGTGTAGCTAGGTGTTGCAGTGAAGGGAGTGCTGGGCTTGAAGTCAGGGGTCTTCCTGAGTTCAAATGTGGCCTTAGACACTTACCAGCTGTGTGACCCTGGGCAAGTCACTTAACTCTTTTGGCTTCAGTTTCTTCATCTATAAAATGAACTAGAAAAGGAAATGGCAAACCATTCTAGTATTTTTGTCAAGAAAACCCCCAATGGGGTCATGATTAGTTGGACTCAACTGAAAATAACTAAACAACAACATTAACACAGTACCTGGAACATACTGGGCACTTAAAATGTTTATTGAATGATTTAATATGAACTTGTCCTCTGTAAGCTCACTGTAAGCGTACTCAACATCACTCTGATAGCATTCTATACAACAGGGATGATGTGTCCTTCAACCTGTTCCCATATAATTTTTTATCTCCTCTTCTAGTTCTCCATATTTTGAAATCTTGTTTTATTTCAAATAGCTTGGAGATTATGACTGTATGCTATGGTAATATCCAGGGGAGTGTTGGAGTCAGCTTGAACTGGATCCGTTAAATTTTCTGTGTGAGCATTTACTCCTTGGAAATTGGCAAATGCTACAAAATAACGCTTGATGTAGTGTTTTGTTAATTGTCTAGACTTAAGAAAATGATGGATAAAATATTAATAATGCAGATTAAACTTTAAAAAGTACCCCGAATTTCTGGAGAGCTGGTTGTTAAATACGTGCTAGCATTCCCTGAAAATATCTGTTAAAAATGTTGTTCTCAAGTTGTACCATACCTCAGTCATGCCCAGAGTCTTGTATTCAGCTGTTTGGTCTGTGATAATACTTTGGTTCCAATACAGTTTATTGGTCAGGTTTCCAGGACATTCTCAGTTTTGTATTTATAGTGTAGGGATACATCATCTGTCAGTCTATTAAAGTGACCATCAGGCCATATCTTTTTTTTTTTTTTTTGCTTTTTGCTTTTTGGGAGGGCGATTGGGGTTAAGTAACTTGCCCACGGTTACATGGCTAGGTTTTTGTTTTGTGTGCGTTAAGTGTCTAAGGCTGGATCCGAACTCAGGTCCTTCTGACTCCAGGGCCGGCACTCTACTCACTGCGCCACCTAGCTGCCTCCAAGGCCATATCTTACTAGCTGTTTGGTTGGTACTAAATTTTTGTAGCCTGCTATGATTTATTGCAGTTTCTCCATTAATCACTAAGCACCTTAAAGATAACCTTTCCATATTTTCTGGTGGGAGTGACCAGGTCCTGAATTACCATCATAAACTTCTTCCCTTTCTTTAGTCCACATGTCAAACCTTTCCTGTAAAAGCTGAGCTCATGCGAAAGGCTTCCACTTTAGATCTTAGCCATGTCACAGGCAAACTACTTTTGGCTACTTTAGGCAAATCCAATAGGAGTACCTCATTAGTCCTGACTGTTGCATAATGAAATGATTATAGTTTACTTGTTCCAGAAGTATTTTATAGGGTTTTTTTTAATCTGTTTATCATGTGCTCCAAGAATGTCTATAAATTGTACTCTTCCTTTTTTACTAGAAAGTGTTAACTTTGCTTCAGTGTTTTAGAATTATGGGCCATGTTAATGTTGTAAAAGTTTTTGTTAGGAGACTTTCCAGATCTCTCTTGTACATTTTTCAGTGTCCACAACTCATATTAAGATTTTTTATTGCAATTAGTATCACATTGCTTGCCATCTCAGTGAGTGGAAGAGGGACTGGAGAGAGGGAAAGAATTTGGAACTATTTTTTAAAATGAATGTTAAAGTAAGTAATAACTAAAAATAATTTAGTAGTATATTAAATGTTTAGAATGTGCTCAGCTTTATAAATCTGAATTTAATGAACTTAGATCATTAACAAAATTATGACCATTACTTATATAAGGATGAAAAGAATCATAAATCAAAATTCTAAACCAAAAATGCCACTCTGTCAATAATAGAAATTCCCTGAAATAAAGTTCCATTTTCACGTAAAAAAAAAAAAGATGGCTATTGCATGACACCTAATTGCTTTAAATACATTCTTATACATTTTTTATTTCAGAATGCCAGTATATCTCTTAACATTTCCAGGCATAGATTTTTCTTTGAAATTTTTATTCTGGCTATGTCTTACCTGAAGGTGACTAAAGTGTCTGTATCCCTTGGTCCCATGTGACCTCCATATTCAAGCACAAACCTTCATTGTTTAACCTTCATTGGTTCATATTAAGAATTTTGTACTTAATGAGTCTAAATGACATTTTGATTTCACTGGGGAAAGATTCCATGAAATGAAGGGGCTGTTTAATATGTTTATAATTATTTTTGTAGTTCTTATTATTACAATTGTTGTCTCCAGATTGGAAAATGCTAAAATTGTCAAGGTCTTAGTTATACACACTAAGTGAACAAAAATGAAAATCAGTATTTTAATTGGATAAATTAAGCTGTGGAACTGAGGAATGTGGCAGTCAAGAAACTGATTCTTACTTTATTAAATATATGACAACCAATACCAGGGTATCTACAACTGATTCTCTATGGAGAAGGCTGGGGCGTAGTGCTTGTCAGAACAAGGACACATGACTAAGTTTGCATCCCACATTGCCTCTTCCTGAAGACTTTGCTTGAGTTTCCAGTTTAAGACAGTATTTGTAATGCCTAGAGTATTTTTTTTAGTTATCTAAAAGATTGTTCTTTGCAGCATGGAGCTCTCCAATGAATGATTAGTTTTGTGAAAGGAGATATTATTGGGGGTTTTTTTGCATTGTAAAAACACTGTAAGGAAAAACTGTAATCCCTAAAGGAATAAACACCCAGATTTTACTTTATTTTTAATAAGGTAATCATTTATTTAATAAGGTGATCATTACTATATATTTCTCCTGTCTTTGAGGTGAATATGAGAACTATATAATGAGAAAAGACATTCCCAACATGATATTACTCTTAACGAAGCAAAAGTAATTTCTGTAGTTAGACCTTCTAAAGTCACTTCCTCTCCTTTTTTGTAAATATGTCACCAATGCAATACCTACAGCGGCTGCTATGGATATGCAGGCATATTTCCAGGTTTGAATAGCAAGATATAACAGACTTTCTTTTTCAAAGATAAAACCAAGCTATTTATTCATATACCAGAGAGCCAAATCTACCACAATATTAAAGAAGTTGGTACACATTACCAATTCAGGGAGCACCACCATCCCCAAGCCTTCCCTCTGTCAGGCCTCCCCACAAACAAGCTCCCTTAGGCAAAATGCCCCTCTTTCACCCAAGTTAGCTGTTCTGCCTCTCTCTGTCACCTTTCTGTCTCAGCTCTACTTCACTCTCCCACTTCCTGCTCCACCCCTTCCCTCTCTCTGCCCATAATCTGTTGGGTAAACTCTTCTCACACTGAGCTCCATGTGACCCATGATGTCCTCATCTATAAAATAAGGTTGAAGTAATTGATCCCTAAGATTCCTTCTATCTATATATCTACAGACCTGTGACCTTAAATAATAGGGGATGGAGATAGCAATGAATAAAAAGAAATACAGAATCTACTATTTAAATATCCCTTGATAAATCTCAAAATATAGCACTGTACTAAGTTTAATAGACTCATAGATTCATTTTACCAATAGTTTCTTCTTCCTTCCCTGCAAAACATTGCAGTAAAACTGCTAACAAATAGAAAAGTGAGTGAATTCTGTCTGCTTTTCCTGATAAGTAGCTCAGGTGTCTACTCCAAAGGCGAACTAATAAGCCACAAAATAAATAATCAGCCTTTGAATAGCAGAGATTAAAAAGTACAGATATGATACCACTTCTAAAAGGGAATCATTCTATGTAATCATTTCATTTTCCTCCATTAAGGAATATTCCCCAAAATCATGCTACTCTTAAAAATGAAGATGTGTTTTTAAAAAGATCAATTCAACTCATTTGTTGAATGCCTACTATGTGTCAGGCACTGTTGGTTAAGTTTTTAGTTTTTATCAGATATGTATTATACATGCAGTCTGAGAGGATGAATTGAATTTGATTTCTTTTTTGAGCTATTTTAACATTTTCTGTTATTGTTAACATTATCTCTGGGAAGTCCACACAATTCCTTCATCTGATGCCTTTGGCTCCCATCCTGCGTATTGTAATTTTTATTTTGCCTGCTTTGTTTCCCCTTAACATTTTGCTCATTTGTCCCATCTTGAGGATTCTTCCTGCTGGTTTATCTCCTTGTACAATGGGTTTTCTTGACTCTTTTTCTCTGGATATATTATTATTCAAGCTTCTTTCTTGTATTTACTGTCACTGTCACTCATTCTTTGGCCCGTCTCCACGGGTGCACAAACTCCTGAGCTTGAGGCGTTAGGGTTCTTCAAGTCCAAAGGATATAAAGTGAAGATAGCATTCATCATTTTAAATCAAAGTGTCTAATGACATAAGCTAATAGTTGAGAAGCACTGTTATATTATGTGTGTGTGCATGTGCATGTATGTGTATATACATATATATGTATACATATGTATACACATATATGTGTATGTATCTGACTAGAATTTCTGGATATAGTGACCAACTCAGCAGGTGCTAGGCAGACTGTAGGAGGTATTTGAGAAAGGGCAGAGCTGATTCAGGTAGCATTATATTAGCCCCACAGTTCACTGATAGTGAGAAACTCTGCAAGTTAATGCTTTAGGTTAGGTTACTGGATTCTCCCAAAGTGACTATTATAAGGAAGAAGAACAGGACAGCCTATGGCTTCAGAACCCTATCTCTGTTGTGTTTTGAACCTAAGGGATGAGGAACCTATGGCCTCGAGGCCACATGAAGCCCTCTAGGTCCTCCAGTGCAGCGCTTTGACTGAATCCAAACATCTATGTTCTGTGAAGTTTAGATTCAGTCAAAGGGCTGCACTTGAGGACCTAGGGGGCTGCATGTGGCCTCGAAGCCACAGGTTCCTCACCCCTGCACCTTTTGGAGCAGTTTTCTTCATTGTCATTTTCCCTCTCTCTTCCTTGGTCTATATGCAACCACAAAGATTTTTTTCTTCACAGGCTCACATAGCCAAATTGTTTTTTTTTTTCTCATTTTGGCTTGAAGCAAGTCCAGAACCAGCTCCTGGCAATTGGGTCCTCTGAGCCGTTCTCAAAAATAGATGTCAAGATGGCAACTCTAGTTGTCAGACTTAGAGCTGAACATCTCTAACAGCATTTATATGTGTGCTCTGCCACATCTCTGTCCAAAGGCAGAGAGGAGAACAATTGGCTGCTGAGAGCAGAGCTCTGTGAATTCAAAGGAACTGCTGCCTGTGATAATTTTTCCCCCTTCATCTTCTAGTGTTAGGAGGCAGAGCATCAGTTCAGCCCAGCAATCCCCACGCTCCTTTTGTCCTGAAATGAAGTTGGCTTAACAAACGTTTATCGACTCCAGCACTGTGCCAGGCACAAAGCTAAGTGCTAGAGGTGCAAAGTATCAAAGAGGTGTTTCACCAGGAGAAGACAGTGCATCAGTAGTCAAGTAAAAACAAGATAATCTGAGAGAGAGAAACAACATTAAGTGGGATAAGAAAAACGATCCTTTAGCAGGTCTGAACGGAGCCTTGTAGGATGTTGGGGATTCTAAGAAAGGAAAGGTGAGGAAGAAAGTGCATTCAAGGCAAGAGGGATAGCCAGTGCAAAAGCACGGAGATATGGGTGATGAAATGAACTAGACACAGCACGTTTCCCACCAGCATCCTTGTCCCCATGGCCAGCTTTCTCTGTGGTACATGGTTCATGTGAGTAATAGTTCATTTTTATACATATCTTGAAGCTACTCCAGTATTTATTTTCCACCAGACAACATTTATAGAACCAAAATATAATTATTTCCTGCTTATTTTTTTTAGTCTTAAGAATTATATGTTTGGGATGGCTAGGTGGCGCAGTGAATAGAGCACCGGCCCTGGAGTCAGGAGGACTGAGTTCAAATCCAGCCTCAGACACTTGATATACTTACTAGCCATGTGAGTTTGGGCAAGTCACTTAACCCTAATTGCCCTCCAAAAAAGAAGAAGAAGAAGAATTATATGTTTAAATTCCCAAGACACCAGTTCTATAATTGAAGATATAAGAGATAACTAAGTACTTCCAGTGCCCAAGCTATTTCTTCTGGCCATCACCTAATGTCCTGGCTGGATGATTCAAAGGTATATTAACCTCCAAAATCTGTAGATACTATGTTTTCTTTGTTTCACACTCATTACTTGGGTATTTCTTTTCTGGTGGCTCATTAATGTGAATGTTTAAATAAAAAGGTCCTATCCAAGAAGCATTCCATGCAGTGATGGGTGAGCTAAGCATGCCTGACATTGTGCCTTGGGAATTTTCCTACAATGAAATGGTCTGACTTAACCAGCTTGTGGGTGGGCAGACTTCCATTCAGACAGATGGGAATGTGGATGAACAGCCAGGAGACACATGGATGTGTGGCCACTGAGGCAAGCACCCAGCTAGAAAAGTCGTAGCAGCTGTCCCTGCTAATCTCCACTGTCTGTACAAAAGGGCATCTGCCCTTGCTAACCTTATCACTTGATTATTTACTTACTTGTAAAGTTAACAGCTTTCCTCAATAACTCTAAGGAAAGGTGGTGCTATTCTATAATGATAATAACTCAGAGACAGCCTCTATATATAGTGTATGGAGGGCCAAGTCTTGGAGTCAGGAAGTCCTGGGTTCGAGGTTTGCTTTTGACAGTCTGGCTCTGGGACCCTAAGCAAGTCACTGCACTTGCTGATGTCCCACATTGTTCTCTAAGACCATAAATAATGAATGAATTGCATATTTGCAATGGTTGAGGGAATTCTGTTCTTCACACAGATGAAATCATTAGTCTCGACTGAAAAATAAGTAATAATTTACATTTCAGGTGTTGAGATTGACAAAATGCCTTGTTTCTACTAAGATGGAAGCTACTTGTGGACGGGGACTGTGCCATTTTATCTATGTATCCCCTGTGCTGCTTGTTGAGTCAATCCAAAGACTAATCAATGCTCAATTAATAAACAAGCATTCAGTGAGCACTTAGTATATGCCAGGCACTATGCTAAAACCTGAGCATAAAAGATGGGATCAGGATAAATCCAGTAGCTACCAACACCCAGAGCAATGTTAAATAAATTCTTCTCTGGAGAAATAAAACAAAATAAAAACTGAGGACACAAAGCAAAATCAAAAATACTCCCTATCCTCAGGGAGCTTACATCCTAATAGGGAGACATGTGTATGTACTTATATGTCTTATCCACACAGACAGAGAAGTAAGGAAGCCTACGAGGTAACGTGCTGGCAGCTAAGGGAACCTGGAAAGGTCTCCTGCAGAAAGTGGCACGTGAGGCAATGGGGTCATAGAGGCTAAAAGAGGAAGATGAGGAAGGAGATTATGACAGGAATAGGAGACAGACCAACTGCAAAGGCTTGAAGATGGAAAATGGACCATCATGAGTGAGGAACAACAAGTCAGGGTTCATGGACAGAAAGAATACATAATAAAACTGCAAAGACTGGAAGGGACTGAGGTGAAAGGAGGAGATGAAGCACTTTCAATTGCAAATGGAAGAATGTGTGTGTTTGTTTTTGTGTATTTGTGCATGTTTGTGTGTGTGTTTATGTATATGTTTGGTTTTGGGGTTTTTTTTAGAATAGGGAGCCAGTAGCATTCACTGAGCTAGGAATAGGTGAGTAATTTTCAGGAAAATCAGTCTGGAAGCTGAGTTAGAGATGGTTTTGAAAGGGGAGGCACTTAATACAAGGAGACAAATTCGAAGGCTCTTGTTGGTCCACAGCAGAGGAAATGTTGACCATAACTGGCATAGTGGCTGTGTGAGTGGCAAACAAATATATGTGAAATATGTGAAAATAGAAACAATATGATGTAGCAGCATGGGGTGAGTGAGAGTGAGGAGTCAGGATGATACCCATGTTGTGGACTTGGGTCACCAAAAAACCCTTTTAGTAGGGAAATTCAGAACAGAGGAAAGTTTGGGGAAAAGATGAGTTCCATTGTGTACATGTTACATTTTAGATGCCTGTAGGATATCCAGATGGAATTGTCCAGTTGGCCATTGGTACCATAGGACTGCAGTGCATGAGAGTAAGAAGGGGAGATTCAGAAATTTGGAAGCCATCTACATCCCTATGATGATTGAACTTACGGGAGATGAGGAGATCACCAAATGAGGAGATCCCACAAATGCTGTGTCTAAGAGATAGATGGCCCAAGGCTGAGCTTCAGGAATGTGGGTGACCTGGATGTAGAAATGGCAGACGAGACTGAAGGGGCGCCAGTGCAGCAGGAGGAGAACCAAGAGGGAACTGAGTCACAGAAACCCATGGAGGAGAAAGTGGTCAGTCATTCTAAATCCTGTGGAGAGTTCAAGCTGCACAAGGATTGAGAAATAGCTTTCAGATTTGGCATTTAAGTGATTGTTGGTGACTTGGACAGAAAAATATCCATTGAATGATAGGGTATGAAAGCAGCTTGTAGGGTGTTCAAAAGAGTGAGAGGAGAGAAAGTGGAGGAACCTCCTGAAGATGCCTTCCTCTATTGGTCAGGCTAAGCAGAGAAGAGCTATAGGATGGTAGCTTTTGGAGATGGTAGGATCTGTGGAGGGTTTCTAAAGTTCGGGAACTGGGAATCAGTGAGATGATCCCAAAGGCAGTGAGGTCACCTTGATATGACCTCCCAGCAACGTCCACATTAGCTGAAGCTTTTGCTAAGCTTTAAACAATTAACACAGACACAATCGCCACAAAATTTCTTTTCATAATGTACTCATAAAACTTGGGGCATGAGAGCCCTTTTCCTTTATTGGAGTGACTAATTCCCTTCAGCCTTGGCCAACACCTGAGTACAGGGCAATTTGTTTCAGTGTCACTCAATGACGCAGGCAACCACGGGCATTAATTCAAGTATAGCAGCTGGCTATTAATTGGAGAAAACTCACTCTCTCTCTCTCTCTCTCTCTCTCTCTCTCTCTCTCTCTCTCTCTCTCTCTCTCTTTCTCTCTCTCCCCCTCTCCCTCTGAGCATGATCTGATTCAGCAGATCCTTTTCACTTTCCTCCCTTCCATGATGCCAAGAAAACAAATGTAAATAACTCTTACTTAGTGCTGCCTGTCATGGATTGTAAATTAGCTGGCAGCAGTAGAAGGACTGGTTGCATTAAAGGTTTCTGGATGGCTCTTCTCTATTGATTTTCTTTTCTAGAAAAGGCATGGAGGTTTCTTTGCTAAGCTCCTAATTAAGACCAGTGGAAGGCAGTATTCTGGTTTGTCTTTGTTACAATGCACAGCATTCTGGGCCTGCATTACACTCAAGGCGTTGGCTCTACATGAATGGCTGATGACGAGGGTTCTTCTGTATCTTGATCTGCTGCTGTTGTATTTTAAACAGAACCGCAGGACATGTTTGTTCAATTAGTCTTTTATAAACACAGAATGTGTGCGTAGCACCCGGGGAAGGGGGAAGGGGAGGGGCAATGCCAAGAAATCTGATGGATGTCCTTTTTAATATTTAAAATAGAAATTTGGGTTGCAGGAGAAGTTACATGTAAGGTTGAAAGTTGGAGGCAATTTTCCATAAAGTTGAACTCTGATGCAAAAAAAGTAAAAGAACATAGCAAACTTTTAAAAGATTTAATGCTGAAACTAGTTAATTTCATGTTTCTTGTTAGCAGTAAGACTATACATTCTATTTTTGTGATTGTTATTATTTGAATATTTAATCTTTCTCAGTGGTGGGCATCACCTTGAATTCTTCATTTAAGGGCTTCTCTCAAAGGTCCCTCCTTGAAAAGACAGGAGCGTAATATAATCTATGATGTCTCATTGGAGGTTAAAAACCAAAGGAAAACAAGTCAGAAAGTCATAGATTTAGAGCTAGAAGTGACCTTAAGGGTCATTGGTCTTCTCACAAAGGTTAGCAGATAAAAAGGGGAAGAGAGACATAAGACAATAGCTAGAAAAATGATAGGATCTTTGGAGAGTTTTTTTTCCCCTTGAAATGTGGAAGACAGATCCATTTTTAGGCAACAGAGAGAGTAATGATTAGAAGGAGGGGGGATAACAGTAGGAAAGATTTGCTGGAAAATACAAGAGTGGATGAGATCACAGGCACATATAGAGGGGGATGTGTTTATTGATGTTTTATTTCTAAAATAGTACAGAGGTTTCTTTGATGAGCTTCCAAATAAGCCCAGTGGAAGACAATACTCTGGTCTGCCTTTTTAAAAAGAATCATTAATATAATAAGAGACAAGTCAAAATCTGTGTACGTGGTCATGTACTCTTTCTACAGAATACAGTGAGAATAAAGGGCCAAAATGGCATTCTCTATATAATACAAATGTATTTTTAAGTGAAAACTTTTTTTCCAGTATGGACTATTGAACAAATATAAGGCTCAAGATTTAACTACTAGAAAGTTAAATATGTATCTATTCTGTTCATATGCTAGAAATTCTTTGATAGTCATATTAGGAGAATAAGAGAGTAAAGAAGAGTATTATTTCTACAGGGATGTACTTCATTTTTATTTATTATATGTATGGAAGCAAATTTTCCCTGTCCATCCATTTTTGGAGGGAGAGAATTGGGAAAGGAAAGCTATTTGCATAGCCTTGAGTATGTGGGTTGGGGGTTATCTTTAAAGCTTTTTTTCTTCTTGTTATCCATTTGCTTTAACAGAGTAGCCATGTGGTGTATTGGATAAAACTTGTGGTCTAGGAAACCTGCCCCTGGCATGTGTTAGCTGTGTGATCCTGAGTAAGTCACTTAGCTTCTTAGTGACTCAGGTATCTCCCTCAGACTATGAATTACAGACAAGTTGCTGATAATGCATATGCAAAGAGAGTTTATTCACATCTGCAATCCTCTATCCCTAAAGCCTATCCATTTATTTTAACATGACTATGTTAAAAGCATAGAAGACTGTGTTGTTGCCACATCTTTGGTTTCCATGAATTCCTCAGATAGCCACTCCAAAGGCATGTACGATTTACCTGACCTTTTTCCAGGGCCCTGGCCCTTCTCTTATTTTCAGTTAGGACAGAATTGAAGTATATTTGAGCTTCCAAAGGAAAATCACAGTCTGAATGAAATAACATATCTCCAAAAGAAAACAAAATTCCAACTAACTCCAGTTTGAGAATGAAGTCTGAATGAGCTTCAGTTGCAACTCAAGAACCTGTCTTCAATTTTTTTCTTCTTGAAAGTGTCAAAATGTAGAACTCCAAGGCTAATGAAAAGGCCTCTGAAGCAAAATATACTAAACAGTAAATGGGATATGTTATTTATGGAGGTTAGGAACAAATTCCCCACAGTGTTTAAAGAGGCAAATTGATCATTTTTCTTATAGTTTTAATCTCAGAGACAATGTGATAAAGTGAATAGAACTCCTAGGTTTAAGATTCTGCCTATGATATATGTGGGCTATGTGATGAGGGGTGAGTCTCAACATATCAGTGTCCTAGGATCTCAGTCAGTGAACAAGCATTTGTTAAATTTGCTATATGCAAAATCCTGAGGATACAGACCAAAAAAAAAAAAAAGGAAAGGAAGGAAGAAAAGGAAAGAGGAGAGAGAGAGAGAGAGAGAGAGAGAGAGAGAGAGAGAGAGAGAGAGAGAGATGGAAGGTGGAAGAAAGAAAGAGAGAGAGAGAGAGAGAGAGAGAAAGAAAGAAAGGAAGGAAGGAGAGAAAAAGAAAGCTTCCCTCTTTATTATTGATTTGCATTAGGGGAGGCAGTTTCCACACCCACACAGATGACATCACAGTTCTGGATTAAAAAAAGAAAGGGCTTAATCAACAGGGCTTTTAAATGGGTCAGGATGTCACTGGATCTCAAATCTGCCACTTTCTTTGTATGTCCAGGAAATAGAGAATGAGCTAGGATCAGATAGATAGCAAATAAGAAGAAGCTAGAATTTAGAAAAAATAAATATATCTCTGATTACCATTAAGCACACAGAACAGATCTTTGTGTGGGCGCTTATTGTTCAGGGTTTACAAAGGGTTACATTATCTTCAGATTTAAAAAAAAAATGGTTCCCAACTAATTGTACCAACTTAATTGGCAGTTTGGCTCCAAAACAGAAACAGCCTGATTTAAATAAAACATGTTGGTTGTTGAAAGTTAAGCGACCCCTGAGCAATTTTTTCCCTTCCATTTATTATTTTGAACTTATAGGAAATTCACTTCTCTTTTTTTCTTAAGAAAACCCTGTTTCCTTGCTGCTGTCAAACCTCAGCATGGAGTATAAGCCTCACATGTTTAGACAGCAGCACCATGTTAGACATTGACAAAAAAGGAAGAGAAGGAGGGGGGAGTGGTCAGAATACCAGTGAGTGCCTGCACAGACTGAAACACAATTCTCTACACTGCTCCAAGCCAAATATGTAAGGAATGCTACAGGGCAAATGTAGACTGACTTAACCAGTCATACCCTCTTAAAAAATGAACTGTCCTTCTTAAGTGACAGCCTTTGGAAATTTGAATGGGGAAAGCAGCGAAAGATTCCATGGCTGGACTTGGAGCTTTGGCAGATCTAGGTCAACATTGTCTTTACCTAGTATTGTTTTTTCTTTTAGATTTAAGGAAGAAGCAGGATACTGAGAGTGACTTGTATAATTCCCGGAGAACCCAAGTACTTTAATTTAGCGGGAAAGTGTATCTCATGGAAAAGTTTACCCACATTCTGTCTAGACATATATTCTTTTCTGAGGGAAACACAAAAGAACTTTGGCCTTTTCATCATATTCAAGGAAATTGTTTTAAAAAAAAAAACTCTGGAGAACTAATTTTACTTTCTGGAACTTTCTGGAAGTTGGCAAATCTTAGTAATTTAATTCTCTCCTTAAATTTAAGGATGTCTACTTCAGTTCCTTAAGTGGTCAAGAGGAGACAAATACCTTTGGGTTGTCCAGGGATTAGATTGTAGTTAGTCATTAAATTGTATAAAAAGGGATGCAGTTACCTAACAGGCTGACAGCTAATTGGCACATCCTGTGTATGGGTCATGGAATGTTAAACTGACAGTGTTTCAACTCAGGCCTGAACTTAAGTATATAGTGGTACATGACATAGAAAGAGCTTAGGTTTATAAGGCCTCTCTTATCCCAGGAAAAGATTCCATATTCTTTGCCAGGGAAGATGCTGAAGTTGAGACATTCTTTTCCATCCACTTGGTAAATGATTACAATGATTGCTCCCCGCTTAATGAGTGGGCAAGACCAATTTTAAGTGCTATGAGAATGTCAGAGATGCTGTACTGTTCCCCATAGAGATGAATAGCACTTAGATTAACTAAAGAAGCATTGTCTGCCAACTAATCAGATAAATTTTATCTGAATCCTCATGGCACTTTTCTTTGTCCCTCTCTTATGACATTTATTATATTTGGGGGCATGGGGTATTATATGACATTTATTTAGTATTTGACTTCTCCATACCCCATCCCCACTCTGTGAGCTCAGAAACTATGCCTCCATCATCCATGTACCTCCTCTTCAGTTTCCCATATCAGGGATACCTTACTCATAGTAGGGGCTTAATTAATATTTGCTGAATTGTCATTAGGTTATTTAGTGGCCTTTTTGTCACGTGTAATACTCCATCTCCCTACTGTGATATTTAATAAATCCTTGTTAATTGATTAATTGCCATCCCAGTGTGTGTTGGGGGGGGGGGCCGCAACCAACAAGGAAACCAAGGATGGATTTATACTCTAATTTGAAGAATATGTTACCTGCATAAGTTAGGAAACTTTTAGAAAATATCATTTCATTTATTTTCCCCATATCTTGGAAACATATAGGTATAAAATACAGCTCCTCCATGGTGGAGGGGGACACCAGATAGCTGAATAATAGCTAGAGGAAAACTCAAGTTTTCAACCTTTGGAGGAGTGTGACACCTAATATGAAACCAACCCCCACCCCACCCCCACCCCCAGACCTTGAAGCAGCACTCTAGCAATATGATTTCAACTACCAATTGAATAACTGTTTTGGAAGCCTTTATTTTATCTAGAAAAGAAATTTGTAGGCAATGCTGTTTATCTGGTTCAGGAACTCAAAAGCATTTTCTACAAATTCTAGAGTGAAAGAGTTAATAACAATCTAAAAGAATTCTTGTTCAATTTTGAACAGCCAAAAGAATTAATCATCATTTTAAAATTTCCCCCTGTAATTTTAAGTTTTATTAAAGGATTTTTTTAAATGGGAAATCAGCCATAGGTCTTCCATGATCTTCAGTTGTTCTAGCTAAAATAACCTTTCTCTTCTCAAATCTTCCTGGAATGCTTTTCATCTCACCTCTCCTCCTTTCTCATTCTGCCTTGTATGATATTTATTTCTGTTTCAGCTATATTATTCTTAGTAAAGTGGAAACTGCTTGAGGGAGAAGACTGTTTCACTTTTGTTCATCCAGCGTTTAGCATGGTGCTTTACTTTTAGTAGGTAGTCTAGGCATGTTTGTTGAATTGAATTGAATTGTGGGTATATAAATAACATCATAAGGAAATAAGGAAAAATTGTGAGTCAGAAAGAATCCAAGTAGTCAGATGGAAAGCTGATTAACATCACAGATGTTCAGAGAAGTCTGTTTCTTCTTCATGATGTTGTCTAAAGAGCATTGTGTTTGGGGTTGGAAGACCTGAGTTTTAAGCCCAACTCTTTCACTTGCTACGTGGATGACCTTAAACAAGTCACTTCACATATCTGGGTCTTGGTTTCTTCATTTTGTTAAAATGAGAGAATTGGTTTAGGGAAGGGGAACCTGCAGCCTCAAGGGCACATGTGGCCTCCTGGGTCCTCAAGTGCCGCCCTTTGACTGAGTCCAAATTTTACAGAACAAATCCTTTTATTGAGGGGATTTGTTCTGTGAAGTAGATGTGTATGTATGTGTATGTATATACATACATTTCATGTATATGTGTATAGATATGTATGTTTATATATATGTATTGTATAATATATATGTGTGTATAAACATACATATATACATATGCATGTACATGTGTATATATGTATGTGTGTATTTTGGTGAAGGCCCTAGCCAAAACGAGTCATTTTTTTTTAATTTTACAAATGCTTTATTAACTTCTGGTTTACATCATTCATTTCCGCTAGATTTTGAGTTACAATTTTTTCCCCATTTTTCCCCTACCCACCACCACAGAATAGCAGTCTCACAAGATATCCCCTCATCCAATGTGTTCTCTCCCATATTTTCTCCCATACCCCCTTCGACTTTGCCATTAGGGCAAAGTGAATCTCTGTGCCCCAATGCCTGTACGTATTATCTCCCAATTACATGCAAAATAGTATTAATAATAGTATTTATATACATTTGAAACATTTAATTTTAAAACTTCGAATTTCAGATCCATTCCCTTCCTCCCTTGTCACCCACTCCCTCTGGGAAGATAAGCAATTCAGTATGTGTTGCACATGTATAGCTATGCAAAACATTACCATGGTAGATACATTGTAAAAGACTGGCTATATTTCCCTCCCACCCATCCCACCCCCCCACCTGGTCCATTCCCTACTTTGATCCTGTTCCTCTTCAAAAGTGGGTACTTCCAACCTCCCCTCCCCCCAGAATGCCCTCCCCTCCATCATCCCCCCTCTCATCCCCCTTCCCCCTACTCTCCTGCAAGGTGAGATATCCCATTTAGTATGTATGTCATTCTCTCCCTGAGCCAAATTCAGTGAAAATATGGTTTTGCCTTTTTGCTTTCCTGTTCATCTCCTCCCCTGCAACCACTTCCCCTTGCCTCTTCTGCATGAGATAGTTTATCCTACCCTGTCTCTCCCCATCTCCTCTTGCCACTTTCCTCTCTCACCTCTTAACTTCACCCTTTAAGTATCATCCCTTCCCACCAAATTCAACCTGTGTCCTCTGTCCATGTATACCTGTAAACATATATACACACATTCACATATGTATTCATATGTCCATATGCCGTTCTTCAATTATTTTCATAATGAAAAAGGTTTCATCAGTCACAGTTATTGTTTTTCCATGTAGGAATGTAAATAGTTCAACTTTGATAAGTTCCTTTTGATTTCTTTTCCCTGATTACCTTCTCAAGTATCTCTTGCTTCTTGTGTCTGAATGTCAAATTTTCTATTCAACTCTGGTTTTTTCCTCAAGAATGCTTGAAACTCCTCTATTCCACTGAATGAAGGAGTCATTTTCTTGATGTAATTCTAGAGACCAGGGTGGCCTGATGGAACATATTTTGGGACAGGCAGTATGTGATGTTCCTCAAACCACATAAACAGCTACCCATTTTGTTACTGCTTCAGACAAGTTCAGTTCAGGTGAAATCCTATCTTCATTAAGTGGTTTTTTTTTATTCCACTCTATTAGTCTCCCCTCTTAGTTCACCCATCTCCCCATACTTAACTTTCTACCTGTTCCTCCTTTCCTTTCCTGATCCTACCCCAGCACTCTGGCTCCAGCTGAAAGCAGAAGGTGACTATGTCAGGATGTCAGACATAAATTCACTTAAAGGCTAGGAGTACTGCTTTGGGTTAACTGTTAAAATTTCTGCCCCAGCCGCATGTTTTGGAAGCAAGTACAGCTTTTTGTCTTAGCATCATAGGATGTGAGAAGGTCAATAATAGCCATGAAAATACACCTCCTTCTTAGGGGTATTTCCATGGCTCTTCATGGCATAAATATCGACAGAAGGGTCAAATTCCTCAGAGCCAAAAATCAGGGGAATAATGATAACTAAATGTTGACCATTAGGCAAAAAAAAAAAAAGTAGTGCCTAACAGGCAGGTGGGGAACCTTCAGCCTGGAGGACATATGTGGCCTGTAGGCCTTCAAGTGTAGCCCCTTGACTAAATCATTCTAGTGTACTTGAGGACCTAGAGGGATTCAGTCAAAGGGCCTTACTTGAGGACCTAGAGGGTCACATGTGGCCTCAAGGCCAAAAGTTCCTCACCCTTGGCTAGTTGTTTGCCCTTGGTTTACTCATTTCTTAAAAGTTGGGCTAGATAATCTCCAGGGTCTCCAGTAGCTTTAACATTTTGTGGTTCCATAAGAAAAGATAATAAGGGACAGCCGTACTCTATGATTAAGATATAAGAATACTGAGAGATTTTTAAATGTATTATTGGGCACCTAGACTAGATGTTTTCTAAAGTCCTCATCTGTCATCCTGTGAGTATCTATATATAGTGACATGCCATATAAATATGAGTATTTAAAAAAAGGAATACTAAAATGACTTTTCATTATAATCCCTACCCCTTGGGATCAAATCCCAACTCAAAATTTTGTTAGTTAGCTGTGGAATACTGAGATAGTCTCTTAATTTCTCTTGGCCTCAGATTCTTTCTATACAGTGAGATAATAGAATTTGTTCCACCTCCCTCACAGACCTGTTTGAAATTAAATAAGTGGTTGTATGGAATGCATGCTATAATTGCAAATAGCTAGAAGAATATGAGTCAGTATTATTATTTGGTCCTGCAACATAAAGGATCCTGAGTCACTTGTTTAGGAACTTAGAGTGCCAGATTAGGAAGTGGGTAGAGGGATCCTGATATTTTTTGGTCCAGTAGTATGTGTAAACACTTCTTTTGCCTATATAGGATACTTAACATTTTATAAAGTGAGCCATTATGAAGTAATTCCCATATTTCCCTAAATATTACCTACATTTAGACCCAAATAAAGAAACTAGAGATATGTCATAAAGAAGGGACTCAGGGAGAGGTGGTGAGTATGAGGGGTAAGGAGGTGAGAATCAGCACAGTAAATTTGGTAGAGTATTCAGTCATAGTCAATATGAGAATTGTTTTATTTGTAGTTCAGTGAAATATTATTTTTGTTTTTAAAGCCTTTTTATAGAGCTAAGGTTGGCTTTCCACAGAGTGTGAACTCTTCCTCTTTCAGCTTATCAAATAGTCCATATAGCAGGATAAGGAGTATGAAAGAAATAAATATGGTAGATTGTAATGAAAGTAGAAGGGTCATAATTAGAACTGAAGCAATTTCTAACTAAATATTGGCACCGGTGGCTAAGTATGCTGCAGTCAGCATGTTAGAGATAGCAGTTCACAGAAAATTCAGCTTATCTGTACATTTCCATAGAACCAGTTTCTGTGATGTGTAGGAACTGAGAATCTTTTGAAAGAAAAGTTGCCAATTTAAAGTGTCAAGTAAGGAAAATTTGAAGGATTATTAATGTCTTCACAAAACCCATTAGCTCAATTCTAAGGTGTTTGAAAAAGGTAGAAAGAGTTAAATATAATTTTTTAAAAAGTTGACCTAAGAAATGTGAAATAGAAATAGACATGTATGTCTATTGTTTAGTCATTTTCAGTTGTGTTTGACTTAATGACTCCATTTAGAATTTTCTTGTCAAAGATACTGGAGTGGTTTCCCAATTCCTTCTTCGACTCATTTTACAGATGAGAAAACTGAAGCAAATAGGGTTAAGTGACTTACCCAGGCTCACACAGCTAGTAAGTATCTGAGGTCAATTTGAACTTAGGAAGATGAGTCATCCTGACTCCAGGCCTAGCACTCTATCTGCTGTATGACTTAGTTGCCCTAGATATGAATATTTACCAGTTACAAATCTGAAAAAGCAGCTAAAGCTACCCTTGTGATTCATATATTAAGTTTGTACAAGATGAGCTAGGAAGCAGTTTCTATGGGAATCACTGAAATTCAGAGCAGTCAAAACCTCAGAGAGTATTTACTTCAGTACCTACATTTCAGGAATGAGGAAGTATAGGTCCACAATGCCTGGCACATAGTAGGGGCTTAACAAATGTTTTTTGACTATTGACTCCTAATTCCCTTTCCATGTATCTTTCTGTATTTATGCCTTGCTGTTTCTTCTTGTCCTTCCTCCATATCAGTACATCCCAAAGCAAGTGGTTCTGTGTCCCTGTTTAACTATTCCATTGCTGGTCAAAATGAAGTAAATACAATCTGCTGAACTTTTCATCAAAATGCTTCCTCTCTTTTATACATACCCTCCTTTTGTTTAGCACAGTATACAGCACTTAGCACCTTGTCTGGCACACAGTCCTGATCTGTATCTGGCCACTGGACCCAGGTGGCTCCAATGGAGAGAGTAATGCTAGTGACTTTGCACAGCCCTCCCTCACTTAAATCCAACTTAGCTGCATGTCTTGGCATCATCTTCCTGATGTCATGGTCCTTTTCTAGAATGAAGGACAAACCACAGTTGACTGGCTGCAATCAGTGTTATCCTCTTTCACTGAATCCTCTCTTTTTTAAGATTTTAATTGACTTTCAGACATATTTCACTTAAATAGAAAAATTCACATCGCTTTAAAAATGGAATAAATCCTATGGCTATAGGGAGAATTCTCAACTAAATACAAAAATAGAAAAGATGAGAGAGAAGATAATTTAAATTATATGAAATTGAAAAGCATTTGCAAGAACAAAATCAATGCAACTAGCATAAGAAGAGAAATTGCCAAAACGTTTCAAATATTTCTGTTAATAGTCTTCTGGTGAATAGGGCATTAATACAAATATATAAGACCAAGTAATATTCCCTATTAGATAAGTATTAAAGGATATAAGCAAAAAGTTCTAAAAAACAATAAGTTATTACTAGCCTTATGAAGAATTATTCCAAATAACTAAAATAATAGAAATTAAAATGAACAAATATAACATTTTGCTTTATATACAGCATATTGGCAAAGATGGAAGTATTCAGTGTGTAAGCATTTCCAGGAAGACTAGAACACTAGATTGGTAGAACTAACTGATCTAAGTATTCCACAAAAGAATTTGGAGTTATACTTTAAGACATGACTAAAATAGCCATGCCTTTTGATCCCAATGTCAGGCACATACTCTATGAAAGTCAAAGATAGAAATAAAGATTATGAATACTAAAATAGTAATAGTAACACTTCATGTAGTAGCAAAGACTTAGAATCAGTGAAGGTATCCCTTAACTGGAGAATGAGATACATTAATATAATGGAATATTGTTGTATCACAAGAAACAACAATTTTGAAGAACTTAGAAAAACACCTGAAGACATATAAAGATGAAATAGAGTTAAAAAAACAACAAACCAGGTACCTATACTTTTATTATAATGAATATTATATGAAAATGAAATGAATATAAATAATTATATGAAATATAAATATAAAAACATATTATATAATGTTATTTTATTATATAATATCTAACATGTATGATATATAATATATATTTTATATATAAATATTTACATATTTATACATAATATAAAAATTATATGAAAATGAAACTGAAGGCTGTATAATTATAATGATTGTGCTGGGTTCTAGAAAAAAGAAAATATACTTACTTGCTTTCATTGAAGAGGTGGGCCCCCATGGGTGTGGAATATCACATGTCAAAAAGATGCTGTGGAAGTGTCCATTGAATAAACTGGCTTTTGATAAATTTTTTCCACTCTTTTAATTTTTATGGGAGGAAGGTTTGTTGGTTAGGGAGAAGGGTTATATTTGGAGATGAATATGACATAAACAGATTGCATTAATGAAAGAAACAAAAAAAAACATTTCCAGAAAAAAATACTACAAAAGAATTGTACTTGACATCTTTCTTTATTTTACACCAAAGTCTTTCCTCAGAATGACTTATGATTCCTTCCTTTGTGTCAATGAAATGTTAACCAAATCCCAAACAGCAGTGACCTTGTTAAGGGCCATTTGAAACCTGTGGTCTCCTGCCTATCCTACAAATATCCTATCCTATCCCACAAAATACAAGCACACCTCATTATCCATCCACCAGGACCAAGAGTGGGCAATTAAATTAATATGCATTGGGGGTAGCTCTTCGTGTTGTTTTCTTTTATGTTATTAGAGTGGTTATGTTTGCTGTTTTCTTGAATCTACCTTCTTTGCTCTGTACCTGCTTTTATAATGCCTACCCCTATTTCTTTGAGTTCTTTCTATTTGATATTTCCTAAGATGCAATATTGCATGACATTCAGTAGCATTTGTACAGCCATTTTGATTTATTGGGTTTTTTTTATTGATAAAAGTCACCTTTGCCTTTGATTCTCTTCTGGTTCTCCTGGCTCTTCTTTTTGTTGTCTTTTGAAGGAGTTTCAGGAGGGTAAGTGCAACTCCCCACCTAGATTTTCTTTTTTGGAATTCTAAACTCCGTGCATATGGTATCTTGGTAACCTTAGAGATGGCTTTTCTGTATACATACACATATCATGCACACATACACAATTGTGAATCACATCATGCCTCAGTTTTATACATTCATTTAATAAATATTTATCAAATACCTGCTGCTATTCACAACACCCTTGGGATTTCATTCTTAACATGATTAATCACTCTTGAGAAGGTTGTTTAGAAAAAGTCTATGTCTTGAGGAAGGGAAATACTATTGAATTTGCATGAACTATCTCTGATTCTTTTCTCTCTATCTGTAACTATGAATGTTATTTTAATAGGTGACAAATAATGTAGATTAAATTTGCATGGCTTTGTGCTTTTTTTAAAAAGTAACTGAACCTGTGATTTCATTGGTATAGGAAATCCTATCACCCAATACAGACTGCCCTACACCTTATAGTCTAAACAGAGTTGCTTGGAACTCTAAGAGTTTAATTGACTTGCTTAAAGCTCACAACCATTATTTATCAAAGTAAGAGACTTCAAGTTCAAGGCCAGCTCTCTCTCCACTAGGGTATGTTCCCTGTCTTCATGTTTAAAAAAATATTTAGTTGTATTTTCCCAGTGATTTATATGGAATTTTTTTTTCCTACAATAAAATGTTAAAATAACAAGGCCTATAATTGGGCCTCTCTTCTTGCAGGCTCTAAAGGTTTTCATTGATATTACTTCAGTTATTCTTACAGCATTTCTATGAGTTAGGCATACAATACTTTGATTTAATTAGCATCTTGGCAAATTGCTAGCAAATCAACAGAAGGAATATTTTTAAGGTCCATTATTGGAATGAATAGCCTATATGTCACCTTGTAGCTTGGAAGCTGCCGAACTTGTTCTGATATAACTCGCACTTGAGAAATATCTTGCTGGGGTGCGCTTGTTTTGCTTTACCCATAGAGAGCATGTTTTCTCAGGATGTGGAGCCATTTCCTGGTTGTCTTGCTAACGTACCTTCCAAATGCCTTGAAAACTAAGCTGCATGCTTTTGTAAGAAGCCTTTGGATTTTTTCAGTTTTGTTATTTAACATCTCCAGAGGTGCCCCTTTGTTCCCCACCACCACCAGTGTTTGTGCTCTTCTCAGACCCACCTTGGCTGCCTTCCCAGTCCCTTTGCCTATAAGTAGCACCCACTCTAGCTATTCAAAGGGACTGAGATGTTAATGCATGGGCCATGATGTTAATGCTGAGATGTTAATGGCTAATAAAACGTAATATAGGATCTCTTAGAGGTAATTTTTCTGTTTGGTACGGGGCCTTCAATGCCTTAATGGAAGAATTTCTGGCAGTGCAACAGCAGTAATATGGTCAGAGAGACAGAGAGAGAGAAAGGGAAAGGGAAAGAGACAAAGAGAGACAGAGAGAGAGAGAGAGAGAGAGAGAGAGAGAGAGAGAGAGAGAGAGAGAGAGAGAAAGGGAGAGATAGGGAGACAGAAGGAGAGGGGGGGTGGGGAGAGAGAGAGAGAGAGAGGAAGAAGAAGCAGAAGGAGGAGGAGGAAGAGGAGGAAAAGGAAGAAGAGAGAACAGAAAAGAGATATAACAGATGAATAAATGATGTTGGAGAGAGTCCTGCCTTTGGAGCCTCTCAGTTCTTTGTGACTGCATTTTATAGAAGAAAGCCCCGACACCATCTACATTACATCTAGTGTTCTTCTCTGTCATGGATAAGAATAAAGTTTTAGATCTTTAATGTATAACTATAAAGATGTATGACCCACTGATTTTTCCTTGTTTTCCTTCACCAAGAATTCTCAACCTACTTTATGTCATGGACCCCCTCTAGCAGTTTGGTGAAGCCTCTGGACCCCTTCTCAGGGGAATATTTTAAAATGAATAAAATTAAATACAAAGGGTTACAAAGAAAGTAAATTGTGCTGAAATATAATTATTTTTAAAAATTGAAAAAGAAAACCCAGCAAATCCCCAGACCACCTGAAACCTACCTGTGAGCTGCAGGCTAAGAAGCCCTGGCCTACACAGTATTATTTTGGCAATAATTTCAATTCTTTGTCCATGTTGCACTTACACATGTAGCCTGTAAATCTAATTTCTTTCTTGGCACTTTAAGCCTGAAACAAAACTATAGCTATTATAATATCAATGATTATTAAAATTAAAGGATAAAATAAGAGTATTTAAGAGTTCGAAGATACCTTAAAAATCAATTAGTATTACACACAGATGATGAAATAAAACACAGGGGAATGCTAACTTGACCAAGATTAAATAGTAAGCCTGATGGTCCCTTCCCAGCTTGATTTTTTCTTTTTTTTTCTAATTAAAGGGGTCATCCCTTGAATCACTTTTTAAAGTGGCTATTGACTGACTGAATGGGTATTACCTCACTCTAAGGGAGTCCCTGTAAAGGCCTTAGCCTAAAAGGGTCAATGTCTCCCATTGAATCCTGGGTCATCTCCAGACATCCTGATGAATATCAGGTCACTGGATCTAGATGGCTCTGAGGCTGGTGACCTTGCACAGCCCTCCCTCACTCAAATCAAAGTTAACTGCAAGTCATGTCATCATCTCCCTGAAGCCATGGTCCTCTTCAAAAACAAAGGACAAACACAACAACACCAAATCCCAGAGTAGAACCTAGATCACCTAAGTCCTGGGCCAGATCTCACAAATCATGTCATGTACCAAAGTGTGTTCATGTTCCCTTTTTACTTGACTAGTCAACAAGCATTTGTTAGGCATCTTCTCAGTGCCAGGCACTGTGGGACACAAAGGAATTCCTAGGCTACAAAGCAAAAGAAGAAAGTCTGTGACTTCAGTGAGTATGCATTCTATCTCAGGAGAAAATAATAAAAATAGGAATAAATTTCTTTCATTAAAGGCTTTATGAATTACCATGCTCCTTAACCTCTTGAATTATTTTATAGAGGAAGACCAAATAATTTTTGGTGACAGAGTCAAGTCTCTGGACAGTTAATATTAGGGTGAAAGTGGAGGTTTTTCTAATATATACTGAATTTGAGTTAACAGCATATGAATGGTCTCTCATAATATACAAACTGATTACTAAGTATTAGCTTTTTATATTGATTCAATTGACAGGCACTGTGACATAGTGGAAAATCAAGAGGCTATTAATCTATTTGGTCATAGGATCGTAGAATTTGTGGGAAGATACCACAGAGAACATCTATCTAGTCTGCTCCCACCCCATGCCCTGCTATTTTATAGATGAAGAAAGTGAGACCCAGAGAGATTTAGTGACTTACCAAAGGCCAGCCATGCAGTATATGAGAGTCAGTAGATAAGGCCAGTGTTGGGATGAAAGGGTGATCAACTGTGTTGAAGGGTGCAGAGAGGTCAAAAAGAGTGGCGATTGAGGAAAGGCCACTGAATCTGACAGAGATCATTGGCATGTTTGGAATGAACATTTTCAGTTGAATGATGAGATCTCAGAAAGGGTTATAATTGAGTGAAAGGAGAGGAAGTGGAGGTATCAACTTTCTCAAAAATTTTATACAAGAAAGGGAGGCAGGCTATAGGATCTCAGCTAGCAGACATGATTGGCTCAAGTGAGCTTTTCTTTAAATGATGTAGTAGATTTGGTATGGTTAAAGGCAGCAAGAAAGGAGCCAATAGATAATGAAACACTGACGATTAGTGAAAGAGTGGGGAATGATAGAGGGGGCAGTCTGCTGGAGAAGATGGAGTGGGCTATAGTCAAGGGTACACGTAGAAGAATTTGCCTGCTTTATGCCAAGACCAGGGTGAAGGAAGAGATAGTGAAAGATTGTACTAAGAATTGAGAAGGCAAAGACAAAAATTAAGTGCTCCTTGCCCCTTAAGGAATTTATGCTCCACTGTGAGAAAGGACATGTACACATATAAGGAAATATAAAATATGTACAAAGTAGATACACAGAAATTTGGGAGGGGGAAGCACTAATGGCTGGAGTAAAAGACTTCATGTAGGAGGTGCTACTTAGTCTGATATTTGAACACAGTTAGAATGACCTCTAATTGGTTAATTTTGTACCTATCTTAAAAAAATAATAATAATCAAAGGGCAGCTAGGCAGCACAAAGGATATAGCACCAGGCCTGGACTCAGGAATTCCTGAGTTGAAATGCAGCTTCAGACCTTACTAGCTGTGTGACCCTAGGCAAATCACTTATCCCTGTTTGCCTCAGTTTCCTCATGTATAAAATGAGCTGGAGAAGGAAATGGCAAACCTCGTGAGTATCTTTGACAAGAAAACCCCAAATGGGGACATAGAGAGTCAGCCATGACTAAACAGTAGCAAAAACCTATTTAAAGTAAAATGTGAAATTTTGGCTTATTTTTGAAAGAATCACTATAATTGTTCTCCATTTTAAGACTTTGGTCATTTATTATAGGCTAGCAATTTGGGTTACTTGTTTTTATTACTCAGTAAGCATTCATTAAACATCCACTACGTGGCAAATAGTCTGACTGAAGAAACAAATAAAAACAATGAAATAACCCTTGCTCTCAAGCTATTTACAGTGGCACAATATAGGCCTTTCCGGCATTTTTCTCCGATTTTAATGAAGGTTCTATGACTTAGTAAGATTCCAGTACTCATTTGCATATGATGTGCTATTGTTCTAAGCACTGTTATAAAATCTACTGATCTTCTATTTTTATTGGTCATTTCTTTATTTTAATAGGAAAATATCTCTGTATAAACTTTTAAAACTGAAGCTGAAGAGTCTATTTCATGTTGATGTGATGTTATGCCTTATGAACTAACTCCATTTTAGCCAGAGCCTAAACTCAAATTGTAAGTTAGGTATTTGGGTAAAGATAAAAACTCTCTTAAAATATGCCACATGGTGGGGCATAATCTAGCAAGATGCCAGCCAGTAGTTATACCAACAGTTTTCTCAGCTGAACTCTATATAATAAATATATGGGTCTACCTAGTACCAAATATTCCCCTATTTTCAAATATACAAACTACATGCTACTATTAAGAGGAATAACCTTGGGGTCGTGAGACCTGGTTTATAATTCATTTTGAACATTGAATAATGTAGTTTATGTCACTAGGAGTGGTATGCTAACTTTTCAGGGCCTCAGTTTCCATATCTATAAAATGGTGATATGCTATACCTCATAGGTCTGTTGTAAAGAAATCACATTACAAACTTTGAAGTGCTATATAAGGGTGAATTATTCTCCTTATGGAAGCTGACCACATTTATATTGAGATATTTTTATTGTTTTACTTTTAACATTGCTGGCAATAAAAAAACAAAACATTTACTGATCTTATCATTGTAGATTTCCCGAAATAAAGGAATCTGGCATATGATATTCAACTTTTAAAACTACTAGTAAACATAAGCATATAAGTTTAGATGACCTAAATGGAAAGGGAAAAAAATGACCTATTGGTGTTTATTTTTTTCCAAGAAAGAACTTTTCATTGCAGGGAGAACAAATGTTTTCATGCACAGATATTGTTACAAGAGAAGCTGTAGAATGTTAACTTATTGAGTTCTAAAAGATCAGAAGAACAACTTGCAAAGATGTGAATGTTTTCGATTATCATGTCTTAAACTTGGCTAAATGACTTTAAGACTGTGGGAAACAACTGTCATTGTTATTCAGTTATTTTAGTCACGTCCAACTCTTGGTCACTCCGTTTGGGATTTTCTTCTCAAAGATATTGGAGTGTTTTGCCATTTCCTTCTCTAGCTCATTTTATAGATGAGGAAACAGAATCAAACAGGGATAAGTGACTTGCCCAGGGTCACCCAGCTAGTGAGTGTCTGAGGTCATATTTCAACTCTGGAAGATGTCTTTTTGACTCCAGGCCCAGTGCTCTGTGCACTATGGCGCCACCTAGCCCTACACATCTCCTAAGGAAACTATTCTGGCTGCCCTATTTCTGGGCCTTTACCCTACTACTAGCATCTTTACTCTACTACTAGCAAGTACTTAGGTACTTGAGGGTCATCGTTTATTACTGTCTACTATTCAAAGGCTTCACTTTGGATCTGCCTAATGGCATCTTTTTCTTATGCATACAGTCTCCTTTCTGGATCCTGTGATCATGGTGAGGTATTTGTAATTGTCACAAGGAAATGTCACAAGGAATTGACGTTAAATAGGATTTTTCCTTATTTGGTTGTCCTGTGATTTCACTGGTGTAAAGGAGTTCCTAGTGTGGGAACTCCCGCCACTGATGTCATTCAGAAACTGATCTGCCATCAGTGATAGCAACGTATCACTTATATTCTTAAAGTTGCCTTGAGTTACCTAGAACTTGTGACTTGCCCAGTCACAAAGTTAATATGTATCAGAGATAGCATTTGAACCTCTGTCTTCTTGGCTTTATTTGTGTGCTTATATGTTTTGTTTATTTATTTGGTTAGATATTTATGTTTACACATATGCATATATATTATATCACTTTTCTCAAGATTGTCTTGCCCCCTCACTTTTAGAGAGGTATGTTGTTTATTGTTGTTGTTCAGTTGTTTTCAGTCATGTCTGACTCTTTGTGACCCCATTTAAGGTTTTCTTGGCAAAGATACTGGAGTGGTTTGCTGTTTCCTTCTCCAGCTCATTTTACAGATCAGGAAACTGAGGCAAACAGGTTAAGTGACTTGTCCAGGGTCACAAAGATAGCAGATGTCTAGGACCAGATTCAAACTCAGGAAGATCAGTCTTCTTGACTCTACACCCAGTACTCTATCCACCGCACCACCTAGCTGCCCTGAGAGGCAGTTTTTAACAAAGAATAATTTTTTAAGATTTTTTTTTAAAGTTTAGAAAAGCCAACTTGTTGAAAAAGTTTAGCACTATGCAACATTGCACAGTTATAGTTCTACCACTTTTGCAAAGAAACAGTGATGGTACCTTCTTATACCTCTTCTTTGGGGCCAAAATTTTATCATTATAACTTCATAGTATTTGGTTCAAATTGTTCTGTTACTGTTGTTTCCATGTATATTGTTGCATATTCATTGTGTATGTTATTTTCCTTGTTCTCCTTACTTCCCTTTGCATTAGTTCATTTAAGTCTTCATCTTGTAGTATATTGGGACTCCCCAGTTTTGCATACACTACCAAGGAGGTGGGTGGAATCCCGTGTGTGACATGGCGTCAAGTGCCAGATGGAGAGTAGTAGCCCAGGAAATCTAGACACATAGAACATTCCTCCCCTCCCTGTTATCTTTGGATACTGGGTGCATTAGCATACAATAATGTATATATGTAGATTGTCTAGAGGGAATTCAGTTTTGATTATAAATCATCCTTTCTGGCCTTTATTTATGTCTCCTGCTCATAACCTTGGACCGTTGCAGAAAGAAGTCACAGTCAGTCATTCACCAGTGTTGGTCTGTTCATATGGGAGGTTCGTTGTTTGACTTTCATGTTGGAGCCCAAGACTGGTTTCTCGGGAAGCCAAGTGCTGGATGTTCTCTCATTATTTATCCTAAGCCAGCTCTGTCTTCATTAGATTGTAAGCTTCCTGAGGGTAGAGACATGTCTTTTGCCTACTTTTATATCCCAGCACTTAGTACAATTCCTGGTACATAGTGGTACTTAATAAATGTTTATTGATTGAATTAAATGGGAAATTTCAATTAGAGGTTAATGAAAATAAAGATGTCTTTTTTCACATCCAGATTCACAGACTCCCAGAAATCTATTTATGGATCCCTTGGGAGTCCCCATATTGATCACTTCCTATGCCACACTTCTATACTTTGGGGTCCTCAGGGTGCTTTTTTAATTTAAGTGCAAAGTAGAAAACACGTTGTTCAACCTGTTTCTTTCCCTCAAAATAGAAAGTATGTTCACTATTCTCAAACTCTGTGCTTATCTCCTTTTCTGCCTCCTTCCCAGAAGTGTCCATAAATAAGTCCTATTACTGATAGACAATTCCGTTACCATGTAATCTCCAAGAATTTCTTACCAAAATTTCTGATGTTAATTCTGCCATTGCTGTACTTTTCAAGACAGGGCTAAATTCCTATTCCTCATCCCTAACATTCAGAATGATAAAATTCCATTATATTAATATAGTATATTTGATTTAACTGTTCCCCCAGTCACTGAATAACCGAAAGAGATATAAGGAACCTCTCTTAAATCACAAACATCATGTTTTGCCTTACAAACTCAATAACTGTATTTGCACCAATAAAAAATTAACTACAGGGGCGGCTAGATGGCGCAGTGAGTGAGTGCCGCCCTGGAGTTGAGAGGACCCGGGATTGGTTCTGGCCTCAGTACTTAGCACCCATACATAAATAACTAGCCATGTAACCTTGAGCAAGTTATTTAACCCCATTTTTTTTAAGCAATTGGGGTTAAGTAACTTGCTCAAGGTCACACGGCTAGTCATTATTTATGCGTGGGTGCTCATTTTCTGAGGTCGGATCTGATCTCGGGTCATCCCAACTCCGAGGCCGGCGCTCTTACTCACTGCGCCACCTAGCCGCCCCACCCGATTAATTTTTTAAAAAAGAAAATTAACTATAGTTGAAAGATTAAAGGACAATCTTCTAAACTGGGGGGTCAGCAAACTACAGCACAGGGTCATATCTAGCCAATGGTTGATATTGGGTTTTTTTAAATTTTATTTTTTTTAATTTATTTATTTTTAGTTTACAAGATTCAATTCCATAGTTCCTTGAGTTTCAAATTTCCCTTCCCTTCCTCCCCCCAGCCCCCACAATGGCATATAGTCCAGTATAGGATCTGCAAATACTTTCACAATAGACATTAGTCAAGTTACAAAGGCGTATTGTACCAGATGGGATAAAAAATGGTAAAGAAGAAATAAAACCAAACAATGGAAAGAAAAATATCAATTAGTTTGCTTCTATCAGGATTCAAGCTTAGTTCTTTTTAGTTATTTCTCTGGATGTAGGCATCTCCATCATGAGTCTTTTGGGATTGACTTATATCATTGCATTGCTGAGAAGAGTCCAGTCTGTCATAGTTGGTCATCACACATATGTTGTGTCTGTGATTGTATACAAATTTCTCCTGGCTCTACTCTTCTCACTCAGCATCAGTTTGTATAAGCCTCTCCAGGTAAATATGAAAACTGTCTCCTCCTCATTTCTTATAGCACAATAATATTCCATTACATTCATGTACCACAACTTGTTTAGCCATTCCCCAATTGATGGGCACCCCTTTAATTTCCAATTCTTTGCAACCACGAAAAGAGCTGCTGTAAATATTTTTGTACATATGGGTCTTCCTCCCTCTTCTACGATCTCTTTGGGATATAACCCTAGAAGTGGTATTGCTGGGTCAGAGGGATTGAAATTATTTATAGCCCTTTGGCATAATTCCAGATTGCTCTCCAGAATGGTTGGATAAGTTCACAACTCCACCAGCAATGCATTAGTGTTCCAATTTCCCACATCCTCTCCAGCATTTGTCATTTTCCTGTTTTGTCATCTTAGCCAATCTGACTGGTGAGATGTGGTATCTCAGAGTTGTTTTGATTTGCATTTCTCTAATCAATAGTGATTTAGAGCATTTCTTCATATGCTTATAGATATATTTAATTTCTTTCTCTGAAAACTGCCTGTTCATATCCATTGACCATTTATCAATTGGGGATTTTTTTAAATTTTAAAATACAATTAAACCTTATTTTAAAATTTTAAATCCATACCTATACCACAGACAGTACAAAATGGGCTAAATCTGACCCTTACCAAGAGCTGGTCACCCAACAGTTTACCACCTTTGTTTTAAATTTATAGCGCATAGTTTTGGAATCACAGAATTTGGAGCCCTAGATCTATGTGGTCTAAATACCATACTAAGGCACCAGATTTCTCATAGCACCAGAGAAGGATTTACTGATCGAAGAAAAACTTGAAAAGATTATATAATAATTTATTGAATTGACTTATTATATAAAGTACCTGCTCTGTGGAAGGCACTCTTCTCACTGCTGGGGATACAAAGTTAAATGAGACACAGTTCCAGCCTTTGAAGAGCTTACAGTTTACCTAGCAAGGCTCCAGTGTTCCCATTAATACCTTCTTCAGCGTCGTAGATGAGTCTGCTAAAGTCTAGGGGAACCTGCTGATGTGATGGAAACCTCACTACACCTTGTGACTCAGACCAGCCCAACATAGACAGAGGCCTGTACTTTTCTAGTCAGAGGAGATTTTGAACAGCTGAGTCTTTCATTTGGTTTCTGGCATGGTTAAGGGACTTGTCCAGAATTACAAAGATTAAGTGGCAAATGTCAGACTAGATAGTGCACTTGGTTCCTATTCTCCTCTGTGTCAGACTAGTGCATAGCTAGCTGTCCATTCAGGACTAACAGAGCATAACAGAAAAAGATACAAATTGACACAGTTAATCAATAAATATTTCTGTTAAGTGCCAGGTACTACTAGGTACCAGGCACTGTGCTAAGTCCTTGAGATATAAAGAAAGGCAAAAGACTGTCCCTGAACTCAAGGCCCATCAGTGGGTGAGACCACCGACTCATCCAGCAAAGCATTGTTCTCTCTCTACTCGGGTATAGTGATAAGCCTTCGCTAGATATCAGCCGTAGACGGTTTATGTTATGCCACCAAACATCCAAGAGTCTATAGCCCATTTTACCTGCATAAGCAATAGAAAGCCAACACACTCAGATAGTACTTTCTGTATTCCTGTCTTGTTAAGACTTTTTAAGGGTTTTTTGTTTGCTTTTCTCTCAGTAATGAGAGTTCCATCCTGAACTCTGACACATTTTATGCCCAGTATTTAGATCCTACTAACCATTTCAAGGGCCTCTGTTTTGTTTTGTTTTTTAAATTTTATTAATTTATTTATTTTTAATTTTTTTTTGGTCTTTATTAATTTGTTCATTTACTTTTAGTTTACAGGATTCAATTCCACAATTCCTTGAGTTTTAAATTTTCTTCCCTTCCCTCCCCTCCCCACCCATAGCAGCATACAGTCAAGTATAGGCTCTGCAAATAGTTTCACATTAGACATTAGTCAGGTTATAAAGGATTATATCAGATGGAATGAACAATTGGAAAGAGGAAAAAAACAAACAAGAAAAAGACAGAGAGCAGGTAGTTTGCTTCAATCTGTGTTCAAACTCTGTTCTTTCTAGTTCTTTCTCTGAATGTAGACATTTCTCTCCATCATGAGACTTTTGGAGTTGACCTACAACCCTGCTTTGCTGAGAAGAGTCCAGTCTATCAAAGATGGTCGTCACACATACGTTATGTCTGTAATTGTGTACAAATTTCTCCTGGTTCTTTCCTCACTCAGCATCAGTTCATATATGCCTCTCCAGGTGAATATGAAGTGCGTCTGCTCCTTGTATTCCATTACATTCGTATACTACAACTTATTCAGCCATTCCCCAATTGATGGGCATCCCCTTAATTTCCAATTCTTTGCCACCACAAAAAGTGCTGCTATAAATATTTTTGTACATATAGGTCTTCCTTCTGCTTCTATGATCTCTTTGGGATACAACCCTAGAATTGGTATTACTGGGTCAAAGGATATGCACTTATTTATAGCCCTTTAGGCATAGTTCCAAATTGTTCTCCAGAATGGTTGAATCAGTTCACAACTCCTCCAACAATGCATTAGTGTTCCAATCTGTCCACATCCTCTCCAGCATTTGTCATTTTCCTGTTTTGTCATCTTAGCCAGTCTGACTCGTGAGATGTGGTACCTTGCCAGAGTTGTTTTGATATGCATTTCTCTAATCAATAGTGATTTAGAGCATTTTTTCATATGCTTATAGATATCTTTAATGTCTTCCTCTGAAAACTGCCTGTTCATATGCTTTTACCATTTATCAATTGGGGAATGACTTGTATTCTTATAGATTTGACTCAGTTCTCTTTTTATTTTAGAAATGAGGCCTTTATCAGAGACACAAGTTGTAAAAATTCTTTCCCAATTCCCCACTTCCCTCTTAATCTTGGTTACATTGGCTTTGTTTGTACAGAAGCTTTTCAATTTCATATAATCAAAATAATCCACCCTGTATTTTATAATGCTTTCTAATTCTTGTTTGGTCATAAAGTCTTCCCCTCTCCATAAATCTGACAGGTAAAATATTCCTTGCTTTCTCAGATTACTTACAGTATCAGCCTTTATACCTAGATTATGCACCCATTTAGACTTTATTTTGGTATATGGTGTTAGATAATTGTCTATACCCAGTTTCTGCCATACTATATTCCAAGGGCTTCTGTTTTCTGTAATTCTAAAATGATATGTTACTAGTTTAAGACAATTCCTTCAACTTTCTCCCCGACAGTTTATTTTATGAAAAGAATTATATAAATTTGTAGCACTCTAAAATCCAGAGCTGTTATTGTTATTGGGCAAGTAGGTGGCATTGTGGAGTGCCAGACCTGGAGTTAGAAGGACCTGAGTTCAAATGTGACCTCAGATACATCCTAGCCATGTGTACATGGGTTAATCACTTAACCCTGTTTGGCTCAGTTTCCTCACCTGTAAAACAAGCTGGAGAAGGAAATGGCAAACCACTCTAGTATTTTTGCCAAGAAAACCCCAAATGGGGTCACGGAAAGTCAGACTCAACTTTCCAAATCATCAGTCTGATAGAGAAACATTGCCCTAGGTGCTGGGAAACACACCATCTTACTCCAGAACCTGCTTTAATTCTGTGCTCATGCCCATGTTCTAGGGAAGACTGTACTTTAATGAGACCCTGTCAAGACTTGGAGTGATACTCTCACCATGGACAAAATCCAATATGGATATGCGCTGTTCTGAGTACTGTGGGAAAACTGGTGATGTTGTATCAGGGCATATAGTTTTCTATAGACTTTGAGAGAAGGCAGATAAGATACGTTTTAGCACTATAGATGATGGGATTGGCATTGCATTTGTGAGAGGATTTATTTAAATGTCAGATACTAAAACTGACAGTGCCACATACGCAGAAATAACAGTTAGGTTGAAGCAAAAATGTTTAAGCTCTTGAAGGAAAAGTAGCCATCTAGGAAGAAGATTGGAAATGAAGGAAATCATTCCTAAATGTATTTGGTTAGATCTCATCAATATTTTGACACATTTAGGTAGGCTTCCCTCAAACTCAGTCACACCTCATTAAATCAAATCAAGTGGAGAGAAGTCTGATATGACTCAATAAAAAAACCAGAAAGAAATAAAATGTGTATCGTAGAATATTTTAACAGAATTATAATTTCATTCCTTTACAATATATGCTAGATCGCTTAGCCAAGGCCAATACTGGTGCCTTACATCTGAGGAGACAGCAAATGATCCATCATCATTAGGGCACAAGCTTTGATAAAACGGTATTATGCCTATTCCTACTATCAATTTATTTACATGATTGTTGCTATTTTTGCTTTAGCTATTCAGAATGTTTTGAGCATCTCCCTCTAAATTTCACCAAATTATAAATTATGACCTCTTGCCTAGGATGTATAAGAAGCATCAGCCTAAGGGCCAGCATTGTTGACTTTGGTTGGAGCAAAGTCTGTTTTCTCTGTTGAGCCTCTCCAAGGCAAGTATCATCTTCTTTGAGTTATATTTTGATCATGTAGTTCATCTGCTGATTCTGAAAGGATTGCCAATTTCTCCTACAGTAGCATTGATGGGCTTTAAGATTCCCCACCAAGTAGCCTCTCAGTCATGACCTTTATCTTTTGCTATCCTCCCTCTCCTCCTTTCTATGTAAATCCATTTTTTCCCTCTAAACTTCTATGCCATACTGTTTTCTCTTCCCCTTTTTCGTCAAGGTATATCCCTGCCCTGAAAAATCAATCAAATATCCCTGATGCCTTCCCAGGTCATTTCCACCCCAACTTTCTCCTTACATGACAACTCAACACTTTCTTATGTAATATGATTAATACCATGAGTTACATAATTTATCTGTTTTTAATGTTTTTGTGCCTATGGGTATATATTTAAAATTATATGCAGTGAATAAAACTCCCACACTTAATTGTAAATTCCTTGAAATAGGAAGTTCAGTTCTAGAATATGTTAATTCAGTGCCTACTATAGGGGCCCGAAATTGGCCAAGGTCCTAGACCTTGGTGTCCTGAGACACCAAAAAAAAAAAACAAAAACAGTCCTTGCCCTGGAGGAGCTTACATTCTACTAGGAAACTTTGTTTTCCTTATTCAGTGCTTCCTTACTTAAAGTTGACTTTACATAAGTGCTATTGGCTTGTAATGAAAGGGATTCAGGAGTACTTAATAAAGGTTATTTTGGGAGGAAAATAATTTCATTGGTAACCTAGAAGGCAGAGAGGACGCTGGGGTATATCTAAGGAGGACATACACCATTTATTCCTTTAAGTTGATGTGGATTGTTGTGGCAGCTAAGAGTCTTGAGCTTGATTTTAAAACAAATTGGAAGTAGATGACTCACAAATGGATGATTCAATGAAATTATAGACAAATCTTTTGCCACAGTGCCTGATGTTAATTAAATGTCTGAAGTGGCTGAAGCAGGACTGGGGAAATTGGTGTGTGTGATTCTGAGGCAAGGCCACCACAGGGCCTCCTTCCTGATTTAGACCCCTCAGTTTTTTTAGCATAGAGTAATTGTGAAGGAGGTATAGAGATTGCCTACTAAAAAGGGCTTGACAAATGAAAAATCTGTATAAAGATACACTCTGATTATCAAGTAAGGCAAGGGAAATGTTTGCTGTTTATTGCTTTTGTTTTTTTACTTTTTATAAAGCTGAGACATTAAAATGTTTGATATTTGACTTTTCTTTGTCTCTGCTGGAGCAATTATAACTTAGCTGCTGCTTTTGTCATTCATTTCCTTTCCCTATAATTTCTGTGAGATTCCTCCAGACAGGCATCATCTCCCTTTTGCCCTGCCATAGTCTGCAGGCTTTTAAGTGAATTTGTCTTTTACTAGATGGTCTTTGAAAGTTTAAGTGAAATACTTTCTTTTAAAAAAAATCTTGAACTTCAAAAACACCACCAGAAACAAATATATTCATATCCAAAGTATAACAGGAAGAGAGGATTCTTTGTGAAAACCTCAGCTCTTTGCTGCACACCCTTGCATGGAATATTTTAAATGACTCAGAAGCCTCATGTAACCACCTAAAGGAAAGAGAACTTTAGAACTATCCAAAATGACTCCATAATCACCCCCCAAATTCATGGAAAATGAATGAACAGACTACAGTGAAAAGTAATCTTTAGGAAATGAAAATGTCTCAAGATGGTTATTTGTTGTTGTTGTTGGGACCTGTGATCTGACCTTTATAGGGAGCTCTAGATGAAGAAACTAACAATGTCCCCACCTCACTCCACCCCCAAAAGATGAGAAATCCAACAAAGCAATAGCTTGGAAAGTTGCTTGAGAATTCTTAAAGGTCAGGTTTCTTACCGTGCATCACATTAGTGTTTGTCAAAAACTGGTCCCCAGGTTTAGGTTGGGAACGCAGAGGCATTTCTGGACAATTAAGGCTGCTTTGATACCTGGATGAATTAGTTAAAAAAAACACCATAAGGTGGCTAGGTGGCGCAGTGAGTAGAGTGCTGGCCCTAGAATCAGAAGGACCTGAGTTCGGATCCGGCCTCAGACCCTTAACGCGCACACAAACAAAAAAACCTAGCCATGTGACCTCGGGCAAGCTACTTAACCCCAATTGCCCTCCAAAAAGCAAAAAACAAAACAACAACAAAAAACACTATAAATTCACTCTGGTTTTTTACATTTTAAAGATTTTTTTTTCTTCATTTGTCCAAGACCTGTGATTTCTAACTTTTTAAGGGGCTCTGGGTGAGGAAACTAGCAATAAATAAACAAATAAGTAAAAGATGAGAAACCCAACAAAACAAACATTATAGTCTCAGAGAGGAATTACTGGGTGTTGCTAGAAATGAAGAGATCTAAAGTTAAGAGGAAAGGCTTTCAAATCTTTAAAGATCTGTTGGTATTTGAGTTCTGAGGCACTGTATAACAGGTATATTTACCTTACTAAAGACACTAGTTTTTGGAATAACACCACCAACAAAAACCATCCTAAATAGATCAGATTTCCTTATATTTACCTGAGATGAAAAAATGAAACAAAGAAAGAAGTAAAACACAGAAATGATTCCTTATATAGGAATGGGGATTGGACCTGTAATTTCATTAGTACAGGGAACTTTCAGGTGAGGAAACTCCCTCTACCATTGCAGGACAGCACCTTATGTTCTCAGAGGGTTGCCCAAAGCACAGCAAGGTTGAGAGACTGGCCCAGGGTCACAGAGCCCACATGTGTTATGAATGGGGCATGAACCCAGATTGTTCTGGCTTGAGGCATGCTCTTTATCCACTGCAGTGATCCTAGTTACAGTAACCTCCTTTGTTTTCTTGCTTTGTTTTTATTTTACTAGGGTAAGTAGTTCTAAGTGATATCTAGTTGGAATCTTATCACAAGAGAAGTAAGCATAAAGTGGGCATTCTCAGTCAGTCTTCTACCTTCCCATCACCCTCAGCTGTCACTGAGAAGCACCTCCCAAAGGATTCTACATATCAGGCCATTAAAAAGCAATGATTTTGATGATGATGGTGGTGGCAATGATAATTAGTTTTCTTCTGGTTGATTGTTGATGGTTGATCATGATTGTTGGCATGGAGGGGCTGTTGAGTATCTCTTACTGCAGCTGTTCTCTGGCCTTCCATATGAATCGAAATCTGCTTTGTCAAATTATTTGCTTATATTTATCTCAAGATGAGTGGTTCTAGATGTTCAGCTGCATAGTTCATCCCAGGAAATGGGAAGATTTTTTTTTTAAACCACAAGCACTTTGACAAACCAGTTAGTAAGCATTTATTAAGCTCTTATGTGTCAGGCATTGTGCTAATAAGCACTGGGGCACTTTGACATGGTAGAAATTGTGGGCTGGTAGATTTTTGTTTGAAGCTGCTAGGTAGTATAGTAGATAGAGAGCTGGGCCTGTAGTCAGGAGGACCTGAGTTCACATCTGGCCTCCAACACGTACTGTGTGACCCTGGGTAAGTCACTTATCTGTTTGTCTCAGTTTCCTTATTTGTAAAATGAGCTGAAGAAGGAAATGGCAAACCACTGGTATTTTTGCCAAGAAAAACCCAAAATGTTGTTACAAGGACTCAGACATGACTGAAAAATGACTGACTAGAGTTTTGTTTGGTAATGCCTAAATAAAAATGCCTCCATTTTAGAGTAGTTTATCATTTCTAGGCTTGATTCTGGTGGTTATAAATTGAATGCGGTCATACATTCTCATTTCAGGTTTCTAGAGTTCACTGAATAATACCCCATACCTGCCTCCCAAGTATAGTTTAGGTCTTCAACTTGACTCCTTTCTGCAATATTTAGACTAGATAATATCTGAGGTTCCTTCCAGGCCTAAATCTTGTGATTTAAGCACATGAATTACTGCCCATAAATTTTTTTTCTGTGATAAGCAAAGCAATGGAAGAGGGAAAGAAGATGTTAGAATATCTCTAGTGTGTCACTCAGATCCATTCACACCCTGGCTTGACTCAGCTCAATGCATTATTTATTTATTTATTTTTTGCTTTTTGGAGGGCAACTGGGGTTAAGTAACTTGCCCAAGGTCATGCGGCTAGGGTTTTTGGTTTTTTTTTGTTTGTTTGTTTGTTTGTTTGCATGTGCGTTAAGTGTCTGAGGTCGGAGCCGAACTCAGGTCCTTCTGACTCCAGGGCCGATGCTCTACCCACTGCGCCACCTAGCCGCCCCTGCATTATTTATAAAATGAGAGATAGAGCTATCTAGAAATTCAGTGGCTTCCTTGGGAACTCCTGGGTTCTCCCTCATTGGAGGTCTTTAAGCAGAAGACCATTTGTTAAGGATGTTGCAGAAATCATTCTCGGTCAAGTATATGTTGAGCTGGCTATGAGTATATATGTTTGTGTTCTAAACCCATACCTGTGATTTTGTTGATGTTGATTTGAACTGTGTTGTTTAAATCAATTAGAAATGGCACCACTAATCTCTACATAAAAATATAATGTTATCTTTTATTGTATTTTTATCTATTTTATTAAGTATTTCCCAATAACATTTTATTCTGGTTCAGGCCATACTTGGGAGTGTTGCTGGACTTGTAGGGCCCATAGCCCCCTATTTGACATCCCTGGAATAGATAACTCGTGGTGGGGGGAATCAACTTTACCAAAACACATCTGCAGTGGGTGTACAAGTTGTGGTCTTAGAGAATTCCCTAGTGCATAAGTGGGTACATGACTTGTCCTGAATTACTTATACATCAGAGACAGTTTTTGAAACAAAATCCTTCTGACTTAAGGTCAGGCCTGGCTTTCTGTCCATTGGCCACCTTGAGCCAATTTGTGTGTATGTGTGTTTATTTATAACTCACTTGTTGGATAACTAGTTATCCTTTGAGGCTGGCCTTTTGTAGAGCAATTAATATACTACATCTGCAGTGTTAGAAAGCTATAAGTAATATAAGGATGGGAAAAGTAAACTCATGAGAAGAGAACATTCTTTATTCATTCAATCAATCAGTAAACATGTATTGAGCACCTACTGTGTGCCAAGCACTGTGCTAAGAGCTGGGGATAGGGAAAAAAAAACAAAAGACAGTCACTGCCCAGAGTTTACAGTTCAATGTGGGAGACAACATGCAAAGAAAAGGGTATATACAGGATAAATAGGAAATAATGAACAGAGGAGAGGCACTGGAATTAAGAAGGGTTGGAGAAGATGTCTTATAGAAGGTAGCATTTTAGTTGGGACTTAAAAGGAAGTCAGGGAAGTCAGCAGGCAGAGAGGAGAAAAGTGAGCATTCCAAGAATTGGAGACAGCCAGAAAGAACGCTTGGAGCCAGTAGGTGGAGTGTCTTGGTGGTGGAATGGCAAGGAGTCCAGTATCATTGAATTGAAGAGTGCATGTCAGAGAATAAGGAGGAAAACTGGAAAGGTAGGAAGGGACTAGGTTAGAGCTTTGAATGCCAAACAGAACATTTTGTATTTGATCCTACAATCCATAGGAAGACACTGGAGTTTATTGAATAGGAGGGTGACATGGTCAGACCTGTGCTTTAGTAAATTCACTGTGGTGGCTGAATGGAGGATGGATTGGAGCAGAGCTCTCTTAGAGAAGTCCCAGCAGTAAGCTATTACAACAACTCATGCATGAGGCCTGCACAAGAGTGTTGGCAGTGTCATAGGAGATAAGAAAAATCAAATCTACAGTCCTTGGCAACAGCATGGATATGGGGATATAGCTGGATATAGTTAGGAGTCAAGGGTGACATTGAGATTGTAAGCCTAAAATACTGGGAAAAATGGTGTTGTTTAATAGGGGAGGTAGGAACAGCAAAATGTGTAGGGGGAAAGATAATGAATTCTGTTTTGGACATACTGAATTTAAGATGTCTACTGGACATCCATTTTGAGATGTCAGAAAGGCATTTATTGATGCAAGATTGGAGGTCAGTCTAGAGACTGAGGGAATATAGGTAGATTTTAGAATCATTAGCATAGAGTTGATAATTAAATCAATGGGAACCGATAAGGTCAACACGTAAAGTTATATAGAGTGAGAATACCACTTTACATAGCATTGTAAAGATTTCTTTTTAATCTTTGTAAAGTAATCTAATGGGAAGAATATCATTTAATTTCAGAATATTGTAACTTTGCAATGAACACTTAATTTGATTTTCTTATGGAGTTAACTTTACAGGATATTTCTAAGCTGATCTTGTCTTTCTTGAAAGGCTTCAGCTGAGCACTGGACGTTCTCATCTCTGGAAAAACATTCAGTGCTGAACTGGGTAGAAGTCAAAGCATGGGGTCACACTGGTCAGTGATTGCTGGCTTAATGGCTTAGCCAGGCTGTCGTAGGGGTGTGTTTTTATTACAGCTTTTCTGGAGATCATGCCAGCACCCACATAGACTTTCCAAAAATTGTATTTGACACATCTGTCAACACATTTCATCCTGCACATGTAGAATATTCTCACTTGGGGCATACCAACAGGCCCCAGTCAACGAATAGGGGACAGGGAGTACTTTGATGGAAGAAAGAGGAGGAAGGACATTACCCCGCAGGCCAAATTAGGTATTTGAGTGTTACATGTATCACCACAATGAATGTGATAAGCATTGATTCTCCATATTTATCTCACAACTATAGATATAGTTATAACTAGATCTCATAGCTATAGCTATAATGTAGGAAATGGGTTGACAATATTTCTATTCATGATCTGAAATATCTAATGGATCATACCTAATGGTCCTAGGTGTTGTGAAGATTCTGAAGGAACCTACCTTCACAGACTGCCTGTGAAGTATGGCTTTAGATGACATTAAACACAATGCCTATGAGGATCAGTGGAAGTCTTAAGTCATAGATAATATGAGAAAGAAATGAGAAAGAGGTGGGAGAAAAAGAATAGAAGAAAAGATGGAGGAGTAGATGAAGTTATAGTGGGAAGTAGGTAAGAGCCAAAAAGACTTTCTGCATTTGGAGCCTACTTCATAGGTTGGCTACCCTTGACCTTGGGGAGAAACTTTCATTTGAGCCTAATTAAATTGCAAACTAATTGGGCAAGTGGTGTGTTCATTTCACTCATGGTACTTCACAAATATTCATATGAATAATGATAGAAGATGTTCTGTTTCAAGGCTAATAACAATGACTGAATTGCTTGGAGTTAGAGTCTTGAAAGGGCAGGTGCTCATTTCCACAATCTGGTTGACCTTCTTATTGGCATACCATGTTCGTGACACTGAACTCACAGTCTTCTTGCTCTTCTTTTGTCATATCAGCTAAAATGTTCATAGTCAGCCTAACACCATTGTTCATAGTCAGCCTGTGAAGGTTCTTCAAGGACCTCGACAACCCCTAGGAAGGTGAGACAAACTCATCATTAGATATTTCAGACCATGAAGACACAGCAGAGTGAGTTATTATTTCACTCTCTGGATGAAAGGTAGTTCCCCAATGAATTCACACTTTAACGAAAATGAGATTTTAGGTGTCTTCTTTGTCCATTTATTCAGTTTTCTTAGAAACATAAAATATCTCTCAAGCTACAATTATATTATGTGTGGGTATGTATGTACATACACATATATGTAAAGATATTACTATATGTGAATTTGCATACATATACTATATGTGACTATATATGCATACACTACTGATGCCTGTGTATATGTGTATATATATATATATATATATGTATATACTATTTATCTATTTATTGACATTTATTAACATTTGTTATTAGGTATATCTATTTATTAACATTTGTTAGTTCCATAATAAAATACATTTAGTGTTCATTTCAAAATAGCACATTTTCTTTATGTGTGATTATATATGTGTTTACATATAATTTATAAACAATAATTATGTTGCTATAAGTATGTACATGTGTGCAGTATACCCACCTCTCTTCCTTGTATATAATTTTAAACATATAGACATTTGCATACACACATACTCTCACACACACACACACACACACACACACACACACACACACACACACACACACACACACACACACACACACACACCAAAGACAGAATGGTCTAATGGATAGAGAGTCAGTGTTAGGGTGGGAGTCTGGAAGATTTGGATTTAAAAACCACCTCTTACACAAAGCAGCTGGGTGATCTCAGACAAGCTACTTAACCTTTCACACCCTGCCCCCCCCAACCACACTGTAAGGCTGCACATTGTTGAATATTTGTTAACCTGCATTGATAGTTTTATCACTAGAGTAGCCTACCCCAATGAAATTAAAGATTTGAATTTTATTACATTAAATTCAAAAGTTTTTGCACAAACAAAGCCAATGCAACCAAGATTAGAAGGGAAGCAGAAAACTGGCAAAGAACTTTTATACCCTGTATCTCTGGTAAAGGCCTCATTTCTAAAATATATACAGAACATAGTCAAATCTACAAGAATACAAGTCATTCCCCAGTTGATAAATTATCAAGGGATATGAACAGGAAGTTTTCAGATAAAAAAATTAAAGCTATAACTAGTCATATGAAAAAATGCTCCCAATCGCTATTGATTACAGAAATGCAAATCAAAATAACTCTAAGGTACCACAGCACACCTATCAAATTAGCTAACATGACAAAATAGGAAAATGGTAAATGCTAGAGAAGATTGGGAAACTTGGAACACTAATACGTTGTTGGTAGAGTTGTGAACTGATCCAACCATTCTGGAGGACTATTTGGAACTATGCCTAAAGGGCTATAAAATGTGCATACCCTTTGACCCAGCAGTGCCACTTCTAGGTCTGTATCACAAAGATACAAATGGGGAAAAGACCCACACGTACAAAAATATTTATAGCAGCTCTTTTTGTGATGGTAGAGAATTGGAAAATCAGGTGATGCCCGGGGAATGATTGAACAATTTGTGGTATATGATTTAATGGAATATTATTGTGCTATTAAAAATGATGAGCAGGCAAACTTCAGAAAAACCTGGAAAGACTTATATGAACTGACACTGAGTGAAGGGAGCAGAACCAGGAGAGCATTGTACACAGTTACAACCACATTATGTGATGATTGATTTTGATAGACTTAGCTCTTCTCACCAATGCAAGGATCTAAAACAACTCCAAAAGAGTCATGATAGAAAATGCCATCCATATTCAGAGAAAGAACTGTGGAGTCTGAGTGCAAATTAAAGCATATTATTTGTGCTCTCTCTTTGTTTGTTTGTTTGCTTCTTCTTTCTCATGATTTCTCCCATTGGTTCTAATCTCTTCTTTATAGCAAGACTAATGTGGAAATAAATTTAATATATGAATGTATTTGTAGGACCTATATCAAATTACATGCCTTTTTGGGGTGGAGGGAAGGGGAGAGATAGGGAGAAAAGTTGGAACTCAAAATTTTATAGAAGTGAGTATCAAAAACTAAAACTAAATTAGAACTTTTAAAAAATCTTTTAATTTGAAACACAACCCATTACAATTTTCTCCATCTCTGTGTGTCTGTGTTTCTGTCTGCCTTTCTCTGTGTTTCTCTGTTTCTTTTTCCATCTCTCTGCTTCTGTCTGTCACACACACACACACACACACACACACACACACACACACACACACACCTGCCCACAAATCCCTTCTATAGCATCTGCAACAAGCATTCACAGAACTTTTTAGAGATCTCGGGGACAGAGACCCATATTCTCCCAAGCCAGTTCATTCTACTTTGGGGCAACTCATTTTACAGATAATTCACTAGCTATACACTGTCTGCCAGATGGTATAATGATAGCCAAAAGAAGTTAATTAGATTCCAGAAGTAGTCAGTTTGGACCAGGGAGTGACTTCAATCTGAGGGATTTTGATTTACTGGATAGTGTCACATTCTTACCTGATACTAGGTTTCTATTTGTGCAGAACTCTGGGGAAACATTGCAATACCATTGCTATCAAATGTGCTATTCTATATCTGCAGTTGAAAACTAATGAACCGGGGCAGCTACGTGGCACAGTGAATAGAGCACCAGCCCTAGAGTCAGGACCTACGTTCAAATCCGGCCTCAGACACTTGACATACTTATTAGTCGTGTGACCTTGGGCAAGTCACAACCCCAATTGCCCTCCAAAAATCAAAAAAGAAAAGAAAAAGAAAAGTAATGAACCTGAGATGTGGGTTTCTATTAGAATAAAGGACATTTCTTCACTGGATTATTCTTAACTTCATAGGGCATTTCTGTGACTCATGTTGACTTTGATTCATATGCCTGGCTTTGAAATAGAAATCAGATTAAATACCCTTGTTTTAACTTAATTTTTATCTTACCTTTGCATGATTAATCAGAGTTCAGGGATATATATCTAAATGGCATTCATTCAATTGACTAACTCTTGTAATTCAATTCTCAGTGTTTTCTCTAAGTAGAGAAATTAATTCTCAGATATGTTTTACCCAAACTTGATTTGGATCAAATTAGCCCCTTAATTTGGAAGGCTTTCTCATGGTGGCATTTAATGTTTCAGGAACTGAATTACATAAATGTGGGCTGTGTGTCTACCTCCCTGTTTTCATTTAAACCCCTTTGCTATTTACTCAGTGTTTTCTAGTTCCATGGGTGTCACAGCTGCATCTGATGTGCAATAGAAATTCCACATGTATTGCTAAAGAGACTTTTATTTTTCTAAATATTGTACACAGCATTAAATTAGTTTGTCAGGTTCAAATCTTCCTATAATGGGGCTGAATGATGTTCCCTCATTTCTCCAAAGAAAATTCTCTCTCTCTCTGTCTCTCTCTTTTAATTTCATTCAAAATAAAAAGCATAGGTCTGTCTTTTTGCAGCAAAATAAGACAACAAATCAGTTAAGAAAATACAAAATGTAGACTCTTGAAAATTAAAGAATAATATTTTAGCCAAATTGGTAAAAAACAAAAAATGTGAAGTGAAAAAATGAGCTTTCCTTTCTCATCCATGAACTTTCTTTCTCTCTACTTCTATGGAACTGGAACAATAAGAAAATAGGGATAGATAATCTCTAAGACTTCTTTCAACTATAAAATTCTGTTCAATTTGGTGTGTGTGTGTGTGTGTGTGTGTGTGTGTGTGTGTGTGTGTGTGTGTGTTCTGAGTATCGACTACACACAAAGCATTGTGCTAGATTCTGAGGATGCAAAGGTAAAAAAATGACAAAGTTCTATTCTCAGAGAATTTACCTTCTACCGTGACAGGTGAACAGATGAGTATAATAAAGGATAGTGATAGAACAAAAAGTCTTTGAGCTATGGGGATCAGGGAAACTTACCAAGGAGATGGTGACTGACCTAAACCATCTCTCCCATAAACTTGGGGAACAGTCTTCCCAAAATGCACAAGTTTATGGGGAGAGGAGTGAAAAGAGTGGTCATTAACGTAATGTAATGTAAAGAGTGTTCACAACATTAGTGAGGTTTATGAAGAAACATGTAAATCCCCCAGCAACTGGGCACCACCCATTGGACAGATCAGTAACAAAATTATTCTTCTAGGGCCTGGAAGGGAGAGGCTCTGTTTCTCTAGCAACCCAGTAACAAGGCCCCACTAAACTCTGAAACCCAGTGAAAGCCAGTAGTAAGATCCAGAGCCCCAATACAACAGGCCTGAAGCAGTGTAGGACCAGAGCCCAACTCTCACATAAAAACACCAAGTCACAAAAAAGGCAAAAAAATGAGTAAAAAACAATAAAAAAGAGCCTGTTACTCTTAGAAAGTTACTATATAGAAAGTTAATAGGGAGGATCAAGGCATGAACTTAGAAGAAGACAACAGTGTCAAAATGGCTACACATGAAGCCTTAAAGAAAAAAGTAATTTGGTCTAAGGCCCAAAAAGAATTCCTGAAAGGGCTAAAAAAGGATTTTAAAAAGCAAATTAAAGAAGTAAAAGAAAATTTGGGGAAAGAAATGAGAATAATGCAAGAAAATCATGAGAAAAGAGTCAATAACATGGGAAAACATAGATTAAAACTTACTGAGGAAAATAACTCCCTAAAATATCAAATTGGCTAAATGGAAAAGAAAGTACAAAAGCTCACTGAAGAAAGTAATTCCTTAAAAATTAGAATTGGACAAGTAGAAACAAAACACTCTATGAGATATCAAGATACTATAAACAAAATCAAAAATGTAAAAAAAAAAAGGAGAAAAAATATGAAATTTCTCATTGGAAAAGAAACTGAACTAGAAAATATATCCAGAAGAGATAATATAAGAATTATTAGACTACCTGAAAGCCATGATTTAAAAAAATGTCTGGACAACATCTTTCAAGAAATTATCAAAAAAAACCGGCCTTGATATATTAGAACCAAAGAGTAAAATAGAAATTGGAAGAATCCACCAATCACCACCTGAAAAAGATCGCCAAAATGAAAACTCCCAGAAACATCATAGTCAAATTCCAGAGCTCACAGATCAAGAAGAAAGTATTGAAAGCAGCCAAAAAGAAGCAATTCAAATATTTTGGAGCTACAGTCAGGATTATAAAGGATCTGGCAGCTTCCACATTAAAGAACCAAATAGTTTAGAACAGGGGTGGGGAACCTGTGGCCTTGAGGCTGCATATAGCCTTCTAGGTCCTCAAATGATGCCCTTTGACTAAATCCAGCTGGATGGTATCCTCGAGGCCACAGGTTCTTCACCCCTTGCTTGGAATATGATATACCAGAAAACAAAGAAGTTAGGATTACAAGCAAGAATCACCTGCCCACCAAAATTGAATATAATCTTTCAGAGGAAAAATGAATATTTAATGAAATAGAGGGTTTTCAAGTACTTGTAATTAAGAGACCAGAGCTGAATAAAAAATTTTACCTCCAGATGAAAGACTCAAGGAAAACATAAAAAGATAAAAAAGAAACAGGAAAGAGAAAACATAAGAAATTTCATAAGGTTAAACTGTTTATATTTCTATATGGCATGATAACATTTGTAATTCTTTAATAACTTTATTACTGTAAGAGCAGTTAGGAGCAGGTGTAGACAGAGGGTGTGGATATATGGTGACTTTATGGGATGATACCCCCCAAAACAAAACAAAGGCGTGAGAAAGAAAACTGCACTGGAAAAAAGAGGAGGAGAGTAACTGGTGTAGATTATCGCACATAAAAGAAGTATGAAAAAGCAATCTTAATAAAGGGGGAAATGGTGTGGTGGGGTGTGGGCAGAGCTTAAACCTTACTCTGATCAAAATTGGCTCAAATAAGGCACTTAGCCTATAAGGAAGTAAAAAGGGACTGACTAGGATAGAAAGGGGAGGGAGAAGGGAGATTGATAAACGGGAGGGTTTATTGAGGAGGGCAGTGATCCAAAGTAAAACACTTGTGAGGAGGCAAAGTGTGGAGGTAAGAGAGGGGGGAATAAACAAGCAAAAAATAGCATGGAGGAAAATATATAGTTATCATAACTATAAATATAAATGGGATGAACTCACTGATAAAATAGAAGCAGATAGCAGAATAGATTAAAAACCAGAATCCTATAATATATTGTTTAAAAGAAACACATTTGAAACAGACAGTTACACACAGGGTAAAAGTAAGGGATTGGTATATAATCTGTTATGCTTTAGCTGAGGCAAAGAAAGCAGGAGTAGCAATCATGATCTCAAAAGTAAAAGCAAAAAATAGATCTGATTAAGAGAGATAAAGAAGGAAACTATATCTTGCAGAAATGTATCATAGGCAACGAAGCCATATCAATACTAAACATATATGCACCAAATCTAAATTTTTGAAGAAATTGAATGTTAGAGGTGGAGCCAAGATGGTGGAGTAGAAACAGCACTTCCAATGTGCTACCCCCCACACCACTTCCAAACAATGTAAAAGGTGGACTCTGAGCAATTTATTGAGCTCCAGCACCCATAGAACGACACAGAGAAGTTAACCTCCCGCTGAGGACAGCCCAGCAGCCCTGCAGGGAGCGGCTAGCGCAGCACAGCACAACGCTTTGGGAGCCGAGCTCAATGCTCTGGGAGCTGAGCCCAGGCCTACCTGTACCATAGTTTTAGCCAGGGTGGCCAGGCCAGCAGCTGGTTGGAGGGACCCCAGAACACCAGAAGCTGTGGCTATTCCAGAATTATAAACACAGATGTGCTTAGGACAAAGTGAGAGGTTAGTGCCCTGTGGACTTTGGGACCAGTACTTGGGGAACGTGTTGGCTTCCTCCCCTGGGGGCAAGAAGCAGCTGAGGAGCCATGTCACAGAAGCCATTTTACAGCTTCAGTGGCAGCTTCAGCCCCTGGTCTGCGAACTGTAGGGAGATCCAGCAATCAGTCTGGGGGTTAATCACTCTTGCTTTAACATGCTTGGATCTGGATTGTGGTCTGGGGTGGAGGTCTGGGGTGGATATCCAGCTTGCCAGAGCGTATGGAGGCTTTACAAAGGCCACCCAACTAATACCTCTGGAAGTTGTGAAGACCCCAACGTTTGGGACACAAGCTCCCCTGTCTGGTGGCAGAGTCCTACTGTGGCAACAAGCCCAAAAATCAAGTAACTAAGTGGCAACATGCCTAGGCAAAGGAAACAAAATAAACAGGAAAATGCAACATAAACAATTGAATGTTACAGGAGATGATAAATAATGAAACTAGACTAGTGGGGGACATCAACTTCCTCCTCTCTGAAGTAGAAATCTAACCAAAAAATAATCAAGAAAGAAGTCAAGGAGGTGAATAAAATTCTAGAAAAGCTAGATATGATGGATCTCTGGAGAAAAATGGGAATAGACAGGAATATGCCTTTTCTCAGCAGTATATGGCACCTAAACAAAAATTGACTGTGTAGTAGGACATAAAAGCATCACAACCAAATGCAGAAAAGCAAGTAGACTAAACTCATCCTTTTCAGAGCATGATGCAATAAAAATTACATTCAACATTGGACAATGGAAAGAGAGATTATATTAAAAGGCCATAATAATCTAGTAAATTATAAACCCAGAGATCTGAGCTTTTGGAACAAAAATTCATCATTTGACAAAAACTGCTGAGAAGCAGAACTGCTGGCAGAAACCATCTCACATCATATTCCAAGATAAGGTCAAAATGGGTATATGATTTATACCTGAAGGGTGATACCATAAGCAAATTAAGAAAGCAGGGAATAATTTATCTATCAGATTTATGGATAAGAGAAGAATTTAGAACCAAAGAATATATAGAGAGCTTTACAAACTGTAAAATAGATCATTTTAATTAGATAAATTTTAAAAGTTTTTGCACAAAAAATCCTAATGCAACTAAAATTATAAGGAAAGTTAGAAAACTGAGGAAAATATTTTCGACAAGCATCTCAGATAAAGGCCTCATTTCTCAAAGATAGAGAGAACTGAATCAAATTTATAAGAAAACAAATAAACAAAAAAAAACCACTTCACCATGCATCACTTCATGTAAGCCTTTCCAGGTTTGTTTTTTTTTTCTGAAATCATCTTGCTTGTCGTTTCTTACAGAACAACAATATTTAATTGTAATTATATACTACAGCTTGTTTAGTTATTCCCCAATCAATGGGCATCCCACTGATTTCCAATTCTTAGCCACCACAAAAAGAGCTACTATTAGTATTTTTGTGCAATTAGGTGCTCTCCCCATTTTTGGATGCCTATGGAATGTAGACCTAGCAGTGATATTGCTGGATCAAATAGTATGCAAAGTAGTTTTATAGCCCTTTGGGCATAGTTTGATATTGCTCTCCAAAATAATTGGATCAGTTAACGATTCCACCAACAGTACATTAGCATGTACCAGTTTTCCTATATCCACTCCAACATCTATTTACTCTTTTTGTCATATTAGCCACTCTGATAGCTGTGAGGTGGTACCTTGGAGTTTTCATTTCCATTTCTCTTATCAGTAGTGATTTAAAGCATTTTTTCATATGACTATAGATAATTTGATTTCTTTGTCTGAAAATTGCCTCTTCCTTTGACCATTTGTCAATATGGACATAATCCTGGGTTGTTGGAAGCTTTGCTAGTAAATCTATCCAGGTTCCATCACAAGATTAACTATATAGGTTCAAAGAGGGCATTAACTGAAGGTTGATCACCAGATGGTGAATTTTGACCATAGCAACCTCATGAAACCATATACTAAGGAGTACAGAGGTTGTTTGTAGCAGTTTTAGACGCTGGTGGGGAGGGGCCATCTTAGTTGTAGGTATTCCTTCTTTACACTCAACCTAGAACTCTCTATTCCACCATTGAACTTGATTTCATTTTTATAGGCGAAGTTTCAGTGAGGAAATTCTCTACTCTGGTAGATTGGACCCTATTCTCTATCTTAAAGTCTTAAAAAGTTGCTGGGGCCACTGAGAGTGAAACAGACTTGCCCAAGATCACACGTGTAGTATACCTCACAGGCAGGGCTTGAAACCAGACTTCCCTAACTCTAAGGTCAGCTTTCTATTCACTAAATTATTCTGCTCCTCTTTTTATATATGTATGTGTTTTTATTGCCTGAGAGTTTATAAGATAAACCCTAACACTAACCAGCTGTGGATAATTGCCAAGTCATCCTAGCACCAGCTTTCTCATCTGTAAAATAAGTGGATTGTACAAGATGATCTCAAAGTTCATTTCTAAAGGCAGTTCTCAGAGGAAGTTTTATATCCCTTAGTGCATACTTAATTAAAGCAGAGAGAAGGGAGGTCAATGAATTGGACATGCAATTGAAAAAGGTAGAAAAAGAACAAATTGAAAATCCCCAATTTAGTACTAAATTAGAAATATTGAAAACCAAAGCTGAAATGAATAAAATTGAAATTAAGAAAACTATTGAATTAATAAATAAAACTAAGAGCTGGTTTTATGAAAAAATAAACAAAATTGATAGACCCTTAGTCAATATGATAAAAAAAGAAAGAAGAAAACCAAATTATGAGTATCAAAAATAAAAAGGATGAATCTACCTCCAATGAAGAGGAAGTCAAAAAAATAATGAGGAATTATTTTTCCCAATTGTATGCACATAAATATGACAATCTTAGTGAAATGGATGAATATTTACAAAATCACAAGTTGCCCAGATTAACTGAAGAGGAAATGAATTACCTAAATAACCCCATCTCAGAAAAAGAAATCAAACAAGCCATCAATGAACTCCCTAGGAAAAAATCTCCAGGGCCAGATGGGTTTACTAGTGAATTATATCAAACATTTAAAGAACAATTGATTCCAATACTCTACAAACTATTTGGGAAAATTAGTGAAGAAGGAGTCCTACCAAACTCTTTCTATGACACAAATATGGTACTGATTCCTAAATCAGGAAGAGATAAAACAGAGAAAGAAAATTATAGACCAATTTCCCTCATGAATTTAGATGCAAAAATTCTAAATAAAATATTAGCCAAAAGACTCCAACAACTTATCAAAAAAATAATACACTCTGATCAGGTAGGATTCATTCCAGGAATGCAAGGATGGTTTAATATTAGGAAAACCATCAGTATAATTGAGCACATCAACAATAAAACTAGCAGAAACCACATGATCATCTCAATAGATGCAGAAAAGGCTTTTGACAAAGTACAACACCCATTCCTATTAAAAACACTAGAAAGCATAGGAATAAATGGAGCCTTCCTTAAAATAGTTGATAGCATCTATTTAAAACCATCAGCAAGTATTGTATGCAATGGGGATAAACTAGAAGCCTTTCCAATAAGATGAGGAGTGAAACAAGGGTGTCCACTATCACCCCTCTTATTCAATCTGGTACTAGAAACACTAGCAGTAGCAATTAGAGAAGAAAAAGAAATCAAAGGAATCAAATTAGGCAAAGAAGTGACCAAGCTATCACTCTTTGCAGATGATACGATGATATACTTAGAGAACCCTAGAGAATCAAGTAAAAAACTACTTGAGACAATAAATAAATTTGGCAAAGTTGCAGGATATAAAATAAACCCACATAAATCCTCAGCATTCCTGTACATCTCTAATAAAATTCAACAGCAAGAGATAGAAAGAGAAATCCCATTTAAAGTCACTGTAGACATTATAAAATATTTGAGAATCTACTTGCCAAAACAAACCCAGAATCTATATGATCACAACTACAAAACATTTCTCACACAAATAAAATCAGATCTAAATAGATGGAAAAATATCAATTGCTCATGGCTGGGTCGAGCTAATATAATAAAAATGACAATTTTACCCAAACTAAATTATATATTTAGTGCCATACCAATCAATTTACCAAAAAACTACTTTGTAGAGTTAGACAAAATAATAACAAAATTTATTTGGAAAAACAAACGGTCTAGAATATCAAGGGAATTAATGAAAAGAAATGCTAGGGAAGGTGGACTAGCTATGCCAGATCTTAATCTGTATTATACAGCAGCAGTCATCAAAACTGCTTGGTACTGGCAGAGGTGTAGAATAGAGGATCAATGGAATAGATTAGGTGCAGGAGACCCAGCAGTTAATGAATATAGTAATCTATTGTTTGATAAACCCAAAGACCCCAGTTTTTTGGGATAAGAGTGCACTATTTGACAAAAACTGCTGGGAAAACTGGAATACAGTATGGCAGAAACTGGGTATAGACCATTATCTAACACCATATACCAAAATCAAGTCTAAATGGGTGCATGATCTAGGTGTAAAGGATGATGCTGTAAGCAATTTGGGAAAGCAAGGAATAGTTTACCTGACAGATTGGTGGAAAGGGGAAGACTTTAGGACCAAACAAGAATTAGAGAGCATTATAAAATGCAAAATGGATAATTTTGATTACATTAAATTGAAAAGCTTCTGTACAAACAAAGCCAATGTAACCAAGATCAAGAGGGAGGTGGGAAATTGGGAAAGAATTTTTACAACTTGTGTCTCTGATAAAGGACTCATCTCTAAAATTTATAGAGAATTGAGCCAAATCTGTATGAATGCAAGTCATTCCCCAATTGATAAATGGTCAAAGGATATGAACAGGCAGTTTTCAGAGAAAGAAATTAAAGATATCTATAAGCATATGAAGAAATGCTCTAAATCACTATTAATTAGAGAACTGCAAATCAAAACAACTCTGAGATACCACATCCCTCCAGTCAGATTGGCTACGATGACAAAACAAGAAAGTGACAAATGCTGGAGAGGATGTGGACAAATTGGAACACTAATACATTGCTGGTGGAGTTGTGAACTTATCCAACCATTCTGGAGAGCAATCTGGAATTATGCCCAAAGGACTATAAATAATTTCATACCCTTTGACCCAACAATACCACTTCTAGGATTATATCCCAAAGAGATCACAGAAGTGGGAAAAAGACCCATATGTACAAAAATATTTATAGCAGCCCTTTTTGTAGTTGCAAAGAATTGGAAACTAAAGGGGTGCCCACCAATTGGGGAATGGCTAAACAAGTTGTGGTATATGAATGTAATGGAATATCATTGTGCTATAAGAAACGAGGAGGTGACGGATTTCATAATTACCTGGAGAGACTTATACAAACTGATGCTGAGTGAGAAGAGTAGAATCAGAACAGATTTGTATACAATCACAGACATACCATATCTGTGATGACCAATTATGTGTTGGTTTTTTTTTTTTTTTTTTTGAGGGCAATTGGGGTTAAGTAACTTGCCCAAGGTAACACAGCTAGGTCTTTTTGTTTGTGTGTATGATAAGTGTCTGAGACCAGATCCGAACTCAGGTCCTTCTGACTCCAGGGCTGACACTCTACTCACTGCGCCACCTAGCCGCCCCCATGTAATGACCAATTATGACAGACTGGACTCTTTTCAGCAAAGCAGTGATATAAGTCAATCCCGAAAGACTCAAGAAAGAGAGAAATGCGCCATCCAGAGATATAACTAGAAAGAACTGAGCCTGAATCCTGGTGGAAGCAAACTAAATGATCTTTTTCTTTTCATTGTTTGGTTTTATTTCTTCTTTACCAGCTTTCATCCCACCTAGTACAATACGCCTTTGCATTTGGACTAATGATATGAATGTATTTGCAGATCCTATACTGAACTATATGCTGTCGTGGGGTGAGGGGGGAGGGAAATAAAGGAAATTTGAAAATCAAGGAACTATGGAATTGAATCTTGTTAACTGAAACTAAACTAATAAATTAAATTTAAAAAAAGAAAAGAAAATGATGGACCATTTAGGATTTAGAATATATGCTCCCTGAGGTCAGATACTCTCATTTCTGTCTTTATATTCCTCCATACCTTGCACAGCACATTTATTGTATACAGTAGGCACTTAATAAATATTTGTGGAATTGACAGTATTTCCCTTATAAATAGAATTTCTAAGAACATTACCATAATTAATCAGGACATGGCAGCTCTATTTTCCCTCCAGACTAGGGACCATTTTTGTATCATGGACCCCTTTGTCAATCTTGTGAAACCTATAGACCCCTCAGAATAAATTTTAATGCATAAAATAAAATACATGATATTATGATGGAAAGAAATGAATTGAAATGCAGTCATTAAATTATTATTATTATTATTATTATTTTGCTTTTTGGAAGGCAATTGGGGTTGTGACTTGCCCAAAGTCACACAGCTAGTAAGTTCAAAGTATTTTTAAAACATTTATGAGCTCCAAGTTAAAAAAAACTATTCTTGAATAATCACCAATAAAATGAGAGTATTCAGAATTGTTTCTTGGAAGTTTTAACTTCCATTAACACCATTCTTGCTGCTATTTGCATTTAATCAGACTCTATTCCTTTTCAATGCCTGTAGTTTTGAAATATTTAATAGCCTTGCTTATTCTCTTGGTCTAATTATAGTTGAAAATATTGAGATTAATTTAGTCAAGATAAAAAGATTAAGAAAATATCATGAAATCACTGTATATTACCACCCTTGATTTATATACTTTTTAAGAACAATTGGGGGTGAGAGATTGGGAAAATAATCCTTTTTTATTCATGTGTATAATGGTACATCAGATGCATGAGAGAAGTTTGGCAATCCTTGCATTACTTAATCCTTTGTCCCTAAACTTCATCATGTGCCCCTCAACAATATTTATAGACCTAAATCCTCATGTACAATTGAAATAATTAAGAATATAGACATATGTGACTAATAAAAAAGTGCGTACAGTGCAAACAAAATCTTTTGAGTTCCCTTATTTGACATTATTTTCTCCACCTAATTAAACTTTACATAACCTAGATTCTTTCCAAAAATAGAAATAACTTTTTTGGTTTGTCCTTGGTACTGTTTCATGCTTGCTTGTACGGTCACATTGCTTTTCTTTGATAATAAGTTTTTATTGGAGCAGATTCCCTTATCTGAACTTGAACAATAGCCTAAATTTTTATAACAACTTTCAAGGGATGCTAATGCCATGCCCGGCCTTTGCCATGGCCTGTTGAATTAAATGCTATATTACTTGTACTCTACATTAACAAGACTGATAATGGAGAAGTGTGGGTAAGGAGCAGTAGAAATTCACCAGCCTTTGGCTCCATTCTGGTGGTACCTTCACATCTTTTCTTCTAGCTCCCTTCTTAATTCTTTGCAATCTAACTTTCTGACTAATCATACAACTTAAAACTTTGTCTCCAAATTTATCAGGGATCTCTGAATTGCCAAATCTAATGACTGTTTTTCTGTCCTCATCCTTTTTTACCTCTTTAGTTTCTGACACTATTGATCACCTTCTTCTCCTGAATACTCTCTCCTTTATAGGTTTTTGAGATGCTCTTCTGTCTTGATTCTCTTCTACATACCCAACCACTTCTCAGTCTCCTTTGTGGTATCCTCATCTAGGGGACACCTATTAGTTATAGAAGTCGTATAAGCTTCTATCCTTTGCCCTTTTCTTGTTTCCCTATAGATCCAATTATCAGCTCAGATAATTGCCATTATTTCTAGCCCTAGTCTCTGCTCAGTAACAGGCTTCCTTTACTACTTATCTTTTGGACATCTTGAACTAGTCGCCTCCTATACATCTCAAACTCAACATATCTGAAACTCTTTATTATCTTTTCCCCAAAGATTCTTTATTCTCAACTTTTCTATAACTTTCAAAGCATTACCATCTTCCTTATCACCCTCAGTCATAATCTTGGTGTCATTTGGACCCCTCCCTCTTACTCCTTACATCCAAGCTCTTAATACATCTCTTGTTTCTTCTGTTGTAACATCCCCAGTATATGCCCCCTTCTCTATTTTATGAACTCATGCAAGGTAAAGTGTGTAGAATCAGATCATTGTACAAGTAAGACTGTTACTGTAAGGATGATCAACTGTGAAAGATGCAGCTACTCTGATTAAGACAATGATTAAAGATAATTTCAAATGATTCATCATGAAAAATACTATCTACCTCGAAAGAGAGAACTGATAAACTCTGGAGTGCAGATTAAAGCATACCTTTTTAAACTTTGTTTTTCCTGGTTGTCGTTTTTTTGGTCTGTGTTTTCTTTTGCAACATAACTAATATGGAAATATGTTTTGCGTGGCTTCACATGTATAATCAGTATCAAGTTACTTGCAGGTGAAAGGGCAGGTGAAGCTAGAGGCAGGGAGAAAATTTGGAATTAAAAATTAAAAAAAAATAATGCTAGTTTTTTACATGTAACTAGGAAATATTTAGTGAAATAAAGAAAGCTGTATTTCTAAAAATATGCCCCCTTACCTCCACTCAGATAGCGATCCAGGCCATTTAAAACCTTCCTTACCTTTTGCAGTCACCTTCTAATTGGTCTCCTCCCTTCCTTAAGTCTCTTGCCATTCTAATCCATTCCATTCAGCTGCCAAAAGTGATTTTCCTAAAGTGTTAGTCTGACCATTCAGAATTCAGATTTGCTGAGGTCATGAAACTCTTCTGCACCGTGTTAATGCACTGGCACAGCAATCTTTACTTACTCTTAGTATACTCCAGTGACTCCTTATTACATCTAGGATAAAATGATGAGTCCTTTGTTGGGACTTCTTCAGAACTGGCACCCTTGCTTACCTTTCCAGTTTACTCCTTTCATGAACTTTAATATTCAGCTACATTGATCGCCTTATTATTCCTTACACACAATCTGTCTCCTGGCTCTGTGCCTTTTTGTTGGTTGGCCCTCATTCCTGGAATGCTCTTCATCTCCAGTTCTTCACATTTCCAACTTTCTCCAAGACCCAGCTTCAGTCCTACCTTGTACCAGAGGTATTTCCTGGTCTTCCCCCGTGACAGTACCTTCTGTGTTTAGCATAGTGATAAATACATAGTAAGCTTTTAATAAATGCTTTTTGACTGACTGAATTCTAATGGAAAATCCAGTGTTAAATGCACAAACTAATGTTGACTTTTTCCTTCATTTTCCCTGAGAAGAATTTTTGATCTTATAATTGTTTTAGGTTTGAGTATTTTTTAAGAATAACTTTCACTTTTTCCCTAAGGATTTAGATTTATAAGCTATTAAATTTTATCTCTCGTCCTGAAACAAAGGATAAAGAGAAATCTTTAAAAGTTGTTGATATCAACTGACTGACTGTTATAACTCCTCTTTTAGATAAGTTTTTTGTTTCTTTTTATTTTCTTTTTAATTTATGGGATAAAACAAGCATTTCCATAACAGTACAATAAAAAAAGATTATTGCACATGAAACTGCAAATCTACTTTGCAGAACTTGCTGTTCCTTTCAAATATGCAACAAAATTATCATGTAGATCTCTTTTTGTCTTCCCTTTCATCCCCCTTCCAAGATGGCTACCATTAGAAATAAATAGGCACATGTATGCAAAATTATTCTGCACATATTTCTCTTTTTCATTTCTTTCTCTAGATGCAGACAGTGTCTTTCTTCATATGTCCTTTATAATTAATTTGGGTATTTATAATAATCAAAATAACTAATTCACTCAAATTTATTCTTAAAACAATATTGCTGTTACTGTATACAATGTTCTCTTGGTTCTGATCATTTAGCTCTTCATTATTCCATAATTTAGATAGTTTTCTGCTTCTTGGCAACTTATTATTTAAGTCATCTTTCAGAGATGATTGCAGTATTTTTTGGACCTTTAGAGATGAAGATTCCACAAATGTGGCAGCCTGTTTTAGAGATTTAATTCTTCTATCCAACAGGACAGTGATGAGCTGCTGAAAATTACACTTATCTGGTATCCGTCCACCAGCTGTGTCATTGAGATCAGATAGACGCATTCAGAATTCAGATTTGCTGAGGTCATGAAACTCTTCTGTACCGTGTTAATGCACTGGCACAGCAATCTTTACTTTTTTCTTGACCCTGCAACTGGTCTCAATAAGGAAAGGGAAGAGAAGAGAGTTAAGTGTTTACATAACCTCTGCTACATACCAGGCACTCCACTAAGCATGCTTTACAAATAATATCCCACTTAATCCGCACAACAACGCTGCAATGTAGGTACTATTATTATCCTCACTTGACAGCTGAGATAGCTGAGGCAAACAGAGGCTAAGTGACTGCCCAGAATCATTCAGCTAATTAGAGTCTTAGGCCAGATTTGACCTCAGCTCTTCCCAACATCACGCCCAGCCCTCTATCCTCTGCATCACCAGCTGCCTTATAAATGGGATCAGTATTTCAATGAGCCCCCCCCCCAAAATTTTGAATTTATGAAACAGTTGAAAATTCAATCTTATAGGCTGTCTTTCTAAATGGATAATTTAGTGTCCTATGAAATGGAAACCAAAGTGTTATTCAACTTCATCTCAGCTAAAACCAAAGAGGTCTTTACGCAAAAATTGGACAACTGTACTTGTTAGGGTAAAAGGCCTTTTTACTGATATTCTGTGATGCTGTGATTCTATGGGCATTTAAAGCTAGAGCAGTCTATAGAAAAGCTCTTATTCAAACCCCTCATGTTATTTTATTTTATTTTATTGTTTATGTTTTAATGATGCCTTTTTAATACTACATAGATATAAACCAGATCTATATAGCTTTCCATGTCAAAAAGAAAAACAGTTAAGCAAAACAAATCAGTATAATGACCACGTGTTATCACTGTATGCAGCTTCCAGCACCCATCATCCCCACCTCTCTATTGAAGACAGGGAAGTTTGTTTTATCATCTCTCTTTTAGAACAAGTATTGGTCATGCATGGCCTTTAAACTGAGTTCAGCTATTCTGTAGTGTCCTCTTCATTTGTATTATTGTAGTCATATGTGTCTTCTCCTAGACTCATCTTATTTGCTCTGCTTCAGTGTGTTTTTATACTCCCATGTTTACACCACATTCATTTTTCCTTAATATCTACCTCAACAATCTGTCCATCCCCTTACCTTCCACTGAACCTGCTCATGTAACAAATAAAATCATTTAGGTAAAACCAACCAACCCAAGGACTGGTCTGACATTCCTGCCTTTCAGTGTTGTTTTTGTTTGTGTTGTTTTATAATTGTCTATATTCTTCCCCTAGAACTGCTTACTTCAATTTGAACTAGTTCATACATGTTTCCTTTTATTTGCCACTTCTTATACAATACAATATTCCATTGCATTCGTATGCCACAGTTTGCTCAGCCAATTCCCAGTTAATAGACAACTATTTTCTCTCTAACTTTTGGCTGACACAAAAAGTAGTGCTGAGAATATTTTGGTATATTTAGGACTTTTTATTCTTTCTTTGACCTTCTTGGGGCCAACACTCTTATTAGAATTAGGAGGTTAAATGACTTTCCCATAGGCACAGAAGCAGCAAGTAGTTCAAATCCATTTCTTTAAACTCCAGATATAATGTTCTTTCCAATATGAAGTGCTTCCTCATATGCTGATTCTGTCTTGATCTCTATTGCCTGCCCCTCTCTCATGTGAAGAAACTAAGTTAGTCTTATGCCAGCTGCATATAAGCCATGGATGCTGATTCCTATCACTTCATATGGGTCCTTGAGAAATTTGCAGATTCATGTTTTTTTTCCTAATATTTTAAATGCCCACCTTAAAGGACACATATGTAATGACCAGGTTTTTCTTTTTTTTCCTTAAAGAAAGAGCACATAATGTTTTCTGTTCTGAAGAAGTTCTTCTTACCTTCAGTGAACTCTCAAAAATAATGCCAGAAATTTCACAATAACATTTCAGCTCCCAATGAACATCAGTGTGCACTGTAGGTTTACTATATCTAACTTTTCAGAGTACTCGACTGCTTTCTTTCTTGTCTAGCTTGCTTTTGATCCTTCAATTGCAAGTGATACTTAGATTAAGTAGTAATAGTATATCTTTTCAGTTAACACAAAAGTTAAAGAAAGTTAAAGTTGTATATGTAAAAATCCCTGTAGTATGTTCAGAAGCCTCCTTCTCTTGTCAGTAGAAGGATCATTTTCCTTAGTCTTCACTTTTGTCTTTTATGATAAAAGAATACTTTTGATCACCATTTATATATTTTGAAAGCTCTCTCTCTGTCTCTCTCTGTCTCTGTCTCTGCCTCTTTCTCTCTGTCTCTACCTCTTTCTCTCTCTCCCTCCCCCCTTCTCCTCTTTCTTTCCCTTTCTTTGTCTAGCTTCTCCCCTCCCGTCCTCAATAATAACATGACTTTTTGTGCCTTTAATTGTTTTCCCTTTCCTCTAGAGTTGTCTAAATGATTTTTGCTTTCTTGTGATGGACATCTTTTCCTTAACAATTTTCCAGAGAACTAACATACTTTCTCTTGTATTCATGTTTTAATGTTTTGTTTGTAGCTAGTGATGAATTGAAAGGAATTGCATGTTAATCCTTGGTTAAGATTTAACTATCTCCCTAGGGTGTTGTGACAACTACTTCGTAAGCACTTGAGATTTATAAACTATCTTGAGTTTTTTTTTAAAGGAAAAGTAATAATCCAATGTGAAAATAGTTGTCTAGCTCAGCTTCTGATATGGTCATTGGAGGGAGTATCCACTTTGATGAGCTCACAGAAAAGACCACAGATCTTAGAAGGGTTTCCTGATCTTTCTATATGTCATCTCAATGCCTTCTAATTTTCCAGATTCATGTCATTCTTCTTTAGGGTTTGAATATGTGTGATGGCATAGACCAACTAAAAGGTCGTCAGAAAAGTATGTTGTAGATTTAGATTTGTAAGTAATGCTCTTCAGTCATCTTTATGTGTAATGGAAATGCAGATTTAAAGATCTTCCCTGCCCCTAGCTTAAGTGCACCTGGAGCTTGTGGTGGGAGGCTTGTTTTTCAGGAAAGCCCACACCTTGATACTTTGTGATTGGGCAGTGGGTCAAGGAGGTTGTTACAATCTTTGAGCCAGGAGAAGGCTATATAAACTCTGATGAGGGGCTTTGCTTTGGGGCTCACTTTGAGAAGTGTTGTGTGATTTGACCAGATGAGACTCTGGGAAGCCGTTGTTGAGAGCCCCCCGGCTTTGAAAACCCAGATGTTGATGCTTCCCTCTCTGGTAACTGTGATTTGGTATTGATATAATGGTTGGACAGTTTGGAAGCCTGTCTGTTTGATCTGTAAGTTCTGTAACTCTGAAGTTTGGGGTGCTGACCTTTTCCCCTGAACTAGGTAATGTGTGTTTGTTTGATTAAAGTAAGCTTGTTAACCCATTTTGAGTTGCTTTCCTTTACAAAAGCAGATCTAAGAACCTGTGTTGGCAGTCACCCTGGGGATATTGGGGTGCTTGCTGCTACATTATGTCATGTAATTTTGTTTGTTTCCAAATTTTCTGCATATGTTCCTTCCCTTAGTGTTAATGCCAATTTGGGCCATGCCTACACAAAATCAAATGCTTAATAAAAAGTGAGGTGGGGGGCAATTATTTGAATAATTACATCATGTAGACTGAGCTTCCTTCATGAAATTTTAAACTGCATTTATTAACTTTTTTCTGACCCTCATATACTTAGTCCCTGTAGTCCTCTTTTACTGCAATCTCTCTCAATTATTCCTTGCCTCAGTCCTATTTCTGGTCTTTTTAGGTATTGTCCAGGTTGTCCTTGAGCACCCCCTGCTGTTTGCTGTTATAATTTTTTTCTTGAAGTTGCTGCTGACCAGATGAATTCTAAAATGATAGCATGTCAAAGGAAGAGACCTTAGCCAAAAAATGCATTATTTTACTCACAGATTTATTACAACAAATGAAAAAAAAACCCTAACATTAGGGCATAAGGGCAAACTTTAAATTCTTCAAATAAAAGTCATAGCTTTAGTACTGCTTATTGATTTTATCATAAAAGCATAGTTGCATTACTTTAATGGAAGAACATTTTAAAATCTTGAAAAATTCATCACAAATTTATGTCTTGTTTTTCTCAACAGGGCTATAAGTTTATGGACTGTGGCCTTTCCTCATTTTTATTTATATCCCCCACAGTATCTGTCACAGTGCCTTATAAGAAGTAGGCTGGTACTCTGTCAGTATGTTTCCAATTTTTAAAAAAAAATTCAAAAGTATTTGTTTGCTTGTTTTGCTATCATATAACTGCAAATTTAGTCAACTCTGCATTGAAGCCCCTCAAACAAAGTCTGGATGATCAGTTGTAAGGATGTTTCATGGAGAAAAATGGCTTGTCTTTTGTTTTTTATTGTGGGTTGGACCCAATGGCCATTGGTGCCAACTCTGCAGTTTTGTGATTCTGTGATTGTGGGGAGCATACCTGAAGTGACTGAAAACACATTATTTTGTGCTTATTCCAGTCATCTTTTTTATGATGTAAGGTTTTTTCTGAACTCTGGTACAATGGAAACTGCCAATTTTTTTTTTTTTGCTTTTTGGGGGGCAATTGGGGTTAAGTGACTTGCCCAAGGTCACATGGCTAGTTGTGTGTGTGTGTGTGTGTGTGTGTGTGTGTGTGTGTGTGTGTGTGTGTTAAATGTCTGAGGCCAGATTTGAACTGAGGTCCTCCTGACTCCAGGGCCGGTGCTCTATTCACTGTGCCACCTAGCTGCCCCAAAAACTTCTTTAATGTTCTTAACTTGAGGTCCTTGAACATTATTTTTTAAAAGTATTTTGATAAGTATTTCAATACAATTGGTTTTCTTTGTACTTATATACATTTTATTTTAGACATCTTGGAGAAGGGGCATATGTTTCACTAGACTGCCAAAGGGGTTTATAGTACAAAAAAAGGTTAAGAACCCTAGCTTCAGTGGGACCTGGCCAGCATTCAGAAGCTGTATAAGGCTCACAAATTACCAAGAAGCAAGAAACTACCAGCTCAGGAAAAAAAAAAAAAAGTAAAGTTTCACATTGGTTTCCCGACTTTTTAACATGTGCTGCTTCAGGAACTGAAAAGTCTTTTCCTTCCTTGTCAGTGCTAATTTCCTTGACATTCACTTCAGAAATGGTGCCACATAGCCTTAGAGTAATTCTCTGTAAGAGATCAATCAAAGGTAGGTATAAAGAAGAGTAATTTCTGCCTCTTCTGAGCACCCTATGCTAATAATGCTATTTGAGGGGCAGCTAGGTGGCGCAGTGAGTAGAGCACCGGCCCTGGAGTCAGAAGGACCTGAGTTCGGATCCGGCCTCAGGCACTTAACAAATGAAAACAAAAAACCTAGCCATGTGACCTTGGGCAAGTTACTTAACCCCAATTGCCCTCCAAAAGGGAAAAAAAAAGTGACATGCTAATAATGCTATTTGAGCATATTCCAGGAAGACTATTGATGCCAGAGCCAATTCAGAATTAGGCAGGTGGATGTTTTCAACCACTGTTAATAATAAAATCACCATTAAAATCCCCCCCCCCCAAGTTCTGCCAGCTGTGTTGAACCTACAGTTTCCTTTGGCTACCTCCTGCATATCATCATGGTACAGAATTTGTCTATTTCTATTTGTTTGAAGGAATTTTTGGAATGAGGGAGCTGGACAGAGCTAGTGGTGATGGAAGTGGGCATCAGGGGAGGAAGACCATAAAGGAAGGGGGAAATGCCTAAACAATTTTATTTTCTTTAACGCTGGGACCTGGTAACTACTGATTTCTAAATAATTTAAACCTAATTATTTGATTGAATCCATTCAGGTGTGTCTTTTGTTTTCACTCTAATATCTCAGAAGACACAGTCTTGATTTTACTTTCAAACTAATTTTAAGTAAATAGACTTGCATAGAGGAGGGAAATGAACTGTATGTGTGTGTATAGTTTTATATATACATACATATATCTATATAAGTGATAACTTGTTCTCATTTAAATTTTGAAATAATATGTTCTATTTTCTATACTGGTCAAAACCAGTGAATTCACCAGTAAAAGGAACTGTAAGGATCGAAATTACCCCTTTGATGCAAATTGGCATCACATCTATAACTTTCATTCCTTTGGAGGACTGAGAGGTTAATTTAATTCTTCACAATTACGTAGCTTAGTAAGTGATGATAGTAGTGGTTATGATGGTGATGAGTCCCAAAGTGGCTCTGAAGTCACAGGATCTGGGTTCTAACCATGACACTTCTTTGTAACCTTGGGTAAGTGACTTAATTTCCCTTGGCCTCAATTTCCTCATTAGTTAAATAATGGAATTGGGTTAAATGGCCTTTAACTCTTGAGCTTTAGTTTAATGGTACTTTCCTATTTGATCTTTAACTATCAAGGTTCTTTGTGGAGAATTATACTAAAAAAGAAACCTTTAATTCTTTATTTCTTAATCCTTTATTATTAAAATTACAATTACTGTATTTTGGTAAGTGTAATATTTAGGAAAGAATTCGGGTTTGTTTGTGTTACTTTAGTCTTCGTTCTCCTCCCTGAAAAATCAGACTATGAGGAAAAAACAAAGTCCTGAAAGCCAAGAAAAAACAATATGAGGGTTTCATAAGTTTGAGCTGCAAATTTTCAAGTTGAGTTACATATAATAAAAACAACTCTATTAACACACAATCAGGTACATTCCATTCTAACCAAAATAATTTCTTTATAAAAAACCTATTATCTTAGTACTTGAGCATTTAGCTGTCATTTTTATCTAGTTATTAATGTAAGAAGGGCAGTGTTGTGTAGTGGGTAGAGAGCCAGGAACATCTGAGCTAAATAAAGTCTTGCCTCTGACGCACCCTCTCTATGTGACCTTTAGTAAGTGTCTTCATTTTCTCAGTCCCCTGGGAAACTTGTGTCTGTCCTTCATTTTTGAAGAGGACTATGACATCAGGGAAATGATGATATGTCTTGTAGTTGACTTTGATTTGAGTGAGGGAGGGCTGTTCAAGGTCACTGGACTCACTTTCTTCTCCATAGCCATCTAGATCCAGTGACCAGATATTCATCCTGGGATGGCCCAGGATGCAATGGGAGACCCTGGTCCTTTTAAGCTAAAGTCTTTTCAGGTTCTCATTTTCAGTGAGGTAATCCCTATTCATTGAATATGCCTTTTTAAGAAGTGAGGTCAGGGGCGGCTAGGTGGCGCAGTGAGTAAGAGCGCCGGCCTTGGAGTTGGGATGACCCGAGATCAAATCTGGCCTCAGAAAATGAGCACCCACACATAAATAATGACTGGCCGTGTAACCTTGAGCAAGTTACTTAACCCCAATTGCTTTAAAAAAAAAAGTGAGTCCAGGGATGCCACCTTTCTTGAAATGGGAATGTACTGTTTAATATTGAATCCTCTTTTGTTTTTCTGCGTACATGGCAATGTGTTTTTTTCTTCTCATTTTGTACTTAAATTAAAAATAAAAGTTTTAAAAATTTACAACAACAAAAATGACTGAACTTGGAAGGAAAGATCTGAATTAGACTCTAACATACATTATTCCTAGTCTGAAATCACAATCTCTCTGAGGAATTCAGGTAATTTATGAGCACAACGAAGGAATAGGTTGCTTGCCACTAAGATATTTCATTTGACAGCTATGGAAGATATTTTACTATTTTTTCCTCTTTTGTGTAATATATGATGAGTGTTATATGTTAGAAAAAAGGGATCTAGAGAACTCAGATATTTCTGATTTGTCACAGAAAGTTAGGGTTGGGAATCCCTAAGGTCTTCCTTGCCCTCATTTGGCAGGTGAGAAAACTGAGTCCCAGAGAGAAGTTAATTACCCACAGTCATATTACTAATAAATGGCAGGGCTAGAATCGGAATTCAGGTCCTTGGGTTTTGTGAAAAGTCTAGCATGCATATCTCCAGAGTCTTATAATAGTATAATGCATCTGAAAACGTAATTAAAATAGTACTCAGCTATGGGACACCCTGAGTTTAGGGTATCATTCAGGTGAAGGAGAAGAAATACCACTGAGACTGAGTTTTAATGACAAACTTGAAAGAAGCTAAGTTACTTGAACCTTAGAAAGCCTAATTTTATGCAGTAGCAAAGTTCAACAAGTTCAAGCACTTCTAAGAAAATTACAGCTGAGGCTGTGATTAGAGTTTTAAAATCTAGTGCTTTCAAGTAAAAAGGAAAATTATTCCAAGCAACTAACTGAAATCAACAACTTTGTTCATTCCTCAGGAGTGTACTACGACATCTCATGGGATCATTAGGGACACACTTAAAGATGGAGGTGCTACAGTCATGCACAATTCTTACATTAATGGGGGACGGGTCAGGGATAGGGATAAGACCTGGGATTTTCATTGGTGCGGGGAACTACTAGAAGAGGAATCCCTGTCTACAAGCTTAGTTCTTGTTCCTTCTCTCTCTCTCTCTCTCTCTCTCTCTCTCTCTCTCTCTCTCTCTCTCTCTCTCTCTCCTTCCTTTTTTCTTCCTTTCTTTCCTTCCCTCCTTCCTTCTTTCTTCTCATACACCAATCCTTAAACCCATTTCACTCTGGAACTCATAGATTGGATCACAATAGGTCCCTGCCCAAGTTCCACTTACATGAGTTCTCCTTTAGGCAGTCCTGGCTTGAGTGAATGTCAATACTGTTTCTCTTTTGACTAGCAACCCTGAGGGTCATCCCCTACCAGTTTGATTCACCTGGGAGTTTTGAAACTTATCTGTAATATTTCTCTAAGTTTTCCCCCTGGGAACCCTTTCAGGTAGCAGTTAGTAGATTTTTATATTTGTGATTTACTTTCTTGTTCTAAAAATTCAGGGCAATTTTCATTGATAATTTTTTTAAATATTATATCAGTATTCTTTTTTAGTATTAATAATAGTATTTATATATATTTGAAACATTTAATTTTAAAACTTTGAATTCCAGATCCATTCCCTTCTTCCCTCTTGCTGGGAAGATAAGCAATTCAGTATATGTTGTATATGTATAGGTATTCAAAACATTACCACAGTAGATATATCATAAAAGACTGACTATATTTCCCTCCCACCCATCCCACCCCCAACCTGGTCCATTCCCTACTTTGATCATGTCCCTCTTCAAAAGTAGGTGCTTCCAACTTCCCCTCCCCCCAGCATGCCCTCCCCTCTATCCTCTCCCCTCTCATCCCCCTGCCCCCTACTCTCCTGCAGGGTAAGATATCCCATTTAGTATGTATGTCATTCTCTCCCTGAGCCAGATTCAATGAGAATATCGTTTTGCCTTCCTGTTCTTCCCTCCCCTGCAACTACTTCCCCTTGCCTCTTCTACATGATATAGTTTACCTCCCCGTCTCTCCCCATCTCCTCTTGCCACATTCCTCTCTCACCTCTTAACTTCACCCCTTAAGTATCATCCTTTCCCACCAAATTCGACCTGTGCCCTCTATCCATGTATACCTGTAAATATATATACACATTCACATATGTATGCATATGCCCATATACCCTTCTTCCATTATTTTCATACTGAGAAAGGTTTCATGAGTCAGTTATTGTTTTTCCATGTAGGAATGTTAATAGTTCAACTTTGATAAGTTCCTTTTGATTTCTTTTCCCTGTGGAATATCATATTCTATGCTCTTCGATCCCTCAATGTAGAAGCTGCCAGGTCCTGGGCTATTCTGATTGTGTTTTCACAATATTGAAATTGTTTCTTTCTGGATGCTTGTAGTAATTTCTCCTTGATCTGGGAATTCTGGAACCTGGATATAATATTCCTAGGAGTTTCCTTTTGGGGATCTTTTTCAGGAGGTGATCTGTGGATTCTTTCAACTGTTATTTCTCCCTCTGGGTCTAAAACATCAGGGCAATTTTCCTTGAGAATTTCTTGAAGGATGATTTCTAGGTTCTTTCTTTAATCAAGGATTTCAGGTAGTCTGGTAATTTTTAAATTATCTCTCCTGGATCTATTTTCCAGGTCAGTGGTTTTTCCCTTGAGATATTTCACATTGCCTTCTATTCTTTCAGTTGCTTGGATCTGTTTAACAGCATCTTGATTTCTCATAAAGTCACTAGCTTCCATTTGCTCCAGTATAATTCTGAAGGAATGAATCTCCTCAGTGAGCTTTTGAGACTTTTTTTTCCATCTGGCAAAATTGGCTTTTTAAGTCATTCTTCTCCTCATTGCCCTTTTGAGCTTCTTTTGCTACTTGAGTTAGTCTATTTTTTAAGGTGTTATTTTCCTCAGTCAGGCTGTTGACTCTCATTTCATATTTTTCCTGCATCCTTCTCATTTCTCTTCCCAATTTTTCCTCCACTTCTCTTATTTGATTTTTAAAATCCTTCTTAAGGTCCTCTATGGCCTGTAACCCACTCATATTTTTATTTGGGGCTTTTGGTACAGGATTTCTGACCTCACAGACCTCTTCCTGTTCCATGCTTTGATCCTCTTTGCCCCCCAAATAGGAGTCTAATGTTGAATTTTTCTGTTTATTTTGTTTCCTTTGCCTAGGCATGTTGCCACTTAATTTCTTGACTTTTGGGCTTGTTGCTACAGTAGGACTCTACTGTGAGACAGGGGAGTATCCATCCCAAACATTGGGGTTTTCTCAACTACTGGAGGTATTAGTTGGGTGCCCTCCCTGAAGCCCCCACACACTCTGGCAAGCTGGAGACACACACCAACACCTCCACCCCAGACCACAATCCTGATCCAGGGAGGTTAAAGCAAGAGTGATTACCCCCCGACTGATCGCCGGATCCCCCTACAGTTTGCAGGCCAATAGCTGAAGCTGCAACTGAAGCTGCAAAACGGCAGCTTGTGCCACAGCTCCTTCTCACCCCCAGGGAAAGAAGTTGACTTCTTCCCAAATACTGGTCCCAAAGTCCATAGGGCACTAACCTCTCACTTTGTCCTAAGCATCTATATGTTGGTAATTCTGGAAAAGCCACAGCTGCTGGTGTTCTGGGGTCCCTCCAGCCTCCTGCTGGTCAGGCCACCCTGGGGCTAAAACCTCTGACTCAAGGGGTCCTGGGCTCTGCTCCCAGAGGGCTGAGCTGGCCTCTCCCTGTCAGGCTGCCGGGCTGTCCTCAGCAGGAGGTTAGCTTCTCTGTGTCGTTCTGTGGGTTCTGGAGCTCCAGAGGTTGTTCAGAGTTCCCCTTTTACATAATTTTGAAGTGGTGTGGGCTGGAGCACTGTGGAAGTGCTTTTTCTACTCTGCCATCTTGGCTCTGCACCAGGATTATTTTTTTAAATAATACTTTTCCAGTAGTCTGGCTATTCTTATGTTATTTCTCCTCAATCTGTTCTCCAGATCAGTTTTTTTTTCCTAATGAGATATTTCAGATTTTTTTATTCTTTTGATTTTGTTTGAATATTTCTTGGTGTCTATGAATATCATTAGCTTGCCCTTGCCCAATTCTAGATTTCAAAGAATTATTTTTTTTCCTTAAGTTTTTGATTTTCTTTTAACTTGGTTGACTTTATTTTCATAATTTTCTTTATTTTCTTGAACTGCTTTAATTTTTTTCCTAATTTTTCTTCAAGTTCTCTTATTTGATTATTAAATTCCTTTGTAAGTTCTTCCAAGAACTCATTTTTCATGCTTGGGAGCTTTTCATGTTTCTCATTGAAAAAGGAATGGTTATTTAAGCTCCATTATCTTCTTCTGAATATGAACCCAAATCTTCTCTATCCCCATAGTAGCTATCTATGGCTGAGTTCTTTCTCCTAAAAATATGGAATGCTTAACATCCTTGCATAGGGGCCATGCTAATCTTCTCAGTACCATTCCAATTTTAGCATATGTGCTGCTGCAGCAAGCAACAGACATTCTTAAACTTTTTTGTTGTTGTTCCATGAACTCTTTGGGAATCTGGTGAAGGCTACAGATAGACACCTTCTCAGAATAAAAAATTTAAATGTATAAATAAAGTACACAAGATTATAAAGGAAACCAATTCTGTTGAAATATAGCTACCAGAATTTTTTCTTTGAAGTTCATGGGCTCTAGGTTAAGAATGCCTCTGCTAGCTTAAAATTGATCTGTGTGCCTCAGTTTCTACAGCAGAGAATAATAATTGTAGTATTCTTTGGAAGATATCATAAAGAGAGAGATGATGTAGAAAAGTGCCTTTGTGAGATAAAAGGAGCGGAGTACAAAATATAATTAGTGCTTCCTATCCCACTAACCGAATTCAACCTATTATCCCAATCTGTATTCAACTGACGTCCAAATTGAACAAAATACTCCTTAGTCTTTTTTTACTTGTTTTCCATGTTAATTGAATGGCACTGTTTTGTGTAAATTCTTATTGCTGTTTATATCTGAGTATATGGGCAATGTTTCCTGAATAGAACTGACTGCCATGAGTTTCTTTAAATTATGTAGAAATATATTCTTCCTGGTTATGGTAAATGGACTCACTGACCAGGTGTATTTCAATGAAAACTGTTTTATTAACAGGTAAGGAAAGCTGATCTGTAATGGATTTTCATTTTAAAGTGCTGTGATGTTTTTTTTAGTCAAAGAAAATTATTATGGTGGCATTATTTTAATTCCATTTGATATCCTCTTGTTTTCCACGTGAATTTGGTTTGCCCATTAGTTTGATAAATTCAGTAATCAGATATTTTTTTCAATCTAGAATCCGAATATTTTTTCTATACAGGCACATCAAGTAACAAGGAAATATATTTGATTACAAATATTTTCTTCTGTCTGTGCAAATGCACTTTATATACAAATAATTATGAGCAGATATTGTAGTTTTACTTTAAAATAAACATTTTCATCCTACTATTTCTATTTTCTTTGTTTTATAGTCAAACAAACAAATGAAAAACAAATCCACTGCATCTATTGACACCTTAGCCCTTCAGAGTATTTTTAAATTGTCGTCCTCCTAGTGTTAAAGGTTGTTTCATTTGTAGGACATTGGATATTCTCTAATGCTTTTCCTGTCATGGATTTCAACGATCTGACTTGTGATTATTACTATTTGAAAAATTGCTGTAAAATATTGGCAATGATATATGATTCTTTCTCTTAATTAGAGGTGCTCACATAGAAAGGGATGTTAGGCAGCCTGATAAGTACCGATCAAAGAAAACTGTCTAAAAGAAAAAAAAGAAAAACTCCAAATATCTCATTTGATCTTTCTTCTTTTTGTGTGTTTTTATTACAGTCTAATATAGGATGGGGGGGTGGACCTGTGATTTCATTGATATAGCAAATTCTTTGAGGAAATTCCTTCAACCAATGCAGGTTAACACTTTTTCTTTAGTATATATTCTTACAAATATGACTAGAATACAGAGCAGTTAAGTGATTTACCCTTTTATCACACAGGTTGTATGCGTCAGGGGGAATGAGCTGGACTCAGGTCTTCTGGCTCCAAGTCAATTTAGATTTATTTTAAAGGAGCTTTTCAAGTCTTGTGTCTAGCTTGGCATGTCTAATTTGTGTGTTTACTTAGGACACCGACTTTACCCTAGCAGATGGTCAAGGTCTGAAAATGTAACCCAATTCTAGCTAATAGTTAATGTTGAGATAAATAATTCATTATCACATTAGCATGGCAGTCCCTCCAAAGTTTACCAGCTGTTCAGCCTCTGAAAAACTACTTTAGTACATGCCTGACACACAATTATATTTGCAGCTCTAGTTCAAGGGCTTATGACAACTGAGATGCTTTTTTTCCCTACTGTTGTTGTTCTTATTGCTCACCAGGTAGCAACACTTCCATCATTATAGCATCTCACTGTGTCCCATTACATTTACAGCTTCACACTGCAGACAGAGTCCCCCATTATGGAAACATTTCCCTCATCATAACTAGGTCTGTAAGTGTCAGGGTTTAGTTTATTTCCACCCTGCCTGCCATATGCTTATGCCCAACCATTTAATTTTTGACAACACTGTTTGTTAAGATAATAAAGATAGTGATTTGTAATAGGATTGAATGTGATTGGGTGACTGCTTAAAGGACAATAAGAAGACCATGTTTTTACTTGTCTTCATGATGCCCTAGTATGATGGGAATCAGTATCTCCTTCTTGGGTAATATGTTCTTATGAAATAGCTTAAACATTACACTAGTGTATTTTCAAAAATAAACATGGGATTCTGTCTACCCTCCCACTCTACTGGATCCTAAAATACCCTGCTATATTAATCTGTAGCTGTCCCTTGTGTCTCAGCCCTTAGTAATTTGCCCACTCATTAAAGATGCTTATAAAACATTCCAATTATACATTTAAATCACCAGAGCATCTACCATTTGGTCCCTTGCATGTGGATTTGCTCTTTTGTTCGAGAAATAAATCACTTGCTCTCTATTTATAGCTTTAAGAGACTGGTTATTTAATAATTGTTTTAGTTGTGGAATAAGGAACGGTAAAAAAAGAATGAGTTCTTAATATTTTCCAATATTATTTTTATTTTGCAAATGTTGCATGGAATTCTACCTACTTTCAGAAAAGGATTCTTTTTCTTTTCAAGTGTTCTGTTCTTCTGCAAGTAAATTTTAACAGAACCCTTTTATCATATTTGACGTAGGTGGGTAAAATATATCTGTATTTATATCTACAGATAGATAGATAGATAGATAGATAGATAGATAGATAGATAGACGGATGTGTATGTAAACACACACACACACATACCTGAATACAACATTTTTAACAGAAAAAAATGCTTTAGGAGTAAGTGGCTGAATGGTTAGGACAGCTTATGGTATACCATTCACTATATTTTCAGAGCCATCAATTCCTTTACAAAAAGTTGCCTTGGGAGATTTTGAAGGATGCTTGCATCTCCATTGTCATACCTGGCAGTAAGCTCTAGGCAATAAAGTAGTCAAGCTGACACCAAAGGGGAAAATCCCATTCTTTTCACTGATTCCATCTGTGTGGATTTACAGCTTTTAGGGAATGCGGGTGGCTGGTGTGTGGGTCTCTACATATGCTAAAACTGAAACCATTGAGGTGTACAGAATGATGGGAATGGGCATAGAGGGGAAGGTCACCTGGGGCCAGCTTTTTTGAGTAGCTAGGAGAGATGAGGATATTTACCAATAGATTATTGCTGTAGGAGAATGTAATTAGAATGGGTTAGAGGATGCAGTTAGAATTACTTGAAGCAGGAAATAGAGCAAGTAAGATATAGAGGAGTTTATGGGACTTCTCATCTCCACCTACTACCAGGTGGAGGGCAACTCTAGGCAATTTCAAATGCCAGCACCACGGTGTGGGGGTAGCCCATTCCCAGAATATACTGGGCAGCACATGTATACAGACATGTATAATATTCAACATACCGTAGTCAGCCAATCAATCAACAAACATTTATTAAGCACCAATTATGTGCCAGTTACTATATTAGGTACCGGGGATTCAAAGACAGAAGTTAAATAGTCCTCACTTTGAAAGAGTTTACATTCTGATGGGGGACTACAGGCCACACATATTTAGATATGCATAAATGTACATATATACATAGATATGTACATATAGATATGTATAAATCAGAAACAAAATAGATTCAGAGTGACCTTGGCAGAAGCAGCCCTAGCAGCTAGTTGGGAGGAGAAGACCAAGGAGCGAATGGAAAAATCCCATGTGGAAGGTTTCATTTGAACTGAGTTTTGAAAAATAGCAGATTCCAAGAAGCCTAAGTGGGGTAAGAGAACATTCCTCACATGGGGCAGCAGCCAGAGCAAAGGCACACAGGGGATGGAGCCTCACAGGGGAGGAACAGCCAGAAGTCCAGTGTGGCTGGGGATAATGTGTATGAGGCTGGAAAAGAAGGTTGAAACCAGATGGTGAAGAGCTTCAAAGGGCAAACAGGATTTTATATTTGATTCTGGAGGTAATAGAGAAACACTGGAGTTTATTGAGTAGGGGAATGAAGGAAAGGAAAATCACTTGCTAGAGGATAAATTGGAGTGGCAGGAGGCTTGAGACAAAGAGAGGAATTTGGAGACTGTAGCAAGAGTCCAGGCAAGAGGTGATGGTAATTTAGGTGCTCAAAAATATGCAGAATTTTAGTGCAATACTCAAGTCTCGTTTGGGTGTATCGAAGAAGAACTTCTGCATGACTGATGGAGAGTGAAGACTGGGATTGAGATCTGGAATCCCTCATTTAATCCACAACTCCTTTAAATAAGCATTTAGTAAGTGTGGTACATATATCAATCACTGTTCTAGGTACTGGGATAAAAAGGAATAATCTCTCCACTCACATAGCATACATTCTGCTAGATGAAGCATCATATTTAATGTAAAGGAAATACAAAATGGGTATAAATGAATTAACCTGATACATTGAGAAGTCTAGGTGGCTTTTTCTTTTCAGATGCTCATTACAAGGCACAAGGAACATCAATTGGTGACATAATCTGTAAATGCTGTCATTGACCAGTCAAGGGAGTTTATGAATTTTTGAACTAACCAGTCATTCAGTGTTGGTGACCTCATCAAGTGTCAGGTGTGAAGGAGTGAGAAGGGCTTCTAGAATTTTACTATGACTTCTTTGTTAGACAACTCGGAAGCTCCATGGATGGAGACAGGGTATGGGGTCAGGAAGTTTGCTGTTGTTCAGTCATGTTTTCTGTCATGTCTGAACCTGTTTAGAGTTTTCTTGGCAAAGCTCCTGAAGTAGTTTGCCATTTCCTTCTCCAGTTCATTTTACAGATAAGGAAACTGAGGCAAACAGGGCTAAGTGACTTACCTTGGGTCACACAGCTAGCAAGGGTCAGAAGACAGACTTGAATTTAGGAAGATGAGTTCCATACAGAGGAGGAAACTGGGGCAAAGAGGATAAATTACTTGCCCCAGGTCACACAAAGCTATCAAGGGTTGGAGGACAGAATTGAATTTAGGAAGATGAGTTCCAGACTACCAGGCCCAGCATTCTATCTGCTATGCCGCCTACCTGCCCATGTCAGGAAGCCCAAGTTCAAATTTGGCCTCAGATTCTTTAGCTATGTGGCCTTGGGCAAATCACTTAACCTCTGCTTGAGTTTCCTCCAGCTCAGAAGCTGGAGAAGGAAATAGCAAGCCATTCTAGTATCTTTGGCAAAACAAAACTCCAAATAGGGTCATGAAGAATCAGACAACTGAAAAACAACAAGAACAAAACTTCTTTTGCTCTACCTTCCTTTCTTTAGGCCATTGGCTGGCCTATCTGAGTGGGAACTTTAGTGATACTGCTATCTTCCTAGCATTAGAGCTCTATACCTTCACTATGTGAAGTGACAACTTCTGGAGCCCCAGCACCCACAGAACAACACAGAGAAGCTAACCTCCTGCTGAGGACAGCCCAGCAGCCCTGCAGGAAGGACCAGCACAGCAGTCTGGGAGCAGGCAGCGCGCAATGCGCAGAGTGCGGGAAGCAGAGCCGAGCAGAGCCCAGGTCCGCGTGAGCCGAGGTTTTAGCCCCAGGGTGGCAGGGCCAGCAGCCAGCTGGAGGAACCCCAGAACACCAGTAGCTGTGGCGATGCCAGAATTATCAACATAGACATGCCTAGGACAAAGTAAGAGGTTAGTGTCCTATGGACTTTGGGACCTGTATTTGGGGGAATGCATCGGCTCCCTCCCCTGGGGGCTAGAAGCCAATGAGGAGACACGCCATTTTGTAATTTTCAGAGGCAGCTCCAGCTCCTGGCCTGCAATTAATTGTAGGGAGATCCAGCGATCAGTCTTGGGGGGTAATCGCTCTTGCTTTAACCTCCCTGGATCTGGATTGTGATCTAGGGTGGAAGTCGTGGGTGGGATTACAGCTTGCCAGAAACGGAAGTTGCCCCCCACACGTTCGGGACGAAAATTCCTCTGTCTGGCCTTAAAGCCATAGTGTGGCAACAAGCCCAATAGTCAGGTAATCAAGTGGCAACATGCCAAGGCAAAGGAAACAGAAAAATGCAACCCTAGACTCCTATTTTGGGGGCATAGAGCGGGAAAAGGACTGTGAGGTCAGAAGTCCTGCTCCAAAAGCCCCAGGGGAAAACATGAGCGGGTTGCAGGCCATAGAGGACCTTAAGAAGGACTTTAAAAATCAAATAAGAGAAGTGGAGGAAAAATTGGAAAGAGAAATGAGAAGGATGCAGGAAAAGTATGAAATGAGGGTCAACAGCCTGACTGAGGAAAACAACACCTTAAAAAACAGACTGACTCAAATGGCAAAGGAGGCCCAAAAGGGCAATGAGGAGAAGAATGCCTTAAAAAGTCGAATTTGCCAGATGGAAAAAGAATCTCAAAAGTTCACTGAGGAGATTCATTCCTTCAGAGTTAGACTGGAGCAAATGGAAGCTAATGACTTTATGAGAAATCAAGATGCTGTTAAGCAGATCCAAACAAATGAAAGATTAGAAGGCAGTGTGAAATATCTCATGGGAAAAACCACTGACCTGGAAAATAGATCCAGGAGAGACAATTTAAAAATTATTGGACTACCTGAAAGCCATGATCAAAGAAAGAACCTAGAAATCACCCTTCAAGAAATTCTCAAGGAAAATTGCCCTGATGTTTTAGATCCAGAGGGCAAAATAGAGGTTGAAAGAATCCACCGATCACCTCCTGAAAAAGATCCCAAAAAGAAAACTCCCAGGAATATTATAGCCAGGTTCCAGAATCCCCAGATCAAGGAGAAAATACTACAAGCAGCCAGGAAGAAACAATTTCAATATTGTGGAAACACAATCAGAATAACCCAGGACCTGGCAGCTTCTACACTGAGGGATCAAAGGGCATGGAATATGATATTCCAGAGGGCAAAAGAACTGGGAATGAACCCAAGGGTCACCTATCCAGCAAAACTGAGTATTTTGTTTCAGGGGAAAATGTGGTCATTCAGTGGAACAGAGGACTTTCAAGCATTCTTGAGGAAAAAACCAGAATTGAATAGAAAATTTGACATCCAGACACAAGAAGAAGTGATGCCTGAGAAGGTAATCAGGGAAAAGAAATCAAAAGGAACTTATCAAAGTTGAACTATTTACATTCCTATATGGAAAAACAATAACTGTGAGTGATGATATCTTTCTCACTATGAAAATAATGGTAGAAGGGTGTGTGGTCATATGAATACATATGTGAATGTGTGTGTATATGGATAGAGGGCATAGGTTGAATTTGTTGGGAAGGGAGAATACTCAAGGGATGAATTATGAGGTGAGAGGGGAAAGTGGCAAGAGGAGATGGGGAGAGACAGGGTAGCGTAAACTATCTTATGTAGAAGAAGCAAGGGGAAGTGGTTGTAAGGGGGGAAGAATAGGAAGGCAAAAAGGCAAATCCACATTCTCATTGAATTTGGTTCAGGGAGAGAATGACATACATACTAAATGGGATATCTCAACCTGCAGCAGAATAGGGGGAAGGGGGATGAGAGGAGGGAAGATGGATGAGAGGGCATCCTTGCGGGGAGGGGTAGTTGGAAGTACCCACTATAGAAGAGGGACAGGATCATGTGGGGAATGGACCAGGTGGGGGTGGGATGAGTGGGAGGGAATTGTAAGCAGCCTTGTACAATATATCTACTATGATAATGTTTTGCATAGCTAGACAGGTACAACATATACCGAATTACTTATCTCCCCAGAGGGAATGGGTGACAAGGGAGGAAGGAAATGGATCTGTAATTCGAGGTCTTAAGATTAAATGTTTCAAATATATATAAATACTATTATTAATACTCTTTTGCTTATAATTGGGAGATAAGATGTGCAGGCATTGGGACACAAAGATTCACCTTCCTCTAATGGAAAAGTCGAAGGGGGTATGGGAGAAGGTATGGGAGAGAGCAGATTGGAGGAAGCGATATCTTGTGGGACTACTATTCTGGGAGGTTGGGTAGGGGAATAACGGGGGGAAAATGATTGTAACTCAAAACCTGGCGGAAATGAATGATGTAAAACAGAAGTTAATAAAGCATTTGTTTAAAAAAAATTTAAAAATGAGGTTGTACTTGAGCTGTGTATTCCACAAGATTGAGATGTAATTCATATATTGATTGCTTGATCATCATTCATATATATGAAGGACATATAATGATATACACATATATGTATGTACACATGTGTGTATACATATCTATACACATACATATATGCACACTTATATATACACAGTATATTTATTTGTGTGTATGTGTGTGTATATATGTATATGTGTGTGTGTGTGTATATACTTTTTTTAGCAGTATGTAAAATACTTGATAAAAGTATTCACCAAAGATGAGGAAGACTTCTTAGGCATTACCATCTCTGCAGCTGATTTATTTTAGAGAACAATATACATACTCAGTTTCTTATGCTAGTGTTTATTAAAACATAGGATAGATTTGTTACAGCATTTGTTTTCAACCTCATTGACATTGCACTGCATCTCGCTCTTGGTATATAAACTCCAGTGCGGATTTGCAGTCAGAGCCTTGGTTGAAATGCCAGCTCTGCCTCTTGCTGACTGGCATGATGCCAGATAATGAGGACATTGGATTCAGTGATCTTTACGAAACTTTCCTTCGTTTAATACTGCTAATTGAACATTGTATCTAAGGAATGCCACAACATTCTCTATTCAGTCAATAAGCACTGAGTCAGCATTTATAATGTGTCAGAGACTTTGGTAGTTGCTAGAGATACAAAACAAAACAAAACAATAGTAAATATTAAGAAGGAGAAAGAAAAAGAATACCTGACCTGAGGGAGCTTATATTCCAAACCATTCAAACATTTTTTTCAAGAACTTATGTACTATGGTAGATAAATAAATTTCTCAAAATGTATTTTTAGTTGCTCTTGTTCCTTTTTTCAAGTTTATCATGACTGATTTACTAGACTGCAAACTCTGTAAGGATAGGAACCAATTCTTAGTTGTAAATGTATGCCCCACAGGCCACAGTATTCAATAAATAACCACCGAATTGTATCAACTTCAAATTGAAATGCTTATTTTATACAAAACTTTTAAACATTTAACTTTTTTTTTTTTTGCTTTTTGGGGTTGACTTGCCCAAGGTCACACAGCTAGTTAATGTTAAGTGTCTGAGGCCACATTTGAACTCAGGTCCTCCTGACTCCAGTACCACTGCTCTATTCACTGTACCACCTAGCTGCCCCTAAACATTTAGTCTAATTTCGAAGAGTATCAGTAGTTTCTACAGTTATGTGTCTGTTTTTATTGAGTGTAAATGCTGAATACATTTCTATACTCATAAATTGGTTTAGACTAGTTGAATTCAATCAAAGAAGGAGTTAATAATGTTGGGGAGAACCAACAGTTGAATTAAGTCAAATTTCAGTGACAGGGAAGGGGGTAACAATTTGTGTCCTTACCCAAAGGCATACATCGGGCTGGAAACTGCTGGAGACAAGGAGTAAAAAGATAAATAGAAATAGCAAATAAAGGGGAGGGAATAGGGAAAAGTTAAGATTATTATTAAATTAATTAAATTTAAATTAATTAATTAAAATTTATTTTTTAATTTAAAAATTTTAAAAAGTAAAAATTTTAAAATTTAATAGTTTTAAAAATTAATTAAAATTAAATATAAGAAAATTAAGTTAAATTCTGTTTCAACTAAATAGCTAGCACAATATATATGTATAATATAGAAAACACCCACACATACATACACATGATATGTACATATACATTCAGTAGGTGTAGATTCACTCTAATGTTCACTTTAGAAAAGAAGAAAGAAAGAAAAATGTATCTGACTTAAGAGTATCTAATTAATTTCTTGTTTGGTGTAGAAAAGTGCCTGTGGGTACAGAAATATTTGAGAAATTGTATCTAGATTCCACTTATAGTCATAATCAAGTACATTAGTCTGATAAATGTTGTTTTTATTGTTTCATTATCATAAGAGAAATAACATAAGTTTTATTAAACACATACTTTAAAAATTTAGAGCCCTTCTTTTATAGCTGGGAAGATCATTATTATCACCAGTTAAATGAGAAAGCATCAATCTACTTGTTTAAAATTTCTAAAAAATATCTTTAGCAAACTAGTTCATTACTTAGGGATATGAAGAGATCAGATCTCATTTGTATAGTTACCCCTTCCAAAAGAGTTTTCTCATTCTATGGGACCATTGTCTATGCTTTCTCATAAGTCCTCCACAGGTCTCCACCTAACCTGCTGCAGGCCTTACTCTGCTTTTCTTAGAATTATATGGGTACCAAAAGAGTAAGTGGATTATGGTAGCAAAACCATAAAGGAATATGGAGACAACCAAAAATTACAATATATTTTCCAAAGCACCTAACAAATTCAACATTTCTATATATGTATTTTGCATTTTAAAACTTTTTCATATACTAAAAAGAAATGTTATCTTTCCAGAGTATTAGCTAAGAAGATTCTTTTTTTGACAAAATTTATCTACTTATACTTAGAGGGATTTTCTCATTCATTTTTTTCACAGATTGCACCCATAAAGCTTAGGAAAGTGCACTAGATCTCCTTCACTAGAACATATGCATAATTCAGAATTATCTGGGTCAGCTAAGTGGCACAATGGATAGAGTGTCTGGCCTGGAGTCAGGAAGACTCATCTTCCTAAGTTCAAATCTGTACTCAGACACTTACTAGCTTGTGACCTTGGGCAAGTCACTTAAACCTGTATAGCTCAGTTTTATCATCTGTAAAATGAGCTGGAGAAGGAAAAGGTAAACCATTCCTATCTCTGCCCCAAAAAGCCCAAATAAGATCACAGTCAGATATAACTGAAAATGACTTAGCAACAAAAATTATGTATTACTCTCTCATCTCTAAAGCATAGCAGTTAACCTGCCAATTTTTCAGATGAGGTAACAAGGTATCTCTAGGGTTCTCTATTATTTCTGTTTCATTTTGCTGCTGCAAAATGTGGGTAAAACTTCCAGAATCCTTCACCTCCCTGTGTTGTCCATATTCCTTCCCCTTTATTTGCTATTTCTAATTTTCTTTTTATTCCTTGTCTCCAGCAGTTTCCAGTCCTTTGTATGCCTTTGGGTAAGAACACAATTTGTTATCCCCTTCCATGTCACTAAAATGAGAGAATAAGGGGCGGGGAGGGGAAATCATTCACTAATGTAGAAAAACCTCATAACTCCTGAGGACATGCCCATGCTGTTTGAACCAGCTTTGAATGTTATGAGTCAGTTTTTTGCTCATAACAAACAAACTGAAAAAAAAAAACATTTTGCATTACATTCCATATAATGGGTGGGTTAGGGTAGTACATAAGGTATTCCACTCAACTTTAAAATCATGCCATTATTGGTATTCAGTAAAGGGAAAATGTATGCCCTGTGCTCCTACCCAGTATATACACTACCTAGAACCGGCAGAAAATACTTAAAAATAAAATGAAACGAACAAATAGAAAAGCCTATCATGAGTATTTATTTAAGAAAGAAAATCAAAGTGAATTACAGGGGTGGGGGAGAGGTGGGGATGGAGATTAAGCAGTCCTTCAGGCAAAAGTAGATACAATCTGCCCTAGACTCAAGGAGTAACCTCCCAGAAAACTCATGCTCCAGAAATGGAAAGCTTTTCTGCTTTCTTGCATCATGACTAAAAGAATCTTCCTTTCAGAATCTACATCATTCCACCTTCCACAGTTTTTTACTCAGATGCTACGTTAGCATAGGCATCCCTTGGTAAAAGCTCTCATCTCTGCCACTATCCTCCACTACTGTAGCCATTATCTTCTGCTCTTCTTTTGCTCTAGTGGTAATATTCCAAATGATGCTGTTCCATTGCTGTGTTACTTCTTCATTTTTTTGCTACTCTTACAACTTAGTCACTGTCCACTGTGATTCTGTTCACTCTACCACTGCTGTAGCCTTGGATAAATGTTGCCTTAGGGAGGTATTTCAGAAACAGGTTGCGTGCCTTGGTTTTGATACATCATTATCCCCAGGATTAAACACCTCTTACAGCCTCTGCAGTACTAAAACAGAAAAGGGCTGTTCCAGACACTGGAAGTTTTATCCCTCCCAATAGAAGGTAGCCAAACCTTAGTTCTCAAGGAGGAAGGGCAAGTCAGGATTCCCAGTGAGCCAGGGGATGAGCGTACAGACTCTGACACCTCTTTCTATTGTTCTTTGAACTCCCCTCCCTTCAGACACAAGCCTTGGACTTCATTTGTTTGATGAACATGGGCATTCATTAAAATAACCAATAATTCAGTGTCTTATTAAATAGCAACTCTGTTTATTTTGCACTAGAGATTTCCTTGGTTATGATTTTTAAGCCTCCCACTGTGACCCTCCTTAGCCTTCAGAAGAATGTTAAAAATGAACTGTTAGCATGCATTTCTTCTACTTAGATTGCAGTTAATTAAAGAACTATTCTGACATTAACAGAGACACACTTACAAACATTTTTCTTCAGGGTTGTATTACTGTGCCAAAACAAAACAACCTAACGGAGACCACAGGAGATGAAAGTGTGGGGGAGGGGAAGTGGACCGCTATTGCCTTACTAATGTTAAAACACATAAATTGGCTAAGACTAATACACACACACACACACACACACACACACACACACACACACACACACACACACACACACACACACACACACACACACACTACACCACACACACAAGTATAACTACCAGCAGAAAGGTTAATCCATCCTTCTCCTTTTATGATTCATCTCCATTGGAAAAAAACAGATGTTTTCTACATCTGTTTCCCTCCCACTTACCCTTAAATTTTACATACCAGCTGAACTATCAATCCTAATGTATCCAAAAATATCCTGTCTTGGCAATTCGTTCTTTTCGTATTCCAGTGCATCCTAATTTCCTGAAATTAGTTTTATAGAGTATCTCATGAGTAATTTGAAAGGTCTGAGTACAGTTCTTTTTGTCTGCCTTCTATGATTTTTTCATTATAACATCCATTTCCTATCTGGTCCTCAGTTGCTTCATCTGTAAACTGAAGAGGTTGAACTCACTAGATTTCTAAGTTCCCTTCCAGCTCCATATCAACAATATGCGATCTACCCTTCTGTTGAAATAAATCCAGGTGCTTTTCATAGAAGTAAATACCTTGATTTTAATGGATCATTTCCATGTGCACACTGAGGCCACCATTTGCACTTTTGTCACAAAAGTACCTTGAGAGAAAAATGTTACTTCCACTGGCTGTGCTCTCAAATTATATTTGAACAGTATACTTAATTTGTACTATATTTCTGATAGATTAAGTTGCATTATTTTAAATCTTCCAGGACTTATATTCCTTTAGAATTCTTCAACTTGTTATTATTTGAATGATTCAGATGTTTAATATATAAGTAAAATACATAGCAAAAGCACAATGAATGAAATACAATGCCTTTTAAACTATGCTTTTCATTGATCTTGTTTGCTTTTGCTGGAATCTTTCTGATGTCCTCCCGTCCAATGAGCAATGAAATTGCCAAAAGGAAGCCATGGAAGGAAGATGGAACAATTTAAAAGGCGTAGCCTAGATCAGTGGTAGTCAGATAATAGTCTAAGGTCTTCTCTGTTTCCCCTTTCCAGGGAGTCCATGACATCAAGTCAATTTCCATAATAATACTAAGTTTTCATTTTTAATACAATAAATGCTGATAGATATAACTCATACAAACAAAATCTAAAAAATTTGGAATCTAAAGTATTTTTAAGAGTATAGAAGGTTACTGACCAAAAGTTTGAGAATTGCCCACCTAGAAAACCATTTTACTGAATAATTGCCCCATAAGGAAGAAACCAGTCTTCCTCTAACAACCTAGATTATTGATGGAGTAAACACCAACAAGCACTATCTCACAATGATCAGTAAAAAAAAAATCATAGAAATGGTTTTAGAGCTTGAAGGAAACTTAGAGGTCATTTGATCTAATACTTCTCATTTTAAAGAAGAGGAAATAGGGACTGTGAGAAGTTGTCACATGATCAACATTACGCAGGTAGAGCTCAGATCCAGACCTAGGCCCTGTGATGCCAAATCCAGCACTGTGTTATATCATAGTGCCTCTGGTCTTTTTCATTGTTATAGTTCTTCCTTCCTTCTTTATTCCCATACAAACCAAAGGCTTTGTCAGCCACTGTATGTAAGCAAGTAAAAGTCCTTTTCTCTTAGCCCTAGGGTGAGGAAAGAATCATAGCCTGATAATAGACAATATTAATCAAGAATCACTTGTTTTCTAGGCTCTCCACAAAACACAATGTTCAACAATATTCCAGCTGCTCAGAAGCACTAGTAGGAAAAAAGCCCAAAATGTGTTTATCATCCCCATTCTTTTGGTACTTCTTGGGAAAAGAAGTCCTTGTAAGAGTATCAGTAAGTAGTAGAGGGGTGAGGCACTGGTGTTGGAAACACAGTTGGAAAACTAGACTGTTCTGGAAATTGGGCCTGCCCCTAATGGCTTGCTATCAGCCAAAGGCTTTTGAGACTTCACTATGATTCTGCATGCATATCCATGATATCAGAAAATAGATCCCAGAATGGCATGGAAGGTCAAACTATCCTTCTTAGAAATATGTGCATTTATAAAAAGCTATATTAAAAGTTGTCTCATAATGCCCCTTGAATGCAATGCCCAAGGCAATTGCAGAATTGGTCAAAACCTAGTCCTACTTTGCTATTTGATTAAATAGCTCTTAGTATTTGCACTGTCTGTGGCATGGAAAACTATGAAAATGAATGTCCAATGTGAACTCTCAAGGTTATTAAAAATAAAATTGTCATTAGATTTTCACTTTCCTGAGGGTGGTGACCATATCTTCTGGAATTTCCTTATTATTTCCCCCACGGTTTCTTGTTCCATGTCTGTTTCACAGCATCTGCTTAATAAATATTCACTGACAGCTTCCATCTAAGTGCTCTAAATATTGGATATTTAATGTTAAGGAATGACATTATTAATTTTTGGTCTCAGGGGGTTTTCATGCTGTTTCTTTTGTCAGATACCAGAGGAACTCTGAGGAGTTTGTAAAGAATCTCAAATCTGACAGAGGCAACATCTATATAGTAAGATTCCACTGCATAGTTGTGGATTCAGATGTGGTGCTTTGTAAAACAACAGAATGTCTTTCTCATTTGTGATCTTTAACGGAATTATCTTTAATTCACTTTTTTTCCCATTTCCTTTTTCTTTTCTTTCCTTTGTTTGATAGCAGCAACCATAGAAACCCTATTCCTTCTGATGGTGTCACATAGGATGGTGAGGCAGAGAAGGGGAGGGCAAAGGGAGGAATCAAGGAATATGGTTTCCTAGGCAACAGTCCTCTGAGAAACCCATAGGTGGCACATGTTATATAGATTTGTCAGCTAAATCACATTCATGAATCTATATGAGTTGAATTTCAGCAGGGTTCTGGTTTTTTTCTGTTCCTAAAACCAAGTTAAATAATCTTCCTCCCCCACCCTTGAAAACAATACAGAATATAACCCTTTGCATAAATATGGTAAATGTAATTGAAGGTAATAGGAAGGAGTCCGTCATATTATGTAAATCTTCCATAATGACATGAGGAAAGAGATTAAGGAAGGTTTACAAACCCTTTGTACCAATATTCCAAAGTTGGTACTGGGGCATTGGAGTGTAGACTGAAATTTTAAAGAGAGCTGGATTCTCACAGAACCCAAGAGAACCAAGCAGCTGACAGAGCAAGTTATCTGAATCTGATATGAATTGACGTCAGAGCACTGGGAATGCCCAAGGCAATTCTGCATTCAGCCTCTCTGTGCATTCTTTTGAAAGTAATGAGGACGTCTGTGCGTTAATCATTTTCTGACAGTTTAGGCTCTAGTCTCCTGCAAAATGAAAGCTGGGTGTGTGTGTGTGTGTGTGTGTGTGTGTGTGTGTGTGTGTGTGTGTAAAATTGTGTCTTTTCTTTCTACAACTTAAAAAATCTGTTTCTGTTCTAAAAGTAATTCTTTGGGAATATTGCAAATAGCTTTAGACAATCCATTTCTGTGGCTGGATATTCATTTTGCAAACTACTAAACCATGACCGTAAAAATGCACCAGGAACAATAACTTAGTTATTCTTTGGAAGCAAATACCTATCAAAGGAAGACAATATTTCTAAGACATTGCCTTATAGATACTCCTAGGTGTTAATTTCTTGAACTTTTTTTTTCTTTCTTCAAAATTATTAATAGTATCAGACATCTCCTCTAAAAACCCAGCAAAATAATGCTGTGAAAATAAAAGCCAGATTACTGATACTTGACCCTCATTACTGCTTCATGTATTAGATCCTAGGTCCAGACTATCAACATAATACCTATCAGCTAATTAATTAACAAGTATTTTTTGAATTTTTAGTATTTTCTCAGTACGTTATGGTATCATTAAAACATGCTGTTTTAGAGTTGAGGAATCTAATTTAATGTAATCTAATCCCAATTTTGTTCTTCTTACCTTTGGGACCTTGGCCAAGTCCCTTGACTTATCCAGGTCTCAGTTTCCTTAACTAAAAATTGAGGGGGTTAGATATCTAATGTCCTTCCTGTTTTAAATATATGACCCTATGGAACTAGTGGTATATACCTTGACAGAGATTATTCTAGTATGAAATGAGCAACAAGGATTCTTTATTACTCTTAAACACCAGGCTTTCTCCAGATTTGTGGTGGAAAGATATTGTAGAGAAGTTTTTTGTTGTCTTCTTGTACCATGGTATCTTGATGATGAGTGACTGATGAATGCACATACAAATTCCATAGGTTTGAGGTGTCATTAGATGAATCAAAAAATAGCATAGTCAGGTGAAGGATTGATGTCCTGGCATGGCAGGAGCAGTTGCCTTGGTCTTTCTTTGTTGGCAGGGGATAGGACAGAGAACAGAATAACATGTTCTGATTCTATCTATTTATCTGTATTGATTTAGAAATGTCAGAACAGAATTACGTGTTTAATTTTGTAAGTGGCCTTAGAGACCATGTTTTCCAACCAACTCATTCTGGGGACACTGAGGCCCAGAAATGTTAAGTGAGTTGCCTTAGGTCCCACAGGTAATAAGTGGCAAAGAGAGGCAGGATCTGAACCCAGGTCCTCTGATTCCAAATCCATCCTGCTTTCCATTGTATCACATGCACATAGACAGATTTACAGACACACACATATAGACACACATACATACTGCCTTTGTGAATACCTCATTAGGATTCTGCTTTGAACATTCTGGCAGGAAGGTTCAATAAGATCTCCAAAAATAGAGATCATTATATAGTCTGTAGCTTTGAAAGACAAAAGTCATTTTTCTGAGTCAGGTCAGGCTAAACCTAGAAACAGTTGATGGGTGGTTAGCTTTAGCTTTCCAGGTCCCATTATGTATTGGACATAGAAAATAATCATTGTGAAACTAGATCCTGTATTGCATCTCGGCAAATTAGCTGCAATTCAAAAGCCTCAGGTGTAGAAGAAAATAGATTAAGCCAGAAAAGCAATTTGGCCCTGGGTGCAGATGAGACCCATCAACATGATCCCAGATTAGGCTTGCCAAACTGTGATACCTAAGGAGCCCTCCAGGTCCTAGGGTGACCTCAGGACTAACTGGATGCAGACAGATTCACTTTGAGTGAATCTATGTTTTCAAATATATCCCAGGCTAAATTCTACAAAACTCCTGTGAGAAGTTTTAGAGGTGATCCAGGCTCTAGGAGTACTCAGATCTCTTAAAGCCTATTTGTTTAAACACATCATGCATGAGTCTAGTGTTAAGATAGATGTACGCAGAAAAGGTACTATGTCCGTGACCCTGTGGAACCCCACAGTCCAGGGATTTAATAGTCAATTACCATTTAATTGTGGAATAAGAGTTGGAAAGGGGACCAAATATTTATTAAATAGTGATTTTCTAATAACTAAAATCAATGTTTATTTTCTAGGCATCCTTAAGACTAATTATTTAGTAAAAATGCTAACTTTATCTTCAGAAATAATTATCACTTGCAAAAAGATGACCATTGATCTTTAAAAATAAAAAAAACCTAGGGGTAGCTAGGTGGCACAATGAATAGAACACTGGCTCTGGAGTCAGGAGGACCTGAGTTGTGGCCTCAGACACTTGACACATAAGCTGTGTGACCCTGGACAAGTGTCTTAATCCTGCCTTACTCTCTCCAAAAAAAATATGGCTGTCTGCTTATATCAATACTCAGCATAAAAAAATCTTGACTATCCAGAGATGTATACTTTGATGTCAGACAATGGAAACCTCAAAGTGATATATTTGAAGTGGCCCTATGCAAAACAATAATAAAATATGGTTTTGAAAAGTTTTTATTATTAATTTTACCATCAAGAAAACCATTCAATCTAGCAAACACACAAAATAAGGGGTAAAATCTTGTATAAACCCTTACTTGACCCCACAAAATCAAGCCAACAAAAATGTTTTTGTTTTTCTTTGTCCTCTCCAAGCTCTGCATGAAACTGTGCTACCTTTCACATTCTTTTCTTTGGAATACAGTTGTGGTAAATGTTCATCAGTTCTAAGTGACTTACTTCACTTTCCATCACTTCACAAAGGTCTTTCAGCATTTCTACAAAAGGTTCATATCTATCATGTTATGACACCATAATATTTGATTATGTTATGTATAGTTCATGGTCCTTTTTTACTTGTTGAACATACAGGTAATTTCTAATGTTTTTAATATTATAATTGAATCATTATGAATAATTTTCTATGAAAATATCTTTATTTTTATGATGGTTTGGGGATGAAGACCTAGCAATGGAATCACTCATTCAAAATGTGTGATCAGTTATACAGCTCTTATTTGCAAATGGTAGTATTGCTCTCCAAAATGTTTTTTTTTTGGAGGGGGGAAGGCAAGGCAATTGGGGTTAAGTGACTTGACCAAGGTCACATAGTATCTGAGGTCAAATTTGAACTCAGGTCCTCCTGACTCCAGGGCCAGTGCTCTACTCACTGCACCACCTAACTGCCTTATCTCCAAAATGCTTTTTAACTAGTCATCTCCTACTAACTAAACCCAACCCCCCTTTTTTTGCTATTCTTATCCTCCTTAACATTGGAAGATAAAGTCTTTTATCATCTTGGAAGAGTGCTCTTCAAAGAGTACAGTAATTTTCCTAGATCAGTGGTTTCAGAGATAAAACAGAATTACTGAATCCCAGAGTTGTAAAAAATCTCAGAGTTCATCGAATCTTACCCATATTTTCTGGGTTCTACTCCTACTTTTCTAACAGCTGTTTCTCTGTTTCTTATTGGTTCTTCATCTTCTTTTCAGTTTCTTAAAAACCTCCATGTGTGGGCCATGTAGATGGCCCACAAGTTTGCTCTTTGTCCTCTGCTCTCTCTCCCTCTTCCTCTCCCCTCCCTCCCTTCCTCTCTCCTTTTCTCTCTCTCTCTCCTTCTCTCTCTCTCTCTCTCTCTCTCTCTCTCTCTCTCTCTCTCTCTCTCTCTCTCTCTCTCTCTCTCTCTCTCTCTCTCTCTCTCTCTCTCTCCCCTTAGTAATTTCATAAACATGCATCCATTCATTCAGGTCACTCCTGTCAGGTATCTCCAGTAACTCTCTCTTGCCTAGAGATCTTGCCTGGCATTTTAGACCCTCCACCACTGATACCTCCCTGACTTCCCAGTTTTTCCCTTTTATTTATGATACCATCTAGTTACACTTATCTCCATTCTACCTATGAATATGCCCCATTTTCTACTTCTTTGCAGTTCCCCTACACCTGGAATGTCTTGCATCCCCCTCTTTGCCTTTCAAATGCCTACTCATACTCTAAAATGAGCTCCAATATCACCTCAGCATGAAGCCTTCCTTGAATGTCCCAGATCAAGAAGACCTATACCCTCCAATATTCTCATATATTGCTGTGCATTAAAGTTATCTATGTTTGAGTCTCATTCTACTAGGAATCTAAGAGTTCTGTGAAGGCAGGATCCAGGTCTTACCTAAACTTTTTTCTCTTCCTTAGTAACTACCACAGTGATCTATACACAGTTGACACTTAATGATTGTTTAGTGCATGGGCTTTTGAATATTAAAGCAAAACAAGAATACATTTGATGGAAAAATGCCATTCCCCCAGTACCCTCTCTCCCAGTTTGGCAGCAGTGAGGAGGATAAGGACAAAGGAGAGGCATTTTTAAGTCAAATACATTAAGCTGTTACTTGAGAGCATCTGAGTAGATGAATTCCCTAAAAAATAAGTCAAGTAGAGAGGTTCTTAACCTAGAAATCAAGGGGGAAATATATTCTGGAGCATGGCCCTGGGGTCAGGAAGCTTCAATTTCAAATTCAGCCTCAGACATTTGATACTAACTATGTGGTGCTAGGCAACCCTAATTGCCTCACATCCACACACTCAAAAAAAAATCTGATAATTTCACTGTAATTCTTTTCCTTTGTAATTTTGTTTTTGCCTTTTATTTTATGCATTTTAGAACATTCTTTGAAAGAAGGAATCTTCCTTCCTGGTAGGCTTCACCAGACTACCAGAGGGGTCCATGACATACAAAAAAAAAAAGACTAAGAACCCCTGATGCGGTGATAGAAAGGGCTGTAGGTATGAGCTTTCTTGAAGGGTAGGTATCAAGCAATCAGTAAGCATTTAAAGAAGAGTCTGTGCTTTGCACATTGTGAATACCCAAGAAATATTTATGGAATCTATGGAGAAAGTAGAAGCCAAGAAAAAAGAAAAAAAGAAAAATTGTAAGAGTATATGATAGTTAAGGGGTGAAATTGTGAGGTGAGAGAGGAAAGTGGCAAGAGGAGATGGGGAGAGACAGGGTAGGATAAACTATCTCATGTAGAAGAAGCAAGGGGAAGTGGCTGCAAGGGAGGGGGAGAATAGGAAAGGAAAAAAAAAGGCAAATCCACATTCTCATTGAATTTGGTTCAGGGAGAGAATGACATACATACTAAATGGGATATCTCAACCTGCAGCAGAATAGGGGGAAGGGGGATGAGAGGAGGGATGATGGATGGGAGGGCATCCTTGGGGGGAGGGGAGGTTGGAAGTACCCACTATAGAAGAGGGACAGGATCAAGTAGGGAATGGACCAGGTGGGGGTGGGATGGGTGGGAGGGAATTATAAGCAGCCTTGTCCAATATATCTACTATGGTAATATTTTGCATAGCTATACATGTACAACACATACTGAATTACTTATCTTCCCAGAGGGAATGGGTGGCAAGGGAGGAAGGGAATGGATCTGAAATTCGAGGTCTTAAAATTAAATGTTTCAAATATATATAAATACTATTATCAATACTCTTTTGCATGTAATTGGGAGATAAGATGTGCAGGCATTGGGGCACAGAGATTCACCTTCCTCTAATGGAAAAGTCGAAGGGGGTAAGGGAGAAGATATGGGAGAGAGCAGATTAGAGGAAGGGATATCTTGTGGGACTGCTATTCTGGGATGGTGGGTAGGGGAAAAATGGGGGAAAAAATTGTAACTCAGAATCTGGCGGAAATGAGTGATATAAACCAGAAGTTAATAAAGCATTTGTTTAATTAAAAAATTTTAAAAAGAGTATATGTCGTGGGAAAGAACATTTAAATATAAGGAGAGTAGTCAGTGCTATCAGATGGCAGCTGAGAGTTCCAGAATAAACCTCTGGGACTTGACCAAGAAGAGGTCATGATAAAATCTTAGAGATGGAAGGAATATTAAAAATTAAAATTTTTAAAAATTTTCTTAGAGATCATTTCTAACCTTCATCTGTTTTTTAAGTGAGGAAAATGAGACATTGAGATTAAATCTGTTTCCTTGTGGTTACACACTTGCTGTTTAGTCATTTAAGTTGTGAATGACTCTTTATGACCCCTTTTAGGGCTCTCTTGCCAAAGATACTGGAGTGGTTTGCCATTACCTTCTCCAGTGAATCCATTTTGTCAGGCAATCAGAGATTAAGTGGTTTGTCCTGTGTCACACAGCTGGGACGTGTCTGAGGCAGGATTTGAACTCAGGTTTCCCTGACTTCAGGTCTGGTGCTCTATCCATTGAGTCAGCAGCTGCCTCCTAGGTCACACAGTTAGCAAAAAGCAAAGCCAGGTCTCCTGTTTATATATGACATGGAGGTTTGCCAAAATTTCCTTATAAAGCCCCCTGAGGAATGTAGTGCAGGTATTTTCCCCTATTTTACAGGAGAGGAAAATGTGGTTCAGAATGGTGAAGTGTCTTGCCTTAGTGTACGTAGCTTTTAAGTATGGGGGCTCAAATCCAGCTCTCATAACTTTCAGTGAATTGTTTCAATTTTCTATGTTTTTGTTGGTTTTTAATGGTCCCTGTGCCTTCATATGGAGGACTGATAGTGAGGAAATGACCTCCCCGGAGACAAATTCAAGTCTATATCTGCTCTGCACCTTAAACCCCTAAAAACCTAAATGGGGCACTAAGATGTTAATTGCTTTGCCCAGGATTATACCAGCAAGGTCATGATAGAAGTAGTCCTGGAATCCATTTCTTCTTGTCTTACAGAAAAAACTGAAATGTCTGTCACCATAGAACTTACAGAGCCTACAGAGGAAAACAAGCACATTTACACGAGTGTATAAAAATTGTTCACATTTTACAGATATTCAATGAATACTTTTATTTAAAGGATCTTTTTTTCCAAGTGGAAATATAATGTTATATACTATGAAATATGGTAAACAGTGTTGAAAATGGGAAGGAAAATAGCTGCTAAACTATCCCCATTCAGTATTGTTACCCTTTCCTGTGACTTTGGACTTTTAAACGCCATTGCACAGTTTGAGCCTTTTAGCAAATCTGAAGGGAAAAAACAAAACAAAACAATACCAGCCTCCTCTAGAACAGGCTGTTGTTTCCTTTGAAGAGGCATTCCTTTACTCACACCAATAATTTTTTTCAATGTGGGGAAAAAATCTTTACCTATACACATAGAAAGTGCCTGCTATAACTAGATGATGGATTTTCTTGCATACGCCTTTGGTTAACTGCTAATGACTTAAGACAAGAATGATGGAGTCTCCTTAGAGAATTGTATAGCTCTGCTGTTTGAATTCAGACTCTTCCAGAGGCTTATTCTTTGGGGGCAACTCCAAATTCACCAAATTCTAGAACTGGAAGGCTCCTCAGAGTTCAAGGAGTCCTACTCTCATGTAAATAGGAATACCTTCAACAACATCCTAGACAATTGTAAGAGCGAATAATTCCTCTAATAGTTCTTCCTTCACTGAGAAAGATTTACTCACAGGAATCTCTAGCTTTGAGGCCACATGTGGCCCTCTAGGTCCTTGGGTGCAGCCTTTCGACTGAGTCCAAGGTTTACAGAACAAATCCTTTTATTAAGAGAATTTGTTCTGTGAAGTTTGGATTCAAAGGGCCGCACTTGAAGACCCAGAGGACCAAATATGGCCTTGAAGCCACAGGTTTCCCATCCCTGGAGGGAAACAGTTACCATTCTCTAATTAAAATTCCTTTGAAGACAATTTTTGGTTTTGACGATTTCCTTATACAGCGTATACACATGGCAATATATATATTGGCCTATGTGATTGTTTTGGGGAAATGGCAAATAATAAATTTATCTTTTCAAAATTAAAATACTTGTTTCATTTTATAATTTCTTAGTTAACCAGATTGAAAGACAGCTTGCCTATTTCATAATTTTGACTTACAATCCATTATTACTAAAACTTCAGTGATTTGCTCTGTCTGGAAACAGACCTGTTGGAATTGTTGGAAAACTCGACAATTTAAATTTCCCCCCAAAATGTAGTATCTCAAACTAGACTAACAGTGGGTCCAAGTAGAAGTCCTTTAGGTCCCTACTTTAATAGAACAAGAATGGAATTTGAGTCTTTTGTTGCTATCCATGTTGAACGCTTCTAAAGTTCTAGAAAATTTTCTTGAGTAGTTCTAATACTTCCTTTTAAATCTTCAAAAGACAGGAATATTTATTGAGGAAGAAAGGAAAGAAACAAGCATTTATTAAGCACCTACTATGTTCCAGGCCCTGTGCTAAGCACTTGAAAAATATTATCTCAGTTGACCCTTACAGTAACCTTGGGAGGTAGGCACTATTATTATCCCCATTTTATAGTTGAGGAAACTGAAGCAGGCAGAGATTAGTGACTTTCTCAGGGTCACAGAGCTAGTAAGTGTCTGAAACCAGGGCTGCCTCTAAAAGTTACCAGTCTTATCTTGGGCAAATCAATTAGCCTCTTCATCCCTAAAATGATGGGGTTGGGCTCTTAGGGACCTATAAGGTGGCTTCCCACTTTAGATTTATTACTTTGCATAGCAGAGCTTTGTGTAAAGTACTGTGCTATGAACTGAAAAATGCAAAAAAAAATGTTTCTGCTCTGTTTTTCTTTTTATACAATACTAAATTTAAATTAAATCTTAAATACTCTTTTTCATATGGAGTATGAAGGTTAAACACAACCTAACTCATGTGAATTATCATAAAATTTCTGAATTCATAATGTTCAGGGAAAAATGAATTAATTATATGTGGCATCAAGCAACGATGGAACATCTTTAAAGAGAGGAAACTTTATATGATGATAATTACCAGATGTGCCCACGTAGTACTTCTGCCCTCACTTTGAAGGTTGGTTCCAAGTGCCTGTCCAATTAAACAAGCTGCTATCCTTGTTTTAGCCATCACTGATTCTGTTGATTTGTAAAAGAAGGCATCTTCTGATGGATCTCCTCCTATATCCAAAATCATTTGCATAGTCTTCAGTTTGAAAGGCTTTTTTTTTCTAATTGATCATCTTTTTATAGACTTTCTACCGTTCGACAGTAATTAATGCCTTTGTTGTATTCTTCTCCCCCATGGAGCTTGAATCTTCTACCACAAGGCGTAAATCAAGTTTGTGATTTTTTTTCAAGGAAAACTGTTCATGAATACCCGTATCTTCACCTCACAGCAGTCATGCGAAATTTCATCATTTCTTCTAGTCAGTCATTGAAATTAAGCAGCTGGTACAAATGTACATCTCAATATTGCCATTGGAATTTTTTTCAATAGCAGTATTAATATTCTCATGCTAATTTTCTGTAGGTGGTTTTCTGCAGCTGTCTTAAAATGCTCCCCATAGTATGTGAATAGACATTCAACTCTCACATCGGATCATTGTGTAATTGCTGTGTTTCCCCCCATCTAGTGACTGTAGATTGATGTCCTCATTGTTCCTTTTCATGTGTCACTATTCCTTCCGAATATTTTCCTATAAATTGTTGAATCTTATTACAATGTCAGTTACCTTCTAAATGAATATACTGGTACAGACATTTTCTAATGCTGTTAGGAAGCATAGTTTGCAAGCGATAGACCCAAGTTTCTTCTCTTAGGAAAAAAAATATGCAGAATGCTTGCTGGGAAGCAGATCTCTTTCCTGTTTGGTTCCTTGCTAAGTTAGGATTATATTCAGTAAAGCCCTTCTCCCAGGTGCTGTGTGTGATGCATTATGCCAAGAAATTGGTATAGGGGAGGGGGGAGGGCACTGGAAGGCAGATGTATATTTGGACACCTGCAAAGAGGTTTTCTACAAAATGGAAACCAAAAAAAATTTTTCCAAGTGAATGAGGTCCCAAATGAGCATTGTTTCATGAGAGACTTTTGTTGCTATTAAACTTGACAGTCAAAAAAGGTCTTATTTTGGAAAAATGGTAATATAAGGCAGCTATAATTGAAGTAATAGGAATATGGGGAATTGGAGCTCATTATTTAGAAAGTACTGAAGTCAGTGTCCTCATGGAAGTACCAGCTTTACAGTATGTGAATAATATATTTCTGTTTCTTCATCAGCCTCCAATTTCCTTTCTTACCATTTAACAGTAACATCTGGCATATACTGTATCTTAAATCTCTGGAATACTTAGTTCACTTCATTGCTCAGCTCAGGAGCTATGAAAGCCTTTATTGATCAAGTACAGTTGTTGGAGCCTCCTCCTTCCTCAAGTTAGCTTGAACATTTACTGTGTGTAGGTAAATGCTGTATTCTCCTAGTATAATTTAGTAGACTGCTGAGCCTTGAGTGGGGAAGACCTGAGTTTGAATTTGACCTAAATATGACCCTGGGCAAGTCACTTAACCCTGTTTGCCTCAGGTTACTCATCTATAAAATGATCTGGGGTAGGGGGAGGCTAGGTGGAGCAGTGAATAGAGCACCAGCCCAGGAGTCAGGAGGACCTGAATTCAAATGTGACCTCAGACACTTAACACTTAACTAGCCATGTGACCTTGGGCAAATTACTTAACCCCAATTGCCTTCCAAAAAGCAAAAAAAAAAAAATGATACAGGGAAGGAAATGGCAAATTACTACAGTATCTTTGCCAATAAAACCTCATAAAGGATCACAAAAAGTTGGACACAATTCAACAACAGCAAAGTTTATTTAAATTCCTTATGAGCAGGGGAAGTTTTTTTTTCTTTGTATCCCTAACACTTTGCATATGTAAGCACTTAATAAATGTTTATTGAATGAGTTAAAATGTCCCTAAAAATACGGGTTATAGCATTATAGGTTCATTTAGTCCCTGGCCTTCTCCAGGCTAAATGCTTTGCTACATAGACTAGAAAATGACTTAAAGTGTACTTAGTTTAATCAATGATATTCCATTACCTTCACATACCAGTTTGTCCAGCCATCTCCCAATCAATGGGATCGCCATTTGGTTGTTTGTTTAGCTTACCACGGAAAGAATTACCAAGGAAACTTTGATAAATGTCAGGCCTTTCTTTTGGTCTTTGATTTCCTCGGGTTATATTCTCAGTAGTGAGATAGCTGGGCAGAAAAAGGGGAAGAAGAGATGAATTATTTCCCCTTCTCCCACCCACCCACTCTAGTACTTTTTCTTCTGCCTAGCTTACTTTATTGTGTTTTAACGCTGCAAACTATAACAATATATTTCCCATGCCCAGTGCACATTCTTTTTAATATATTCTCCTCTCTCTTGGGTTTGTATTTTTCCCCATAGTGAAATTACACAGTTTACTCAGTATTCGGCTTATGACAAATTATTCTTCTATTGTCTGGTCATTTCAAGTACTGTACAGCTATGAAAAAATAAAAACTGTCAATAAGAATTCTGGCAGAGGGAACTTTATAATTCGTTTTGGAGAAAATCTACCCCCTTCTGAGAAATGCTAGCCTTTTAAATTAAACTCGTGTGGATTGCCTTCCTTCTTCAAAAGACATTTTAAGTCAGGTATCTTATAGTAGTGAATGGGGATAAGGAATCTTGACTTGAGTGCTTATAGACAGTCAAGTCTTATGAATGGCATCTAGAGACCCATGTGACCTGTCACAATAATTCATCAAAATGCTATTTTGAAAAGGAAATTAAAAGGCAAGGTGATACAAAGGTCACACACATGCATTTCTTGGGGATGAATGACACATCAGATGGTGAGGCTGAGCTAAAGCAGCTTTTCAGGTACGTTGTTTTAAAACACTGTCATCCTATGCAGCCAAGGTGTTCTAGCTGAGGGAATGATGGGGAAACATTAGATATGACACCCTTGGTTCAGAACTTTATTGATTGTGCCACCTTTTGTTATTTCCTCTTAAGTTCTACCTTTTTCATCTATTCAACATATACTATACATACAACAAATATGGGACACTATGGTAGGTATTAGAAGTATCTGAATCAATATAACAATCTGTGTGTCCAGAGGGACTCTTAAAGCTATCTCTGGTCTAGAGGAGATAGAAATTCCAAGGTCCCCCCGCCCCAATGGAGCTTGTAGCCTAGTTAGAGGACAAAAAGCAAAATCAAGCTAACTGTTATTTACATAATATGTCATACAACTCGTGGGTATACTCACAGATTCCTAGGACCTTAGAGATCATGCCTTCTCATTTTATAGATATAGAAACTGAGGCTCTAACCAGATATGGGACCAGCATCCAGGTCTTCTGGCTTTGAGTCTACTATTTTTTCTATTACTACATGCTGCCTTCTGTTTATTCTTGCCTTGGGGTCAAAATCTGTCCCAGATTGAAGCAGCTACATGGCAGAGGTGACAGAGTGCTAAATGTAGAGTGAGGGTGGTCATTCTGACATAGAGGAGCAGTATCTTAGAAGCAGGGATGTCAGTTATTTGTGTTGGGAAAACTGTCGGTAGTTAGCAGTCAGTAAACATTTATTAAAGTAACTACTGTGTGTCAGGCACTGAGTTAAGTGCTGAGATACAGATATAAAAAGAAAAACAGTTCCTGACTTCAAGAAACTTATAATCTAATGGGGGGAGATGATACATAAAAGACAGCTGAAAACCATAGGGGTTGAGGAGCAAGGGGAATCGAGTCTACCAGGTGGGAAATGAGAAGATGCCAGTCTTGTACCCCATTCTTAAATATAGGTTAAGGAACTACTGAATTCTTCCTTCCCTCCTTCCTTCCTTCCTTCCTTCCTTCCTTCCTTCCTTCCTTCCTTCCTTTCTTTCTTTCTTTCTTTTTTCTCTCTCTTTCTTTCCTCCCATCTTCCTTCCTTTCTATTCTTCCTTCCCTCCCTCCTTCATTCATTTCTTTTCTTCTGCCCTCTTTCCTTCCTTTTCTTTTTTTCTTTCTTTTTTCTTCCTTCCTTCCTTCTTTCTTTTTTCTTCCTTCCTTCCTTCCTTCCTTCCTTCCTTCCTTCCTTCCTTCCTTCCTTCCTTCCTTCCTTCCTTCCTTCCTTTCTTTCTTTTAGCAATTACAGTAAAGTGACTTGGATGTCCTGATTGTTCATTTTCAAATGTCACTATTCTTTCCAAATATTTTCTTATAAATTGTTGGATCTTATTACAATGTCAGTTACCTTTTAAATTAATATATTGAGGGGCGGCTAGGTGGCGTACTGCGTAAGAGCGCCGGCCTCGGAGTTGGGATGACCTGGGATGACCTGGGATCGAAACCGGCCTCAGAAAATGAGCACCCACGCATAAATAATGACTAGCCATGTAACCTTGAGCAACTTACTTAACCCCAATTGCTTTAAAATTAAAAAAAAATAAATTAATATATTGGTACAGACATTTTCTAATGCTATTAGGAAGCACAGTTTGCAAGCAAAAGACCCAAGTTTCTTAGGAAAAAAAATTATGCAAAATGCTTGTTGGGAAGCAAGTATATTTCTTGTTTGGTTCCTTGCTAAGTTAGGACTATATTCAGTAAAGCCTTTCTCACACAGATAGTGTATGAGACCATATTTGAATTCAGGTCCTCCTGACTCCAGAGCTGGTGATCTATATCCACTACACTACCTAGCTTACCTGATTATTTTCTTGGAAAAAAAAAAGTCACTGTCTTCTACATTCTACCACAGGTTAGACCCATCTGTAGCATCCAATCATTCTGTCTTTCTGCTGTATGTGTGCATGTGTGCGTGCGTGTGTCTCTGTGTGTGTGTGTGTCTGTGTGTGTTATATAAGCATCTTAGGGTCAGGTATCATTTTTCATCCTGGCATTCTCAGGGTCTAGCTCAATTTTTTGTTTCTTTGGTCAAAATCTTAAACTTCATTGGTGTAGGGAAGCCCTGAACGTCTTCAGAGCTTCCCTGTGACTTACGATTTGGTCTTAGACAGTTGTCTGGGGCATGGAGAGGTTAAGTGATTGATTTGCCTGCAGCCCTGCCGCCGGTACTTGTCAGAGGCAGGGTTTCATGATGCAGAGGTCAGGTCTCTTTCCATTATGTCATGTTCCCTCTTGTCTGGCACCAAGTTAAGAGCTTAAGAGGTATTTTCTGAATTAAATTGATTGTGTATATGAACAAGAAAGGGTATGTGTGTTTGTGGAATAAATGGAAGCCCTCGTTGTATTGGACATAAACAAGATTGTATAGATTGAACTGTGAGTTGAAGAACATGAGCAGTGGCACTTAACGGGGACTGAATTTAATACCATCTGCCAGCGTCTCCTGCCCTTGCCCATTTCTTCCCCAGCTATCATCCTTTTGCCTGAATCTTTACCTTTTTTCTTTTCTTATTTTTCCAACTCATACCTACCCTACCCTTAGCCATGAAACCTCTGAAGGTTAGGCCGGGAGCAGAAAACCTGGGTTCAGTTCTCATTTCTTCCTCTTATGAGATGACTTTGGGTTAGTGACTGAACTTTTCCAAGCCTCAGTTTCCTCATAGGTTGAAAAATGTGGCGGGGGGGGGGGGTTGGCCTAGATTAGTAAGTTTCCAACTTTTTAGCCTCAGAAACCCTTTACAATCTTAAAAATTACTGAGGACTCCAAAAAAGTTTCTATTTATGTAAGTTTTTTCTTTTGATATCTATCATATTAAAAATCAAACTAATGAATTTTAAACTTATTTTTCTAAAAATTAGAGTAATAAACTTGTTGCATGTTAACATGAATGACATTTTAATGAAAATGAAATTTTTGTGAAAAATAAATATTTTCTGAGACAAAAAAATCGTGGGGTAAATTATGACATAGATTATTAGAGATGGAAAGAACTTCAATGAACACCTAGTCTAACCCATATCCACAAGGAATCCCTATGATACCATGTCTGACAAGGAGTTATCCATCCCGTTTGAAATCCTCCAGTGAGGGAAGGAACCAGCATGAGTCCCTTTCCATTTGACACAGCTCTAATTGTTAGGACGACTTTGCTGACATCAAGCTTACATTTGCCCCTCTGAGCCTTCCACCACCCGTTGCTTCTGGTATTGCTTTTGGGAGCCACAAACCAATTCTAATCTTTCCCCATGGTCGTCCTTCAAATACGTTAGTCCCTTGTCTCTTTGCTCTGTTGCTGTTTTTTCAGAGCCAAACCAAAGCTGTACAACTCACTCCATCTGTCTCTACCCATGTGCTATTGAAGAAAACCAGAGAAAAATCATACAACAGGGCTAACTTGTTCCACTACACATATGTCATCCAGTCTCTACTGGGCCCTCACTCTAGTAAGATAATACTGTTAGTCTTCCTTGATTGTGTAATCCATTTGTTAAAATGACTGTCCCAGACCTTCTTCCCTCTTCTTGACTCCTCACTCTCTCTCACCCTCTCCATATCTAGTTTCCACATTTTGTCTTTTCTGTCTACACACATCTCTTGGATGTGCCTCCTTGTCTTCATGCATAAAGCCACTGTCCTAATCACTTTCATTACCTTTTGCCTGGACTATTATAGTGACCTCCCTTTTAGTTCCCCCTGTCTCAATCTCATGTCCATCTACTGTGACATTCATCTTCCTAAAGCACAGGTTCGATTATATCATGCCACTCCTGCCTCATTCCATAAACTCCAGAATCTCTCTTTTGACTATAGTATCAAATACAGTTTGTGACTGTCCTTCTCAAATAGTAGGACTCGTTAGTACAGTATCCAAGACCCCCAATAAAGTGCCATGTGAAATACTACAGATATCCTCTGCAGTTTACAGATGAGGACACTGAGGCTGAGAGGTTAAACAGTTTGCCTAAATTCATAGAGCTCATAAGCATTAGAGACAGAAAAATGATGTGAACTCAGATCTCAACTGACTTCATATCCAACACTCTTCATTAACCTATGTTGTTTCTCAGTGATATAAAGATGCTTTGTTATCATAAGTTTTACTTAAAAAATGAACATGTGTCATACACATGTACTCTGCTTTAGGCAGCAGGATGATTGTTTGGGAAGTAGATGGTTGTATACATGTGTTCTTTCCACCTAAAAGAAGCAATCACAAACCTTGTCTCCTTGTGTTCTGCTGTGGAGAGAAGACATTTAAGCTAACTAGCTTGTCATTTTATCATCCTTAGGCTCACTTGCCCCTTGTTCCTGGAACTGTGAGGCTAGGCAAGGACATATGTAGTTCTGGGGGAGGTGATAGACCTGGAAGAATGACTGTCTCATTATGATCTGTGGAACCTGCAGAAATACTTGAAGGTTCTAGGTGTTGCTTTGTAATGTTTGCTCAGTACTACACCAATTAATACTTCGTCTCCAAGTTTTTTACGTCCCATAAAATGGAAAAAATATATTTTTTTAAATTTGCTAAGGCCTCTTTTCACTATTCTAAACCTGTCCCATATAAGGTGCATCCCCCCATCCTTCTATTCTGATCGTTTCCTTGAGAGTTACAAAATAATTTCTGTGAAAGTGAAGTCACAGTCTTAGCAGCCTCTTCAGTTTCACCCACAAATGGTCTATGTGAAAACGTTTGCATCCCGACACTGAAATTTATAAATATTCATACTGAATGATTTAAGTCCATCTTCTGCTGACATCTTAGATGGTTGTTGTTGTTTTTTAATTTAATTTTTCTTTCCTTATGTCAAAGAGTATTTTGACTTGGAAAATTATCTCTTTCCCTGTAGTATGGCAATCTGGCTTAATCCTATGATGTAATTATTTTTTCTACTCCAGAGAAGTAAAATAGGCACTGAATGTCTAAAACATAATCTTTCAGGCTCTCTGCCTCACGCACTGTCTGTCAACAGAAGCATGTTAGAGTATAACCAAAATGCAAACAAAGAATCAGATTTCCATTTTTGATTGTTCAGGTAGAGACTAGAGAAGAAATACTAAGATGGCAGTAAGAACTACAATTCATATTCATACAACCCTTTTTGGCTTATAAAGTTCTTTACTCACAACAATCTCATGAGCTATGGGATAATAATAATAATAATATATGTTGTTCAGTTGTATCCAACTCTTGGTGACCCCATCTGAGGGTTTTTGGCAGAGATACAGGAATGGTTTGCCATTACCTTCTCTAGGTCATCTTACAGATGAGGAAACTGAGGCAAACAGGGTTAAGTGACTTGCCCAAGGTCACACGGCTAGTAAGTGTTTGAGACCAGATTTGTAATCAGATTCTCCTGACTCCAGGGCCAGAACTTTATCCATTGTGCCATCTAGTTGCCCATTAAGTGCTTTACAAGCCTTCAGAACTCTGATCACTACCAGGGGTGAGTTGAGGTCTGATGGTAAATAGAGGCCTATTGCCCTAGAGAGGTAGTAGACTAGAGGAGAAAAATGAATGATATTGTCCTACATAGCTAATGTGTGGATTTATTTGTTATTTTGTCTTAATTGTACTTCAATGTTAAGAGGTAAGGTGATGGGAAAGGAGAGTCATTAGGAAGTTACTATGGTATTTGTTTGTTTTTAAAGGCATCTATAGAATATTAAAAACTATAATCTTGGTTCAGTTGCTCACTTTGGTATTTACTGTGTTTGTGTCTAAGAGAGAAGCAGAGTGGACTTCTAGATAGAGTGTTGTATGTGGAGTCAAAAAGAACTGCATTCAGATCAATCCTCCGGTACTACATATAGGCTATGTGACCTTGGGTTACTTACTTGACCTTTCTGGGCATCAGATTCCTCATAGGTAAGATAATAATTACTAAGGACTCCAAGGAGCTTTGTTTATGTGACTTCTATTTATTTGTATTTACCATATTAGAAATGAAAAAAATTAAAGTATTGGTTTATTCATTTTAAAATTATAGTAGTAAGCCCCTTTATATGTTAACATGTTTCATAAAAATAACTGTATTTTTAAAAATAGTGAGAAGAGAGGCATTGTTTTGCATATTTTTGCAAATCTCTTTAATGTCTGGCTTAATTAAAGATAGCTGGATCTCATATTTACTTCTGTATTCACTTTGTTGCAATATGTTGTTTTGGTTGGAGTATATGAAGAAAATATAGCCTCACAAAGATATGTAATTGGAAATAGGAGTATTTTAATTGGCAAATGATATCTTTAGTACTATTCTAAAAATAGTTTTGAACTGAGGAACTCCAAGGGGTCCATGGACTATAGTTTGAGAACTGGACTAAATGACCTCAAAAAATTTTAAAGCTGTAATTCTATGCACTACCAAGTGACCATTGTAAAGTTTAAGTTCAGATCTTCTCAAGGGAACCCCAATAATAGTCTGTATCAGTAAAGTAGTTATCTGTTAAAAACAAATAAACCTTGTTATACAAATGGTAAGAACTAAAATACATGAGGGCTTATATAATAATAGTATCCCCTACAAGGAATTTTATGAAATGATAATTGAGACTGTTTCAGGATTTAATTCATTGTAAAAAAAAAAAATAATGTATCTTTTAACGTTTTCTGCTTTTGTTTTGTTTTTTTTTCAAGTTTAATACAGTCATTTGTCCCCAGCGTGAGCTACAATGATAAGACTGCCCTCTATGAGTCAAAGCAGATACTGCACCTCATTAGCAGGAATAAAATATTTTGTAGCTTGGAGAAATAAACTTTGGTATTCTGCCATCAAGATTACTCATTAAAAGAAGTTTTTTTAAATGAAAAGGTCAATCAGAAATAATTTTTTTCTTGAAAAATTCCCATTAGCAGCTGAGAAAGATCAGCATAGTGAAAGATGGGAATTTCCTATTCCTGTCCCTGAGGATGCTTTCAACTCTGAAATAATGAGGAAAGGACATATATATAAAGTCAAGAGTGGTACCCCCTAAAGAAGGATGGCTTTTACCTTCTCAGTCCCTTGTTGTTGTTGTTGTTTCAGTCATGTCTGACTCTCCATGACCCCATTTGGGGTTGTCTTGGCAAAGATTAGAGTGGTTTGTCATTTCCTTCTCCAGCTCATTTTACAGATGAGGAAATGAGGCAAACAGGGTTAAGTAACTTGCCCACAATCACAGAGCTACTAAGTGTCTGAGAACAGATATGAACTCAGGTCCTCCTTACTCCTGGGGAGGAGCTCTCAGTCCCTCATATAGCTTTGTTTACCTAGTACCTAGCAAGAGAACTACAGTTCCTAATGTTGCCAACATACACTTTCCCTTCTTGTTTCTGCATACCAGGCAGCCTCTGACCTTTGTAGCATGCCCCTGGATGCAAAACTAGTCCCGTCTTGCCCCCTGATCATTCTGCATTGTTAGTCTTCACCTGTCAAAGCACAGCTACCTTAAAGAATGGGACAAGAGTCAGTGATTCGGAAGGGACTTTTTGTTAGTTCATTTTTGAATGACAGGGAATTTTGAAAAATTTCATACCTTTAGTGCTTAATCTTCAAACTATTTAATGCTGAGCTTTCCTCCTCCTCCATACCTCTGCCAAGCACGCTTCTTTCCTTCTTGACTAAAGAGAATTCAGGAATGTTGTAGCAGTTCTGAGATAGTTTATTTCTATTCCTGTCATACACATATGCATCCATTCATATACATTCCATTCCTATCACAAGTATTTAGGCATTTGTAATTCATTTATGTTGTTTCCCACCTCTGTGTTCACTGCCTCTGTTTATGTGTTTATCTGTGTTTATATAATAAAAATAATACCTTACATTTGCGTGGTAATTTATGGTTCCCAGGGTACTTAGATACCGTATTTTCTTCTTCAGTCCTCACACAATCCTGTAAAGACAAGTAGGACTGTCTTCTTCATGTTAAAGGTGAGGGAACTGATACCCAAGAAAGTTGATGTGACTTAACCTAAGGTCATACTAATATTACATTACAGAGAGGGGATACAAGCCCTGATCTCCTAAAAGTAAATTCACTATGCTGTGTTAGCATGCAGACTCACAAAGAAAATGTATTTCTTCTCAGTCTCCTGGAGGCCTGATAACTGACTCTTCACGTCTATTTGTTTGGAATGTTGTAGTGAGGACCCATGCTTTAAGTCAGGGCTGATTCTGTTCCCTTCTGCAAGCAATTAAGTAGAACACAATCCATACAAAGCACTGGAGATATAAACCCAAAGTCAAAAACCAGTCTTGCCCTAACAGGGCTTCTATTCAAGTGGGAAGATCTATGAACTCTATCCATTTCTAGGGTTCTCTGAATCTAAGAATATATGAGTGAAGGAATGAAAAAAAAATGAAATGAAATGAAATGGAAAAATATTAAATGAAAAAAAATAAACACATTGTTTAATATTTTAATCACATAGTGCTGGGGATACAAGTACAAGCAAGCAAGACAACCTCTGCCTTCAAGAAGCTTTTATCCTAATAGAGGAGTACAATGCATATAGGGGAGTGGTGGCAGGAGGAAATATTTTAGATAGGAAGGTCAGAGAGAGCAGTGATTGCAGTCTCACAGCAAGCTATTGTCATGTCATCCAGAAATGGTTGCGTTAATTTAATTACCATTCTCAGTCCAAGAAGGGGAAGGGGACAAGATTACCTGCAGCAATATGGCATGATAGTATAGTATAGATTCACATACAAGAAAATATGTTAGATGATGATGAGTTAATGATAATGGTTCCTCAGAGAGTCCATCATTTATCTAATAGCTTTCCAGTGAGAATAAAGGAGAAAGTGAAGCCGCCTTCTGTTTATAGCCATATGGCCAAACTGAGGAAAGCAAAATCTAACAACCTGCCAAACTTTAGATCTGGAAGAAGAGCTGGAGTGAGAATATAGATCTTCTGCCATGTGCTACCATATTGGAAGACACTAGTATTTGCTCAATCCGTGCTTGCTGGGTTTTCTGCAGATATTACGGAGTGAGCTTCTTGGGCTAAAGACAAGCCTTTCAGTAACAATGCCATCTTTGCCAAAAAGAAAATAAACTATATTCCCTTTTAAAAATATATCAATGGTCACTTCTCACTCCCCGAGCTTCATGCTCTTTGGGTTTTTATGTACCCTGGCATCTTTTCCCCTTGGTGGGGTGATGGGTTGCAGCCATATGCATAACATGCTGTTTGGCCTTACAACAATTCTTTTTTCAGGTAATTATTCCTGTCTCTGATTTCAGTTTGACCTTTTCTCTCTTTTTGGTTTTTGTCTTTTTCTTTTAGGTAAGTACTTTTCATGTTCCTCTTCCTTAATGCTGAAGAAAAAAGAAAGTGCATCTGCCTGTGTGATAGCAAATGCTTATTTAAAAAAGTAAAAACATGAAGGTAAAAGGATCTACATGACCATGGTAAGAGGCCCAGATGATGTTCTAACCCCTTCCCCCATCTTGTTTTGTGATGACAGGGACCACTGTTACAGGAAGAGAGACTGGGGATTTTGTTGTTATGAGAGGAAAGAGCAGATTATAGCAAATGTTCATGAAATATTCATCTGCACCTGCTTATTGGCTAGATGAACAAGCCACAGTACAGAGCCTGCTCTTCAGTCCCAGACTGGAAATTAATCACCTAAATGCTGTTTCTCCCCCCCCCCTTCAAAAAGGCCCAATCAGAAACAGATGTGAACATTACTGAGGTGCTTTTTTTTTTCGTTTTTGAAAATGATTTAGAAATTTTAAAAATGGAAATTCTCCCCTCCTTTAATTTTCTTCTGTATAGATTTGAAACTATCCACTTGAGAAATTCAGTGACACAATGATCATGAATAAATGCATGTTGTGTATTGCAGGCAAAAAAATTCTTTAAGGATTTTGCATACAAATAAGCAGAAGGTGGGCAATAAGAGAGAAGAACTATTCAACCCAAACCCAGTTAGCCTGGTCTATATACAACCAGTATCTCTTATTTTGCATAAGGACTTTGGCCTCTGTATATATTTGAAAAAACGACCTCGGATGCATTTTGAATACATGTAGTTATGTTTGTGATTATCTAGGAACTCTTTGTAGGGTGTATACAAGGGATGTGCTTGGGTCAGCTCTGAAGGGTCAATTGTTAAATTTTCAGTGCAAGCATTTATACCTGGGAAGTGAGCAAACTAAAACTCAGAGCTTGGTTCATTGTTGATTGCCTCCAGGGGTGGGGAACCTGCAGCCTCCAGGCCACAAGTGACCTTCTAGGTGTGGCCTTTTGACTCAGTCCAAGTTTTACAGAACAAATCTTTTTATTAAAGGGATTTTTTCTGTGAAGTTTGGATTCAGTCAAAGGGCCATATTTGAGGACCTAGATGGTCACATGTGGCCTTGAAGTTGCAGGTTCCCTACCCCTGGGATTCTAGACTTAAAGGAGTGATGGAGAAAATATTAATCATAGAGATTAAATTTACAATCATGTTTTTTCCCTAAGAGCTGGTTGTTAAACATCTACCAACACATTGCTATTGATACACTGTGTTTATCCATTGGTTTCATGCATTTTATGATCAGGATGGGCAGGCATGGAAGAACTACAGTGAGAAGTGGAGGAATACTCATATTGGTGGCATGGCCAATTTATTGGGATATTGGAGACTCTGCTGTGTTAAAGGGTTAAATAAGCATGACAGATATGTTATGTAAATTCTTACTTGCCTACTCACAAGACTGTTGTTTTAAAGCACACTCCATCCAATTCAATGTCAAGTGAAGTTTATTTGGTATATTTATATAAATCTGTGAATACAAATAAATATTCTTTAATATGGGCCCTCCTGGCTGAGAGTGAATGTAAACAGTAATTGTTTCTCTTTTGGCCTTAGCAACCCTGAGGGTCTTTTCCTCTCAGTTTGATTTTTTTTTTAAAGGAACCATCCCTTGACTCACTTCTTAAAGAGACTTGTTCACTGAATGGGTGTAACTTCACTCTAAGTAAGAACCTGAAAAGACCTTAGCCTAAAAGGACCAGGATCTCCCATTGCATCCTGGGTCATCTCCAGTCATCCTGATGAATATCTGGCCACTGGATCCAGATGGCTCTGGAGGAGAAAGTGAAGATGGTGACTTTGCACAGCCCTCCCTCACTCAAATCAAAGACAACTGCAAGTCATGTCATCATTTCCCTGATGTCATGGTCCTCTTTGAGAACTAACGACAAACCACACAGCCATATACATCCTGATGACAACAAGGGGAGGCTCCAGGATTTTTAGAGGTTCTCTCTCAAGTACCATCTTGCTGAACTCATTGTGTACTAACCCAGATTGTTCCCTTCCCTCGAGATAGGGTTCTTCTGCTTCTTCCCAATCAAAATCCTACCTTGGACCTGTGGACTTCAAGGCCCAGCTCCAGCTATACCTCCACCATAAAGCTGTCTATCCAGCTACCCCAGCCCCTAGTTGTCTTTCAGACTTCTGAATTCCTATTGCACTTTGGGTCAGTGCCACCCAGTACAATGAATACTGTCTAATGTTACCTATATATGATAGTTCTATCTCTTTAGGTAGAATATAAGCTTCTTAAGGGCAGAGATCACATCATCTACTTAATTTTACATCCCTTTCCAGCACATAGACCTGGGACTTCAAAAATTATTGCCTTAGTAGGTAGAAAGGAAAGTGAGACCATGAGACAGCACTATGATTCTGCAGTCACAGCTGACTGACTTCAGGTCCTTTCTCCTGTGACCAGAGATTCCATTGCCAAGGACAATGACCAGGGGACAGGTATTTTCCATATCCAGTCCTGGTTCATTCCTGGAAGGTATGCCAAAGTGTCTAGTCACCCATAGTAAGCTAATGAATGGCAGTGTTGACTTCCACAAATAGGCAAATGTCTAAGCCATGGTAAACATACAGTACTTTAGGTTTATGGAAAATAACCAAATAAGAGTTTCTCAAGATAAGAAGGAGGTTTCTGGTGGAAAAGACATAGACTCATTAATGGCCACTAGTTAGTTAAAAAGTTCCATCAATTTAGGATCTTGTTACCACAATAACATTGAGTCCTCAGGCTACTTTCCAGTAATGTAAGTCCTCTTTTAGTTCCTGTAGAAGATGCTGCACTTGAAGGCATTCAAATTCCAATTCTGTCACATATTACCTGTATAATTTGAGACAAGTCGTAGACCCTTTCTGAGTTTTCGTTTTCTCATGTGTAAAATGAATGGTCAGGATTAGGATAGCTCTGGGTTTCTTTCACACTGAACATGTTTTTAACATATGAATACAGGCAGAGCTGAATTCCAGTCCCACTCCTGACACCTCCTGGTTGTGTGACCCTGGGCGCATCATTTAATCTCTCAAATGTTGTAGCCAGCTGTCTCGGATTATAAATGGCAGAGAAGATGCTGACTTACTATGATAGAAGGAGTTTCCTTAGCTAGAAGTACCCTCTATCAGAAAAATCATGGATCCAGACTCTGTCCTTATCTTTTTACACATATGGTTCCTAAAAATTTTCAGCATGTGCTTCAGAGACCTCTAAAGATTCTAAATACATTCTAGACACTGAATCAGTGACTTAATAAAACCTCTTTTGGCTGAAACTTGAAAGTTGAGCTGCTAATTTGGCCCAGCTAGCACAGAACAATTTCCTGGCAAAAGCTTCCCCTAAGCTAATTGAACTGAGGTATAGCAGATGACAAGGGAGCAGTGGAAATAAAAACAAAGGGAATGATTATCCTTGTTTCTTGGGACTCCTTTGAGGTCAGAGATGAATCTGTGGTCACCTGAATTTAGGAGGAAAAAAGCTTAATTAATGTATAATTCAGTGGGAGGAGGAGGTATGACACCCTTGAGTAGTCCACAGGAACATTGAAAATTAATTTCCCAAGGCACCTTGGCACACTTAGTGAATTTTAATCATAAGGAGCTATTGCTTTGTTTCATTGGCAAGAAAGTGTGCCTGAGATGCCATAGAAAGAGCACTGGGTTTGGGGAGCAGAGTTCAAATCTTAGCTCTGCCACTTCCTACTTCTGAGACCACAATCAAGTCAGTAATCTTTCTGGATCTCAGTTTTCTCACCATACATTGAGAAGGACTGAATTAGATGGACTCAAAAGTTCCCTTCAAATTTAAGTCTGTAGTTTTATTTATACACATCACCAATTGGTTTTTCTGTCTTTGATTTTGTTTTTTTAAATCTCACCTCTAGTTTCCTTCTGTAGATAGGTCAACCATCTGTAAGGTTTTGAATGTCACTGCACAATTCACTTTCCTACATGAGATAAACCCATATCTACCCTCTCTTTAATTACGACAAATTCCATTTTCTTTATATTTTACGATGTTTTGTTTATTTGAGAAGGCAAATTAATGACAACAGTGTCTCACCTCCAAATGACAGAGCCCAGGTGTCACGTCCCAGGGTCATCCCTTTGCTTGCATCATGCTTTCCCTCAGAGTGATTTAGTGGAGTTTCTCCCTACCCCCATGCATAATAAATATTAATTGAGTTGAATGGATAATTCATGAAACTTCAATCCTTGTCCCTGCTTATACTAGATGGATATAGAAAAGCATTTAAATATGCATATGCTAAATCTATAAGAAAAGTAGGTGACAGAACATAAGAATGCCTCACCCACAGCCTGAGCATATTTACCTCATGCAAATACAACAATTCGCCCTTATTTGTGATTCTGCTCTTCTAAGGCAGTTAATGACTTAACAGATGATGGAAAAGGCATTCAGTCTATTCCAAGTGATCTCAATAGCAGCCCAACTTAGTGTTATATTCATCATATGCCAAGGGAAGGAGGTTACAAGTTTCACACATTCTAGGGCATACTAACCCATATTCTTTTCATCTCCTCTGTGTGTATGTGTGTGCATGAGAGAGAGAGAGAGAGAGAGAGATGAATCCTGTTGTCAGTCTGGTGAAACCTATGGACACCTCAGAATAATGTTTTTAAATGCATAAAATAGGACACATAGGATTACCAAGGGAAACAATTTTTAAAAATATAAGTATTATTATTTGAAATACAATTTAAAACAAGCAAGTCCACTAACTATAGGTGAAGAACTTCTGTTCTGTATTCTGTTGATGGAAAATAATTCAAATGATAGGGCTATCTTCCATATTGGATTGTTTCAAAAGATCTGAGATTTCGATAGAATGGCTACTTGTTGTTTATATGTTTATATAAGTTGCCTAACCTCTTTGGGCCTCAGTTTCTTCATCTGTAAAATAAGGTAGTTAGACTACATGGCATCTGAGGTCCTTATAACTCTAGAGTTATCCTTCAGCCAGGTAAATGACTAAAGTATGGAAGAATTCAAAGATAGAACACTAATAACTTTTTTGAGGGAGGCAGGTTAGAGAAAAAGGCATCATGGAAAATGTGGTACCATTATAATTGGGGGTAGGGAAATTGAAGGTATCAAACTTGTTGTTGGAGAGAACTGACCAGGTCACTTTTATTGTTGTTACTTTATGGAACTGACTGATCCTTTCAGGGCAAATGGTCAGAACACTTTGACTATCGACAGATGTCCACAGAGTTAGGATGGACACTCTTATCCTTAAGTCAATCCATTCCAACATGACCTTTAAGTGTCAGAGTTATAGGACTGCCTTGGGTATTTTACACTGACTTGGAATTTTAAGATTGGAAGGGATTTGGAGGCAATCAAATCCAGTTTCTCACTTAGTGCTATATTTTTCCTCTGCTATGCCTAAAAGAGTGTTGGACAGTCTACTTATTGGAATTTCCTTTCTTATATGTTTTCATATTAAATTCTATGCAGTTGTCATAGTTCTTCCCTCTGGAGAAGGGGCCATGATCTTCCAGTGTTCCAGGTTCAGAATTTCAGCATCATCCTGGAGTCCTCATCCTCCCACATCGCACTTAGCCAATCATTTGCTGCATCTCGCCTCTTGTACAGCATTTGTCACATCTAGCCCTTTTTCTTCCTTCACACAACTACTGCTTTAGTTAAGGCCCTCCTTACCTCTCACCTAGATTATTGCTACAGCCCCCACATTGGTCTTCCTCCACAAGTCTCTCATCACTCCAGTCCATCCTTAACAGAGCTACCAAAGTGACATTCCTTAGGCATATATCTGACAATATGAATCCCCTACTGAACCAACTCTAATCTCTCCCACCTGTTTTTTAAGATAATATGTAAACTTTTGTTTGGCTATTAAGGCCCTGCACAACCTGGCTTAAACTTATCTTTTCAATCTGATTTGACATGACTTGTCCTCCTACACTCAGTGATCTAGCCAAATTGGCCTTCTCTTTGATGTTCACATATGACACCCTTTCCCCTTTCCTTTACACTAGTTACTTCCCCCATTTGGAATGAATGATCCTTTCCTGATGCCCTAATGTCCTTCTTTTTCTTTTAAAACATACCGCAGGCACATCTTCTACATGGTCTTTCCTGATCCTCCCAGTTGTTAATACCTTCTCTCCCAAACTGTCTTGTGTTTAGCTATTTTGTATGTATTTGTATTTATTTAATTTCATTACTGTTGCATACATTTTTGAAAGTAACAGGTTGAAATTATTATACAATAATAAGTAGAAGGCATGCTTTATCATCAGTCTTTTAGAGTCACTATTGGTCAGTGTTGCATATATTTTTAAATGTACTTGTTATTTCTTCCATTCGATTAGCATATAAGCTCCTTGAGAATAAAGATCATTTAATTTTTGTATTAGTATGCCTAGTACCTAACATACACATTCTCATTATCTTTTTGTCTCTGACTGCAACAAAATTCTGTAGCCATGACTTTAAGAATTTCACATGTAAGGACTGATCTTATTTTTAATAGTAGTTGTTAAAGTTAAAACAGTCTTTTTTTTAATGATGCAGACTGTATTTATTGTGCTATACCTGGCTGAAATACAGCCAGTTTAACCAGTTGAATATGCATTTTTTCTCCATTTTAAATCTCAGAGTATGCCCATTAAAAAAAAGGCCCCCACTTCCTGAGGAATGAATAAGAGGTAAAAATGTTGCCCTTTTCTCCTAGAGATTTCATTGTATTTATTTTACAAGTTGTGTATAGTTGTTTATATATGAGAAAATGAAAAAGTGAATTAAAAATTTTTAAGTTACTTCTGATGTTAAAAAAAAAGCATTCTCATTCTTTCCCTTTCTCTGTTTCTGGATGTCTCTGTCTCTTTCAAAATTTTCTCTTTCTTCATTTCCCTCTCCCCTTCCCTTTCCTCCCTCCTTTCCATTTCCCCTCTTCTCTTCATTCTTTCTTCTTCTCTCTATACACCCCACTTTCTCTCTCCCTCCCTCCTTATGAGGTTTCCTGATTTCTAGACCAGGAATGAAAGAAACCTTAGAGATTATTTGGGTCAGTCCCTTCATTTAAATTGAAAAAAAACAGAGACCCCAAGCTCACATAGCTAATATGTGAATATATACCATTAGAGCAAGGACTAGAACCAGTTATTTTTATATTTCCTCTCTTTCATTGTACTCAAGATGGTTCTTTTTAAAAAATAAAAGTTTTTCCTCAAAATTGATCAGCATTAAAGTTGATATTCTTTCTCCTATGATATGATCAACACAGTATAAAAGTGAGAGTGACAGATATGAGGAAAGCTAATTTTCAAATTTGTCAGAAAAGTCAAAGAATATTCCAATCCTCAGAAAATCAGTAAAGCATCAGATATTTTAAATTAAGTACTATGTATTTCATTCCACCAACAAACCTCCACAATAGTTACATATTTATAAAATGCTTTACAATTAATTTGTATGCATTTCCCACTTTCTACCCACAATGTGAGTTTTATTGCATATGATATTACTAAGAAACAATGAGATTAGGAGAATGTGGCTGCTTTCTCCTTAAGAAACTACAAGTGTGAAAATAAACATTTCCTTGAAGATCCACAATGGATCCTAATTAGCTTCTTTGGAAACTGGTCCACCGTGATTTTTTTCCTTACTGAGAATTTTTAGCCTTTGTCTTATGTTTTTATTGTTCAGTGATTTTCAGTCATGTCCAACTCTTCATGACTTCAATTTGGGGTTTCTTGGCAGATACTGGAGTGGTTAGCCATTTCCTTCTCCAACCCTTTTTATAGATAAAGAAGCTGAGACAAACAGGGTTGAGTAACTTGTCCAAAGTCACATAGCTAGTGATGTGTAAGGCCAGACTTAAAACACAGGAAGATGAGTCTTCTAGACTCTAATCCTGGAACTTTATCAACTGTATCACATTGCTGCCCCATGGGGCCACAAATTAATTAACAAGTGGGAGTTAATTGTTGTATTTTACTTGATTGACTGGTTGTTTGGCCATTTGCCATAATCAAAACTAGTCATTTGGTAAAGGGATACTTTTTCTCCTTGAGGTCCAGAGAGCACCTGAAACAAGTTAACCTCCTTGTGGGAATTTCCATTAAAATAAGATACCTTAACACAGTCCAAAGAAACTCATCTATTTTTTGGACTATTGTCCCTCAGATATCCTCCCTCTCTGTCTCTTGGTTTAAGCTTTGTCTACTTAATGACAAAGCAGCATAGAATCATTGGACTCAGAGATTCGAGAGAAGTTGGAGATCATTTGGACCATTGATTCTCAATCTTTTTCATCCCAGGACCTGTTTACATGTTTAAAACTGATTGAGGACCCCCTCTTCAAAGAGCTATTGTTCATGGGGTTATATCCAGGAGTACTGTGAAGCTCAAATGGAATAATGGATATAAAACACTTTACAAACTTTAAAATGCTATAGAAATAGCTATTATTATTGTTGTTAGCTTCCAGTAACTGTCTAGCCCTGATTTTGTAGCTATTTCCAGATCTGAAGTATCCATATTCACACTGAAAATTTCATAACCAGTTAGAGCTGGCTCCAGCACACCCCTGGTTATGTCTATCCATATTTACAATATTCAAGTTAAAGCATTTTAGCATTAATATAAAAATATATTTGACCTCAGGCACCTCAGCAGAGGGCCTCAGGGACACCAAGGGGTCTACCCAATCAAGGCCTTGAACTTGACTCAGAGATAGTTTTCAGGTTACTTTTTCTTCAAATTAAGCACTTTTATCTTTCCTGGTGGTGACTGGGTTGCTCATAGCACATGCTTGACAGAGGAAAGATTAACAATCAACAAACATTTACTAAGCCAGATACCCTGATTATGGCTGAGATTGCAAATACAAAGAATGAAGCAGCTAGGTGGCTCAGTGAATAGAGTGTAGCAGTTAGAGTTCAAATCCTGCCTCAGACACTTACTAGTTGTACCTTGGGTGAATAGAGTGTGTTAGGGATGTCTTTGCAATCACAGAGAAGAGTCCAATTGAGAAGAAAGGTTTTGGCAAAGGGTGCACAGGGCAGTCTGAATGCAGTGGCACTGTTTGGAGGAGCAGCTGAACCCCACACCTCCAAAGAGAACCTTTTAGTAATACAAGGCACTGTGGCTGTCTTGGAGAGGAATCCCCACATCCTGGGAAGTTAGCTCCAACCTGCCCACTGGGGCCTGGGTAAATTCTGGTCCTGAGATAGACTGGAGGCTCTGGTATCTATTTTTTCCCGTTCAAATTGAATTTTCAGTGAACTATATTCTCTGTAGTGTTTTATCATTCCCTAGTAATAAGTGAGAGTCCCTGAAGGGAGAGAACATTAACATTTTCAGCCCATTCAGTTATCATTTATTATGGTTTATATCACTATTCTTGCATTTATTGTTAATATTGAATCTACTGCCGACAGTGGTTTATGTTCCAGTGTGACCAAAACAACTGACTGATCAGTAGTCATCTCTATCCTCATGAAAAAATAACTCTTTGATTTGTCACCATAATCACTGCAGCTATGAATGTTATAAATTATTGCAGCAATAATTCCGTGAATGGGATTCACCCTAATGTTTTAAATGCAAACAGTCCCCATCCTAAACTTTTTCTCATGTTCCCCAAACAAGGCTTATGGAGAGTGGCTGAGGTGCTGGGAAAGATAAAGCCCAGAAAAAATGAAGAATTGAAAGGGAAAGTAAAAAAAAACCTCAGAGAATAGCAGAGTTGGAAGGACCACAAAGATCATGTAGCCTAGCCCCTACCCAAAGTATGAATCCTTAACAACCTGTTGAACCTATCCTTGAAATCACCTTAGGATGAGGAATTCACTCTTTCCTCCTCCTCCTCCTCCTCCTCCCCTCCCCCCCGCCCCGGTCCATCTTTCCTCCCCTCCTTGTCCTCCTTCACTCTCCTCCTCCTCCAGATAATTCTCAGGAAGAATGTGTACCATAAAAGGCTATCCCACTTATGACACAGTGCCTTCCTTCTCTAGGGTCAATGACAGCCTAAAAGATGGCCTCTCCTTGTCATGCTGTCCTCTCAGGCATAGGTGGCATCCTAAGGCTATTGGAAGTAATCTGTCATCCTTTTTTAGGTTGAGTTTAGGCATCATTTCAACTGTGCCAGAAAGTGAAAATTGTGAGAATTGTGGGAGTGATGGGGGGAGATGCCACAAGGAAGAACAGGACAGAAGCTGTGGAAGGGGGAAATGAGGATCAATATTTAATATTCAGAATGTTTTTTTAAAATTAAGTACTTTCAGGAAATCCTGATCATTTTATCTTTGAATATTATTTCATGGGAAGTTAAGTAAGCCACTGATTTGCCAAAATAATAATAACTAACATCCATATAGCACTTTAAAGTTCGCAAAAACCTTTATATATATAATCTCATTTGATCCTTATAACACCCTTGAGAAATAACTACTATGCTCATCCATATTTTACAGAGGAGACCACAGCAAAAAGGTTAAGTAACTCCTCTAGGATCAAACAGCTAAGAAATATCTGAAACAAGATTCAAACTTGGATCTTCCTGACTCTGGGTCTAATGGTTATTTGTTTTCTTATTAAGATTCCCCTTCTTTTTCAGTGTGAAATAAGACATATCACTGGATTGGATTCAGGAGACTATGGTTTCTAGTTTTGGCATTCTCTCCTCTACCCCTCTCTCTTTCTCTCTCTTTTTTCTGTCTTTCTCCCCATCTACCATTTATTTTCATATATATATATATATATATATATAAAATACACATGCATACACACATATTTGTGCATATATAAATATGTATACCCCAAAAGTCTTAGTGCAGTTTTAATTTATTAAAGCTTAAAATTGCATTAAGTCTTTTGGGGCATCTTGTAGATGAACCTTGTGTATATTTTCATTTACACACATATACATATCTGTATATATATGAGTACATATATGTATATATATATGTCCACCTATTTTTGTAACAATCAGTTCAAGCTTCCTTTTCAAAACCAATACATGTATGCATGTACATGTGTGCAAATATATATATATACACACACACACACACACACACACATATATATATATACAAACTCATAATTTTATATATTTATACAAATATGTCCTTCAACACTTTGATAGATTGTGATCTCATCATTATGGGTGGTCCTTCCACATGTGCAGATGACAACCTGTAGCAGCAACCACACTGGCATACCCAGGATGGCTGCTAGCACAGTTCTTAGATGTGCTTTACTAGGAAAGATAACTGTTTAAGGGGTCAACAATCTTTTTTAATCATATTCACTAGTTCAGGGGAAAAGTCAGCACCCTGAACTTCAGAGAAAATACAAACAGAAAATACAAGCAGAGAAATAAAGACCAACAGACAGGGCTCTGACTGCCTGAATCAGCTATATACTTTACATACATCCCTGGATGGAGAGAGCCTTTACATCTGAGCAGGCAGGGAGCTCTGAACATATAGCCACTCGGAATCTCAACCAGGGAATCATAAGAACCTTCACATAAGGAAGCCTCCAAAAGCAAAATGCTAACTTTAGAGTATATATAGCCTTTTAAGAGTCAGAGGACATCACAACCCTCCAGACTCAGTGGCCTAATTAGAAATTAGCAGAAGTTGTGAAAGCCTTCCTACAAGCAAGCCTCCCCTAAGCAAACTTCCCTTAATGGGCTCCACTGTGAGGCCTATTGATGGGCAGGAAAGATCTTAAATTCCATTAACATTACAATCCTCCACATTTTACTTCTTGATCATTCCACACTTCTTTCAAGGAGTGTAGCTACTAACTTGTAAGTTGAGTCACTTGCTACAGGACATATATGACTCCATTTCCTTGTTATACATTTTCTTGATGTGCTCTACATAATTGATAATAACATAAGAATTTTAAGTTGACCTATTTTTGTCCAAACCAAGATTTTCAGGACTGTAGGAAGCTCTGGGAGAGGAATTTTCCTCTCTAAATGCAAAGAGACCCTGTCCTACTACTCATAGTCTTAGTGGCTAGGGCATTATGAATTTCCTTGAAGTTTGCTTAAATGACGTATGTACTAGAAGTTTTACAAAGTGCTTTCTAATGTATATGAACTGATTCAAAATGAAGTAAGCAGAACCAGGAGAATACTGTACACAGTAACAGCAGTATTGTACCATGATCAGCTGTGAATGAGCTCTTCTCAGAAATGCAAAGACAACTTCAGAGGACTCATGATAAAAAATTCTGTCCACCTCCAAAGAAAGAACTGATGGACTCTGGATACAGACTGAAGCATATTATTTTTTTAAAAACTGTTTTCTTTTACAACATGACCAATATGGAAATATATTTTGCATGGCTACACATATATAATCTATATCAAATTGCTTGCCTTCTCAGTGGAGAGAAGGGTTAGGAGGGTGGGAGAGAATTTGGAACTTAAAATTTAAAAAAAAAAACAAAAGAAATTTTTTAAAAAGTATTTTTACATAAACTTGGGGAAAAGAAAAAAAAATAAAATGTTTTCCTCATAACCTAAGGAGGAAGATAGTCACAGTACTAACATCCCAACTTTACAGTTGAGGAAACAGTCTCAGTGATTTGCCTCCAGTCACAGATGGTAAGTGTCAGAAATGAGATTTGAACCTAGGCCTTGGGTGCCCAAGTCTAAAACTTTCCCCTTTAAACTGCAGTACCTGCTTATACTTTTCCATTGCTCTTTGAATCTCTTCTAGTCTTCTAAGATGGTGGTATGTATGAAGCAGCTATTATTGGGAGACTATGGAGATCCAAGAGGGGCTCTTGTGGTAATGAACAGTGAGGGAAAGCATCACTGTCCATTTTCTCAAGTGTGATGCAGCTCATTCTCTGCCTTCTAGTCAATTCTGGGCCCAGTTCACTGTCCTAAAGCAGTATTTGTACAATGTATGTGTATGTATATGTATGTGTATATGTATGTGTATGTGTATATGTGTGTGTGTGTGTGTGTGTGTGTGTATGGGTGGGTGGGTATGGGTGTAGGTCCTTTAGGTGACTCAGTGAATCAGGAAGACCCATCTTTTTTATTTCAAATCTAGTCTCAGACACTTACTAGCTGCATGACCCTGGGCAAGTCACTTAACCCTGTTTGCCTCAGTTCCTCATCTGTAAAATGGGATGAATAAAAAATTGACAAACCACTCCAGTATCTTTGCCAAGAAAGTCTCAGATGGGTCATGAGAAGTCAGACATGACTGAAAAATGCCTGAAATGAAATGTGTATATGTATGTAACTAGCTGACCAGCTATCTACCTACCTGTCTATCTCTATCTCCCTCTCCCTATCAAGAATGGGAAGTTGCATGAGCAACTCATTGGCTTAATTTATTTATGTCTATATTTAAATATATTTGGTGTTCCAAAAGTCTTAGTACAGTTTTAAGCTACTAAATGTAGGTATATGTGTATTACAACTGTTGTCAGATTTAGCCAATTTGTTGATTAACTTTCATGAGCTTTTTTTTTTCTCTTCTTGTTCTTTTTTTAAAATTTTGGTTATAAGGTTTGGCTTGTACTGTAGGAGAGTGAGAAGTGATATGTTTGGAAATGAAGGTGCTGAAAAAAGCACAAAAGATATAAATAAAATCCTTTTAAAAGAATTTGGATTTGAGGAGGCTTTTTAATGTTCCCAAACTAGATGCCATTAGCACAGTTATGTATAGAGATGTAGAAATAGACATAAATATAGAAATAAATATGGTGTGTAATATTTTTCAGAAACTAATATTCCTCTTTAGACAAAATATCGAAAACAAGTATTGGTGATCAAAATTAGTTTGGTTATATATTTGTATGCCACTTTTCATGACACTTTCTATAAAAAAGTGAGGGTTTCTTTAAAATTGATTAATAACAAGGCTTATGTAATGAAGAAGTATGGCATGAGATATTTCCGTGGAAATCAGTGGCACTGGGTACCATCCTTCATCCCCTTTGTTTTCTCTGTTCATTGAAGGTGGATAGTTCTGTCAGGCAGAAGTGATTTTTATTTTCATGCTTCTTTCTTAGTGATTCATGTCTTTTTTACATAACTATTTTTAAAGAATGCTGCATAACCATCAACCTGTGAAATCTGTTGGGGGTGAGTGTTCAGAGCCAGAACAAGGCAGACTGAATAACTCACATGTTCATTAGGCCTACTCATTGTCCAAATGTTTGGTTCAAAAGTGGGGGTGGTGGTGGCGGCAGGTGTTGGGGTTGGAATCAATCAATGAATTGGATTTTTTGCACATATGTCAAACAGCTGGCTTGAATGAATCAATTATGGTCTGGTGCCATGCAGACTTAGTCTTAAAGTGCCTTTTAAAAATCATTTGGGCTGAATCTTCACAATTGCAGCCAAATTGAAACAGGACCAAAACATTTAGTAGGTCTAGTCAACACAGGGTCACTTTAATGACACACAAGAGCTGGGAACACTGTGTCTAGGTCCCTGCCAAGCAGACATGTCGTGGCAAATCAAACTGACCATGTGTTTCATCCCCATCTGATTTAGTTTCACCCACAGTGACATGGGCCTTTATTTTAATAACTGAAAGGCAGAGTCTGCTTTCACTTCTACATTTCAGTCATCAGGAAAGGCAAACAACTTATGTTGTTTTAAGGGATTAGTTCTCAGCAAGGATGAATAAATGCCTTCTATCTGCCAATTTGGGAGTTAAGTACATTCCAGGTCAGTAAATTTAAAATATAGTCCTCTTAGCAAAGTAAGATAGGTGAATTTATTTCACACATGCATATATAAAATGAAATTATTATGTAAGCATGCATATACATATAATAAATTTATTTTCTATATAGCATTTGTATATAGATATTCATGCAAACACACATGTGGCTATCAAATAAAATTATTATATATAATATACATATATAATACATTTATTTTATGTAAATATATATACCTGTAGTTATACATTAGATAAATTATATATGCATGTACATATATAATAAATTTATTTTATATGTAGTTGTTCATGTATGGATATATAGAGACATATATATATCCTAAATTTATTATATATCTATACCTATTTATGTATAGATATCAATCCACCTATAGTATATTGCTAAGAGGACTATATTTTAAATGTACTCATTACATTAATCCCCAGTGACAAAAAGTTAAAAAAAAAGATAAAAAAGCAGTTAATTAGAGCACACCATCATACATATTGATTGAGTCTGATGTATATGTAGTATTCTACACCTACAGTTCCTTATCTCTAAATCCATATTTATTTTAAAAGGTTTGGTATTTCCATATACACTGATCAAAGTAGAGAGAGAGAGAGAGAGAGAGAGGTGCAAACATACATACATGTATACATACATACATGCATACATATATACATATGGAGCTATGCAGTAGTGACTGGAGAGATGGCCTTGGAATCAGGATTTCCTTAGTTCACATTCTGTTTCCAGATATCTAACCATACATAGAGTAAAGATACTTAACCTCTCAGTGTCCCAAGTGGTTCTTTCTGACTATAAGTTATAGATAACCAATGATCTTGATCAAACCAGTTCCTACCCTGGGAATTTCCTTTATGGATTTGATCATCATAAGTACTGTTCTATAAACAAATACTTACACACACAAATATGTGTATTCATATGTATTTATGTATATGTATATATGATATAAACTACACATAGTTAGAGTTAGAGATGGGCAACTAAGTGGCACAGGGGATAGAGTGTCAGTTCTAGAGTCAGAAAAACCTGAGTTCAAATCCAGCCCTAAATACTTACTAGCAGTGTGACTGAGCAAGTTACTTAACCCTGTTTGCCTCAGTTTTCTCATCTGTAAAATGAGCTGGAGAAGTAAATGGCAAACCATACCAGTATCTTTGCCAAGAAAACTTCAAATGGGGTCCAGAATCACACACAACTGAAACAAACTCAACAAAAAAGGAGGTGGAGACAGAAACAGTAATAGAATATTAAATCTTTAGGTGTTTTGAGGCCAAGTATCCCAGAGCTGTTGAAGCCAATATAATAGTCAATTTGTGATTACATTTTTATTAAGCAACTACCATTTGCTGGACACTTTGCTAAGTACTGGAGATAGAAAGGCAAAAGACAGTCCCTGCCCTCAAGGAGCTCACAATCTAATGAAAGAAGATAACCCTTGAAAAGATTTGAAGTGTTGGGTGTGGAGGGAGGAAGTGTTAGGTGGCGAGAAGAGGAAAAGGACATGATAAAGTCCTGTGACTATGGGAAAAGATAAGGTGCCTACCCTGCTCACCCTCTTCAAATGAAGCTCTCTGGTGTCCACCCTCCCCTCTTACCAATCTGAGAGAGGGACCCGAGAGCTGGGGATCCTACTAAGTAGGGTACTCACTGGCTTAATTCTTCTCTATGGGACAATCACTGGAAAGGTCCAAAACTCAGTAACTATATGGCTCTTTGGAAGGATACCTGAAAGACAGAGGAGGGTCAGGCAATAAGAAGTCTCCCCCATGATCAAAGGGAGGGCATGCTGGGGTGGGGGAGGGAGGTTGGAAGCACCCACTTTTGAAAAGGGGCAGGATCAAAGTTGGGAATGGACCAAGTGGGGGTTTGGATAGGTGGGAGGGAAATATAGCCAGGATTTTACAATATATCTACTGTGGTAATGTTTTGCATAGCTATACATGTACAACATAGACTGAATTGCTTATCTTCCCAGTGAGAGTGGGTGATAAGGGAGGAAGGGAATGAATCTGGAATTCGAAGCTTTAAAATTAAATGTTTCAAATATATAAAAATACTATTATTAATACTATTTTGTATATAATTGGGAGATAAGATGTGTAGGCATTGGGTCACAGAGTTTCACCTTGCCCTAATGGAAAAGTCAAAGGGGGTATGGGAGAAGATATGGGAGAGAGCAGATTGGATGAGGGGATATCCTGTGGGACTGCTATTCTGGGGTGGTGGGCAGGGGAAAAATGAGGAAAAAATTGTAACTCAAAATCTGACTAAAGTGAATGATGTAAACCAGAAGTTAAAAAAATTAAAAAATTAAAAAAAAAAGAAGTTTCCCCCAGAAGCCCAGAGCTTGTAGCCTTGGGTTTCTATTTGCCCTTCATCTCAACAAAGGCATCAGTGTCCTCTGACCTTTTTGAGCACCCTATGTGGAAATGCAGACCAAAGCACAGTCATTGAGAATCACTTTGATAGTCACATTTGCTAATTTATGTCTTATAGTTCACCTCAGAGCCTTCAGTTTGAGGAATTCATCTTTCCCTCCCTAGACCTTGCCACAGTGCTTAGGTGTCTTATACACTCATCTCTTTGATTTTTTTATTCCATCACTGAGTTCATCTTGAAGCCACAATTTTGAAAAAGGGCCCTAGTACCCCCCCCTTTACCTTCATATCCCCTTAGCACCTTCTTCCCTCTCACTTCCCTTCAGCTTCCTTATATATGTTGTCTTTCTTCACTTGAACATAAGCTCCTTGAGGGCAAGAGTTTCTTTCTGTTTCTCTTTGCCTTCTACTTCTTTCTTTTTGTATTCTCCAGTGTAGTATAGTTTCTGAAACAAAATAAATGCTTTAAAAATGCTTCTTGATTTGACAGGTGTTCCAAAAAAGGATTCAGCATAGCCTACAAGGTTAAATAGGGACCTAGGTGGGGCAGTGGATAAAGCACCAGATCTGAAGACCCGAGTTCATATTTGGCTTCAGACACTTGGTAGCCATTTAACCCTGAGCAATCCACTTAAACGTGATCTGTCTCAGTTTGTTCAGCTGTAAAATGTGACCAGTTAATAGCATCTACTTCCCAAGGTGGTTGTGACAGCCAAATGAAATATTTGTAAAATATTTTGCAAACCTTAAAGCAATATAACATATATATGTACACACACAAATATATATATATATATGCTAGTTATTGTTAGTGATAATAATAATAGAAATAATAAATAGAAAGTACCATTTGAAAATAATATTTAAAATTTATATTTAAAATTTTAAAAATCATTCATTAAGAATGGAATTGTAAGGGCAAAGGACATTTTATGCTTTTTATTTTATTCCCAAACAAAAGGTGTTATTTCCACTGTGTCCTTTAGGAAAATTTGAGAGGGGGAGACAACATTTGGAACTGAGAAACAGATATCACCAATGGTAACTAACTACAGCAGAGCATTGAATTTAATGCAGATATTTTTGACAGCTAAGGTAAAAGATGTTATATTGTTCTCGTGGTTGAATAAAAGAAGGCATTCTAGATCATTATTGTCAAACTCAAGTAGAAACAGGGGCCTCTGAATCATTCATAAGGATCCAAGGATAGAGAACATTCTACCTGAAATTTTCTTACAAACTACCATTGACCCAATTGGGTTTGGTAATTCAGTAATTTCCAGATCTAATTGTATTATTATCTAGCCTGCATTTTTCTACTTCGCCCGTAAAGGTGGCAAGAGACATTCTTTGCTGAAATCTGAGCAAAATAGGTCTATTAGGGAACAGGAAAGTCACTGAATACAAATAGTTCTCTATCCCTTCCTTGTCCTTGTTAAGAGCTTGGGAAACCCATTAAGAATGATTTTTAGAAGAAATAAGGCTAATTTTAGACCCTGTTGTTTGTTGACCTATCTACTAATAGACGGTCCTTAGAAGGATAGTTGAAAAGACTTTAGCCTACAAGGGCCAGCATCTCCCACTGCATCCTGGGCCATCTACAGTCGTCCTGATAAATACCTTAGTATTGTGACAGCACTTAGTATTGTGACCATTTATTTGTCTGACACCGGTGTGTCATCTAGAGAGAAAATATTTTTCTTGACAGTGCATTTAATGGGAATCTATCATATGGGTTTGTTGTTTAAAGACACTAGTATCATAGTATACAATATTCTAAACTGTGGTTTTGCAGAAGACAAAGGTTGTACAGACGCACACATCCAGAAATGATCTTCCATAAAAACATAAGGGAAAATGACATCTCTTACCTCAACTTTTGTAAGGAAAGCTGAAATATAAATTTGGTTGGGGAATTTTGACTTTTGATGATTTAACTTGATATAAAGAAACTAGAGGGGAATAAATAGTTAACACATTCATTAAAAATCCTTCTTCAGATACCAGATTTCCAAGTAAGCCTTTTCATAGAGCTGAATTGTAATCAATCCATGGTTAAATTCTGAGTTCCTAATGTGTTGATTAAAAAGGGATCTCTTTGCTCCAAATAGCATGCTTAAAAGAGGGAGAGTTACCATCTTGTTTTGAAAGCTTAGGAACCAGACTTAATACTTACCTGGAATGAAAGCTTTCTCCCTTCCCTGTGACGGTAGGTCACAAGAGTGCCTGTAGGTAAGGCTAAGATTATTGTGGAAACTGAGGTACAGAGAGATTGAACCTTTTGTCCAGGGTCATGTAGTATCTGAGGCAGGATTAAAACTCAGGTCTTCCTGACCCTAAAGCTTTGAATATGCTTTGACAGGTGCGTGGTTCAAAGCCTAGAGTTTTGTCCCATTTCACATGGAAGAGACTATATATCTTAAAAACTTCATTGTATCTGTGACTTCGTTGTTATATATGCTCCATCCAGCAGTGAAGATTGCAACCTCTTCATACCCCCTTATGTTTTTAGGCAAGCCATTCAAATTCTCAATTTTCTAGTCTGTAAGATGAAAGAGTTAGACAAGATGATCTCTGTGATCTGTTTGAAGCTCTAAATTCTTTAATCTTGTGAGCCTAATCCTCATCCATGTTTTTCCATGAATTCTCTGTGGAAGATTTGTTTTTCTACTTTGTTGTGGTTTAGTCATTTTGGACTCTCCATGGTCCCATTTTAGTGTTTTCTTGGCAAAGATCCTAGAGTGCTTTGCCAATTCCTTCTACTTCATTTACAGATAAGGAAACTGAGAGACACCGGGTTAAGTGACTTGCCCAGGGTCACACAGCTGGTAAATATCTGAAACTGGATTTGAACTCTGGAAGATAAGTCTTCCTGATTCCAAAACAAGTACTCTATCCACTGTACCACCTAGCTATCCCATGGAAGATTTACCAAATGCTTTGGAGGCTTTCCTATGATATTTTTGTTTTGTTTTGTTTTGCTATTTCACTGATACCTACAGAATATCTGAGGTGTCTTATCTGTTATCTCTGCCTTTCTCTGTGTTATCAAGCCACCTCCTTTTCCAGTCTTATGTGTCTCTGATATTACCTTGGAAGTATCGTGAAGCCTGCTTACTCTCATAATACATCATTCAGTTGCCTTTTGAGTCACTTGTATTTGTGATTGTCCTGAAATGGTAACGTTCCATCATTTGTAGCCATAGGATAGCCAAGATAATATTGGTCTTACAAAGATATGGCATTATTGCATTGAGGTCTCCTTGATCACTGAATAGACTATAATGTTTCCTAAATGAGATCCTGCCTGATCTCTCCATTTTGTTCACCTCTGCTCCTAGTCTACTGTCCATTTGTGACATCTGCCCAACATATATGTACTAATAGACAAAACCAGTGAGATGAGTTAGTAGATCCCATCTTGGAAAGACTTTAAATGCAGAGATGCTATTGTGGGATTGTGAACCTCTGTAGAATAACTTATTTTTGCATGCATGGAGATCTATGCCTTTATGTTTCCTCTGGTAGAAATCACACTATGAATTATGGGGGTCTCAAAACTTGTACTTTTTCTGTTTTCTGATGGCTGAACCAAAATCCTAACATTTAGGATCTATTTTAATGGTTTTCCCTTCTCTGGTCCTTCCCTCCTTTTTCTTTCCCTCTCTCCCTCCCTTCCTTCCTACTTTACTTTCTTTCTCCCTCCCTTTCTTCCTTTTTTTCTCTCTCCCTTCTCCTGTCCTTCCTTCCCTTATTCCTTTCTTCCTTCACTTCCTTCCTTCTTTCCTTTCTTCCTTTCTTTTTTCCTTCCTTTCTTCCTTCCTTCCTTTTCCCTCCCTCCCTTCCTTCCTTCTTCCTTCCCTCCTTCCTTCTTTCCTTCCTTCCTGCCTTCCTTCCATCTTTCCTTCATACCTTCCTTCACTATTTCATTCCTACTTTGCTTCCTTTTTTCTCCCTTCCTTCCTGCCTTCCCACTGGGTTGCATAGTGGTTAGAGTGTTTGAAATTGCAGTGAGGAAGAATAAGTACCAATTCTGCTTCAAATTCTATGTGTCCCTGAACTAATTACTTAACTTCTTTGTACCTCAATTTCCATATCTTTAAAATGTGGAGTTTGGACTCAATGCCATGTAAACTATAGCTCCCAGCCCCATAATCTTTCTTTCAAAATGGCCATGTTACTCTTTATTTTTTTGTAGCTAAGTTGAGCATAAAAAGAATTACGTTTGCTAAGTCTTTAGAACTTAATGAGCTGATGTATTATCACAATACTTCTGCCAGGACTGTAAGAACATAACATCATAGGTTTCAGACTGGAAAGAACTTTAGATGCCATTTAATATAACTTCTGCATTTCACAGATATGGGAAGTAAAGTTAAATCACTTGCCTGGAGTCATTTAGCTACTAAATGTCTCAGGTAGCATTTGGACCCATGTGTTACTGACTACAAATGCACTATCTCATGCCTTGTTGTCTTTTCAACAGTTTTCATAAAGCCAAGAGATGAGGTAAAGAGTCCTTTAGCCACCTGGTCAGGCATTCAAGCCTAGCTGGTCCTGTCAGCAGTTGGTTACTATATAATCTTTGGAAGGATCCATTTTCCCAGAAGCCTTTGCCTACGTTGCTAGAAATCACTTAGACCTCTGAAAGTTAATCATTCATTTGTAAAGTTTCACCTCCTAGCTTAACTTTCTTATCCTTGTCAGGTCAGTTTTTTTTGTTTGTTTGTTTATTTCTTACATGGTTAGACTCAAAGATAGTAATTCTAAGGTTCAGAATGAGTTCAGATGGGAAATAATTGGTCCACTATAGAATATACATCTCAGGGATGAAGATGGGCCATGGTAATCAATAATGCTGTCCCACTGAATAGGAATGTAAAGTTACTCTTTGACTTTATTACGTTATGATAATAGATAAGTTATACTAGATATTTTCCTTTTTCATTCAAACAGGAATCCATGGGAAAATGGCCTCAAAAGCCATTTTAGCCCACATTTCATGTGGATAAACCCTTGGCATGACCATTTGTATTCTTTGAATCTGCTAATATTATAATGTAATTATATAATTCTGTAATGAAGACATATAAATACCAAATTGGAAGGTTGTTAGATTAAAGAATTAATACACATATTAATAGAAGAGATATATGTAGATACACCAAGATAGTATTAATAAGGAAGCTGGATCAGCGTTGAAAAAAAATAAGTTGTGGCCTTTGGATGTCGATAATAATAGCTAGCATTGGTATAATACTTTTCAAATTTACAAAGTTCTTATCATCCATTATCTCATTTAAAAATAATAATAGTAAGCATTTATATGAAGCTTTAAGTCTTACAGATTGTTTTACAAATATTATTACATTTTTTCCACACAAAAATCCTGGCAGGTAGGTGCTATTATTAACCCCATTTAACAGATAGGAAACTGAGGCTAAGAAAATTTAAGTATCTTAGTCACACAACTAGTAAGTTACTGAGAAGTGTCTAGTAATTGTACTTAGACACGAGGAAAAAACCTGTCTCATTTGATTCTCAAAATGGTTCTGTGAGGTATTGCCTCTACCTCTTTTGACAGATAAGGAAACAGGCTAAGAAAAATAGCATGTCTTTTTCTTACATTTAGTAACTGTCTGAGGCAGGTTTTGAATTCACATCTTCCTAGCTCCAGATCCAGCAGCCTACCCACAATGCCAATTGCTACCTAATTCCTCTTCAGGTTGTATTCTGGACTTTCTCTGACATATATCAGAAAGCTCTTCATCCTGGAAGCTCACTCAAGCCATGGAATTGACACATTGGAAATATCTTCTTGCTCCAATTGGATAACCCAACCTCATAGAAGCTCCTTTTAAGGAGTTCCCCCAGGGCAGCCATATCTACATTCTTGTCCAGAATGTATTCTGTACTTTCTCTATCACGCCCTACCCCCCACTCAACTTTCCAGCTTCCTTTTAAGTGTTGTCTTTCCTATTAGAATGTAAGCTGCTTGAGGGCATGGACTGTCATTCTTTCTGCTTATATTTATAACCCTAGGCTTTAGCACAGCACATGGCACACAGTAAACACTTAATAAATGCTTATTGACTGACTGACTAATTGATGTTAAACCAAGAACATTGATGGTAGGCCATAGCTGATGTTACCTATGAAATTTCTTTAGCAGAATGAGGAAGAAAAAGTTCTGAAATCTTAGATATTGGGGTAGTCAGTATTGTTTTTAATTGATGTCTTTTGTTTGTTATTTATAATCACTTCCAAACATATACCTCTTCCATTTCCCAGCAACCTTCCTTGGAAGGAAGGAAGGAAGGAAGGAAGGAAGGAAGGAAGGAAAAGGGAAGGAAGAAAAGAACAGTTTAACAGAACCAATACATTGAGTATATCTGACATGTTTATAGCAGGACATTTGTTTGGTTTGGTTTTTTTTTGTTTTGTTTTGTTTCATTTAATTCAATGTATTCTGTGCTTACTGTGTGCAGTATATTATTATGCCTGGAGTAGAGGCAGGTACAAAGTTTGGGCTTGATAAAGGAGGAGGGCAATGATATACATACATGAGGTACTTAGGATATAACTACAGCATACAATAATTGAATAAGAAGTGCAAGTAAAATGTTATGTGATGTCCAAGAGGATAATTGTTATCAACTGGGGCAATCTGAAGACTTTTTGAAGAAGGCAGCATCTTAATTGAGCTTGTAAGGAAGAGGGAGGGCCTGATTCAACAGGAGGGGTGGGTGCATAGAGACCATTTTAGGCACAGGGAACATGAGGAAGGCACTGAACCAGGAGGACACAGGGGGCAACTGTGGGAGGAAACATTTATCCATTTAGACTGGAATGTCAAGTGCGGAGGTCATCATAGGAATTTAGGTGAGAAAGATATTATTATGCCTGATTGTGAAATGCCTAAAATGCTACCCCCCCAAATGATAATAATCATAAATAAGGAGTTTTTACTGAACTTGATAGGCCCTTGGGGATTTTGATCAAAGAAATCATGTGAATAGATTGTTGCATAAAGAGTATAAATCTGGTAATAATATAAAGAATGGACCAGAGGAGAAAAGGATAGGAGGCAGCAAGATTGATTTGGAGGTTATTGCAAGGGATCAAGAAATCACCTGAATTTTTTTGCAACATCAAACAAAAGAAGTGATAGGGGGCAAATATGAACAAGGTTGCAGAGAGACTTTGAATAGACAAGACCTGGTGACTGATAGGATAGGTGTGGTGAGAGAGAAGAAAGAACCAGAAATGACATTAAGGCTTGGATAATGTGGGTGACTTGGTTGATGGGTGAGGCCAGTAACCGAAATCCTGAAGTCTTAAGAATTAGTAGGTTTGGGGAAGAGATAATAATCATAATCTGAAGGTTTTTGGACAATAGAACAGTTAGATCAGGAGATTAAGAAGGGAGAGAGAAGGCCTTCATATTTTTTACACCAATTTGCCACATAACAAGTCAGGAGATAGCTAGCTAGCTACACACATACACACACACACACACACGTATGTGTGTATATATGTATATCTGCACATATGTATACACATGTGTATCTATATACCTGTGTATCTATGCACATACACATAAATATATTTCATGTATATAAATTATTAGATTTTGTTTTTATGTCATCTTCAATTCTTATTGTAACTCCCCTTCTTCATGCAAACCAGCCATTCTTTTTTTATCAAAGAATAAACAGAGGGAAAAATATAGCTAAGCAAAATTTAACAAAATAATCGTACAGTGAAGAGGAGATTATAGATTGCTCACTCCAGCATCAGTAATGATAGCGACATTGGTAACACAGATGACTGTGTCTGCTCTTATGTATGTGTATGTATATGTATGTATTCTATTGATTTTCCCATATTGCAAAGGAAGAGTAAAGTGAACTCGTGCTTTTGATGAGACTTAGTACATGAGGTTCAGGAATTCTGCCACTTATTTTATGTAAATTTAAAAAATGCAAAAATATGCTGCATTTGGCATAGATGCTTGTCAGCTTTTTGGACACAATGTTTACTGTTATCTGCTTTTCGATGCCAGTTGGAAACCAACTATACGAGTCTTACTCATAACTCGAAGAACAAATAGGAGTCTATTTTGAGAAAAAATTCTCGTCTACTGAAATTGGCTTCAGGATTGTGTTGTAAATTGGCGAGGTTTACATAAATCTATACCAAAGTAATTTTTTCTGGCCTATTAGAGAAACTGACATGCATATCTAAAGAAAAGACACCTTCAGTTTCTAAGAAATGGCGTGGTGTAGGGATAGGAAGCTTGACTTGGAGTCCACAAGACATGGGTTCATGTTCTACATCTGCCATGGACTTCCTGTGTGATGCTTCCAGGAGACCAGGCAGCACTCTAAGGCTCTAAGTGGCAGAACAGTTACTGATGTGCATTTGTAGAGGGGACTTCCTCAACTGAAGATTCCTATGCCAATGAAATGAAAATCATGAGTCCAGACCCTCCCTTCAGATGTCTGAACCATACAACTTAAGACTTGATTGTATGCTTGCTAATACTCTATAGTCATTTCATTTATGTAAATGTGCTTATCAGGATAATAATAGTTCACATTCCCAAAATGCTTTAATTTTATAACGTAGGTGTCGCAGTGAATAGAGCACTGGTCCTGGAGTCAGGAGGACCTGAGTTCAAATTCAGTCTCAGATACTTGACACACTCCCTTAGTAACTGTGTGACCTTGGGCAAGTCACTTAACCCCAATTACCTTGCCTTCTCCCTCAAGAAAATTTTTTTTTATAATTTACATTCCTCACAAGAACTTTGTGAATTGGGTAGGACAACTGTAAATATGCTTATAAAGATGAGGAAATCAGGGTTCAGAAGGTTTTTAAAAAGTTGTCTATTGACTTAGAGCTAGTAAGAAGCAGTATCAGAAACTGAACCCAGAACTTGCAAGTGTAAAGCCTGATATCCTTTCCATTATGCTGCCTTTGGAACAGCAAGGAGTCTGAGATCAGGACACTACTTCTGAGTGTTCTTTCCTATCTGTTGCAACTTCATACTGCTAAACTCATCAAAAGTACTCAATAATATTGTGGAACTTAATGTTGTAAACTAAAAGTAAATAAATAAAATTTTTAAAAAAGAAAGTACTCAATAATAACATTAATATTTTTAAGAATTAAAATATTGCAAAATAGGCCAAAGAAATATTGTTGCTTGTGGTTCAGTGAAGAATGTAAATATCAGGTAGGTGGCATGTGGGGAGAATGCCTGGCCTGAAATGAGAAAGACTCATCTTCCTGAGCTCAAATGTGGACTCAGACAGTCACTAGCTGTATGACCCTGGGCAACTCATTTAACCCTGTTTGCCATAGTTTTCTCATCTATAAAATGAGGTAGAGAAAGAAATGGCTAACAACTCCTGTATCTTCCCTAAGAAAACCTTTTCCAAAAGGCTTCATGAAGAGTCGGTCACGACTGACCAACCACCACAATCACAGAAAATGTAAGGCAAATACACCTTTTATGTAAGTTAAGAGTCTTGTTCTTGGCCTAGCTAATACAGGTTTGTGCTTCCCTAAACATGGAATATGGACTAGATGACCTTTCAGAAAGATCAGTCTTACAAGTAGGTGAAATAAGTGACGGCCTACCCTTTTATAAAGACTTATCAGCACATTTACAAGTTGACTATAATCAGTCTCATTGTTATCAAGATATTTCTCAAAGCTACTCTAAATCCTTTCCTATCATAACTTAGACATGCATTCTTTTGCTTATTCCCCAGTGAATAGAAATACCACCTTTTGTTTGGGGATAAAATAAAAAGCATAAAATGTCCTCAAACCATCTTATTAAATTCCTTTCCAGTCTTCTCTGGGCTAAATAATTTTTATGTTTTAACTGTTCCGTATAAGATGCATTTTCATCTTTCCTTTGACAGCTTTCTAAATGTTTCTTTATAGTTATGGAACCTAGAATTATATGACACCTAGTAAAGACTGAAAATAATAGGATGACATCTGAATTCTTCCACTTGCTCTTATGTCTTTGAATTAGTCCTTAATCTTTCTGGGCCTCAGATTTCTTATCTGTAAAAACAAGGTTACTAGATGACTTCCAAACTCCCAGTGTCAAGATTGCTTTCAAGTTGAAGAGCTAAAACAGTGATTCAGTGTTAATATTCTACCCATACACTTACTAGCCATGTGACCCTAGGCAAGGCATTTAACCTCTGACTGCCTCAACTTAACCTTCTGTAAAATTAGAAAACGTTTATTTCCTAGGAAGTTTTTTTTTTGGGGGGGGGGGTAATATATGTAAAGCATTTTGGAAGCCTTAAAGTGACATCTAAATTATGATTATTAAATTCATACTTATACAATCCACTCTCCAATTTCCTCTCAATCAATTAGTAAGTATATAGTAAGTACCTACTAATTGTCAGGCATGTGTAATGGCTGGGGGCGGGGAGATACAAAGATAAAATGAAACTGTTTTTGTGCTAGAGAATCTTATACTTAATTGGCAGAAATAATGAACACATTTAATATATAAAAAATATAAAGTAGATATAAAATAATAGGGGAGGGGCCATTAGTGGCAGGGAGAGTCAGGAAAGGACTCATGATAGAGGGGATATTTGAGCTGAGCTTTGAAGGAACCAGATGAGTCTATCCTAGACTCGTTTGGCCTAAATTACATCTTCTTGGTTTCCCTAAATGTTTCTTTGACTTGATTCCTTCTTCCAAGATATTATTGTTTCCCTTACTCTCTCTACTACAAATTATTTTATCTCATTTATAATCATTTCTCCCTCTTTTTTTTCAGCTGCTTTATTTATTCTTTTTTTTCCAAATGCTTTATTAACTTCTGGTTTACATCATTCATTTCCGCCAGATTTTGAGTTACAATTTTGTGATCATTTTTCCCCTACCCACCAGCCCAGAATAACAGTCCCACAGGCTATTCCCTCATCCAATCTGCTCTCTCCCATATCTTCTCCCATACCTCCTTCGACTTTTCCATTAGGGCAAGGTGAGTCTCTGTGCCCCAATGCCTACACATCTTATCTCCCAGTTACATGCAAAATAGTATTAATAATAGTACTTATATATATTTCAAACATTTAATTTTAAAACTTCGAATTCCAGATCCATTCCCATCCTCCCTTGTCACCCACTCCCGCTGGGAAGATAAGCAATTTGCCTTATGTTGTACATGTATAGCTATGCAAAATATTACCACAGTAGATATATTGTAAAAGACTGACTATATTTCCCTCCCACCCATCCCTTCCCCCACCTGGTCCATTCCCTACTTGATCCTGTCCCTCTTCTATAGTGGGTACTTCCAACCTCCCCTCCCCCCAGAATGCCCTCCCCTCCATCATCCCCCCGCTCATCCCCCTTCCCCCTACTCTCCTACAGGATGAGATATCCCATTTAGTATGTATGTCATTCTCTCCCTGAGCCAAATTCAATGAGAATATGGTGTTTCCTTTTTGCCTTCCTGTTCTACCCCTCCCCTGCAGCTACTTCCCCTTGCCTCTTCTACATGAGATAGTTTACCCCCGCCCATCTCTCCCCATCTCCTCTTGCCACATTCCTCTCTCACCTCTTAAATTCATCCCTTAAGTATCATCCCTTCCCACCAAATTCAACCTGTGCCCTCTATCCATGTATAACTGTAAACATATATACACACATTCACATATGTATTCATATGCCCATATACCCTTCTTCAATTACTTTCATACTGAGAAAGGTTTCATGAGTCACAGTTATTGTTATTCAATGTAGGAATGTAAATAGTTCAACTTTAATAAGTTCCTTTTGATTTCTTTTCCCTGTTTACCTTTTCAAGCATCTCTTGCTTCTTGTGTCTGAATGTCAAATTTTCTATTCAACTCTGTTTTTTTCATCAAGAATGCTTGAAAGTCCTCTATTCCACTGAATGACCATATTTTCCCCTGAAACAAAATACTCAGTTTTGCTGGGTAGGTAATTCTTGGTTTTAATCCCAGGTCCTTTGCCCTCTGGAATATCATATTCCATGCCCTTTGATCCCTCAGTGTAGAAGCTGCCAGGTCCTGTGCTATTCTGATTGTGTTTCCACAATATTGAAATTGTTTCTTCCTGGCTGCTTGTAGTATTTTCTCCTTGATCTGGGAATTCTGGAACCTGGCTATAATATTCCTGGGAGTTTTCTTTTTGGGATCTTTTTCAGGAGGTGATCTGTGGATTCTTTCAACCTCTATTTCTCCCTCTGGGTCTAAAACATCAGGGCAATTTTCCTTGAGAATTTCTTGAAGGGTGATTTCTAGGTTCTTTCTTTGATCATGGCTTTCAGGTAGTCCAATAATTTTTAAATTATCTCTCCTGGATCTATTTTCCAGGTCAGTGGTTTTTCCCATGAGATATTTCACATTGCCTTCTATTCTTTCAGTTGCTTGGATCTGTTTAACAGCATCTTGATTTCTCATAAAGTCACTAGCTTCCATTTGGTCCAGTCTAAATCTGAAGGAATGAATCTCCTCAGTGAGCTTTTGAGATTGTTTTTCCATCTGGCAAAGTTGGCTTTTTTAAGGCATTCTTCTCCTCATTGTCTTTTTGAGCCTCTTTTGCCACTTGAGTTAGTCTATTTTTTTAAGATGTTATTTTCCTCAGTCAGGCTGTTGACTCTTGTTTCATACTTCTCCTGCATCCTTCTCATTTCTCTTCCCAATTTTACCTCCACTTCTCTTATTTGGTTTTTAAAATCCTTCTTCAGGTCCTCTATGGCCTGTAACCCACTCATATTTTCATTTGTGGCTTTTGGTGCAGGAGTTCTGACCTCACAGTCCTCTTCCTGTTCCATGCTTTGATCCTCTTTGCCCCCAAAATAGGAGTCTAATGTTGCATTTTTCTGTTTATTTTGTATCCTTTGCCTAGGCATGTTGCCACTTAATTATTTGACTTTTGGGCTTCTTGCCACAGTAGAACTTTGCCACCAGAGAGGGGGAGCTTCTGTCCCAAACATTGGGGTTTTCTCAACTGCTGGATGTATTCGTCGGGTGCCCTCCCTGAAGCCCCCACACACTCTGGCAAGCTGGATACCCACCCCAACACCTCCACCCCAGACTGCAATCCAGATCCAGGGAAGTTAAAGCAAGAGTGATTACCCCCCAAGACTGATCGCTGGATCCCCCTACAGTTCACAGGCCAGGAGCTGAAGCTGCATCTGAAGCTGCAAAATGGCAGGTGTGCCTCATCTCCTCAGCTGCTTCTATTCCCTAGGGGAAGAAGCTGACGCACTCCCAAATACTGGTCCCAAAGTCCATAGGGCACTAACCTTTCACTTTGTGTTGGAAATTCTGGAAAAGCCACAGCTGCTGGTGTTCTGGGGTCCCGTCAGCCGGCTGATGGCCCAGCTGCCCTGGGGCTAAAACCCACAACTCATGGGGTCCTGGGCTCAGCTCCTAGAGCACTGTGCTGTCTGCTCCCTGCCAGGTTTCCCGGGCTGTCCTCAGTGGGAGGTTAGCTTCTCTGTGTCGTTCTGTTGGTGCTGGAGCTCTAGAGGTTGCTCAGAGTCCCCCTTTTACATAATTTTGAAGTGGTGTGGGCTGGAGCACCATGGAAGTGCTGTTTCTACTCTGCCATCTTGGCTCTGCCCCTCTCCCTCTTGTTTAAGCATAATGGCTCAACATCTTGTTGCCCCCATCAGATAAGGACCATCTTTAGGATTTTGAAGCTGTTGAGGAGTTTCATGTAGCATCTGACTCTCTGTGATCTGATTTGTGTATTTTGGTTTGTTTGGGGGTTGTTGTTGTTGCTATTGTTGTTGGTTTGGTTTGGTTTGGACTTTTTTGCACAGATACTGGAGTGGTTTCCAGTTCTTTCTCCTGTTCACTTTACAGATGAGTAAACTGAGGCAAACAGGGTTAAGTGACTTGCCTCACACAGCTAGTAATTGTCTGAGGCTGGATTTGAACTCAGGAAGATTAGTCTTCCTGACTCTAAGCCAAATGCTCTTTCCCTTGTGCCCCTTTGCTGCCCCATACTACACTGTACTATTAAACATTTATAATAGTAGTTGATAAACCTTTTTGATTGGACTCCAGGCTAACAGTTTGTACCTGGCTTGACCTTCGCTATTCCAGACAAAGGTTATAATAACTCACAACATTAATATTCACAGAGAGAGACTTATTGCTTATGTCTGTTTTTCAGACCCAGCAATAAGAATATTGTGTTTAGCTACATCATATCAATCTAAAGTTTGCTCAATTAATAGTAATAGCTGACATTTATGCAGTGTTTTAGGGTTTGCAAAACATTTCCTAAATATAATATTTCATTGGATCCTTACAATAACTCTCTGATGTTTAGGTGCTATTGTCATCCTCATCGTACTGATGAGGAATTGGAATGATAGATGCTAAGTGACATGCCCAGAATCATGTTGGGGGTATTGTAGCAGATAGAATGGTGACCTTGGAGTGAGGAGGATCCTAGTTTGAATCCTGCCTCAGTCAAATAAGTCATTCTTTCGGCCTCAGAGTCCTCCTCTGTCAAATGGACACAATAATAGTACCTACTTCACCGGTGTTTTGTGAGGATCAATTGAGTTAACATGGAAAACTTTGGAAACCTTGAAGTATCATATAAATATTAGATGTTACTAAATTTTATATTTTAAGGAAATAAACATATCCTTATTAAATTTTAGCTTGACAACCTAAAAGTTTTCAAAATAGGAACATGCCCTATCTAAATTTAAAAGGACCTTGGTTTTTGTTTTTCTTTTTCTTTTTCTTTTTCAGAGGGGGAAGGCAAGGCAATTGGGGTTAAGTGACTTGCTCTAGGTCACACAGCTACTAAATGTTAAGTATCTGAGGCCAGATTTGAACTCAGGTCCTCCTGACTCCAGGACCAGTGCTCTTTTCACTGTACCACCTAGCTCCCCCAAAATAACCTTGTTGATGGTAGATATGGTCATGCACCACAGCTATTTCTTCTCTTCCTCAAGTCAAATTGTCACCCTACTTAAAGTACCTAGAAGGCAGCCCACTTACCAAAGTTCACCCTCCATCCAGAAGCTTATCTTCCTACTTCAACTCAACCTTCCAGAAAAGATACCAAAAAGTATTAAAAGTTGGAAAAATCCATGTGACTTATTTTCCCTTTGAAGTGACTCTCTTTAACTGAGACATGGTTAAAATCTCCCATAGGAAGATGGTAGCAACTAGTTCTGATTTGGAACTTCAGCCAATTTCAACAAGACATGCTGTGTGGAGTAGAAACACAGTTATTTGTTTATTTTCCTTGTGCTTAGGCTGAGACAATCTGCCTATTTGCAAATAAACCTATCTCTGTAAATTGGCCAAAACCCACCTACACAGAAATTCTATTCCCACCAGCTGTAACCTTCAACAAATCCTTTTACTCCTCCAGGACTCAGTTTCTTTATCTGTCAAATGAGGTTGACCTCTAACATCCCTTCTCCACTCTACTACTCTAAATCTATCTTCCTATGAGTTAAGACGATATCAAATTTCATTTTAGTGGGAGAGCCCAAGATAGATCATCAGCAAAAAAGGCAGACTGCTAAAAGAAGAGATGTGAATAGGGCTGGTTTTTTGTCATTAAGAGGAGGGAGTAATAAAAAGGTTCCTTTATTTAAAGTCTCAGCCTCACCTCCTATTGGCAAGTAATCAGGGTTGTTCATAACATCCATATTCCACTTACATTTAATTTACTGTTATTTATTCAATGACACTCTGAGTTTTTACTATAAATGTCTTCAAATTATATATTACCTGCATTTGGAAATACTTGATCAGATTTAAGAAGAAAACCTTCCTAGTCACTTAAGAACAGCCTTTTCTTTGGTTTTCAAATGAACTACAATAGCATTTAATTGTTAGTGTAGACTGGGATTATTATTATTTGAATTATATTAGAACACTGAATCAACAAAGACCTAAATGTACAAATTGGACTAATTAGATCTTTCATTTCATTCCATTGGAATGCAAATTTACAAACCTGACACCTCATGTAATGTCAATCTGCATTTATTAAATGCTTACAGTATATCATACATTATGCTAAAAACTGGGGATAAAAATCCAGGCAAAAAGACAGTCCCTGCCCTCAAGGTACTTACATTCCAATGAGAAAGATAACATATGAACAATTTAAAAACTTAGGCATAGTCAAGACATTTGTTGTCCAGCCTGTTCAGTTGTATCTGACTCTTCACGATCCCATTTAGTTTTTTCTTAGCATTTCCTTCTCCAGCTCATTTTACAGATGAGGAACTGAGGCAAACAAGGTTAAGTTATTTGCCCAGAGTCATATAGCTAGTAAGTGTCTGAAGCACGATTTGAAGTCCGATCTATCCTGACTCCAGTCCCAGTGCTCTATTCACTGTGCCATCTAGCAGCCCCAACTATATCTATATCTATATCTAGATCTAGATCTAGATCTAGATCTATATATCAAAGGAAGACATTCTGAAAAGGAAAGCAATGAGGATCTTGGAGGGTCTAGAGAGAAAAGAATAAGTAAGAGCCTCTTGGAGTAAGTAGAAGTTGAGTTGATTTTTAAAAGAAGTCAAGCAAATCCAGAGGTGGAGGTAAGGAGGTAATACATTCCAGATGTTGTGGGCAGTGAGTGCAGAAGGTATGGAGATTGGAGAGGGAGGTTACAGGAGATGGCGTAGGTCAGAGCTTGCTAGAGTGCAGTGTGTGGAACAGGCAAGAAAGGTAGGAAGAAGCCAAATTGTGCCAAAGGAGTCAATATTACATCCTATAGGTAATGAATGAACAGCTAGCAAAGGAGTCTCACAGTGATCATATGGATAGGAGAAAAACCAGGAGAGAGGAATGTCACAAAACCTTGAGAGCAGAGAGTATCCATGTCAGTGATGCAGAGAAACAGAGAGGTTAAGGAGATCAAAGTAAGGACTGATGTTCTGTTTCTCTGTCTCTGTCTCTCCATCTGTCTGTCTGTCTGTCTCCTTCTTTCTCTCTCCTTTTTATCACCACTGCTTTGCCACAGTGTCTGGCTAAGATACTTAAGGTAGAAGATACTTAATAATTTTGTTGAATTTAATTAAATGGTAGAATTTATCAGGAAAGAAGGTTTACTTTATGAAGCTCTGGAGCAGGGGTATCTGAACTTTTTGATTGTGTATGGAATGTCCTCTTCACCTCCAATTCTCAGAATCCCTTATTTTATTAAAAATTCAGCTAAAGCATAACATTTCAGGTGCAACCTTTTCCTCTACTTTTACTGCCCTCCCTGCTCCACCCCCCACAGCCAAATATTACCCTGTATTTATTTTAAATATAATGTGTGGGGGCGACTAGGTGGTGCAGTGAGTAAGAGGGCTAGCCCCGAAATCGGCCCGATTCAGGAGGACCCGGGATTGGTTCGGCCTCAGATACTTAACACCCCCCCCCAACATACACACACACACACACACACACACACACACACACACACACACACACACACACACACACACAAAACTGGCTGTGTAACCTTGAGCAAGTTACTTAACCCCAATTGCTTTTAAATGAATGAATGAATGAATGAATGAAGTGTGAGTGTGTGTGTGTATACTCTCCCAGATAGAATGTAAATCCCTTAAAGTCAAGAACTGTTGTGGTTTTTTTTTTCTTCATAGCTGCAGTGCCAAGGATGGAACTTAGAAGAGAGTAGGCACTTCACAAATACTTGTTGATTGATTGTTCATGTGATGATTGATTGACCATTAGGCAGTAATTGGTGAAGGCATGCTACAGCTGTCTAGCTATCTTGGTGAGGATAGGAAATAACCCATCTTTCTACTGTTTGGTTTCTCTCTGCATCATCTCTTGCTCCTCTCTTTGAAATTGGTAGTTGAGGGGGCATCTAGGTGGTGCAGTGAGTAGAGCACCGGCCCTGGAGTCAGGAGGACCTGGGTTCAGATCTGGCCTCAGACACTTGACACACATACACACACACACACACACACACACACACACACACACACACACACACACACACACCTAGCCATTTGACCTTCGGCAGGTCACCTAACTCCAATTGCCTTCCCCTCCCCACTCTGAAAAGAAAAAGAATGGTACTTGAGAGTCTTAGAGAGAGGTTCAAAAATCTAGGACAAGCTGTCTTTTTTGGACTTTTGCCTGAATATTGTATTAGTAATTAGAAGATTTACCTTCTTTTAGATGTAGGTATAAACAGTTCATTGAATTAGATTGAGGACTTGGAATAGGTCCATTACACTATCAGGTATCATCCCAAAGCTTAATATTGTCTGAGATAGAACCTGGATTTAGGTGGGCAATAAATAACCTCTTCTCTCTGATGACTATGAAAAATGGAAGAAGAGGTCAATATACATATCGAGAAAAAAGATTCATTGTTACAGAAAAATGTGCACAAGAGGGAAATGTGAATATAAAATCAAAACGTGCTCTTGCTTACCAGGGGCTATGACCATGACAACCATTATTTTCTAAATGAAAAATGGATGATTAAAGACATTTGATCCAACCTAGACAATGGGACAGAATGCTTGAAATAAGAGATTTGTCAGAAAGTCCAAGATATAAAGTCCCTGACCTCATTATACCCTCCCCACCCAATACCTACCCCACTTCCTGCTGCTTTCCAAATAGTCCTCACCAGGCAAGCTTGTCTCCTTTTGGTACTCTTCAGTATTCTCTTCATCCTGGAGAATGAAGCCAAGTGTGGCTTAGGAAGCCTTGTTTACAAAAAAAAAAAATTCAGTGGAACTGATAGAATTCCAGAAGAGTTATTTAAAACCAGAAAAGATGATAATGTTAAAGTACTAAATAAATATACCAGCAAATTTGGAAAACTGAGCAGTGGCCATTGGATTGAAAAAATATCAGTTTATACCCCCACCCTAAAGAAGAAGAGTAGGAATGTTGAAATTACTGAATAGTTGCTCTGATTTCACATGCCAGCTAGGTCACACTTAAGATTCTACAGGCTAGGCTTCAATAATATGTGAACTGCGGTGGCTAGGTGGTGCATTGAATAGCGCACTAGCCCTGGAGTCAGAAGAACCTGAGTTCAAATCTGGCCTCAGACACTTAACACTTACTAGCCTTGTGACCTTGGGCAAGTCACTTAACTCCAATTTCCCTGCCTTCCCCCTTCCAAAAAGCAAAATAATAATAAAAATATGTGAACCAAGAATTACCAGAAGAGCAGGCTGGTTTTTGAAGAAGCAGAGGAACTAGAGACCAATTTGCCAACATATGCTGTATTATAGAGAAAGCAAGGGAGTTCCAGAGACAACATCTACTTCTGCTTCATTGACTACATGAAAGCCTTTGACTGTGTGGGTCACAACAAAATGTGACAAATCCTCAAAGAGATGGGAGTACCAAGTCATTTTACTTGGCCCCTAAGGAAACAGTGTGCAGGCCAAGAAGCATCAGTTGGAACTGAACATGGAACAACGGGTTTAAGATTGGAAAAGGAGTGTGACAGGGTTATAAATTGTCACCTTATTTAATTTATATGCAGGGCACATCATGTGAAATTCCAGGCCGGATGAATCAAAAGTCAGAATTAAGGTTTCTGGGAGAAATATAAACAATGTCAGATATGCAGATGATAGTTCTGATGGCAGAAAGTGAAGAGGAATTAAGAAGCCTCTTGATGAAGATGAAAAAGAAGATTGTAAAATCTGATTGAAGCTTAGTATAAAAAACTAAGGTCTTGGCATAGGGTCTCATCACTTACTGGCAAACAGAGGGAGAAGAAATGGAAGCAGTGTCAAGTTTTATATTCTTGGACTCAAAGGTCACAGCAAATGCTTTCCTCTTGGAATAAAATCTATGACAAATCTGGATAACATACTAAAAAGCAGAGACATCACCTTGCCAAGAAAGGTGCATATAGTCAAAGCTATGATTTTTCCAGTAGTGATATATGGCTGTGAGAGTTGAACTCTAAAGGAAGCTGAGAGCCACCGAATCAAAATTTTCAAATTGTGGTGCTGGAGAAGACTTTTGAGAGGCCTCTGGATAGCAAGGAGATCAAATCAGTCAATACTTAGAGAAATTAATTCAGGCTGTTCACTGAAAGATCAAATACTGAAACTAAGGCTTAAATCCTTTGACCACATAATGAGAAAATGGGACTCCATGGAAAAGACCCTAATGTTGGGAAAGATTGAAGGCAAAAGGAAAGGGGGATTTCAGAAGATGAGATGGATAGGTAGTCTCATGCAAACAATAAACATAACTTTGGACAGAGTTTGAGAGACAAGACCTGGTATGCCATGGTACGTGGGGTCATAAAGAGTCAAATACAACTGAACCACTCAACAGGCACCACCACCACCACCACCAAAGGACCTTTACTGAGAAAGTATTGTCTTCTGTTATAATGCTCTCCTAACCACTCTCTAGTCTCTAGTCAATTTTCAAACCTAGCTCAACATTGACCTTCTCCAGGAAGTTTCCTCTGACTCCTATGCCTGTTATTTTCCTACGTCTTGTCCACAGCTTGATTTGCTTCACCACCACCAAATATATAACTATAGTATCTCAACTGAGATAAAATGAGAGAATATGGATGAAGCCCTCTTCATTGCCTCAAGTGATACATACCTATTTGCTATCCTTAGGTACTCTTTGAAGGCAGAAGCTAGCCCTCACATGGTATAGGCTAAATTAATGTTCCATAAATGCATAGGTAGAGACTAAGAGTTAACTAGGAATTCTTTGTACCTGGGGAGAGTTCCACAAATAGTACTAGGAGGAGGGGAGAAAATTCACCTAAGCCTACCAACTTTTCTAGTATTTTCTAGTATTCCTATCCTGTTCTTACTAACTGGGTGCTAAGCCCTACTGTTTCTAGGTCTTTCAAATCAACATCCCTTTGCGCAAAACCCTGGTGATCACTACCACCTCCTCACTCTAGTTATAGATCTGGATAAAGAAATAATTGAATTAATTAATAGGAAAATGAAAAAGCACCAGACCAAATACACAACTGTTTTTACCCAAGATACCATTTTTATTCGTGACCAGTTAATAGGTAAGTTCAATTTATAACTCTTCTACTTTTTGTTTATAATAGTACAAAACATTTGGTTTTTTGTAAAGTAACTTTTAAAGTTACTTTAATTTATTCTACTTGCTCCCACTCTTGAAGGTTCCCTATGTTGAATGTTGGCAATGGTTCCATCTTGGCAGACAGCGCAAGTTCTTGGTGAGATAGATGTGTGGGAAGTGAAGCAGAGGTTTCAGAGTAGCTGAATATGATTGGGTTCTTTTTTTTTTTTCTAAGAGCATTGTGTTAAAGTCGTTTGTTTTCTCATCCATATTTTTTAGAGCAAAATATCACCCCTGTTAGCATTAGAATAGTTTAGGGAGAGCTTTGGGATTTAGGAGAGAGAGAAAAGGGAAAAGGAGAGAAGTCTGCTAAGTTTTAACCTTGATTGTGCCATCAGTGTGACTTCATGCAAGTCTCTTAAACCTGGGCCTCAGTTTCCCCATCAGAGACTGAGCTAGGCTCTTCAAGGTCCCTGTGAGCTCTAAAATTTAGTGATTTGAAGATAAGGCCTCAGAGCATAATAAGCCATTATTTTCTTATATTTTAATCCATCTTTAAATTCTGTCTTCTCTACACGGGACATAACTAATGAGAAAAATAAATCAGTTTTCCTCAAAAGAACATATAACTGGCAAGCAGATGACTGAATAAATAATGTCCTTTGTGTAAATTCTTTAAGTGGTGGGTCTGACCAATTTTTTAAAATGCTGAATAGATGAATTAATTTAGTCACAGTAGTTAAAGTAAGTTAGAATTGGCTAAAAGTGGAAACCTGCTGGCTGCAAAAAGTGGCAGATTTGGACTTAACCTGGGACCCATGAACTTGTGTGTGTGTTTGTATTTATGTGTGTGTATGTATACACACATGATTATATGTAATCCTATATATTATGCATTTAAAAACATGATTTTAAAAAGTGGTCACTTGGTTTCACCAGACCGCCAAAAGGTTCCTGAATAGACTAAAATGGTAAGAACTCCTGTACTTACTTTTAACACAACACATTATTTATTTTTAATTTATTCTTTTGGGGTGAGTGACTGTTACCAATTAAAACATGGTACATTAAGCATATTGTTCAGGCTTCCAACCCTCGGTGGCAGCAAGGTACATATAGTATAGAACAGCTTGCCCAGAGAGCAGGATTGGAGTTAGAGGAGCTGAGATTAAATCATCTTTTCTCCTAACCACCTGTGTGACATCCTATCAAACACCTAACTTTTCTGAGACTCAGATTTCATGTAAAATTACGGCAGCTAACTAGACCACTGGCTTAGAATTGGGAATCACTAAACTATACAGAAGGGCATCTTGGACATATAGCGAATAGAGCACGAGGCCTGGAGTCAGGCAAACTCATCTTCCCCAGTTCAAATATGGCCTCAAACATTTACTAACTGGGTGACCCTGGGCAAGTCGCTTAACCCTGTTTGCCTGTGACTGCTTTGAAGATACAGAGTATATCTGTCATGTGTAAGGGCAAAAATAAATCAAACTGTCAAGCATATTAGCTTTTTGTCTCTTTGCATCAGAATTTTTTAAAAATAAAAAACAGATACGAATAAAGCTAAAAGATGCTTGATAGAATATTTCTCTCCATGTATTTTCTTCCTCCCAGTAATTCTTATATTGGCAGCTAGGAGGCACAGTAGGTAACCAAGTACTGAGTCCAAAGTCAGAAAGACCTAAATTCAAAATCAGCCTCAGACTAGCTCTGTGACTGACCTCAATCTGCCTTAGTTTTATCAACTATAAAAGGGAGATAATGATACCACCTGTCCCTTATAATTGTTATGAGGCTCAAATATGAGTAAAGAAGTCGTCCCAATGCCTGGCACATAGACAAAATAACTGCATGTTTTCTTCTTTCTTTCCTACTTTCTTTCCTTCTGTTATTCCTTCCTTCTTTCCTGTTTCCCTCTAATAAATTATTTTGATGAATTGAAACCTGGGAACAGGGATTTATTTCACTTAGCAGTATATAAAACCACTCAAAATGTCATTCATTTTATAAAAACTCTCACTCTAACATAATTTAGGTAATGGTCTAAAGTTTTCACCCATTTTCTTTTTTTTTAATATTTTATTTTCCCCCAATTACGTATAAAAAAATTTTAAACATTTTTAAAAGTTTTGAGTTTTAGATTCCATCTGTCCCTCTCCCCGAGAGATGGTAAGCCATCAGATTATACATGTGCAATTATGTAAAACATTTCTGTATTGATCATTTTGTATAAGACTCAAAAAAAGTGAAAAATAATATGTTTCAGTCTGTATTTAGACAATATCAGTTCTATCTCTGGAGGCTGATAGCAATTTTTATCATGAGTCATTGTCTTGGATCATTGTATTGCATTTCAGCCATTTTTCTATACTGAATTATTGTGTTAGTTTTAAAAGCCAATTATCTCAAGTTTCTGATATATGGATGCATAGTGGGAGATGAGAATGCACTACTCCATTCCCCACTTATATTGGTGGGGTTGGTCTCTAGGGAGAGGTTAACTACTTATCTTTTCAGAGTTCTGCAGGTAACTCTGAAGGGTTAAGGATCAATTATTCATTCATAAGCCCCCGATGAGGATGCTTGCCATTGATTATCAGCCAGTAACCTCAAATAGGTTTTTGGAAAGAATGTTGAACAGGCAAAGTAAAGAAAGTTGTTCTAGAAATGATCCCGATTACTCCCAAAACAGATGGACATTTTGTCCTTGTATACACGGGGTTCTTGGAAAGAATGGGCTCAAATTTAAAATAAAATGCTAATCAGGAATATATATATAGAGAGAGAATATATATGGCAAATTAATAATAAATTATATATGATATAATTATTATACTATATATAATCATAATTAATAAATTAATGTATGCCAAATGAATAAATCACAGCATGTTATTATTGGGATCCCTTTTATCACCTCACAGAGTCCTCATGAAGTTACCCTTATTTATAGCTCTCTGCTGGGATCTGAGAATTGGTATATTGTCCACAGCCACCACTTCTTTCCATCACAAGGAGTCCCAATCCTGTGCATTGCAAACATCCTAAACTCATATTATTCTGGGTGCTTTCCTCTCAGGATCTTTGCTGGAGTTCTTGTACTACTAGGCTGACCTGCTGTTGGAATGTGTAATTCTGATCTGGCTTGCTGTAATACATAAAGGTCCAGAAGTGTGTCTGATTCTTTCAACAAGTCACAAAATATTTCCTGTGTGGCATCATCTGTCTTTATTTAAAGATCTAAGAACTTTATTAATCTTAATTTATTATGGGCTTATTTGCATCTGGTTTATACCTTTGATTGATCCCTTTAATACAATAATTTTTGAACCTTATGATTTCATTAAGGTGGCATAGAAACTCTCTCTCTCTTTCTCTCTCTCTCTCTCTCTCTCTCTCACACTCTCTCTCTCTCTCTCTCTCTCTCTCTCTCTCTCTCTCTCTCTCTCTCTCTCTCTCACACACACACACACACACACACACACATTCTTGAAAATTTGCAGAACAGAAAGTAATCTTAAATACCAAATTACCTTCCTCATTCTTGACATGACCAGAACTCAACAAATGTCAAAAATGTAAACTATTAATATATTTTGGCAGATTAGTACATGCTACTTTCTCCAGCCTGTAAAAAAAAATAATAAAAGGTCAAATTTAAAGAAGACTGTGATTGAGGAATAAGTTTCCAAAAATAGGAAAAATGATTTATAATCTCTCTGAGATTTGTTAAGTACTTAGGAGAGGAAGTGTTGATCATTAAGAGTCAGCATAGATTCATCAAGAACAATTCATGTCACACTAATTAACCTAATTTCCTTTGTTAATAGAGTTACTAGACTGGTAAATCAGGGTAATGTCAGAGAGTATAATAACAATCATGGTAATAATGGATATGTATACATTATTGTAATGGTTTGTGAAGTGACTAATATATACCGTCTTACAAGAATAGGACAGTCAACTAGTATCTTTGTTTTACACATAAGGAATGAGGCTTAGAGAGATAAAGTTGCTTGCCCAGGATTGCTCTAATTAGTAAGTATGGTGGGATTAAAACCCAAGACTTTCCAACTCCAAGTCCAACTCTTTTCATGCTGAACCAACAATGCCTCATAAAGATATAGTATATATGGATTTCAGCAGCAAGGCATTGTATGGCCTCTCATGATATCCTTGTAGACAAGGTATAGAGATATGGACTTGATTTTTGTAGGGTTTGGTTGATTCAGATGACTATGAACTCAGTGAGAGCTAGAACTATTTTTTATCTTTGTATCCCAAATGGCTCAGTGTGGTGCTTCGAATAGAGTAGGGCCTTTAAAAAATGCTAATTGATTAACTCACTGAATGCTTGGATATAGAACTGGCTTGAGCTCAATCTGGAGATAGGACTTTATTGGAATTTCACAATGTTCTAACATTGGCCCTGATCTTTTTAAATACTTCTCAGAGACTTGAGTTAAGGCAGAGATATGTCTGATGAATCAAAGCTGGGAGACATTGCTAACTTGTTGGGTGACAGGGTAAGGTTACAGAAGGACCTCAAGGTTTGATGGGCTAGCCATAATAAAAGGAAATTTATTATGAATAAATGCAAAGTCCTGCTTTGGGTTCAAAAAATCAACAACCCAAAAACAGAATGATGGGGATGTGGTTAGGTAAATCCTGTGAAAAATATTGGGAAAAAAATTAAAGGGATTTCAAGCTGCTAGTGGTATGACATGATAGTCAAAAATGCTAATGTGCTCTCTTGCTGTAGTAATAGAAAAAGAGCATCTAGAAAAAGGGAAGTTAATACTAGTCAGATAGAATTCTGAACACTGAGTTCACTTCTGGACACCACAGTTTGGGAAGGACATTGGATAAAATGGAGAATGTCCAAAGAACAAAGACAGGGATAGTGTGGATACTTGAAACTAACCTATATGAATAGCTGTTGAAGGTGGGTAGGATTAATAGCTCCGGAGGAAAAAAAAAGACTTAAGGGGGACTTTTTGCTCCTGCTCTTTTTTCCCCCAGCTTATATCTATTATTATGAACATTCAACTTATACCAATGTTGATGAAGACTTCCCCATTCACACTATGGAAAAGTTCTTGGGTAGAAACATTTGGCCCCAGTTCTATATCTATAAAATGCAGACGATAGTTCCCATAGCACCAACTTTTCAGGGTTGTGTTGTTAAGGCTCAAAAAATATAATGGATATGAAACATATTGTGAACTTTAAAATGCTATTATTACTATTATATAATATTATTATGTATTAGATATAATTATATGTAATAATATTATCAGTTATTATTACTATTTGATCATTAGATGTTTAGAAAGAAAACATTTCTTATGAGAGGAGCTGAGCATCTGTGTCAAAATGTCAGGATGAAAGTGTTATTGCTTTGGATGTTGTGTTAGAAGTCAGATGGCTGTGCAATTATACACAGCAGTGATTTATGAAAGAAGGCTCCTGTTTGAACAGCCAGCAAATGCTCAAATGCCTGGACTTGTAATTTTTGACCAGAAAATTGGAAAACTACCTGTAATTATTTCCATGTGCTTGTTTCATCATTCTGAATGTCTATAATGGGTTTGAAAAGTAATTTAGCTTTCTGAAAATGTACCACTGACTTGATCATTTCCCTTCTAGCAGAGGTATGTTTGATGCATAGATAAATACCCCCGATTAACCAAGGGCTGCTAAATTTAGTTGGTGTTCTTTTAGAGACAAGACAAAAATGGATTAAAGGCTCACTGTCTACTCAGAAACAGGACTGGGAGGGAGGGAAGGCTTTTGTGAAGCCAGGCACTTTCGACTTCATCTGCTCAGCCAATAATTGGTTGAAGCTTGACTCTGAGTAGGAAAAAAAAAAGCAATGAGCTTCCTGTATCCATAAGGAAAAAAAAGCAAACTAATGCATCTAGGCACTGAGAGAAAGCTGAATTGGCTTTCTGAGCAAAAGAGCCCCAAGCCACCTGTGAGCAGCACAGCTGGAAAGAAGTCCATAATCTGGCATCTTATTCCCAGCTTTTCCTGGAAATGTTACTCTTTGCCTATTAGTTTTTTTTAATTCCTTTGTGCTTGGATACAATGAGTTTACCATCTAGCTGTGAACACCTGACTCTGGAGAAGGTGGCCAGATTCCGGAGTGCTTACATTCATGGATCACCTTATGCTATCAACAAGCCAATTGATATTAAGCAGCAGAGGAGACGGTAATGTGTTTTCCTTTATTATAATTGTCAGGGAAACCTTGTGCTGTTAACCCCCCCCCCACTTCTCAACGTTGAAGTCTGCTACTTTGGGGCTTGTGATGAGTGTTAGTTTGACAATTTTGCACTAGTGGAGAATTGAGAACAATTAGCTGAAGAGGAATATTGGAAAAAATCCTTTCCTTTTAGCTCAAGTGAAAACTGGACCCTTTTAAAAAAAAAGAGGAAAGCTTAGCCATTTTCCTGGTCTGTGGTTCCCTGAAGCTTCTGAATTTGAGTAAGCTGTGGTTCCTAGGACCTAGCGATCCACCAGCATCCCCCTGAGATAAAGATTTTTAAGGGATGTCATGAAGTAGTGTTATTCATAATTAGCTTTTAATTACAGCTTCCCAGCTGTTAGGTTAGATATGTCATATTATACAATGTTGCTTCAGGAACATACACTCTACAGAACCATTCATTTTCACATCACCGCTGCTGTATTTGAGTGGATGGGAAAGCGTTAAGTATTTCCCCTACAAAATCGTCATTCCTGGATCAGTGTTCCAGGCATCTGTTCTCTCACAGCCCTGCTTCCATCTACTACCTTCCTGCATGCCTGTTTAGTGAAATGAAGAATTGCTAAGTTTTGATATTCTATAATAGCTAGATTTTGGTTATTGAAAAGACACAAATCTGGTTTATGCTCAGGAGTTAATTTCCCTCATTTGTTCCGAAGTTGTTTTGTTGTATTTTTTTCTCTCTGAACAGTGTTAGGGCAGGAGAGCTATATTTGGTCATGGACTTCAATAGTTGCTTACCTTTAATCTAAGATATCAGAATTTTAGAATGGATCATATTTTTCTAGCATTGATAGAACATTAGACTTGGAATCAGGAAGACCTGGGTTTAAATTCTGTTTCAGATACTTACTAGCTGGGAGGCCTTGGGAAAGTCACCTAACCTTTCTTGACCTCATTTTCTCATCTGTAAAATGGGAGGGTCAGCCTTGATAGCCTCCAAAGTTCCTTTTAGTTCTGAATGATATGATTTTATAATGCCATGACTTTGCTAAGAGCATTGGATCTGTCTTGGCTACTTACATCACCTAGGTGTATCTTTAGACTTGTAGCTGCAAGGACTTAAAAAATCATCTCCCCCTCTTTGCACAGATTTTGGAGGAAAAATTAGTACCTTATTTCCTTGCTCCTCCTTTTGCACACACATGACCTTTTAAAATATGTGCTATATTGCACATGTTCCACTATTCAATAGAGCTAGCATATCCAGGTAGCTGGTCATGACCGAAGTTTGTTTTCCAATTTGCAGAAATGGCTGAGAGGTAGTTTCTTGACTATGAAAACTGGTTTCTGACTTCATTGGGAACAGCTGATCATTTAAGGTGAAACCACTAATGTTTTAGGGTTCTGGTTTTTTGGTTTGTTTTTGTTGGGGGTTTTTTCTTGGTGGAAGAAGGATGTTTATTCTATTTTTGCTCTGTATTGAGACATTTTTCCCCATTCTGGCATATTAAAACGGTCAGAAAACGATTATGTTAATATGCAGCAGCTAATTACCAGTAGCAATATAGACAGGTAATAAAAAGGAAACTATTTCCTCCAATCCACACCACTAGCAACCTTGTTATTCACAGCCTCTCAGATCCCTTTTAGATTCTACAGCCCAACAGTAATGTGTGATTCTATAAATTCATATGCAATGAACATACCATGATATTACATGTCACCAAGTATAATTTTTCTATTTTGAGGAGGGGAAATAGCCATGTAAGTCATTTTATGTGCTCATTTATGACAGGGTCATCCTCAAATCTGGATACAGGAAGAATGTCCAGGCTTGTTAAGATCCCTCTGCCTCAGATACTAGAAGAAGTCAGAGATTCAGATGTTTTCCACAGCTATTTTGCAAGCTAAACAGATTTTGGAATTTTAAAATACATGAGATCTTCATTTGTCTTTTCAAGTTATATATTGCTTTGGTAACATCCCACTCTTAATCTGACTCCTAAAAAAAGAAAGAAAAAAAGAAAGAAACATTAACTGAGAATTATTTTAAATTTCCTCTTAGAATTTCGTAATTCGTTCTATAAATTGTTATTTTTGAAACCTGTAGTTAAAATGATGCATTTGAGATATCTGCTGAAAAACACTTCATTGGATATGAGACCGCTTGAAAATCCTAATGGCAGTGAGCTTGGAAGTTCATTGATTTCCACCCAGAAAGCAATGGATGCTTTTCAGGATGTTTACTGGGATTTATTTATGATATATCAGAAATAGTGTGCCAGTGTTCATTTTTGCAGGATTGTGCTTGTCCAGAAATGGAATTACCTTTCTAATTACAAAATGTTTGAAAATTATTTATTTGGAAACAACTACTTGGTGGTGGTGGTGGTGTTTTACCCTCCTCAGTGAAGAGGAAGGTTGAAAGGATCCAGAGAACTGAGCTGTTCCCCTAAAACTTATGTGGAGATTGGAGATGTGCAAAATAGAGCTCAGCTTAAATCCAAGTGCATCCTTAAACAAGAATGACTCACTAACGGAATAATGTGAACAAGTCCCTAATGTTTCTCTCTGAACACAGGGGAAGTACCTTCTAAATTGAAGATTCAGAAGCATGTTATATTCAAATGGCTATAACACAGCCATTTATTTGAACTGAATACTCAATTCAAGAGCTTCACTGAGGTTATTATTATCCAAACAGTTAGCATTACTAAATCTTCAGCTGAATTGAATGCTGATGAATAAGAGGACAGCCTTACCATCTGTGATTCTGCAAATCATTCTTAGCTATATCTTTAAATCAATCAACTTCAGTTATCCTTTTAACTTTTTTTAATGCCTTCCACAAATTCTAAAACTCTGTCTTCACCCTCTTCCCAGAGAGTGGCTTTTCAGAGTAGAGGTAGTGGGTTATAATAAAAAGTTATAGATTTAAACATATATGTATAGACTTGGATTCAGATGTGAGTTTTAACTCTTACTAGTTGGGCTTATCACTTAACCTCTGTGTTCTTTACATAACTTAAAGATCATGGGGACAAAGCAAGATTGTTATGGGGGAAATGCCTTGTAAATTTTGAAGCACTGTATTCCTGTGAGTTTTTATTATAGCCAAATACACTAGTTTTTTATTTGAAGGGGAAAAAAGTTAAATGTTTTTAGTTGAAGCACATCTAGACTATAGAGGCAGGACCTAAATACAGTGCTTATTTAAATATAGCATATATATATATATATATATATATATATATATATATATATATGATACATTCCAGCCTAAGAATAAACAATACCTCCATAGACTCCCATAGGCAATAACATGACACAGTACATAGAGTGTTTGTAAGGAAGATCTGATGGCATTAGACCCCTCTGAGATGTATGACCTTAGGCAAGTCACTCAATTGTTCTGAGTCAAAGTTTCCTCATCTGTAAAATAGGTGTAGTGATAGCACCTACCTTCCAGAGTTATTGTGGGGATCAGATGAAATGATATTTGTAAAACTTTTTCACAACTATATTCAGTCATTTTAGTTGTATTTGACTCTGTGACTCCATTTAGAGTTTTGCAGACAAGGTCAAGTGACTTGCCCAGGGTCACCCAACTAGTAAGTGTCTGAAGTCAGATTTGAACTCAGGAAGACGAGTCTTCCTGATTCCAAGCCCAGTACTCTGTCCGCTGTGCCACCTAGTTACCCAAAGGTGCTATATAAATAGTAATTAATATTTTTAACAATATGGAATCTGGGGAAAATCTTTCTGTTTGTCACATAGATTCAATTATATTCATTAAATATTTGTTAAGTACCTATTATGACAAAAATGTTATCTCTCCTTGTAGAATGTAAACACTTTGAAAGCATTTCTATCTTTGTATCCCCAGTCCCTCACATAGTATCTGACACATCATAGGTACTTAATAAATGCTTCTTGATTCATTAGTTATCATACTGGACTAGGTACTAGGGATAGAGAGATGAAAAAGTCCTTGACCTCAAGACGCTTAAATTATACTTGGAGTATTGGGGCAGGAGGATGTGACAAAAGATCATATATTTAGATGTAAAGGGACTATAGGGTAATCTAAGCCAACCCCATCTTTTCCTATAAGGAAAAAAAAATCTGAAACCCAGAGGAGTTGTGACTTGATGATGGTTTCACAGATAGTAAAAGTCAGAGAAGGTTCTGAAACCAGATTCCCTCACTCACTTCTCTCAAAATCTAATGAATGTTCTTTCCATTACATCATGGTACCTGTTTACACAAAATCAGTGTACACAAAGGAATTTGAGTAAGGAGAGAGAAAACAGATAAGAGAATTAGAAAAGGCACCTGAACTGATAGAGAGGAGGAGGGAGGGGATCAAAGCAGTCCTTCTATTGATGATAGAACAGGAGCTTCAGAGACTGAAGACCATGAACTGGATCAGGGCCAGGCCAACCAAATGGAACTTGGTAGAAATCTTCTGTATTATCATATACACGTGTCTCTTGGCCCATTTCTTACCTCCATCATTCGAATAATGCCTCTTTCCTCCCAGAACCAGCCAACTCTAAAAGAGGTGTAAGAGTATAGAATATAAGAGCTGTAGGTGGCCTTGAAGATTACCTAGCTCCACTATCTCTTTTTATACTATAAGTGAGGATTGGGATATCAGTCTTTGGATTGATTCTCCGTGCCACCCCCAGTTAAGGATAAGGGAAGATGACTTGGAGATTGCCAAATTTGAAATTAAGACACTGATTCTGTTACTAAGACATCTTTCTCTTTGAGGAAAAGCATACAACATCTATTTAGATTCCTGCCCAATCATCAAGCTATTCATTTTCCCAAATGGTATCCATAGAAATGATTCGTTAGTAATGACAGTGGCGGGAGCTAAGAAATGGCTTGTGATTCATAGATTAGTGGTTCCTCAGTGTCCATAAAAATAGATTCAATCAATGAGTCTGAACATACTGACGGCTGGCATTGCCTCATGGTATGATAAATTAACAGAGAAGCACTTTATGTTCTGAGAGGGGAAAAGACTATTAAAAGTGATAAAAGGTTAATTGCAAGTTCTTTTGGGGGAAATGATTAATTCTTTCCTAGTCAGATATGAGAGTCATTTCCCCACACCTTTCATTTTTTTGGATTTGTACTCCTGGGGAAGAAAAATCTGATGATTATAGAGAAAATGTTAACTAGAACTTGACTGATTGGTACTTTATCCTTTAAAGGGGTGCCTCTGATCATGAAGTTTACTTTGGTACCATCTAAGAAAAATAGCATGTTTTAAAATAATTAATAGTGTTGAAGTTATAATCATAAACCCCACTATTTTGAGATACCATAGAATCATCATTTATATATGGTACACTAATTATTAGTCACTTTTATTTTTTATTAATCAAATACTCTAAGAACTTTTACTATGTAAAATTTTTCTTACATTAATTTTAGTTGTTGCATATCATATAACTTTTTAAAGTCTTTTAAAAATAATTTATAAAAAAATTCGGATTCAGAATTCAGTTCTAATTCAATTTTCTAATTTGTAGAATATGTAAATATTTTAAAATAATTTGTAACAGTTTTTTCCTAATTCGGTATATTCTGTCCCTAATTGTTCTCAGTAGGCAGAGATACTTGCACAGAGTGAATATTTGTTTACAATCTATAGTGCCATCTTCTTAAAAGAGTAGGAATAAATGGCCTCTTTCTTAGCTAGCCCCAAGATAAATGGTAAGTATTGTTTTCTTTTAAGGTGGGGGGTGGGGTGAAGAGTAAATAGATTTTTTTATGTGTGGTAGAAACTCATAAATATTAAGAGGAAACATTATCAGCTTGGTTTAGGCCAATTTTCTATGAGACTTTGACCAAACCTCTGTGTGTGTGTCTGTGTTTGTCAAATCTTAATGCAACATAAATACCAAATATCAAACTGTAGAAACAGAAAATTGTAGGGTAAAGAGAGGAATAACCTTTCCAAGTAAGGCCCTCTGTGTTCACTAAACAGAGCTTTTCAAACTCCCTCAGTGATCCTCAGAAATGACTAATAATTATTTCTTAGTTTGGGCTGAACAAGAACTGATCTTTCTGTGACTTGTGTTTGTAATAGTTGCTGCCGCTAATCTCCATGAAGGTCAGAGTCAGAGGAATGGGTCATTTCAGTTCTCAGGAAGGATCTCAATGAATGGTTCAAATCTCACAAGTTTTTACTACTGAAAGCATAGCTAAAACATCATGGCGCATGCTGAGAACATCCTGATGATTTTATTAATTCAATTAATGGAGGCAGTCATGGCTTAGTGGATAGAGAAAGGTGGTCTTAAATCCATAAAGCCTTGAGTTCAACTTCCAGGGGTAGTATACAGTAGTTCTGTGACCCTGGTTCACTTCCTAGTGCTCTGGACAGTTCCCTAAGACCATAAATTTTAGAGAAGGTGCAGACCCACATTGGTAGAGAGAGTTTCATCACCTGGGAATTTCCTATATGGATAACACCAAAAGTCTGATCTCTGTCTGTAAAAACTATATGGATCCCATAGGTCTCACTTATACATGGTTGCCTTTTTCACTTCCTTTCTAGATGTTTTGGTATCATGTAAACATCAACTTAGATTAGAAATAAATTTTCCAAGAAATAATCAGAGACCATCTTTTAGTGCAGCTAAAAGGAAAATTCTATTTTATATGTTTTATTTTGTCTTTGATCTGGGAAAAATTCTCCAAAAGTTGTTATAAAATCTATACTTAAATGTAACTCAGTGCTGATTAGTGTAGATAGTGTATCCCCTGAAATGGTCACATTATTTGAATTTGCACTGCATATTTCCATTGAGCTGAAACCAATTACTATATTTACATAATTATAACTTTAAAAAGCCCATACTTGAATACTTTAGGGGAACCATTATTCACACTTGTTGGCACCTAGCTGTATAATAGGTTTTAATGTCTGAATTTTGCCTGGGAATCTGCATGGCATTATTCTATGCACAGGTTATATAAACTAATGCAAACCCACAGCACTGTGATTCCAAACTAAAAGATAAGCTTATGTGCAGGGCTAGTGACATTCTGCCTATGGGAATACTACATTTATATCTACTGCAATCCCACTGAGTTCTTTGACAGTCAATAAATTGGTGCATGAGGTACATAGATAATTCTGTGGGAGCTGTGCCTTGACTTTTTTTCCATATTAGTTTCAAAATATTTGTTTTTGTCATCTTGCAGGGAGTTATCCTATTAATCTGTCATCAAGTGTTTATTAATCACTTAATATGTTCCCAGCACTGCAGTGGTCAAACAAAAGCCTTTTGAGTGTCTACTTAAAGGTCCAATCCTACAGTGAATTTAATGCCGTTTCACTTGTCACGTTAAAAAATAAAAATATAAATTCACAGTGAAATTGTTTTGTATCTAATGTCCATCAAAGATATTTTTGTCATGTTTACCAGCCCAAAAATTTTTACCTACATTAAGTATAATGATAAGTCCACAAATATTCACTGAGCATATATGACATGCAAAGAAATAAGGACACAAAAGAAAGATCTCATAATATTGTTGGGACAAGGCAAACATATTAAAACTTACATAACCAGAGTCATATACTGCAGGTCAAGACAGTGATTAAAAAAAGCATTAAATGAGCATACATGATTATTTTCCAATTGGTTTTGTGAATAATAATTACTATTAGGCCTGAGAGAAAAGAGATCACTTTAACTTCAAATGATCAGGATAGACTTTATGGAAGAGATGGGATTTCAGTTCCATCTTGAAATATGTATACACCTCAATTAGGTGGGGTGGGGGTGATATTCTAGAGGATAAAATGGTATAAAAAAAAGAGTGGCAACAAACAAATACATGACACTTTTAGGGGAAGGTGAGTAAACCAATTTGACTGAAGTGGGAGTGAGGGAGCATAAATCTGGACATGCAGGTTTGTGTCTGATTGTGGAATGCTGCCATTTTTCATTTTGGACTTTATCCTGGAGGAACCGTCACCATATATTAGAAGGTGTAATCTGGCAATTTGAAAGGGGCTGGTGTAAGCAAGGCTAGAGTCAACGATTGCATTTAGAAAGCCATGCAGTAATCCGGGCAATATTAGGTATAAATGTACCTGGACCTTTCATGTTAGAAGGGAGTCTTTGACACCAAGGTTACATTTATACCGTCTGCTGATTTGATAATAGACCTTTTTGCCTTCATCCAAGTCATTGGTCAGATTGTTAAATTATTTATAGGGCCAAGGACAGGCCCCTGAGACACTCCAGTGAAGACCATCTTCTAGATATTGACCCATTAATGACTACTCTTATTCTGGTTCAACCAGTTCTAAATATACATAACTATATTTTTATCTAATAATAATAATTCTAGTTAATGTGTATTTTTCACACAAGGCTTATCATTTGCAAAGCATTTTACACATATCATTTGATCCTTATAACAGTCAAGATGCTGGTATCCCCATTTTACAGATGGGGAAACTGAGGCTAACAGAGCTTAACTAACTTGTCCAAGGTCACACAACTACATATCTGGGGCTGCAGGTTCAGCACTCTTTCTACTTACCTCCTCTACCTGCCTCTGTCCACCTTGTCTATAAGGACCATGTAAGAGAGAGGTGAAATCTCAGCAAACTTTTTATGGTATTTCTCTTATCTTTTGGCTTAATTTTTGTTGCTATTGTTCAGCTGTCTTGTACTCTTTGTGACCCCGTGGACCATAGCACGCCAGGCTCTCCTGCGATTAGGCAGAAGGATGGGGGAGGACAGAGGATTTGGGTGGTTTATTTTAATAACCCTGCCAAAAAAAGGAAATGAGGTTAGTATAACATAACTTACTCTTATTAAAGCTATTTCAGATTTTCATGATCACTGTTTCTCTTTCAGAATCCTAATAAGTCAATCCATTAATAATATTCTAGAATGTAGATAGGAAATATTTCATTCTTGCCTGTTATCTGTAATGCCTAGGACAGTACCTGCCACATACATAGGAGCTTACTAAATCCTTGTTAATTGATCGATTGCCAGCAATCAACTCCTAGCTCACCTGCCTCCCATGTCAGCATCACTGACAGAGCTTCAGTCATTGCCTTGAATGGTCCCTTCAGAACCTCTGGATCTGCTTTGCCCGGAGGGTCATGAAGTGAACCTTACTGCGGGCAACACACTGCTCTCTTCGCTCTCCTCAATTTCTTAACAGGTTTAAACTCCGTGTCAATCACTTTAATTGTATCCTGATAATTCTTTAAAATTTAGGAAAAGAAAATTTCCTCTAAGTTTTCCTTATAGGAAAACAAAATAAAACAGCCTGTTTTGCTATCTCTCTACTGTTGGTTACCATCATCTCATTCATGATGGGCGGTGAGCCTAGCCATTCTTTATTCTTCCTCTCACCCACAACATAGCTAAAAATACTCTTTTGTTATTGTTATTGTGTGTACCCAGATTCCATTGTCAGTTGAGCTCTGAGCATTCTGACCCTATTTGTACAGGATGGTGTCCTTGCTTTAAGTCAGGTTCCTTATGCTGCCATCTAACATCTTAAAAATCACAGTCAGTGGTTTGCTCCTTTCCTATATTCTTGTTTTGAGACAGCTCCCATTTTCTTCCTCAGTGGAATTACTTTTGCATGCATCTTCAGGATTTAATCTAGAGAATTTCCTATCTAGGCTGACTTGAGCAGCAGAATTTTGTTCTCTGAGTAATTTAAAATCTCTTCTCTCAAAATATAGTATCAACATCAGACCATGCTGCATCTCTTTTCCTTCTCTCACAAATTCTAATGTAGTCATCACTCCTCCCCCAATTTCTCATCGCTTTTGTGTTATCTATTGTTTTCACTGGCCAAAATCAGGTTCAAAATAACATTTCTCCTCATTGCTTCCTCTACCTTTTGATAGATGAAATTGTCATTGATTCGAATCAGGAAATTATTCATTGCTTCCCTTTCAGCAGAACGCAGAAGTGCCTGTAGATACACGAACAGTTGAAGTCCCCCATCACCATTGACATCATGCCTTGGTGCCAGACCTGTGATTTGTTTCCTGAACCATTAAGTTACAAGACTTTCAGATGATTAAAAACAGCTATTTTTCCTTTGAGGAGAAAAAATGTTTGCATCAGCTCAGTCCTGAATTTGGGGATTTGTTCTCTGGCAGATAGATGTAATTAAAAATTGTGTGTCTGTGCACTGCCTTACTGCAAACTTGGTTTCATTGAAATGAGGGCTCATGTTTTCTGATATGACTAGGAGAAAAAAAATCTTTATTTTCTAATCCATTACAAAGACTTGATAACACCAATCAAAGAGATCAACCAACTAATTTTCTTCTGAATTGGTTCAGCATGTGACTGTCAGTGAACCCCACCCCCAACCTCCCTTTCCTGCTCTCTCCTTGGCTGAAAGCAAAGGGATGGAAACAAACAAAATGCTCTAGCTCTAATTACTCATTGTCATTAGAAGGCAAGAGGAATCACAAAATTAAGATTATTTTTATATGTTAGTAACTTTTCTGGACATAATTACACACATTAAAAAAAAAAAAAACACCTCACTCCTCTCAGAAATATTATACTCCCCTTCCTTCTCCTGTTACTTTATGGAACAAAATAGTTTCCTAGGAATTGCTTTTGCTACAGAAGTCATTCAAAGAGTGTTTTTAGGGAATCTAGATATTGCAATGGATAGAGTACCAGGCCTGGAGTCAAGAAGACTCCCCTTGGTGAGTTCACCTCAGCACTTACTAGCTGGGTGACCCTGGGCAAATCACTTAACCCTCTTTGCCTCAGCTCCTCATCTGTAAAATGAGCCAGACAAGAAAATGGCAAAACACTCCAGTATCTTTTCCAAGAAAATCCCAAATGGGGTCACAAAGAGTCAGACACAACTGAAACAATCTAATAACAGACCAGAAAATCCATTTATTAGAACCTTTACTGGCCCACATACTGAGTTAGTTTTAAAAGGGTAATGTCTATATTGTATTGTAATTTTAAGTATTTTGTTAAATATTTCACAATTACATTTTAATCTGGTTTGGGCAGCTCTCAGAAGTGTCATGGCAACATGGGCCTTGTGTTGGACACCTGTGTTCTAAGCAATTTGTGATTAAACTTGGGATGTAGTCTATGGCTATAGGACTTTAGAGGAATTTTGAGGGAGGAAATGGGATCAGGTTAGATATGCTAAGTAAAGAAGAGTGTTAAATCTGATATTACTTTCAGGTTTAGTGATACAGACACTGATGGTTCTAATGAGAATATAAAGGAAATTACATTATATTTTGCAATGTATTACATAAATTACATACAATACATATGTATTACATATTACAGTGTATTTTGCATTATATATTATATCTTGCTCTAAAATTCTGGAATTCTGGTTGCAAGAATAGCCATTGGGTGTTTTCATCTTATCTGTGATTATAGTGGATCTATGAAAAGTCTTATCCCAAAGAGATTTTCACTAATGTAAGCTTTATAGAAGTCAAAAATTTTCTTAGTCTTGTAAGCTCCTTCTCTGATGTTTTCAGTCAGCCAAAATCAAGAGGTTTGAAGATGGAGAGATAAAGAACCTTAGAAGCCAGCAAGTGCAATTCCCTCATTTGGCAGATGGGAAAACTTGGGTCCAGGAAGCTGAAATGAATCGCTCCAGCTCTGACCTGTGCTCAGCACATGGGCATCACTGTGGAGATCCCAAGACATATAAGAGATGGCACCAGACTTGTTGAAATTACAGAGTAGTTGGGGAGATAAGACTTAAATGTGCTGTACAATTAGAAACCATTTAATTACTAAATAATTGCAATAGGAGTTTGGAAAAGGAAAATTGTCCATGTAGACTAAAGAGATTGAAGATTACATAGGTGTCACATACACTGCTCCAGGAAAAAAATTGAAGGATGCAATTATCTCCCTTTGCCAGTCATTAACTCTTGAATAGGTCAACCCTTTCATTTTATAGTTTGGAAAGTGAGGCCTAAAGAGCATAAGTGACTTGCCCAAAGTGAAGCAGAAAATAAGTGGATGGGATAGAATCCAGATCTCCTGATTCCCAAGGGAGCCATGCTGTTTCCACTAGGCTTTGCTGCTCCTTAGAGGTTCAGATAACCAAGGTTTTACCTGGAATATATGAGTAAGATATAGATTTTACAAGAAATTAGCTCAGAAGAAAGTAACCTCCAGATTATAGGGAGGTGTGGAGTGTTTTAAATGTGAACATGCCTCATTTAGTTATAAATTTGTACTAAAGTTAGTCAGGCCCTAGAGTTTATTTTTTGTTTTAGTTTATTTTTTTTTTATTTTAGAAGCTAAAAAGTCCTCAAACTCCTTTTAAAAGCCAAGAATTATACTGTAAACCCTTTGGGTGGATACATAATTTTGCAAAATTGATAATTGACCCTCCCCTGGCTAAAAATACAGGCACCACAGACTGTGCTGTTATTTCTGAACATTGTATGCTGGGATCAGATGTAATGTGTGTATTCTGTGATACTAGTGTTACCATGGTAATTTATCATGTATATGGCAAGGACATTATGAATACTAAAAGCTTTGCACATTTTGTGACTTTCTCCTCTTTTCTTATCTGATTTCCTGCTTACATTCCTGCCTTTCTGCCTTTCTTACTTCTTGCCAGTTTTCTTCCCATCCTTCCTTCCTGATTTGACCTCCTTTATTTCCTTCTTTCCTTCCTCCTTTTCTGTTTTCTTCTTTCCTGCCTTCTTTTCTTCCTTTCTTTCTTGTCTTCATTCTCTTTCCCCCATCTTCCCCCCATTCTTCTCCTCCTCCCTGCTCCTTTCTCCTTGTCTCTGTCTGTCTGTCTCTCTCTCTCCCCCTCCCTCTCCATATCCATACTCTTATCCTTATCATGGTCCAAATTTTCATGTTCTACTGACAAAAGAATTCTCGATCATTTTGGCAACTTGTAGTATATTTGGAAAAGTTGAGGCTCTATGTCTTTTCCTTTGAAGGATGTTGTTTAGTCAGTGAAGTCTTAAAGGCAGCATGATGTAGGGCTTTAGAATGCTTAGAATGAGAGAGAATGCCTAGCTGAAACCTCAGGTCTTCTGTTTGGTGGCTATATGACATTAAGAAAGTCATGTGACTTTTCTGGACATGTTTTTGTTTTGTTTTTTTTTTGTTTGTTTTTTAATCTCTAAAGTGAGGAGATTGAACTACTAGCCTCTAAGGTCCCTTCTAGCTTTAAGCCTATGAGCCAAAATAAGTTCTGAGTGTCAAACTTCTGTCCAGGAGCTGAACCCCCTAACCGTTCCCAGCATTGTCCTGTGGTGGCAAGCCCTCAGTGTCCTTGATCCTTGTCTGCAGTCACAGAAAAGCTATAAATCCTGATGTTCACAGATCAAGCACGTCCTTTCATCTTGACTCTGCTGTGCTAGGTACTAGGTTGTTGTTGTTCAGTTGTGTCCCATTCTTCGTGACCTCATTTGGGGTTTTCTTGACAAAGATACTGGAGTTGTTTGTCATTTCCTTCTCCAGCTCATTTTACAGGTGAGGAAACTGAGGCAAACAGAGTTAGGTGATTTGCCCAGAGTCACACAGCTATTAAGTGTTAGAAACTGGAATTAAACTCAGGTCTTTCTGACTCCAGGCCCGGCTCTCTATCCACTGTACCCCCAGCTGCCCAGGTGCTAGGGAGGTAAAAATAAAATTATTTGTACCTTCAAAGAGTTTGTGCTCAGGTAGGGCAACACAAAATATACACAAATAAAGGAAATTGAGGAGGAAGAATCCCCAGTTTGGCAGTGGGGGCATCAGGAAATTCTCCTTGGAGGAGATAGCATCTGAGGTTGAATGTTAAAGGGAAGTAAGATTTCTGAGAGGAAGAGATGAGTGGAGGTGGGGTGGGGAGGTGAGGGTGGGGGTAGCCCAGTATGTCCATATGCAAGGGCTTATGTGAATGCACAGAGGCAACAATTTCAATTCCCATTTGGTGGTGCAACTCAACTGCAATTGAGAGTTCCTTAAAAGAAGTATTGTGAGATAAAGTTGAAAAGGTAGGAGATAGATTGTAGAGATCATTAAATATGAGACTAAGGATTTTTCCCATAGTGAGTCACTAAAAGTTTTTGAGCTGAAGATTGATTTGATCAGGCTTGCACTATTGGATTCTTTGGGTGACTGTGTAGAGATTGCGGGTTTCTAAAGAGAACAACCTGGAAGCCAGGGGAAGTGAGGAGAGAGGTGATGAAGGCCTATCGGAAGAATGGTGGAGGAATATTACAGTGAAGATAGCACTGAAAGATGCGATGACTGGTTGGATTGGAGAAATGAGGGAGAGAGAAGAGTAAAGGCTAACTGGAGGGTTACAAACCCAGCTGACCAGGAGGATGTTAGTGCTCTCCCAAGGGGGAAAAAAAGAAATTTTGGAGCAGGGACAGGTTTGGAAACTTGGCTTTCTCTGGCAGATATCAAATCATTGGCCACCCTTTCCAGTGATGGTCAATATTTCATTCACGTTTTGTCAATAGTTATAGTCTTTGCTTCTCACTGCCTCTGTCAAGTGTGGTTCTGTCATCACTCAGCAACCTCTCCTTTAAGATACGGTTCATTCCATCTGTATCAGCTAATCTAGATCCATGTGGCTTTGATGTCTCATCTGAGGCCAGATATGAGAATTAGCCTTAGTATGTAGCATAACAGAAAGATTGTGTCATATCTATAATGGGAGAGGAGCAGCTAGGTGGTGCAGGGAAGAAAGAAACCGGAACAGCTCCAGTATCTTTGCCAAGAAAGCCCCAAAAGCGATCATGAAGAATCAGATATGACTGAAACAACTGAATAACAATGACAAAATAATATTAGAAATTATATTTCAAACTCTAAAGTCATTAGGCAAAGACTAAGCCTGATCTAAGTTACCTGGTGCATTAAACCAGTGGGACAATTTAATACTTCCCCAGAATATCATTGGAATATACTCTCTACCCCCCAAGACCTAAAAGGTAAAGTCCAGAAACAGTGGCCTGAAATTCACAAACAATGGCTTGGTTAAGGTTGGAGCTGCCATGGGTAGAAAATGCACCCTCCGGTGAAATAGATTCTGATGCCCAACTAATGGTTGCTGATATGGCAATAAGCCTTCAATCTTCAATTCAGCTTAACTTCTACTATATAAATATGGTGTCATAGATTTAGAACTTGGAGGTCATCTAGCCTAATGCCCCCAATTTACAAATGAGGAATCAGGCCTAGAGAGATTAGATGGCTTGCCAAAGGTCACCTAGGTAGTAATTGGCAAAAACAGGATTCAAACCTAGAACCCTGAACCCCAAGGCCAGCACCTTTCCCACTGTCCCATATAGCCTCAGGGTGCTGTCATAATTTGCTTTCCAGGAAGGCAGAACTCAGGATACCCCCATCATTTTGTTGGTGTTCAGTTGCTCAGTTGTGTCCAATTCTTCGTGATGCCATGGACCATAGTATACACTAGACCCTTCTGTTCTCCGATAACATATTGGACATCTTCCTGCCTCAGGGGGTCATCTTCCAGTGCCATATCTTTTAGTATTTTAATACCATCCTTGGGGTTTTCTGGGCAAAGATACTGGAGTGGTTTGCCATTTCCTTGTCTGGTGGATCACCTTTTGTCAGAACTCTCCACTATGACTTGTCTGCCTTGGTTAACCCTGCACACTAGATCTCATTGTTTCATTGAGCTATATAAGCCCCTCTGCCAGGACAAGGCAGTAATCCAGTCATACCCTCTGATGTGTACTTCTCCATCATATCCCCAAATAAATAATGGTTATCCAGATGACTGACGTAAAACCCATCCATCAGAAAGACCTCCAAGGTTTTTTTTAATAGGGACCAAGCCTAAGAAACATCACTGTCACGAAACAAAGCTAATGAGTAGCCCAGACCCATACTCAGTCCAGAGCTTTTGAGTCTCAAGTTTTTGTTGGCCTATACCAAATCATGAAGAAAGACTGTATGGGAAGTCCATTCATTTTTTTTAATGGGCAACTTCTTACTGTTTTCCCAGGCAGTAATTAGTTCCTTGCCATGAAATGTATCTAATTTCAAAATGTGGGAGTATGTATAGCTGAAGTTCAAGTTTAGATGTACTAGTTAGAATCAAGGCTTTATTTCTCAAAGTAGCAATCAATTGGTGTTGGCTTGTTCCTGGATTTGATTTCTTTTCAAACCTCGGCTCTACTTTCACCTCAGTGGTAGGTACTATTGTGCAAACCTCTGAATGGAACATCAATCATTAAAAAAAAAAATCAGCCCTTGTTTCTGAATGTTTTATTGGTAAGATCAGTTCCTTGATAAATTCTTGGTAAAATACAAATTAAAAGTATACAACAGAATTCCTCCCCTCCCCCCCACAAATTTGCACAAATTTGAAATAAAAGCCAAGTCAAATAGTTATTAGCCATGGTTATTGGGTCTTAAAACTTAACTAACAAATGGCTTACAGAAAGTAAATATTAAAAACCAGCTACTGATGAACAGATGCTGAGTGCTTGATAGGAGGGCATCTGTACTTTATTGTGTTCACATTGATAAATATTAAGTAGGGAAAAAATGTGTAATTAACCTTAAACTGCACCAGAAACCAAGATAGGGAATTCAAAGTAGAGACTCACAACTGAAAGTTCGTTAACTGTTAATAGAGCCAAATGATTTCAAGATTATCCAGGAGCAAAGAGGGGTGACTGGTAAAAACAATTTGTTTATCAGTTTTGCAGGAAGAATAGCTACTTCAACCTAGCATTGGGATCTAGGAGTGAAAGTCAATTATTTAATTAATATTTATTTAATTAATTAAAGTAATTATTTAATTAATGTTTTTAATATTAATTTTCCCTGCTCTCTTTCTCCTTATTTGCTGCAGTTAGTGCAGAAGTGTTAAAAACAGCTTTAAAAATTAAAAAAAAAAAACCTCCTGAACATCCAATTGGAAACATCTTGGTTTTTTACTTCTTTAAATATGGATGGTTGGCATGGCATTTCCTTTTAATCATTTTGAAGATACTCTCATTGGCAGCTAGAGTCATTATTTTCCCTGGAGCTTGGGTATTTATTGAAGCTGTTTTCAAAGGCATTTAATGCCCTTCCTAATGTATGTGTTTACCATTGGCTCTAGAGGCCCAAGTTTTCCCTTTCCCTAATCAGGAAATTGTTTTGTCTTAATTATTTTATCAATGTAAGAACTTCATCAATATACTCTCTATAAAACCATACTTCCCTGTAGTCCAAGTGTCCTTAGGACATAATGTTCACTGTGTGGTTTTATCTTTGGCAAATTGGAATACACAGTCAACTTAATGCTTACCATCTCCAGTACTTGGAAATATTTAAGAGCATCTGCTACACTTGAAAATTTTCATTAAGAATACAGATCAAATCCTATTACAAATGAATTAAGGGACTGATCAGATTAGTTTGTGTTACTAAATTCTGCTACCAAATGATGTTCAAAAAAGTAGGCCAACAGCTGATGATTGGGAAGTCTCATATTTATTACAGGGTTTGTTTGCTTTAAAAAAAATAGTAGCAGGATTTTTGTAGTTAGATTTAATATAAATCCAGTTATCTAAGATAATCCAAAGGCTAGAGGCTAGTGATAACCAGACAACTGATATATTCATTTTTTAAAATTATAATTTCCAGCAGAACACAGACAGTGGGAATTTTCTGTTTCTCCCTTAGATAATACAGATGTTCTGCACTGTGCAAATATATGTGTGTGTGTATATATATATGAATATTGGAATGATTTCATCACTGTTGGATGACCTTGAAAAATCAGTTAACCTCGGGGCCGCTAGGTGGCGCAGTGAGTAGAGTGCTGGCCCTGGAGTCAGAAGGACCTGAGTTCGGATCCAGCCTCAGACACTTAACACACACACAAACAAAAACCTAGCCTTGTAACCTTGGGCAAGTTACTTAACCCCAATTGCCCTCCAAAAAGCAAAAAAAAAAATCAGTTAACCTCTTTGGGAAGGATTAAAGGAAGGAAACAAGCATTTATTAAGTTCCTACTGTGTGCCAAACACTGTGCTAAGTGCTTTACAAAGAGAGTCTCAGTTGATCCTCACAACAGCCCTGGAAGGTAAATGCTGTTAGTACCCCCATTTTACACTTGAGGAAACTGAGACAGACAATGGTTAAATGACTTAGCCAGGGTCACACAACTAGTAAGTGTCTGAGAACAGATTTAAGTACAGGTCTTCCTAACTATAGACCCAGCATTCTATCCACTACATGACCTAGGCTTCACTTTCCTCATTAAACCAAATCAGTCACCATTTATTAAGTGCTTGCTATGTGGCAGAACAGTGTGCTAGGTGTTGGGAAGATATTAAAGATAAAAAGGATATGTGTCTGTACTTATGTACTTTGCAATTTAGTTGAGAGAAAACACACAAAGCTATTTGCATCCTCTCCTCTATTTTTTGGTTTTCTTCAGTGCATTTAAAAATGTTTCATTGATGCTCTTTTTGGGGGGCATGTTTATTACTGTCCACTAAATTTAATACATATAAACTTATTCCAAAAACAGTGTAACAGAATCTTAGTTTCTTATATAGTATTCTTTCTTGTTCTTTGTATTGGAATGTTTATTTTTGTTGGTGACTGTTAAGTTCATGGTAAAAAAAAAAATTTAAAAAATGCATTAGGCTGCTTAACACAAAATTCTAAGATAAGGCCAAAGGAGAAAGCAATCGCCTGTCAGGATTATCAGGAAAGGCTGTTAGAAAGAATTTGGAGTCTTCACATTGGGTTGAGATTCAAAAGGCAAATAGGAAAAAGATGGGAGAGCACTGCAGGAAGAGGAAAAGTTGACCACCAGATGGCATACACCATAAGGATGTAAGAAACACAAGTGTATACTTGAATATTTCTTTAGCGTATGAAGTGGTATTTGAAAATCTTCCTCTGAGAGCTGTGGAGAAAGCTTCTCTTTGTTGCCAGCTGTTTTTTACAGTTCAAGGAATGGCAAAATTCTACGAACAAGCTGGCTCTGCAGAGGACTTGGCGTACTCTCACAGGGAATACTTTGATAAGGTCAGTTCTAGCTTGTGACTGACAGTAGATGACAGAACTTGTTGCCTCGGGACATAAAACAGCTGTAGAAAATAAAAGTTCTCCTAGGAGAAAGAAACAAATAGAAAAGGTTCAAAGACAAAAAACTGGTAACTGGATTGTTTTGCCTTCTAATTGTCAAAGAGTGTAGTGAGACTGGAAAGTGGAGATGATGGCAAAGCCAAGAAGGCCACTTAACTGAATAAAGACCAACTACTTAGTATAACTCCTACTTAAAGCCTACATATGGAATGACAGGGGAAGGATGGGAAGTGTGGTAGAATCTCTCCAATCCATGCTACCATTAATTGGATCATCTGGTTGAATTCTTCTAACCTCTGTGTTCCCTTCTCTGTGGTTACACGATAGCCACAGATTTTTGCATCATTTACAATTGGAAAGCCCATAGGCAAAATATTAACAAAATAAAACCTAGAGAATTCTATTATGCAACATGGCATAGTGGAAATAGCTTTGGTTAAGTAATTAGGAGACCTAGATTCTTTTTAGTCCTAACTCTGCCCTTAAGTTATAATATTAGTGTTTTGTAGAATCCACATATGAAACATCTATTGTAGCAGAGAGAGTTCTGGTTTTGGAGGCAGAGGGATTAAGGTTTAAATCCTCTATCAATTAATTCATTTGTTACAATGCCATTTGTAATCTGTTAGGCTTTTGGCAAGTCACTTTACCTCGCTTGGCTTCCTGGGAATTTAGTTGTAAAAATAAAGGGGTAGACCAAATTATCTCGACGGTCCCCTTTGCCTCTTTTGGACTACTGCATTCAGTACTTAACCCTACATTGTCTTTTTATATCTGCCTTTTATTGTCACTGAACTATGTTATTATTTGCTTTATATGTACAATTTTGTCATCTCCCTTGAGTGGATTATAAGTTCCTTGAGGATCCTTGTATCTAGATGGGTCCTAGAACTTCACTTTACTCAATCAGGAGCCTAATATATATATATATATATATATATGATTTAAATGAAAACAAAGATAATTCATGAAATTTTAAACACCTTTTTCAAATTTGCCTGATTTTGCTCCCTCCATACTCCCACATATCATTATAGCATTAATTCATATTTAAATGGTAATTTGCTAGCCACCTGCCTGTGTGTTTCAATTCAGGTATGATTGTGCCAGGAAGCTGAGGGAATTGCTGTATGAATAATGAGGCCATAAAGTCCACTAGGAAAAATCTCATGATGCCAGGACTCAGAGCAGAAGTGAACTGCCCCAATACTAGAAAGGAGCAAAAAAGAAAAGAAAAATGAGTTTCAACAAAAGCCAAAATCCAAATCGCCTTCTAGAGTGTTCTGAGTCTATCATTATTATATTTTTTTTTGAGACAGTGGAGGTTAAGTGACTTACCCAGGTCATACAGCTATTACACGTCTAAGGTCAAATTTGAACTCAGATCCTTCTGACTCCAGGGCTGGTGCTCTATCCACTACACCACCTAACTGCCCCATGTTATTGAACTTTAAAATACTTTTTAATTGTTATCTTTTATCACCTGCATTTCCCAAGGTGTATGTTTCTCTTTTCCCCTTTCCCTTCTAGAGAGAAATCCTTTACAACAAAAAGGGGAAAAAAGAGGAGAAAAATAGTTCAGCAAAACTAATTAACAAATTGAAAAATTATATACACATATATATTTCAATACCCATAGTCACCCACCTTGCAAAAATTAGGTGGGGATCGGAATTGGTAAGGTGAGTTTTCATATGTCTTTGGAGCTAAACACTGTCATTAAAAGAAAAAATTATGCACTTAAACATCCCTCACCTCCCCCCACCCCAAAAAAACCAATAACAGGTTTTCCCCAATACAGAGTAGGATAGAGAGTTGTGCATGGAACCATGAATCTCTATTAAATAAATATACCTGCTGTTTACAAAAGTATGTAAGTTCTGTTACTTTCAAAACTGTCTACCTTATTTGTATTTCCTTCTGAATTCCCTTACTTTCTTCTGTGTATTTTGTTTTAAATGTTGCAGTAACCCTCCTCTCTCTCTCTCTCTCTCTCTCTCTCTCTCTCTCTCTCTCTCTCTCTCTCTTTCTCGCTCTCTCTTTCCCCTCTCGACCCCTCCCCCTTTCCAACCTTATCTCTTGCCTCCCTTCTGCAATGACCACCCCACATCGATAACAGACAAACAAAAGCCTTGTTAATCAAGCAAAACTAACTGACATGTTGGCCTTATATGATATTATCTGTCTTGTTCTGTATCTCTAGCCCATTACATCTCTGTCAAGATGTGGGCAGCATGTTTTATCATTCCTGTGGAATTGTGGTTGGCCACTGCATTGATAACAGCTCTTGAGTCTTTCAAAGCTGTATGTCTTTACATGGTTTGTTTGGGGTTTTTTTGGTAATTGTATAAATTGTTCTCATGGTTTTGCTTACTTCTCTATCAGTTAATACAGGTCTCCCCGGGTTTTATTGGAATTATTCCTTTTGTCATTTCTTACGGTGCAATGATATGTATCATTTTGATCTTGTCTCATTTAGTTTAAATTATTTTATTATTTTCATTCTTTCCATGGACATTGTTCCAATCACTGTGTATTTTATTATTCTGCCTCTGTTTACTTCCCTTTATGAGTTCATATAAGTTTATCCATGCTTCTCTGAATTCATCATACTCATTGTTATACCAAAATAATATCCCATTACATTCATGCACCATAATTTGTTTAGCTATTCTCCAGCCAACGGACATCTCATTTTTCTCTTAGGTCTTTGCTTTGCTACTATAAATATTTTGAGGTATATGGGATGTTTCTTTTTATCAATGACATGTAAATTTTCATTAGACTTTATCTTTTCCTGCATAAAAGTAATCTTTTTCTAGATAGTTGAATATGTTTAACTGGTGATATGTTTAATTAGACTTGCACTTTGAATTAATATTTTCCTGTTGCTGTCTAGACCAAAAAGCCCATAGAAGAAAGTATGTCTTTTCTCCCAGATCTTCAGTAGTAAAATCGTCAGGACCATATGGGGGTAATAAAGGGGAACAGACAGGATTGTGAGCTTGATTAGGTGGAGGGGGAAGGAGATATGCTACATGGGGTGGACAAATAATTCAAAGTTCAGAGTGCTTTCTGATTCCACTATATTTTATATTTTAAAATTCATACTATTCTCCCCTACCTTTGCTGATGGTTACCTTGGTGTTATTGTTTGGTTTAACATTCTTAACATTCGTATTCTCTTGTTTTGACTTTGGCTCAAAAACATGAGGTTCTACCCTAAAAAATATACATACATACACATGTATATATGTATGCATGTATATATTTTTGTATATATTTATGAGTACATGTTGTTTCCTCTGATAAAATGTAAACTTATTAAGACCAAAGGAACTCTAATCTCATGACTGAACCATTTCATTTTATTCTATATCTTCAGTGCCTAACATAGTAAGAGATGTTTAGTAAATATCACAGTTTAAAAAGAAAGGATATCTGAGTTTCATCTATAATAACATAAAAGAATACTCTGGAACTAAACAAAAACAATTCTGGGTTCAAATCTGGGCTTTACAACTGAAAGGCTAAGTGATCTTGAAAAGATGAATTAGTTTTTCTGAGCCCGTGTTTCCTCATCCATGAAATGGGAGAAATAATAGCATTCTTGTGTACCTGACCTGGTCACTGCAAAGTCCAAATGAAATAAAGGATTATAAAAGTACTTCTAGATGCTCTACAGATATAAGGGATTATCTAGAGGGGATTTCTGGTGTTCTTTACCTTGATTTCACATTTCTCTGACCACCTGAGCTGGGCCTGATTTGGCAGCCTGATTCATCACCTGTGTTTCTGACCATGATTCTTGTTTGCTGGGTCTGCCTTGTCCTGGGTTCTGAGCTTTTTGTTTCTGGTGCCAGAGGAAATAGTCTATATTGCCTTAGTCTATATTGCCTATAGTCTATATTGCCTCTTTTTTTTCTGCTTGTAGCATTCTGGACTCCACTTAACCATGCTGTAGTATTTTTGTAGGAAGTAGCCAAGCCCCTGCACCCAATAAAAGGACTTTAAAATCAACTACAGTGAATACGATATTGTTCTTATGAGACTTTGTGTGGCCCACTTTATTCCAAATATGTGGTTTGGAGTGGGAAACAGTGTATTCCTATGTGTGTTTTCTAAACGTGCTTCCAAAAGCAGATTTGCTAATAAGTCTAAAAAAATTCTAAAAAAAAAAATCAGTAGGAATTTTGAAAACATTTGAAATTATTTTAAATTACCCTAGGAGCCAAGGAAAACAAGAAATATAGAATTTTATGACTTATTATGGTTAAGTATGCAATAGCCATTAAAATGAAAGAACATGCTAAACCTCAAGTGTACAAAACCCAATGCATCATCCCCTCATTGTTCTCAAATTGACTAATGATTTTTGCTGGCTCATTGGGTTTTTTTTTTAAATAGGGTTTTTTTTAATATCTTTTGTTTTCATAACTAGATTTCTTCTGGTATATTTTCCTTTCTATCTTCATAGAGCATCATCCCTTACAACATTTTTAAGTAGAAGAGAAAAGAAAGAAATAGGACATTCTAAAAAATCTGACGTGCAATGCTGTATTCCATTTGCCACACCTGTGATTCCTACAGCCCTCCCCCCATGGCCTGGAGAAGGCCGTTCCTTATATCTCTACTTTGGAGGCTAGATTGTTCTTTTTAGTTTCCCAGCATTTGGTTTGGATGTTTTTCTGGGGGTGGTTCTTTTCATTGACATCATTGAAGTGATTGTGTATAGTTTTTTCTGACTCTGCTTACTTCACTTTGCATCAGTTCATATAAATCTGTGCTTCTTTGCATTCATCAGATCTCCTTTTTTATAGAGTAATATTATTCCATTTTGCTCATGCAACACAATTTGGTTTAGCTATTACTTAGTGGGTCTGGTTAACTCTTTTTTTAAATGATATTTTATGGGGGGTGGCTAGGTGGTGCAGTGAATAGAGTATCAGCCCTGGCGTCAGGAAGACCTGAGTTCAAATGTGACCTCAGACACTTAGCACTTGCTAGCCTTGTGACCTTGGGCAAGTCACTTCACCCCAGTTAACCTCCTTCTCCCTTCCAAAAAGCAAAATATATATGTGTGGGTGTATAAATTTTCCCGCAATTACATATAAAAACAATTTTTAACATTTTTTTTAAGTTTTGAGCTCCAAATTCTGTCCCTCCCTCTTTTTCCTCCCCCCATCCCAGAGACAATAAGCAATAGGTTATACATGTCTAATCATGTAAAATATTTCCATATTAGTCATTTTGTGCAAGAAAACTCAAAAAAGAAAGTGGAAAATAGCATGCTTCAATCTGTATTCAGACATCAGTTCTTCCTTTGGAGGTAGATAACATTTTTCAACTTGAGTCCTTCAGGATTTTTTTAGATCATTGTATTGTGAAGAATATGTAAGTCATTCAAAGTTCATTGTACAATATTGCTGTTGGCCTATGCAGCATTCTCCTCATTCTACTCACTTCACTCAGTTCATGTAAGTCCAGGTTTTTTCTGAAATCATCCTGCTTGTCATTTCTTATAGGACAATAATATTCCATCATAATCATACACCACAACTTGTTCAGCCATTCTCCAATTGATGATTATCCCCTCAATTTCCAATCCTCGACCATTCTGGTAAGGAGAGGACAAAGAAGACATTTTGTAATAAGGGTCAAGGGAAAGTGAATGAATGTTGAACCTTGCGTTGTTCTTTATTTCATATTCAGCTTTAGCCTCACAGTCATACCATCAAGTATACATCCAGAGGGGCCCAACCTTTGATTGCTTCCTAGAATATGCATTAAGCCATACTACTAGCTAAATAACAACCACTTATAGAGCACTGAGAGGTCTGCAGAGTGTATTACCTACCTTGTTTCATCTGGGCCTCATTTGGCAGATAACCTGAAACTCAGAGAGATTCTTGCCCAGGGACACTCTTGCTTTTACCTCCCTGGATCTGGATTGTGGTCTGGGGGGGGGGGTGTCATAGGGTGGGTATCCGGCTTGCCAGAGTGTATGGGGGCTTTACAGAGGCCACCCAACTAATACCTCCGGAAGTTGTGAAGACCCCAGTGTTTGGGACAGAAGCTCCCCTGTCTGGTGGCAGGGTCCTTCTGTGGCAACAAGCCCAAAAGTCAAGTAATTAAGTGGCAACATGCCTAGGCAAAGGAAACAAAATAAACAGAAAAATGCAATATTAGACTCTTATTTGGGGGGCAAAGAGGATCAAAGCATGGAACAGGAGGACAGTGAGGTCAGAAATCCTGCACCAAAAGCCCCAAATGAAAATATGAGCAGGTTACAGGCCATAGAGGACCTTAAGAAAGATTTTAAAAACCAAATAAGAGAAGTGGAGGAAAATTGGGAAGAGAAATGAGAAGGATGCAGGAAAAGTATGAAATGAGAGTCAACAGCCTGACTGAGGAAAATAACACCTTAAAAACAGACTAACTCAAATGGCAAAAGAGGCTCAAAAAGGCAATGAGGAGAAGAATGCCTTAAAAAGCCGAATTTGCCAGATGGAAAAAGAATCTCAAAAGCTCACTGAGGAGATTCATTCCTTCAGAGTTAGACTGGAGCAAATGGAAGCTAGTGACTTTATGAGAAATCAAGATGCTGTTAAGCAGATCCAAACAAATGAAAGATTAGAAGGCAATGTGAAATATCTCATGGGAAAAACCACTGACCTGGAAAATAGATCCAGGAGAGACAATTTAAAAATTATTGGACGACCTGAAAGCCATGATCAAAGAAAGAACCTAGAAATCACCCTTCAAGAAATTCTCAAGGAAAACTGCCCTGATGTTTTAGACCCAGAGGGCAAAATAGAGGTTGAAAGAATCCACCGATCACCTCCTGAAAAAGATCCCAAAAGAAAACTCCCAGGAATATTATAGCCAGGTTCCAGAATCCCCAGATCAAGGAGAAAATACTACAAGCAGCCAGGAAGAAACAATTTCAATATTGTGGAAACACAATCAGAATAGCACAGGACCTGGCAGCTTCTACACTGAGGGATTGAAGGGCATGGAATATGATATTCCACAGGGCAAAGGACCTGGGATTAAAACCAAGAATTACCTACCCAGCAAAACTGAATATTTTGTTTCAGGGGAAAATATGGTCATTCAGTGGAATAGAGGACTTTCAAGTATTTTTGAGGAAAAAACCAGAGTTGAATAGAAAATTTGACATCCAGACACAAGAAGAAAGAGATGCCTGAGAAGGTAATCAGGGAAAAGAAATCAAAAGGAACTTATCAAAGTTGAACTATTTACATTCCTACATGGAAAAACAGTAACTGTGACTGATGAAACCTTTCTCAGTATGAAAATAATGGAAGAAGGGTATATGGGCATATGAATACATATGTAAATGTGTGTATATATGTTTACAGTTATACATGGATAGAGGGCATAGGTTGAATTTGTTGGGAAGGGAGGATACTTAAGGGGTGAAATTATGAGGTGAGAGAGGAAAGTGGCAAGAGGAGATGGGGAGAGACAGGGTAGGGTAAACTATCTCATGTAGAAGAAGCAAGGGGAAGTGATTGCAAGGGAGGGGAAGAATAGGAAGGCAAAAAGGCAAAACCATATTCTCATTGAATTTGGCTCAGGAAGAGAATGACATACATACTAAATGGGATATCTCACCCTGCAGGAGAGTAGGGGGAAGAGGGATGAGAGGGGGGATGATGGAGGGGAGGACATTCTAGGGAGCGGGGAGGTTGGAAGTACCCACTTTCGAAGAGGGACAGGATCAAAGTAGGGAATGGACCAGGTGGGGGGTGGGATGGGTGGGAGGGAAATATAAACTGTCTTTTACAATATATCTACTATGGTAATGTTTTTTCATAGCTATACATGTACAATATATACTGAATTGCTTATCTCCTCAGAGGGAGTGGGTGACAAGGGAGGAAGGGAATAGATCTGAAATTTGAAGTTTTAAAATTAAATGTTTCAAATATATATAAGTACTATTATTAATACTATTTTGCATGTAACTGGGAGATAAGATGTGTAGGCATTGGGGCACAGAGATTCACCTTGCCCTAATGGTAAAGTCGAAGGAGGTATGGGAGAAGATATGGGAGAGAGCAGATTGGATGAGGGGATATCTTGTGGAACTGCTATTCTGGGGAGGTAGGTAGTGAAAAAATGGGGAAAAAATTGTAACTCAAAATCTGGCGGAAATGAATGTTGTAAACCAGAAGTTAATAAAGCATTTGTTAAAAAAATAAAAAGAATTTGTTGGGGAAAAAAAGGAAGGCTTTAATTTTGTATGACAGTGGATATGTCAAATCAAGCAAGGTATTCATGATTCTTCACCTGGGTCAGAAATATATTAAGTTCTTATAGTGCTGGGATGAAGTCCTTAAAAGAGAGAAATCAGAATCAACTGGACATTTCCTTCCTTTCTTGTCTTATAATTGCTCAATATATCAGTTGAATACATTGTTGAAACATGGAAATATCAGTAGAAAGTTACTATTTCTTTCTCTATCGTTTAAACGAGAGTTAATCATTAATATTTTTCCATGGACTGATAACTAAGCATGACAAGTCAAGCAGTTGTGCTCCCAGGCTCTGGGGAGTTGCTAAGTGAGAGGTAGAAGGGAAGAGCATGAGGTAGTAGAAAGAATGTTGGCCATGAAACCAGGGGATGTGAGTTCAAATGAGAGCTCTGTAGCTAACTTCCTTTGTGAACTGGGACAAGTCCCTTAACGTCTCTGGGAGCCAGGATGATATGATGCAAAGGTTGCCAGATTTGGAGTCAGAGGACTTGGAACTACATCCTGATTCTGCTGTATGGGACCTTTGGGACCTTGGACAAATCACTTAATGGGCTGCTCTAGAGTTGTTTCCTCATCTGTAAAAGATGGAGGCGCGCTGGATACATGACCTACAAGGGCCCTTCTAAACCCTAAATCTATGTTCTTGAATATGTGGGATTCCAACCTACTAAAAGAAAAAAAAAAGACTAGTTAAGTCCCACAAGGGCTATTTAAAAAAAAAAAAGTATTATTTTTAACATTCTATTTTTTTTTTGCTTTTGAGTACCAAATTTTCTCCCTCCCACTCCTTCGCCCACTGAGAAGGCAAGCAAATTATATCCATTATACATGTGAAAAAATGCAAAACATATTTTCATGTTAGCCCTATTGCAAAAATAAAAAAAAAAGTCAAAAAAGGAAAGAAAGCTAGAGAGTTATACTTCAATTTGCACTCAGATTTTATCATTTCTCTCTCTGGAGGTGGATAGATAGCATTCTCCATCACATGTCCTTTGGAACTATCTTGGATTGTTCTGTTGATCAGAATAGCCAAGTCTTTCACAGCTGATGGTCATTCCAACATTGCTGTTCCTTTGCACAATGATTTCCTGGTTCTTCTCACTTTATTTTGCATCAGTTCATATAGGTCTTCCCATGTGTTTTCTGAACTCCCCCTCCCATTATTTCTTATAGCACAATAGTATTCCACCACAATCATATGCCACAATTTGTTCAGTCATTCCCCAATTGATAAGCATCCCCTCAATTTCCAATTCTTTTTTCCCCACTTAATAATATTTTACTTTTTCCAATTACATGAAAATATAGTTTTCATCATTCACTTTTTTTTTAAAGCAGTTGGGGTTAAGTAACTTGCTTAAGGTTACACGGCTAGTCATGATTTATGTGTGGGTGCTCATTTTCTGAGGCCGGTTTCAATCCCAGGTCATCCCAACTCCGAGGCTGGCTCTCTTACTCACTGCGCCACCTAGCTGCCCCTCATCATTCACTTTTATAAGATTTTGAGTTCCAAATTTTTTTTCCCTTCCCCCTCCCTAAGATGACAAGCAATGTGATATAGGCTATACACATACAATCATATTAAACATATTTCCATATTAGACATGTTGTGAAAGAAGAATGAAAATAACAAGGAAAAAACCATGAGAAAAAGAAAAAGGGGGGGAAAGAAAAAGTAGTATGCTTTGATCTGCATTTAGACTCCATGGTTCTTTCTCTGGTTGTGGATGGCATTTTCTGTCATGAGTATTTTGGAGTTGTCTTAGATTGTTGTATTGGTGAAAAGAGCTAAGTCTGTCAAAGTTGATCCTTGCATAATGTTGCTGTTACTGTGTACAATGTTTTCCTGGTTCTATGTACTTCACTCAGCATCATCATGTTAAGTCTTTTCAGGTTTTTTTTCTTAAATCCATCTGCTCATCATTTCTTATAGCATAATAGGGGACAGGTAGGTGACATACTGGATAGAGCACTGGCCCTGAAGTCAGGAAAACCTGAGTTGATATCTGGCCTCTGACCAGAAACACTTGATACTTACTAGCTGTGTGACCCTGGGCAAATCACTTAACCCCAATTGCCTCACCCCCCCCCAAACACACACACACAAAAGTTGGCATTCTTATAGCATAATAGTATTCCATTATATTCACATACCACAACTTGTTCAACCATTCTCCAAGTGATGGGCACCTTTTCAATTTCCAATTCCTTACCACCACAAAGAGTTATTATAAGTATTTTTGCACATATAGGTCCTTTTCTTTTGATCTCTTTGAGTTTAGACCTAGTAGTGGTATTGCTGGGTCAAAGGATATACACAATATTATAACCCTTTAGACATAGTTCCAAATTGTTCTCTAGAATGATTAGACTAATTCATAACTCCACTAGCAGTTTTTTAATCTACCTGTCCCTCAGTCTGTCCACTAATTTTCATCACTGATAGGTGTGAAATTATCTCCAAGAGTTTGTTTTTTTTAATTTGCATTTTTATAATCAATAGTGATTTAGACCATTTTTAATATGACTATAAATAGCCTTTATTTCTTCTTCTGCAAGCTACCTATTCATATCCTTTGACCATTTATCAATTGGGAAATAGCTCTTATTTTTTATAAATTTGACTCAGTTCCCTATATATTTGAAAAATGAGGTCTTTATCAGAGGAATTTGATAACAATTTTTTATATTACTTCATTGTCTATGGTGTGTTTTAGCAAAATGTAGTTTCCCTGATTATGTTTTTATTAGGTCTATTTTCACTCCCCCATTTTCCTCTCTAGTGGAAAAGCTTTCTTGCTTGCCTTTTTGACGTGAGAAAAATTCCCCCATTTTACTCCTCCCTTTCCCTTTCTCCCACTGCATTCCTCTTTCTCATTCTTTCTTTTTTTTATTTTTTGGAGTCAACTCACAACAGTCAAGCCCACTGTCTATGTGCTGTTATTTTTTTGTTATTGTTTAGTCATTTTTCAGTTGTGTCCAACTCTTTGTGACCCCATTTTGGGTTTTCTTGGCAAAGATACTGGAGTGGCTTGTCATTTCCTTCTGCAGCTCATTTTACAGATGAGGAAACTGAGGCAAACAGTTAAGTGACTTGTCCAGGGTCACATATCTAATAAGTGTCTGAGGCTGGATTTGAACTCATGAAGATGAGCTTTCCTAATTCCAAACCCAGGGCTCTATCTACTGTACCACCTAGTTGTCCTTCTGTTTATGTAGATCCCTGATAATAATAAAGTTCTTAGGAGTTGCAAGTATCATGTTCCTAAATAGGAATATAAACAAGTTAAACATATTAAGTCCTTTATGATTTCTCTGTCATGTTACCTTTTGTATGCTTCCTTTGAGTCTTGTGTTTTCATGTCAGATTTTCTGTTCAGCTCTGGTCTTTTCATCAGAAATGCCTAAAAGTCCTGTATTTGATTAGATATCTATTTTTTCTCCCGAATGATTATACTTATTTCTCTTGGTTAGATAATTCGTAGATGTGTTCCTTTTGTTGGTTCTGCCACTCTAAATTTTTATTTGAGGTATTATTATAAAGGGAGGGAATGTTGAGAAAGTTTTGCTGTCTGTGCTTCACCATCTTGGCTCCCTGCAAAAACTATTCACAATATCTTTATTCCCCTTTGTGAATGGGTCTTTCATATCTGGATCTTACCAGTATGTGTTCTGGGAATGGTATGTGTGGGTGTTTGAGTATAGACTGGGATGGAAAAGCCTTTTAATGCTGTTTGACTCTCCAAGCTCCTTTCCTATTAATTTGGAGTCTTTGTTATTGTATTTCAAGCAGTAGTCAGTACGTCAGCAAAGAAGATAAGCGTCAGCCTTCAGAGTGCTTGGGCTGTGTGTAACATATGGTGACATTTTGTAATTGAGAGAAAAATGTACTGTTTAACGTGAATTGTGTGGTATTTTGTTACTTTTTAGAAGGTACTAGAGACTGTTCTTGCAGTTACTGTTAAGTTATCAGAAGGAATCATTACATTCTGGAGTTCCCCAGTGTAATAACTGTCTTTGTATTTATATCCTGCAGTGGCCTATAACCATCCCTCACAAAAAGTTAAGGTTGCTCCATTCCTTTTTTCTCTAATTTTTCTTTTAGAAGGAAGCGTAGCTATTGGAAAGCAAGGATTTGGCCTCTGTAGGAAACAGACTAGAAGAGATTTCCAGCATAGGTGAAGCAATCCACATATCTAATTTTCTAATACTTGGAAAGGTCAACAACCTCCATGTAGTTATCCCTCTACCAGTACAGATCACAGCCCTTCCACACCTTCCTAGAGGATTCCATGAGTATTTCTGGCTAAATAATTTCATCCCCTGATGGTCAACTTTTTGGTGATGGACCATTGCTAACTTTACTCCTTAGATAGTTGCTCCTTAGATAGTTGTCAGTTGCCTTCCACTTAAATTGTATACAGAAGCAGCTCAATGAAGGTCCACAATCTCTGTAACCTAATCTTTAAGAGAGAAGGTCTGAACCATTTAATTGATCAGAGCTATGAAGCTGACTTTTAATGTAGTCTCTGACATTAACTAGTTGTTGGATCCTGAGACAGTCATTTCTGTCTACCTCGAATTCCTTGTCTATTAAATTGGGATGATAATAATACTCTCTGTCTTATAGGGCATTTTGTGAGAATAAAATGAGATAATATTGTAAAGCACTTTGCAAAACATAAAGCAGATGGGTGTGTATCTTATATGTACAGTTTTGTTTTGTTTTTTAAAACTCTCTTCCCCATTAGAATGTGTGAGCTCCTTAAAGACAGAGATTGCATTTTTAACCTTTTCAGGTATCTCAAGTACCATGTGTTTGGCACACACACTTAATAAATAATGGTTGATAGGGACTATCATAGATTCCTTTTTCAGGTGGGAAGAACTTTAAGGGGTTGGGCTGTACTGACAGGAGTATGATATTTCAGTATCACTTCCATGATGAATTGTAGAATCATAGCAGGATATCATGGAAGTTCAATAATTCTAAAGAATTAATATTTCATAATAATGAAGCAACATGAATAATTTTAAAGTAAAAATGAAAAATTTCAAAATATATCAAATTTTTTATTGAGTAGCTATGTAGAGGGCAGCTAGATGGTACAGTGGATAGAGTGCCAGGCCTGGAATCCGAGTTCAAATCTGACATCAGATACTCATGAGCTGTGTGACTTTGGGCAAGTCACTTGACCCTCTTTACCTCAGTGTCCTCATCTGTAAAATGATCTGAACAAGGATATAGTAAGCCATTCTAGAAAACCCCAAATGGGATGAGGAAGAGTCAGACATCACTGAAATTACTGAACAAACTATTCAGATACTATCTTCATAGGCATGTCTGTTCCTTGGCTTTAGCTGTCAATAATTTACTGGAATGGAGGAATGAATGATATATTAAGTGCTTACTGTGTACTATGCTAGGCAGAGGAAATACAAATGCAAGAGTGAGAAAGTTCCTGTTCTCAGGAAGCTTACATTCTCATGGGAAAGATGATACATACAGAGGAGGAGTAGCCAGAAAGAGGAATTTTCATCTGGGGAGTTAGAGTGGAACCACAAGAAATTGATTGTCACATCCTTTCAGGATTTGAGCAAAGTGACGACAATATGGCAAACTGCTCAAATAGGCCTTGGTCTCCTGGTAGATTGGTGGGATGTAAAACACATTCTGGGGCCAACTAGTTATAGGGGCTTAGATGAGTTTGAACACAGTCGTCAATCAGAACATGTCAGTCCCAGGGAGAAATTACAAAGCTGAACTGATAAAAGTCCTCCAGTGCGGGGTGGGGGGCGGGGTATGGTCTCTAGGACTCAGTCTGGTGGATTAGAATTGCAGGGGAGAAAAGGGGAACAGCAGTAAAAAGAATATACAGTCTATAATTTAATATTGGGTATATCCAAAATCTTCCCAAACCCCAGTAGTAACAACATCAACAGTAATGACATATTTATATGAGGAGAGATAATATAATATAATGGAAGAGGGTCAGCTGTGAAGCCATGAAAGCAGGTTCAAACTTTGCATGTCCCTATGACCATTGGAAAGACACATAAGCTATCAGTGCTCCAGGCAATTCCAAGACTATAAATTGTGAAAAGGTATAGACCTGCATTGGTAAAAGGATTTTCCCTGCAAGTTCTGGATAGCAATCATCAATCCAGTCCCTATGTCCCCATCCTATTTACATAGCATTTTATATTTTCTAAGTGCTTTTATGTCCACTCTGTCCTTTGACCTTTGCAACAACCATGTGATGTAGGCAGGGCAGGAACCATTATACCTGATTTCTAGGTATGCTCAAGGTTATACAGCTGGAGCTATTATTTAATAACAAGGCACAATAACATATAATGTGCTGTTCAGAATAGAGTATGCAATCCTCTTGGAGCATCCATTCTGAGGATACATTTAGTAACATTTCTGCAATCTACCGCAGGTTCTTTTGGAAATAGATGGAGTGTAAATCATAAAGAAATAACCAAACTATTACTGGAGACATTTTAATTCATATTTTAAATAAATTAATTTTTGACATTGTTGGTATTACCTAAATGAAGTATGATTATGTAGTGTGATTACAAATTCATCAAATGACTTTTCACATATGTAGCTCATGAAGTCAGTTTCAGTACTTTATAGCAACACGTCCTCTTTGAGTTACCATGGCACAGTCCCTTCTGCATGTTTTCTCTGCCTGAAAAGCATCCAGAAAATCCTTTTGACCTTCACGTGGTTGACCAGAAAAGCATCCAGTTGTAAGCAGCCCTTACTTTGGCTGAACAGCCCTGTCCCTTGCCCAGTAGAATCACTTTCTAATTAACAGGGAATTCATTCTGCTTCTGGCTCTGTTGGTCTGCCTGGAAGATAGATGTGCCTACAGAAAAGTAAATAAATAAAACCATGCAACTCCCTGGATTTCCCCCCCAGGGAAACACTATTTCTGTTGCCAGGCAGTGATGAGGAACAGCTCTTGGGCTGTTCACTCGTCCTTTTTTGTTGTCAGTTTCAATCAATGACAGCAGCAAGAGTGCCATTGTGGCCATGACTAGATGTGAAGGGCATTATTAGACAGAAAGTGATAGACTAGCAAGATGTATTTCACAGAACAGCGCTAAATCCCTAACTATTAATTAATATTTCGTCCTTTCTAACAGAGGAAAGAAAACTCAGGATGAATTCTTCCACAGTTTTAACACAGGGTGAGAAAATGCTATGTACAATAAAGCAGCCTTTCAGGAATGGAATAATGAAAAAGAATTCAGATATTTAAACAGGAGGGGGAGAGAGAGAGAGAGAGGGAGGAGGGGGGAGAGAGAGAAAAGGAGGGAGGAAGAGGGAGAGATGGAGAGACAGAGACAGAATATGTGTACATGTGAACTTGCACACATAGTAAGGAGGAAGAATTCAGTCTGACCCCAATACACCCACTCATCTAACCTTACTATCCTGTGCTCCCTCTCTCTATCTGTTCAAGCTTTTCCATCTTCCCAGAAATATATTCTTCTCATTCCGACCTCTGAGCTTTTGCTGACATTGTTCTCCATCACTGGGATGCCTTTTTTGTTCCATTCTATTTATTCAAATCTTAATCATCCTTCCAGACCCAGCCTAATTTCTACCCAGACAGGAGTTTTTAAATTGAGATCTACAAACAACCCCCCCCACACACACTCATAAATTGTCCATGTAGATTTCAGCCTGACCCAATCAAAAGGGGTCATTGAGCAACTTCAGACTGCATTATTGTCTCTCTTTGCTAATTTGAACATACCACTGATTTTTGGCAACTAATCATATACATCTGATATTATTATCATTTACTTTCTCAGTTTTCTATCCTCCTAATTGTTTAGCACAATATCTTGTGCACAGTGCACCTACTAAACTTATTTGAATTAAGTTAACTAGAAGATGCACATTGACCCTGTTGGTTTGTGCCAAGCCCATCTGGCTCCCTAAACAACTTCCAGAGGACTGCCCAAATCCTCCATGCTTTACATCAGCCTATTCACCTTATGAAATCCTCTAGGAATTTGATGCTGTTGACAAAGGGAGAATGAGTATAATAACATCTTGCCTTTTTGCTCTATTTCAAAAATGATCAGGTTCTCTGTGAGTACTTTGTTCTCTCCATTTCACTTATCAAGATAAGATAAGGTGATTTACAAAGACATGGAAATGCTAAGTTTAAAGGACCAGGAAGGAAGAAGACCATGACATCAGGGAAATGATGAAGTGAATTGTAGTTGGTTTTGATTTGAGTGAGGGAGGGCTGTGCAACGTCACCAGCCTCACTTTCTTCTCCAGAGCCATCTGGGTCCAGTGGCCAGATATTCATTAGGACAACAGGAGATGGCCCAGGAGGCAATGGGAGACTCGGGCCCTTTTAGGCTAAGACCTTTTCTGGTTCTCACTTAGAGTGAGGTAACTCCCATTCACTGAATGGGCCTCTTAAAGAAGTGAGTCAAGGGATGGCCCCTTTAATTAAAAGAAAAACTCAGAAGTGAGAGGGGAAGACCAACTTTGTCTGGGTAGTTTTTATCCTAATCAGAATTGGTCTTGCTTGGAGCTAGCCTATAATTATCCATCTTGTTACTTTCTACTCCCCAATTTTAATGACCAACAGCTAGGTGGGCACAGTAAATAGAGTGCTAGGTCTGAAGATTCATCTTCCTGAATTCAAATCTGAGAACAGACACTTACTAGCTGTGTGACCCTGGGCTAGTCACCTACCCCATTTGTCTCAGTTTCCTCATCTATAAAATGAGCTTGGAGAAAAAAATGGCATATCACTCCAGTCTCTTGGCCAAAAAAAACAAACAAAAAAAACCAAATTGAGTCATGAAGTGTTAAACATGACTGAAAAACAACTGAACAACAAGAAAAATGTGAAAGAAAGTGTCCTTGTGGTTTAATAGTCCACATTCACATGCAGTGCCTATTAATTACCAGGGAGAAGACTCTATATTATCACCTCCTCTATTAGGCTACGACATTAACTTTCAAAATATTGCTCAAAGCAACCTTTTTGTGTGTGTGCAGTTCATTTTGTGCTGTTTCTGAACTTTGCATTATTGATGTAAATTAGTAACTATGGGATAAAAAAGTTGCCAACAACAATTGCACAATTGTTTTCTCTTTGTAGTTCTTTTGGCCTTTATAATCCAGATTATATAGCCAATAAACCATGCACTATTCTGTTTCTTTTTCATAGCCCATCCCTAGTGTGTCATCACTCTGAGTACAAATTATTACAGGCCCTGCTATGCAATTTAATATTAATGGTCATCATCATCACACTTATTGGGCAAGAGGGTTTAGATCTGGCAGACCATCCTGGCTCTGCAGCCTGCTTTAAGCAGAGGTGTGATGCCCATGGACTGCCAGTGCTGAAGTCATGCTTACAATCATCTGTTGGGCAAAGGGGGCAGATTTCATCCACATGTGTAGTGATTTGTCAGTTTCCTATGAAACGCAGCAGCAACAATGAAGATGGACAGTGAACCTGCAGAATACTTTAGGGTCCTGTCCATTTCTTTAAGCTTGCAGAGGCCTTGACAGTGATACACGCCTTTTACTCCATTCCACCTTCAGTCTGTCCTCTGTCTGTCAGAGAAGGAGATAGGAGAAATTGATGGGTCATCCTGACAGCCATAAAAAGTCTGTATTTTATTGTCTCTAAGGAAAGCAATTCAGATCTCCAGAGGTAGAAAGTAAAATGAGCTTTGATGAGAGGAAATGCATCTCTAAGGTCTAAAAGTATAAGTCCATAAGAGGTAATGGCAAATAAAAGTGAGCATATGCATGCAGGTACATGTGCGTGTGCATGAACACACACACACACACACACACACACACACACACAATCTTAAATTTAGAAAGGTCCTTGAAGGCAATCTATGCCAACTCATTCCCGAGCAGGAATGATCTGTGACAGCTCCCTAGTAAGTGAGGAGTGAGGATCATCCAGCCTTCTTTTGAAGGCCTCTTTGGGTGAGGGGAGCACCCAGAATCAGTCTCTCTCAAAGCAGCCTATTTATTTTCAGGCAGCTGGTGGGGAGTCTTTCTTACACTATGGTTAAATCTGCATCTCTGCCTCTTCTCTTCCTTGTCCTTAGTTCTGCCCTCTGGAGTCAAGGAGAACAAGTGTCACCCATGTACAACAGGACAGTCTTTCATATACTTGAACACAATGACTAAATTTCCCTTTAGTCCTCTCTTCTCCCAGTGAAATATCCTCAAGCCCTTCCAGCAAGACCCTATGGCATGATCTCAAGGCACTTCGCCAGCTGTCTTAGTCTGCTTGTTCTCAAGTACCTCATTGTCTTTCTTAGGATAGGGCGCCCAGAACCGAGCACAATACACCAGATGGAGTCTGACCATGGCAGAATATAGAGAGCCTGCTGCTTCCCTTAGTCTGGATACTGTGCCTCCCATGATGCAGCCTGAGATCATATTCAATTTTTTTGACTGATGTTTGTCTTTCATTCTCAAAGAGGACTGATGATGTCAGGAAGGTGATGTCTTGACTTGAAAGTGAATTGGGATTTAAGTGAGGCAGGGTTTTGCAGGGTCATCAGCCTCACTCCTCCACAGTTGTTGGAGTTCAATGGCAAGACATAGGTCAGGACAGCTGGCAATGGTCCCATTGACTGACATATAACACTAATATTGCCTTATATTGAGCTTACAGTCCACTAAACCCACAAGCCTTTGTTTTTACTGACCTTACATAACCTGCCAACTTCTAACTATGGACATTTTTACTGACTGTCTTCCCTGCTTGGAATTCTTTTACTTCTCATAATGTGTCTTTTGTCCAGCCTGGCTTCCTTCAAGTACTAACTAAAATCCTACTTTCTATAAGAGGCATAGATTTAGAGGCATTAGGTACCTTAGATGGCATTTAGTAAAATCTTCTCATTCTATATAGAGGGAAATGGAAGCACAGAGAGAGGTTAAGTGACTTCTAGTACATGTCTGAAACAGAATTGGAACCCAGTTCTTATTCCAAATCTAGCACCTAATCCACCATATCACTGCTCTCTCATAGCTTTACCTTAGAGAAATGTCTGTATACCCTCCCTTCTCATCAGCCAACAACATTTGCTATAGAGTCTGATAACAACAGGATTACCTACCCCCTGAAGACCATTGATTCTATGTAGCATGTAGAGATTGCTGGGATCTCATGATAGTACACTATTCTTAAACCAACATGATAAAGAGCTCTGGAAATCTTTCCTCATGATATGGAGTTGATAGAACTGAGTATGTTTACCCTGGAAAAAAGAGAGACTTGCCAGCAACCTGGTTGCTGATGCTATGTGAACCACGTTGATGGGCACACACCCAGTGAATTTGTGCCTGTTTGCATGACTCCTTAGAGCATCTTGATGTCATGAAAGTACCAGATCACCCACATTCACATAGAGTAGACAGTCTTATCCTGAGACAGTGACCAGATTCTCTGACACTGGAGAGAGTATTCACACAGTAAAGTTACAGGATTAGGTCATTGGACAGGGTTAGTTTACTAACAGCTGCAGCAGTGATGTCCTTGGCATCCTTTAATCTTACAATTCTATTTCACTATAAGCCCCGGCAAGACATAGAGAGTACACTGGATAACGTCATAGAATAGAAATAATGAGGTACATGGAAGAAATTAATAGTCATTGGGTGGGAGGGAAAAGATATCTTTTTACAGTTTCTTATGTTGTCTGCCTTCAGATGAACAGGACGGTGCCCCTTTAGTAGACTTTGCTGGCACATTGTGTCTTTTGTAACTATGTGAATTAGGTGATGTGGTATTTTCATGACACCAAAATGTTCAGAGGAATCATGAGAACAGGCATGAATCCACTGGAAGTATTTTTGCTCGTCAACATGAACCATGTAGCATCCGCAGCCAATTTGCTGGTAAGTCTTCTCTCTTTTTTCCAGGGTAAATGTGCTCAGTTCCAACAATTACTCATCATAAAGCATGATTTCCAAGCCTTTTATATTGATCATTCTCTTTTAGACACTCTCCAGCCAGCACTGAACACAGTATCCCAGATGTGGACTTGACTGGAGGCATAGCTAGAAATTCTTACACTTGGGGCAATTTAGTCACCAAGAGGAAATGTTAAGCTTTGACTACTCCTGTTTCAGGATTTCTAGTTTCCTTTGAGGCTCAACTTCTACATGAAGCCATTCCTGATCCCACCAGGTGCTAATGCTTCATATTAATTTTGTATATAACTATATATGTATGGAGAAGGAAATAACAAACCATTCCAATATCTTTGCCAGGAAAACCCCAAATGGGGTCACAAAGCATCAGACATGACTGAAATGACTAAACAACAACAACAGTATATGTATGCATCATTTCATTTGGTTGGACCATAAGTTTCTCAGAGTAAAGATTGTTTTTGTTTTATCTTTGTATAACCAGTCCCAAGACCAGTGCCTGGCATGTCATAGCAGGAGTTTACCAAATGCTTGTTGACTGATTGAAAAGGGTTTAGTGGAGACATCTGTGAGTATAGCATTGAACTGATGTTGGGGGAGAGATAGAGTCACCTGGAGTTCTATAGTAACAAGAATCCAAACATGGTGGAGTGAAAATAGAAGGAGAAGTGGTTGTTGAGGAGGAGTGGCAGAGGGAGGGTCAGAAATTGGCAGGTGAAGAAAGGTCAGTAGAAGCTTATCCTAAGAAAGGTCAATGTCAGCTCATCCTTCTGGCCCTATGTGTTGGGAGGAGGAGAGGAGTAGCTAACCCTTCAATGGGATGATGTCTTCAGAAGAAGGCTACACTTCTGTGAATACCACAAGATAGAAGGATTGTGAGTTAAAGACATCTAAGGTTTATTGGATAATAGATTTAGATCTGGAAAGGACCTTGGCAGTCATGTAGTTCCAGCTCCTTATTTTACAAAGAAATGGAGTCCCAAAGAGGTGAAGTGATTTAGCCAAGGTCACATAAGTGGTAGGTAGCAAAGCTGGGATTCTAATAGGTCCTATGACTCCAAATCAAACATTATTCCCCTCAGATCACCACAGAGGAAGGCTATAAAGGGCACAGTGAAAAGGAAAGCAGAGGAGTGTATAGACTGGAAGGGCTCTAGGACTGTTTGCTAAGGTGAGAAGAGATGGGGAAAGGGCACAAGAGGGAGGCTGCCAGTGTAGTAAGCCCAATAGCAAACTTCCTTCCTAGCTGTTTTCACCCAGCTGATGCTACACTGATACCCCATGTGGAATGGTAGTCCCCAAGCCAGATGACTTTTCTGGAGTGGTATGGATAGCATAGTTTTCCCAGTGCAGGTGAGATGGTACCCTCTGAAAGGGGTGTAGGCACCAAAGGAATGGGTGATCTGGCAGGGTTCTGTGGAGGAAGGGCATGGGAGGAATACAATTTTTCTCCCTTAGAAAGAATTATTCCACTGAGGGGAAGAACACTGCCCAAGTCAGCCATTGTGATTTCCAGCTCTGGGCTTGACCAGTGCTGAGTACAGAATTAGGATAGCTATTCTTGCTATGTTTTTTTTCTGTTTTTGTTTATGGGTTTGTTTGTCTCTGGGCAAGGTACTCTGATTAATGAAGTCTAAGAGCAAACTGATATGCTGGAGCAGCTAAATCATATTATTGACTCATGCTGGATTTGCAGACCATTAAAAACCCCTTCTCCACATGAACCGCTTTTAAGCCAGGTCTCTTTGACCAGTGTATTATTTTTATATGTGAGTATAGGACTTTTATCTTGTTGGTTTCAGCCCCTTTTCATTCTAGCCTTGAGTATCTTTTTGAATCCTGAAGCTTCCATCCTGTATAGCCATTATTTCTCCCAGCTCTGGGTAACTGAGAATAATAATTCATAGCACATTTTCACAAAGGTTAAAACACTGACCTTGTAGTCAGAAGGCCTAACCATGATGCTAATTAGCTCTGGGACCTTGGCCATGTCTGAGGACTCACTTTCCTCGTCTGTAAAGCATGACATTTAATAGTCTCATCATCTATAACATTAGGCTGTTATAAGGCAAACACTTTGGAAACCTTAAAGCTTTTTGTAAATGTGAGTTGTTGTGGTGGTCATTGCCTTGAATGGTTGCTCAAGTGTTTCACATAGTCCTTGTTTTACCAACTAAATTGGAAGATGCTCAAAGGCAAAAGCTTTTTTGTAACCCGCTCAGGGCCCAGCACAGTGCTAGTCACATGATCAGATGGAGATCATTACATGGAGCACAGGCTCAGCCAAGAGAATGCTAGCCTTCACCTCAAGAAAGGTATGACTTCAGATCCTACCTCTGAAACTTGTTAGCTGTATGAGCCTTAAGAAAGTCCAGTAGCTTTTCCTTGCCTCAGTGTTCTTATCTGCAAAATGGGGATAATAGATGAGATAAGATATGTAAAGTACTTTGCAAACCTTGAAGGACTCAAAATGGCAGCCATCACTGAGTGAACAAATGAAGAGTGGGATAGGGATGGGATCTATGGAGGGAAGTCCAGAGTGAAGACACTCCCTTTACCAATGTGGTGGCAGCATTTTGGTTACAACACTTAGTCTTAAAGAGTTCTCAAGGGGGCACTGAGAAGTTAAGTAGCTTGCCTAGGGCCACTCAAGCAGTATGTATCACAATTAGAACTAGAGTAGACATCTTCCTAGCTTTGGGACTAGTTCTCCATGTGCTATACCATTGCTGCCTCTCTAAAAATAATAATAATAATAATAATAATGTATGAAGAAAAATTCTTATTTTAAATAGAAGAGAGGGTGTGTCAGAAATAAGTATTTTATTTGAGTCTTTATTGATTCTAGAACTCATATTCAGAAATACAGAGAGACATCTACTGGACAAATTGAGTTTCTCATTCAAAAAGAATCTTTAGGTTAAAGATAACAGCTCATGGTACAAGATATGAAAAACATATATATATACATATACATAAATAATGTATGCACATGCATATAATTTTAGATATTCACATGAAAAAGTACTTTAAAATTTTGTTTCAAATTCTTTACTTGAAATGATACTTAATTCTCAAGTAAAATTAATATCACAGAACAAATATTAGTCGCTAACAAATAAAGATCAATCAACATGAATTTATTATGCATCAGCTCTATATCACAGACTGCTAGATGCTAAGAATAAAAAGGAAAAAAAAGGGGAGGTTAATGTGAAGGTATTTGTAGATCCTATATCTGATTACATGGCTGCCCTGGTGGGGAGGGGGAGAAAATTTGAAACACAAAAGATTGTGGAACTGAATGTTGTAAACTAAAAGTAAATAAATAAATAAATAAATGAATGAATATATATATATATATATATATATTTTTTTTTTTTTTTAAAGGGAGGGGGACAATAGAGAGGCAGCAGGCCTCTATCATACAAACTAGTAGATGACTTCTCTACTTGGCGTCAAGAAGACCTGAATTAAAATCCCAAGCTCCAAAAAATGAGGACAAATTTTGAAATCTAAGTGGCCATCTATTCTGCCTACTTGTGAAATAGACCCAATTAAATTATTACTGCATTGGGCGATTGTTGATTCCAATCACTTCAAAACTGTATCTTTATTAACTTGGATTTTTGTTTTGTTTCTTTATGTGTTTGTTTATTTGCTTGTTCCATAATTGATTTGTTTTTGTTTTGTTGGAGATCTAAAGGGTCTTATAAAATACTCTGGTAAAGGAAAGGCTGTGGACAGATCATAGGATCAAAGCATAGGATTCTAGATTAAAGGCAGAATGTAAATTTCTTGATTGTCAAGTTGCTAAGACTTTGATTTTAGGTGGAGAAGTACTATAAATTGGCCCACTCTATATGTGTGTGCATACACGTATGTATATGTGTATATGCGTGTATATATATACATATATATATATATATTAGTGTTCTACTCTCTAGATTAATTTGTCTAATAAATATACATGTATATATACATATATATTAACCAAGTTGGTCTTGTGAATAGAACAATTTTTTTTCAAATTCACCTGAGAATTATAAAACACAAATTTATTCTTTGTGCCAGCCATCAATTAATCAAGGGACTACTAACTCTAAGGTCAACCAATCAAAATGTTTATCAAGCACGGACTATTTGCCAAGTAATACACTAGGAGCTACCTTCAAGAAGCTTATATTCCATCAAAAGAAACAAATGCACACATAAGTAAATATTAAATATTATTGTTGCTAAGTTGTGTCTCACTTATGGCCACACTGTCCATGGGGTGTTCTTGGCAAAGATACCAGAGTAGTTTGCCATTTCCTTCTCCTGTAGATTAAGGCAAACAGAGACCAAGTGACTTACCTGGGGTTACATAGCTAGTAAATGTCACAGGCCAGATTTTAACTTGCATCTCCCTGGCCTGGTATTCCACCACTGAACCATCTAGCTGCCAATACGAAATATATTCAAAGTAAATATAAGGACATTTGCATGCCTTATGCATGAGGGGTGAAGCAGAAACAGCTGTGGTGAGGTGGAAACAGCTGGGAAGGGGGAGGGAGGCAGAAAAGGCCTAAAATAGAGGAGGTTTTGATTTTTTTTTCTTTTTTTTTTTAATTAATTTATTAGTTTAGTTTCAGTTGACAAGATTCAATTCCATAGTTCCTTGATTTTCAAATTTCCTTTACTTCCCTCCCCCCTCCCCTCATGACATCATATAGTACAGTATAGGGTCTGCAAATGCATTCATATTAAACATTATTCCAATTACAAAGGCATATTGTACTAGGTGGGATGAAAGATGGTAAGGAAGAAGTACAACCAAACAATGAGAAGAACAAGATCATTTAGTTTGCTTCCATCAGGATTCAGGCTCAGTTCTTTCTAGTTATATCTCTGGATGGCATATTTCTCACTTTCTTGAGTCATTCGGGATTAACTTATATCACTGCATTGCTGAAAAGAGTCCAGTCTGTCATAGTTGGTCGTCACAGATATGGTATGTCTGTGATTGTATACAAATTTCTTCTGATTCTACTCTTCTTGCTCAGCATCAGTTTGTATAAGTCTCTCCAGGTAATTATGAAATCCGTAGCTTGTTGAGCCTGGGAAAGACATAGACTTGTGTTTTAATGAATACCACTTTGACAACTATATAGAGGGTGGATTGGAGAAGAGAGACTTGAGTCAGAGATACTACTTAGGATGATATAGTAATAGATCCTGATTTGAACTAGAGTAGTGGTCAGATGATGAAACTAAAGGATGGGATATAGGAAATGGTGTAGATATAGAGGGAAGAATAGAAGAGATGTTAAGGAATTAAATGACAGAACTTGGCATTAATTAAATGGGTCATTCTCTTTGAGAATGAAGGAGGAACAACAACAAAGTTACATGTGGAGGAGGAAGAGGAGCTGGGCACAGGAGTCAAGGATGTCTCTTAAACAGCAAATCTGGGAGAATGGAAGCCTGATGGTCAATGACTGAGGAAAAGTTAGAAAAAAGGTTGATTTGGGAGGAAAAACAATGATTCTGTTGATTTTGGCATCAAATATCTTACTTTTTATGCATTCTCCTGCCTCTAAAATGTATCTTCACTATTTTGAATAATCTACATTATTCAAAGGAAACAATGACGTAGATAATACCCAATGCTGGGTAATTAAAAAATAATTTCTGTTTGACTCTAGAATGTATTACTGAGCCAATATCTGTATGTGAACATACCCAATGTTTAGGGAAATTAACAATACTTCCAAAAACATAATTCAGCCACACTATGAAGAACTGAAGCTGGAACTTGAAAGTTGTTCAATTTTTCCACATTGTATTCTGCCAGACCTGACAAGTCTAGTCACTTTACCCATCTGGACCTCAGTTTCCTCATCTGTAAAATTAAGAGGTCAGATTAGATGACCTTTTAAAGTTCCTTCAGCTCCAGAACTAGGATCCTGTGAGCTCTTCCTCCCACTGTCCTAAAAATAAACAGTCACCTCCTAGCAAGGAAACTGGTGTTCAGAAATGGAGCTAGAATTGCTAACGCTCCACACACTAAGCTTATTAATTGTGTACTGCTGGGAGTTAGAGATGTAATTAAGCATTTTGGCTTAAAAACTCTCCAACTTGGGGGGGAGGGAGGAAGATGAATAAACTAGTTGTGTTGAATGTGACTTCCAAAGACTTTATCTCCTACGTTTTTATTTGCATTACCAAGAACTTAAAAGCAGGTTATATTGTGGATAATCTACTCAGACAATTAAGAGATAACTGCCTGTCTGATACCAGCCTTATTCTTATCTTGCTGGAGAATAAAAGTCACAGCACTGATTAATGATACAAATGTAGTAATTTCGTTTTTCTTTCTTTTCTTTTCAGGTAAGTTTGAAAACGTTTTCTTTCTTTGTCTACAGAAAAGAGGTATGAATATTATAATTTTCATTTTTATTTGAACTGCATCAGATGGTGGTCATGAAACATAATGAGAGGCTTTCTTTTTTGAACAATGCTTGGAAACTCTTCAGGCTATAAATCATTGAATGGGAAAGCTAAAGTATGTGTTAACAAAATTGTTGCTGTTGTTGAGTGGTGTCAGACTCTTTGTAACCCCATGGACCATAGAATACTAGGCCCTTCTCTCCTCCACTATTTCCCGAAAGTCTGTCCAAGCTCATGTTCCTTGGTTCCATGACCCATCTCATCCTCTGCCATCCCCTTTTCCTTTTCCCTTCCATATTTCCCAACGTCATGGTCTTTGAGTCTTTTCCAGTGAGTCCCATCTTCTCATTATATGACTAAAGTACTTAAGATTCAGTTTCAATATTTTACCTCCCAGTGAATAGCCTGGATTGATTTCTTTTAAGTATTGAAGGATCCTATCTCCCTGCTGTTGAAGGAACTCTCAAAAGTCTTCTCTAGGACAGTCACCCCCAAGCAACCTTCTCTAAGACTAGAAATTGCAGAGCTGGTGATGATCTGCTTTGGTAGAAGTTCCTTACCTAGAGTTCCTTACCCAAATGAAATCACATACCTGTTAAAAATAAAAGATGTAGGGGCAGCTAGGTGGCGCAGTGAATAGAGCACAGGCCCTGGAGTTAGGGGGACCTGAGTTCAAATCCAGTTTCAGACATTAAATGCTTGCTAGCTGTGTGACCTTGGGGAAGTCACTTAACCCCAATTGCCCTGCCTTCCCCCCTCCCCCCCAAAAAATGCTGTATTATAGCTAAAGTTTAAGCAGAAGCTAAAGTTGAGGGGGTTGGAAACTGTTAGTAAATTCAGGGTCCTGTTTGCACATACTTTAAATAGTATAATCATCAGAAATGGCAGCTGTCTATATATGAATTTCTATATGTGAGTCCCTGCCTCAAAGAGTGAATATGCTGAAATGCTTGTGTAACTTGTTACATCTAAGGACATTAGCTAATTTTTCAGATAGCAGCAAGAGGATATTATAAAAGTCCTACAAAGAGATAATGAGGGCCTGAATGACAGTAGCAGGATATGAAGGGAAAGAAAGGAAAAAAGTTCCAGAGAGGTTGTGAAGGTCAAATTAACAAGACTTGACCATAGACTGGATATGGAGCCTGAGGCATAATGAAAAGCCAAGGATGACATTGTGAATCTGAGTGACTGTAAGGATGGTAGTGCCCTTGGAAGAAGAGAGGGAAGTTAGAAAGATTGATTGATAGCAGATATTAACTCTTAATTAATGGCTTTGAGCATCCTTTTTTTTTTGGAGGGAGAAAGGCAGGGCATCTGGGGTTAAGTGACTTGCTCAAGGTCACAAGCCAGTAAGTATGTCAAGCCTCTGAGGCCGGATTTGAACTCAGGTCCTTCTGACTCCATGGCCAGTGCTCTATTCATTGTACCACCTAGCCACCCCAGAGCATCATTCTTTCATTCTAGAATTGATCATGACACCCCCCCCAAAAAAAATCAAGTGTTTTACAATGTTTGAGGAACAATGGACAAAAAATTGTGTAACTTGAATGCTGAGATGCTTGTATAAACTTAAACTGCTTATATCTATATCACTAGTGTATGGATATTCATATATTTGTGCATATATGCGATAAAAGAAAAAGACTTAATAAGGCTATTTTCTTTCTCAGACTCATAGTTCTATGTTTTCCTCTGTTAGCCTGATTAACATAGCATGCACAGGTATATACATGCGCACACACACACACACACACACACACACTCACACACACACACACTCACAAACCCCATAATGTCTTCAGTAGATTTGGGGCTTTTCCTTCTGTTTAAAACAAAATATAAGAAGACAGAATCTTTTCCCACCCTTTTGAATGAAGAGTAAACCTTGCATCATTTTGAAGTAAGAACTTCCTATAGTGATGAGTGCCAAAATAGAATGACACTTGTATCCTAATAAAATGGTAATTGCTTAAATATATTTTAGAAGTAAAGAATTGGCAAAAATAATAATAATGATAATGATAATAATAATAATAAATATACACTTTGGTTTTTATGTTTTACCACTAGAGGGCACAAAAGTATATTTTAGAGAAAGGCACAGGGTCCCAAAGCTCTGAAAAAGTGACCTCAGGAAGAATTCTATAATCTTAGTATACATGATTGGTCTGAAATTTAGTCATGCAGATCCAATGACCTCATCAGCCACAAGAACTTGAAGTGGTTAGCCCACAGCTTGATGGAATTAGAGGCATATGGATGTTCTCTTCTGTAGAGGAATGCTCACCCATGATGCTGATGTGTGCATGGGGATTTTTCCCTTCTTAAATCCATTCAGAAACACTTTATTAATAAATAAATCTTTTCTACTGATTTTTCTTCTAAGTAGTAATAAATTGATTATTATGAAAGTCAAAAGAATAATTACTTATTTTATTAGGTTTCATGGGATTTAAAACAGGATGATATTAAAAGTACTTGAATTTACTTTTTTTTTTTTTAAAGCAATTGGGGTTAAGTAACTTGCTCAAGGTTACATGGCTAGTCATTATTTATGTGTGGGTGCTCATTTTCTGAGGCCGGATCTGATCTCGGGTCATCCCAACTCCGAGGCTGGCGCTCTTACTCACTGCGCCACCTAGCCGCCCCTTGAATTTACTTTTAATATGTGTGCATGTGTGTATAATCTAATTAAAGGGTTTTAAATTGGAAAAGCATGTAAGGACTGACATCCAATCTTCAGGTCATTGCTGGACTATGAGAATAAGGCAGAGTTTGGCAGCTTGTGATAATATTTTGTGCATGAGAAAATCCATTTTCACTCTATTATTGATTGTCAAATGTTTAAGAGAATACCCAGAGCCATCCCCTGGGATTGGTGAATTCTTGTCGATTTAGTACTTCTTGGCCTTGCCAGGGGAGGCCTTTACTGCTGGGGACATAGGTAAGTGATTCAGTGAGGGAGAGGTGGCCTGAGGGTAAGGGGGAGATTGGGATACAGAAGGAAGATAATTAAGAGGGTGGCTAGCTGGTACTGAAATAGAACTTGTACTAACACCATGAGCCACTTCCTTTCCTCTTTCCCTCACTGTCACCTGTTTTCCATATCTGTACTTACCTATAATATGGTATAAACAGACTGATGAATGAGCTAGTAGGTTAACTGAGAACCAAACACTTGTAAAGCAACTATTAAGGTTTGTCCAGGATTCTTAATCTCAATAACTCAGTTTCCTTTCTAAATATCCCCACTTCTGAATGTCTCTTTTGGAGATTTCTTTAAGATGATAGATAGATAAGTACATGGATAGATGCATACACAGATAGATAGATAGATAGATAGATAGATAGATAGATAGATAGATAGATACATACATACATACATACATACATACATACATACATAAATAGATAGACAGAAACATATGGGCAGCTAGATGGTACAGTGGATAGAGGTCTAGAGTCAGGAACACTCATCTTCCTATGTTCAAATCTGGCCTCAGACACTTTACTATCTGTGTTGCCATGGACAAGTCATTTGACCCCGTTTGCCTCAGTTTCTCATCTGTAAGAGGAGCTGGGGAAGGAAATGACAAATCACTACAGTATCTCTGCCAAGAAAACCATAAATGGGGTCATAAAGAGTCAGACACAATGGAAAAATGACTTCACAAAAAATACACACACACACACACACACACACACACACACACACAGTATGTGTATTTGTGCAAATTGCTTTGCAAACCCTAAAGTGCAATATAAATGCTGGCTGTTGTTAAATTGCCCTTTAATTTTTTTTTTTTTTTTTTTTTTTGCTTTTTGGAGGGCATTTGGGGTTAAGTAACTTGCCCAAGGTCACACAGCTAGGTTTTTTTTGTTTGTTTGTGTTAAGTGTCTGAGGCTGGATCTGAACTCAGGTCCTTCTGATTCCAGGGCTGGCGCTCTACTCACTGCGCCACCTAGCCGCCCAAATTACCCTTTAATTTTAACCTTATTTCACTTGTGACGATCTAGAAGTAGATTTAAAATATAATTTAATCTGAAGGATTTTGTCTCCTTCTTGATAAGAACATAATCAATAGTGCTCACTTAGGGGCTGAATGTGCCTAGTTTCAGGTATCAGTCAATCAAGAAGCATTTATTAAGTCCTCATTAGGTGCCAGGCACTGTGCTAAGTGCAAGGGATACAAAGAAAGGTCAAAAAAAAAGTCTCTGCTCTCAAGTTCAGCATTTGTCTTAGACTTTTTATACAAAAATTCTTCTTTTTTTGCATTACTAATAGTTTGAATATTACATGATTCAAAACTCCAAATTTTGTCAAGAAGGAAATCCATTTTCTTGCTTGCATGTATTATACACTTGAGAAATGTCTATGAATTTTATGTTTCTCCTATACTACATTCCTTCAGTGATTAAAGCAGACTATCTTATTTCATTGTCTGAGGTTTTGCCCACATTTCTATCAGAATGATAGTCTTGAGGAATTGGTTGGCTCTGATGTATTGACAACTAGTCAGTTATGACAGTCAAAAAATCTAATTTGATGGATTTTTTAAATAGTCTCTTTGGTTAAATGTATTGAATTAACCATCTGTTTAGAAATTATTTTACTACAGACTAATACTCTTTTATAGGTACATCTGATGGCCTAATGCAATGATGACATTCATGATCCTTTTCCTTTTAGCAAATTAACTCACCCTTGAGTTCATATCCTCAAATGACAAGTGAAAATTGATTCATATGAAACAGTCTATTGTCTATTAAATTCCCAGAGCTCTCAGAAAATTTTCAAATGTAGATAGGAGAGAGTTAAGTGTATTGATTCTGTTCTATAGGTACAAAAACTAAAGCACCATGATCTTGCTTAAAGTCATAGATCAAAAGGGAATAGCAGGTTTTGCTTTGCTGCTTGAATTGTCAAAGTAGCCTAGTGGCTAGTGTCCTGGACCTGGAATCAGGAAGACCTAAGTACAAATCTGGTTTCAGATACTCACTAGCTACAAGGCTCAAAGTGAGTCACTTAACCTCTGTCTGCTTCAATTTCCTCATCTGTAAAATGGGAACGATTACCTATTTCACCTGGGTATTGTGAGGATCACAGAACTTGGCACATAGTGGGTATTATATAAGTGTTAGCTATTGTCGTTGTTGTTGTTGTTGTTGTTGTTGTTATTATTATTATTATATCTCATTGATGGTGTAGGCCTTGCCTCATCAATGAAAATCCTAAACGTGATTTTCTTCAGTGTTTTCTTATCCTATGCAAATTTAATCTGTGTCCTTCCATAAATTCTCCATAGAGAATCTATCCATTGAAGAAAGTGAAGGAAACTTTTCTTGAGATATTAATATTTCAGAGAAACCAGGTCAGAACAGTTGCACTTCTGTTTGTTATTCCTCGTTCCCACTACACCTCATTTTCTGTTCCTTTGTATCCTCAATGAGGTTTTTATACTATTTCCTCAAAAGTTGTTGGTGGTAATGGGTTTCAATCTACAGCCTGGTTCTGAACCTCAAAACTGTGAACTTTGGCCAAGTGACTTGCAAACTCTTTGGACATCAGTTATCTCATCTGAAAAATGAAGATTTGGACTAGTTGGACTGTCTGATTATAACACTCATCTGTTTAGGCAACCCACTGGATCCCCATTATTTCCAGGATCAAAAAGAAAATCATCTGTTTGGCTTTTAAAACCCTTTAAAACCTGGATTCTTTGCCAGTCTTCTTACGCCCTACTTCTTTCCACTGCCAGTGTAGTCTGTACTTCCATGCCACTGGCCTCCTTGCTGTTCCGCATGTACTGTCTCCCAACTCTTGGTATTTTCGCTGTCAGTCTCCAATGCCTGGAACTCCCTCCCTTGTAAAGCTAAGCACGAGAAGCTTTCCAGAGAGAGGACTGCTGCTGTGAACAGCTTCATGGTTCTGATTACATAGTATAGTGAACTGTCTATTTATTCAGCAGTAAATTAAGGCAAAACATTTACAGAAATCAAAGTACAGCATTCACAATGTTATGACATAAGAACTTATCACTAAAATGGCCAAATAGTTTCCACCAAAGTGGCCACATAGTTTGAAACAAAGTACAATCATTTAGTAACTCAGTCATTTAGTAAGTCCTTAATTCAATCATCCTTAAAGAGGCTTGTCTCCTTAATGGACACAAAATACAAAGGTCAAAGTTCTCCAGCCCTAGTTCACAGTACAATCATTCAGTAAATACAAAGTACAATCATTCAGTAAGTCCTTAATTCAATCATCCTTAAGGAGGCTTGTCTCCTTAATGTACACCAAGTACAAAGGCCAAAGTTCTCCACCTCCAGGTCACAATAAATCATAATCTTCTCCATCAGCATCAGGGACCCAAGAAGAGATATTTTCATCTTGACACGAGGCTGGCTTTCAGCTTCTGTGGTTCCTCTTCCATGGTCCCAGCTCCTGCCCAAATCTACACAACTGTCACCTGGGTTCAAAGGCAGGCAGCTTCTAGTTCCTTGTCCAGCTCCTTGTCCAGTTCTTTGTCCAGTTCCCATTCCCTATTGAAGTTCACAGTGTTCAGTACACCTCAAGTCCTTCACAGTTCCTGTTTCTGGGAAGACAAAGCTTAACAGAGCCACAATAATATTCATACACATTGTCAGCACCATCATCGATTAAATATCTGCCTGTGAAATCAACACAGACCCACCAACAAGGTCTGAGAACTCAACACAAATCATCGGTATAGAAATCAACAGAGACTCATAAACAAGGTCCAAGAGGTCAACACAAATCATCAGTAAAGTCCCAGGACCTCCGAAACCCTCCTACAGGACTTCTGTAAACATACAACCCAAAACTGGATGATGAGTTTCTGAAGACCATCATCCAGCAGGATCACATCAGCCTTGAAACTTAAACCTCCTCAGTCCCCTCTGCTGTTACAACCCCTCCCTCCCTCTGATTGGAAAAGGTGGAGGGTGGACCTCTGGTGAGGTGAGCTCCTCCCAGATCCTCCCTTTAAGGAGGGTGACCCAGGGCAGCAATCTCATCATTTCCCCTCTGGCTCACTTCTCTGGATTTCATCATGCCCCTGTACTGTGCTAAGGCCATGAGATATTCAGTGGAAAGAATGCTGGATTGAGAAGCTGAGAATCTGGGTTCATACTCTGCCTGTGTGACTTTTGACTCCCTTGAACTTTAGTTTCCTTATCTATAAAGTGTGAAGGGGTTGGACAAGGTAATTTCTGAAGTCCCTTTCACCTTGAAATTTCTGATTCTGTAACACAGAATATTAAGATGCACAAGGATCTTATATCCTAATATGAAAGAATTTAGGTGCATAAATAACTGCAAAACCCAGTAGACTAGGACAGGGGTGGGGAACCTGTGGCTTAAAGCCCACATGTTGCCCTCTAGATCCTCAAGTGTGATCCTTTGACTCAATCCAAACAATTTAAAGGCCACACTTGAGGACCTAGAGGACCACATGTGGCCTTGAGGCTACAGGTTCTTACCCCTGGACTAGGCATAGCAAAATGTTGAGACCTTTGATAGGGGAAGAGATTATTTTCGGCTTAGAGCATCAAAGTAGAATTCATAGAAGACATAGTACCTGATCAGTATCTTGAAAGTTGAGAAGGGAATTCAACAGGCAGAAGTATCAGGAATATAGTCCAAACATAGAAAGTAGCATAAAGATAAGTGTGGACATTGGAAAGAGAACAAGCAAGTGCTTGAGTCTGGCTGGAGTATAGAATATGTGAAAGGGAACTGGGTGAGATAAGACAGGATAATCAGGCTGTCACCAGAGTGTTTAATGACCTTGTATGCCGGACTAAGGAGTTCACTCTTCATCTACCAAGCAATGGGAAGGGCAGTTTGGAAAGGTTTCAAACAAAGGGCATCCTGAGCAAATCATGCTTATTATTTTAACTATATCTATATTTCACCTAGCTGATACCTACATCTCATTAGACTGTATTTCTCATTAGAAAGGTCTTCCTATTTTTTAACTCTTTATTTTCCTTTTCTTGGAAGAACCATACTTCATGTAGGAGGGAAAAAAAGAATTTTAATTCTTTCAAAACTTGAAATAAATTTCCTTTGAATTTTGAGTAATAGTTTGTGAATAGGATAGTATTTCATCTAAGTAAAATGCTAACTAAATTCTGCCAAGGAGACTGATTCTGGGGCCAAAAGTGGCAAATCAAATGTGGCCAATAAAGGCCACCAGTCCAAGAAAGCTTTATCCCAGAGTTCTGACAGAACCAATGGATGCAAATGCTGAAGCATTATCAGGATCATTGAAAGGTCACAGGGAAAAGACAGACAAACCATAGAGAAAGGGAGAGGTGACGCTAGAGTGGAGAAGGTCGTGTCATTCTAATTTCAAAAAAGTGAAGAATATACATGCTATAGGCCAGTGAACTGAAGTATAATTCTTGGCAAAATTCTGAAATGTATCATTAAAGATTTGGTTCGTGAATACCTAGAAAAGGAAACAGTGATCACTCTGAATCATAATGGCTTCATGAAGAACGCATCATGTAATTCAATCTAAGGAACATTTCTTAAGCCCATAGTGTACAAAACCCTGGGGATACAAAGACAAAACAAAAATACAGTCCTGGCCTTGAGGAGCTTAATGGAGGCATACAACATTTGGTAAATATATCTATGTAATTTGAGAAAGGAAGAAGCACTAATTTGGGCATCATGCCAGAATTTCATTTCTTTCCTGCATTCCCTTTCTTTACAGGATTACTAGACTGGTAGATCATGATGATGTGATAGGTATTTGTTTATCTGGATTTCACCAAAATATGTAGTGAACTAGTTCATGATATCCTCGTAGACAATGTGGAATGATGTGATCTAGTAGACGAAAATACAATTGGGTGAATTCTAAACTGGTTTAGTGGCCGAACCTGATATATAATCATTAATGATTCAGTGTCAGCTTGGAAGGAGGCCTCTAGTGGATCACCCGAGATCTGTCCTGAGTGCTGTGCTGTCTAATACTAATAGTATTTTTCTTCATGACTTCTGTAAAGTCAGATTTGCAAATGATACAAAGCTGAGAGACACAGAGAACTTGCTTATTCTTTTTCCAGTGTCCATGCTTATCTTTATGCCACTTTGTATGTTTGGACTATATTCCCGATACTCCTGCCTGTTGAATTCCCTTCTCAACCTTCAAGACCCTGATCAAGTACTATGTCTTCTGTGGATCCTTCTCTAGTGCTCTACACATAGAGGATTCAGAAAACATCTTGAAAGGCTACAAAAGTGGGCTGAATCCAATAAGTGATATTTAATCAGAATGAATGGAAAACCCATTTCTTGAGTTCCAAAAAGTGAACTTCACAAGTACAGAATGGGGAAAACATGACTCGATAGTCTGTATAGACTATGAGTTTGTGTGTATGTGTGTGTGTGTGTGTGTGTGTGTGTGTGTGTGTGTGTGTGTGTGTGTAGTCAATGGAGAGGAAGTTTTAAGAATATGGGATGTTGTATTCTTGTTGTAGTCTGCCCTGGACAGATCATATCTGGAATATTAAACTCATTTAATGGTGGTTAATAAGCTAATGAACTGGAGAAGGAAATAGCAAACCACTCTAGTATCTTTTCCAGGATAACCCCAGACCCCTGACCAGGCCACGAAGAGTTGGACACAACTGAAAATGACTGAACAGTGGCAATATTTTAATAGCTAACATGTACATAGTGCTTTAAGGTTTGTAAAGCATTTATAGTTATTATCTTTTTTGATCCTTACAATAACCAGGGGGGGAAAGTGGTATTATTACTCCTATTTCACAGTTGAGGAAACTGAGGCAGGTAGAGGTTGTCCAGACCCACTGGGAAGGGTTTGAGGTCAGATTAACTGGGACTTCCTGACTCTGGATCCAGCACTTTTATCTACTACACCAATTAATTGCCTCTAGATTCCATGGCATTGACAAGCTGGTGAATGTCCACAGGAATACAACCAGAATGATGAAGAATTGTACAGAAAGTATTTGAAGGAAATGACAGTGTTTTCCCAAGGGAAGAGGATATTTGAAGAGTAGAAGTGGAGAGGATAGTTGCGGGGAAAGGGAGACAGGGAGACAGAAGATTACTATCTTCAAGTATTTGAAGTGCTATGTATAAATGAGAATTGGACTCATTCTGCTTGACTCCCACGAACAGTTCTGGGATCAGTGGTTATTGGTCCAGAGGGACAAATTTAGACTTGAGGTAAGGGAAAATTTTCTAACAATTAGATTTTACCTTTTGGATATGAATGGGTTGCCTTAGCAGATAATAGATTCTCTCTCATTGGAGGTTTTTTATTGAAGTCTGGATGAGCATTTATTGGAGGCAATTATTGTTGAGATACAAAATGAATTCTGAAGTCCATTTCGGGTCAGACAACATCAGTACTTTTTGATGGAAACCTTGGGAAGGGTCTTGATGTGATCATTTCATTCATTGTTCTGATAGTGCATTTGTTAACCCTAGAAGAAGTGAGATTTAAGAATAACTTGAAGGACCAAGCTGGGTCAATTGATTCGGTGCTTTTTTTTTATTTCAAAGTAAAATAATCATATTTTTGTATAAATCAACATACTTGTTTTTCTTGTGATAAAACTCAATTTCCAGGATAGAAGATAGAGAAGACAGCAGGTGATGGAAAAATTGACTACTGACTTTTTATATTAAATAAAATTTGTACCTTCAGAAAAAAATCTGTGATTCTGTGATCTGTAATCAAGAATGTATTAAAATTTGTAGGGGTGCTGCATGTGCAGCATTCTAAGAGTTATCTATCCACAACAGCTCTAGGACCAGCTCAGCAGAGGGAATAAAACAGTTAACTTCCTTTCAGCCTGGAGATCTCTCTTTGATGGAAGTTGAAGAGATTTCCCTTAGGCCTGCCCCTTGGCACTGAACTTTATTTCTTTGCAGTCAGGGACTTCACTCTGCCTCCTTCCCCTGGGCCATGACTCTCCCTGTGGCTCCAGGGGATAGAGGGAGCTGTCTAGACTCCAAATGCGTCTCCTTACTCCCACTCTGGGGGTTCATCTGATTCTCAATTTAATATCATAGAATCATAGGTTTCTCAAGTTCTGATGTTTCTAAGCCCTGTGGTCTTATGGCCTATGTCCTAGCTCAGTACATTTCCATTTGAATGTGAATTCTAAAGATTTCTTGGATGATTATTGCTTAAAACCCAGTCAAAACAATTAAATGAGAGTGGGACTGAGGAAGCCAGTTATAATTTGTTTTAAACAAGAGATGCTTTAAAGGAATAAGCTGAACCAAGGGCAATATTTATGGAATTAAAACAGACTTTTAAACTAGAAATTAACACAGATCCTTATGTGACTTTCTCGTAATACATCTTATTCTACCGATTTGGAAAAGCTGTTTCTTTCTTTCTTTCTTTCTTTCTTTCTTTCTTTCTTTCTTTCTTTCTTTCTTTCTTTCTTTCTTTCTTTCTTTCTTTCTTCCTTCCTTCCTTCCTTCCTTCCCTCCTTCCCTCCTTCCCTCCTTCCCTCCTTCCTTCCTTCCTTCCTTCCTTCCTTCCTTCCTTCCCTTCTTTCTTTCTCTTTCTTTCTTTCTTTCTTATTAAAGCAATTGGGGTTAAATAAGTTGTTCAGGGTTACATGGCTAGTCATTTTTATGTGTGGGTGCTACTTTTCTGAGGCCGGAACTGATCCCAGGTCCTCCTGACTCTGGGGCTGGTGCTCTTACTCACTGCGCCACCTAGCCACCCCAAAAGTGAGGAAGGAGGTGCACTTCGATTTTTTTTTGTTTGTTTTTTGGAGGGCAATTGGGATTAAGTGACTTGCCTAAAGTCACACGGCTCATAATTGTGTCAAGTGTCTGAGGTCAAATTTGAACTCGGGTCCTTCTGACACTAGGGCTGGTGCTCTATGCACTGTGCTACCTAGCCACCCTTAAGCTGTTTCTTTCTAATATGACCTGTATTGATTCACCAGGCATCTATTTAACACAGACCAAGGTTCAGATGTGAAATTCCCCAGAACAAACTCATTTTTCCAAGAGGCTCTGACCTCTTCTCTGTGACTCTTTTTTCATTTTCTCCTTTTTCAGTGAATTCCCTTTCAAGGGGGCTGCTCCCAAACAGAACTTCGAAGTGTTTGGTAATCATTTGCATGAGCTCTTCAATTTCCAGAAGACTAAAATTAGGTTTCTCCTGCTGTCTTTGAGATATCAATTGCCCTTGACAGGAGATCACCATCCAGTAAGAAGGGAGAGAATATCCACTTTGATTTTTGCAGTCTGCCCCTCAGCAACCACAGGAGAAAGCTGTACTCATGAAAGCCACTCTGTTCTGTTTGTTAGAGAAGGAGCATGTATTGCCTGGTGGTGGTCACTTTGCCCAAGTGCTTCTTTGTTATAAGAGCAGAGACATCCAGTAGTAATGCCCCTTCCTAGCTGGTGAGTCTCCTACATGGATTTCTCCAACATCAGTAACCTCAGGATGTGGTAAACCAATAAGCACCAAAGTTGACAGCCAGTATAATCTAAGATTATGTTTTCATGCTACAGAGGTGAGAGATGTGACCCAAAAGCCAGCAAGACCTGGGTTCATATCCCATCTCTGACACATACTGTCTGTGTAATGTCTCTGCTATCCGCAACCATATAAGCCTATAAGGTGTAGAGAGTGTGTCTACCTGCATAGATAGAGGGAGTTTCCTCACCTGGGAATTCTCCATACAAGAGAAATCACCCGCCCAGTTGCTATCCTCTATTATCAGTCAAGCAATCAATAAGCATTTTTAAATACCTACGAGTCAGGTGTTATGCTAAATGCTGGGAGTACAAAAAGAGTCAGAAAATAGTCCCTGCCCTTGGGGAACTTACAGACTAATGGGGAGGGGAAAACATGCTAACAAATTTATACAAAGCATGCTATATACAGGATAAATAGGTAATAACAGAGGGAACGCACTAAAAGTGTGTAAATCACATTTACAGTTCACTGGATCAGCACAAGATACACGAAAGTAATTTTTCATCGTCTATCATCAGTATCTCTTCTCCTATGAATGACTATTCCATTGGTCTTCTACATTGTCTTTTATTTTTATAATTACTGATATCCCTACTAGAGAGGCAGCTTTATATATATATATATATAGAGAGAGAGAGAGAGAGAGAGTGCCAGACCTAGAGTCAAGAAGACTCCTCTTTGTGAGTTCAAATCTGTCCTCCAATACTTACTAGCTGTGTGACCCTGGACAAGTCACTTAACCCTATTTACCTCAGTTTCCTAGTCTGTAAAATGAGCTGGAGAAGGAAATGGCAAACAACTCCAGTGTCTTTGTCAAGAAAAGCTCAAATGAGGTCACAAGGAAGAAGACACGACTTAAAAAGTGACCAAACAGCAACTGCTATAGAAACAGAAAATCTTTGTGATTCATCTACCCCCAAAGCAGAAAACAGTTATAAAGTCATAGGTAGAACTTGATATACACAGGGGAATTTCGTTACAACGTGTCAACCCTATTAGGATCATAAGATCATGGAGTTAGAATTAGGGAGGGGCCCCAGAGTCCATTCAGTCCACCTCCATCTTTTTACTGAAACTGAGACCCAGGAAAATCCAATGAATTGCTCCCAGGGCACACAGGGAATAAGCAGTCAGAGGTGGGATTGGTACCCAGGCCCCATGAGCCAAAGCAAACATTTGTTCCACCCAAATTAGCAATATGGTAAATAAGAGTTCCAAGATTATTTCTAAAGCATCGTTAGTGAGTTCTAATCATGGACAATGAGAATTATCACCCAGTCTTGATTGTTTAGTCTTGATTTTTACTATCCCATTGGATTTAATAATGCCTCACATTTGTGTGGGGCTTTGTGATTTCAAAAGTTTTCAGATTCATTATCTCTTTCATTCAGTGTAATATGGAATATTCTCATCTCTTAAATGTCAACATTCTTCCACTGATACTTGATTTTGAATCATTGAACACTATGATCTCAAAGGAATCAAAACAGTATCAAAATTGTCAATCAATCAAAATTGTCCCAAAGGGCAATGAAAAGGCACATGGTAGGGGCTGAGACAGAGGCATATTACTAGGGAAAACGACCATGAAAAATGACCCAAGACATATTATCAAGTACATATATGGCTAGAAAATTAGATGGATCAAATGTTTTAGGGTTTTGTTTTGTTTTGTTTTAATGAGAAGCAATAGAGGTACATCCTGAAAACTACCTTAGTACCTCCCTTTCTTCCCCATGCCCTCACCTAATATCAAATTAACCAGTGTGGTCTTCATAGTAGGATCCATGCATTTGACTAGTGTTACACAGGAAGCAAATAACAGAAACAGAATTTGAACTTAGGTCTTCTGATTCCAAAGCCATTGTTATTTTCATTCATGATTTGTTGCCTCTTCTGGCTTGACTGTATCATCCCCCCTTCCTTCCTCTACAAGAAAACTCATCATCCTAAATTAACAAATTGACAAACCCTAATCAAGAATTGGTGGTGACTTATTATATCAGACATATATATTCCTTTTCCTGGATTTCAAGGTCCTTCAACCAGTATAATCTCTCTTGACCTACCTAATTTTATTTCCCACTGTTTTCCAACATGAGCTGTCCCCTCCAAGGCAAGCTCGTTTCTGTCTTCTTCCCCCAGCTTGCCATTTCCCATTGCTCATTGGTACCTCTGTGGTTGGGGGCTTCGGGGGAGGGGCACACTCTTTTACATATTCTACCAATACACATTTTCCGCTTCTTTCATAGCTCAGATTAAACTTCCTCTCTTTCCAGTGCTCATCGCCACTTCCAGTTATAGAGCATCAAGGGAGAGATGTGCCTGAGGTGACTCTCATTCCTCAGGGCCACTAAGCATCTACCTGCCCCAAGCTGTCAAATTCATCATCCCTCCAACCCTCTGAACTTGAACTCTGCATATCTCCCACCAGCCCACCTATTACTCTGCATTTGCCCCTGATTTGGTCTAAGTTTTTCTTGGAGGTGATTAGTCATCTGACTTGCCCTCAGCAGAAAGGAATAACCTGTCTGTAGTGTCTATCTGTGTCTATTTCTGGTCTCTGCCCCCCCCCCCCAACATCTCTCTCTTCCCTTCTCTTTTTCTCTCCCTCTCTCTCCACTCTTTCTCTCTCTCCCCCTTTTCCTTACCTCCTTTCTCCCTCTTCCCTTTTTCCCCACTTCCTTCTCGTCCTCCTGTCTCTCAAATCTCTTTTCTCTTCTCCTTTTCCCTCTCTCTTTTTCTGTCTTCTCCTCCCTCTCTCTTTCCCTCCCTCCTCCCCTTTTCTCTCTCCTCCTGTCCACCCCTCCCTCCCCATCTCTCTCTTCTCTTCTCCCTGTCCCTCCTCTCTCCCTCTCCCCATCCTTCCGTCTCTTGCCCAAGTAAACAGCTAATAAATGGTGGAGCCAGAACCATGCCCCAGGATAAAGCATATTGTGGAAATAGCATTGGAAGGACTGAAAAGGAAATATACCCCCCTTTTTTGGATACAGAGGCAGTAGATCGCAGACGTGGAATGAATCACGTTTTCAGACATGCTCATATATTGTCTTGTTCTCCTAAACCGAACCCCTTTTTTATAAATGACTTCTTTTGGAGGTGGGAGGGTCTTGGGAAAGAACAGCAATAAAACCTTTAAGACACATTTTTTTCCTTTAAAAAGATGAAACATAAGCTTGAGAAACCTGAATTCTGGTTGTGGCCCCCACCACAAGCACACTCTGCCTCCTTAGCCAGGTCGCTTTGCCTTATGGGCCTTTCCATAAACTTTCAAATGAAAGGGTTGGACTGGATCAGCTCAAAGATCTCTGTTCCTTTTTTGCATGATTCTGACTGTTCTTCTGTCTATACCACACTGCCTTCTTCTTACATGTCTGAAAATATTGTAACAAATATTTCCTGCCCCTTTTCTATTTATATGGAGGAATACCAAAAATGGTCATGGAAAAAAACTTCTTGGCACCAAATGCTAATGCATAAAATGGTTTGTTTTTATTTAGAGATTCTTTGGTAGTTTGTTTTTTGGTTTGGTGTTTGTTGTTGTTTTTGTTCATTTTTTAAATTTTTATTTATTTATTTATTTATTGCTTTTTTTCCTCTTCTCCATGAAGAATCTTTTGGTTTCTTTGCCTGGTAATTCCATCACTTCTTGGCTATTTGTTCAAATATTTCTGAAAGGCCCTAAGGGGCCATGTGTACGCTTATTTGGTAGGGAATCAGCATTCCTAGTAACATGTGCTACTGTTAAGGCTGTGAAATGTTTTCTCTTTAAACAACCTGTTTTCAGGAACTCATAACTTGTTGGAAAATAAATGGAAATTTTCTAAATTTAGTGAGCCCCAAGATTGGTTAAAAAAAAAGTTTGAGAAGAAGCCTGTCAGTTATTTTTAGTTAATTTTTTCCCTTTCAATTTTTTACATTTTATGTTCCTATAAACAAGGTTCAAATTAGGACATAATACAAACATGTGCCCCTTTACATCTACATTGTTTCTGATCTGCTCAGATTAATTGGAAGGATTATTTTAGAATCAACTATTTTAAAATATAATTTACTGCTCTCTCAAGGAAATCACATTTTTAACATGCAAGGAAAAACTATTAAGTATTTCTGGGGATACTGGTCAAGATTACACCTAGTGACTTTTTTTCCTTCAATGCTCGGATTTTTAAATACATAAACTAAGTGACAGAGTTAATTAGTAATTTATTATAAAAAGGTGAAAACCATTTTCACCTTTGAGGTAATGAAAGTTATTCACAGCAGGGGCAGTTTACAATATTCGACTCCATTCACTTCAAATATTTATTAAAGGTCCTTACCTTGTTCTATAATCAGGGTTTAGAGAGATGAAAACTGAAATATCCCCTGCCCTCAAGAAGCTTGCATTCTATTAGAAAAACTAAATATATGACTATAAGAGATTGTTGTCTATCCTTCATTCTCAGAGGACCAGAGACATCACAGGTAATGATTGGACTTTCACATAAATTGGATTTAAGTTAGGCAGAGCTGTACAAAGTCTCATTCTCTCTCCAGAGCCATCTGAGTCCAGTGGCAAGACTAAAACAGGACAATTGGGAATGGCCTTGGGATTGGCCTTTCTAAATGAAGGTCTTTCCCAGGTCTCAGTCTGTCCCTTTTAATGACTATGACTATAAGAGATAAGGGCTATCTTAGAGAGTTGCCTGAGGCTCAGAGAATTTGTCAAGTATAGACTGCAAGCTAGTAAATGTAAGAAGCTACACTTGAACTCAGACTTTTCTCACTCTAATACTATAAAGAGGAAAAAAAAAGCTCTTCTCCTATAAAGTACACTTAACCCTTGGGGATTACTGACAGTACAAAAAAGAAATACCATTGGGACTCTAGGTGGCACCATAATGCACAGTGCACTGGACCTGAAGTCAGAAAGACCTGAGTCCAAATATGACCTTGGGCAAGTCACTTAACACCAATTGCATTGCCTTCCCCCCTCAAAAAAAAAACAAACAAAGCCCAGAGTTTTGGTTGTTTTTACTGTTGTTTCATTAAGGAATAGCCCTTTATGCCCAGGAACTTATAGCTTATTCTTCAATCAGGATAATGTTAATATTTCTGGTTTTGTTTCATTTTACAAGCAACAGCCATCACTTTGGGAAAGTAAAGGGAGGAATTGAGCGAAAAATAAATATTAAATGACTCAATAAACATTTATTAAATGCCTGCTGTGTACTAGGCACTATGCTAGGGATGTAAAGTGAGACTCTACAGAACTTAGAATCTAATGGAGGAGAAGACAAGGAAACAAATGTGTACTAGCAAGGAATAAACAGGAAATAATTAAGATAAGGAAGGCAATAGAATTAAGAGGGATTGGAAAGGATTCCCGTAGATGAGATTTTAGCTGGAACTTAAAGGCCACTAGGTGGCACCATAGTGCACAGAGCCCTGGGTCTGATGTCAGGAAGAATCTTCTTCCTTAGTTCTAATGTAATCTCAGACTCTTACTAGCTGTATGACCCTGAGCAAGTCACTTGACTCTGTTTACCCCAGTTTCCTCATCTGCAAAATGAGCTGGAGAAGGAAATGGCCAATCACTCCATTATCTCTGCCAAGAAAACTCCAAACGGGGTCGCAAAGAGTTAGACACAACTAAACAAGAACTAAAGGAGACTAACATTATTTTATACTCCCTTAAAATTAGGTAGGATCCCAGGCCGATAGGTTTAGAGAGAAAAGGGAATTCAGGGGTCATATAGTTCAACCTCTTTATTTTATAAAGAATTTGAGGCCAAAAGCAGGGAAGTGACTTGGCCACGGTCATAGATAATAAATAACAGTGGTGAGATTCACTGCCAGGCCCTTGGGCTCCAAAGTCAATGCTTTTTCCAATTGCAAAGGATCTAAAAGTAGGAGGATATAATGTATGTATCAGAAGCTTTTGCTTTTTTATAATCCTGGTTGCTCTGTAAGGCAGGATTTTGCGGGGGGGTCTTCTTTTCTTTCCCCTTTACCTACACATCACTAGGGTCTGAGAGGACCATCCTTTCCCCCATTTCTTCACAGAGATCGTCCTGGGAGAAAAGACCATTTTCTCTTCCTTTATCCCACCTGTAGAAAAATGGAGAGAGGGTTGGGGAGGATGGGACCTGATGGGAACAGTTTATTTGAATTAAATCCTAAGACCTACAGAATCAAAGAGGGATGTTTTAGAAGTTTAAAACTACCAATTTAGTTTGGAATACTTTGAAGATGTTCATTCACTTCGATGGGAATTTCAGGGTCAAAGGCATATAAACACACAAATCCTGGCTTTGTGTTTTTATGACATCACTGCCCTTTTTCAACCAGAGATGCAGACTATTATATTGGGCATTTAGAAACTTGGACACAGTTACACATCCTTTCAAAACAGAACTGAATTGAACTCTAAATTAAATAAACAAACCTTGTATTTTGCACATGTACTTAGAAACAATACACACTTATCTGTTGACTGGGATTTAGCTGTGTATAACCCTCAGATTGGCACTGGAAATGCTTTGCTGCTGATTATGGGCATTAGTTAGTATAATGAAGACCCTTGCTTTGCAAATCTATTACCTGCACTGGGTAAATACTGGGCCTACTATCCACTTGTCTACTGGGCCTATTATCTGTTTTCTTTGTGACAGAATCCATTAGGACTGTTTGTTGTGGAGCTGGTAGCTAGCTTGACTTGGACTCAGGAAGGCCTGGTTTTCCAGATCTTGCCTTTAACACATGGACAATTCATTCCCTTTCTAACCCTGTAAAATGGAGATTATACCTCTATCATGATACCCATAGTTAACTACCTCATGTCATTCTTGTAGGGCTGAAATGAGGTAACATATTAGAAAGTGCTTTGAACCTTTCAAATGGTTATATAATATATATCATTTTTATTTACATTTTTATATATTTTTGAAAATTTTTTCATTTAATTTTATTTTTTCAATGTCACTTATTTTTAGCAAAGTCTCTTACAAAGGGGGTTTGTCAAATTTTTTTTTAATTGTGTGCTGTCAAATTGTACCCAGATATAGGCAGAGTTAAGCTTCTGATTATCTGTCGTGCACCACTATTGACCACTATTTCATAATAAGGCATTATCCTCAAACCCATCTTACTGCCTGTTTTGGTTTCCTGAGGCGATATATTTCAACATTACCAACCCCTCCAGGGTCAGTCACCCTTTTGTGCCCCAAAGTTCTGCTAATGATGAAAATCTCCTATTTTCCCCTTTTTTTCTAATGACAGCAGTACTAGTCCAGAGAGGCCTACTTCTTAGGAAATTATGTGTAGGATGTTTAGAAACCCTGCCCCACCGCACCCTACACTTTTTTCTTTATGAGAATAAATTTGCAACATGGCAAATAATTTTTTCTGTTTTATTTTTTGTAAGGTCTCTTTCTGTTGGTCAAATCCTAGATGAGGCCTTTCTCATCTGTGTACCTTAGGCAAGGCTTGACAGCTATATCCTTTGGGTGCTGCTGCCCCGTGGAAGATTTGAACTTTAATTGTCACTCCTGTGACTTTGTCCTTATCATACAATAAATATCTTCATGCCAGGAGTTTGGAGTTTTCTGGCATTAGTGATACATGTATACTACAAGAAAGTGTCTCTCATTGGATTCTCCTTCTAGAGCTGACTTCTCTGTCTTGAGTCCTATCTCTTCTGTTGGATCCCACAAACCTTATTTGTATCCCCAGTGTATTGTACAGTGCCAAACATTTAGTAAGAACTTAATACATAATCCTTGATTGATTGATTGGTCACTTTGTGACAGCAGTCAACTCAGATCCAAAGTCCCACAAAATGAAAAAGATAGAGCAGATACCCTGTTTACCATATTGCACTACAGGAGAACGAAACAGGATATATTTTAGGTATTTAGGATAGGTTTGGGCCTTCAGCATTAGAAGCTACTTCTCCCTAAATTTTTAAATTTGGTTTGGATTTTGAGGGGGAAAAATTTGTCCTTGTATACGGAGTAGTTCTTTCTGTCTGCTCAACCCTGTTTATTAAAATCTCTCCGAAAAATAAATACTTTAAAAATTGACAATATCCTAAGTAATCAAAGTATTTATGCTTCTGATGCATTGTAACTTTTGTTACCCATAAAGTAGAGTTTAAAAATAGTTGATTGGAACCCTGATGAAGGCAAAACTGTGGCCTGGGAAAATACCTTTTTGTTTTCCCTTTAAAATTTTTTTCCATTTGCATACATTTTCATGTTTCTGCCATGATCCAGACAATCCCTGAAAAAATAATAGCAGTATTTATATTTGAAATCAAGGCTTAGCTTTCCTCATGAGTAATCTCAATGGTAAGTAGCTTATTTCTATGACCTTGTTGAGACCTGGCAACTTGAGAGAGATTATGTGTAACATTATGAAGGAGATGGGAAGGGGAGGGGGTCAGTAAAGTAATTAGAAAAAATGCATAATGATAATTGGGAAAGGTTCTGTTTTTTTACCCAGTTTCTCATTAGGAGAAAATTGGCTAAGTTCCTATTTCCTTTCCATAATTCCATGTTAGTAACTATTCTTTGATCTTGGTTAGCTATTCACAGGGTCTGCTTTCTAGAAGCAATTGGAGAGAAGTAACCTATTTGGCAGTGGTAACAGGAGCAGCTCAGTCTTTTTACCTGGGCTCTATATTTCTTTTTTGAGAAATAAGAACATGCTTCTTTCTGTCCATGTCTTCCTTCTGGGTGTTATAGCTTTAGGTTTTGTAGGTAGTGGTTTCTAATAATGAAGACTGTATTCACATCTTACTATTAAAGCCTTTACAAAATGTTTAATGCATAGTCCCGGAGACCAAGGTAACTAGTTATTATTCAAAAATACCCTTGTGGGGTGGCTAGGTGGTGCAGTGAGTAAGAGTGCTGGCCCCGGAGTCGGGAGGACCCGGATCGGTTCTGGTCTTAGAAAATTAGCACCCACACATAAAAATGACTTAACCATGTAACCTTGGGCAAGTTACTTAACCCCAATTGCTTTTTAAAAAATACCCTTGCTTGGGGCTTATATTACCAAGAAAAATAAAATTATAATCACAGTGTAAGAGATTTTTTGTATTTTTTTAACTTCTTACATTAATTAAATGAGGTACAGTCTTCCATTACTAGAAACCTGTGATATGTCCATCATCTACCAAATATAAATAGTTTTTAGTGTATGTTTTGAGTGTGAAGGGGGCTATTTGTTGTGATTGTGTGTATGTGTATTTGTGTGTGTGGTTCAGAACCATGATTTCTCTCTTGTCAGGTAGGATTTCTATAGAAACCCTCTACACTTTTAAAAGTCACCTGGGGTGGGGAGGAGTTAAGTGATTTACAGACTGTCACAGCATCAGTATGTGTCAAAGACAGGATCTGAAGCCCGGTCTTCTGCCTGCTGGGCTGCTCCTCTAGTGGGGCACCTCTCAGTTACCATTGATGAATAGTTAATGAGGATGCTTATATTTTGGAAAGAATAAAAAAGGAGGGAGCCCATCTTTGGCAGACCAGGACTTTTTTTGTGCCTCTTTCCCTTTTTCAGTTCTCTCCGAGGATACCAGAACGTCCCTGCTCTTGATTTCGTGCTGCTTTGCTTCCAAATGAATGCTTTCTGGTTCAGTGGAAAGAATCCTGAAGACAGAGGCAGTCACTGGACCTGGGTTCAAATTCTGTCTGCCATTTACTACCTATATAAGCATGGGCAAGTAACTTATCCTTCCTGGGCCCCATTTTTTCATCTGTAAAATGAGGGGTCTAGACTAAATAGTTTCTGAGATCCTTTCTAATATTACAGAGGATCTCAATGGATAAATTAATTCACATGGTATTTTTATTCCAGATGTGTTACCTTTCTCAGGGATGTTTGCTTTTTATTGGAGGAAATAGATTAGTATCTAAGTATTTACCTTACTTAGGACTTATATATATCTAACACAAAGGAATGAAGTGATAATAGTGAAATTTCCTGTCTTATTATGGAGGATGTGAAAGAAAACATGGCCTTCTTTCTCCTCTCTCCCCAGCACTCTAGTTTATCACATATGTAATCTTCCTACTCTGCCAATATTTGAAGCCAACCATGAGTAGGAGCTAAAAGGATAAAGGGGAAAAGTTTGTGAGGAGGTAAAATTTCTTAATTGGGAAAAGGGAGTAACCTATAACATGGGTGAAAACACAGGTACTTTTAAGAAATAGGCAATATTTGATCCTGGTCTTAGTTACTAAGGAAATGAAAGGAACAGATTTTTAATGTGTAAGAGAGCAGGGGAAACTATTTGAATTAGGCGGATGAGTGTTCACTGCCTTTGAGTTTACCTAATTGTGGATTTACTACAGTCCAGAGGAGACTAAATGGCTCTTCTGCATTCCAGCCTGCTCTAATCTTATCCAACAGAAGTGGGGCTATTTCTTAGTTTACAACTGAGGTCACTAGCAGGATGGTATTTGAACTGGGGGTTGATGGAATGATGTGCTGTTAACGTGAGCTGACACACTATGAAATCCCTAGGGTAAACAAGCACAAGTGATTTTTATTGAATTTCTTGGTGCCTGCATGTACTGCCCCTTAAAATGTTCCTACCCCTACTTGGACTTAATAAAAATAGGGAGATGTTTTGTTTGCCTTTATTAGTCACATATCTGAAAGAAAGGATTTCTTAGAAAGTTTAAAGCTGCCAAGGAATAGGAAATGGGTCTTAGTTATCCAAGACAGTCACTGTAACATCCTCAGAGATATTGCTTGCTCAAGGAAAAAGTCTGAAGGTGACCTGCCTGTTTGCATTCTCATATTGACTTTGTCAGTAGTAGGAGTAGCTACTGGCATTTCTCAGATCAGTAAACTATTTTTTATAAATGGGTGAATAACTATATAAACAAACTCTAAGGTTGGCATAAATGAAGGTGATATTATATGAAACTCAGGCCATCCCCATCATGAGTCTGAAAGAGAAATCACTTGTTAATTTCATTTTTCAAGGCTCACACTAGATTTACAGGTTCAACTGACTGTGCCTTTGACCTTCTGGGTTTTTTTATCTGCTTTTCAGAGGCAGACTGTGACTTTATTCTTTAATCAGTGTTATATTTAAAAACAAGTTTGCGAGGGAGTGTTTCTCACATTAACAGTGAGATAAGGGCTTGGGATGGAGCAATCCCTGTTGCAAAGAGAAAGTGTCATGCAGCAGGAAATCCTGGTTATCCCTTCCAGCCCCTGGGCAGAGCTGAGCAGGCTACCTCTCTGGCAGGGCAGCTCAGCCTGTCATTCAGAGGAAACTCCCCTACTCAGTTACAAGTGCTTCATGCGGGGCACAGGGGCCCTGGCCAGCTCTAGGGCTGGGCACCATCTGCGAATGACCGTTTCTTCAAGCTGTTTTGGAGCTATCTCTACAAATGGCTTTTGTTTCGGATCCCCTTGGAGCCTCAATCCCCCGTCTGTCTCCACGATCCAAAATGAGATTGTGTTTCTCCAAATCCTACAGGTACCTTTATTCCCTGTTGTAGCTGGGAGAGATTTTCCCTGTCCGGCTTGCAGCTGTTGGGTCTTTGCAGATGGCCTTTGGCAGGTTGAAAAGAAGAAATGCTATTCCTTCTTTAACTCATATAGCATTTGACAAAATGTATATACGTGTGTGGAATATGAGATCATAAAATACAGTCTTTGAGATAGTCTTGACTATCTTAGAATGGACTGATAGATGTGAGTCATTATAATGGTGAATTTGATGAAAATTAAAATTCTGAACCTAAAAAAAGTCATGTTACTTCTCATTTGGAAATAAAGGAGTTTAGTAAGTCCAGTGTGATGTAAATTTGCAGTGTCAGTTTTAAATTAGAAGAGAAAGGGAAGGCATTTCAATCCCTCTGGTACAAAAAGGAACCTGAAAAAGTGTGTTTTGAAGTTGTCCTGGATATCTCCATATGGGAGGGAGTCAAAGTTTTTCATAAGCTGGGTTATGATTGACAGTGACAGTGTAAAAGCCATGATTTCAAAGTAGTATTTTAATCCTCCATTCCCAGAAGAATTCTAGAAATACTATGAAAAAATTTTACCTCCACTGACATTTTCTCTGGACAAAGTAAAAAATAGTAAAACAATAATTTCATTATCAAGTTTATAGCTATCTTAAACTAAATCACTAGGTACAGAAGAAATTCTTGGAAATAACTATACTTTTTGTCTCTGCTACGGTGGACTGAGCATTTAAAATGAAAATATTGGTATAAAACACAGTTTGGGTTTCTGGTTGGGTAGCCATAGCCCGCAGACAAATTAGGACTGACAGAATAATGTATGCCATTTGGATAATAATTTAGGAATAGGGTAACTCCATACTGAAAGGTTGCAGTATTTGTTGAGATTGTAATTCCTGAGTAAAAAGCAATTATTTCCTAAATTTTGTCAACAATAATTCTTGGGTGTGTTTATGTCTGAGCACTATGAATCTGATTAGGAGTTGATTATTTCTTTAACTTCATCATAAGGATTTCTTATACATTACATTGTTAATTTTAACTGTAAATTTTGTTGTTTGTTGTTACAATTTTAGAAAACTAAATATGAGAGAAATGAAACAGCTTATTTATTATATGATATATAAATATACCTCTATTTTTTCCTAATTCTCAAAATCAAAGATGAATATACTATACTTTTAACCTTTATGCTTTAAAAGGAACCAACTGCTAAACATGCAATTTTCTTAATAAACATTTATTTTCTTTGTAGTGGGTATAATATATTTTCTTTGTACCTAATATTTTAGTGTATTTTGAAGTTTTCATTTATTAAACTTGAAATCTAATTCAGTTTTGCAAGGATTTATTGTATGCCTGCTATTTTCCCAGCAAGGTGGTAAGATTGATGCTTAGTGTTTGAAAAGCTATGTGCTCAGAACAGGTCATCTAAAATCTGAAATAGTCACTATGTGATGAATAACTCTGCCTTTCACCACCACATTAAAGATAGTCTAACATAAATTGGTTTCTGTTCTTGCCAGGACAAAATGACTTTCTAATGGGGGAGGGGGCTTAGTAACTCTCAGGCCATTAGGATTCCATTTATATCTTTTCAGCTACCGTGCCGGGTCAATGGGAAAAACAAGGTCATTGGGTACTTTAGATCCATGGGGTCATAGTATTTAGAGCTGTAATAAAACCTTAGAGAATCTCCAGTTGAATGCCCTAATTTTACAGAGGAAGAAACTGAGGCCCATAGAGGTATCATGAATTGTCCAAGGCCATACAAATGGCTTTTATTAAGTTACTAAGAAGTGTATAAATCTAAATGTTGATGGCAGTGTGCCAGAATTTAGAATGGGAAAAATTAGTCAACCAACATTTATTTGTTATTTCTCCAAGCATCATTTATTTATTCATTTATTATTTATTCAACATCTATTATGTGCCTGATTGGGGATACAAAGACAAAAATGAAGCAGTCCCTGCCCTCAAGGAGCTTATATTATATTGGGAGGGGAAAAAACATGTACATAAATAAACATATATAGGATAAATACAAGGCAAAGAGGGATGAGCATAGAAAGGACAATGGACCCTAGAGAGATCATGAAGGCTTCACTTGTAAGGTGTCCCTTGAGCAAGTTTTGAAGGGAAGAAAAGGATTCTAAGAATCAGAAGGAAGGAAGAGCAGAGTGCCTTACAGGCATAGGGTGTACAAAGGCAAGGAAGAAATGTAGAAGGTGGACTTTCATGGTAAATGAAGTGTCATGTATAAGAAAGGGCAAAGATGTGGCTTGATGAGAAAATAGAGAGTGTGGGATAGGAAATAATGTAGAATAAGATAAGAAAAGATAAATTGGGGCCAAATTGTAAAGATCTTTAAACACAAAATAGGGAGCTTATATTTGATACTAGAGGCAGGAGGCCATGGAGTTTAGAGAGAACAAAAAATGGTAAGTTGAGGACTGAAAATCAACATGTTGCAGGTGTGAAAACTCTCTTCTGGGAGTTAGGTGACCTAGTAAACCCCAATTCTGACTCTATAATTTTTACCTGGCCATTCTTGATCAATTCTTGGTCATTCCATTTAAGTTCTATGGGCTTCAGTTTTTTCATGTGTAAAGTAAGTGGTTTGAACTTATTGATTTATAAAGTCCCTTCTAACTCCAAATCTGTGATTTTCTGAAAGTTAAGTGAAGAGATGATGAAAGAACTCACAAGTCCAAAAGGATCAAGTTAGCAGGCCCAGATGAACTACCTGCAAAAGTACTGAAAGAAATAGTGAATGAGATTGCTGAGACACTCTTGGTGGTAATTACAAAATCATAGCAAACAGGAAAAAGATACCTACCTGCAGTTACGGAAATAGGTTGTGTCTCTGTTTAAAAAAAATGAAAAGGGTAGATTCTTTAAACTAACTGTATATTATGCTTTTATCATGTGATTATATGTTACAATTATATTGTATGACTTTTGTGATTATTGGCAAAATTCTAGAGTATCTTATTGAAGGGATATTTATTGAACATTTGGAAACAGAAGGAGTGATCCCTAAGAACTATATTCATCTAAAAATTTCATCTAGTTTATCTAAAAATTGGGCATAGTTACTCCTGCTGTCCTTATAGATAGGTTAGAAAGATGTGGGGTAAATTATCATACAATAAGGTGGATTTGTTGTTGTTGTTCAGTCATTTCAGTCACGTCTGACTCCTTCTGTCCCCATTTGGGGTATTTTTTTAATTAAATTTTATGCTTATTGTTAGTTTACATAATTCATTTCCACAAGATTTTGAGTTACAAATTTTCTCCCCATCTTTCCCCTACCCACCACCCCAAAACAGCAATCCCACTGTATACCTCCTCCAAGAATCTGCTCTCTCCTATATCCTTCCCCATCCCCCCTCCTACTTTTCAGTAGGGTGAGATGGATCTCTGTACCCCAGTGCCTGTATATCTTATTTCCCAGTTGCATGTAAAAAATAATAATAATATATTTTTGTAAACATTTGATTTTAAAACTTTGAATTCCAAATTCTTTCCCTTCCTTCCTTGTCACCCACCCTTACTGGGAAGATAGGCAATTCAGTATAGGTTGTACACATTTAACTATGCAAAACATATCCATGGTGGATATATTATAAAAGATTGACTATATTTCCCTCCATCCTATCCTGCCCCCATGTGTTCTCTTCTTTACTTTGACCCTGTCCCTTTCAAAAGTGTGTGCTTCTAAATTCCCTCCCCCCCAACTTGCCCTCCCTTCCATCATCCCTCCTCTCATCCCCTTCCCCCCTACTCTCCTGTAGGGTGAGATGCCCTATTTAGTGTATATGTCATTCCCTCCCTAAGCCAAATTCAATGACAGTAAGATTGACCCATTCCCTTTTGCCTTCCTTTCTTCCCCTCCATTGCAACAGTTTTCCCTTACCTCTTCTGTATGAAATAATTTACCCCTTTCTGTCTCTCCCTATCTCCTCTCATTATATTCCTCTCTTACCTCTCAATTTCACCTTTTAATATCATCCCTTCCTATTCAATTGGTCCTGTGCCCTCTATCCATGTATACCTGTAAACATATATACACACACACTCACATATGTATTCATGTGCCCATATACCCTCCTATTTAGGCATATATATGTATGTATGTATACATACATACATACATACATATACATTTCTATTCCCTTCAACTATTCTCATACTGAGAAAAGTTTCATAAGTTACAATTATCATTTTTCCATGTAGGAATGTAAATAGTTCAACTTTGATAAGTTCCTTGTGATTTCTTTTCTCTGTTTACCTCCTCGTGCTTCTCTTGCTTCCTGTATCTGAGTGTCAAAATTTCTATTCACCTCTTGTTTTTTATCAAGAATGCTTGAAAGTCTCCTATTTCATTGAATGATCATATTTTACCCTGAAACACGATACTCAGTTTTGCTGGGTAGGTGATTCTTGGTTTTAATCCCAGTTCCTTTGACCTCTGGAATATTAAATTCCAAGCCCTTCAATCCCTCAATGTAGAAGCTTCCAGGTCCTTTGTTATCCTGATTGTATTTCCACAATATTCAAATTGTTTCTTCTTGGCTGCTTGTAATATTTTCTCCTTGATCTGGGAACTCTGGAACCTGGCTATAATATTCCTAGGAGTTTTCTTTTTGGGATCTTTTTCAAGAGATGATCAGTGGATTCTTTCAACTTCTATTTTGTCTTCTGGTTCTAAAACATCAGGGCATTTTTCCTTGAGAATTTCTTGAAGGATGATTTCTAGGTTCTTTCTTTGATTATGGCTTTCTGGTAGTCCAGTAATTTTTAAATTATCTCTCCTGGATCTATTTTCCAGGTCAGTGATTTTTTCAGTGAGATATTTCACATTGCCTTCTATTTATTCATTTGCTTGGATCTGTTTAATAATATCTTAATTTCTCATAAAGTCACTAGCTTACATTTTCTCCAATTTAATTCTGAAGGAATTATTCTCTTCAGTGAACTTTTGAGATTCTTTTTCCATCTGGCAAATTTGGCTTTTTAAGGCATTCTTCTCCTCATTGCCTTTTTCAGCCTCTTTTGCCATTTGAGTTACTCTATTTTTTAAGGTATTATTTTCTTCAGTCAGGTTGTTGCCTCTCTTTTCATGATTTTCTTGTATCATTCTCATTTCTCTTCCCAATTTTTCCTACACTTTTCTTATTTGGTTTTCAAAATCCTTCTTAAGCTCCTCTATGGCCTTATTTTTATTGTAAGCTTTTGCTATAGGAGTTCTGACTTTGTTGTCTTCCTTCTGTTCCATGCTTTGATCCTTTTTGTCTGCCCTCCCCCCCCCCAAAAAAAAGAATCCAAAGTTGGATTGCTGTGCTTGCTTTGCTTCCTTTGCTTGCTCATGTTGTCACTCAGTTACTTGACTTTTGAGCTTTTTGCCACAGTAGAACTCTGATTCCAGAGAGGAGAGCTTTGTCCCAATTTGCTCGGGTTTTTTCTCAGCTACCAGAGCTATTAGTTGGCTGCCCTCTCTGAAGCCTCCACACGCTCTGGCTCACTGGTCACATACCCCAGGACCTCTACCCTAGACAGCAATCAAGATCCAAGCAGGTTAAAGCAAGAGTGTTTACCCCTCAGAATGGTTGCTTGCTCCCCCTACAATCTGTAGGCCAGGAGCTCTGAAGAAGTCACACTGCTGCAGTCACCATGCCTCAGCCACTTCTCCCTCTGGGGTCAGAGGCCAGACCACACTTCTGGACTCCCTGTTCCCAAAGTCTACACTGATCTCTTGCTTTGTCTTTGGCATTTATGGGTTGATAAATCTGGAAACTGCCGCAGCTACTGATGATCCACTCTTCTGAAGTCCCTCTAGCCATGGCTGGTTGGGCCACCCTGAGGCTAAAACTGCGTGCTCACTCAGGGCTGGGCTCTGCTTCCAGTGGACTGTGATGGACCCTTCCTGTCCACCTACTGGACTGTCTTCAGTGGGAGATTTGTTTGTCTCTGTCACTTTGTAGGTTCTGTAACCCTAAAGTTTGTTTAGAGTAATTTTTTATAAGTATTTGAGGTGGTTATCCATTTGGGGTATTCTTGGCAAAGATACAGGAGTGGTTTGCCATTTCTGGCTCCAGCTCATTTTACAGATGAGAAAATGAGACAAACAGGGTAAAGTGACTTACGTGTCAGAGGCCAGATTTGAACTGAGACCCAGAGTAGTGATCAGTGAATTAATATTAACCTGGAAAGAAGTCTCTAGTATAGTGCTTTTTTTTTTGAGGGGGGAAGGCAAGGCAGTTGAGGTTAAGTGACCTGCCCAAGGTCACACAGCTAGTTAAGTGTCAAATGCCTGAGGCTGAATTTGAACTCAGGTCCTCCAGACTCTAGGACCTGTGTTTTATTCACTGCACCACCTAGCTGCACCCAGTATAGTGCTTTCAAGCCTATGATAGGAGGGTAGGGTGGCTTACAAAATTATTGTACAAGGTCCATAAATTCATACGCACTGACTTTTTTCATTTTTATTTTTATTAAAACAAGACAGTTTGACTCAGTATAAGAATGAAGATGTCTTCTGGAGACTGAATAAATCTCTCTCTCTCTCTCTCTTTCTCTCTCTCTCTCTCTCTCTCTCTTTCAGACACACACATGCACATATATGGACACATGTTTAAAAGATATATTATTGTATCTATAGAGATACTATTGTGATTTACCAAAAATACAAATTAAGGAGTTATCAAAGTAATTTTTGTCATAAAATATTTTCTCAATCCAAGTATACTAATAAAACAACTACAGACATGCCATGTGGGCAGGTAAGAATTTTTAACATTTTTTTTAATTAAGAAAAGGGTTCTTATACTTGTAAAGGTCTAGAACTACTCTCCTGGTATGCCACAGGGATCTGCCTGTGGCCCTCTTCTGAGCAATAACTCAGATTTGCAAATGATACAACACTTTGAGAAGTTGGTAGCACATGGGATGACAAAGTGAGAATCCAAGATCTCAACAGGGTAAACCAATATACTTAACCCACCAAGATGAAATTTATACTTAAATACTTATACTTAAAATATTTCAAAACTTAAATACTTAAATATTAAGTACTTCAAAATTTATATTTAAATGCATCAATACTTATTGAGTATGAGTATACCGTTCAACAATGTAGCTTGGATTGATCATCTAAGTGCTTTACAAATTTTATGTCATTTAATCCCCACAAAACCTTGGGAGGTAGGTACTAGTACTATCCCCATTTTATGGTTGAGGATACTGAGGTAGATATAAGTGACTTGCCCAGGGTCACCCAGCTACTAAGTATCTGAGACCAAATTTGAATTCAGGTCCTCCTGACTCCAGATCAGGTGCCCTATCCACGAATCTGTAAGGTGCCTCTAATAGTAAATGGTCGTTGCAATGTAAATGGCTGAAAAAATGACCATTCCGGGGCAGCTAGGTGGTGCAGTAAATAGAGCACTGGCCCTGGAGTCAGGAGGACCTGAGTTTAAATTTGGCCTCAGACACTTGACACACTAGCCATGTGACCTTGGGCAAGTCACTTAACCCAGTTGCCCTGCATTCCCCCCTCTAAAAAAAGGAAAAAATTAAGGAAAAAAAATATCACCCACTTCATATCACCCACCCATTCAGCTTGCTATGACCTAACAGATTGGGGAAAATTTTTAAATTTTCAGGGTAGAAAAGAATTTTAGAGATCACCTAACACTTAGCACCATGTCAGGCATTTAGTATGCACCATAGAAATGCTTATACCTTTCCCTTTTCCCCTTCCTCACCTCTATGGACTCATTCCTTTTTCAGCAGAGGGAAATGAAGAAACAGAGAAGATAAATCCTGCCAACCCGTTAATGATGAGTTGATCCTGAAAACCTAGCCTTCTGATTCCTAATCTAATGTTTACCTTCACCCTTTTGCCTCCCTTAGTGAATTTGGATAGGTGGTATCAGAGCAGATTTTGGAGTCCCTTGAAAGTCAGAAATCAAAGTTTATGAATCCTTAATAAGATAGAAATTCATTGAATTTTTTTTTTGCAAAGGACTGATTTATTGACCACCATGGCAATAATAGAGTTGGGTCTTGTCTGCATCTCTCCCATACTGCCTCACACAAAGCAATCCCTCCTGCCACCATCCTAAAAACTAATGAGAAGCATCTTTACTATTCAGTTCCTTGTCATTTACAATGGGAATTTGATGATCTCTTAAAGAATACAAAATACAGAGGAAATGGAAAATGCCTTACTTTCGTGGAAAGTGACTATTGATGATGTGTAATTAAAAATCCTATTCCATATACTGAAAAAACTAATTTGATATATGACCATGAAATTCAGGGTCTCCAGTTGGCAAGCCAACTGCAGTCACCTGAGGGGCCTCCACCTTGGGAGACACTGCTGTCAGCCCATTTTCATAATAGTGTAACGACTTTTGAGATAGTAAATGGAACTCAGTGGAAAGATTTCCACCTCCCGTAGGCTATGTCTTTAGTATTTTTGTAAGCGGATGCTAATAGGACTAAGTAGTGATAGAATTTGTATGATGGAGTGGAAATAACACTGGATTGTCAAAAGACCTGCAATGTAGCTCTGACTCAGACAGAATAGTCAGATAACTTTGGGCAGGCCTCTGATGTCGAAGTTTATACTTCTTTATTCTGGGAAAAATATTCCCTATCCTTCCCTAACAAGGCTTTTTTCGAGGATAAAAGAGAGAAAGGGACTTATTAGGATTTCATTGGCACAGGTAACTCTTAGATACAGACTCCCACTACCATTTCAGGTTGGTACCTTTTCTATAATTTCTATTTTTAGAGAATTGTCTAAAGCTCTGAGAAGTTAAATGTTTTACCCAGGATTATGTTAGATTATATATCATCCATATGCACCTTACCTGATAAATATGAAATGTAGCCCTTTTGAAGTCAGGGACTATTTTATTCTTATTTTTTATATTTTATATTTATTATTTTTATTTTTGCATGTCCTGGCATGATGACTGGCACAGAAAAGGTGCATGTTGAATTAAATTGAATTTGTGCAAATTGTTATATAAATATAAGTTATCATTATTTTATGTACCTTACACTTAGCCAATGCTTAATAAATTTTAATCTAACTTATGACGTATTACATTGGCAACAGTGCAAACATGGCTTCTCCACATTTTCCACTGAGGCATCCTGATCCCACAGCTAAGAAATTCAGGACACATACAGAGCAGTATGGCAAAATTTGTCTGCTAGTGATATTATCATGAACTTCCAAAGTTGTTAAGAAACAAATCTGTTCCATCTGCATACATGCATCAAAGAGTGGACAAAAAGGAAAACAGTTGAGCATTCCATTATTTGTGGGATCAGTAATGATTAGAAATTATGAGAGAAAATTTTTTTAAATCTTTGCCAGAACTGAGAAAGTAACTGCTTAGTAATTCATTTACATTTAACTATAATCATCTAGGATGATATTTCCAGAAAAATTAAGAAGTGCTGATATTGGTGTGGTGACAGCATTTGTCTGATAGACTATTACTGCTATGAGATAGAGAGCTAGCCTCAAGTCAAGAATCCCTGCCACATACGTGGGCTGTATAATCCTGGTGAATTCCCTGCGTTCCCCAGGCACCTCTATAACATGATAACTTGCCAAGCAGGTGCAGATCTGTATTGGCAAAGAAAATTCTCAATCAGAGTTAACTATATCAAGACTAAAATTCAAATTATTCAATGAAGTATATTAGGTGGTGAAGTGGATGGAGTGCTGGGTCTAGACTCAGGAAGACTTATCTTCCAAAGTTCAAATCTGGCCTCAGACATTTACTTGCTGTGTGACCCTGGGAAGGTCACTTACCCTTCTTTGCCTTAGTTTCCTCATCTATCAATGTGCTAGAGAAGGAAATGCCAAACCACTCCAGTATCTTTGCCAAGAAAATCCCAAATGGAAACACAAAAGTTGAACCCGACTGAAAAAGTAAACAACAACAAAGTTTGAGGTAAGGAATGGGAGAGAAGGGAGAGTGAGTGAGAAAGGACAATTAAATAAACCAAGTAATTTAGTTTAAAAGCTCAGGGATATGTTCAGAACTCAAATGACAAACAAGCTTTGGAGAAATGAAACAGTACTCAAAGCACATATTACCTCTTCTCTACCATGAAAGAATAAGCCAATTAAAAAAACAAACAAACATCTTTAATGTAAACAGCAACAAAATCTCTTTCTGGGTAAGAAATGAAAAATCTAGAAAGATGGTTTTTCATCTGTGTTGCTCTGACCAAGTCTCCTTTTTCTCCATGGGCTACCATTTGGCACATCCCATCTGAAGGACAGAACTGGTCATATGGTCATTACTGGGAAACTCTCCTCCTTTGCCCCCTGCCTGAGTGGGTGAGGGATGCTCTGAAGTAAAAAGGTTGGCTCCATACTGTTTTAGGCCTAATTACTCTGTCATAGCAATGAAATGTTAAATTTGCTTTCTCATTGAAGAATATATCCTGCCGTATGAGGAATATTGGGTTACTAGCTCAGAAAAAAAAAAATCCTCCATTTTGTTTTTTCACTTAGAATGTGAGCTCCTTGAGGGACTGCATTTATTTAGTCTTAATATTCATTGGGTCTACCACAATACTTAGAACATAGTAAGCACCTAACAAACTTTTATTGAACTGAATCCCTAAGAATTGTTTATGCCTAAAATTGATATTTTAAATAATTATTACTAGTGTTGAGTTGTAAAGAAATTTGTTTTTTCCTTTGTTCATAAAATTGCTTTCCTTTGAATAAACTCTGTAACAATTCTAAAATGTACTTACTATGTGACTATGCGGAGCTAGCTTCCTTAAATTATTGAGCCTCCATTTCTTTACCTGTAAAATGGATTTATAGAAGACTTTAATTTTTTTACTTAATCATATAATTGTTTTCTTTTGAATACAAGTTCTGAAATTCCACCTCTCAATCTTCCAGTGACTTTTATGTTCTACTCTAAAACCTTGTCCCTAATCTATCTACTCCAGAGGCATTTCTTCCCCCAAAACCTACTTTACCAACATAATTCAAGATCTTTATGTCCTGTCTCCTAAAACAAAATCCCTCAGGTTTGGGGGGATTTTAAGTCTAAGAATAACTTTTGTCCTCCTCAGCAGGGCTCTATAGGGGAAAAAAATCTTCAGTGATTCTATCTTTTAGAGGAGTAAGAAAAAAAATAGTTAAACCTTATGCTTTATTCCCAGAGAAAGACTAACATTTGGAGGGGACTAACCAAAATGTTAAGGAAAGAAGGAAAAAGGACTGATTATGAGGTGAGCATAGCCTGTACCACTTGGATTAAGTTAAACCTAAAATATTCAAAAGGCAAACATCCTAAGGACAATGAATGCTTTAACTAAGTTCCAAAGAACGAAATTAGAAGTAACAGAGTAAAACTAAGGAAGGCAGAATTTGGCCAGAGTAGTAGAGATAGACTCCCCAGTATAAGTAAGAAAATTCCTGTGTACGTCACAAAACACTCATTCAACTGTATCTGATAATAATGGCTCCTGTTTCTGGAGCTCTATCAAGTTTATGAAGCACCTTCCTCTCAACAGCAATGTGAGATATACATTTGAGAATTTCCTTTCCTGGTTCCACTTTCCAGACTCTCTAGTAAGAAACAAAAACAGCCCCAGACAGACAGACAGACAGACAGACACACACACACGCACACACACACACACACACACAATGCATATACAGCCTGAATTCAAGGCTGCTGAGTGTCAGAAGCTGATTAAGGGGGTCTGGTAAAACTATTCTTATTTTAAATGCGGGGAGGAGGCACAGAGAATAGAGCACTAGCCCTGAAGTTAGGAGGACCTGAGTTCAAATCTAGTCTCAGACACTTGACACACTAGCTATGTGACCTTGGGAAAGTTACTTAACCCCAACTGCCTTGCCTTGCCCCCTCCAAAAAAAAAAGTTACTTTGTATTAGGGTGGCTAGGTGGCGCAGTGAATAGAGCACCAGCCCTGGAGTCAGGAGGACCTGAAAATCGGGGACACTGAGGCTCTGAGACCCTGGGCAAATCAGTTGACCTCTTCCAACTTCAGTTTTCTCAGCAAATGAAGGTAGTAGTAGCACCTAATCCACAGGGCTTGTGTGGATCAAATGACATTATATTTATAAATAACATTTGGTGAAGTGCCCAACACAAAGTAGATGCTTAAAAATGTTTTTGGTTTTTTTCTTTTTTTTCTCCTTCTCCTCTATGACTGGAGGTAAGAGACATTCTAGAGATGTTGTGATAGTAGAAACATTCAGATCTGGCAGTGAGGGACAGAAAAAAAGAATGTCACCCAGTTTTGATTCTTCTCAATTTGGATTCTTCAGAGTTTAAGGTGGTCCATGATTTGTGGGAACATCCCATCACTAAAATAATACTAGAATGAGTTTTGGTTTCTGAGAGAAGGTTGGGATCACTGGAAACTACAATTTCTCTAATGCAATCCACATTCTTTCTTCCTCCTATTCAATTTTAGGCCCAGCTCCTTATCTTTTCTATAGATTTTGTCCATGATATTCATACTGATAGAGCAGCTTACTAGGTTTCCTGTTTAAAATTGTATCATAATCTATAGCATAATGTGGACAACAGGCATTCTGCTTCCACTTGAGGATAGTTGTCCCTTAAGATGGTGGATGGTCTCCCTAAGGAGGCTTTATGATATTCCAGGGCTTGATGCATTCAGCACAATGTGATCTGCAGAAAACAGAATCGATTGTAGGAGTAAATCAACTGGGTGATAGGACAAGGATCTCATCCGTAGAGAAACCACAGTTACGCCAATATTTATTGACTGATAAATGTGTGACTCCTAGCATTTTCTGCCTCCTCTTTTGTACTGCTGTCACTGCAGAAGAATGGGGGGTTACGTACATGACTGAGGGCCATTTTGTAATTTTCCTTTATTTCATGTATTCCAGGGGCCAAAGAATTTATCACCAAGTGGTCAGCACACTACATTTAGCCTCTCTGTATTTAGCTAGGCTGGCACAGTCAGTCACCAGTACTATTTCAAAGTCTTTTCAGATTTTTAGAACCTGCCTGAGCTTGTTTCCTGCTGGCCTAGCCTTCAAGAACCGAATAGAAGTCATTCCAGTAGTGGTGACAAATGCTTGCTAAATCTAGTCTCCCTTGTGAGAAGTAGCATGATGTAAGGGATAAGACATTGGACTAGTAATCAGGAGGCCTTGGTCCTGGTCCTAGCTCTGCTACGAACTGGTTGCATGTATTTCTGTGTCTCATCTACAGAAGGAAGAGGAATCAATGAAATCATTTTTAGGTCCCCTCCAGTCCTAATAGAAATTAGGATTTTGTGCTCACATGAATGGATTTGCAGAGTGGTTGGTGGAATTGTATAAAGGTGTCCGATTTGGGCACCAAGAAACAGAGAAAAGCGAACTGGCATTTATGGAGATTGGCCTCCTTATCAATGTTGGGCCCATTTACGTCACATTTCAACCCACTCAGTTAATTGGCCTTCTGTTTTATCACATATACACAGACCTATCTGAAAATTTAAATCACTTGAAAGGGATCTGATGAAGGTTTAAGTGAACCCCAGAGTATATTTTAGGCTTATATGCTCACTTAAAAAGTAAAGAAGGCAGGTCAGAGGGAAGAATAGAGTCAATTAAAATGCAGCACATATCACAGATTCGAGAAGTTTGGGAATAAAAATTGACAGCAGCATTATGTTGCAGGAGTCACAATAAATTTGTTAACATCTGCCTCCAAAACCCACCCTTCATGAATTTATACAAACACAGAGAATTCAAAAGATTATCCTACAGAGGATTAAAAACAAACAAACATGGGTTCAAAGTAATATTAGTCAGACTAAGCTATTTATGATATAAATTATGGGTTGTTACTGTTGCTGTTCAGTTCTTTTCAGTCCTGTCCACCTCTTCCTGACCCCATTTGTGGTGGTAAAGATACTGGAGTATTTTGCCATTTCCTTCTCCAGTTCATTTTACAGATGAGGAAACTGAGGCAAATAGGGTTAAGTGACTTGTCCAGGGTCACACAAATAGTAAGTGTCAGAGATTTGAATTCAGGAAGATTAGCCTTCCTGACTCCAGACTCTATCCTGACTCCTGACTCTATCCACTGTGACACCTAGCTGAACCTAAATAGGGCTACAGTGCCCATAAATGTTTCTAAACCTTGTTATTTGATCTGCTGCAGTTGTTAAATTATCTTTTTTTATTTATTCATTCGATTCAGCACAATAAACATTTGTGAAATGCCTTCTGTGGGTGTGGCAGTGTGATAGGTGCCAGCAATATAACAACTAGTAAAAGCTGACATTCATAGAGCAGTTCAGGGTTTGCAGAGTGCTTTACAAGTATTCTCTCATTTAATCCTCACAGCAAACCTGTGAGGTAAGTGCTACTGTCTCCATTCATGCAGATGAAGAAATCAAGGCAAATTGAGACTAAACGACTTGCCCAAATTACTGAACTAGTAAGTGTGTGAGGCAGGAACTCAGTCACTAAGTCCAGTCAAGCATTTGTTTAAGCATAGGAGTTTAAATTGTGTCAGAGACTGTGCTAAGCCCTGTGGATACAAAGTAAAGCAAAAATAGTCACAGCCCCCAGGAGCTTACGTTCTATTGGAAGAGTTGACATGCAAAAAAACTATGTATGTACAAAATGCATGCTGCATACATGGGGAGTAATCTCAGAGGGGAAGGTACCAGCAATGGGGTGACCAGGAAAGACCTCTTGCAGGAAATGGAATTTGAGTTGAATCTTAAAGGAAGTCAGGAGTTGAGGAAGGAAAGCAGTGTAGGCCTGGAATACAGCTTTCTCCTCCTCCAAGAGTCCAGCCAGAGTCAGGAAATGGTTTGTGTGTTGGGTGTGAAGAGTAGAAGTCAGCTCATGATAGTTAGGCCTAAAATATGAGGTATTGACTGAAGTGTCAGAAGACTGGAAAGGTAGGATGGAGCTAGGTTGTTAAAGGTTTTCAAACTAAGGATTTTATATTTGATCCTCTAGGTAATAGGTAGGTATTGGGATTTATTAAGTGGGATGAGGGTAGGTCATGGTCTTGTCTATGCTTTAGGAAAGTCCCTTTGGTAGCTGAGTGATAGATGGACTTGAGATAGGGAAACCAATCAGCAAGCTAATGTAACAGTACAAGGATGAGGTGGTGAGGACCTGTACCTGTATGAATAGAGAAAGGGGATGTATAAGACAGATGGTACCAGAGAAACAAGAAGACTTGGTGACAACGTGGCCATGTGGGGTGAATGCAAGTGAGAGATGGAGGAGGACACTAAGGTTAAAAGTCTGGGTAACTGGGAAGACAGTGATGTCCTTGATGGTTATAGAGTATGCTGGGAAGAGGAGAATGCTTAGGAGTGAGGGCATTGAACGATGAGGACAGCAAGATGGTTAGTTGTGTTTTGAACATGTGAATCTTAGAGGTCTTATTGACACTTAGTGATGCAAAACTGGCAGTATGGAGGGAAGTTAGAGCTGGATAAAAAGATTTGAGAATCATCTGAATAGAAATGACTCTTGAACCCAAGGGAGTCGATGAAATCAACAAGTGAGATAGTACAGAGGGAGAAGAGACGAGGACCTAGGACAGTGCCTGGAAGGCTCCCTGATTCCAGTCCCAGCACTAAACACCGCCTCTCCATAGGGAGTTTATATGAAGACATGGAAGGAGGGATGGGGGAAGGAATTGGAAGAGTATTTAACACATAAGCTCTAGTAACAACTGTGTCTACATAAAGTTACAATGATAGATGATATATGTATATATGTATGTATGTATATTGTATATGTATATGCATATATACATATATCTACATAAATTATATGTATATATATATATACATATATGCCTCTGTGTGTGTGTGTGTGTGTGTGTGTGTGTGTGTGTGTGTGTGTGTGTGTGTAGTTTAAGGCATGAGGCGCAGGGGAGGACTTTTCCTTAGAGGGAGATAAGATATACTCAACTTTTCAAACTTTTTTTTCTCCTTTCTTTGGCTAATAGCAGTGTTTGTAGTAACTGGATGAAATAGAGATTAGCTAAATACCGTTAATAGCATCATTAAAACTTAGCACTCGTTACTGCCTTCCTACACTTTTACCACCCCCACCACTGCCTTGGGCTTTAAATCTAGGGACAATGACAGCAGCCTCCTGCTGTTTCCCAAACTGGATATTTCATATCCATAATTATAGGTGATTTCACTTGTCCTTCTTGTGTAGAATGTTCTCACTCCTCATCTCCATCTTGTCACTTCCCTGATTTCCTTCAAGGCCCAGCTCAAATCCCACTGTTATAGGAAGAAGCCTTTCCCAAACCCTCTTAATTTCAGTGCCTTCCCTCTGTTGATAATGTCCAGTTTATTCTCGATGTATAATGTTTCTACATGGTTGCTTGCATGTGTCTCCTTCATTAGACTGTGATCTCCCTGATATTAGGAACTAACTTTTGCCTTTGTATCTCCAGTGCTTCGCATAGTGCCTGGGACATAGTAGGTGCTAAATAAATGCTTTTTGACCTGTCCTGACCCATTATGTAACTAATTTGATGTCATCAAACATTTTCCCAGAGTACAGGGACAGGGATATTCTGGAAACATATTTTCCACCCCTTAATTGAAAAGTACAATGGGAAAAGCAAAGTTTAATGTCTATATATGTATTGATAATATACCCTATGTTTTAGGCATAAGACTGACAAAATATTTTTTTTTACTTATTGAGCATTATAATAAATTCCAACATTTGTAACTCAGAGAGAGAAATACTCAAATTGACAATCTCCCTCAGATATCTATCACAAGACAGTCTGAGGGGTAACATTTATAGCAGTCTTGAACTAGAAAAAGGTTACAATAAGCTAAAATAGAGTTTGGCAGTTAAGTGGCTCAAGTAAATAGAATATTGGATTTAGAAACTGGAAAACCTGAGTTCCTGTCCAGTCTGAGACCTTCTTGGCTGTAAGTGACAATTCACTTTCAGTCTCCATTTCTTCATATATAAAATAGGGAAAATAGTTGCACAAACCTCCCAGATGCATCAAATGAATTAAATGAGATAACATACATAAAATGTTTTGCAAACCATAAAGCAATTATATATTTAGATGCTAGCTACTATTTCAGTTAACATACAACTTACATTTAATAGAAGGATAATCTTTCAAACCTATTCAATTTCTTCTTTTGTCACCCAGGAATTCTCCAATCCATCTAGTAATCAAAGGAAACTTCACATGATCAATACCCTAGTTTCCTTTGAATGGAAATGGGTACAGTCCTTAAATGGGTCCTGATGGTCATCCCATCAGAGAATGGGGAAATTAAGGATCTTAACTAAATTAGAGCTATATCTTGTTCAAAATCTTTTTTTGCTTTTTTTCTTTTTTTGGGGGGGGGCAGGGCAGTTCAGGTTAAATAACTTGCCCAAGGTCACACGGATAGAAAGCGTCTGAGGCGAGATTTGAATTCAGGTCCTCCTGACTTCAGGGCCGGCTCTCTGTTCACTGTGCCATCCAGCCACCCTGTTCAAAATCTTTTTAGTTGTTTAGTCATTTCAGTTGTGACCAACTCTTCATGACACTTCTTGGCAGAAGTACTGGAGTGGTTTGCCATTGCCTTCTCTAGCTCATTTTACAAATGAGGAAACTGAGGCAAACAAGGTGAAGTGACTTGCCCAGGGTCACACAGCTAGTAAATGTCTGAGTCTGGATTTGAAGGCAAGTCCCCCTGATTCCAGGCCCAGAATTGTATAACCTAGCTCTACATTTGGTTACTACCACCCTCAATCCTTTTTTCCAGGAGGCTCTATAGGTCTTGACCTTTTACATATTCTCCTAATGGTAAAAGCCTAGAAAGGACTTTAGGTAGGAGAAATGATTTCATAATATTTTGAGTTGAACTTAAAAAAAGAAAGGAATTTAATACACTTACATGCTGGGAAATCAATATAGTTGTGTTTCACTTTTAGAAATTAGTCATCCAGTTTCCAGTTCAGATTGAAACAATGGATTTATTCTTCCTGTTGATATGTGAACACAACAGTAATACATAATAAGATAATAATACCTTTTGTGCATAATGCACGGCACTCTATTTACACAGAATTTTTACATACAAGTTTCCATTTATTCCATGCTATTTATCTGTTACTGAGTCGGGCAGTTTCGTCAGCCCCGTTTCATAGATGAAAAAACTGAACCTAAGTGATTGCCCAATTAGAACTGGTAAGTGTTGCAACTGGAAACAGAAATTCAGCTTATCTGGTAACAATGGTCTAGTACTCAGACCTATGTCATAGATGAGTGGAAAGAACACATCCTTTCTTCAGAAATCAAGCTTTCTGATCCACAGTCCTGATCTTCAAAGACCTAACAGATAAATATGTACATTCCTGTAATTACCAATATATGTTAATTCTATAGAAGGTAGCAAAAATGGTGTATTCCCTCCATACTTTCTTCAGCTCTTGGTTAGAATAGCTCAGTGAAAAACTGGAAAATGTTGCTTGGAGTTTTTCACTAGGCAGTTCTTTTATTTTTTTTTAAGTAAGGTAGTGCCATGACTTTGACTTGACTTGTGTGATCTGGGCAACCTCCGTCTGCCAATCTAATGGTTTGGTTTTTTTTTTACTTTTTGTATTCTCAAGGCCTTTGCATAGTGCCTGGCACACTAGAAGGCTTAATAAATACTTGTTGTTTAATGAATCAGTCTTAAGAGTCCCTATATCCAGCAGTAAGCTCTACTTCTACCTTGGTTGAGATATTCAGGAACCAGAGCAAAGTAAGGCTCTTCTCAATCCAGTCATAAGTGGAATGAGGGAACATGGTACAGAAGAAAGGTCTTAACTTGAAAAACTGCCAGGAAGGGAAATAGAAGTGATAAGTTTAGGATTTGGGAGTCTTTTCAAAGCCTTAATTTTTGTGTTGGCTCCAACAAGCATTTCCTGTTTTACATTTTAAAGGTTTACTTTGTTTAAAAGTAAATGTTTAAAAGTTTTACTGATGCCTTTTGTTTAGTTGGTCCAGGGGATTGTGATGGATTTGGAGTCAGGAATACCAGAGTTTACATGCGTCTTCAGACACACTTACTAGCTGCATGACACTGGGTCAGTCACTTAACCTTTGTCTGCCTTAGTTTCCTCATTTGTAAGAGGGCATCATAATAGCACTGACAGTTCAGTTGTGATGATCTCAGGAGATGAATTTGTGAAGCGCTTTGCAAACCTGAAAGCCCAAATAATGTTAGATGTTGTTGTTATTGTTACTGCTATCTTCTAAGGAGTGCTACATCTTAGGCCTCTAGGATATCAAATGAGCAAGTTAACACTAGTTAATCTTACATCATGTCAAAATATCATCATTAATTCCTAGCTGATACTGGAAAAAATTGAACATCCCTGTGAAAAGAAACATCTCCTGAAGTGTTCAGGTGTGAGTTACTACTTAGACACCAGCCTCATTTCCATGATACCTGATAAAGCGAAATGGGGAGTCAAGTCACACCAGGCCCAAGATGATTGATTTCATTGACTTTTAAGTGTGATGCACAGGATCAAAAGGAAACAGATAGGTGTCTTAGTAGATAAAGCAATGAACCTGGAGTCAGGAAGTTGTTCCGTCTTTTTTCAGTCATTTCAGACTCTCCATGACCCCATTTGGAATTTTCTTGGCAAAGATCATGCAGTGGTTTGCCATTTCTTTCTCCAGCTCATTTTACAGATGAGGAAACTGAGGCAAACAGATTGAAGTGACTTGCCCAGGGTCACACAGCTAGTAAGTGTCTGGGGATGCATTTTAACTTGGGTCTTCTTGACAGGCAGCTAGGCAGCATACTAGATAGTGCGCTGCACTGGCAATCAGGAAAATTTCATCTTCCTGAGTTCAATCTAGCCTCAGACAGTTACTAGCTGTGTGACCCTGGGCAGATCATTTAATCTTTGTTTGCCTTAACCCACTAGAAAAGGAAATGGCATACTGTTCCAGTATCTTTGTCAAGAAAACCCAATTTACAGTATTGGTTTGCTATGGTCCCTGAGATCACAAAGAGTTAGACACAACTTAATGACTGACCAACAACATAAGTATCATGTCAATTATGAAATCTGGGAAAGAGCAAGATCTGTAAGGATATTGTGGAGTTGTTTGTCCAGAGAGAGTTGAATTATGATGTCTAACTTATTCCAGTCTTATATGTATTTAACAGCCTTAGGAGGATATCCTCTTAGGACTTCACTCCCAAATCCTACAAGTATAGTATTTTCCTAGATCAAAACCCTATATAGCCTGCTGAGAATCTGAATTATTCTCTCTTGGAAGCTGCATGAAGGCTTTCAGGCCATCAAGCCGGCCTTTAGATGTGTGGGTAAGGAATTTTTTTTTTTTTAAGAGGGGGTAAGGTAGGGCAATTGGGGTTAAGTGACTTGCCCAAGGTCACATGGCTAGTTTTGTTTTAAGTATCTGAGGCAGGATTTGATCTCAAGTCCTCTTGACTCCAGGGCCAGTGCTCTTTTCACTGCGCCACCTAGACATCCTGGAAGGAATTCTTTATTGTAAACCAATCAGTTAGAGAGGCATTATAGTACAGTAGCACAAAGGATAAAACACTGTACCTAAAGGCAGAAAGACCTGAGTTCAAATTCAGCCTCAGATACTAAACTAGCTGTGTGATCCTGGGCAAGTCACTTAACCCTGTTCCCCTCAGTTTCCTCATCTATAAAATGAACTGGAAAAGCAAATGGCAAAGCACTCCAGTACCTTTGCCAAGAAAACCCCAAATGGGGTCATGAAGAGTCAGACATGACTGAAAACAACCAAATGCCAACAACAGATTGGGTTGCCATGGAGACAGGGCTGGAATTGGAATAAAGAAGAGCTGGAGTTCTGAGTCCTCTCTTGCAGGCTTACTCTCAATGGTATAAGTCACTTAAGCCCAGTCTGTCTCACTTTTCTTATCTGTAAAATAAAGATAATTGTATTTGCCACATATGGTAGTTGTAAGACTGAAATGAAATAATATATAGACAGCACACTGAAACTCTTAAAATGCTTTGCAAATGTCATTTATTATTATTATTACCATCATTGTTTTTTCTCCATGATGAATTCAGCAAGGCAGAATTCACTCTTCATGTAATTGGATATCTATTTTAGCCTCTGCCAGTTGCTTAGTCCATTAATCTTTTCCTCAGACAGAGCTATGAATAAGAAACAAAATTATCTGACTACATTTTCTTTGTCAGTGTACCCTACATGCTCTCAGGTATTTGTATTACCGAGGACTGAGATGTCCCGAAGGCAGGAAGGGGGAAGAAATAGGAAATCTGAATTATCAGCTAGCAAGATGGTCATCCCCAAAGAGTTGACTCTACCTTGAAAGAATTTCTCATTCATAAAGAAGAGATTACCCTTCAGGGAATAGCTTAGCTAGTAAAATAAATAATATGGTTCATAATAAATATTAGCAAAATATCATTGGCTCAGTAGATAGAGCTCTGGGTCTGGAGTTCAAATGTAGCCTCAGGCACTTATTAACTGTGTGACCCTGGGCAAGTCACTTTACCTCTGTTTGCCTTAATCCACTGGAAAAGGAAATGATACACCACTTTAGTATTTGACCAAGACAAGGAATCATACACAACTGAACAATGATATTTTAGGGAATACCAATGAATAAAGTAGTTTATATTCTGTAAAAGATTTCTGGCACTGCTGGGTCTCTATCCCACAGACATCCAAAAAAGGGTGGAAGGGCCTATTTGTACAAAAATATTTATAGCAACTTTTTTTTGTAGTGGTTAAGAATTGGAAATTGAATGGATGCCCATTTGAGGAGTGACTGAACAAGTAGTGGTATATGATCGTGATGGAATATTATTGAGCTATAAGAAATGATAAACAGGGGGCGGCTAGGTGTCGCAGTGAGTAAGAGCGCTGGCCTCGGAGTTGGGATGACCCAAGATCGAATCCGGCCTCAGAAAATGAGCACCCACACATAAATAATGACTAGCCGTGTAACCTTGAGCAAGTTACTTAACCCCAATTGCTCTAAAAACAAAACAAAACAAAAAAAAAAACAAAGAAATGATAAACAGGATGCTTTCAGGAAAACCTGGAAAGACTTACATGGACTGATGCAAGGTGAAGTGAACAGAACCAGGATAACAGCAATATTGTTTGATGAAGATCTGGGAATGACTTAGGTATTCTCAGAAATGCAGTGATCCCAGACAATCCCAAAGGACTAATGATGAAGCATATTATCTGCCTCCAGAGAAAAAACTGATATTGTTTGACTGATGCATGTTTTTTTTCTTTTGTTAGAGTTTTCTTGTACAAAATGACCAATATGGAAGTGTTTTCATCTTTTATGCACATGTATAACTTATATATGATTGCTTACCATTTCAAAGAGAGGGAAAGGCTAGAATTTGGAAATTAAAACTATAAACAAAAATATTTTTAAAATTGTGGCAAATGAAGGAAGTTAGTTTAATTTTTCTGTCCATTAATAGGTATTTACTGAAAGCCTAGTGTATTCCCAGTACACTACTAAAAATTCTAGGTTATGAAAAAGGAAGTCTCTGCCCACCTAGAATTTATATTGCTAGTGGGTAAGGAAGAAAAATACATATGAACCCCTTAGAATACTGTATCAGACAGTCTAGCCTCAAGCTTTAAGTGAGGTCAATGACTTTCAATATGGAAATTTGGCAAATGAGTTATAAATGGTTTGCTTAGCATGAAGTCAAGTAGAAAATCGACTTTCATCTGTTTAGGGTGGTGCCAGTTCATCCCAGTTTACAGTTCCATGAAGACCACTTAGACTTCATTGGTCTCATTACTATAATATCAGTAAGACCCAAAAAAGATTATTGAGAAGCTTAGGGGGATTCACCATCTTCTTTCAAATGTGTATCCAATAGAGTAATACCCCAATATTATATTTTGACACTTGCAAAATTTATTTTTTTAAGCAATTGGGGTTAAGTAACTTGCTCAAGGTTACACGGCTAGTCATTATTTATATGTGGGTGCTCATTTTCTGAGGCCGGATTCGATCTCAGGTCATCCCAAATCTGAGACCAGCACTCTTACTCACTGCGCCACCTAGCCGCCCCCACTTGCAAAATTTCTAACCACCAAAAGAGTTGTTTGGAAATATCCTAAAAGCCTACAGTGAATCTCTCTTTGGGCAATTGCCAAAGGCAAATTATAGGTGAAGACTTCCGAAAGTAATACTAAATCTGGAGCCAGGAGAATCATTTTTTTAAGTACTTCAGAATAAGACTGATTCAGTAAGCTATAATAATGTACTGTTAAATCTAAGGGCATATCAATCAGTTAATCAAGTACTTATTAATTTTTAATTATTTTTCATTTATTTGTCTTTGTATTTACTAATTTTTTTTTGCTTATTTATTTATTCAGACACTGTGCTAGGACCTGAGGATACAAAGACAAAAGCAAAACTGTTCTTACTCTCTTAAGAAGGCTATATTTTATTGATGGGAAATAAAAAGAACACAGGAATAAACATACAAATATATTAAAAGTCAACGCAGAATAATTTGGGGTTTGGAGTGACCAAATAAACTCTTTTGACTGGATATCTTAATGTACTAGAAGGCATTTAATCTGATAATGACATTCCTTAGTATTTAAGCCAAGGCGAGATAGTCAGGAGATCTAGGCCAAAACCTTTCCAAAATTCCTTGTGTTACTTCTGTGTCCTACAATGGTGGGCCCTCAATAACCTGACCTGTTTTTCTTACCTTGTTCCCTACTACTTCCCTTCACACATGATGCTCCCGCCAAAATGAGCTACTTAACATGTGAGACATGTGCCTTGTAATCTTCTCTGATCCTGCCCCTGCTTCCCTCCTCCCCAGCTACCATCCCCAGGAATATTTCGTCCCTTTGAACTTCCAATCTGCTTTGAACCTTTTTTATTGCATTTTCATTCTACCTTACCATTGTCAAACTATTTGTGTATGTATAGAACAGGAAAAGCACTGACTCTCGAGTCAAAACAATGTGGATTCAAATGTCATCTCTGATAGTTACTACCTCTGTGACCTTGGAAGCAAGTTATATAACTTCTTTGGAAATAGTTGAGAACCAAATCAAAAGGAAATATTGGAATTATAATTCCTGAAAAAAGAACCCTACTTTTTTATTAACATTTGTTCTTGTATCATTTGAAGCCAAAAATGCAATCATGTGTATCTTTTTTTAAGTCAAAAATCCAATTTAGGACCTTAATTTCCTCACCTATAAAATGAGGTATTTGGATGAGATGACCTCTTAAGGCCCCTTATAGCTCTAAATCTCTGACCTAATGACCCTTTGATTTCCTAGAGTAGATTGGAAACTCCATGAAGCCAGTAGGGATGGAATGTGATTCTTTTCTGCATTCCCCAAAGTCCTTGGTACAATACTTTATCCCAAACTGGTGCCCGATAAATATTTGTTAAGTAAACAGAAGAGTGCTCCTAGAAAAACTCATGAGTATCTTAGGAAGGCTGAGAATGCTAGTAAAATAATATAATGTTTTTCAGTTAATACTTTAGCATTATTGAAATACGTGTTAGACTTTATTGATTATTGTATCATTCTTCATGATATTTCATTTAACCTCTGGCAACTTACCAGTAAATTATATTAAGAAAAAGGATGGGCCTATTTTTCCCTTTTATTACTAGTCAAAACCCTGAAATATTTATTTACAGTCATTGTGAGAGAATATCTCAATCCAAAGGAAATGTTTGTTCTATAAATTCTTTTTAAAATATTCCTCAAGGGGCGGCTAGGCGGCGCACTGAGTAAGAGTGCCGGCCTCAGAGTTGGGATGACCCGAGATCAAATCCGGCCTCAGAAAATGAGCACCCACACATAATTAATGACTGGCCGTGTAACCTTGAGCAAGTTACTTAACCCCAATTGCTTAAAAAAATTTTTCCTCAAAAAATAACCCAGCAACCTCTATGGAAACAGTTGTTTTGTGTCATAAGAAGTCAATAATCTAAGCATATACAGCTTTTCTTAGGCAAAATCCAATTTGAAACCTTAATTATTTTTTAACCATTTGGCTCCCAATTCACCATACAAACAAACTGAATTTGGTATCATGATGAAAGGCTGGAATTGGGATTAGGCTGACTGAGCTGTGGAACTTAAGTGAGCTAATACATGTAGAAAAGTACCATCATAAACTTGAATTCACTTTCCAAATATCAGATACTATTACTGCTTTTTTATTTGGATGATAAATTTTATTTGATATAAGAAGATACCAGTATCGAAATACTTTTTTGCATAGAAGATATTTTCCTCATGGTTACAGTTATATGATTAAAATAGAATAAAAGGGGCAGAGCTACTAATTTATTTGGAAGATTTGCAATCCTCTGATTCAGAAGACTGACCATCCTGCTAACCACCAGTGTCACCATGGGCATCTTAGTTCTTCTCTCTGGGCCTGTTTGCTCATCAATAAAAAATAGAGTAGGAGAGTGCACCATGGTCAGAGAACCCAAGTTCTGATCCCAGAGAATCTGAAGTCTGTCTGGCTTTGAATAAGTCACTCAACCTCTTTGCACAAGGTTGCAGCTTTTGTAAGATGAGGTTGAATTGACTAGATAATTTTTAAGGTCTCTACCAAGTGGAAATATGTGATCCTGTGACAAGATGGCCTCTCAGATCCTTTCTGCTACATTCTCTGTCTCTGCCCCTCAATCTGTCTCCAGCTATCTGTCTTTGTCTCTGTCTCTCTCTGTCTCACTCTCTCTCCACATACACACGTATATATAAATAAATGTATATATGTATATGTATGTACATATATATAGTTTACACATATGTGTATATATATATGTGTATGAGCAGTAATTTGGAAAAATTGAACATCTTTCTTGGTAGCTACGAGTAAAGCCTTCAATACCCAAATAACATTCCCATATACTGCCTAAAATGTCAAGAATTAGACATTCATTTGCATTAGATGCTCTTTTAAAGTATGTATTTTCATAAATAAATCATTAATACCGAAAAATTATATTCATTTAATCAGTCTACTTTCCTCCAGAAGCCCTATCCAAGAAGCCATGATGTGAGTATTGGAATTTAATCAGTCTCTGTATTGAAGCATGGGTCACTACAAAGAACAGTAGTGCCATAGAGGACCAACTACATAAGACAGGAAGAAAATTGCCTAGTGTGCCTATCTGTTATAGTTAGATAGCTTGTTTGTTGTTGTTTGTCCTTTGTTCTCAAAGAGGACCAATGACATCAGGATGCCTTGACTTGCAAGTGAATTGGATTTAAGTGAGGCAGGGCTGTGCAAAGTCATCAGCCTCACTCTCTCCTTCACGGTCATCTGAGTCCAGGACCAAGACATAGGTCAGGATGACTGGAGATGACCCCAGATGTAGTGGGAGACCTTGGCCTTTTTAAGCTAAGGTTGATTCCTGATGTAGGTTTCCCATTGATTTGGGTTTTGTACTATGTGGTAATCATTTAAAGCATTGCATAGACTTTGAGTAGTAGGGCTTAGTCAGAAAGCCTGGGTTCTAGGTTCCTTATTTTAGGAACTTAAGTCTTGTTAGAACATTCTTTTTTCCCACTGAAAAAAAATATGTCATTTGGTCCACAGTAATAACATTTGACATGAGTTTGAGGTTCATGAATAAAAGGCACTTTTATAATAACTGCTGGTCCAGAACCATCAGGTAAGTAAACTGTCCCCTGGCTACATTTAAATGATGTGATAACTGGTTTAGGGTTTTGGTGCAGAACTGTACTTAACTTAATGGTACCCAGCTGACCTTTAAAGAGCTAACCATGTATAATTTATAGGTAAAGGGCAATGTACTCACTCCTACTTGATCTGGCTTGTCAAGTGCTTCTACCACTGTTACAAGAGCTGTATTTTTTAAGACTGACATTAATGGAAATACTGCCTTGATGTTAAAATTGCTTTTATAGTTAGAGATAGAAATGAAGAGGGAGAAATGAAAAATAAAAGTAGTACAAAAGCTGTCTGAAATAGTAAATCAAGGATTATATACGGCACACAGAAGGAAAGCTTTTGTCATCTCAAGAGCTAGGAGGCTCCTAACTATCAACAAGAAGAAATGAACAAGACAACTGGAGTTGGACAGATAAGAAATGCCATGTGCTCTAGAGGCTGGTGTTTGTCACAGATAAAATTTACAGTGGAGGCTTTTCTGTGGATTGTCCATAGCTCAAAGTAGAATAAAGAGGGAAAGATATTTTCAGTATTAGCCAAATGGTACAAAAAGTGAAGCACAAATTAAACTTTTATCAAAATCTTGGATCCAAAGCAAAACCCTATAAAGTAAAGATGTTTTGTAAATGTATAATTTATGTTTGGGCTTCTCACTATTATTCTTGCAGGAGCTTAAAGGTTTCTTTCCACCAAGAGATATTTAAATGTAGATAGTAAACATATTTAAGCATTCGGAATTGTTGGCTCATTCTCAAAAAAGAAAAAAAAACCTTCAAAGAACATTGGAACTAGAAGCCACCTTAGAGGTTATCTAGTCCAGCCCTCCCATTTTATAGATTAGAAAAGTGAGGCTAAGGAAGGGCAATCAGTTTGCTTGAGGAAAAACAATGAGTAAAGGTTCTTAGGTCAAACTTGAACTTAAGTTTCTGAATTCTAGTTCCACATTTTTTTTTTCTTCTCACTGTACCATGATGCTTCTCAGAGAGAGAAGTTAGGGAAATCACAAACAGTTGAGCGACCAAATATGCTCCCCTTTAAATAGATATTTGCAAGTCTCCTATAGACATGTATAATTTGTGGGTTCATGGCAAGGAAAGTGGCTTAAGGGTTTATAAATCTCTCTCTCTCTCTCTCTCTCTCTCTCTCTCTCTCTCTCTGTCTCTCTCTTTCTCTCTCTTTCTCTCTGGTTTTTCTTATTTACATGGTATAAACTTTTTAGACTATTAGTAGTCTACTTTGAGGTTGTCTGATTTCTAGGACCCTGGCCCTTGGGAACAGGTCAGGGAAGATGATAGTGGACAAAGATTATCAAGGGTGGGGAACCTGCGGCCTTCTAGGTCCTTGAATGTGACCTTTTGACTGAGTCTAAGTTTTACGGAAGAAATTCTTTTATTAAGGGGTTTTTTCTATGAAGTTTAGATTTAGTCCAAGGGCCACACTTGAGGACCTAGAAGGCCATCATATGTGACCTTGAGGCTGCAAGGTTTCTCACCCCTAGATTCAAGATTGGGAACATAAAGTATTTAAGCTTCTTGAGGGCAGGAATGGTTTCCTTTTGTCCTCCTGGCCCCATGCGTACCAAAGTGCCTGGCATATAATAAGTGCTTCATTAATTTTATTGAATTGAATAGGGTTCCACTTGATTCATAGAAAGTTATTGTGCTATAAATGGCTTCTAAAGATAGTTCCTAGGAAACTTATGTGTAATTACACCATGTGTGAGACCCTCAAAATTGCCATGGCACTGCTGGCAATCCTGGGGAAAAACAAATAACACAGGAAAATGACAAGTCACCCATGAATTAAAAATGTTTCCTATTATCAACAGTTTTTAAATCAGTGATGCTAAAAATGTTGTGGGGATTATGAAAATACATTTTGCATTAATATCTGGAGCAGTGGCATGAGAGCTTGATAATGGTTTACAATCTCTGTATTAAGTTGGTGAGCTATCTTTTTCATTTTTAATTTAGTGGTCTGACTTTGCCAAACAGGGAGGTGGCCAAGAGGTGCCAATTGATACTCAGTGGTATTTCTGTGCTCAGCACCTTCCCTGGTAACCTAGAAACCAATGATACAGCTGCTGGAGGTCCGCAAATAGCCTCCTAATCAGTTCTCTTTGATGTCACCTCTGCTTTTGTTATCTAGGGTTCGAAAAATACTTCCCTGCTTAATATCAGGAGAAATGGATTTAAGTCCTAACTAATGCATTTTGACTGTGTAACCCCAGGGAAATCATGTAACCTCTCTGTGCTCTGGGTGACTATGTAAAACTCAGCTGGAGAATGCCAACCTGCATTGGTGCAGGTCAATTTGAGTTCCCTATATCTGTCCCTCTCCCTGAAATGAATTTGCTATACTGTACTTCTAATATTTTATTTTTCCTCAATTAACTGTAAAAGCAATTTTTAACATTTTTTTAAAGTTTTGAATTCCAAATTCTATCCCGTCCTCACTCCCATCCCTCTTCCCTGAAATGGTAAGCAATCTGATATAGGTTATATATGTGCAGTCACATAAAACATTATTAAATATTCGTCATTTTGTGCAAGAAAATTCAGACAACAAAAGGAAGGAAGGAAAGAAGGAAGGAAGAAAGGAAGGAAGGAAAAAGTACTATGCTTAAGTCTGTATTCAGATATTAGTTCTTTCTCTGGAGGCAGATAACATTTTTCATCATGAGTCCTTTGGGACCGCCTTGGATCATTGCTGAGAATAAGTTATTCACAATGAATCACTATACAATATTGTTGTTACTGTGTACAATGGTCTTCTGGTTCTGTTTGTTTCATTTGCATCAGTTCATGTAAGTCTTTCCAAGTTTTTCTGAAATCATCCTACTAGTCATTTGTTATTTGCTACACCATTCTGATTTACAAAGGCTCTGTATCACCTCTAGGATCAAATCTAAAATCCTTCAATATTCAAAGTCCTTCAAAACCTGCTCATCTCACCCCAGACAAACACCTTTTTAGTCTTCTTATACCTCATAATCTTCTCTTGAGTGCAGTGACACTGGCATCCTTATTCTTCAGACAAGACACTCCATTTCCAACTCCCAACATTTTCACTGGCTGTGATTTCATGCCTAGAATGTTCTTCCTCCTCATCTCTACCTCCTGGCTTCCCTGGCTTCCTTCAAGTCCCACCTAAAATCCCACCTGCCCCTTGTTAATATAACAGATTCTCAAGATTGGGAGTGGGAAACATAGTGAAAGATTACCCAGGAGCGAAAGTTGGTTTCATTTATCTCCTTTGTAAGAGTCCACACTTTATATTTGTCCACTACTAGCTAACATTTGTGTCTACTTAGAAACATCCTGTGTCTGAAGCTCTGGGTTGGAAAATACAAAAACAAAACCATGGCTTTTGATCCGGAGAGCAAGGTATGGAATTTTAGCTCTGAGAGAGACCTTGGAAAGGATCCAGTACAGCCTCTTTATTTTGTAAATATGGAAATGTAGTGATCTCCAAAAGGCTGCACAGTGAGTTGGTAGCAGAGTTGGAAAAAGAACTCGGGTTCCCTGCCCTATGAATGGCCTTCCCTATGCACTCTTAACCTTTCCTGTTATTTATGAATACATTCAGGTCCTCTTCAGTAGGCCTCCTAATCAGATGTTGCATCTGACACCAAAATGGTGGAATTTATTAATTCCCTTGGCCTGGACTCCTGCTTTTGAATATGGATACAAAACCTTGCTAAAGGGCATTAAAATGCTCACTGTGATGAATGATCAGTTTCAGCCAATTAAATACAAACCTTCTGCCACCCTTATTACACTTTTTTTTTTTAAATAGCTCTTTGTTCATTTCATACAAACAAATGTATGAACTACAGCAATGACCCTCTTTTGGCATGCAAAATCCTGTCTCTCCAGTGTTGTAAACACTAAGTGTAGGTGTTAACTCTCCCAGAATAATGGACAGGAAATGATATAATCACTTTCAGTTAAACTCAAGATGAAAATCTTGAAGTTTAGTGGACAAAGAAAAAAAGAAAATGTTATTTTCCTTGATTGTCCAGCCTTGCATTAGTGGATAGAGAGTTTATTAGTATGAGGTCAAGAAGACCCAAGTACAAATTCTGACTCAGGAGGAGTCTATGACCATCGGGGAGTCTCAACTATTTTTGGCCACAGTCTCCTCATCTATAAAATGGGAATAATGTTTCTTATTTTACTGATCCCACAAGATAGATTGCTCTTAAACTCCAATGAGATAGTGTATAGAAGACATAATATAAATGGATATTATTCTTATCTAATGTCTCTTAATGGTATTATCTACTGTTCTGACTTCTTTATCCATTCTGTACTCAGATATGCTAAAAAAATAAATAAGTAAATAAATAAACATTGACCTCTGCCGTCAGTTACTTCGATTTTTGATGATTTTTTAAAATGCCCCTATTTTGACAGAAACTGTAGGAGGCTCTTAGAAATGTTTTTCCACATAACTTCACTGTCTAGATGCATTTTTTTTTAGGAAATTAAATCCCAGGAGGCTATTTTAAGTTTAGCCTTTCAACTTTGGACCAACATTTAGCATGAATCTTCTGTGTTTCAAGAACTTGAAAAGACTCATGACTGTTTTATTTCATCATTATTGATAATCCCTCCTTTGATACAAATGGCAGGCACCTCCTTACTCAATTAAGTATTTTCTTGAGTCTTTGTAGCGAAAATGAATTCATCATCTTGTGACTAGTTTTCCCTTGATGACTTTCTCCAAATTTAGTCAGGCTCGTTCTTAGATTACCTACATAAAAATCGATCTTTCCATATTCAAAGTTTTTGAAGCTTAATAAAACCAGCCAATCAACTGACATTTATTAAATGCTTACTGTATACCAACTACTAAGCTAGGTGCTGGAGATCAGTAACAGTTGTAATGATTATTTTAAGGTTTTCAAAGCAAATATTATTACAAATATTATCTCATTTCATCCTCACAATCCTGAGAGGTAGGTGCTATTATAATCCCTGTTCTATTAATAAGAAAAGTGAGACAGATTAAGTGACTTGCCCAAGGTCATACTGCTAGTAAGTATTTGAAGCGGGATTTGAACTTGGGAGGTCCAGCACTGCATCCATTGCACTACCTACCCACTCCTCAGGGAATTTGTGTTCTGTTAAGGGAAAAAGAAAAAGTAAGCTGGAGAACCACTTGTTGCCTGTGTGGTGATGTAATCAGTCAAAGCCTCTACTCCATTCTAACCTTCAAGAATCAGAGTGACTTCCAAAAAGGTAGGACCCAGTGGAAAAGGGTTTTAATCCACCATGAAATTTAAATGGCCTCACTCTAAACTAATTCATGCTCCCCATAATCCAGAGTGAGTGACAGGTTCCATTTCAATGATGAAGAAAACAGATCTCTGAGAATCTGTGTCTCCAGTCAGAAACAACAAGGGAATAGACATATCCTCAGTCACATGGAGAGTTGGCCTAGAATCATTAAGACAGAAGGAAATCAATACTTTTTGTGAGGGAAAAGGGATGAAAGAAAAATTTGTCTGAGTGAGTGCTTGTCTGGTATATCGAAGTAGGATTCTGTTCTTGTATGTGTGTTGAAATTGACAAAGGTACCTTCTGGTTCTGAAATTCAATAATTCTCTGATAGTGTGTGTGACTTTGAAAGGAATACACATTTTAAAACATGTGGAACTGTGTTTGGGGATTGTTGGCTCCAGGCTGGAAGCTGAGAAGCCTAGACTCAAATCTCAGATATACTTAGTCTTCCCATATATAAAGTGGGAATGATTAGCTCATAGACTCTATACTCCTATACTCTAACAATCTCTCATATCAACTCTGAGAAATCAGAGTGCATATAAACTTACTCCTTTTTTTAAATCTGGGGAAACTAAGTTTCATAAAGGTTACAGGCCTTAGCCATGGTCATATAGCCAATAAATAAAATGATGGTGATGGCAACAACTTGTATATAACATAAGGTACTCAGAATGCTTTCTGTACATTATCTCATTTGATTTTCACAGTGCTCCTGTGAGGTAGGTGCTATTACAATCCTTATAAAGAAAGTCCAAGAGAAAAGATTCTCACCACCAAAGTCCTCAGCACTGTTAAATGGTTGAGCAGCAGATATGAATATGATTTTATCGGTAGAAAGGACATTTTATTTATTTATTTAGGAGGAGGAAAGCAGGGCAATTGGGGTTAAGTGGTCTGAGGCCATATTTGAACTCAGGTCCTCCTGACTCCAGGGCTGGTGCTCTATTCACTGTGCTACCTAGCCACCCAAGAAAGGACATTTTAAAAGACAGGTTACAATCAGCTTTGCTGCTTTACCCTAAGGATCATGGAACCTTCTGCCTGACTTATAGTTGAAACTTCTTTTATATGTTGTCTTCCCCAAAGGAAATATGAGGTCCTTAATAGCAAGGGATGTCTAGGGTTTTTTTTTTTCTTATTTGTAACACTTAGCATAGTGCTTTCTACAGAGTTAAGTGCTTAATAAATTATTTTTCATCTATTTATAAATATTCTCAAATAAATAATAACAAATACTCATCCATTCATAGATGAGGAAACTGAAGGTAAGACTTTTAGTCATCTGCCCAGGATCCCACGATTTAAGGCAAGATTTGACCCCAGGTTTTTCTGATTCCAACTCCAATGGTGTCTCCACTATACCATAAGTATAAGTGCAGGAGTCCTACCTCTAAGGCCATAGCTATACTGTTTTAAATATATACGTTTCTGACTATTTTTTTAATATAATTTTACAGAAGTAATACAAATAGTAATCAATAAATAAAGTGAAATTAAGCATTTATTTCAAAAGAGTTTATTTTGGAAATATGAACAAAAATGTCTCCATGGGGCAAAAGCTGTAAGAACCAGGTGGTTGTTGTTTGTTTTTTATCAGGCAGAGTAATGGATAAAGCACTGGGGTTGGAGTTCAGGTATGGCTCCAGACACTTACTAGTTGTGTGATCTGGGCAAGTCACTTAAACTCTGTCTGCTTCAGTTTCCTCAACTGTGAAATGGGGAGGATAATAGCATCTACCTCTCAACATTATTATACATTAATAAATGTATTTTCCCTTCCTTTCTTTCCCTCCTCATATAGTAAGGAATATACTTATATCATAAGTCATTAAAGTGGTTTTTAAAAATGAAAATTCACCTTGAAAGAATGGGAAAAAAAACAGCCTGTTCTAATATATATTTACATAGCCATAAAGTAAAATGAGGGGAAAAAGTATTTTTTTCAGAAGACTGTTTAATAATAGGCCACATGTCCCTAAAAGTCAGAACTTTCACACTCTCTAGGGAGGGATCATAGAACTTAGAGATAAAAAAGACCTTAGAAATGTAGGATAAACCACCCTTTTTAAAAAGAAGGAAACTGAGAACCAAGGAGTTTAGGTGACTTGCTTGAGATCCCTTTGGTGAAATCACAAAGCCAGGATTTGAATCTGAACGGACAGTACAGATTTTCATTTAGTTTCCTTGTCAGATCACTCCTTTGTAGACTAGGGAGCATGGTGTATGGATATACTAGATTTTGCTCAATTTTTCTTCTTTCAGAAAATGCTTTAAAATGCATTTGCATTTAAAATGCATTCATTGATGCTTTTTGTTTTCATATTACAATTCATTGTCATCCTCAAAATTGAACTTTTCTGTGATAAAGAAAAAAAATGGGGCGGCTAGGTGGCGCAATGAGTAGAGCGCCAGCCCTGGAGTCAGAAGGACCTGGGTTCGGAACCAGCCTCAGACACTTAACACACACAAACAAAAAAAAAAAAACCTAGCCGTGTGACCTTGGGCAAGTTACTTAATCCCAATTGCCCTCCAAAAAAAGCAAAACAAACAAACACCTTCAAATATAGAAACCTCATCTGACAGTGAGTAAAAACATTCTGTCCCAACAGTCCCCCACCTCTCTGTCATAGAAAGGAAGTATTTTCTGGGATATTTATTGGTTGTTCCACCATTCAGAGTTCAATTTCTTTTTTCATGATCATTTACATTATTTCAGTTATATCATATATTGTTCTCCTGGTTCTGTTTACTTTGACCTATATAATTTTTTTTTAATTTTTCCATGTTTCTGGGAATTTTTCACATTTATAATTTCTTACTATACAGTAACATTAAATTGTATATCTATATATAATTTCTTACTACACAGTAACATTAAATTGTATATCTATATCTATATACATAGTAACATTAAATTGTATATCTATAGCTATATATATAGATATAAATTTTGTTTTGTTTTTGTCATTCCCTAATTAATGGACACCCACTTTGTTTCCAGTCCTTTGCTACCACCAAGAGTTTTGCCATGATTATTTGTGTATATATTAGATCTTTGCTTCTGTCTTTGTCTTTCTTGGGATATATAACAGGTTGCAGAATTGCTGGGTCAAAGTGTATGAACAGTTAAGTTCCTTTTCTTACATAATGTTAAACTGACATCTAGAATGATAGCTACTTCCCAGTTTCAACAGGGTATCAGTGACCCAGACTTCTTATGGTCCTTCCAACATTAACTATTTCCATCTCTTTTTCATCTTTGATGATATTCAAGGAATTTTTTATGCCCAGTGGCATATTAGACAATTACCTCTTATTAAATTTGATCCTAGAAAAGTTTGGAGGAGAGACTAAAGAAAATGTATACCTTAAGAATTAAGATACTGATGGGAATATAATGCTTGTGAGGAAAAAAAAAAGGCAAAAAAAAACCAAACCCCAAACCATTAAATCAGTCCTTCTATATTCGTTAATGGCATAAGGGAAGAAAATAAAATCTATTTTCTGTTCATGAATTTTGCCTGAAAATTGTTTTCCATAAACCATGCACAGCCTTTCTAGTTTGTCTTCTCCCTAATGGTTTGAGTCTGAGTGACCTCTCTCTCTCTCTCTGTCAAGGACAGCTGGAGGGAGTAAGGTGTTCCTTTAGAACTCACGGTTACTGATTCCAAACAGTGGCAGGAAACTACTTTCAGAGCTTAAATTAGCTTTCTTTAGTATCATATCCCCAAACCTGAGGCTACAGCATTGATTATCTTGAAGTGTTTTATTTGATTACAGTTTCATTGATTTTCTCACTAATGTGACTGGACCAGGGATTTTGCCAATTGCTCATTTGTCTTCAGATAGACTGCCTGGGAGTGGCAGCATCTCATAGACCATAGGTCCTGATATTAGAGCAGCCCTTACAGTCATCATCTGGACAAGCAACCCTATATATGAGGGGCCAGTCATCCCTACCAACTGCAAAGTAGGTCAAGTTTGTCTTGGGTGCTTCCCAACTCTTCCTAAAGGACTCACTAAGTTTTCAACACAATCCTTCCCTGTGGGAAAGGTGTCCACTAATCTCATGTTGCTCTTTTTTGACTGTCCAGATTTCTTCTTTGGTGTCCACCCAAGAAATATCTGATATCCCCAAATTATCCTCTTCTTATTCTCATCAAATATCCCCAAATTGTGTCAGATATATTAATTTCTAATGTTAGATGTTAGGATAAAAACAATCTGACTGCTTCTATTTCTCTTTCCCCTACTCACCGCCCCCACTCCCCGATCCCAGCTACCTACTATCATATCGGGTAGGTGCCTAATAAATGTTTGTTGAACAAGTCAGTTATTTTTTTCAGGTAATGTATATTTTAGTGTCAAGACTCTCCCACTCCTAGGAGAGGATTTGAGATTTAAAAGGATGGCATACTTACCTGCTCCTAATGTTTACTTGATGGAAGAGGTGAAAGCTTTGAGCTGGTCTTTAGGTGGTGGTAAGGAAGTGGAAAGTTTCTTCCACTCAGAAAACAGAATTCTCAGGCTAAGATAGAAAGAGGGTTTTGTCCTTTGAAAAAAGATGGTTCATCAAATTAGTAGAAAGTTACTTTTTCAAATAAGACTGCCTTCAGAGGGAATCTAGTTTATAGCCTACATTGCCTCAGGCCACTAAAAGGCTATAAACTAGATTCCCTCTGAAGGAGATCTTTTCAAACCATAACACGGTATGAACCCAGGGCTGACCCTTGATTCACTTGCCACATTGACTCTCAACAGTGAGGTTAGTTTTTAATTAAGTGTACAGCCTAGAATGTGTATAATGAGAACCTTCAGGTCCTAAAAATGTACATTCTTACTAATAGCCCATTAACCTTGTTATTTTCAATACATTAGATTTTATATTCATTTGCATTTATGTAATATGACTGCTGAATAAGGGCTTCAGAATGTGTTCAGAGTACAAATGTGATTTTAATACTAAAGGGTAAAGCTAATATTTACCCTTTGAAATAACCTTAGCATATGCACTAGATGGGAATATTGTTCTAAAAGATACAGGAGAAATTCCTTAATTTAATTAGAGCACTTTGAGATTTGACAAGACTGGAATCAGAAATGCTCTGTTAAAAAAAAAAAAAGTGGTGCCTCTCAACCCTGAAGTTCAAAATCTAAATCTGATGCAGAACAAAACACATATTGTCAGACACAATGTAGTGATTTGTTTTGCTTGACAATATATATTTGTTATAAGGGATTTGTTTTCCTTTTTTCCATTGGGGGATTAGGAGGGTGAGAGAATAGGGGAAGGGCTACAAAAAAAAGAGGAGAAAAAAATAAAAGGGAAGGGGGAAAAAGGGAAGGAAAAGGGAAAAGATAAAAGAAAGACATGGTCATTAAGGTATTTTTAAATGGAATGCAAAGAACAGAAGAAAGGCCAGTAAGAAGGCTAGAAAAGCAGAAAAATTTTTAAACATCATTATAGACTTAAAAAGAAAGGCAAGCTATATACAATAAAGAACTGCAGTTCCACATAAGATCATTTCCCCTCCTGTTTTACTGTGTATATGCAAATGCCCATTCTATTTAGTCTTTAAGCTTAGAGTTAAAATAAAACTTAAATAAAAAAACAAAACAAAACAAAACTAGAGTCTCAGTAACCTTTGAGAACTGTCAGGGCTGTTTTGCTCAATGCTTTGAACTGTCCTGGGGCACAAATACAATTATAGTGTCTCATACCTGAGTTTAAGTCCATATAAATATTGATCTTCCCCCTCATGGAGCTCAGTAATTTTAGGTAGTGACTGCAAAGAAACAGTCCAAATTTTTCTTTCCATTTGAATGAATACTCTGAAATGGACACTCGGACAGAATCACTAGGCCAAGACCATCAGTAATCGAATTCAGGAAGCGTTTATTAGCTGGCCAGCGGCAGTCCTAGGGACAAAGTCCTAGGAGCTGCCCTGAACCCCAGTAGACACACAGTTTAAATAGTCCAAAAGCTACCATCGTATCAGGGGCAGGTTGGTCCGGCAGGATATGGGGCGGGGGCACTCTTAGATAATGCAGGTTGTTCAATGACCAGAAGGGAGGATTCTTGGGTTTGGTCGGATGAGATAAGAGTGGGCTGGGGCACACTGAGTTAAAGATGTTTGATAACCTAGAGGAATGGAGGATTCTTGGGTTTGCAAGAATTCAGGATACAAAGATGGGCCCCTCGTAAGCCAGTGAAATGTCAAGGCATACTATTTCACTCTATTATGCTTGATTTCATATAAAAAGTAACAGTTGTTCAGTTATTTCAGTCATGTCTGACCCCCCCTCCCCATTTGGGTCTTTCTTGGCAAAGATACTGGAATGGTTTGCCATTTCCTTTTCCAGCTCATAATACAGATGAGGAAACTGAGGCAAAAAGATGATTATACCTAAAAGGCAAAGAAAAGGGGATTTTTAAATGATGCTGTGGTGCAACGGTAGTAACATTGCATTTTGAAGCTACAGGACCTGGTTCAGATCCCAGTTGAGTGAAGTTTAGAAAAGTTGCCTACCTGCTCTGTGGCTGTTTCTTCATCTGTCAGATGGATGCCCTAAATGACTTCTCAGGTTCCTTTCAGTTCTCAGCTCACATTCTGGGGTTTAGTTAGAGGTGATGACAGGTTTGCAGTGAGGCAATTAGGCTGACTTTACCAATGCTTTTTAAAAAATGACTTGCCATGATTAGGGGTATAGCCTGGCACTGTGGAACAGAGTTTTTCTTTGTATTAAACTAACTGGCCTATATAAGGATTGAACATCTAGACAGGAATTTTGCTTCAACTCATAGAGCCTCCTGGGTCAAACTGCTTAAGAGAAAACGGGAAAGTAGCAATACTGAGATCTTTGTGTCAGGTACAGAGAGTGAAAGATACATGATATAAAACTGTGTGAAATGTTGCAAAATGGATCTAACATGGAAATTTTAAGTAGGCACTTCCTTCCGGCCTATAGGCTCAGCCCGAAAACTAGCTCTTCTACAGCTAATGTGAATTGTGGCAAACTGTTTCAAGGTTCTTTGTCTCTTGTTCTTCAATAGCCAAATTAGAATCATAAATGGCCACTGCTAGAGCTGATAAAGAGGTCATCTAGTCTACCCCTTCATGTTAAAGATGAAGAAAACTAAACCTCACAGAAGAGAAGTCCACTTGACCAAGGGCAGACAGTTATAGAGAGAATACAACCCCAGACTTCGGACTTCAAGGCCCATGATCCTTCTCCTCCATGGCAGGGTCATTGATGGAGAAGAGAAAAGATATATTAAAGATCAGCTATGCCAATTCCCTCCTTTCACATGTGAAGAAACGGAGGTTCCTAGATATTAAGTCCTTAATTGCCCCAACTTACACAGGCAGTAAATGGGAGTCACGCATTGGCCTGAGTTCTTCGGATACTCAGTCGAGAAGAGTTCTCACTATACCCTAATGCGTCCCTAGCCATGTGCCTATCTACTTTCAGATAGAGATCATAAGAAATGATAAGCAAACACACATTAGTATTTTAAAAAGAAAGGCCCTGTAGGACAAATCAACAATATCTGACTAACCTGACCAAAAAAAAAAAAAGCTGATGACACATGATGAAGGGATTGTACACACCATTCCTATCTCTCATACGTAAAATTAACATTTAAGCTCTGTCTACATGGTTTAACAACTTTTTTCCTCCCTCCCTAAAAAAGGAGGGGATTCATTTTAAACCCTGAATCACTTGCTTGGCCAATCCACTAGATTATTATAGATTAGTGATTGACTAGTTTCTCATGAAGAGAGCCCCCCAAAATGGCACTGAAAATCAACTTACTATATACATGTGTGAAGTTATTTTGGAGGCAACTGGGAAAGATTTTAGTGAACAAATACCTCCCTTTCCTGATAACTATGACTTGAAAATTGTCTAACGGTGTAATCAGATGTCTCAAAATGCAAATACCTCAAGTGGACAGATTCACACCTACATACAGATAACTGATGTCACATTCCTTCCTTCTTTCCCTCCCTTCTCTCCTTCCTTCCTTCCTTCCTTCCTTCCTCTCTTTCTTCCTTCCTTTCTTCTTTCCTTCTTTCTTTCCCCCTCCCTCCTTTCCTTCCCCTCTACTTTCTTAAAAATTTTTCCCTTCCTTCATGCAAGGCACCAAAAGTCTCTTCCCTTAAAGAGCTTACATTCTGTTGAAGGAAAACAGCCATACCACATGCACAGATGAACACTTACAAAATACTTACAAAGTAAATACAAAATCATTTCTGAGATGAGGTAGACCACTAGCAGCAGTGGGAACCAGCCTTACTGATGTAGGATGTGTCTCTTGAACTGAGCCCTTAAGGGAAACTCAGATTCTAAGAAGCAAAAGTAAGGAGGATTCCTTTGAAAAGAGGATTTAATAGAGGAGGGGTGGGGAAGAAGGAGGATGCTTTAACCCTTGGTTTCTAAAAAATTAGAGGGAAATACCAAAGAGAGAGAAACCAGAAACAGAAAAGGGAGGGTTTAGACTTCCAAAGACCAGGAGCACCCACTTTGCATTTTGCCTAGGAGCTATGGAAGGGGTAGAATTTCACTTACAAAGGAAAATTTGACTTCAGTGAAATATTTCAGTCTTACACCAGATTAGCTTAAATGCTGTCTCCTGAGGAAAATCAAAAGCTCTAGAATTACTTGTCTAGCTCACAAACAGGAAAGCTTTTTGGCCTTGCCTTATGTTACTTATTGAGTGCTATTGCCCTTTTGCTCCTCAGTTATACTGCTAGATATATTCACTACTCACGAATTATTTATGGTTTTGGTTAATTAATGGGAAAAGCATATTAAAAATAGGACTTCTGGTTTTTATACAGGGTATTTACTCACAACAGCCACAGCTTTTAGGAAAACACAGTGGTTGCTAATTACAAACTAGATTTGGCTCATTTAATTTTGATAAGCAATTAAGGATATGGCAGAGTAGATTGAGGACTGCTTTGGGTTCAGGAAGGCTTGGATTCAAGCATGACTTTTGCAACATATTGTCTATATATGTGACCCTGGGCTTTCTTAGGTTTCTTAGCCTCCCAGTGCTCCAGGCAATGCACCAAAGACTATAAATTATAAAACATTCATTGATCAGGATAGATGGAGGAATTTTTTTTCTCACTGGAAGTTTCCTAACCCCATTCCCCTGCCAGAAAAAAAAATGATGACAAATCTGATAATGACTATTACTTATGTGCAACTATACATTTTAAAAATTACTAATATCTTTGTTTTTACATACCTTCTATTTACTAATATATCTCTATTCCTTTTCCCCCACCTCCCAGAGATATCCTTAAAAACAAAATAGAAAGGGGGTGGCAAGGTGGTGCAATGAATAGAGAACCAGTCCTGGAGTCAGGAGGACCTGAGTTCAAATCCGGCCTGAGACACTTAACACTTACTAGCCATATGACCTTGGGCAAGTCACTTAACCCCAATCGCCCTGTATCTCCCCCCTCCAAAATGCAAAATAAGAAAAAGAAAAAAAGAATTAGCAAAATTACTCAATATCAGTCAACTTCGATAGCATATGTAATATTCCGTGTGAATAGTCTCTCACTTCTATAAAGAAGGGAGTAAGGTATATTCTCCTAATTCTTCTTCAAGATCCAGTTTGGTCCTTAGAATTCAGTTCAGTCAAGTACAGTGTCATCCACAAACAAGTCCCTCAAACACCTCACCATCTACAGTTTCCTAAATGAGATCTACATTCATTCTAAAGAGTTTGGTCTGACTTTTGTCTAGAAAAGCTAAATAGATTAAGAATCCCTGTTGTTTAGGCTACCGTAAGAAGGTGAATAGACAAACCAAAGAATAGATCCATCAAGATCCTTATTTCAAATAGACACCTTGAATGGATTATGAGGAGGACCCAAAATTTAGTGGGTTGGATTACCATTGGGAAATTATACAGTGTCTTTAGTGACCCTAAACTTCTCCCTAACCTAAAGGCCTATCTTGTTATGCAACATTTTTTGTTGTGATGCTGTAGGGCCCTGTGTCATGGAATATCTCAGTCTCTGAAGAATTAAAACTGAGAGTTATTTAAAAGGCAGTGGACATGTTAGGTGTGAATAAGTTCTAATGCATTTCTAAATAAGAATTGTGCTAGAGAATCAGCATAAAACAACCCTATCAAGGAGCTGAATGGCTGAAAAAGGAGGCTTAGTTATATAAAGATGGAGCGTTAACTGATAGACGGCACTGCTTTCTCTACAATGTGCAGAGGACCAGAAGGAGGACCCCAGAATATTGGGTGTAGGATTTAGAGCAGCATATGGACATCTTGTGCCTGCATCATTGGTCCATTTACAATGATGAGGTCATAGATCCCTCCATGTATCCAAGTACTCTGTTTAATAAGGCAGGAAATACATTTTCCAAAGATTTTTAGCAATGAGAGTTTAAACAAAAGAAAAATAATTTAATTAACAAGAAAACTTGGGTCATTCAAATATTTTGTCTTCAGGCACTCCGGACAGGTAAAGTTGTACTGCACATATTAACTGACAGACAACTTTCTACAGGGAGGATTTTTATTGTGTTTTGCTTCCCTGCCATGGGTTCTGGGAGTGACTTTGCATCTCAGTGCTTCTCTTGCCCTTTTAATGAGGTGAAGTTGAGTGAGGGAAGCTGATGAATGAACAGAAAGTAAAAAGAAGCCCCTTAAAGCCGTTTGTTTGAGGCAGCACAGTTTGAATTTCAATATAAAACTCAGGGATGGTTTTATCTATAGTCCATAAAAACTAATTCAGATAATGTAAATAGACATTATGTTTTCGCCCAACTCTCCCTTAAGCCAGAAGAAGGTACTTAATTAGTAAATCACTTATTTTTTGGTATATATTAGACCTTATAACAGCTTCCAAAATTGTTGTAGTAGGGAGAATCTATGCCCATGACCCCATAGAAAGATAGAAATATTCAAAAGATATGATCTAGGCCAGAAATAGGCTTGTTAATTGTCAATTGGACATATATTTTCATCCTGGATCTTATTAGGCTTGGAGTAGTTTAGATAAAAATGTAACATTTAGAAGCCAAAAGAAAAAATTGACTCACCGCCAGAAACTATGGAACAGGCTCATATCACAGAAAATTCATTTTATTTACTGGCTTGAATCCTGACTTTACAACTTATTAGGAATGTGACATTGGGCGACTCCACCTCTATTATTTAGCCTCTGTAGGACTCAGTTTCCTTAACAGCCTTAAGAGAAAAAAGTCAGATGTCTGTGGGTTAACCCTAGTTGGTGTAACTTGGATGGAAATCCAGCAGAGGAGACTTGAGGAGCAGTTTAGGTAGGTAGCAGGAGAGCCATAAGAGAAAAGTGTCATGAAAACCCAGTGAGAAGGGGGTTTCGAGAGAAAAGAAGGTGATTGGCCATGTCAAAGGCTGCAGAGAGGCCAAGAAGTTGGCCTATACTGATGAATGGTAATGAACATTCTGGATCTCAGAGAAATAGAGATGGCACGTCCGAAAGACACTTTCAGAAATGGTCACTGTGCTGGTTAGTTTTGCTTAACTCTTTTCTTTCATTACTAAGATAGATTCATTAAGGGTGGGTGTGCAGTTAAAGGGAAATGACTGTGTGTTCTAAAAACAAAAGATAACAATACTTTTTTTTAAAAAATGCTTTAATTTCTATTATCGTATGACAGGGAAGATAAATTCATTACCACCACCCACTTCCTGCCCAACTCATATACACAATGGTAGGAGTCCCCAAGCCAGCCTAAATGAACTATTTAGTTGTTGGGGTCTTTAAAAAATTCTGAAATTCTATGATTCTGACTTGAGTATTATTTAGATTTTTGGATTGTTTATATTCTGATTCCTTCTGAGTACAGACAGTCCAGTTGACCCCGTTTTATACTACCCAGCTTCTGCTTATGTTCCAAATATTGCTTGCCATAGTTCAGTACCACAGAGCATCTGTGATGTTAGTGATGTGGGTATTCCATCCAATAAAGTTGGTCACAACTCATCCATGTCTTCTCATCCTGATGTCAGAGTAATGAAATTCCATGGAAGCCAATCCCATTCCTTCCTTATTCCAATCCTATCGTGGCCTAAAAAAAAATCATCCCCTGATGGTCAGCCTTCTAGTGACAGTGAATCTCACTAGTCAGTTATGCTGGACAGAATCAATTATGCTGGACTGCATACAGTCTCTCTCCCAAGCCCCTGCACAAATATGTTCAAAGCTGGGAGGACCTACCCAAATTTTTGTTTCATCAGCAAGAATAATGGTTCATGGGGGCAGCTAGGTGGCACAGTGAATAGAGCAACTGCCTTGGAGTGAGGAGGACCTGAATTCAAATCTATCCTCTGAGGCTTAACAGAAAAACTAGCCTTGTAACCTTGGACAAGTCATTTAACCCCAATTGCCCTACCTTCCCCCCTCCAAAAAAAAAAAAGAATGATGGTTCATTCGCAAGTCACAATGAAGCAACAGAGTAGAGATTATAACAGAATTTTCATAATACTCCTATATTTGGATACTAGTATATTTCAAAACACTCTAAAATACTTTATTAAAGTGAAAAAATATGGAAAAGGGCCACTGAACCATCTTTTAAGGTAGACAGATGAATATAGAAGGAGGCACAAACAGGACAATTTTATTATAACAGGTTTATTATATATTATAATATATTCTGTTACATATTATTACATAATATAGTAAAATATATCATATGTTTATAATTATGTAATGTGTTATTTATTACATCATATTTCTGGTATAATATATGTATATAATTTATCATATGCTTATTGTAAAAAGTACGGAGTTTGGAAGAAATTCATGGTCCCATATGTAATCCCATTTTAGTGTGTCTATCTTATGTAGAAAAAAATGCTCATAATTTTTTATGTTAAGTTCAGAATAAAGAACAAGCAATCAAAAACACACTATCTGTTCCAGGCTTCACAATGTCAACCAGGTAGATAGGTAGGTAGGATGTCAGTATTATATCCATTAGGCATATGAGGAGATTGAAACCTGGGGAAGTGGATACTTTGACCAAGGTCACACAGTGGAAATGGCAAAGGCCAGACTAGAACCTGTGTCTCTTGCCTTTCAGGCTGGTGCTTTCTCTGTTCATTCTATTCCCATCAGCCTCTTTCTTTCCCTTCAAATCCTGAAAGCAAGCTGGGAATGAGAGGCAGAGGACTGACAATTGAAGGAGTCATTTTTGAGGCACGATCAGAGTGTTTTAAAATGTGCCTGGCTAAAGCAGAAGGCGAAAATGTGTTACATTAACAGTGGGTTTCATTAAATCAGCCCATACTGGGCCAAGTTCCAGCTCATTAATCTTCAGTTTTTCATTTCTCTGCCCACCTGATGTGATATCCTTTGATAGAGTAAGCCTCAAGTGCCCTTGTGACTTGTGCCTCTGGGCTTTTTTTGAGCAGTTCATTTGCACTTCTTCCCCACACTTTCCCTTTGCTCAGCCCTAGGGGCTGCCTAGCTAATTATTGACCCAGTCAAGGCATCATAAAGAGGACAGAGACAACTAAAAATGGCACGTCCATAAGTCGGACATGTGAGGTATTTTTAACTTTTTTAGAAGGCACTTGTATGCTAGCAGCTTTCCCTCTAATAGAAGCACAGCAGGGTTGAGGGGCCATTTCTGTTGTGTGGACTTCTTTCTGGAGAAGGACCTAACTCCATCTGACCTGAGGGAATTTTTATTTTGTTTCCTTTTTCTGTGTTGACCCCTAAGGAAGGCAGTTTGTTCACTCATTCACTCATTTGACCGTCCATCCATCCATACATACATACATTCATGCATTTATCAGACATTTATGGAGTACTTGTTATGGACAGTACCCTGTGGTAAGCATGATGAAAAACACTCAGAAGTGTAAAACTCTCAGTCTCCAAAAACTTGAGTTAAGTCATGACAATAGTGCAAAACAGTGCATTGGTAGTCACATGAGTAGTATAGATAATAAGTGTTATAAACGTTTAGAGATGGGATATATTACTTCTCACTGGAGGAATCACAGAATGCTCCAGGAAAAAGGAAGGATTTAAGATGGCTGTGGAAAGTCTATTGAATACCCCTTCCCTAATCAGAAAATGGGGTGTGATGGGAAGGAGGGAGGAAGAAGGGAATATGAAAAGAAAGGAGTGAAAGCAAGTGAATGGAAAGAAATAGTTGGGAAAGTTCAAGGCCTGTGAACCATGAATGGACTACTATGAATCAGATGAAGGGTTGTGTGGTGAGAATAGGAGGAGATAAAGCTGAAAAGGTAAACAGAGGTCAGATTGTAGATGACCTTGAATTCCAGATTAGGCAGTTGGGACTTCACAAAAATGAAGCAGCCCTTCCTTCAAAGACCTTTGAACTTTGGAGAAGACAACATAAATACTATACACCCATGTGTGTGACTATACACACGTATATATGTATATTCATACGTGTGTATATAGTCTCTAAAGCCAGGCTTAGCTGAATTCTTTCTATTGCTATGTTCCTGTATTTGTGCATATGCAGTGTATGTGCAGTTTTTTTGTATTTATAGGAACTATTTTGGTTTTTGCCAATTAAGACTGTCCTAATGACATATTGCTGCTTTGATGATTTATAACAAAATTAAAAGGAAGTATGATAGGTTCCTTCATAGTCATTATTCCCAGAACTCTTTCTCCCACACACCCCACCCAAGTAACATCAAAAAAGTTCTCAATCCTCTTCTGTTTTCCCACATCTTCCTTTTCCTCAAACCAGAAAATACACAGGGGAAAAGTGAATTATCATTTTATTTTGGGAGTCTTAATCACAACTACTTATTGAAGTTAAAAAGTACTTAGTCCATTTTTGTAATGACCATAACAGAATTGGACATCTGAGCACCTTTGTGTCCTGTTCATATTCCCATACTTTCATTGCAGTGTAGAAACATTGAGACAATTTACTGATATGACGCCATAGGTCCTTGACCCTTGGAAGGACATCATTAAAATATGGCTGTGTTATTTTGGGTTGACTTCTCTTACTGAGTTTAAATCTAGTCTTAGACACTGACTAACTCTGTGACCCTGGGCAAGTCATTTAACCCTGTTTGCCTCTGTTCCCTCAGCTGTAAAATGAACTGCAGAAGGAAGTGGCAAACCACTCCAGTATCTTTGCCAAGAAAACTCCAAATTGGGTCATGAAGAATCAGACATAACTGAAAACAACTAAACAACTAAGTATTATTTAGATGGTTCCTTAATATCACCTTACAAAAGGGATCATAGAGAAACTTTCACTTAATCTGTACATTGTTTCCGCTAAGATTTACTGAATCTTGCATGTATTTATATAATAATGAAATGGATTTATTTCCTAAAGTTGTGAGTTATTTCCTTAGTTTAATTCATATTTCAAATACTAGAAGAGACCTAAGATTATTTATAGGAATCAGTGATGAATCCCTGTTTTTAAAAGCTAGAGTGACCCTTTATAATATGAACAGTAATTCAACAAATTCTAAATATGAGTGTGTGTGTGTGTGTGTGTGTGTGTGTGTGTGTGTGTGTGTGTAAAAGGTTGAACTAATAAAGGACATATGTATTGGTTTTTAAAGGAATGGGTATCCCATGAGAATCATGATAATCTCTTTGGGGGGATGTTCCTGTCCAGACTTGATTTGTTTTTGCCTAGAGAACTTATCTCACTTGACATCTAGGACACAGGGTTTTTTTAACCTGGGATCAGTAATCTTATTTTTAAAAATTTCTGTAACTATTTCCCTATTATTGGTTTCCTTTTCAATCCTATGTATTTTATTCATTTAAAAACATTATTTTGAGAAGAGATTTATACATTTCACGTGCTTGCCAAAGACGTACGTGACAAAAAAGTTAAGAACTCTTGGTCTAGGGGGTTATTTTATATTATTTTCTCTCCATATCAGTTCTCCTGGTCATGAAAGTCTGTGCTTGCTTTCTGGTCTGATATCATTTTGTCTCCCTTGCTTGTGGAATCAGTGTCTACTCCTCCCCCATATCCTCCCTCCCTCTCTTTATGCCTCAACCCAAGGGAAATAGAGATGCATTTCCCTTCTCTCTCTAGAGATGAAAACCTCTTCCTGAATCTCTACCCATAGCAGTCATTAATCACACCAGATAAGAATTTGACCTGGTTTCTTTCTTTCTTTTTTTTTTTTTTTTGTAATGTAAAGGAAGGCTGAAAAATTCCTAAAGAATAACAAAAAGGGTAAGCAATTGGAGGGTAGGGAAATCATTCATTAGGAAGCAGCTGCCTCAGCTGCATATAATAGGGAAAAGAATCAGCTTCTTCTGAATAAATCCCCTTAATAAAAGAATTTATTCTGTGAAGTTTGAATTCAGTCCAAGAGGCACACTTAAGGACCTAAAGGGCCACATGTAGCCTCAAGGCTATAAGTTGCCAGCCCCTGCGCCTAAACTCTACACTCTTCTCTAGCCAGGAAGGACCAAGGAATAAATTATCTACCAACTTTATAGAGATATAAACTTTGAGATAACTCTCCTCCCTTCTTTTTTTTTAAAAAATCATTTATTTATTTTTAGTTTTTAACATTCATTTCCACAAGACTTTGAGTTATATTTTTCCCCATCTTTCTCCTACCCCCACCCCAAAATAGCAAGTCTATTGAATACCTCGTCCCACAATCTGTTATCTCTTATATCCTTGTCTTCTCCCTTCTTTAACACAAAATGGGGAAAGAAGCAAAGCTCCCTCCTGATAAACTCTATCTTATAATAAGATAGGGGGGAGTGGAGAAGGAACAGGGAAAGCATTGCCTCCCTGCTTTCAAATCCCACAATCCTCAACAAGAGCTCAGTGGGTCATGGAAGAATGGAACAAGAGAGTTTGCACTCAGAGATGAGGCATGTCTTCCCCTCCAATTGGAAAGATGGATCATCTTCAGACTTTTCTTTCTCAGAAACCAACAAAACAATCTCAGAAAGTTCAAAGACTTATCCAACTAGAGAATTTTTTGATATTCTCTGAGTTCCCTGTCTCCACAACAATGCTTGCAATGCAGTTGCTACATGGGTATAAAAATATTTTTGCATTGTTAAAATTTTAAGAGAAAAGTAAGCTATAATGTGGTCCCTGGGAAACTGACCTAATAGTATAAATCCCTGAAAATATTTGCTAAAAGTAATATAGTCTACTATCTTATTTTATTTTGCTTTTTGGAGGGCATTTGGAGTTAAGTGACTTGCCCAAGGTCACACAGCTATTTTTTGTGTGTGTTAAGTGTCTGAGGCTGGATTTGAACTCAGGTTCTCCTGACTCCAGGGCCAGTGCTCTATATACTGTGCCACCTAGCTGCCCCTGTATTTAGTCTTTTATCAAAATCTTATCATAATAGGACTTTTCAGGTAGAAGGGTCTCTAGGCTTATCTAATCCAATGGAATCATTAATGTAATCATTTTACAGCTGAGGAAACTGAGGCCCAGAGAGCTGAAGATCTTGTTCCATCCTGCTTTGTCCTCACATTGTGTAGTAATAGAGAGGATAGGATAGGGAGGAAGGACTCACAATATAATTCTGTGAAAATTTATTGAAAACCTGTGTATAAACAATGATCTTCTGCTAGCTGACAAAGAAAGAGAGGTATCATCAAATGATCATGTTTCAGAACTGGAATGATTCTTGAAAGTCATCTTGTAATCCTGTAATCATTACATTTTAGAGATGGGTAAAATGAAGCTTGAAGAGAGGAAATGACATCCCCAGGGTTAGATAGAGATGAAATTTAATCCTGTTACTTTTTCTTCCCCCCCAAAAAAATTAATCTCCAAGAAGAATATTTGAGACCATATAGGATTTCAGTTTTCTTGTTTATTCCTGTCATCTGCTTGCACACATAATAAGAATTGGCAGGACTTGTATAGTGTTAAAGTGGCCCTGGCATTCAGCCCACAATGCCCATTGTCCCAGCACTTGATATCAAATACATGAAAATGAAGGAAGCAAAGGGTTTCCTATTATAAGAACATAGATTCATAACTTGCTTTGACCAATTCACAGGCATAAGATATAAACATTCTCTCATCTTCTTCTCTGGGCCTCCTTCTCCTATCAGGAAGGAGAAATTCCCAGGAGCCTGCAGGATTTTATGTAGGTGCCCATAATGGCACCTGGAAAGCACCAAATGCTTATAATTTATACATTGTTTATCATTTCTTTCTCCAGCTCATTTTACAGATGATGAAACTGAGGTAGATAGGATTAAGTGACTTGCCCAGGGTCACCCAGCTAATCAGTGTCTGAAGTCATATTTGAACTCAGAAAGATGAGTCTTCCTAATTCTAGGCCCAGCACACTATTCCCTGCACTACCTAGTTATCCATGAGTCTTTTACTGAAAACTACTAATTACTGATCTCTGAATTCCTTGGTATTTATCATTTTAAATGGCAATATTTTTTTTCTTCAGAAAAAACTAGACCTTTATAATTGATGCAGAACAACATAAACAGAACCTGGGGAACAATTCATGCATTGACAGCATTATAGAGCAAAGTACTTTGAAAGAATTTAGAGGCATGGCACTCTATCCACTGGGTGGCCTACTTGCCCCCATATACAGATTAGGTGAAGGTAATCTGACATTATCCCTGGAGGGCCTGGGGCTTCCTGAAACCAGTAGGATTTGAGCTGAGTCTTAGAAGAAGCTAGAAGCCAAGGTGAGGAAGAATGGCATTCCACACATGGAAGAAAGCCAGAAAAAAGGCACAGAGGCAAACGACTGACATTTTGTGCAGTCAGTATCCACAGTGATCTTTGATATTCTTTTTTCATATATCCAGTATTACCCTCTAATCCACCACTACCACCCTTCCAAATTAAAACCCTCTCTAGTAGCAAATAGGTATAGATAAGCAAAATACATGAAGATGTTGGCCATTTCTGAGCATCCATTCTGTAGCTCTAGACCACAGAAGAAAACCAAAAAGATTATGGAAGAGGGCATAAATAAAGCAGCTTTGTCACTCCTTTGATAAATTTAATATGTGTGTATATCAAATATTTATTATGGATTTGCTAAGCACCAGGTACCGTGGTAAGCTTTGGGTTCACAAGAAAAAAAAATACTCGCTGATCTTAAGGAGCTAATGGGGGAGACAACATAAAAAAATCAGACTATGGAATATAAATAGAGAACAAATAGAAAGTAGCCCTAGAGGGGTTTATGCTGCCATCCAGGAGAGGCTTGGGAGGACCTGGAAAAGCTTTGTGAAGGAGGTGACCTTGGGGAGGAGTCTTACAGCCATATACAGAGGCAGAAACTAAGAGGTGAAACATTCTAGATGAGTGGAACAGCCATGCAAAGGTGTCAAGATAAGAGATTGAAAGTTATGTGTGAGGGGCGGCTAGGTGGCGCAGTGAATAGAGCGCTGGCCCTGGAATCAGAAGGACCTGAGTTCGGAGCCGGCCTCTGACACTTAATCCACACAAACAAAAAAACCTAGCCGTGTGACCTTGGACAAGTTACTTAACCCCAATTGCCCTAAAGGGGCGGCTAGGTGGCGCAGTGAGTAAGAGCGCCGGCCTCGGAGTTGGAATGACCCGAGATCAGATCCGGCCTCAGAAAATGAGCACCCACGAATAAATAAAGACTAGCCGTGTAACCTTAAGCAAATTACTTAACCCCAATTTCTTTAAAAAAAAAAAAAGAAAGTTATGTGTGAGGAACTGCAAGGAAGCCCATATTTCTGTATTATAGAGTACCTGAAAGGGAGAAAAATATATAAAAAGATGAAAGAAATAGGAAGCAGTCTGGCCACAAAAAACTTTTAATACAAAACAAAGGTCTTTCTTTATATTTGATCCCAGAGGTAAAAGAGAGCCATGGGAGTTTATTGAGTTTGGGGGTTGTTGTCATGTGACCAAACCCACTTTTTAGGAAAATTACTTTGTCACCTAAGTAGAAGATGGTTTAGAAAGAGGAGAGGTGAAGGGAAAAAGACCAGTTAGAAGGCTATTTCAGTAAGTGAAGTGAGAGGTGATGAAGGCCTGACGACTGCGTGAGTGGAGACATAGAAACATGTGAAAGAGATGCCATGTTATTTTATGTCATATGCCATATATTATACCTACTAGACATGTACATAGCGATATAGAGGGATATATGTGCATTTGTGTATATGCTACTATAGTATGTACTACATTTGTGTACCTACTAGACACACACATACATATATGTGAATTTGTGTGTGTGTAAATATATATATACACACATATATACATATATATGCATATATATACATATATATATATAGGTACAGACATAATCCTATGTCACAAAAGCAAAACAACTCTTGTGTATGATCAAATCCCTCAATTATGACTTCAGTCATTTCTTCTACTTACTCAGTTAATAAAAATTTTCAATGAATTTATTAATTAATATAAGAGAGTTTTGTTATCAAATCAACAGGTCATTAAATGAGTGAGTAATTATTTGATGCTTATTATTTTCCTGGTACTGTAATATTGCCTAGTTGTTGGGTTATTTTTTAAGTAATTAATCCTTAAGCACTTTTAAGAATTTCTTTCTACATTTTCATTAGATTTTCCATTATAAAAATAAAAGCATCATTTTCTTCACCATTATCCTTTCTTCTGGTTCTAGTAAATGCTAGCAAATGCATTCCAAAGATTTTAGACATTAAATAGTAATCACTGATAGTAAATTCTGCAATGATTTCTTAGATCCCTACACAAGTTTCTTTCAAGATTTATATCTATAACTGGCCATCCCGAGAACTTTTCTACTTGAGGCTTTTTTTTTTGTGTGGGGGTGGGGGGAGGTAATCATAGAGAAGTGATTCAGGATTCTCCTTTTCTTAAAATTATTTTCATTAAATATTAATTATCCCATTACCACAGTGTTTTGTATAAAAAGTCAGTGCTTAATAAATGCTTGTCATGTGTTCATTCATATCTGAGAAGCTCAGACACTAATTGTGTGACCTTAAGTAACTCATGTCCATGCCCCATTTTTCTCAGATTTAAAATGGGCAGAATTACAATGTGAGGTCTCATATATTATATACAATATGCAATATATATATATATATATATAATAACACTTGTACCTCACACTTAATGGGGTTGTGAGTTAAGTGCTGTCTAAGTTTTAAAGAGTTTTATAAATGTGAATTATCAGGTGAGTACAGTTACAATTGTTATTGCTCTTATAATTCCAGATTAAGTACTTTTATTTTGTTGTTGTTGAGTCATTTCAGTCATATCCAAGTCTTTCTGGTCTAGTTTGGGATTTTCTTGGCAAAAATGCTGGAGTGATTTGCCATTTCCTCCTCCAGCTCATTTAACAGATGTGGAAACTGGGGCCAACAGGGTTAAATGACTTGCCCAGGGTCACACAGCTAGTCTGAGATCAGATTTAAACTCAGAAAGATGTCTCCCTGATTCCAAGCCCAGTGTTCTATCTACTGTGCCAGTTAAGTACTCCATGCCTTTAATTTAAATCCATTTAAATAAAAATGTCAGCCAGTTTCTCCTCTTATAAAGAATGAGCCAGCTTACATAAAATCCAGTGGACTACATTTTCACTCCATTACCTGCCTCCATCCCAGCTCACAAACAAAGATACCTTTCAGCTAGGACTTGTGATATCATATAGTAGAATAGCATTCAATCATAGCAGGCCCAGAGATCTGGAGGAGATATTGATAGCTGGGGGTGGAACAGAGAAAAAGCTTCCAGGTACACACACTCACCTAGTATTTACGGGTGTGGACGTGTTTGCTCCTTTATATCCCCTGGCAAAAGTTTTGCTAGATTGCTTTCAAAGTGATGGGTTGTTGCACTTTTTTTTTTTTTAAATGGAAGTGGCTGATAGCTTAAAGGTTGCTCCACCCAATCAGGGATGGAAAACCTCAATTCCCACCCTCAATCCCCCCCACCCCCACTAGAGTCTGGAAAAGTACATGGTTAAGACCTTCCATGACTGGAAGGGGACGTTAAGGAGCTCATATTTTTGGCTTCCACCATCAGTAATTTTGGGGCATCATTTTAGATCAAATGCTTTTGCAATTTTCTCCAACAGAAATACAGCATTATTCTCATTTAAATATATAATAGAGCTAAACACAACACACACACACACACAGAACCATGTACTCTGGCTAGGGTGAAGGAGGTTTCCTGATTATACCATTACAAATGCATCCAGCATGGCATAAAGTAATCTCTTAGAAGCCAGACTGTGTCAGTTTAGTGATCACAGGCCAACTCCCAGAAAATTAGTCACATCTTCTTTAAACGTGCTAGGCTGATATCCTGTCCACACAAAAGAATAAATATAAAATTGTGGCAGTAGGTTTATATAGGTTCAATCCAGAGCCAACCTTAACTCTGCAATTTCCATGATTTTTTTCCTCTCATCTATGGAAAATTACCATCCGCCAAGGCAGAGCGACAGTCTGTGAGCAAATGTCTTTTTCCTTTCCACAACTAAGGATTCTGGTGGTTTTTCAATCTGTAAAATTACCATTAAAGGTCAGAGATAAGTCTTGCATGCATGATAGGTTCCATTTGCTTTAAAATTATAATAACAGGTCTGGAGAGTCTGGGTCTAGAGCCAAATCAAAATTCATGTATGCATAGTTTTCAACCCCAACCCTTTCTGATTGGGTTTAGTTTCCTCTGCGGAGAAAGGAAGACTAAGGGTAAGAGAAAGGGGGGAAAAGTAAGTAGATGGGAAAGAGAAAGAGGAGGAGAGAAGAGGAAAAGAGGAGGGAAGGGAAGCAAAGGGGGAGAAAAGAGAGCTATAGGATAGAAGGCAGGCAGGAAAGTAGGAAGGCTGTTTTTTTTTTTTTTCTCATGTTTCAATAATGCTGTCTTTGACTTCTCTAAGCTACTATAATATTAGAAGGAAAGAGAGAAATTTCATTCTCTTGGTATATTCCTGCCACACAAGGACCAGACCTTGCAATAACTCTTTACATTTATGATCTGGTTAGATGAGATAAATGTTTCTGTGATCTTAACCGAAGAGGGTTTTCCCCTTCTCTCTATTGCTTTTTTCCCCCCATAGGAGACAATGAAAGAAATGAGAGAACATTTTTTTCCCCACATGGGTTTGAGTTTTTGACTTCTTTTGTTTCTACTTCTGACTAGATCACTAAATTGCAGCTAGGAATCATCTGATTGTGCCCTTGTTCCTACCCAAAGGTCCATGGTGTTAACTTAGCACTGTGGTTAATAGTGTCCCCATCTCCTTCCTGTTGGGGCCCCTCACTCTACCTTATTAACTGCTTTTGACTTCCTTTGGAATATGCCTGTTACATGACCATCTGTAGTGGATTTCAGCTTCTACTTGATTATAGGGACTTGTGGATTGGAAAAACTCATGTTCATTGAGGTGAAGTACTTTATGTCCAACTGAGAATTTTAGAGTCAACCTTGGAAATTTTGAGGATTGGAAAAGAACAATGAAAAAAGATAGAAAGGAATTGTCAATATGAATGGTTTCCACCAAAGCAGTCAGTTAACTTGATGAGATCCAAGAACCAAGGCCAAGAGTGATCAATCTTGATTTTACATCTATTCTTCCAGGATTCCCTATATCTTTCCATGTCTTTCAGATTGACAGCTTTTCCTACGCTGTCACTTTAGTAAAAGATTTCTCTGTATTAAAAGGTAACAATAGTCAGATTTTATAGGGCTTTACAAGATTTACAGAGCTTTCCATAGAATGTGTTATTTATCCTCTCCAAAACCCTGTGAAGTAGATAATATTGCTATCCCCATTTTGTAAAACAGTCTGAGACATTAAGTGACCTGCCCAGGGTCACAAAGTTACTAAGTGTTTGAGGATAGATTTGAACCAAAATATTCCTGACTCCCAGTACTCTATCCATTCTCCTTCCTATTTCATAGTCATTGGAGCTGGCCCTTCAGGATCACCTGATTCAACTCCTTTATTTTCACAGATGAGGAAGTAGAGGTTAAATATTTTGCCTGAGTGATTTTTGGCAATCGCCATAACTGGAATACATACCAATGCTCTTCCCATTTCCTCATCGCCTAGAAACTTATTAAACACCTGTCAAAGCCTGAAGTGTCCAGCAGCCCCAGAAAGGCAAAGAAGCTCTCCCAAGCTATGTCATGTTTTTGTTGCTCCCTAAGAGGAATCCCCCTGCATGGCAGCTGTGAGTGACTTTAAAGGTCCTCCTGTTTTGGAAGATCCATTTGGCTTAGGGCTTTTTGGTTTTTACCTTTGGATCAGATGCCACTAAAGACAGCCTAGGGGCATCTCTTGCTTAGTAACTAAAACCAACTCTTTCATTCATTCTTCAAGAAGATTTAGTGATTGTTTTCCTAATTAATTAGTCTCTTGGCTAGAAATTTGCATTGTTTGGTCAAATAGGCTGGTTAGAAACATTTCATAAGGTAGATCTGGTTTTGCTGTTAAGTCAAGTAACTTTTAGGGATAACCTCTTGTGTGCTTAAAACCGTGTTGGAAACGAAAGTGGTTGCTGTCCATCTAGGCCTACGAAAGTTTGCCAGTTTAACTTGAGATACCTCCCTCTTTCCTACCACTCATCCAATATCAGTTACTCCATTATGGACATTTTTCAAAGGCAGTTATTTGATGTAGAAGTGGAAAGAGTGCTGAACTTAGATCTGAGTTCAAATCTAGCCTCAGATACTTCCTAGCTATGTGGCTCCGGACCAGTCATATAACCTCCGTGTGTCTCAGTTTCCTCAACTGTGAAATGATGATAAACAGCACTAGCTTACAGAATCATTGTGAAGGTCAAATGAGATAATATCTGTAAAAGTGCTTTGCACAGGGTATGACATAGTAAGCTCTTTTAAGGTCCTTCCCTCCCTTCCCCTTCCTTCCCTTCCCTTCTCCTCCCCTCCCCTTCCCTAACCCATCCCTTCCCTTCCTACAGCACAAAGTTAGCTCAAATGTCAACCAAAATGTCTTCTAACATCTTTGACCTTTCTGCTTTCTTCGGGGTTAAGAAGAGACATTCCAGGCTCCCAAATGTTCAGATTAAATGTAACTTTGGTTTGAGGAATAATTGAATCAAATGTCATAACGCTGGAAAAGAGAATCTCTGAAGTTATAACAACTAGTTTATGAGCCAGTCTTTGCTCTCAGCTTTGAGAATGTCCAGCTGCAAAACCTCATGGGAAGTAACTGGAAAATCAAGCAAGCAAAAAATACTACTAATAATATTTTTATAGTATCCTGCATCCTGCTTCCTACAAACAATGTGCTACATGCCTTTTTTTTTCAAAGGGGATGATCTACTTTACCTCCCTAGTGTTCATAGACTCTATATGTTATAGTGAATTGTGACTTCTGAATTAAATTCTCCCAAGACTTAATCTATTCCTTGGTATTAAGATGTATTCAACTAAACAGATTTTGAAAGTGTTTTAAGTTAAGAAATACCTTTGAATTAAAAATACTGATTATTATAATGACATAGAATCAGCTTGGCACAAGAGATGGGGGCTTGGGTTTCTAGTCAGAATAAAAGGATCTCACATTGTGCCTGTGATACCTCCTAGCCACGTTAACCTGGGCAACTTACCCTCTGTGTGCTTCACATAGCTCCCCAAGATTTATCTAGGCCATGTGGTATGTTGGAAAGACCATGAGGCTCCTAAGAAGAGGACCTGAGTTGAGATTCTACCTTAGATATTTGCTATGAACCTGTTAACCTGCTCTAACACTGTGGCCCTCAGCTAAGGGTGATGGCATTCATTTGATGCTCAGCCAACAGCTTTTATTAAGTGTCTACTGTTTTGGAGACAACTCAGAAATAGTCAAAAGGATGCTCACAGCATGTTGGGAAAAACAAAACAAACAAAGCAAATAAACCTGAAGCTGGGATTGCTTCCTAGAGGAAAGTATCCTTTGTTTTAGCAGTCTTGTTTCTCAGCTTTGCCCATGTGCAGGGATATCAGCAGCTTAACTCAACTAAAACCAGCACATGCCTTGCAGCTGGTCAGACATCTGTTTGCCCTCAGTCCAGTTGCCAGGACAAATTTGAGAGTCATCAATGACAATTAATTTTCTTAATTCCTCCTCCCTCCATATGTTATGTGTGTGTGTGTGTATGTGTGTATAACATACACTAATTCCATGACAGAGATCATCACATGGAGCTGTCTGTGATGTAAGTGGAATAAAATGGCAAGATGTCTCCCTTGCTGCCAACCCAGCAGACCACAATGTGTTAACGTACCTCCTCCTTCTTGTCTGTCTAATATCAGAACTAAAAATGGATATATATGTAAATCAGGAGTAAGAACAAAGCATTATTCCAGGCATCCTGGAATTTTCCTGCTATGTCCTATATCTGAGTTGTTAACCCTATATTTTTACTCTTCCTCACCAAGACACCACTATTCATACCATCAAGAATATCATCAGCGACTTCTTAAGGAATGAAGATAATTTAAAGAGAAACATTGTTGAAAAATTAGCTGAGCTGGTCCCTTCAAAGATTCGTTTTTTAAAAATTAATAATTCTCTAAGTTATAAAAGTAAATAAAATGAGTGTCATTCTCTGCATTTCATAAACTTGATTTTCATCTGATTCCAAATATTTTCCCCTTCTCATTCAGTAGATAGACTCTTGAAAATATTACAATGTATAACTTGAATGAATTTTCTATCCTTATATAACTATGTAATAACAGTAGTTCATATGTAATGCTTTGTGGTTGGAAAGTAGTTTTCCTCTCAACACTGTGATTTAAAGGAACTGAAATACCATCATTCAATAATCGCTAACATTTATATAGCATTTTGAAATTTGCAAAAACTTTACATAAAGTATATTATTTGATCCCCACATCAACCTTGTGAAGTGAATAATAAAGGGACTACTTTCTCATTTTATAGAGAGAAAACTGAGTCTCAGAGGTGTAAAATCCTTTATTCTGATACAAAGTTATTCCTGACTAAAGTTAATGCAATAATACAGTATGTATGGGAATTTCATTATTACAGTGGAATAATACATAGCAGAAGGTTCTGCAAGCAAAAGGAGTAATGACTTTGATTCCTTAAACTCTGGATTTACAACAGAAAGCAGAGAAATCTCTCCCTGGCAGTGGACAGTATTTTTCATAATAAGTCCTTTGGAACTGGATCATTGTAAATCAGAGTAACAAAATCTTTTTGATTACATTGCTTTGACTGTGTAGGATGTTCTCTTAGTTCTGCTCACTTCACTTTGTATCAGTTTATGTGCCTTCCCAGATTTTTCTAAAACCATTCCTTTTGTCATTTCTTACAGCAGAATAGTATTCCGTCATATTTATGTATCACGACTTGTTCAGCCATTCCCCAATTGATCGGCATCCTCTTAGTTTCGTATTCTTTGCTCCCACAAAAAGAGCTGCTATAAATATTTTTTACATAAATAAGTCCTTTTCCTTAAAAAAATGGCACTCCAAGTGAAATTACATTCAAAGATACTATAGTCAGTATTCTATTACTTAGGTCTGAAAGTTAAGATAATACTAGTCTATATTTTTACATTGTGATTGTATGGTTTGTCCTTCATTCTCAAAGAGGATCATTGCATTAGGAAGTTGATGACATGACTACAGTTGAATAAGATTTGAGTGAGCGAGGCCTGTGCAGTCACCAGCCTCCCTTTCTCCTCCAGAGTAATCTGGGTCCAATGGCCAAATATAGATAATACAATTGGGGATGACCCATAATGCCATGGGAGACCTTGGCCTTTTAAAACTGAGGTCTTTCTGAGTTCTCAGAGAAGGGAATGTTCTACTTCAAAGACAAAAGCAGCCACTCCCTGATGATTGTTGTAGTAAAAAGGGTGGCTATTCCCATAGCTAATTGTTTTACTACTCAAGAGCCCTTCCAACTAGCTGGTAGATTACAAGTATTTATTAAATGTACAAGTATTTACAAATATAAGCAAAAAGAAAGATGAACTTTGCCCACAATGAGCTTACATTCTGACAAGAGAAGTCAAAACATAACAGTGAGCTAAAAGGTGGAAGTGTTAAGGAGGGACAGTATCAAAATATGAGAATAAAGAGCGGAGTTGTAAGGGAAATGAAGTTTGGTGGCCTGGGCCCTTCCCCAATATGTAGGCCCTGGAGAAGATTGTTGTTGTTCATCCTTCCTTCTGGAAGAGGACCATGAAATCAGGAAGGTGATGCCAGGACATATAAGTGGATTGAATTTAAGTGAAGGAGGGCTGTGCAAAGTCACCAGCATCACTTTCTCCCCTGGAGCCGTGTAGGCCCTGGGAAAAAAACTCAGCAAAGGAAGGAAGGGATGGTTGGATTAGAAGGGTTTTGGCACCAAGGGCCCAGAGTGAGAAAGCAGCTGGGTACTGGTAACAAAATCCACAGATTCAGAATTCCCCTGTCAACCATTCCCTTAAAGTGATTATCTTAAATAAGAGAAAATTTAATATAATAACTGAAAAGAAAAACCACAGCAAGTATCACTCATCACTGCTTTTAGAAAAGGCCAGATGACTCTGGAATGGGGAGAGAAGGGAGAAAGGTTACTGTTTTCATGTTCCTGAATGCAAATTTCAGCCTCTCTAAGATAAAAAATTCAGAGGTATATAAAGTCTATTTCAAGGCTTCATAGGTCAGACTGCTCACATTTACAAGATCACCAGCAAAGTTAAACTACAAATACAATAATAACAACCTAGGAAAAGTTCAACTACAGTAGTGCCCTATCTATTCACAGTGATAGGTAGCTTCTCAATTTCAATGTCATGTTCTTCATTTACCAATCAAGAATTTGAGGCTCACAAAGATTAAATTCCTTCCTTTCCTTTGCCTATGCAGGCAGAAGTTGTTTGAAGTAAGTCTGGAACACAGGCATTTGGATTCCAGAACCACTGCCGTTTATCATACCAGTTCTCTGAAAATTAGGCACCCATTGAATGACCAAAAAGCTCTTCCAGTTCTGTTTTGTTATATGTATTTATGTATATATGTGTATGTATATTTATATGTATATGTGTGTATATATTATATATGTATATCATATTATAGGTATAAAATATATTACACGCACACACACACGCACACACACACACACACACACACACACACACACACACACACACACACACACACACTAAAGAATACCTTTACCCTTAGAAATCCTTTTCTGATCCCCTCACTATAAAAGGCATGGTTATTCATTGTTGTACTACTAAAACTGTAGTGAGAGCCCCCCCCCCCCCAAATCAGTGTTTTATCCTTGTCCCATCCTCCTACCACCCGTTACTGAATATCCTAAGATAAGAAAAGACATTTCCCCCTCCACTTCCAATTTTACTGAACTTGACAATACCCTAAGTGTTTAGGGCCTAGTACTCTTAGGACCTAGACATTATATGAAAAAGAAAGAAGATAAGAAAAATTGAGATTTAATGGGCATCATGAAGCACATGCATTTTAAGGGAAATTATCAGCTCAATAATTGAGACACACAAAGAAAACTAGAAGAAACTACTAGTTCATTGCAAATACACAAGTTAATTTTTTTCCAATGAGCTAAAAATAAAAAACAATCATGAAAATATAAATATCATTTATTCCTCAAAAATTTAAGTGTTACAAAAACAAATGATATCAAAAATTTATTTCAAAATCAGAGGATCACAATGGATTAGCAAAAATGATACCTGTTCTAGATTTATTGGGGCCTTTAGGACAGTAGTAGTAAGCACAAAAGAGGGGGGATGAAAGGAACATAGATTTAGACTTGGAAGGGCCTATAGAGAACACCCAGTTCAGCCCAGTCATTTTACAGAGGAGAAACTCAAGATTCAGGGACATTAAACTACTTGCCTAAGGTCACACAGGTGGCACAGAAACAAACTGAATCCATTTCCTCAAACCTTGATCCTGTTTTCCAGAATAGTCACTTTCTATCCATATTTGCCCTTGGAGAAGTTGAACAAATGCTATCCTCCCCATGTCTGTCATCCAAAAGAAAAAGCCAAGTTCAAGAACTAGGGGAGACTATGGCCCAAATGCTGGAGTTCTTTTTGTTGACTAGAAGGGGACTGGGAGAGGGAAAGGAGAGTCCTTACATGCATGCATGCATCCAAAACCAAAGATCTTCACTGCCTGCTTCTAGGCATATGTCAAGCCTTATGTGTCTTTTTGCTGGGATCCACTGCTTTTCTTTAGTTCATTAGCCCAAGGATGAGGCGATAATTTGCTTTCTATATTCTTTACTTTGTAGGCTTAGGAGTTTATTTTATATTAATGGTGTGCAGGACCAGGAAGCTGCTTCCTCAGTCCTGCTCACATGATTCTTTGGAGATGACAATTTTGAATCAGACAGGACCTGCCCATCTCATAATACAAAGTCAGTCCCTTAGTCAGCCACGTAGAGACACTGGTTGCTGGAACTAAACCAAGAAGAGATGCTGTCCCCTCCCATTCAAATAGTTAATAAGCTTTCACTTGTTAACTGTGATATTGTTGAGGATGATGGAGACCTCATTATACTCGTCTATGAGGACCTCCTTTCATAAATACCCAAGAAAATTAGAAAAGATTAAAAGAGACAAGTTTAAAAAGATTTGATTATAAATAATTGGACTTAGTTGATGTTCTTTTTCTTTGTCTTGTTGAGTAAGAGTAAACTTAATTTGAAATCTCAGCAGTTTTCAAGTTATTTCACTTAACATGTGCAAATCTTGTTACAGGAGAACTGTGACCTATGTCAAAGTCAGTTCTTCTAGTAGCTCTACATTTATACTAGTTCAGCTTTGTTCTGATAGATGGAGAATGCTTGCCACCCAAGCTGGTAGTTTTCTTGTTGGCTCAACAGTACCAGGGGATCAATATATAATCTTATCAAACTTTCCTTTTACATTTACCAACACAACATAACCCATTTTTTTCTGCATTCCCAAAAATTGAAGGAAAGATTTGAAAACTGGAAGAACATAATAAAAGTATTACAGTTTCCTTCCTATTTTCCCACATTAACCTCATGATTGACAAAAGGTTGTTCTATGAACAAAGAATAGTTATGTTACAAAAAGTTCCCTGTTTGGCTTTTTTGGGGGTGGTATTTTTACTACTACTATTATATATATATATTTAACTTAGACACTTGTATATTTTTCATAAAAATGCTTTACTTGAATTATGGTCATATCAGTTAAAATGGTATTGTTTTTTTCATACTGAGAATGTATTTGATTCACAGATGAGATGGCTATATGGATACTTGAAATGTGGTTCCAAATATGTACTTAAAATATTTATTTCAGCAGTCTTATAGGTAGAAGCTTTTGGAGTGGGAGATGAAAAGGCATTTTTACATGCTGATTAATTACTCTGTACTTTAAAAAAAAGGTCTTTACCATATTTCAAACTTTCAAAACAAAATGACTAATGTCTTTTGAATTCTGTAAGAAATGTCTCTTAAATGTCATCGTTAATTAACATTTCTAAGTCTGAAGTGGTGAAGCAATAGTCTAACTTGTGGCTACAACACAGTAGGGATGTAAATGTGATGGTCAAATCACAATAGGATAATTGTCCTCTAGCTAATTGCATTTTCTTTTTAAGATGTTGAGCCTAGATTAACATGACATTTAAATCTCATTAAAAACTTTTGGTACTGAAGTGAACATGGGGGAAGATTAAACTTTATATACCTCTCCAAGTATTACTGTGCTTTGGACATGCCCAGCATCCCATCTTTCCTTATACTTTTCTTCCCTGGAATTCAGCCTGTGCTGCCTATTGCCAATGTGACACCTAGCCTCTCTGGACCTCAGTTTCCTCACTTGTAAAACGGGAGGATTTTGGTGTACATGGCTTTTGAGAATTGTTTTAGCTCCATATTCATAATTTTATGATCCCTTGAATACCTCCAATTCTTTCTGCCTTTGAGTCGTACCCTACTTTCCAGTCTGCTCTTATGGGCTTTCTGAAACCTTCCTTGCTCAGCATATATCCCACAGTGATCCCTCTGTCCTTTACCCTGCCATAACAGTTGCCTGCTTCATTTACCATTTCTGTATCAATGTTGTGTGTTATCAGTTAACTTTTCATAGGTATATATGTCATATCTTCCTAACCAGATTGTAAGTCTCTTTAAAGCAGAGATTAAATATTATGTCCTTTCTATTTCTGGTTTGCTTGTTTTTTTCTTTTTTTGATTCATTACAACTTGTCATTTTAAAGGTGTGGGGAGCTCCTGGAAAAAACAAATAAACAAAATACTTCCTAGATTGATAACTGGCTGAATCTGAACTTGATAGTCTTAGAAACTTCTCTTGAGAACCCAAGCTTGGAGGGGTGAGAGTGGAGGGGTAGGTAGTATATTCAGTTGGTTAAAAAATAATGGGTGTTCTTTCTTCCTTGCCAATGGATGGAAGGGAACTGGTTCCAAATATTAGGGACAGACAACATATATCAAATGAGGATTTTTGTAGGAGGGAGGACATAAAAGATGTCATCAGAAATCGGCATATATGACTGAGGGGGTGGCACAGTCACAGGGTAAGGAATAATGAATGATGAAGCTACCTGATAAATCGGTATTCATGTAATAGTTGAAGAATGCATTAAAGTTCCCCAGTTCCCTTTCCACTGTGTAGTGCTGTATTTTAGAGAGATATTGTTAAGACAAGACTCTTATAAAATGCAAAATGATCTCTTTAATTTTTTTATGTTATCCAAATTTTCATTGTAAAATTTTAAATAAATATTAATTTAAATAATTTAATTAAACTATTTAATCATTTAATTAATTAATTAAAATAATTTAAATAAATATTAATTTTTCCCTAAAGTCATAAATAGTCTCAAATATGTGGCTAGAACTGTCTTTTTTTATTTCCTAATAACTTGTAGTTGAGCAAGGAAGAAATTGTCATGCTGTGTTCCACCCTTAAAAGCTTCCTTTATTTTCTTTTCCATTTCTTCATATTATTCTGAGTTTTGTTAGCCTGATTTACAAAACAAGGGCCTTTGTTACACCTTCTTTTCTGACTGCACAGGGACCAGTGTGAAGACCATCCAGTTACTCTACATGACTGAGAGTTAGGGCTAGCTAGGTTTATCAGGCTGATCTTCTCCATTCATTCTCTTTGTGGTCCTGTTAAAAGAAGATAGCTCAGTTGTGCAGTTAAATATAACTCTTGCCTTTTCAAAACATTTGCTATTTATTTATTTTTAACATTCTTATCTTTTTTAAATTGAGTTCCAAGATCTCTCCTTCCCAGCACTTCCCAACCACTGAGAAGGCAAGCAAAATATCAATTATACTTGTGAAATTATATGACGTTTCCCTATTAGCTATATCATAAAAAAGCAAAAGAAATTAAAGATAATGAGAAAAGTATGTTTCAACTTTTACTCAAAGTTCAAACAGTTCTCTTTCTGAAGGTGGATAGCATTTTTTCATTATGAGTTTTTTGGAATTGTCTTATATCACTGTACTGATCAGAGTAGACAAGTATTTCACAGTTGATCATCATTACAACATTACTATTAGTGTATTCAATGATTTCCTGGTTCTTTTCACTTCACTTTGCATCAATTCATATAGGTCTTCCCATGTTCTTTCTGAACCTGCCCCCACCTTGTCATATTTTATAGCACAATAGTACATCGTCACAATCATATGCCACAAGTTGTTCATTCATTCCCCAATTGATGAGAACCCCTAAATTTCTAATTCTTTGCCACCACAGAAGAGCTGCTATAAATATTTTATGTATATATGTCTTTTTCTTTTTATCTCTTTGGGGCACAGATATAGTAGTGATATTGCTGAGTCGAAGGGTATACACTTCAGGCATAATTCCAAATTGTTCTGCAGTATGGTTGGACCATTTATAACTCAACCAGGAGTTTACTAATGTGCCGGTTTTCCCACATCCATCTCTTCCAGCATTTATCATTCCTAACAGGTGTGAAATGGTACCTCAGTGTTGTTTTAAATTTGAATTTCTCTAATTGGTAAAGGTTTAGAACATTTTTCATATGATATAGATAGCTTTGACTTCTTTTTTTGAAAATTGCCTATTCATAACCCTTGGCCATTTATCAGTTGGGCAATGAATCTTATTTTTATAAATTTGACTAAGTTCCCTATATATCTGAGAAGTGAGGGCTTTATCAGATAAATCTCATGTTAAAAAAATCAATATTACTTTATTGTCTGTGGTACCTTTTCGCAAAATTCAGTTTCCCCTGATTACCTCTTTTAATTAGTTCTATTTTTACTTTTGCTTTATCTTTTTACTTCAACTGAAGTATAATTGATTCTGTTCCATCCCTTTATTTGAACTCTATGTGTATCTTTCTGTTCCAAGTACACTCCTTGTAAACAGTGTATCATTGGATTCTGTTTTCTAATTTATTCTGCACTCCACTTCCATTTCATGGTGAACTCATCCCATTCACATTCACAGTTATGATTTCCAACTGTGTATTTCTCTTCATCCTAGTTTCTTCGGTTTATCCTTCTCTATTGCTCTTTTTATCCTGTCTCTCCTGAAAAGTCTGTTTTGCTTCTGACCACTGCCTCCATTAATCTGCCCGCCCTTTTGTCATCCCTCCCCCTCCAATATATCTCTTATCCCCTTACCCTGCTATATTCGTATTGGATAAAAATAGACTTCTATACCCAACTGAGTGTGTATGTATGGTCTTCCCTCTTTGACCCAAATCCAATAAGATTCAAGCATTACCTGCCTCTAGCACCCTCTGTTTTCCCCTTCACTATAAAAGCTCTTTCTTGCAAACCTGAGAAAAATTTCCCCTTTCTGCCTCTCCCTCTTTCTTTCAGTGCATCCCTCTTTCTTACTCTTTCATTTTTTTTTTGAGATCATCCCAACATAGTCAACTCATACATACAACTCTTTGTCCATATAAACTCCTTTTAAGTGGCCTAATAATGATAAAGTTCTTAGGAATTGCATGTATCATTTTCTCATACAGGAATGTAAACAGTTCAGTTTTATTGAGTCTCTTATGATTACTCTTTTATACTTCTCTTGAGTCTTCTGTTTGAATGTCAAATTTTCTATTCAGTTCTGGCCTTTTCATCAGGAATTCCTGAAAGTCATCTATCTCATTAAATATTCATTTTTCCCCCATAGAATTATTTTTCTGGGTAGGTAATTCCTGGTTCTAATCTGAGCTCCTATGCCTTCTAGAATATTATATTCCAAACCCTTTGCTTCTTCAATATGGAAGCTGCTAAATCTTTTGTGATCCTAACTGTGACTCCACAATATTTGAATTAGAATATTTTCTCCTTTTTGTGTCAACTCTTGAATTTGGCTACAGTATTCCTGGGAGATTTCATATGGGGATCTCTTTTAGGAGATAACTAGATTCTTTCAATTTCTCTTTTATTCTTTGGATCTCAGATATCAAGTCTATTTTTCTTAATAATTTCTTGAAATTTGATTTCTAGGACTTTTTTTTCTTATCATGGTAGTCCAATAATTCTTAAATTATTATCAGGTCAGTTTTTCTGATGAGATATTTCATATTTTCTTCTACTTTTTCATTCTTTTCACTTTTTTGTATGTTTCACAGAGTCATTAAGCTTCCACTTGATTCCAATTTTTAAGGAATTACTTTTTTCAGTGAGCTTTTGTGTTTCTTTTTTTCCATTTGGCCAATTCTGCTTTTAAAGGAGTTCTTTTCTTTGATATTTTTTGATGCCTCTTTTGCCAAGCTGTTAATTATCATAATTTTCTCACATCACTCTTATTTCTTTTCCCAATTTTTCCTCTAGCACTCTTTCTTTAACTTTTCTAGGAATTCTTGTTGGGCTTGGTCCAGTTAGCATTTTTTCCTTTGAGGCTTTGCTTATAACTGTTTTTACACTGTTGTCTTCTGAGTTTATGTCTTGGTCTTCCCTGCCACCAAAGTAGCTTTTTAATCGTTAAGTTCTTCTTTTTTTCTGTTTGCTTATTTTTTCAGTCTGTTTCTTGACTTTGAACTTTATGTTAAAGTTGGACTCCACTCACCAGTGGGTGTGGAGCTTCAGGTTTTTTCATGTTGCCATTTTCAGAGCTGGTTCCGGGGATCCACAAGTTTTTGATGCTTCCAAAGTGGTGTTATTTGAGGAGAGGTATAGTCAGTGCCTTTCTGTTCATTATTCTGGTCATTACCCAGGAATGGCCCCTGCTTCCCTACAGTTGCAAGCTCTAGCATTTCTCTTGGCCCTGGAACTGTGACCAGGTCCTTGCTCTGCAAGCCACAATAAAATGACTTTCTGCCTTGGAACCTTATCCAGAGTCACTGTACTCTTGTAACCAACCACAAGTACTCCTCTTCACCCTGAAACTGTAACTCACAGCTGTGTATTAGCATTAGAATTGCCAATCCTCCTCAGCTGCACCTAGTGTTAGTAAAAGGTTCCCTGTAATCTCTTTCTTAGTTGTCCAACCCCTTATAGTCTCTGGGCTGAGAGATCCAGAACCACTGCTACTGGTGTTGCCACTGATTCTGCAGATGCACTCTGGGTCAACCCCCATGCAGGTGTCAGAGACCTCTCCCATTGATTTCCTAAGTTGTGTTAGGCTGAAAAAAATGTCTCACTCTCTCTGACCTTTTGTTGACTTGCCACTCCAAAATTTGATGTGAGCAGCTGTTTTAAAGTTGCTTAGAGGAGAGTATTATGAAAGTTCAGCTAGGTTGCTGCTTATACTCCACTATCTTGGCTCCAGTTCTCAAAGATCAATGTTCTTAGAAATGTTCTCTCTGTAAATGGTTAGAGGTAAGTGATATTCATAAATTTGTCACCCTGGGATAGACTAGAGTGATGGTGAGCCTTGGTGGAAGTGAGTGACTCAAGAATCCTTGGAGGAGATGCTGCTACCCCTGGAGCAAATGTCTTTTTGTTTCCAGGGGTTCCATTGAATTTTAGGGGAAAAATTGATAAATTCATGGCTTTTTAAAAAAAGTATGTTGTATATCTGTCCACAAATACCCTGTCCATTTTTCCTTGTTCAGAATAGCTCCAGCATTTTTACATGGAACAGAAAAGTCATATTCCTTGCAATACTGGCAGCTTTTATTTTTTTTAAAGGAAAGCATTGAGCTATGTATGCATCATTTGAATTAAGTGTGCTGTGTACAAAACAAAAGACTCCTTTTGACCTTAAAAAACCTAAATCCTTTTTCCTTCCAATATAAACTCTAACATAAAGTCCATTGGGTATTATAGTCCAGTGGCAAAAGAGATACCTAAGAGTGCATTGCAGGGACTTGTCCTACCTTAGGAAAATTACCTTAACATTTCTGTCTTGAGTATTCTTTCTCTGAAAAGGAAATTAACCCAATATTTATCTCCCTGAGAGTGAATAAATTGTCTAACACCACTTTTATGGAGAAGCTACTATATTCAAGGAACAGAGCTAAACAGTGAATACAAATGCAAAAATATAAATGCCAAATATAAAGTAAATATGAAGTAATTTCAGGGTAGGAGATACCTACCCTGGGTGCTAACAGCTGAAAAGGTCTTGTGCAGGAGGCGACTCTTGTGCTAACCCTTAAAGTGATACAGACTTTCAAGAGGCAGAGGTGAGGATGGAGTGAATTCTAGACATGGGAGAATTCACTTTGCAAAGCATAATGATACCAAATGGTATGTTAAGTATGGCACTTTGGTTAGAATGTAAATTATGTAGAGAGGGGTAAAGTGAAATTAGTCAAGGACTGCAATATGGAACCAGAGCCCAATGGGCTTTAGATGGCAGACAGAAGAATCTATACTTGCACTTAGTATAAAGACAAGAATTTAATTATTTATATTTATATGTGCTTTAAGGTTTACAAAGTACTTGCCTCATGAGGCAAATTATATGATTCCCATTTTACAGATAAGGTAACTCAAAGACAAGTTACCTTAAATAGTTTTAAATGACTCATCCGGGACTACATGCCTAGTGTTGATTCTGAGATTTGAACTTATGTCCCTACATTAAGTCTAGCACTCTTGTCACTATGTGACACTGGCTTAAAGGGGCAGCTACAATTTCAAAAGTACCTAATACAAGTGAATTGTGGCATAAAAATGGGCTGACAGTAAATAAGTAACCATCATCCCTCAGAAAACACCCCTCTTTTTACTTCCACTATATATTCTCTGTCAGCAAAAGTGGACCTGACTGGTTGGGTCAATACCAACACCATCCCTAAAGCCTGTGTCCTCTCAGAACAGTGTTACACAAACAACTCCATTTGATTATCAAATGTTTTAAAATCATCTTAACCTTTGATTTAAACAGTCACGTAGGTCAAGTACTATAAAATCTTTATTTTCATCACTAAAGCATTTTAAAGTATTAGATCTATTCCAGTCCAATCCCACAAACATTTATTAAGTTCCTACTGTGTGCAAAACACTGGGTTAGGCTCTGTGGGTACAAAACCAAAATTTTAAATAGTTCTTTCCTGCAAGAAGAATTCTACTACTCTTTCATTCTTGTGCTTTTAATTGCATAGACCAAGCCACATTGGTTCCATTTTAAGAGCAATGGATAGCAGACAGCTTGAATAATGGCAGTGGTATCTTTTGGTAGTGGTGTTCAGACATTTCCATTGTGTCTGCCTCTCTGTGATCCCATTTGGGGTTTCTTGGCAGTGATACTGGGATGGTTGCCATTTCCTTCTCCAGTGAATTTTATAGATGAGAAAATTGAGACAAATATATTTAAGTGACTTGCCCATGGTCACCCAGCTAATAAGTGTCTGAGGTAGAATTTGGACTCCAGGTTCAAAGATTTATGCACTGTTCCACCTAGCTATGAGAATGGTATTTGACACATATCAAAACACACACACACACACACACACACTTCTTATTATCCCCATTTTACAGATGAGGAAATTCAGGCAGAGAGAGATCAAATGACTTGTCCAGAGTCACAGAGCTAACTATCAGAGGCAGTTTTGAGTTTATGTCTTCCTTACTCAAATTTAGCTCTCTGCCTACTACTGGGTCACCTACCTGTTCTGTTGAAATGGATCAAAAGATTGTTTATTGCATCGGTGAAGACAGAACCCAGACCAACCTGATCACAGAGCTTGGGTTTGCTTTTTGGGGTTTTTTTTTGTTTTGTTTTGTTTTTTTGGTCCAGATTTATGATTTCACTAGTATAGGGAACTTAAGAGTGAAGATTAAATTCTCATGCAGTGAATGAATGAATGAATGTGTGAATGAAGGAATGAAAAAGTATGCACCAGATTTTCACCATTATGCCTGGCACTGTGCTAAATGAAAATCCTTCCCTTTTAAGAAGTTTATATTTTAATGGACAGACAACACATATAGAGAAGGGTGGCCAGGCAATTGCCTGGGACACAAATTCATCCATGTGCTAATGTGAGACAAGACCTCCAAGCATGCATGTTATTTCCTCCAATTAGATTAGCCTCTCCAAAACAGATGACTGTTGCTTTTAGTTTTGCCTCTCATCCTCCTCTTTCTCCCGTCACCCCTATCTTGTATAGTTCTTTTGTTTTTGTTTAATTTGTTTATTTTTAGTTTTCAACATTCTTTTCTACAAGATTTTGAGTTACACATTTTCTCCCCATCTTTCCTCTACCCCCACCCCAAAATAGCAATTCTACTGAATACCCCTTCCCCCAATCTGCTCTCTCTTATATCCTCCCCCATCCACTCTCTGACTTTCTAGTGGGGCAGGATGGATTTCTATACCCCGGTGCCTGTATATTTTATTTCCCAGTTGCATGTAAAATATATATATATATATATATACATATATATATACATATATATATATATACATATATATATATATATACATATATATATATATATATATTGGGTTTTTTTGACATTTGATTTTAAAACTTTGATTTCCAGATTTTTTCCCCTTCTTCCCTCCTTGCCCACCCCCACTGGAAGGAAAATCGATTCAGTATAGGTTATACATGTGTAGTTACGCAAAACATTTCCATAGTAGTTATATTGTGAAAGACTGGCTATATTTCCCTCCATCCTATCTCGCCCCCCACTTGTTCTACTTTCTACCTTGACCATGTCCCTTTTCAAAAGTGTGTACTTCTAACTCCCCTCCCCCAAATCTGCCCTCCCTTCTATCATCCCCCCTCTTATCCCCTTCCTCCCAGCTTTGCTGTAAGGTGAGATAACAATTTAGGGTGTATGTTATTCCCTCCTTAAGCCAAATTGTATAGTTCTAAGTAAATAAACATTTAATCAAGTTGCTGATTTGATCTTGGCTTCCTGTAAAGATATAGCTTAATGTATTCACAAGTTGTTGTTCAGTCATTTTTCTATCGTATCAAACTCTCGATGACCCCTTTGGGGTTTTCTTAGCAGAGATACTAGAGCTCATTTTACACATAAGGAAACGGAGACAAACAGGGTTAGGTGACACTTGGCCAGGGTCACACAGCTTGGAAGTATCTGAAACTGGATTTGAATACAGGAAGATGAGTCTTCCTGATTCCAGACCTGATGCTTTATCCACTACACCACCTGGTACAAGCCAGTGCACTAAATGGTCCATTACCTGCTCTCAAAATATTCAAGTTTGTTCCCTTCATGACTAACACACCACCATGGCTGTTCATTTGCTTCTTGGTATTATCCAGTGGAATGTTCTGCACCTTGCAAAACTGAGAGAACAGTTTTAAGTCACTAAATTAAATCTCTTGCCTCTGCCATTTCAATGTATTAAATACTTCCATAACACAACACAAGAAATAATTGACAGTGTTCAAAGGAAAATTTTTCTTTCAACTGGGGAGTAGCTTAGGCCCTAGGAGAATCTAAATCATTGTGAATAGGCAACTGTGGATTTGAATGAAAGTTCAAATTTCATATGTTTGAATAAGAAACTCAAAAAAATTTTTTTCTACCCAGTTGTATGTAATAACCATCTTACTTTGGAGTGGATATATTTTGTCATGGCCTTTACAATTTCACTTGTAATACCCAGCTAATAAAGCAGGGGTGAGGGGTGGGAGGAAGCAAAACAGTTACTTCTTTCTGGCTCTTAAAATTAAATATCCCTTTAAAAATTCCTGCAACAGCTTTAAAATATACAAAGAGAGTTAACAACTGTACCTGTGATTTCACTGATAGAGGGAACAGTGTTGGTGATGAAAGTCTCTCCCTTAATACAGTTTGGCACCTTCTTTGCAGTCTAGAGTTGAGTAGGGCACTAAGAGACTGGGTGCCTTGCTCAGGAACACCTAGCCAGTCTAGTTCAGAGGCAAGGCTGGAGTCTGGCTCTTCTTAGTTTGGAGGTCAACTTGTCATCTACTATACCATGTGGCCTCTCGTAAAATCTGTGTGTCTGTGTACACATAGACAGACATAAATTATACAGGAAAATTAAGTTTGCCAACAAAATGCAGATCAATAAATAATCAGAGAGATTATTCTAGATAATTTCTTGACCGTCAAGATTCTTAGGCATCTAGGTGGCATAATGGATAGAATGCTGGGCCAGGAATTAGGAAGATTCCTCTTCCTGAGTTCAAATCTGGCCTCAGACACTCACTAGCTCTATGACCCTGGGCAAGTCACTTGGTCCTCTTTGCCTTAGTTTCCTCATATGTAAAACAAGGTGGAGAAGAAAATGGCAAACCACTCCAATATCTCTGCCAAGATATATCACCCAAATGGGGGTAATGGAGAATTGGACAGAACTGAAAAATAGCAACAAAAAAATCAAAATTCTGTGGATTGTCTTTCTTATTAATTTACTGAATCCTTAAAGTGAAGCCTTTTTCTCCCCTTCCTAGAGCAGCACCACTTAATATATAAGATATGGTTAGATGTAGTCTAGTCTTTTTAGCTAGTCCTTTTTAGCTAGTCCATGAGCCATCTGCTTGGGAAAGGGGGGAGATCATGGATTGGGAGAAGAAAAAAAAAGGACTGAAGAATTGTTCTTGGGAAATAGAAGACTTGAACTCTGTAGGGATAAAAAAAGTTCCTTTCCTCCATTCTCAGATTCTCATTGTATCTGGTGGCTCTCTATTAAACTCTCTATTAAAATTCAAATGTTGGTTATGTGGCACAGATAGCCTATTAAGTGATTAGCAGTAGCTGGCCAGGAAGTGAAACTCACTAAATTAAGCAAACTTTTCTTAGTTAACATTAAAAAAAGTCCAAGATACTCTCTCAGCATGGTATTTAACTAACTTGAAACACTGGAAAGCCATAACTCCTGACAGGAAAGTGAAGATCACCTTTTTTTAAAAGTCTCGGTACTATGGGATCTGCAGTGAATTTAAGTAGGAGTAAGATGAAACTCTCCATAGAAATAGGAGGGGATGCTATCTCTATTATTGTTTTTTCAAAAGTCTTTTTTAACAAACTGCTAAAATGAGTTCTGTGATTTCTTATCTCAAAGTGTCAAAGCCTGACATATTAAATACTAATTGAGGAAATGACCCACTTAATTCCCTCCACTTCTCCCTCTCTTTCTTGCTATCTCTTGTTCCCTTTCCTTCTCTCTGCTCCCGCCCAAGTCCCTCTCCTCATTTACAGATAAGAAATCTAAGGGTCCAGAAGAGAGGCAGAGAAGGTACATATTTCTTTCGCCCAAAGCTAACATTTAGTAGGATAGGTAGGTGGTGCAGTGGATAGAGTGCTGGGCCGGGAATCAGGAAGACCTGAGTTTAAATTTGACCTCAGACACTTACTAGCTGTGTGACCCTGGGCAAGTCACTTAACCCCGTTTGCCTCAGTTTCCTCATCTGTAAAATGAGATAGAGAAAGAAATGACAAACCACATCAGTGTCTTCTCCAAGAAAACACCAAATGGGGTCACAATTGAAAAACAACTGAATTTGGGAATATTAATAAACATTTGTTAAATTTAATTATATTGCCAGTGTCACATAAAAAGTGTCTGAACCAAGATTTGAATTTAGGTCCTTTTATTATATGTCTAATACTCTTTCTTCTCTACTTCTTAGCACTCTTAGATTTGCACCCCCAAATTTCAGAGAAATAGTCAGGATATAACCTGAAAAACAATGTATTCTAGGTGGATTACATCTTCCATCTATGTCTCTGTACTTACTGTCCTTCATAAATGACCCTACATTTCCTATATCCATACCCTTGTTTTCTCTCCACACCTCTGCCTCTTAGAATTGCTGATTTCCTTCAAGGCACAGTGCAAGCTGGATACCTTCTATAGGAGGAAGCCTTTCCTAATCCCCCCTCTGTTAGTGTTTCGCCCTCAAAAATCAATTTGTATCTCCTTATATACCCAGAGAGAGAGATGGAAAGAGAGAGAGAGACAGATAGATAGATGATAGATATGTGCATATATATGTATTTATGTATATATGTATAGAGTCTCTCCAAAGGCATGTAAATTCTTGAAGCCAAGGACTGCTTAGTGCTGGGCACATAGTGGATAATTGATAAATATTTGTTGATTGATTGACAACCTTGTCATATAATTTGGAAATCCTCAATAGAATGAATATGGGAGGGAGGGAGATAGAGTGAATGATCCAAGCTTTTGAATCTAGCTGCCTAGGAGGATGTTTAAGTCCTCAGTGAAAACAGAGAAGTTTGAAGGAGAGACAGGCTTAGGGGAGAAGATAATAAGCTTCATTTGTGCATACTGAATGTGATATTGCCATAAGACATGTAACATCCAATAGGCAACTGATGGTGTAGAATTGGAATTAGGAGAAAGAATAGGGCTACATAATTTACGTTCTGGAATTACCTGTATACAGGTAATATTTGAAGTCATGGGAGCAGATAAAAGCTAAAGGAGAGAGAAGGGAGAGAGAAGTCCTAAGACAGGTCTTGAGGGACACCCAAGCCAAAGGGAGTCATTATGACCTAGTAAGAAAGATCAAAAGAAGAATAGTCTGTCAGGTAGGAAAAGAAGCAGGAGAGAGAAATATCATGGAAGCCAAAGGGAGAGAGAAAATCAGGAAGATGTATTTAATAATATCACAAGCTGCAGAGAAGTCAAGGAGGATGAGGATGAATAAAAAGTCATTGGAGCCATTGTGCCAATGGGATTCCTGAAATGGCCCTTCACTTGTTTTAATGCATTTTATTGTATGCTGTTGTGCAAAATGTTCCTAAACTCCTTTCCAAACAGCATTTCACATTATCATTTCTGATCACAGGCAGAAATATGAGCACTGGGTGAGCTGTCTTCTTCAGAATCTTTTGCCAGAGAAGATAATTTGTAGCCAAATAATAAAATCTCTATCTAACATTTTTTTAAAATTCTGAATCACAAATCATCTGTTAGCTAGTGATACTTTATAAAGCAGCCAACAAAACAAAACAAAACAAAGCCAACTGCCCATAGATGTCAGTAAAAATCCAAATTTTTTATCCTTTTTTGGCAGGAAAGGGGAGCGGGGGAGGGAGGTGGTTATTTGAATTCCTGTTGTTGTATCAGCCTACTGGAGGAGTGATGGAATGGTGTGCCTGTGAACTCTACTGTATGGGATAAAAGTCCACCCTTCAGTGCTGGGCAACAATCTTCTACCTTAATGATAATTTGTTCAGCCCTGGGGCGCCATAGCTTCTTAATACACCAGTAGTTAGGTAAGCTAGGTAAGCTTGCTTACCTAACACTACCTGTAGATTCCATATCCCCAGGCAGGCTTCAAGAGGCATTCTTTGGCTGCCATATTATGGCTGAAAGAGTGCGGTTGCCACAACCCTCTGTGACTTGCCAACAAGTAGCATGTGAGAGCCAAGACTTGAATCTAGATTTCCTAGTTCATGATACTTTCCACTACCCATCACTGCCAAATTATAAGAATGTAATTTCTTTTGATAGGGAATTTATTGATGCAGGTGGGTCCTGAAGATTAGGGAAGTTCTTAGACATGATCCTATTGTACAGTCAGGATGAGTTTTTGCAAGACATGACATGGTCAGCTCTCTACTGCAATTTACAAGGTGACCTTAGGACAAATTTAGAACAGGGCACATGAATGATAGGCTGTTAAGAGCTAAAAGGGACCTCTGGGATCACCTAGTCCAATTCCTTTTATTTTACTGATAAAAAAACTAAAAGACAGAAATGTCAGGTAACTTGCCAAAGGTCACTCAGGTAGCTAAATTGTAGTATACAGATTTACTAATGGAGATATCTGAGTAATAATATGATGGAATTGATTGTTCTTATAATAATATTAATAGCTACCATTTATATAGTGCCTATTCTAGGCATTGTTTGTTGTTGTTTCAGTCCTGTCTGACTCTTTGTGACCCCATTTGAAGGTTTGTTTTTTTTTTTTTTTGGAGGGTAATTGGGGTTAAGTAACTTGCCCAAGGTCACACGGCTAGGTTTTTGTTTGTGTGTGTTGTGTCTGAGGCAGGATCTGAACTCAGGGCCTTCTGACTCTAGGGCCGGCACTCTACTCACTGCGCCACCTAGCTGCCCCCTCATTTGGAGTTTTATTGGCAGAAATACTGGAATGGTTTGCCATTTCCTTCTCTAGCTCATTTTACAGATGAGGAAACTATACTACACAGAGTTAAGTGACTTGCCCAGGGTCACACAATTAGTAAGTGTCTGAGGCTGGATTTGAACTCTAGGCCCAGCACTCTCTCCACTGTGCTTATTCTTTATCCTCTGTGCTTATTTTAGTTGTGTATAGCAGTTTCTGTTTAACTAATGGATCTTGGTAAATTTTGTGATCATAATTCATACTTTGCAGTGACTCCTTCTGCCTTTTTACATTTACTTGAAATATTCCTGTGTCCTAATACATGTTCAATTTTTGTAAAAGTTCTATGTGGTGCTAATAAACGTGTATATTCTTTAGCAGTTCCATTTAGAGGACACTGCAAGTCTCATAATTTTAGTTTCTCCAGCTGTGTGTTCAATTCCATATTTCCCTTTTGTTTATCTTTCTCTTAGACGCATTCAAAACTTAGGAAGGGACAATAAAAATCTCTTGCCGTTGTTATTTTGTCTTCTATGCTTTTTTCAGTTACTTTTTCTTTATAAATTTAGGTGCTAGGGAATTTGGAACAATAAATTTAATGTTGATATTGGTCTGTTGCCTATGGTTCCTTTCAGCATAATGTAATTTCTTATTTATTTCTTTTTATATTGTGAATATTTATATTTTGCTTTGTCTGATATCATGATTGTAGCTTCTGTTTTTTTTTATTCACATGGTGAATAGTAATTTTTTTTTCTTTTCTTAGGCCCTCATTTTTATTTTTGTGTATGTCTTTGTTTTTTATGTGTGCTTTTATATAAGCACAAATTATGGAGTTTTTTAATGTAATCCATTACTCTTTAATTTTATTGGATTATTTAATCTATTCACATTTTGAGTTATGAGGGTTGGATTTGGACAGTGTGTCCCAAAAATCTACTTCATTAAGATTTTGGGACGCCCTGTATTTTTTTATTTGTTTTTAATATTGTTTTATCCCCTTGAACTAGGATTTTTCCCCTCTTCCTCTTATGTCTCACTTTGACTGCTAAGAAAAAATTATACAAGATCTTAGGATTCAACCAGTCCATCATTATGAAAATGACACCTCGGTGAATTTGCAACCTCATCAGTGTTGGTTCTCTCTTCTAAATAATGCAGATTACTGACTAACTATACTTTTTCATGCTGTAATACTCTTTCCCATGGTTTTCCATGAATCTTCCATAGATAGGACCATCCAATCACTGGGGTTTTCCTGTAGCTTTTTTGACACTGCATAACTGACCTACCTTTTTTTTTCCCCCTGCCATTTGTACCCTTAACACTGTCTTCTATACTCCCTTCTTTTATACAAGTCATTATTGGCATTATACTGTAACGTGCTTCTACCTACCATATATTTTTCCATTGCTTATTGGGTCACCTTCAGTGTTGATTCTTTGGAGTCAAAGTGTTTTATGATTTGAAATCATATAGTATCACCAGGAAAAGATTGGTTTTAAAAAAGGAAAGAAAAAAAAGATTGGTTTCTATAGAAGTAAGCAGCATAGGATCATGGAAAATAATTGCCCATTCCAGTGTAAGCCAGTCTCCTTTCCTGTTCAATTTTGGGATCAGCTCATTGTCTATTTACTATACCTGTCCAAGACTTCTGAACTAATGAACCAACTCAGTAGACCATCCTTTGAAATTGCATGTCATAATCTGGAACCTCATTTCATATTCTTATGGGTTCTTAACCCATTTGCTTTTCCTTTGGTGGATAACAAACCATTTCTTTTAAGTGACTGTGGATCATATTGAAGAAGGATTGTGGGGGCGGCTAGGTGGCGCAGTAAATAGAGCACTGGCCTTGGAGTCAGGAGGACCTGAGTTCAGATGGGGGTGGCCTCAGACACTTAACACAAACACTAGCTCTGTGACCTTAGGCAAATCACTTAACCCCAATTGCCCTCCAAAAATAAGAAAGAAATTAAGGTTGGGTAGGTAGGGTAGCATGAGATCATCTCATCCAGATACTGTGTTCTAACTACTAGCATTTTTTCCTGATAATGTACTCGAAAGATTTTTACATGTAAAAAGAGTTCATTATTTGTTTGCTTTACATAGTTCTCCCTACCCCACCCAGGATTCTTTTTTTTTGGTGGGGGGCTTAGGGGGGAGGCAAATCAGGACCAAAAAAAAAGGCTTATCCATATTTTGTCACCAAACTTTCTCTTGAATTTCTGAAAATTTGTAATTTGTTAATATATCTTTAATGTCAGCGATGTAGCAAGTATGTGATAGCGCAAAGAATGAACCATTTATACCTGGAGAAGGTTTATAGACTATTGTATATGGATTAAAAAACAAAAATCCTAAAGGAAGAATCAAAAAAGTACAATTCAAACAAAGGCATCATATTTAATTGTTTCAAGCTCACCACCACCTGTCTTCAAGGGTCTCAGAGTCACCTAAAGAAGTCTAAATGAAAATTGTGTATCAAGGTGTGATTTGTCACTGGGTTGAGGGTTAGTTTGATGTAATAAGTAGCCTCAGTCCTTGGCAAGGTGCCTTGGTACGTTAGTTTTCCAAGTTGCTTGGGTGGGTCACAATTGCACTCCAACATCCTGTCTGCAAATGCTAAATAAATACCCAGTTGACGTCAGGCTGAAGCACCACCATACTCACTAAAGTCATTTCAGGAATCAAAATGCATAACCTTGTTTCACTTGATCATCCATACATTAAAATTTTAGGGTTGGTTCTTCCTGGGGAATATCCTTTTTAATCTCTTTGCTCCCTAATTAAGTGGGTGGTCTGATGCCCTTGTACTGTGGGACCTTTTTGGCCAGCATGAGTCTGTTTCCAACCCTAATAAAAGTTATTCCTGTCACAAGGATAGGGGAGAAAAGTCTTTACAGGACAAAGAGGTTTTCCTTATGTATCTAGTCTGACTTTTTTACTGAGCAACTCTTAAAATAAATGATAAAATGCAGAAAGCTCTCTGAAAGGAAAGCTTTGGAAGTTTGTATATAGTAATCAAAAGAAATAGAGATTTGAAAACATTGAGATAGGATAACAGTTCGAAGGCTTATAGTCATTTGTCCACATTAATTAATGCACTGGGTTTTTCAGTTTAAACATTCCAACACTGCCTAATGCATTAATGCCAAAAAAGATCCTCCTGAATCTTTACCCTTTCTTTAAGATGTTGTTCTCACATCTACATACAAATGGCCAAAAATGGGCCGTGTTTCATTAAATCTTTTCAACTTGGAAACCTGCCAAGATGGTTCCAACTTAGTTTCTGAAAAGAAAATTTGATCCAAGCTGGGAAATGGATGGCCAGTGCTTTAGGTCAATTTTTAAAAATCAGACAAAAGAGAATGTTTATTATAAAGACTAAATCTTTTCCCAGCCAGCACAAACAACGTGCCCACCCAGAGGAGGAAAGGATTTTGTGTGTTTGCGAAGGTCTGGGTGGCTACGTTGCTGGTTTATTGTTGTCCTCTCTGGCTGCTGCCGTCTCTTAGCTTTCTATCATTTCAGCAATCGACAAGCTCTGGGTTTTCTCCCCTCCTCTCTCACTTCCAGGCAGTTTTAAACTGCCTTCCTACAGACGTCATAACGCCCTTAAGGAATACTTTCTGCCTGGTGAGATTGAATGATAGCTCCCATTCACAAAGAGTAGGAGGCAGGGTCTAAGCAGGGAGTAAAAAGGACACCCTTTTTTCTTTCTTTTTTGGTGGGGTTGAGGGGAAGAAGGCAGGTAAAGCAGCTGGCAAGCCTCAAGTGCCTACAGTGTTATTCCCCCTGCTGTATTTGCTCCTCCGGAGCGGGCTAGTACTGAAGTGAAACTTCCCCAACAACTCGCTGGCATTACTTTTACCTCCAGCCTCCTTCTTCCCGTACAAAGGTGCTTCTGCAGTGCTGGTAACCTTGAAACCTGTTATTATGGGCTTGCAGCTTGCAAAAAGAGAGAGGGAGAGAAATTGAGGGTGAGAGAGAAAGGAAGACGGAGAGAGAGAAAGATCAAGTGGTTCTTTCAGCTCTTGGCTCCCCTTGTGACCTAGATGAAGAATAGATTCAAAATTCAGTTCCTCCCCAGGCCATACAAGAGTGAAAAGAAACTCTGTCACTTGGGCACAGCCTAGCACAGGAGGAGGGAGAGAGAGAGAGAGAGGGAGAGAGAGGGAGAGAGAGAGAGAGAGAGAGAGAGAGAGAGAGAGAGAGAGAGAGAGAGAGAGAGAGAGAGAATGAATGTTGCTACAATGCTTTGGTTCTCTTCTTGATGAATCTGGGAGCAGGAGCTGTGGGCTTCAGGACCCTTGGATTTCTTCAACAAGCCTGTCTTCGAATGGAATTTGTAAAGCCTTCTTGGTAGCGAGACCCCCTGAAATTGATGACTCGAAATCTTTGGGGCATTCTTTTCACGATGAGCATTATTATGAAGCCGAGATCCCGGTCTACTAGTTCCCTGAGGACTACAGAGGCAATTGGGTAATATGCTTTTCTCTCATACTTATCTCCTTCCTCACCTTCCAGGACTGAGGTATTAACTGAGTGCTGAGTTTTTATGCGAGATGTTCAAAAGAGTTAGATCTAATTTTAACAGACTGTACTATGAAATAAAGGTAACAGGCTCCTTGAATCCCTCTCCTTTGTGCCCAGCCCAGTGTGCTCTATTCCAAGTGGTTTTCACTCTTTGTTTTTAGCTGCCCAGTGGACCTAGAGATGCCCTATGAAATGTGACATCTGATCATAATTTAAGTTTGAGAGCAGAAAGGATACATGCAGATATATGTTGCCTGTGAGGAAAGTGAAGCTGATCATTTTCACCGTCTGTTTCTGGTTATTTGTTCTCTCATCTTTACTCCTGCTGTTTAAGCAGCCTGGTAGTTGACAAGTCTTTGCCTTCTTTTCTTCTTCCAACACATTCATCCTAACAAATTTTGTAAGTGATATTTTGTTAGTAGAAGTTATTCAGATAACAAAAGTAAAGAATGACCCTAACGGTTAATTAAATGTGTGGTGATGAAACAGTATGTGATTATCCTTTGGTCAAACTTTTTGTATTATTTATGTGTCTAACCTAGATTTTAATGATTTTTTAAAATCTATTCCTTGTATTTATTATAGAGGGTTTTAGGCATCACTTAACTGAGAATTTTCATCATAATACAAAGCAGATTAATTTTACACCCAAAATTATTACTGAGAATCTTAACAGTTACTTACAGAATGCTTTGTAAGTTTGATAAGCTTTCTATAATTGCATTTATATAATTTCTTAGACTCTAGAGCTAGAAGCAATCTCAAAAAGCCATCTACTACACTCCTATCATTTTGTGAAGTGCAGGAACATTAAGTTACTTGCCCAGGGTCATGCAGGTAGTTAAGAGTCAGAAGATGGATTACACTCAGGTCTTCTGATTGTATAGTAACTTCCACATAGTCTGTGTTTCCAATCCTGTTAGATTGATTTTGAAAACAATTATCAAACTCTTTTCTATTTAGTCTGAAATAAAATCAATAGAGGAAAAATAATTTGGATGGGAGAATAGGTGTCAATATAACCACCCCCCCGAGTCCTTATTCATTCCCCTCCCCCTGACACACACATATACACACAAAATGATAGAGATAAAATTATTGACAGTCAAAATTCTAACATTTGTTTGATGGGATTACTGTTTATCAGTATGTCCTCAACCCTAGTTTGTGTGTGTGTGTGTGTGTGTGTGTGTGTGTGTGTGTGTGTGTGTGTGTGTGTGTGTGAAACTCCTGGGATGAAAGGAAAAAAAAACTCTTTTCCCCAATGCAGATCAACAATTTATGGGTTACTTAGAGTTGCCTGGGGACACTGAGGGGTTGTGTGATTTGTACATGGTCACATAACAAGAATGTGTCAGATTCAGGATTGAACTGAGGTCTTCCTGATTCTGAGACCTTATCTCTGACCACACCAGGGCATCCCACTCTCAACTTGTATATGGAATAAATAAAGAATTATCAATTTTACAATGCACTTAAATCTTGTGTAAAACCCTAATTGAGACATTGCCTAATCTTACTTAATGTCTCTTATATGAGCACCTACATTATAGATAGGGCCTTTAGTTCCACAAAAATCTCCCAAGTGAACTCTTACTCCATCTCCTCACCAAAATTCCCCTTGTGGGATATACCATCTAGATGGTGATGGTAATCTGTTATATTTTCATAAAACTTTACTGTATTTTCAAAGCATTTTCAGATGTTCTGGGTTGTATTCTATACATTAGGGGGCATGTATATGTCTCTATAGTATCTGTGTCAATTGCAGAAAAATAACAGCAGACTTAGGAATTGGGGTCCTAGTTATGCTTGTTTATTTTTTTAGTTACAATATGTTTCATCTGTTACATGCAAGTAGAAACTCCTACAGTCCACAGTGCATTTGAATTTCTTTCTTTTTTTTTTTTTTTTTTTTGGAGAGGGGAAGGCGAGGTATTTGGGGTTAAATGACTTGCCCAAGGTCACACAACTAGTCAGTGTGTCAAGTGTCTGAGGGCAGATTTGAACTCAGGTTCTCCTGACTCCAGGGCCAGCGCTCTATTCACTGCGCCACCTAACCACCCCACATTTAAGTGTTAAATAGGAAGAAACTTATAGAATGTTTGTTGTTTGTTCAGTCATTTTAGTCATGTCTGACACTTCATAAACCCCATTTGGGTTTTTTTTGGCAAAAATATTGAGTTTGTTATTTCCTTCTCCAACTCCTTTTACAGATGGGGAAACTGAGGAAAAGAGGACTAAATGACTTGTCCAGTTAGTGTCAGATGTAGAATTTGAACTCAGGTCTTCCTGATTCCAGGTCAGATGATCACCTAGCTGTTCTTATGAATATAAGCCCTACTCTGTCTAACTCCCAGAGAGCTCTAGTAAAGTTGCTTAATTAAGGAGAGAGGAATTTGTCTCATTTTGGATTGCTTCTAGGAAAAATCGGTTTGGTATTTGCAGAATTCTGAGGTCAGGGTACTTAGAGAGATAATGTATGAGTTTGATTGCAGTAGACTGACTTTTTACAAAGATATAACTTTACGTCCGCCCTTTCCCAATGGCGAAGAAAATACAAACCTTGTTGATTTTAGTTGCAAATGCCAAAGAATTATTTCACCTAATTTGAGTTAATGGACATATCATTGTATTTTTAGTTATTTTATGGATAATTTTCCTTTCATACCCTTAGACATAACAATCCTTCTGGTTTAAAGTACCATTAGAATGAAGAGTTATGTGACATTTATACAGGTTTAGATTAGCTATACCAATAAGTACAAACATATTCCAACTTGGAAACATAAAAAACATTTGTATTAGTTAAAAAGTATTGAATTGTTTGTACTTGCTCAGCATAAATTGAAAATTGTGTCAGTAAGGTTTTTTGTTTGTTTGTTTGTTTGTTTGTTTTTTGCTTTTGGGAGGGAGGAAGGTAGGGCAATTGGGGTTAAGTGACTTGCCCAAGGTCACATGGCTAGTTTTGTGTTAAGTGTCTGAGGCCACATTTGAACTCAGGTCCTCCTAACTCCAGGGCCTATGCTCTATTCACTATGCCATCTAGCCACCTCAGTAAGTAAGTATTTTCAAGGTTTGTTTAGGCTTGTGACAGTGTTGTAATCTTTTATGATCATATTATTAGGGTGAGTCTTATAATCATTATGTAAATGATCCCAGGATACATATCTTTTGGTGGGCTATTATAAATCTTGAAGGATGATAAATAGACTTTTAACATTATTAAAAAGTTATTGAAAAATAGAGCAGTTGTGAGACCTCTCATGTTTATTTTTTTCTCCCTTATCTCAGAAAGTGGCTGGCATACTCTTTTATCCCCCATTTTAAAAAAATTATTTAAAGTTTTGAGTTCCGAATTCTATCCCTTCCTCTCTCTCTTCCCTCCCCCCTCCCTCAGATGGTAAGCCATCAGATATAAGTTATGCAATGTAATTATGTAAAACATTTCCATCTTGGTCATTTTGTACAAGAAGATTAAAATAAAAGAAAAAAACAAAAGAAAATGAAGAAACCATACTTCAGGCTGTATTAAATCAATATCAGTTCTTTCTCTGGAGGTGAGTAGTATGCTTCATCATGAGTCTTTAGGATTCTCTTGGATCATTGTAGTGCTGAGAATAGCTATGTCGTTTGCAGTTCTTCATTGAACAATATTGCTATTAGCATGTACAACAATGTGGTTCTGTTCCCTTCAGTAAGCATCAGTTCATGTAAGTCCGGGTTTTTCTGAAATCATCGTGTTTGTCAGTTCTTATAGCATAATGATATTCCATTACAATCATACATAGCCTGCATAACCATTCCCCAATTAAAGGGCATCCCTTTGATTTCCAGTTCTTAGTCAACATAAAAAGAGTTGCTATAAATGTTTGTACAAATAGGTCCTTTTACCTTTTGTTGGGTGTCTTTCAAATATAAACTTAGCAGTGTTATTCTGGCATACTCTTGATGTTGGCTTAAACATCTGGTTAAAATGGTAGACTATTTTACTACAGAACTCCACATTTCTGAACAATTTCAGAAAAGTTTCAAATGAGGAAGAGTTGGAAGACATTCAGATTTACTTGTGTAGCTGAGGTAGTCTTGTCTTCCTTTTTTCCCTTTAAAAATTAATTTTAGACTTGGCTTGTTTGAAGACTTTATCCTGTTGATACATACTAATGTTATCTACATAGGTCTGATGGACTTTATCTGTGTGGAGAGTCAAAATTTCTTTAGTCTGGCTTTCAACAGACTTCTCTGTAAAAGTGAAAGAACAGGTCCTTGTCACTGGACAACTTTCTGACAGTGTTCTTTATCTAATCCTAGAACAAATAATCCTTAATCATAAGAGGGTATGGTCATAAAATTGGTCAGGAATTCATCCAAATGGTAGAGGAATAAAACTGAGATAAGTTGACTATAAGGTCCTTAGAGGGTACCTTAGTAAACTTGGAAAATGTTGCATATAGATAAATACTTGAAAAGATCCCTGATTTCATTGTTAGGTACACTCATTCTATAAATCCTATAAACTCAGCTCATAACCACATATTCTAAATATATGGTTTCATTCATTGCTGTAGCCAAAAATAAACAATTAAATATACAGATCACCTAATAACAAACTTTCTGGTGATGACCCTCTTGGAACTCAGAGTTCTCAGGTGACACATAGTCTGTCACCAGACTCCTAGGTCACCAGCTTTTCAAGGTTAGTAGGACCTGTCAGAGCTCGAAGTCTACTATTATAGCACTTGAGGACATACTGGGTATCTCCACAGTCATGTCTGACTCTTCATAACCCCATTTGGGGTTAAATAGAAGTTTAGTGGAAGCACAGAAAGCTCATAGGCTTATAAACTTGGAACTGAAAAAGATCTCAAAGGCATTCTAATCAAAACTACTTATTTAGTTAATTTATTTTAGTTTTTTAAATTGGTTTTATTGATGTTCTTAGTTGTTTAATTTTTTTTATCCTGAACTTAACAAACACCAAATAAGGTTAACATTTCTATATACAGACTAGAACAGAGCAAGAATTTAACATGAAGATATGAATCCACATTATCTATAGTTTGCTTTTTGTTTTTTAGAATATAATAAATTCAACATTATTTTTTCTTTTTAAAATTATTTTTATTTCATTAAATATTTCCACATCACGTGTAAAAAACTTGCAACTATCATTTTAAAAAATTTTGAGTTCCAAATTCTTTCTCTCTCTGCCACCACTCCTCCCACCCCTTGAGAAGGTAAGCAATTTAATGCCAATTATACATGTGAAGTCTTGCAAAACTCATTTCCATATTAGGCATGTTATAAAAGAAACCATAAACAAAATAAAACAATAAAATAGAGAAAGTCTAAAAAAATATGCTTCAATCTGTATTTAGAGTTCATCGGTTCTCTCTCTAAAGAGGGATAGCATTTTTCATCATGAGTCATTCAAAATTGTCTTGGATCATTGTTTTATAAGAGTAGCTAAATCTTTCACAGTTGATCACCCTTACAGTCTTGCTGTTACTGTGTACAGTGCTCTCATGGTTCTGCTCACTTCACTTTGCATCAGTTCATGTGTATGTCTTCCCAGGTTTTCTGAAACCATTTTGTTTATCATTTTTTATAGCACAATAGTATTCTATCACAGTTATATACCATGTCTTGTTCAGCCATTTCCCAGTTGGTGGGCACTGCCCCAATTTCCAATTCTTTGTTACCACAAAAAGAGCTGCTATAAATATTTTCTACAGATAAACCATTTTCCATTTTCTTTGATCTTTTTGAGATACAGACCTAGTAGTGATATTGCTGGGTCAAAGGATATGAACAGTTTTAAAGCCCTTTGGATATTGTTTCATATTGTTCTCCAGGATGGTTGAGCTAGTTCACAACTCCGCCAGGAGTGCATTAGTGCCCAAATTTTTGCACATCCCCTCTAGCTTTTGTCATTTTGGGTATCTCAGGGTTGTTTAAATTTGCATTTCTCTAATCTGTAGGGATTTAGAGCATTGCTTCCTGTGATTAATGATAGCTTTGAATTCTTCTGAAAACTGTTTAAATATTTGATTATAAACTAAGGAATGACTTATTTGTATAAATTTGGCTCCACATATATGTACTTCCCTATATATTTGAGAAGTGATGCTTTAATCAGAGAAAATTGCTATAAAATTTTCCCAGTTTCCTGTTTTCCTTCTATTTTTACTGCATTAGTTTTATTTGTGCAAAAGCTTTTTAATTTCATATAATCAAAATGATCTGTTTTACTTTCTGTAATCCTCTCTGGTCATAAACTCTTCCCTTATCCATTGACTTGACAGGTACAGTTTTCCATGTTTTTATGATTTCACTCTTTTTGTCTAAATCATTTATCCATTTTGATCTTATCTTGATAAACAGTGTAAGATGTTGGTTGATGCCTAGTTTCTGCCAAGCTACTTTCTAGTTTTCTTGGCAGTTTTTGGCAAATGTTGAATTCTTACCCCCAAAGCCTGGTTTGGGGGTTTCATCAAATACTTGATTACTTTGGTCATTTACTACTATGTAGTGTGTACCTAATCTATTCAGTTGATCCACCACTCTATTTCTTAGCCTGGACCAGATTGTTTTGACAATTACCACTTTGTGTCTGAGATCTGGAATTGCGGAATTGCTCTGCTGTCTTCCTTAACTTTTTTTTTCATTAATTCCCTTAATATTCTTGACCTTTTGTTCACTCAGATGAATTTTGCTATTTCTTCTAGCTCTATAAATTAATGTTTTGGTAGTTTGATTGGTATGGCACTGAATATGTAAATTAACTTCAATAGGATTGTCATTTTTATTATACTAGCTCAGCCTGCTCACAAGCAATAAATATTTCTCCAATTGTTTAGGATCTGTCTTTATTTCTGTGAAAAGCATTTTGTAGTTGTGCTTGTATAATCCCTGGGTTTTTCTTGGCAACTAGACTCCTAGTTATTATATAGTATCTGCAGTTATTTTAAATGGAATTTCTCTTCCTATTGCTTCCAACTTGGTTTTGTTGGTAGTATATAGAAATGCTGATCATATATGTGGTTTATTTTATATCCCACACACAACTTTGCTGACGCTATTGTTTCAACTAGTTTTTTTAAATTGATTCTCTATGAAAACCACCATATCCTCTATAAAGAGTAATAGTTTAACTTCCTCACTGCCTATTTTTATTCTCTCAATTTCTTTTTCTTATTGCTATAGCTTGTATTTCTTACATAATATGGTCTAATAGAGAGCTAATACACAACCTTATTTCACTCCTGATCTTATTGGGAAGTCTTCAAGTTTATACCTGTTAAAGGTAATGCTTGTTTTTGGCTTTAGACAGATGCAACTTAGCATTTTAAGAAAGGCTCCATTGATTCCTACACTTTCTAGGATTTTTAATAGGAATAGGTATTGTATTTTAGCAAAGACTTTCTGCATCTATTGATATAATTATATGATTTTGCTGGTTTTGTTATTAATATGGTGAATTATGCTGATAGTTTTCCTAATAGTGAACCAGTCCTTCATTCCTGGTATAAATCCCATCTGGTCATAGTATATGATCTTTGTGATATACCACAATCAGCATTATTTTCACAGTTGGCCTTATCTAAATTATGTACTGACTTTTCTTCTGTTCTTTGGGTTTTTATTTTATTTTTCATTTTTAATAACCATATCTTTAGCTCCCTTCTGTGGCTGTAACTCTTCTATTCTCCTCCAGAAAGGTTGAAAGACCCACAAAACTTTTGTATCAAATGCAAATATTGAAGCAAAACAAATTCCCATGGTGGGTATTCTGAAAATGTCTGCTTCCTTCTATACCTTAAGTTCATCTCCTCTATGTAAGGAGAGGGGTAGCATGTCTCATCATTGACATTCCTTAATCATGTTTTATCATTGCATTGATTATTTTCTTAATTATTTTTCTTTACATTGTTTCTATCTAAATTGTTCTCCAGGTTCTGTTCACTTTTCTCTGTTTCAGTATCCAGTCTTTCTAGGTTTCTCTAAAATTATATTTTGCATCATATTTTTATTGCACAATGATATCCCCTTATATTCATATACCATCTGGGTTCAGCCATTCCCCCATTAATTGGCATTCCCTTAATTTCTACTTTTTTACCACTTCAAGAAGAACTGCTATAAATAATTTTGTACCTATCCCTTGAAATCCCTTTCATTTACATTAAATAATCAGGCAGTCCTAGAAAGCTTAAGTAATTAGCCTAAGATTACATAGGTAGTAATAGAAGAAGGATCACAGTGTTTGAGAAAGACAAAGCAATAAGGAGAATGAGATATTAGTATTAACAATGAAAAATGGACATGAAGGAAGACTTTCTATTTACTTTTTAAGTTTGCCTTTGAATATGTGGGGAATGGCTCTTTTATAGTCTTCATAAGTCAAACCAGTCCAGGAAATCCTGCAAACATATTGACAGTACCTCCCTTCTAAAATGTGTGGAAAGTAGCATAAGAAAGTTAAGCACCAGTAGAAAAAACACAAATGTTGAAGTTGGGCTAATTTACCAAGGTGGAACAAAAGTGAAAAACACACTCTGATACTAATAAAATTAGGAAAGGGGCAAAAAAAGAGATCTAACTTGCTTTCTGGTGTAGCAATACTTTCTTGTCTACCTCTGACCCAAGAGTCTTCTTAGGCTGGCAATAACTCCATTCCATGTCCTCTTTTTCTACCATTTGGGGAAATAACCATATCCACTATGCTGTCTTCTAATCAGCTCAACCCCTGACTGTCTAGACTACTTTTTCACCTTGCCCTCATTTTTTTCAGCATTCTTTGTGTATTCTTTTTCACCATTAAAACATAAGCTCCAGGGGCGGCTAGGTGGTGCAGTGAGTAGAGCACCAGCCCTGGAGTCAGAAGGACCTGAGTTCGGATCTGGCCTCAGACACTTAATGCACACAAACAAAAACCTAGCCGTGTGACCTTGGGCAAGTTACTTAACCCCAATTGCCCTCCGAAAAGCAAAAACAAAAAAAAAAAAACATAAGCTCCTTGAGGACAGGCAGAAGAACTTTCTTTTCTCTCACGTTTGTATTCCCAGCTGTTAACATGGATTGTGCTTTATAAATGCTCTTTCTAACTATTGATCTTTAAACAAATCAGACATTCTGGTAGAAGAAAGAATCATAGATCATTGATTGAAAGCTTTGAAATGGACCTTAGATATTACATATTCCAATCCTCTTATTTTACAGGTGAGGAGATTTAGGGATAAAGTGGTTTGAGTGGCTGACCCAGCATTACCCAGGTAGCAAGTGAAAATCCCAGGATTCAAACTCACATTCTCTTATCTGCAATTTGGACTTTTTCATTTTACCAAAAATGTTGTTGCTCTATCTTCTGAAAAGGGAAATGTGGTAATAAGTGATATTAAAATGGAGTAATACTATAATGCAATGCCTTAAAAATGTCAGTCTTTACTTTCTAATTATACAGAACATGACCATGAATAGTAGGGTAAGAAATGAAAGGGGAGTTATTTCTAGTAGTTACAGGAAAATCTTGACAAATGAGTAAAGCTTTCTGTCCATTAGCATCCATAACCCATTGCTTACCAGGAAAAAAAATGTAGTTGTAAATTGCTAATGGAAACCAATCACTTTTGAGATCTATTTTTGGGTACTCTTACTTTAATATGCTGTAGTAAGCTACACATTTATTATGCCTATTTATTAAAGGTAGTAGCCATTTTCTAAGCAGTTGATCTTTAAAGCAGTATTTTTTCTGACTCTTTTGGAAGTTACTGGCTTCTGTGATGCATGATTTCTGATAGTCTTCAGGATATTGTTCATGAGGGTTTTCACAAAGATATGCAATCCAGATTGTCAGCTATTCAGAAACAGCCAATTCATTCATCAATGATGTGTAGTTAACAGTTTGGTTACTGTAAGTATGGAAGTTGAGAGTTGGTTGTTTAGGTATACAAGAAATTTTAGCAATATAACTGGAGGTTAATTTAATGCAGTAAACTGTGTACTGTGGCCCACGTTAGCCTACACATTTCCCATCTTATATTGTTACAGTGTTCAATTGATGAAAATTGTACTTTTCCCCTTTCCATCCCTTTTCACCTTTTTTTGTATGTAGATTGTAAGATTAGATTGTAAGCTCTTAAGGGCAAGGACTGTCATTCTTTTTTGTATTTATGTTCCTAGCAATTAGCACATATTAGGTGCCTAATAAAATAAAGTATATCAACTTTTGGCTGAGCAAGTACCAGTCATGAACCTCATAAAAGGGTAGGCATTTCAGTCCTAGAGGATTGGCAGAGGGACAAGGGAATTCCACCTGTTAGGAAATACCCTCTGAGAGGGGATGGAGAACCTACAGCCTTGGGGCAACATATGGCCTTCCAGGTCTTTGGATGCAGCCTTTTGACTGGGTCCAAATTTTACAATCCAAGTTTGGATTCAGTCAAAGGGATGTACTTGAGGTCCTAGAGGGCCATATGTGGCCTCGAGGCCACAGGTCCCCCACCCCTGAAGGAATCTTTGTTTTTAGTATGTGATGATGGTAAAGATCTAGTTGGGTTTAATGCAATCATTTATTAAGTGCCTACTATATTCAGGGGCCTGTGTTGATAAAGACTGAGTAGTGTATGGATTCAGGGAGAAACATGAGCATGAATGTTGATTATAGATAATGAAGAAAGGACAAAAACGTAAAAAAAATTAAATTGGTTTGACTGTGAATCAGGAGTGTTAATTATAGTCATTTCTGTGAACCACTTACCTTTTATGCCTTGTTGCCATACAGTCCAGTAATGATTATGGGTATGATTAAATAGAGGTCAGATTAACTTTGGTTAGATTTTATTTGATTAGAACAGCAAACTCTATGGGGAATGATTAGTTTTCTCGTGTTCTTTCTCATGAAGCATCAGCTATCTTTTCATGCAGCACATTTAGGGACTCACAACTTAAGGAAAATTAGACACAATATTGATGTTAAGAGCAAGCAGTTCACCAGTGACTCTGGCTTGTCAGAAGAAGCAGCCTCAGGGGCCATCTAGTCTGACCTACCACATCTGAGCAAATCCTTATACAGTTTACTTTACACATGATTAATCAGCATTTGCTTAAGGACCTCTAGTGAGAGAGAACTCGCTTACTTCATTTTTGGATAACTCATATTTTAGGGCCTCTTTTCCTTATATTAAAGCTAAATTTTACCCTTTTTCTACTGTCTTTTTTTAATTAGCAGAAATCTATCTTCTCTCATAGCTCCATATCTCTTGGGGGGAGAGGAGAGAAAGGGAAAAGCAAGTTCCTTGTAATGAATTTTAGTAATCTTGCAAAATAAATCCCCTTATTGGCCACATCCAAGAAATACACGTCTCATTCTGCGTCCTGAGTCTATTACTTTGTCAGGAGGTACATAGCATGCTTCATTATTGGTCGTCTGGAATCAGGGATGGTCTCTGTGTGGATCAGAGTTCTTAGGATGTTAAAAGTTGGTTGTTTTTACAGTGTTGTTGTTATTTTGTCATTTCTTCTGGTTCTACATATTTCATTTTTATCAGTTTATATGTCTTCAAATTGGTTTTATTATATTGATGTTATAATATAAAATGTTTTCTAGTTCTGTTCATCTCATTCTGCATCAGTTCATATGTGTTTCCATGTCTCTTTGAAATCCTTAATTTCCTCATTTCATATAGACTAGTAGTATTCCATTACATTCATAAACCACAGTTCGTTCAGCCATTCCCCACTTGATGGGCATCCTCTTAGTGTCCAGATTTTTTGCTACCACAAAAAGAATAATTGTTACCCACTTCTTGAACTCTCTCTGTCTGTGTTCTTTTTCTGTTTGGTGGTATTTCTATTTTCACTGATCTCTACCTCACTTTCTGTTTCTTACTCCTGGATTTCCTCACATATGTATGTCATCTTAATGTGAAATGTTACCACTTTGCCTATACTGTTGCTTGGAATAAATTCCACCAAATCTAGTGCTACATAGGAGGTTAAAATGATAGTAATGAAAATTTCTAGACATTTTCAAATTATATATAAAGAGTACAATGCCTGTTCCTCAAAATGAATGTAAATTGGAAAATGACAATCCTCTCCCACCAAAGTCCATTACTAGCCCCAAGACAGATTTCTAGTATTTCTTTGTGTGAATATTCAGTGAGTTACAGGGATATAAGATTAAGGGTAAGATCAGGAAGATGGCAATGGAGAGAATGAAGGGTGTTTTTTTAGAGAAAAATGTATAGATAGAAAACAAGTGGAGAGATCATTCAAAAAGAGATGATTGGGGAGGCTAGGTGGCACAATGAATAAAGCACTGTCCCTGGAGTCAGGAGGACCTGAGTTCAAATGTGGCCTTAGATACTTAACACACACACACACACACACACACACACACACACACACACACACACTAATTGTGTGACCTTGGGCAAGTCACTTAACCCCAAATTGCCCTCCAAAAAGCAAAAAAAAAAAAATGGACCAGGGTAACATTTTTTGTTCTGTACAGACTCTCATTATCCCCATGGCCCTTCCCAGGAAGCCATAGTACATAAAGGATTAGTTATATTCTATGGGACAGAGTCAGTGAATAATATCATTCCATTCATTTACTCTGCTAGTGAACAGCTTCTGAAAGGGATATAAGGAAGAGGCTTGAGTGATAAGGGAGCAGAGGAAGGAGGAAACTGACAATTGAAACTTTCACCATTTCCTTAATGGAACCTGCCCTAGTGTTTTATAACCCAAGTATTTAAGATCTGCCACCTATCTAACCTAAATCTCTATTGCTTAAATTTCAAGCTGTTACCTTCTATTTCTTAGTGAGGATAAAGAAAAACCAGATATTATCATCTTTGTAATAATAGAAGATATCTCACAAGTCATCCTTCCCCCTTTTCTAATTACATGCAGTAAAAAAATGCTTTTTTATGACCAGATTCATCAAGATGTTAATGAGTCAGAATGCATTCCCTGAGTGCCTGCTACATGCCCAGTGCTACTCTAGGCATTGGGGATATAAAGAAGGGCAAAAACAAAAACAAAAACTTGTCCTTACTCTCAAACATTTGTGATAGGGGATTTGACACATAAGTAACTGACAGGTAGGGTGGGATTATAGTGGACACAGGGCAAGGCTTCTTGCAGAAGATGGGGTTTGAGCTGATTCTTAAAGAAAGCCACAGAAACAAAGAGGCAGGAGAGCAGAGGCACAGCATACCAGGCATAGGGGAGAAATGATGCAGAGATGGGGATATGGAAGAGTAAGTGTTGTTTGAGGAACTGCCAGGAGACCAGTAGGATGGTAGAATGTATTAGAAAGGCAGTGGAGGGGGCGGCTAGGTGGCACAGTGAATAGAGCACCGGCCCTGGAGTTAGGAGGACCTGAGTTCAAATCTGGCCTCAAACACTTAAAACAAAGCAGTGTGACCTTGGGCAAGTCACTTAACCCCAGTTGCTATACCTTCCCCCCTCCAAAAAAAATGCAATGGAAGCTGGATTTTTTTCTCTTTTTTTGCCAGCATGACTTGTTAAAAGTAGGATTTCTTTCTCTTTTTTTGCCAGCATGACTTGTTAAAAGTAGAGCATCCCTAAGATATATATTTACAACATGTAATTATTTTGAGACTTCCCAAAGATGAATGGTCAGAGTGTTATCTGATCCTCTGGTCTAATTAATCATTGTCAAGAACAACACAACCATATTGATTTTCTTTTCTTTCTTTTTAAATGAAATGAGTTCAAATGCTTGTTTATTCTGGGATAGAGCAGAAATCCAAACTACCAGGTAGAAAATAATTCTTTCTGTCTCTGATGTCACTACAGTGTTCTGTGGCAGCGCATTTCCTATTTGTATGTGAGAGTTCTTGCAACTCAAATTCTTTAAGTAGACACTCAAGTTTAAGGTTGTAGATATTTAATTTATGCTATTGAAGCAGACGCAGACACAAACATTATATTTCAAAGAGCTGGGGTTGCAACCAAGAATAACTTATCCAGCAAAATTGAGTATAATCATGAATGAAAAAATGGACATTTAATAAACGGAAAGATTTTCAGGCACTTGTGACAAAAAAGACCAGAATTAAATGGAATATTATATATGTGCATGTATATGTATATATACACACAAATATGTATGTATGTATATATGTGTGTGTGTATGTATGTACATATGTATGTATGTATAAAGATCCAGAAGAAATATAAGGAAAACATTAATGACTAATTATAAGGCACTCATTAAGATCAAACAGCTTACATCTTATATATGAAAATGTTATGAGTATTCTTTTTTTTTTTTTGCTTTTTGGAGGGCAGTTGGGGTTAAGTAACTTGCCCAAGGTCACACGGCTACGTTTTTCTGTTTGTGTGTGCGTCAAGTGTCTGAGGCCAGATCCGAACTCAGGTCCTTCTGACTCCAGGGCCGACGCTCTACTCACTGCGCCACCTAGCCGCCCCAAGAGTATTCTTAATATTGTCATCATTACTAGGGTAGTTTGAAAGAAAGGTTGGAGCCGAGTTGAGTTCAACCAGATCATTTAATTCCACACTGTCGAATTCCACCTTCATACTCTTCCTTCCAGCTCTGTGTCCCACTCCCTTCCTGAAACATTTCTGCCTTTAAGTATCAGAATTGTGTGGAGGAAGTCTAGCTGTGGTGTGGAAGGATGGGCCTGATTTTAGGTCTCATTTCCTAGAGTTAGTTACTTCATTTGTTCAGCCAGTTGATTGTAGCTGGATCTTCCTCAAAGATCTTCTGGTAAATGTTTAACAACCAGCTCACAGTGGGGTAGAGGTGGGGGAAGGATGTCTGTTCAGTATACTTTTAAGTTAAATCTTAATTTTAACTTTTTCTCCATCATTTTCTTTAGTCTAAACCATTAACAACACAAGAAATAAACCCCTGGTTGTTAAACTTCCAAAGAATAAATGCTCATACTAAAAATTTAATAATTGACCCTCCTGCGCTGTTAGGGCTTGTTTCCTTTCTCTTTTCTTTCTTACTCTTGGAGCATTTGACTTCCTCTAATATTTCCCCATGAGGTGGATGAGGAACGGAGTTGGAAATTATATTGATCTTCTTATATATGAAAGAAAATGTGGTGGGAAGTTAGTCACCAAAATGAAGTTTAAGGCTTTTCATTAGATTGTCTGTCTGCTTTGTATTCCTTCTATTACTTTGATATTTGAGAAGATGGGAACTCTCTCCACCGATGAGGCTTTGGAGTCTTCCATGCTTTCCATTCTGTGTGATTCTAGTCTCTGTTTTCCATGTTTTCCATGTAAATTTCCACGGAAATGGCCTGGCTTCCCTTATAGAATTCTTTTGCAATCTCCATATTACTAGCGTGTCATCCAGTGCTTAGCACAGTGTCTGGTGTATGGTAGGCACCCAGGAAATAAAATTTGACCCACTGACTGACCACTGATCCTCTCTTCCCTCATTCTTGCTCTATGACTGTCTCTCTTCCTTTTCTGTCCAAACATATCCTTAGTGCCTTTTATGTTATTTGTTATAAAAATCATCACTGATAACATGCTGTAGCCAGTGTACATCCATATGTCCTTCCATTGCCCTTTGGGATTACCCTTTCTGAGATCCTGGTGTTCCATGATTTCCAGGCACCTCACATAATTAGGAAAATGTTTATGTTGAAGTGACTGGCACACGTGATGGATTCCCATTAGAATATGGGAGGAAAGGCCTGTACAACGGAATTGTTATTGTTGTTAGTAAGTTGTTTAGATTGTATTGGACTCTTTGTGACCTCATTTGGGTTTGTTTTTGGTTTTTTTTTTTTGGCAAAGATTCTGAAGTAGTTTGCCTTTTCCTTCACCAGTTCATTTTACAGATGAAGAAAATGAGGCAGATGAGGTTAAGTGACTTTCCCAGGGTCATGCAGCTAGTCAGTGTTTGAGATCAGATTTGAACTTGGGTTTTCTTGACTCCAGACTGGGCGCTCTGTGCTCTGCACCACCTACCTGCCTCATACGGGACAATGCAGTCCCGTAATCCTCCTTTTCTGTATTGTGTCCAGCTCATTATCTGTCTGCAGTCCTTACTCAAGATGCACAAATTAATAAATGGTTTCAGCAGTTTGACGTTATGATAACCAACATTTATAGAACTTGTTAATGACTTCAAAGGAACACGCACACACATACAAATTTCAAAAGAATATCATATATAAAAAATCTTATTTCAGTTTCACAGCAGCTCTGTTAACAGAGTCATTATAGGCATTAATATTCCCAATTCATAAATGAGGCTCAGACAAGTAAGGGCTGAGGCCCACAACAAGCAGATATCAGTAGTGGAATTTAAGCCCAGGCTGCCATAATCCTAACTTTTGCACTCTCTCTCTTATTTCACATCCTCCTTCTTCTCATAGCTTATTGAGAGTTAGAGGTATATACAGGTATCAGTAAGAAATAGCTGACTTCTGTGACAAGCTGTTTGTAAAAGGATCACAAAATTGCATTTGTGACATTTCAGAATAATCAAAAGCTAGGGAAAGGCTGTGACAAAAATACCACAGGCCTTTGCTCATCCAGAAGGTTAATCACTGTCCTGGCAGAAGATGCTCCTCTCTGGCTTATCTCAGAGCAGAGCATTTATACCACAGACATGATTTCGTCAGGCTTACTGTCTGGCAGGACCTTGTGAAGTACGTGATGTGGAGGAAGTATGCTTCTATTGAAATTTAGTCACAGGAGTTACTGGCCCAAGAGAAGGAACAGTCTGTTGGTAGTAGTACTTCTCAGTTTCATTGAGTGTTGCAGCTGAGCTTGACTTTATAGATGATCTCTTCCCCGCCCACCTCATTTTGTACATGAGAAGACTGAGTTTCAGAGAGGGGAAAGTATTGTAGGTTGCATATTGTTCAAAGTTACACAGTGATACAGCTGCAACTAAAATCCAGTCTCCTTGGTCTAGGATAGTGTTCTTTCTCCTATGCATGACACCTTTAGACTAATATCAGAACCCTGCAGGAAAGCAGGAAGGCTATGGGATCTGAGGGCCAGAATCCTCACAGATACTCCTGGGGCAGATAGATATCTCAGGTTGTCAGGTGCCCTTGTTCCTGCTAATAGCCTTCCTCCACAGGCTTTATTTACTCTGACGCTGCCTCTGAAGCTGAAATGACAGTGCTTTTCCTACCCCAATTTCCTGTTACCCAGACCTGGATTTCTCTTGGCCTGTTTCACACAAGATCCTGATCTGCCTTTTTCAGAAAGTTCCAGCCTGATAACTTAACCACACGCCCTTCTTTCCTGTCATAGAGAACGAACAAAAAAGTACACACTTCCCCCATCCCCTTAGAGCAGAAGTTCTTAACCTGGGATCCCTGATCTCATTTAAAAAAAATTCTGATAGTTGTATCTCAATATGATTGGTTTACTTTGTATTTCTACACAGTTTTAAAAAACATTTATCTTGAGTAGGAATCCATAGGCTTCATCAGACTGCCAAATGATTCCATGGCACAAAAAAACAAAAACAAACAAACAAAAAAAAACCCTGCCCTGTATGCTCGAGATAACTAACTCACTAGGTGAAGAAAAGACAAAGAAAGGGCTTATAGATCCTAGGAGACTGTCCAAGACAATTCAGCATTATTGAATGGACTCAAGGGGCTAGACCAAAATGTCCAGAAACTCCAAAAATGGAGCACAGTAGGGAGAGAGAGAGAAATCACATTTTTATAACATAAATCTCTATTTAGTACTTAGAAGGAAGAAAAATGTAATAATAGAAAACTGAGTGATTGTTTTTCATACTTTTATGTGGGAGGCTTGGAGAGAGGAGAGAGAGAGAGAGAGAATGAGCATTTATTAACAGCCAAGTACTATGCTATGCATTGGGATTATTTAATAAAGAGGAAAGATGAAAAAAAATCAGTCCCTGCCCTTAAGTAGTTCACTTAAGTCCCTTAAGTAGTTCACTATATTTAGAGTATACATTTGTTAAGGACTTACTGTAACTAGGCACTGTACTAAACACAAGATATAAATACAAGAAAGCAAGATGGTCTTTGCCCTCAAGGAGCTTATATATTCTAATGAGGGAGGACAACACATAAAGGGAGCCTAAAAGTGGGGAGGTGGTGGAGGATATGCTGTGGTCTACAACCTGTACCATGTTACCATAGTTTGGAAATGACTGAGAAGTAACATGGAGGCCTGGGTCAGGCCAAGATGAAGTGAAAACTCATCCTTCAGAGCCTGGCATCTCAGGGGCAGAGTATGGTCTGGAGGCTGAGATAAGACTTGGGATAGAGAACCTTAGAAAAAATATTCCAGGACACCTTTAGTACTAATTGTCATACCACAGAGGTGACTCTCAGAAGCTTTGCATCCTTCATTATCTACTTTGAGGAGGTTTTTCAGTCCTGCTTAATAGTGACCAATTGTTGAAATCACACTTATTTTTATAAAAAGCCTAAAACATTTCTTGAGTGATTAAAAAAATCCTAATTTAGCTAACTTTGTATCATCAAACAATTATAATAAAAATATTTTAGGGACTTAATTTTGGAATGTTTTTCTCTTGAAAAAATTTTGTCTCTTTGACTCCAACAAATAGATCCTTACTCAGCTTTTTCAAGGATTTCTGGTAACATCTGCTTGAGCAGACCTTCCCATCCCCCTACTTGCCTCAGTAACTGCAGCTAGAAAAATCTTCCCCTGATGACAAACTTTCTTGTTTGTCAGATGAGCTTTTTGATAGATGAGCTTTCTGATAGATGAGCTTTCACGTCATCTTGGTCCAACCCAGGCCTCCATTTACTTCTCAGTCACCTCTAAACTACGGATGGTAGTGGTGTGTAGGTTGTAGACCACAATACATTCTCCCTCCTCCTCCTCACCACTTCTAGGTCCCATTTATGTGTTGTCTTCCCCCATTAGACAAACTTTCTTGTGATGAATCTTTAGGAAGAGTGCTGGGTTGTTGTTCATGTGACAGAGAGCAGTCAGTCATGGCCAAGTTAGCAGTAGATGAAACATTTCCAGCTTAAAAGAGAATAGGAAACCTTTCTCTTTTTTTGGTCTTTCTTTGTTTCCACAGCGCAGTTGTTGACTGATAATAAATTATTAATAATGAATGATTGTTCACTGACTAGAAACAATTCTTTTCATTTTTATAATGTTTTGCTTTTTTCTCCCCATTGGGATATAATTTTTAACAAGAGCTTGTGTATTTATCTACATTATAACTAAAGGCCAAGTGTTGACCAGTGTCTACTTGGAAGTCTAATTAACAAATTAATAATTCCCGTTGCTTTATAAATCTATCCAGAAGGATCAATACTATTATGGTCATCAGACTTATCATCATAGAGCTTAGCAAAACCTGTTAACTTAGGAGGGTCTCTGGCATGAAAGACAAGGCCTTATTTAATACAAATACAATTTGAGGTGTTGGTAGCCATCATTGGCTTATACTCAATTTGGTGCAGCAATTATTTGAGACCCTTTATGTGTCAAGGCACTGTTCTAGTCCTTGGATATAGAGTAGAGAGTTTGCTGTAATGAAAATAGAACTGAATTTAAAGTTATAAGTTATTGTTTAGTCATTTCAGGGGTATTCAACTCTTTGTGACCCCACTTGGTGTTTAAGGCAAACAGAGTTAAGTGACTTGCCCAGGGTCACACAGCTAATAGGTGTCTGAGGCCATATTGGAACTAGTTAGAAATAGTTAAAAGACCTGAATTCAAATCCTGTTTCTGTCTTGGGAGTCTCTAAAGCCTCTCTGGGCCTCAGTTTTCCAGTCTGTACATTGAAGGAAGGGAGTTATAGCGTTTACTTCTGAGGTCTCTAAATCTATGCTCCTCTGGGTAGTAGGTACAAAGATGAGCACCTGTTATGGTCCCCGACCTCCCTCAAAGAGAATGCAACATTGTAGAAAAAGAATCCAATGCTGACTGCCACAGGATGGTACCTTAGCCTTGACCTCACTCAATCAAACTCCATTCACCCAATAAAGGATATTCAGTTTGTTGTAAAGTTATGTAGCTTTTATAGATAAATGGGACTTTATAGATTATCTTTTCTAACCAAAGACTTCTAAGTTTACCTAAACCTCTGCAATGAATGACATAAATGATAGTTCAACTATGCCCTGAAGCCTAAAACCCAAGAACAGTGACTCTAGCTGTTGAGGGCTTGTACTTTATGGATTCTCTGTGTTGCCTGGGTAAGGGAGCACATTGGAGCCCAACACATAACACTCAGGATAACCATAAGTTTGTCCTAGACTGTTTCTCTGTCCATTGGTGTAAATTCCTCCCTATGCCCCTGCCATCCCTCACCATGACTGCATTGCAGAAAATCCGGACACTTCTTTATCTCTGAGGTAATAAAGGGTAAAGACTTCCTTCCTAAACTCATTCTTATTGCGGGGTGGGGTCACAATTTAAATTCATGATGATATTTTTGCTTAAATGACAACATAATATAGTATATGCAAAATCAACACATTCTTCATTATTTCCCTGTTTTTCCCTTGCAACTACGTTTGGATTGAGTGTGAGAAGATGAGAAGAGAAAACAAAACCCTTGATTTATATTATTAATTACACACACACACGTTTTAAGCCAAAATTTATTCTCTCCCCACCAGAGGCATGTTTTTTACTCTATAGATATACAGTGTTTAACTAGGCTCCCATGCAAGGTTATGTTACCTAATTATTATTGGCTTTCTATTTCTGATTAAAATAAATTGGAAACCTGGCCAAAGTCATTTTTGTCTCCAAAACCTTAGGTTCAATTTATGTCACTTTGTATGTTATGAAATTAGTAAAGTAGAAGTTTAAAATTTTAAGTAGGGTCAATAAGCCAACAAAAATCAGACAAAATGATAGCTAGGAGCTAGGCAATTCTAAACATATGTGACTAATAAAACTAACCTTTCACAAAATCTAATCTGGTGCCCAAATGACTATTGTCAAAATGGGCCCCAGAAGCCCTGTTCCTTTTTTTTTCTTTTTGGAGGGCAATTGAGGTTAAGTGACTCGCCCAAGGTCACACGGCTAGTTTTTGTGTTGTGTCTGAGGTCGGATTTGAACTTAGGTCCTCCTGACTCCAAGGCCGGTGCTCTATTCACTGTGCCACCTAGCCAGCTCCCTGTTCTTTTTTTTTCATATATAGGTCCTATTTAAATTAAATTCTTGATGTTGGAGAGTTCTGTTTAACCTCTTTGTGAGTCCAGCTTTGCCTTTTCAAAAACTATCAATTCTAGACTTTTTTGCTTGCTTTCTAAATAAACTGACTATGCTGTTAACTTTGTTGAGTACAGCTTATTCCCTCATGTCTTTGTTTGCATTTATGAGGCAACTAAGTCTCAAAGCAATCTCATGAAGCCTTTTGTGCTAATTAGCAAATACCAGAATACGTAGTTAGTGCCAAGTGTCATGTCAATCAATTTTCTTTAAATAGTGCACGGAAGTTGGGAAGAGATGTCCATTTAACTAAAAAGTTATGACCCACTTTGAGAAGCAGCCTTGTATAGTTATAGAGAGCTGGCCTTAAAACTATGAGGACCTAGGTTCCAGTAACATCTCTGATTTACACCAGCACTGTGGCTCTGGCCAAATTATTTAACCTGAAAAAGACCAAGGAATCTTTCAAAGACTACATTTGAAGGTCATATATAAATCTACCTTGTTAGAGGGAGTTTCCCCATCAGAGTTTCCTATACTGTACTGATGAAATTAGAGGTTCAGTCTATATGGAATCACATTCCCCTTTAGAATGATTTTCTTCCTTTAAAAGAGTATGAATATCATAGAAAAACAGGGGTGCAATGAAAAAATATCATTCTTTTGGGGATCTAAGCATTTTATAATCTGAAACCTACCTGGAAACAAATTTTGCCATAATTCTTTAGAGCACAATAGACTAAGCATTTGGACTCGTATAGGGAATGATGCTTAGGTCTAGAAAGCAGTGACCAGTTTGAAAATCTACAATATCCTTGCTGTATACATCATGGAATTAGGCAACAGTTCATACAGCCAGAAATTAGGAGTCAGGAAATGCTTGTATATGTTGTATTTTGACTAACTTCGTTCTCATGTCTCTTTCCCTTTTTTAGTATTGCGCACTGGGTGTGTCTTCTTACGTGGAATGATCTATAACTTTTTTTTTAATGGTCCTTTGTACCAGGAGAAACTTTACCATTTTTCTTCACTTTATGATTGCCTCTCTTTGAAATTTTCTAATGTAATTGTATATATAGAAGGTTCTCTAAATATATACATATTCACTGAACTTTAGTGTATGTTTCTCTATAGCCATTATAAAAAATTAATTAATTGCCTGGATTTTCAGTATGTAAAGAATAAACACAGGTCTAAGAGACTATGCTTTCCCTTCAATATAGTAGCACATTTTCATAAAATGAAGCATGATAATGTACTATATGTTTATTTCTGTATATGCGTGTTGTGTATGCATGTTTGTGTAGGAGGAAGACTACAGGCCTACACATGCCAGAATGGTCAGAACTGAAATGAGTAAAATGAAAAATCCTTCAGTGTCAAATTTCATTACAGATTTCAGGCTTGCGTATCTGGTTTCTGACTACATGAAGGCAGAACATGTACCACACATTTCTGAGTTCCAAAAAGGATTTCTTTTCTTTCAGGCAGACCCTGTAATGAATAGCAAGTGAATCTCTTTAATTTTTCTTGAACATTCTGTGAGATCAAAGAAGTTTTCAGGTCTGCTTGTAACTTATTTGTCTGTTAGGGCCCAGATATAGAATATAAAACCATCAGAAGAGAGGATTGGTGGTTTCCCAAAAACATTGCTGTAGTTTTGACTCTTGAGGGAATAGATATAAATAAAGACACCAAAGAAGAGATAAGGATCCTGTTAAGTCATTCTTGTAAAGTCAGGTGGAGGAGGAAGTCAAAACCATGGTCATGTCATTCTAAGTATGCTTAAGATGTATTCATACCAGGTAGGAAAAGGAATTATTTCTATTTGTATATAAATGCCATGTTTAAGAAAGACTTATATCCTGAAATGAAGCAACAGGCACTCAGGGACATAAGCAAGCTGGGACATGTCTAGAGGAGGGGGCTAGGCTGGTGAAAGGAAACAAAACAATCTTCTATTAGAACAGGCTGAAAGTACTAAAGATATTTACCCAGGCAAAGAAATAATGTAGTGTAGGTATGATAAGAAGACTTCAAATATTTGATAAGTTATTGTGTAGAAGAGGTATAGGCTTTTTACCTGTCCCAAGGGGCAAAACAAAGACCAGTGAAAGTATGCTAAGGTAGATTTAAGCTCAAAATGAGTCCCCAACTTTACTATTTATTCTTTGTGATATTGGGCAAGTCCTATCCTGAGATCTTGTACCCCTGATTGGTCAGAGTGATATCAAGTTGCCCCCAGACCCACAATCCAGTCAGGCCATCTGAGGGCTCCCTCCCACCCTCTCACTAGAAAGTAGAAACCTCTTTCCTTGAGAACAGTAATCATATCAGCACAACTATTTTTTTTTTTTTTTTGCTTTTTGTTCTGGAGGGAGGAGGGCAAGGCAGTTGGGGCTAAGTGACTTGCCCACTGTCATATGGCTAGTAAGTGTTAAGTGTCTGAGGCTGGATTTGAATTCAGGTCTTCCTGATTCCAGGGCCAGTGCTATATTCACTGTGCCACCAAGCCTCCCCAAACACAACTATTTCTGGAAAAGATGTACTAATCAATTTTCCGTAAATCCATCCACTATATCTTTGACTTCCCATGCTAAAATATACCTTCATGGTCACCACTCCCCTATGTAGGCTGTTTGCTTCTATTGAGTGTAAGTTCTAGGATAGGGGGATAGGAGGGTAGGGAGTGGTTTCCTTTTAAAATATGTATCCTTGGCACTTAGCACAATGCCAGACACATAGCCCTTGATAAAAGGCTCCCCTGTTCCTATTCATTTGAAGTTTGTATGTCTTATTTTACTCATTTGTAAAATAAAGGGGTTGGTCGAGATCAGGGATCCACAAACTTCAGCAAAGTGCTAAATAAGGCTCTCCGCTTGTTTTTGTATGAACCACGAGCTAAGAATGGTTTTTGGCCAAACAATAACAGCCCTCCACAGGCCAGTTTGGACCATATCTGCAATTTGTATACCCATGGTCTAGATAATTTTAAAAGACTCTTCCAGTTTTAAAATTCTGAGACTTTCTAAGGAACTTCCTACAAATTCAGAGATGTCTAAAATGAAATGGGCTTCTTCCTGAGGAATAGTGAATTTTGTCCAGTTCTGTGTGTGTGTGTGTCTATATATATAAAATTAAGGGGCTTTACGTGGAGGCTGGAAGACAATTGTTGGTCTAGTTATTCAAAAAAATCATAATTTGAATGGCATTTAGACTAAATGACTTCAGAAGCCACATTCCAACTCCAAGATTCTGTGATCCAAAATATTTTGGGGGATCTGATCACTTGAGATATGTATTATTAAATGGAATTAGCCATTATGGGGCAGAAACACCGTCTTCACTGAGCAGCCAAATTTTATTGAAATTTAAGTGTATTTAGGACTCCATTCATAAAACTCCAAAGTGTTTTGTCTTTTAGGATTTTTCCAGGAAAGCCTTTATAAAATGTAAAGACAATCAAGAATATTAAGATAGACATACCTGAGAAACTGACCCAGAAAGTTCAGTACAGAACACTGGTGCCTCACATCCCTGTAGGAAGCTAGACTGAACTATTCTTGTACTATTTATTAGATCACTGGATTTGTTTCTTGAGGAATTTGGAGCTTTTGGCACATTGGGGTCAAAGAATGCTTGCTAAAATCTCCCAGAGATTGACTATTCGAGTAGTCTTATGTTTCTTTTTATATTAGGGCATCACAGAGCTGAACTAGTAAATATTCAAAAATATCTGAGACAGTATGGAGGATGAATATTGGGCCTGGTGGGTATAGGGCCCCCCCCCCCCGCAGTTGCGGTTTGGTTTCAATAATTTATAACTGAAAACTGAGGGAAAATCTACTTGGCATATTTTTGTCTATGTTTTACTGAGTGTTTAGTGATCATGATGGTGGGCTCACTGTTTGATTATTAAAGAATTTTAGCTGCTTCTATGTTAAAGGTATCCATGTAAATTTTGATATTCCTGTAACATATTCTCCTGCATGTAAGACTTATCACGTAATGAGATGCTTTAGAAGAGAAATAATAATGGAAATCCTAATAAATGTTAATAAAAGTTAATAATAAAGGTTATTAAGTAATAATAAATATAAATAAAAATATGGTATGAGCTGAACACCATAACTGTTCACTTTAAAAATCAACCAGAATGTTTCTTTTAAATAGATATGTGAGGGGCGGCTAGGTGGCACAGTGAGTAAGAGCACCGGCCTCGGAGTTGGGATGACCCAGGATTGAATCCGGCCTCAGAAAATGAGCACCCACACATAAATAATGACTAGCCATGTAACCTTGAGCAAGTTACTTAACCCCAATTGCTTTAAAAAAAATTTTAAAAATAGATATTTGAGCTTTAATGAAAATTTAGTGAAAAAAACCAAACTATATGTATGTATATATATATATATATACATATACATATGTATGTATGTATGTGTGTGTGTATATATATATGTGTGTGTGTATATATATATATATATATATATTCCTAGTGTGGTTAGGAAAAACCAATATTAATTTTTTTTAAACTTTGTCTCTAACACAAAGGCAATGTGGTATAAGGGATGGAGGGCCAGCTCTAAGAGAAAGTCACTTAATTTCTCAGTATTCTAAGCCAGAGGTTTCAGATTCCAGCCAGTGGGCTTCATGCACAAACTAAACCAAATTTAAATGTAGTTCTGAAGTATTTAACAGAATAAATAAAAATATAACACAACACAGATAATGTTAACTTGTGGTTTTCTAAGTCAATATCCTGCCAGCCAGACTGTTTCTATTTGAATTTGACACCATTGCTTTAAGCAACTAAAACTACAAGTTACAGATGAATTCCTAATCTGATCTGGCCCAGTGGAAAGAGTTTCTGTTATTGCGTCATTTCGTCCAACTTTCTGTGACCCCATTTGGGGTTTCTCAGCAAAGATATTAAAATGGTTTGTCATTTCCTTCCCCTGCTCATTTTACAGATGAAGAAACTGAAACAAGCAAGGTTTAGTGACTTGCCTAGGGTCACACAGCTAGTGAGTGTCTGAGGCTGAATTTCAACTCAGAAAGATGAATCTTCCTGACTTCGAGCCCAGCTTTCCATCCACTGCACCACCTGACTGCCCCAGCTATAAACAATATGAATCTCAAATTTAAAAAAAATACTGTTTACTCTCCTTTATCTGGCACTTTCATCAATAGATTTTTTTGTTTGTTAGAGTAAGCACTACGTTGACTGGCTGACTAACTAGTAAGTTAGGTATTATTCCTGATGAAGATTCTGATTCAATCAATCCAAGATCATCGCCAAGAATATCATCCAAATTATTTCAGTCTTAAATTTGTTATGTTTTAATTCTTATAAAAATAGAAGACCATCCAGCTCCTCCCCTACGTGAAGCAAAAATCTCTTATACAATATCCCAAGCAGGCTGTTATTCAACATCTCAAAATCCGTGCTTCTATTATTTTGCGATCTCTTTGAACATTTCCAGTGATGAGGAACCCATCACTTTGTGGAACCTGGAACTCTATTCATTTTTTAAATGCACATAAATTAGCCAAATTATCAGTGGAATTGGAGGTTGGGGTCTTAAATGTAAATCTTGCCTTCTCCACTTAGTGACTGGAGGACCTCAGAAAAGTCTCTTCCCCTCGCAGGTCTTCTATTCCTTCATTGGTGAAAAAAGAGATTGAGATTGGATCATCTCATAAGGCCTCTTCTGGTTCTCAGTCCTATGATTTATAAATCTTGTTCTTGACCATACCAAAAAAAATCGATCCAGTAATAAAGAAAACTCCTTGACAAGAGACACCTACAGAAACTTCCTGTGTGAACCAGAGGGTGGAGTAAAAAGTAAATGAATGAATATACCTAAGGAGAACCTCAGGTGTAGGACAGCTCTTTGCAAAATGGAAAAAAAATAAATGCAAACACACACACACATGAAAATACATAGTAACATTGAATACCATTGCATTTTTCTGTTTCCTCTGATGAATGTCCTGCTTTTGGGGGTATTTCAAACAGTTTAGTCATATCTTGGAAATATCGCTATTTATCTCAGTTGGTGCAGAAGTTCTTTTGATTTTTTTCTTCTATGACTATTACAATGGTGGGGCCAATGTAAGTTATGTAGGGGTTTTGAAAACCAACCACCTCCTTAAGTCTGATGACTCATCACCAGGAAGATTTAGAGAATTAAGTTTTTGCTTTTTTAGTTTTCCATAAAATTGGACCTGTCTGGAAATATTAACCTTTAGATAAGACTTTAGATCTTAAGTTTTTGTGTCATTGTCCTCTTTGACAAGCAGATGGAACTTATGGGCCCTTCTATGAATAATGTATTTGAATGCATAAAATAAGAAATATAAGATTACAAAGGAAACGTAATCATATTGAAATAGTTTATATGTATGTATATGCATATTTATTTATATATTTAATTAAAATTTTCAGACCCCAAGTTAAGAACCCCTTATTTAGATTAATGTTAACATTTTTCTTTTCATTAAGCTTGATCCTTAGTGAATTTTTATAGCTATTGGGGCAACTATAGCTTTATATCACTGGAAATTGCAAATTTTTGACCAGTCTTGGACCCTATTGATGATATATCTACAGTCCAAACCCTAATTCTCTTCTAGCATAAAACTCTTCCTAATATTCACTCAGATCTGGGCCACCACTATTTTGTTAAGAGTAGAAACATGTGTTCTTGGTAATTTTCTGAGAAATGTTTATCCAAATGATCTGTTCTTGACCTGTGCCTTCATCCTTCACTGTTAAGATGGTCAGCCTTATAAACCTGCTTCTCCTGTGACATTCCACAAGGTAATAAGTTGGTCTGGTTTGACCTCATTTATTATCTTAGGACAAAATAGATTGATATTACTGCAAGATGTGCCTTTCTGCTTACCAAACTACTGGTAATAATGAATGTATCCAGTGTCTTTTTTCATTGTTTATGAGCCAAGATAATATTTGGAAAGCTCTGTTCTTCAGTTGGCACAGTACTTCCTAAAGGTGATCTCCAAAGACTCCCTGGTGCCTTTTGTCATCCCTCTTCCACCAAAGAAAATATACTAGCAGCAAGTAAGCATTCATCCTGGGGGGTAAAGGAGCAGACCCTGAACAACTAGAGTAAGTAGGAGTGTGTCATCTATACTTTACAATAGTAAAACAAAATTAATACAATTCAGCAAGTATTTATTTTAATTTAATTTTTATTTTTAATTATTCCAAATTCTCTTCCTTCCACCTCCTTTCACCCACTACAAAGGCAAGAAATATAATACTCATCATACATATAAAATCAAGCAAAACATATTTCTATGTTAGCCCTATTGTAATTTTTTTAAAAGCAAGAAAAATAAAGGGAAAATAACTTACTTCAGTCTGTATTCAGTCCACCCATTTTCTTTCTGGAGGTACATAGCAGTTTTCTTCAGGAGTACTTTGGAATCGCCATGGATCATTGTTTTGACCCGAGTTGCTAAGTCTTTCCCATTTGATCATCATTATAGTATTGCTGTTACTATGTGCAATGTTCTCCTGATTCTGTTTATTTCATTTTGCATCATCAGTTCATATAAGTCTTTCTAGATTTTTCTGAAACCATCTCATTGATCGTTTCTTTATAGCACAATAGTATTACATCAAAATCATATAACACAACTTGTTTAGCTGTTCCTTAATTAATGGACAGCTCCTTGATTTCCAATTCTTTGCCACCAAAAAAAAAAAAAGAGTTGCTATAAACATATTTTGTACAAATAGGTCTTTCCCCCCCTTTCTTTGCTCTCTTTGGAGTATAGACAAAGTAGTAGTATTGCTGGATATACATAGAATACATTGGGATATTTCTGTCAAGCGTGGGCACCAGCAAGTAGGCTTTAGTTCAGAATGGAGAAACAGAGGACACCAATGACATCTAAATGATTGAGGAACCATTTACATATGTAACACAGACACTTTCTTCAAGAGGAGGTCAGAAGGACCAGGGTCTGGTAAGCACTAAATAACATCTCAAAAAATTATGTTGATTGTATTTTAAGACAGGTCCAACCTACCAGCTTTTTAGATTTTCATGTAATCCTTGAAAGAAACATCCAATAGGAGAAATAGCTTAAGCAAATTATACCAATGGTAGGTCTCAAAGAGAAAGACGTCACATTCTTTTTTTTTTTTTTGAGGGCAGTTGGGGTTAAGTAACTTGCCCAAGGTCACACGGCTAGGCTTTTTGTTTGTGTGTGCATTAAGTGTCTGAGGTCGGATCCGAACTCAGGTCCTTCTGACTCCGGGGCCAACGCTCTACTCACTGCGCCACCTAGCCGCCCCAAGACATCACATTCTTGAAATTGTTCCCAAAGGAGAAACTATCCAACTTTTATACATGCAGCCCAGAAACTAATCTCAAATTTGGACCTGACCTGACTTTGTAAATCTTTTTTTTTTGTGGTGTGCAGGGTGGTAAGGGTTAGGTGTGGTCAGCGGATTATTATGATCCCCTACTAAATTCTTGGCTACATAACCTTGCTTTACAGATGTGGTTCTTAATTTTTTTCTTTCCTATGAGGAATTCTCAAACATATTCAAATGACATGTTGCCAGTATTATTTCCATATAATTAGGGCACACCTAGCAGAAACTCATACACCCTTTGAGAGCCACTGCTTTGGAGAAAGGAATGAGGCAATTGGTTCAGCAAACACTCATTAAAGATTTGCAAAGCACTATAAATGCTATCAGTGATTAAAAAAAAAAGATAAGTAAAACTCAATCCTTACCCGCACGGAATTTATAATTCAGTAAGTAATACTGCTTGTAACATGACTCCCCAAAAGTATGTATTTTAAAGACTTTGGATCCCTCAGATCCTTTCTGAGTGCCATGAATCCAGCTGGAAAAAAAATAGTGATTTAGCATATCTCAATAAACAGAACAACATATATTCACTCTTTCCTTCTTACCTAATTGAGAATGAAAATATATATATATATATATAATATAGTCAAGCAAAACACATTTTTGCATTAACCATGTCTAAAAGAAAAACATATATATGTACATATATGTGTGTATATATACATGTATCTACATACATATGCACAAATATATATGTACACATTAATTATTTATGTATCATTCTTCTGGGTCTTCACCTCACTATCAGGAGATTGGTAATATATTTCATCCTTAATCTTCTGGAACTGTTGGTTATTATGCTGATCAATGTTCCTAAGACTTTTAAGAGATAACTTGTCTTTACAATATTGTTTCATTGTATAAACAGATCTTTTGGTTTTGTTTACTTCACTCTGCATTAGTTCATACATTTCCAAGTTTTTCTGAAACCATCCCCTTCATTAGTTTATATATATATATACACACACATGTATATATATACATGCATATGTATATATATATACACATATATACATATATGTATATGTGTGTATATATGCATATATATATATAAAACACAATAGTATACCATCACATTTATATTCCATGACATGTTCAGTAATTCCCCAGTTGATAGGCACCCTCAGATTCCGTTTCCTGGCTACCTCAAAAAAAGCTATAAATATTTTTGTACATCCTTTGTGAGAGATATCAAACTATTTAAAGACACCTACTAGATATAAGTCATTTTGCTAGGTTTTAGGAAAGTAAAGGTTAAAATCATCATGGTTACTGACCACAAGGTCCTTGCATTCTAATAGATAATAGAAATATATACACCTAGGTGTGCAGTAAATTGAGTGCCAGGGCTGAAGTTAAGAAGACTCCTCTTTCTGAGTTCAAAGCTGGCCTCAGACATTTACTAGCTGTGTGATACTGAACAAGTCACTTAACCAAGTTTACCTCAGTTTCCACATCTGGAGCTAGAAAAGGGAATGGTAAACCACTCCACTGTCTTTGACAAGAATACTCCAAATGGGGTCATGAAGATTCAAACACAACTGAAAAACAACAACAACAACAGAATGTACCAAGTGCAAAGGAGAATTTCGGACTGAACACTTTAGGAAAACTTGAACTTGAATGGAGAAAACCATACATTAATGAAATTCAAAAACTTCACCATTTTTCTTATTTCTTCTAATTTCAGGATGGGCAAGGTTACCCCTGCAGCTGTTAGGTAAGGTTTTCAAGAAGTGCAGGCGTTGATTTTATGCATTCTCTTGGGAGTGATTTAGTACAGTTTAGTTGGGATGTAAAGGGTAAAAACCATCCCTAAAGCTAAAAAGACAGAAATGAAAAGTCACAAGAGGAATCAAGTGTATTTTCTCTTGATCATTACCTATGCTTAGGTCCTGGGATGAGGGGAAGAAAATGATAGATTGACTGGAAATAAAATTAGTAAAGTTTCAGCCAATGAGCTCCACATAAAAGTAGATTGCTTATTAGGATTATATTCCTGACCTCGTTTATGTTGGTGATTGCAACAAATAAGACTTGATTTGATGTCTTGTATTGTGAGATTAAGATTCCATTGCATTCACTATAAATGTCCTTTTTGGCAGAGGAATTATTTAGTTTTGTTAGTGTAGACACTCATTGTAATGATGATATTTTTTTAAAGAAATAGAGATTTCACAGCTGTGGAGTAATGGTTAATTCCTTTGGCAAAGTGTCCCCCCTTGACATTGCACAACTTTTGAGATTCCCTGGCACTCTCTTATCCAAAAGGGAATAGCAGGATTCTCTGACATTTATATTTTAAACTTGATTAGGGAATGTGAAGTTGCTTCGATTTGCAGTCTGATTGCGACATTGCTAGAGACCACAGCTGAGCCTGAGCATACAGCTGAATGGAGGAACAGCTTGACCTAGGCAAGATAGTTGTGAATAATGGTCAGAACATCATAGAGTTCTCCTAGGTTTTGTCTCTTGTGGTACCCGTTCTTAAAACACAGGCCAGAATTATTCATGTGTAAAAATTTAGTGCCTGTATAGAGGCCTTATGAGATAAAAGCTTTAGGGAGGAAATGTAGGGAGGATAGATATGGAATAGGACAAGACATGACTGCTTAGTGTAGGGAACTACCAGATGAACTACCAAACTACCTTTAACTATATACAAGTCAGAAATTTATAGTCTTAGAGATTTGTCCAGTGATACTGAAAGTCTAAGTGATTTGCCATGGGTCACACAGCCAGTACATGTCAGAGGTGAGTCTTGAACTTGTCTTCCTGGCTCCAAGGTCAGTTTTCAATCAACTATGGCATACTGTCTTTCATACTGGAAAATGGTATGAACAAGACTGTTTGTCATTCTACAGAAAAGAAGCCTGTCTTTATGAAAAGCTGTCACTTCTTCATAGTTTATAACAGAAGGCTCCAGACTCCTTTTCCATCAAATGGGCATATGTGTTAAATAATTTTTTCACTATGGTTCAAATTTAAATAAATATTTTTAAGATTCCATGTTATTTCACTTAAATTTAGAAATAAAAGATGTCAACTTTAACCTCTATTGTATATTCTCTAAACAAAATTTCTAGTTACAGACTTGTTTCAGCCTCCCCACTTGAATATTTTTAAAATCACTGATTAGAGAGAAAACCATTATGTAGAAACCAGTGGCAGCTTTCATAGATGACATTTAATAAATAAATAAATGAATGAATGCATGAATGAAGCAAAACCCACAACAAGCTATTAAGGATATGTCTAAAATTGTGAGCAACTTGTAAACTCATTTCCTAACTTTTAAAAAATTTATTACTTCCTTTTGCTATTTATGCCAGTCGTTATTTCATGTATCCTCTCTCCTTTCCTCAGACCCTCCATTTTGACAAAATTGCCAATAGAATAGCAAATATTTATTATGAAATAGTCCCCACCCTCAAGGACCATAATTCTATCTGGGGCAACAATATGTACCTATATAAGTATATACAGATTTGTCTCTCTTTTTTTTTATGGGGAAAACAGTAGCAATTGGGAGGATCAGGAAAAATCTCATATAGAAGCTTGTCCTTGAACTGAGCATTCAAGGAATTTAGAAGTGGAGGTCAGGAAGAAGTACATTCCAGGTATGGAAACATTCATTTTAAAATTATTTCCTTTTCAATTTTTTTTCTCCAAATCTTTGTTGGGCCTAAATTTTCCCTTATCCATAAATTAGACAGATAAATTATTCCATGATCTCTTAATTTGCTTATGGTATCACCCTTTAGGAATAAATCATATATCCATTTTGACCTTATCTTGGTATGTGGTATGAGATGTTGGCCTTTACCTAGTTTCTGCCATACTGTTTTCTAGTTTTCCCATCAGTTTTTATCAAATAATGAGTTTTGTTCCAAAAACTTGGATCTTTGGGTTTATCATATACTAGATTAACATGTAATTTGTACCTTATAATGTAATTTATACCTAATTTGTTTCACTGATCTACCACTTTCTTAGCCAGTATCAAATTGTTTTGATAATTACCTTTTTATAATACAGTTTGAGATGTGATATGGCTAGACTACCTTCTTCACCTTTTTTTTTTACTGATCCCCTTGATATCTTTGAGGTTTTCTTCTTCCATATAAATTTTGTTATTATTTTTTCTAGCTCTATAAATACTTTTGTGATAGTTTTTGTTGGTATGACAATGAATAAATAGATAAATTTAGGTAGAATTGTCATTTTTACTATATTGAGTTGGCCTACCCATAAGCAATTGATATTTTTTCAATTGCTCATATCTGATTTCATTTGTGTGAAGTGTTTTATAACTATGTTCATATAGTTCACATGGGTTTGTGTTGGCAGGTAGACCCCCCAAGTATTTTATATTGTCTACAGCTATTTTAAATGGAATTTCTCTTTCCATCTCTTGCTGTTGGACTTTGTTAGTAATATATAGAAATGCTGGTGCTTTCCATCAGTTTATTTTGTATCCTGTAACTTTGCTAAAGTTGTAATAATTGTCAATTCTCTAAGTATATATCATCATATCTACAAAGAACAATAGTTTTGTTTCCTCGCTGCCTATTCTAATTCCTTTAGTTTCTTTTTATTCTCTTATTGCTGTAGTTAGCATTTCTAGTACAGTATTAAATAATAGACGTGATAATGGGCATCCTTACTTCAATGCTGATTGTATTTGGAAGGCTCTAGCTTATCCTTATTACAGATAATGCTTGCTGATGGTTTTAAATAAATATTACTTATTTTGAGGCAAGCTCCATTTATTCCTATACTCTCTAGTGTTTTTCTTTTTTTTTTTTTTTTAAAGCAATTGGGGTTAAGTAACTTGCTCAAGGTTACACGGCTAGTCATTATTTATGCGTGGGTGCTCATTTTCTGAGGCCGGATCTGATCTCGGGTCATCCCAACTCCGAGGCTGGCACTCTTACTCACTGTGCCACCTAGCCACCCCTTTAGGGCAATTGGGGTTAAGTAACTTGCCCAAGGTCACACTGCTAGGTTTTTGTTTGTGCGGATTGAGTGTCGGAGGCCGGCTCCGAACTCAGGTCCTTCGGATTCCAGGGCCGTCGCTCTATTCACTGCGCCACCTAGCCACCCCTAGTGTTTTTCTAATAGGAATGGATGTTGTATTTTGTCAATGGCTTTTTCTGCATCTATTGAGATAATCTTATTATGCTTATAGGTTTCCTAATATTGAACCAGTTCTGCATTCCTAGTATAAATCCTCCCTGGTCATAGTATATGATCCTAGAGATATATTGCTATAATCTCTTTGTTAGTGTTTTATTTACAATTTTCATCAATATTCATTAGGGAAAATGCTCTATAACTTTCTCTATTTTGGCTCTTCCTGGTTTAGGCATCAGCACCATATTTCTGTCATTAAAAGAATTTGGTAGGACTGCTTCTTCACCTATTTTCCCAAATAGTTCATATAGTAGTGGGATTAATTATTCTTTAAATGTTTGGTAGAATTTGCTTGTGAATACCCCTGGCCCTGGCGATTTTTTTTTCCTTAGGAAGATCACTGATGGCTTGTTCAATTTGTTTTTCTAAGATTGGGTTATTTAAGTATTTTATTTCTTCTGTTAATCTGGGTGATTTACATTTTTGTAGATATTTATGATGGTGTCATTTTATTTTAAAAGTAGATTTTTCTCTTTAATCTATCATATATACTAAAAGTGTAAGAAACTATAGGCATCCCAGACAATCTAGGACATCAGGGATGAAGGCATGTGTGAGGGACAACAAAGAGGGTAGTTTGGGGGAATAATAGAATATGTAAAAAGGATAATATATTGATGAGGCAGCTATTCATTAGGCTAGTGAATAGATCACTAACCCTGGAGTCAGGAGGACCTGAGTTCAAATCTGGCCTCAGACACTTAACACTTACTAGCTGTGTGACCTTGGGCAAGTCACTTAACCCCAATTGCCTTGCCTTCCCCCCTCAGAAAAGGGAAAAAAAAGATAATTGAGCTCTGTTTTGGACATGTTGAGTTTGACATGTCTGTAACAGACTCACTTTAGACAAACTGCCTCAGGTCTACAGCATGTATAACATTCTCTACCCTATTCACTCACTCTAGTGAGGAGAGAAGGGCATCCAACTGCCTCTGGTCTATTATCAGCATTGACTCCTATTTTATTTTGATTGCTTGTGTCTAAAGCCATATTACCATGAAGGGTACAACAAGTGGGGTGAAGGGGTAACAGTGATGAGAGGTGGTCGGGGAGGACACAAGAGAGACTTATTAATGTTCTTTTTTTTAATGAATCAATGATTTCATCACTATAGTCATCTCTTTCAGAGGTTTATGGATAATACCTATTTACACTGCCCCATCCTGTTCAAATCCTCCTTAAATATGTCCTCCTTAAAGGAACCAGAGACCATCTGATTCTTTTAAAATTTGGTGGATACCAGTGTAACAATCAGGCTGTCTCTCTGTGTTCCTTTACTAGTTGCTACATTTCTGAGTCACTCTCTTTTTTGGCCACATATATATCCTTGATGATATTGCATGCAAGTCATTGTGGGGTAATGTGCTACAGTTAGCTTGCACCCACCATGCATTTTTCCACTACCCTTTGGATCACCTGCAATTTTGATTCCTGTAAGAATCATGAAATATTACTACTTATAAATGAATCTATGTTGAATGTCAGAAATCCCATGTTCAGAATTATAGTATTTGAGAGCACCCATCTAGTTCAACTCATACATAAAAGGAATCCCCACAATATAACACTTGTTAGGTGAGCCTCTAGCCTCTGCTTAAAGATCATGAATGAGAAGGAACCCATATCCCAAGGCAGTCTGTTCCGCTTTGGGGACAGCTGTAATCATTAGGAAGCTTTTCCTAAATTTTTTTCTTTGTATTTCCTCCTCCCCAACCCCAGTTGGTTCTGGTTTTGCCCCCTGGGGCCAACAGAACTAGTCTAATTCCTTCCCTTGGAGGTGAATCCTGAAGGGGATATGTCAGAGACATGTGTTTATTTTGTGACAAGTCAAGGTAAGGCACAAAGCATTCAGTGGAATAGGAACACAGGAAATACAGTTTTGAAACTTCTCCCACGGCACACAAATGCTTGTGTGAGTTATCGCCAAATTGTCCCTGTGAAGAACAACTACTTTATAGCTTATAGTGCATGCCAAGGTCACTTGAAGGCAGGTGACCTTGGCCTACACATTACAATTTACAGGTAGATCCTGACTTGCACGTTAGATACAATCCTGTGATATTGCTGTAGCCTACTGTTGACTTATGGGGTGTCCTAGGCCTTAGGGCTAAAGAGAGTTATTGTTCCCCACCCCCTTACTGTTCCCAGCACACTCCTCAGCCTTGTAATACCACCTCATTTTTGCATCATCCAGTCTCAACTCAACCAGCTGTTGGTCTTTACTAAGTTTCCATTCCCTTTCACCTTTTCTTACCTGACTTCATTACAATCACCGCTTTCAGAGTGTTGTTCTTCCTCTGATCCGACCCCCCATGCTTTCCCCTATTTTGTCCTACTATTGAATCTTGGTATATAAATAGTGATTACAGATATCTCTGCTTACTCTTACTTGGACTTTTTCCTACCTTATATGTTACTGATTTAAGTTGGGTCCCAGATTAGGGTCCCAGTCTAACTGAGTTAGGTCCCAGGTTGTTTCTGTCTGGTCTTGATCTTAATATTTTTAAGCCAAGTTCTTCATAGATATACTAGGCTAGTCTGCATGAGTCTCAGCCCATTAAATATTCTTCAGCCCTTATTATTGGGATGCAAGAGTTTGCAATTTAGACAGGACCATTCTGTATATAAACCTATAGCTTAGTCAAACTGGGTATACTTTACTTTGAGTCCTAGATATAGTCTAGGAAAATGTCCCCTGCTCCCTCAGCCTACTAACAAGAAAGAATTTTCCCCTCAGAGCCCCAACACTACCCTATCTTATGGACCCTCACCCCTACCCTAAGCTCGAGTTTTAGCCTTATCGTCTTATCCTTCCTTGCAAAGTCTGCATTATTGAGCCATGGAAACTCCTCTCTCTTTTGTCTACCATGCTCTTTCCTTGTCTGTGGAATACAGAATCCCCTCCTTGAATTCTATCATTGCTGCACTCCTCCAGTCACTTTTAGGTCTAGAACCGTATTGTCAGATATAAGACTAGTGGTTGTTTTTGTCCTTCATTTTCGAAGAGGACCATGACATCAGGGAAATGATGACATGAATTGTAGTTCGTTTTGATTTGAGTGAGGGAGGGCTGTTCAGGGTCACCAGCCTTACTTTCTCCTCCAGAGCCATCTGGGTCCAGTGACCAGACATTCATCAGGATGACTGGAGATGGCCCAGGATGCAATGGGAGACCCTGGCCCTTGAAGGCTAAGGTCTTTTCAGGTTCTCACTTTTAGTGAGGTAACACCCATTCAGTGAATAAGCCTCTTTGAGAAGTTAATCCAGGGGTGGTCCTTTTAATTAAAAAAAAATCAAACTGGGAGGGGAAGACCCTCAGGCTTCCTGACCAAATGAGAAAAAGTTAATATTTAGTATGTACATTCACTCAGTGCTAGGAGAGCGAGAACCTATTGTCTCATCTATGAACTCCCAAGTGAATTAGGTCTAGAAGTGTATTATCATATATAAGAGTATTGGAATAAAGGTCAAAAGACCTGGGTTTTAATTCTTCATCTGCTACTTAATAGCCATGGGCAGGTCTCTTGTCACAACTGATCCTCTTTTTCCTCTTCTTTAAAATGGGGATGATAATTTTCTCCCTATCTCACCAAAGGGCTATAAGGTTTAAATGAGATAACATATACGAGGTAATTTTGAAAAGTGAGAAGTCATGTACAAAGAAATGGTGTTATTATTTATTGTCCTAACAGGAATATGTGAATGTGCATGGAAGAAAATTAGGCTTGTTTTATGTGCACAATGGATGGCCAGTCTTGGAGTCAGGAAGAACTGAGTTCAAAGCCTCCCTCTGACATATAATAGCTTCATTACCGGGAGTGAGCCACTTAAATTCTCACATCTCTTTTAAGATTATTTTACCTCTCATTCATACCAAAAGCTATCAAAAGTCCTTGCTAGAAGGCTGTTGTCCATTATCATGGTACCCCACTGACATATAGTTCACCTACAAATATTCATTCTGATTAGCTGGGTCATCAGGAGGAGGGGTTTTTAAATGGAACTGAGGCTCTGGTCACTGTTAGAAAGCCAATGTCAAATACATGGCCAGTTGTCCAAATTTATGAGCTGCCTTCTGTGTTTATCTGCTAAATGATCATGAAACTTTACAGTCAACTAATGTTGACTTTTTCTTTGTTTAACAAGCCCTGGTAATGCCAAGTACTCTTTTTTTATTTTCTAACCTAGTTGAGGTATACACAGTGAGACAAAACAGAGGGAGGAACACGTTTATGGCCAGTGGTTTAAAAGAAACCCTTAAATATTCCTTGTCTGAAAGGTTCATCTCAGCATTCAGGGACAAAAAGGCTGGTACATTTCTGTTTAGGTTCTATGTCACTGTATTATTCAAACATGAATGATTCTGCAAAAATATTTGCAGTCTTGGTTAGTATGGGCGAGTATCCTCATTTAAACAAACCCCATGGGTAATATCAAAGGGATTTTGTAGTGGTTTATTTTATTTTTACTTTTAATTTATAGAATAAAACAAGCATTTTCATAGCATAGTACGATAAAAAAGATAATTGTACATGAAACTGCAAATCACTATGCATAACTTGCTATTCCTTTCAAATATTTAACAAAATTATCATGTGATTATTTTCTTTTTTTCTTCCCTTCCCCTCCCCCCACCCTGCCCTAGAGATGGCTACCATTAGACACAAATGTGTGTGTGTATGTGCGTGTGTATCTAAAATTATTCTATACATCTGTTTATCAGTTTTTTTCGGGATGCAGATAGTGTCTTTCTTCAATTGTCATTTATTGGGGGTATTTATAATAGACAAAATAACTTATTCCTTCAAAGTCCTTCTTAAAACAATATTGCTGTTACTGTATACAATGTTCTCTTGGTTATGTTGATTTCACTCTTCATTATTCCGTGCAAGTCTTCCCATGTTTTCCTAAGATCATTGAGGTCACAATTTCTCATGGCATAGTAGTATTCTATCACAATCATATACCATACCTTGCTCAAGCCCTTCCATTTGTCATGCCATTATTTCCTGTATCAGCTACTGCATAGGTTCTAATAATTAACACACCCAAATATGTATTAGTGCTTTCCTTAAGTCTTTGAATTATCAGTAAGATGAAAATTAATTTATATATATATATATATATATATATATATATATACATGCCAAAAGTATCAATCCAAATGTTTCCAATGAAATGTGGCAAGAATAGTAAAATTAAGCCTTTCTTAAGATGTTTTATTTCTATAAAGAATTTGTTGCCAGCTTAAATTTTCACTTTGAAGCAATATTTTCTACTTTTGCTTGCATGGTGCAGTTATAAAAAGAAATTTGAGGTAAACAGAAAACAGTTTCTTGGCTGCCTTAGTGTCTGAGAGGCTGACACTGATTCCAGAAGGAAAAAAAAGTGGACTGCAGGGAGACTTATGTGAAATTTGCCTGTTTGGATCTCTTGACCATTTATTTCCACCAGCTCATTGCAAACTCATTGCATATTTGGTTACTTGCCCTTTCAAACACTGTACACATCAACTAGACTAATGTCTGTTCTGAATCAATCAATTATGTGCCACCTCTTTAAATTATCCATGAGAGTCAATTCTCATGATTGTAGGATTTTAATTTAAGCTCAACAGAATGTGAGAAATAGTGTTGGTGAGACTTCATTTCAGAGGAGAGTCCCCGGACAGCATATATGGTAGTATTTAGGGAAATGAGTCTATGATGTAATTTAGTAAAGTCAAGTCAACAAACATTTATTAAGCACCTACTGTATTCCAGGCATAGTGCTAAGCCCTGGAGATGAAAAAAAGCAAAACAGATTCTCTTTTCTCAGTTTAACAAAGGAAGACGTGAGCAATTATGTATAAATAAGCTCTATACAGTATAAACTAGAGATAATCTCAGAAAGTTAAGTGGGAATCAGAAAGGCTTCTTGCAGTAGGTGGGATTTTATTTGGGACCACGGATGTGGAGATCAAAAGGATATAAGTTCATATCTCAAATTTGACTGACACTACATGAGCGATGTTGGGCAAGTTACTTAATCCTCTTGGGCCTCAGTTATCTCAGCTGTAAAGTGAGGTCGTTGTGCAAGATCCAGTATCCCTAAACTATCACAAACAGGATTTGAACCTAGGTATCTTTGGATTACAGTCTCAGAACTCTGCTTATTATATATCACTGTCTCCCTAGATTACCAATACTGAATAATTCACGTGCCTTTTGAGATACCAAAGTATAAGGAGAATTACTACTTAAAGAAAACATAACATGGGATTTTGTTTTAGTGTAACTTTTAAATAGGGATTTTTTTAAACAATTGTAAAAAAAATTAGTAATTTTAAACAATTAAATTTAACAATTTTAACAGTCATTGATCACTTTTTAGGACTGTTGAAAATCAGGTCCTGACTAGACTAGCATAGTTTCTTAGGATTGCATTTTGGACCTTCTAGTGAAATCACTTGATGCTCATGTGGTTTCTGTAGCAATATCATAGTGACTTCATTGTCTGGTATGTGCATGATTTGTAAATATTAATATATAATTAGGATATTGTTTTTTGTCCTTTGTTCTCGAAGAGAACCATGACATAAGAGAGGTGATGCCATGACTTGCAAGTGAATTGGCTTAAGTGAGGGGAGGCTGTGCAAAGTCACCAGCCTTACTTTCTCCTCTGGAGCCATGTGGATCCAGTGGTGAGATCTAGATCAGGTTGCCTGGAGATGGCCCTGGATGCAGTGGGAGACCTTGACCTTTCTAAGCTAAGGCCTTTAACAGGTCTAAGTTTGACTGAGGCAGTGACTATTGAGTGACTAAGGCTAGGTAGGAAATAAGGCTGAGAATGGCCTCTTTGCCTAGTACAAAAGAAAATATCTATCCGAGAAGGAAAGACCCTCAGGATTTCTGGTCAAAAGAGAAACAGTTGCTACTTTACATTCATTCTGAGCCAAACTGGGCCCAAATAATGACCAAATAGGTCTTGACCTCGGACCTATTGTTGGCCAATCAATGAGAGCCAGAGTGATTTGTGTTTGAGGCATGGTCCTTAGCTCCTGAGAGTGAATTAGGATATAGATATAAGCTGAGGTAGAGAAAAGGGCCATTTTTCCCCATGTTTCATGTTTCAGTGAATCTCATATTCAATATTTGGTACATTAACTCTATCATTTTAAATACTGAGGATTTTTACCATGGCAGTAGAGAATGAATTTTTCTATTTTTCTCTCTTCTACCCTTTACCATGTATTATGTGTCCAGATCCAACTGATAAGTACATTGTTCTGTTTAATATTTCTGTTTCCCCTAAATTTAAATAATGAATATTTTTTTAGAGCCTGCATAACTCTTCTTTCTACCTCTTCCCACCCTTTCCCCTGCTCCTTCTCAGTAGTATAAGATCCAATCTGAAAACTTGATAAGAGCAGTTAAGGAGACACACATTCCCTTATGTGGCAAAAAGAAAATATTCTAAATTCTTGTTGTTGCTTAGTTGTTTTCAGTCATGTCCAGCTCTTCATGACCCCATTTGGGGTTTTCTTACCAAAAATACTAGAGTGGTTTGTCATTTCCTTCTCCAGCTGATTTTACAGATAAGGAAACTGAGGCAATCAGAGTTAAGTGACTTGCCCAGGTTATGAGTCCAGATTTGAATTCAAGTCTTCTTGTCTCTAGGCCTAGCACTCGTTATGCTGTGCCGCCTAGATGGCCCCCCAGACATTCTACAGTTTTTATGCTCTTCCCTTGTTCTTACCAAGACTGCTGAGGCCCAGGCAGAAAATAATGACCTAGTGGGCTTAGGATCCTCTGAACCTCCCCTCCAGCCCCCTTTTTAAGAGGCAGCAGTGGATAGAGCTCTCAGCCTGAAGTTAGGAAGACCTGAGTTCAAATGTGGCTTCAGACATTTGCCAGCTGTGTGTCCTTTGGTAAGTCACTTAAGCTGTTTTCTTCTGTTTCCCTAAGTGTAATGTCACTTGCCTCAATGGTCATCTTGAAGATTAAATGAGATAATATTTGCAAACACTTATTGCAGTTCCTGACACATAATAGGCATTATATAAATGCTATCTATTATATTATCATTATTAATTGTTATTGTTAGGAGCAGCAAATTACTCATTGAATCTCTTCAGTTCCTCTTCTAGCAAGGAAACATCTGTAAAATTTGGAGCAGAATTTTGTAAGCCTGGTATCTATTTGTGGCTGATTGAACATCTTAAGTTGCTGGTGGAGCCAGTAATTGAATTTCAGGTCCTTTCTGCAATAACGCATCTTCACCTTCCAGAAATAAAACATGTCTTAGATTCTGCTGCTAAAATTAGTGAAGATTCTTTGTCACAACTGAAAACAATATCTAGTGTTATTTTTTATTTTTTGTAACAGACCTAAATCATTTCTAAAGTCTTTTCTGACTAAATTCTGTGCTTCTACCTGTCTACAGAAACTTAATTGATTATAAACTGTGCCTAGTTATGGAGGAAATTTTCCATGGTAATAAACACCGCCACTAAAAGTATCTCAGTGCAAAAAAAGAAAGTTTTGACAAAATGATTTTATAACTTCAGAGTTTAAAACCAAGTCCAGTTGCCTTATTGTTTCCATCCATATGTGATGAACCCAAGTAATTCCAGTACTCTTTGGAATCTGGTTTGCAAAATGTCTTTTCTCCTGAAGTCTTGATTTTGGCAAGGCCCAATATGTTTGAACCTTGAACCTTGGAAAAAGTGGAGCAGAAGACTTTAACCACAAGAAAAAGTAATAATCATTCACATTTATATTTTACTTCATTGTTTCCAAAGCATTTTCCTTATAACAACCCTAAGAGGTAGGAAATATAAATATTATTAATCCCATTTTGCAGATGAGAAAACAGAGGCCCAGATCAGTGAAGTCATTTACTCAAGTTAACAAAGTTAGTGAGGAGGAGAGCCAGAATCTGAATTTAAGGAAAGTTCATTACTCTTTCCTCTGCACCAAAACTGTCTGTCCAAAGTGGACTAGCACTTGACTCCTTCAGCATGATGCATATCAGAGACAAAAACCAAGGGCTTTGATTTTTGGAGGATCCAAAGTGGCTCCTCTTTTTTTGGCCGGGATACTCTTGAGTTACTTGCTAGCGACTGCTATGGAAGCAGTAAAATTGTTATTTATTCCTGAGAGAATATGGGGTTATCTTGAACTTCCTACAAATAACAAGTTAATCCGTAGCATTCTAGGACTTCAAATTATCTTAAAGAGATTCACTTCATTTCAGTGAATATTTATTAAGTGAATGTATCTTCTCTGTTCAAGGCACTGTGGTTGGCACTGGGCATACAGAAATGTGTTAGTTCCATAGGCTCCGTCTTATGATGGGATGATTGGTAAGGGACGTTGCGAGGGATTTTAGTACACTATGGGGGATAGAGGTTGTGTGTTATGACATCTCTGTTGAATTCAGTGAGCATTTATTAAACACTAGTATGTGCCAGACACTGTGCTAAATTCTGTGTGTACAAAGACAAAATTGAAACTGTTCTTGCCCCCAAGAAACTTGCATTCTACTGGGGTGAGGGTAACATATATGTAGCAAATTAAATATTAAATCTATGCAAAGTAGCTTCCAAGGTCGTGGGTACAAGTACAATATGAAGAGCAATAACTGAACAGGGGTTCCAGAAAGCACAGGGGAAGGGGAGGGTAGAATGGGAGACATGGTGATAGTGTAGTGTAGATGGGTGTGAAGGAAGAGGCGGTAATGGCCAGAAATCAGCCAAGGACCAAGAGGGTCGATGGATTGTGACATTTTTCATGGAACCCGTGGTAGTGTTGATTTGATTATTGGTCACTAAGCAAGTAATGAAAGGGAGATAGAGGTGCAGAGATATATAGGTGTTGGGACAGATGGCCAGAATCTGCTTCCACCTGGTTGTGAATGCAGGGATCTATGAAGTCCTGAGGCCTGGTGGGTTACAGAGTATAGCTGGGCAAGATATGTTTGAAGTATTCTAGGCTTTATCCACATCCGTTCTGCCCTAGGACTTCTTGATCCTGGACTGGTGGTTAGTGTGGAGAGAGAATGGCAGCCAGGGAGATGACTAATCCCTGTTCTTGCATGGTGGTCAGGACAGAAGTTTGTAGAAATCTGGGGCCTGGCCAACAGTCATCAGTATGTCTACTGGGATCACTCTGCTGCTTTTTACATCAGAACTGCTCGATTAGATCATTTGACATATCTAGGTGTTTGAAGTTGAGAGATCTTTGCATGTAATTAGGACAATGAGTGCTTCTTACCCCATAGGGTTGAACATCTTCCTTGGAGTGACAAAACTAAAGCTAAGCTAGACTGCAGGGGGAAGAGACGTTCTAAAATTAAGAGAGTAATTCTGCCGTTTACAAAATCTGAGGGAAAAAAAAATTCAGAAGGCAAAACTTGGGAGAAATAATGGCCAGGCCTCAAGGGAAAACAATCTTGTTCAGAAACTAGAGTCTTCCATTGTAGACAGCTTGACGTTCTCCCCTCCTGGGAGCTGGCAGGTTGCCCCAGGCACTGACTGGAATAAGCTCTCAATCCCCTAACCACTGTACAATTTTCCCAATGTAGGAAGATTGCTTTCTTTCTCCATGAGATGCTATGTGCTCACCCAGTCTTTTCCCTTACTAAAGCACTCACTCTTTACATATGAGGCTTGGTGATGGAGGTGGACCAACAAAGTTGGATGTTGTGGGGGATTGTCAAGTACACATAGGTCCCCTGGGGGATACACACACACAGACACAAACACACACACATACACACTTCTATATACACATACAGATACACATATATACATTTATGTATACCTGTGCTGACTGACCTAAGGAGATGTTGGTTGAAACCAATGGAATAGTTGGCAATGATAATTATTCTATACTAACATTTCCTGACAATGTTGTCCTCAGTTTTTATGCCATAGGATGGACCTATGTCTTGTCTTCCCTCTTCCCTGGGCCTTCCAGGTTAGAGGCCGCTTAAGCTCTGCTTTAATAGTACAGTCTGTTGAAAGAACCATAGAGTTAGAGCCAACAAACTTGTCAGTGTGGTTTCAAAGGTCAAAATCCAAATCCAAGGATTTAAAATCACTAAAGGAAAACCAGTATTTTAGGAGAGAGGGGCTTATTCTCGTCTGAGGAAGGCAGAAAGTTGGTTCATCAAGCATTAAAACCATGGTTAAGCAAACCTTAGGTAAAGGTGGGAAGTACCAGGTCAGCAATGGGAAGGGAGATCCAGTACAAGAACAGTTCTGTAGCAGGTAATCTTCAGCTATGGCAGGTCCTAGCTGCTGCTCCTCTTCATCCTGCCCTTCCATCTTTCTCTTTGCTACAGCTATATGTACATTCACCTATCTTATTTACTTCCCAGTCAAACACCTTAGAAGTTTTGTGAAGATGTATTACCTTTTAAATCAGAGGCTCTTAACCTTTTTTATGTCATGGCCTCTCCAGAGGGCTGAGTAGTGCAATGAATTGAGTGCCTGGTGGGCCTGGGATCAAAAAAGCCTAAATTCAAGTCTGGCCTCGGGAGCTTAATAGTTGTATAGCCCTGCACAAGTCACTTCATCTCTGTTTGAATCAGTTTCCTCAGTTCTAAAATGAGGCTAATAATAGCACTTCCCTCCCAGACTTGTGGAAATTAAATGAGATAATATTTGTAAGGAGCTTAATGTACCACCTGGCACATAACAGGCATTTAATAAATTATTCCTCCCTCTCTTCCTCCCTCCCTTCCTTCCTTCCTAACTTCCTTCCTTGACTGACCCCTTTAGCAGCTTGGTGAAGCCTCTGGGCTTCTTTACAGAATAGGATTACAAAAGAAACCAATGTTATTGCAAAAAATTATTACTTATGTTTGTATGTATATATGTATATGCATACATACACCTGTATATACACACAAATTCACCAACCTCATATAAAGAACTTGTGTCCTAAAAGGAAGGTCTTCATCTCCCTTAGTGATGGTGGTCAGAATTTGAGGTTGCCATGATAGTTTAAGATGTTCTATACACATAGACAGAAACATACACATTTACATATATGTACATGTATGCATATGCACACACATACATGAACAGCACTGATAGACTCATAGAATGTTATAGTGGGAAGGAATCTTAGAAATCATTTATCCACCATTTTAAAGATGACAATAGGAGAGGGGCACTGAGGCTTACCCAGGAGCAGATAGCCCTTCTCACATCCTAGAGCCCAAAAATGGTAAGTTTAATCGATAAATTCCCCTGCGATAAATTTTGTTTTTTGTTCTTGTAGCTTCGCTGAAAAGAAGTAACTATTTTAGCAGGTTTTTATACCAAAAGTTATATAGGGGATAGATTAGGGGACTTTCCTGTTCAACTTGATGAGATTATAGAAAGCTGAGCCTTTGTTTGGGAATTTGCTTGGAATTTGTGAGGCCAGCCCTTGAAAACTTCCTTAAGAGGACAAAGGACATCTCCTGGTCATTAGAGGAATGATTTCTTGGCTCTAGCTATTTCAGGTTTCAGCCACTCCTTTGTGATGGGTTTATAAACAGAAACTTTCATTGCAGAATCATAGAATCAATCTTTTTTTTCTGTTTTCATAAGACAAGAGGGGGGGAGATGAGGGGAGGGAAGAGTGTGGGAGAAAGAGGGAGGGAGGAAGAAAGGGAGGGAGGGTGGGAGGGAGAGAGAGAGAGAGAGAGAGAGAGAGAGAGAGAGAGAGAGAGAGAGAGATCGAGAGATCGAGAGATCATACTGGAACCAAAGACCTAAGAGCAAACTGTGGTCCTTCCTAGGTTGGGGAGGGAAGGATTGGGGGTAAAGTCTGTCCTTCAGGGCAGCTTGGAACCAAAGCCTATTCTCAAGGCTCTTGTCTGAGCTCTGTTCTTAGCTCTTTCTCTGGTTCCCCACAAAGAAGGGGAAAGGGCTGATTCTGCAAGGAAGACTCCCTATTATAGGCCTAGCCAAAGAAGTGGTTCCACCCCACACAGCCTGAGCCAACCAAGCTATCCATAATGCCTAGCAGATATTCTCAGTTGCCTTAGCAAAGTTGTCAATGGGTATGCCCCATACCCAGCTGAGGAGATCCATTCAAAGTCGTAAAGAAGGGCTCACCTGCTATCAGAGTGATCAGGGAACCTGCTGTCCTCTCATCAGCCCTGTACAGTTGAATTTTTAGTATTGAAACATACGGTATGTAGAGGTGATTTCCCATTTCCTCACTGGACACAATAGGTGGTGGTAAGGACCTTGTGGTGATAAGGGTCAAGGCACACTCCCTCCAGTCAGTATAAACCTCAGGACCCATAGTGGAAGTATTTTTGTAATTTTGAAATGCTGTAATCTGTGATAGTATCAGTCTGAAGGTCAAAGCCATCTATGAATCATGTGAGGAATTTGAGTGGGAATACAGACTTTGTATTATAGTACAGTATACAATTAAGCTACCCTTAAGCCAGGGCGATTTCCTAGCACCAGGATACTTTTGGGGGTTCTCTTATTACTAAAATAACCCTAAATCAACAGATTTCATCAACAGTAACCACACTGCTAAATGAATGGTAAATGACCTGGTTTTCTTTCAGCTGCAGGCACTCATAAGGACAACTTACATTGATTCCTAGGATCAACAATGCCATTATGACTAGAGATCCCCACCTATTCATGTTTATGTTTTCTTTCAATGTGCAGATTCACACATTCTCCTCAGAAACTCCCCTTATAGTGTTATAATCTAGCATTTTTTTTATAAACCACCCTTTATGGCAGTGTTGGAATCTTCATTGACCTAATAAATACAAATAATAGGACCTCTCATGTTTCTCAAAATTGCTTTTTCTTTTTTTAAATGGAGAACTTACAGCATCAGGCCTGGGGTCAGGAAAACTTATCTTTATGAGTTCAAATCCAGCTTCAGAAACTAGCTGTGTGACCCTGGGCAAGTCACTTAAACCTGCTCACCTCAGTTTCCTCATCTATAAAATGAGCTGAAGAAATAAATGGCAAATCACTCTAATATCTTTGCCAAGGAAATCCGAAAAGGGGTCATGAAGAGTTGGGCACGACTAAAAATGACTAAAAAATATAACCAATACTGTGTAAAAGTGTATGGAGGCAAAAACAAGGACAAGACTGGATGAATAAAGGATGACAATTTCCATGCAGTTGGAGTAGACAAAGCACAGTACTAACATAATGATGGGTAAAATAGCTGGGTCCATTGAGAACATTCAGATATTAAAGCTGAACTTCCCATCCTTTCTCTGGAATGCTTACATGTTCTATCAGACACGGCCAATGTGTTGGTTAGTTTGGATGAGCCAATCCTTTATTTCTTTGTTAAGAGCCATGGTTACCTCTGTAGGGGAGGAAGAAAAATATATGGAGATAAATGTGATTTAAAAATAAAAGGCAGAGCAGCTATGTGGCACAGCAATCAATAAGGAACCAGTCCTAGAGTCAAAAGGACCTTAGTTCAAATCCAGCCTTACACACTTACTAGCTGTGTGACCCTGAGCAAGTCACCTAACACCAATTGTCTCTTTTAAAAAATGAGAAATTGGGGTGGTGAGGTGGCATAGTGAATAGAGCACCAGCCCTGGAGTCAGGAGGACTTGAGTTCAAATATGACCTCAGACACTTAACACTTACTAGCTATGTGACCTTGGGCAAGTCATTTAACCCCAATTGCCCTGCCTTCTCCCTCCAAAAAGCAAAAAAAAAAAAAAAGAGAGAAATAAAAGGTAAGAAATGTGCCTGGACCTATGGTTAATTGGCATGGGAAATTACCTCTACAAAGCAGATTGGCACTTTCTATATAACTTATAATTTTAGGAAGTTACCTGTGTCACTGAGAGGTTTTGTGACTTGTTCAGAGTTGCAAGGCTATTAGGCATCAGAAGTAGGACTTGGACTCAGGTCCTGACTCAAAGGTTTGTAACACCTCACTGCCTCTCAAAATAAAAGATATCAATAAAAATAATATTAATAAAAATTTTTACTAAATGTTATCGAGTTATAAGGTAATTTAGAGTTCATCTATCCTAACCCCTCTTGTTAATAGAGGAAGAATTGGAAACTGAGAGAAGATAAGTGGTTTTCCTGACGCTCCATGGATGACAAAGCCTAAGGCTCCAGGAGTGGAGAACCTGCAGCCTCGAAGCCACATGTGGCCCTCTAGGTCCTCAAGTGCAGGCCTTTGTTTGACTGAATCCAAACTTCACAGTACTGGCCTAATCTGTGATGTTTGCCCTAGACTAGTGTTAATTCCTCTTGTTGTGTTCCTTGTCTTCCTAATGTGAGCTATGAAATGGGAGGGTCTTGCCTTTTATAAGACTTGACCCATGACAGATTGGAATGAATTTAAGAACATGGCAATGTGCCATCACTCCCTCAGTGTTACTGAGAGTGAGCAGTCATACTGTATCATGACAGGACAAAGTCAAGATTATTAAGCCCAGTTGCCATGTTTGGGGTCTTCCATTGGAAAATCTCATTTAAATTTTTAAGTACATATAAACATATTTATCTCAGCCAAGTGGCAAGTACTTTACAAAAATTTTGAACATGATACTCACTGCAAATAGATATCATCCCTAAAATTAGTGCTTCTCTGAAACATTCAAGTGAAAATCCATTTTGGTTTCAGACTTTGCAAGATTAAAACTGATCCAAGTATTTAATCTTTTGTTTAGATGGTTATTCTAAAGCTAGTCAAAACTGGATTCCTTTGTAATTAAAATGACAAGCCATCAAAGTTTAATGCATCATTGAGTAATAGATGCAGTCTGTGGGAATGCCAGATGGGAAAGACATCATCTGCTGCTCCAAAATATTATTTTTTTAGGAGTGGTGCGTTGTCCGAGTGGCAGGGTGAGGTGGGGTTAGTGGGAATGGTGGCATACACATTATTCAGAACTCATAATTATATTGCAAGTTTAAAGGGCAACTCTGTCCAGAGAAGCCAAAGGAAACACAAGCACAGATGTGGCCTAGAAAGATTTTTTTTTCTTTCTCTTGTGCAGTTCAGTTTATACTCTTGTGATGAGGGCTACTATAGGAAAAGTAGATGAGTTAAAAGAATGAAACTGTACATAACTAATGGAGAGTGACTGAAAAAATACAGTTGGAAGTTTAGAGAAATGTAGAAAATGGAAAAATCCCTAATTATTTGATTTTGGTGGTTTAACAGCTAAATCCTAAATGTGAATGTTCATTTGGTTTTTTTAGATTATTTAATTTTAACACAAGATACCCACATGTAATTTAATTAACATGACCTTTGGTTTTGTTTTGTTTTTTGGACTGGGACAATGGGTGTATTTAAAAAGTAATTATTAATGACTTATTAATCTGATATAAATAGCATGATGGCTGAAATTATTTTTGCAGGAAAACAACCTCCCAAATTTCAAAATTGTAATTCAGGGCGGTATTTTATGTATATGGCAACAACATATCTTCTACTCAGAAGCAGAATATCTGAGGTTTCTGGCATGATCTATGTAGTCAGTTAAAGAAATCTTTCCTGGTTTGAAGACCTCGTCATCACAGATAGCTTTGTTTATAGTATACTTAGAGCTCCAAGTATCATTCTGGACTCCTCATTCAAAAAATAGAAGTCATTTTTTATACTCCACCGCAGAATTTTAGCAGTTTGTTAGAGGAATATGAATATTACTGTGTATCTTTATTAAATTTTTTCAAATGTCTTTTTTTGTCATAGTTATTTCCTTGTGTTCTATATCCCACACCAAATAAATAACCATAAGAATCTGTTTAATTTACTTCAGCTTATATTTATTAAACACTTTCTATGTGCAAAACACTGAACTAGTCTCTAGGGATAAAAAAGTAAATAAAAATAAAACAATCCCTGACCTCAAGAGGATTCTTCTGGGGATGAGAAATACAGCACATATACAACTGAGTATATACAGTATACTTTTAAGGGGGGAAGAGGGCTTATAATTAATTGGAGGAATGAAGAAAAGTTTCATAAAAGAGAAAATGTCTGAGATATGCTTCTAAGGAAATTAGAGATGGAATATCATTTATGGTCAACAATAGGTTTGACTACAAGAGAAAATTTGTAAAGAAGGCAATAGGAAATCATATTGGAAAGAAAATGGGGAGTCAGATGGCAGAAAGCTTTAAATGCTAGGTTAAAGAATTTGTATTTTATTTTAGAGGTCATAGGGAGTCATTGAAAAACTCAATTTGAGGGGAGGGTTAGGGATGAGAGTGATATGGTCAGATCTGTGTTTTAGGACTATCAGTTTGACAGCTATGTGGGAGATGGATTGGAGAGGGAAAAAACCAGTAAGGGAAACTAAATAGGAAACTATTATAATCATCCACACAAATGATGAAAGGGATCTCAACCAGCATAGAGGAAGAGTACTAATATGAGAAATATTTTGGAGGTACGATTAGCAACTGATTGGAAATAGTGGTTGATAGAGATGGAAAAGACATGATGGCTCCAAAATTGTTGACCTGATTACCAGAAAAAAGGATTCTGATGCCATCAACAAGAGTGGGGACGTTTGTAGGAAGGATGAGGTTGGAAGAAGACATAATCGGTTATGCATTAGATATGTTGAGTTTGAGGTGCCTAAGGGATGTCTGGGAGAAATGTACAGCAGGTGGATGACATTATGAGACTGGAATTCAGAGAAGATAGTTGGGTAGGAGATTTGGCAGTTTAGAAATGTTCATTGAACCCAGAGTAGCTGATAATATCCCTAAAGAGGGGAACTGTGGAGAGATAGAAAAGATCTAAGCAAAACCAGTGGACCCAATGATGGTGATTTTTGCTGTATGCAAAGATAGGGCACTTCCCTATGTGCCCTCAGAGGAAGGAAGAAATAATATTGGTCATTGTATTTCATCAAAATTTAGCTGCCTTTTAATGTCATTTCAATTTGAATTATTGAAGTCATATATATTGTTTTAGTTCTAATTTCTTTTCTCTACCTTATATTACTAGAATACTTCCATATTTCCTCTATTTGTCTTTTCTTACAGGGTAATAACATCCCCTCCTCTATAGTCTTTAATAATTGGACATATTTTCTAATTAATGGACACAAACTTTGTTTTCAGGTCCTTTCCTACTACAGAAAGTACTGCTATAAATATGTTTATGTGTATGAGTACTTTCTATCGTTGATCTTCTTGGGTTATCTGCCTAGCACCAGCATGACTGGTTCAATGTATATAAACAATTTAATGTCTTTCGTCATATAATTCCATGAAGTTGTACAGAATTTGAAGGCTGAAGCACTGCACAGCTCCACCAAAACTGTATTTTATGCCTATCTTCTTGCTTCTTCTAAAGTACTATTTCCATTTTTCATAATTTTGGCCAAGTTTCTTCAATTCTCTTGAAAAATATCTATTTCTTTGACATCTTATATCCTGAAAAATAGCTCTTTGTTTTATGTATTTTTGTGAGATCCCTACATATCTTAGATGTATAATTTGGCTTTTTTGTAGAGTTGTTTTCCCATTTGATAACTTTGCTGCTGCTGCTGCTGCTGCTTTAAGTTGTGTTGATTTTGTATATGTAAAAAAACTCTTAAATTTGATATAATTTCCTATGATTCTCAATGGTCCTTTACCACATTCTAGATCTGTAACTGGGACCATTTCAGCCATAAGAGTGTATAATCTGTTCTTTAAAATTGGCAATGGATAACATTCTTTAACTATCCCAAGATCTCAAAACATTTCAAGGAAAATATTTCAGTATATATACTCTTTGTTAGAAATCACTGGAGAGAATTATGCTGTGATTAATGAAATAGCTCCTGTTTTGGTTGTCATAGTTCAGTTGTTTCAGTTGTATCTGACTATTTTGTGGCCTCATTTGGGGTTTTCTTGGCAAAAATACCAGAGTGGTCTGCCACTTTCTTCTCCAACTCGTTTTACAGATGAGGAAACTGAGGCAAACAGGGTGAAGTGACTTGCCAAGGGTCACATAGTTAAGAAGTGCCTGATGTTATATTAAATTCAGGTCTTCCTGACCCTAAGCCTTTCACTCTATCCACTGCATCACCTAGCTGCCCCTGTTTTGGACTCATCATTAAATCAGAACCAGAATTAGAATTACCTTTGTAAGTAGTTAGGAAGTATACATAGTAGGTGCACAGAAATGCTTGTTGAACTGAATATGATAAATAAATACATTATCTTGGGTGTCATTTGCTATTTTCTGAGAACCTTTAAATATGTACTTTTCATCTTGGTGCTTTTGGAAAGAAGAAGAATATATGACATTGTAACATTCATATTATGCCTCTAATGATCAGTTTTCTCATCTATAATCTGCAAATGGAAGCAATTGTATTACCTCTGTCAAGGATAGATGAGAAAAGGGCATGATAAGTATATAGCACTACATAAATGTGACATTTTAATTTTAGGAAGGTCTTTCTTGCATTAAGATATATTCTTTAGTAGATTTCTGATTGCATTTGCTTAGAATTAATGCAAGTAACCAGGATTTAACAAAGAGGAAATATTCAGAATAATTAAGTCCAAAAAGGAGCTACTTGGATATTTATTTGGAGGGGGTAAGAGTCTGGACCAGTGATTTTATTCATGAAGGAATCAGAAAACTTTATTATTGTAGACTGGCATTTGTTCTATGTCTTGTGGGTGTTAAGGATCACAAAATCATAAATTAAGAGCTGATAGGGACCTCAGAAACTATCCATTCCAGCTTCCTCATTTTAGAGAATCAGAAGAGGTAAACCAAGGCCCAAAGACCAGCTTACCCATTGTGACATGTATAAGAAGTTTCAGAGGTAGGTCTTGAGCCCAGGTCATTTATCTTGAGAGCTGGAACTTTTTCAATTGCTTCATGATGTTCTCTGAAACACAAAGATGCAAAGCAAATTTTCCAATGTGAGTCAGAAGCTAGACTCCAATCTAGGTCTTTCAGACTTCAAGGGAAGTTCTCTACTAGGCCACACTGCTTCTCGGCCCTATTTTACTGGTGAAAATAGTCTTATGACCTGAATCAAAAGTTAACCTTTTTTTGTACCATGAATTCCCTTTAACAGTCTTACGAAGCTTATGGACCTCTTCTCAGAGTAATGTTTTTAATCACATAAAATAAAATATGTAAGATTACAAAGGAATTAAACTATATATATATATATATACATATATATATTGAACTATAGTTATATTGATTGAACTGTATATAGTTTATTGAACTATAGTTATCAAAATATGTCTTTTTTCTTTAAAGTTCCCATACACCAGGTTAAGAACCCATGATAATCAGATATTGAACCTCAATCTTTCTCTGCCTCACTTCATGGGGGAGGTACCTTATTAAATGCTACAATATTTTAGCTTCTTCCTTCCCCCAGTACATGGAAGAACCCTATCATTTGGATATCTCTTCAATAATAAGAACTTTTTTTTTTAATTTAAGAAATAGTGATCATTCCCTCTGCTTCTGCCTCCTTTCCTCCCACCCCTACCCCCAAGTCTAGCTACAGCCCTCAAATAGGGGAATCCACTGTTTTGCCAGGTTCTCACTTTTTCTCTTTTGCATTCACTTTTTCTATTACTCTTTCATTTCTATAAGTGCATGCCTGGGGCAGACAGAAGTTGAGTCCATGGTCACAGAGCTTGTAAGTATCAGAAGCTAAATTAGAGCTCCTCAGCCTGGCTTCCTGATTCCAGATACAGTTCTCTAGCAACCCATCCACCTAGGTGCCTTTTCTTCAATAATAAGGAAAACTTTAATTTAAAAAAATAACAGTCCCCCTCTTCCCCCCTCCCATATCCTCTGCCCCAATCTAACTCCAGGCTTCAAGTAGGGGAGTTCATAGTTTTACCCAAGGTTTTACTTTTTCCCTTTTATAATGGAACATGCTTGTCCAAGGATTTGGCCATCCACCAACTGCTTTTGTTCTTACTAATTAAGCAAAGCCTACCTCACTCCCCACTGCTCCTTGCAAAACAGTGCTCTGAGAAAGTGCCAGCCGGACTATGCAACTAAGCTCCCATTTTTCTTTTGCCTCTTCTTTATTTATTACACTGGTGACCTGGGAGTGTACAAGTTGTAACCTAATGTCGTAACAAGTATGTTTCCAAAGGTCACCTGATATTTTTACTCGTAAAGAAGTTTACACCCTTCACCTTGGTGCCAACTTTAACAGTGTTGTTGTTTATAAAAGCCATCTGTGAAAACACAGGGTGAAATGTCCCTGTTCTTAGATGCCTGTTCTGCGTGCAAATATACGCATTAGGGCAGCCTACCATGCATAGTATCACTTAACTGCATAATCCCCTTAAGCAGCTAAAGATCATCTTGTCTCAAGAGTGACCTATTTAGACTGGAAGTAAGGCACTTTTAGTTGTTAAGCAGGATAAACATCTATCTGCATAGCTAACTCCTAAAAAGCTGCTAATGAAAGATTGACTTCTACTATCACAATGTAGTCATTCAATTATGAGATTTAGTCAAGAACTGAAATGGTAGGAATTTTCTAGAACAGCTGTTTGACCCTGCTGAGAAATCTGAAACGGGAAAATTTCATTGGGCTTTCCTATAAACAGGTTGTGGTCTTAGTTAGAATGAGTAAGACATTTAATATAGTGTAGAGAATGACAATGGTAACCTGTGGCCCAGCATTCCAAACTACGTGCTAAGAAGAACGGAATTCAATCTTGACCTTTTGTGGGGTTCGTTTTTCCCCACCCAGAGTTTCCTAGGAGAACCTCAGAATAGATTCATAAATATGGCCAAAATACAGGCAAAAGAGTCCTCAGTTCCAGTGAGAACACCCAAGGTAAAACATCAGTGCATATCTGATAAAAGGCAAACTTTTTTTCACACCACAGAAAATGCAAAGTCACTAAAAGGATTCAGAATAGGTCCTATAAACAATCAGTGTAATTCATTTCCCACTTTCTGATGAATCCTATTTTACACTTTGTGGGGACCTATTTAGATCTTGAAATCTTTTAACACTATACTAAAGGAATAAACTTGGATTTTGAGAAGCAAACTCCTATATTCCTGTAAGTTATACTTTGTACCTCAAGGCCTTATGTAAGTCTCCCACCTTATTTTGTTGTTGTTGAATCATTTCAGTCATTAATAACTCTTCACAACCCCATTTGGGGTTTTCTTGGCAAAGATACTGGAATACTTCCTGGTTTCCTTCTCCAGATCCTTTTAAAGATAGGGAAATTGATGTAAACAGGGTTAAGTGACTTGCCCAGGTTCACAGGGCAATTGTAGCAGCTGAATTTGAACTGAGGTCTTCCTTATTCCACGCCCACTGTTCTATCCACTGTGCCACCTTATAGTGTTATCCTAAGTGGTCCCCTCTTTGGAAGAAAAATGAACACGGAGTTGTTAGATGAATCCTTTCCATTTGCATTTGCACCATTTGAATAACTCTTGGTAGTAGTTTTAAACCAAGTGTTTAAATCTCTCCTCTTTAGCAGACTATGGCTAAGTTCTCTTGCTTTTCCTCCTCTTTGTGAAGCTTCTTCCATATCTTAGAATCAAACCACTTATTCATGGCTATCAAGTCAAATCAACAAACATTCCTTAAGCACCTACTGTATGCTAGGTACTGTGCTAGGCTCTGCAAGTACAAACCCAAGACAAGTAGGCAGTTAGTAAGAGACTACCTGGCCATCCTTGATAGCCTAAGTCATCAGGTTTAGTGTCATGATACCAAGAAAACAAAAGCAAAAACAAACAAAACAAAACAAAACAAGTAGAAAATGTGATTGCTGAACCACTTTCATTAATCTTTGAAAGGTTAGGGAGAACAAGAGAACCATAGCATTCACATAGGGTTTAAGTCCAGATTGAAAAAAAAAAGGAAGAAAATGAAATCTGCATGCCATGGGTGAGGGAGATTAATTTCAACATTTTGTAGAATGTTATATATTATTAAAGGAATGGTTGGTGAACAGCTCAAAAAGGAAATATTGATCACAGACACATCATGACTTCAAGAATAAAAGTTGCCAAACTAATTTCATTTCTTGACAAATTTCCTAGAATAGTAGATAAGAGAAAAGCAACATAGTTTAGCCAGATTTCAAAAAAGTACTTAATCAAATCTCTCATGGGGAGAAATGGGCTAATTAATAGTGTATAATTTGTACCTGGTTGAATAACCAGTCTTAAGTAGTAGTTATCACTATTCTTTTTTAGTGGTTACTTATCAACTTGGAAAGAAATCTCTAATAGAATGACCCAGGACTTTCTTCTTTTCTGTGTGTTGTCTAATAAATTTGTACATAACTTGTATAAAGGCCTACCTGGCATGTTTGCCAAACTGCTTATGACATTTATCAAGGAGAGATATCTACCACACTGGATAATAGAGTCAGAATTTCAGTAGATAAAAACAGCTTGACTAGTAGACCAAACTAGATAAGGGAGAATCAGAAACTATGCTCTCAACAACCTAATATTCAGTAAACTGGAAAATGTATATTAGTCATATGAAAAAACCCCCTATCTAAAACAGTCTGGCAGAAATTTGGCTTAGACAGTACCTTGTACCATATTCTACAATCTATTCTAAATGGATGAGACCTGAATATAAAAGGTCATACTATAAAAATTTAGGAGAGAAGCAGATCATTGACTCTCACAGCTAGATATAGGAGATAGATTCTTTTCTTTTTCTCGATTATATGTTTTTACATTTTTAACATTTATTTAACATTCTTTTTTTTTAATTTTGAGTTCCAAATTATATTTCTTCTTCCTTTCCCTCCCCAATACCTTGAGAAGGTAAACAATTTGATATAAATTATACTTGGGAAGTCATGCAAAACACAGACAAAACAGAAAAATATTATTTTTTTAAGCGTGCTTTAATCTGCATTCAGACTCCATTAGTTTTTTTTTTTTCTCTGCAGGTAGATAGCACTTTTTTATTATTAGTCCTCTGGAATTGTCTTGGATCATTGTATAGCTGTGAATAGTTAAGTCATTCATAGCTGATCACCATACAATATTGCTATTACTGTATATACTTTTCTCCTAGTTCTGCTCACTTTACTTTGCATCAGTATAAATCTTCTCAGATTTCCCACAACATTCCTCAATTGATGGGCATCCCCTTGATTTCCAATTCTTTGCCACCACAGAAAGAGCTGCTATAAATATTTTTGTACATATGGGTCCTTTTCTTTTTCTTTGATCTCTTTGGAATACAGACCTCGTAGTAGTAGTATTATATCAAAGGATATAAACACTTTTAAAGCCCTTTGGGCATAGTTCCAAATTGTTCTCCAGAATGGTTGGACTAGTTCACAACTTTACCAACTTACTTGAGTATCCCAATATTTTTACAACCCCTCTAATATTTATCATTTTCCATTGCTGTCATATTAGATAATCTGATAGTTGTGTGAGGTGTTATCTTAGAGTTGTTTTAATTTGCATTTCTCTGATTAATTGTGATTTTAGGAAATAAACTCTTAACCAAATAAGGGATAGAGGCAATTATAGAAGATAAAATAAACAACTGGTTTCATGAAACTGAAAAGCTTTTGCACAGACAATGCTCTCCTATCAGCACTCAGTCTATCATGGCCGTCTGTTCTTTCCTGACTTTATCCAGTTTATCTCATTAGGATGATTTGTGAGAGATTGTTTTTCATGCGTCTTTAGAAAACAGTTTATTTGCTCCTGAAAATGACTTTTTTTTTTTTTTTGCATTTTGGAGGGGGAAGGTAGGGCAATTGGAGTTAAGTGACTTGCCTAAGGTCACACAGCTAGTTTTTGTGTTAAGTGTCTGAGGCCGGATTTGAACTCAGGTCCTCCTGACTCCAAGGCCAGTGCTCTATTCATTGTGCCACCCTGCAAATGACTTTTTAATAGACTTTTCAATTATTTCTAAAATGACTTCTACCTAGTGTACAAAATGTATACATCTGTAGAGTTAAGTTCAAAAACATCAAAGAAGCCTTCACCTCCAACTTTCCTCAGTATAATAGATAACAACCTGCTTAAGCAGATGTAATTTCTTTTTCTTTATTCAATCAGAAAACATTTATTATTTTTCTTTAAGTTTTGGGTTCCAAATTCTCTCCCTATCTCCTTTTCCTCCCTCCTCCCTGAGATGGTAAGCAATCTGATACATCTGCAACCATGTAAAATATTTCAATTTTAGTCATTTTGTACAAAAAGATGGAAGGAAGGAAAGAGAGAGAGAATGAATGCTTCAGTCTGTATTCAGACAACATCTGTTCTTTCTCTGGAGGTCGATAGTATTTTTCATCATGAGTTCTATGGAATTTTTTTTCATATCATTACATTTCTAAGAATAGCCAAGTCATTCAAATTCTTTATTGTGCAATATTGTTGTTATTGTGTGTAATGCTCTTCTGGCTCTGCTCACTTTACTATGCATCAGTTCATGTAAGTCTTTCTAGGTTTTTCTGAAATCATCCTCCTTGTCATTTCTTAAAGCACAGTAATATACTATTACAATCATATAGCACAGCTTGTTTAGTCATTCCACAAAGCAAGTGTAGTTTCTAATAACTAATGATGTTATAAACTTTAACAATATTTTCACAAATAATGTATGCCATAAGTGGATATTTTTTGTACAGATCTACAGTAGCTTCTAGTATAGAAGATCCTTTCACCAATGAGAATCTGTGCAATAATTTTCTTTTCTTTTCTTTTCTTTTTTTGAGAATTGTTTGGTGACACTAAGAAGCTAAGTGACTTACCCAGGGTTTCAGAACCTTTATGTGATAAGAAAAACGCCAGCAGTGGGGCAGCTGGGTGGTGCAGTGAATAGAGCACCGGCCCTGGAGTCAGGAGGACACTTAACACACACACACACACACACACACACACACACACACACACACACACACACACACACACACACACACGCCGTGTGACCTTGGGCAAGTTGCTTAACCCCAATTACCCTCCAAAAAAAAAAAAAAAGAAAAGAAAAATGCCAACTTTAGATGGGCTTTCTATTCACTATGCACAGCTTCTTCATTTAAAAAAAATAACAGTTTAAATACATTTAAAATACAGTGAATATATATTTCTGTAAGATGGTGTGGTTAGTGGATAGAGGCATAGAGAGTTAGATTTTGAATCAGGAAGAGTTTTATTCAGATCCATTCTCTGACACAAATTTTATGACCCTGGGCAAGTCACTTACCTCTCTGAGCCTCACTCAACAACTTGTGACTTATCTCCTAAACCACAGAGGGATGTTCTATATTGGAATAGTCTGAAATTGAGAGGAAACCACAAAGTGAGTGAAGGAATGAGACTAATTGCTATGGCCAGCTTTCTTCATCTTTGACTAGTTGTGGAATCTGGTTACAACTTGTAGGGGATGTTTAGCATATCTGTCAATTATAATAAACCCGAACTAGTTTTGGAGTCTTGAATTAGGGTCAGGTACCAGCTATGCCACTTGTTACCTGGATGACCTTGAGCACAATCCCTTAAACTCCCTGAGACTCAGTTTCTTCATTTATAAAATGAAAAGTTGGACTTGAATGATATTAAAGGCCACTTTCAACCATAACAAGTTTATGATATATAAGGGAATAATGGCAACCACCAAGAAATATAATTTATTATTGTCAGAAATCCTGTATGCACTACAACTCTCCTTAGATTTTCTCTATCCATTTTATGGGGGTTGTTAAATTAAATACTTTGAAATTGCCATGTCATTGTAAATTAATAATATTTCAATTTTTCAGTCCATTGTGTTATTCTATGAGATATGTGTGGGCAGCCTGTATAGTTAGATGGTGAAGCAAAATGATATAGCATATAAAATTGGGGTTAGGATCCAGAAGTCACAAATGTTAACTTTCAGTCTGCTTTTTATTGACTTTGTGGACTTGGGTAGTTGATCATAGTTACTGAGCTTAATAAATGCTTCTTGATTTGATTGACCAATAGGCTGTTTGATTATTATAATCCCTAGATTATTTTCTAAAACTAAAACCACAGCTTTGAGTCACTTGGATAAAAGCTTATATAACACAATAATTTATTAACATATTTAATGGGCCTTCTCCCCAATATGAATTCTTTAACTTTTAATAAGACATGAGTTGCTAGTGAACTTTCCCACATTTATTATACTGATTAATTTTTCTCTCCATTATTGAGAATTAACATAAAACATTAATAGAATACAATACAGAAATCAAAAAAGCTCTATTATCCTTTTATGGCCCTTACAGTATGCTTGTATGGCCTGGGCAATTGAGGAATACTATTCAGAAACTCCTAGCATCTCTTAGCTTTAGCACATTAGTCCAATTAGTTTATCCTATTGGCTAATTGTCACTTTGGAAAGCAGGAAAAGATTTCCCTAAAATAGATTATGTATAGTGCGGGAGAGAGCAAAAGAAATCATGGCAACAGTAGTGATAGGATATGTTGTTGTGCCAGTTAAGTGAATGGGAAATAGGACATCCCCCATTGGGGTCCGGAAACATGAGGTCTCCAGTCTTGAAGCTTTTGGTAGGAACTCTGTCTTGTTTCTCTTTCCTATCATCTACTCCTAGGACAGGGCATAGCGGGTACTTAATAAATGTTTATTCAGTTCAGTTAAGTGGGGCTTGTTTATTTTAGCTAAAATGGCCCCACCTTTGTACTTACAAAAGAAGTGCAAGAGGCAAGGTAGCTGGCATCATCATCCACTTTGGAATGCTTGTTCTGTGACTGATCAAGCTAGAGGGGAGGGGAGATAGCTTCTCATTTTTAACTCGCCACTCTTGTCTCTCAGTCAACACTCCTTTGGGAATTATCGTTGGTGAGGTGTCTGTCTTCCTGTTTTCCTTCATTAGCAGTGAATCTTTTCACTGTGAACTGAAGAAAACAAAGGATTATTATTATTTTTTATTATTTTTAATGAGTGATGTGTTAAATGTTTGGCTGAAAGTTTTAGTGTAGGGAGAATTGAGTAACTATTGAGAAAAATAAAGTTTGAGGGTTATTTCATCATTCATTCAAGTATTTATTAAGCATCTAAGCCTCCATCCGGGCCGCCAGACAGAAATAACTGTCCTTGGGAGTGTCCTTATCACTTTTCTTCCCTCCATCCTTCCCTGGGAATCCCTCAGCTACCCAGATCTCATTGAAGCTGATCAGGTAGGAAAAGTTACAGTTTTGGGAGTATCTTTTCCCCTTGCTTTCCCTTTGCTCCTCCCCAGTTAACTCAAGGCTGGCCAAAAGAACCATATTCCTAGTACTCAGATGAAATGGCAGTCACCAACTAAGTACAAACTTGCTAGTGAGGCTGAGTACCGTGAGGCATTCTCATCTGCCTTGCTGCTACATCCTGCACACTCCAGGGCCTTCCCCTTTGTCCTGCTGCTCTGCCCTTCATTCCCCTGGACCCTACCATCTACCCCAGGGCTGAATCCTCAGGACTTTTCTGCCTTCCACTGAATGCTTTTATGTTTTTTCCCACCACTTGGAATGTGAACATCTGAGCTCCTTGAGAGGAAGAACTGTCTCATTTCCCTATTTCTATACCAAGCACTTGGCACAGCTCTTGGTATATAGTAAGAATTAATAAATGTTTAAATGTTTTCCCATTCATTCAGCTAATTAGCACAAAGGATTGCACTATGCCTTCTTTTTCTTCCCCCGCCCCTCGCCTTTCCCATTACTATAATTTTCTGAAAGTAGGCTAGCTATATTTTGATTTTAGGTCAGTCTAGTTGGGTGAGTTGGGAAAGACATGTTATGGGTATTAGAACTAAATAATGCAAACTCTTTAAGGACAGGATCAATGTCTTATAATTCCTTTGTATACTCTGTAGTATATAGAAATATTCAACATATATTTCTGATGAAATGAATTCAGTTGAAACTTTATTTTTCTTTTAAAAGATTAAAATACCAAGTGTATCTTCTCTCTCTGCTAGGATTGTTAGGTAATAATATTCTTTGTACAATGGTTCCTCTTTTCTTGAAGTTTCTAAAGATCTTTGCCAGTAGTATCAAAATCAAATGGAAATGGGGGCAAATAAACTCTACATATGGACTTCTCCAGGCCACATATTGGCTTAGAAAAGCCACATATTAACATTATGTTCTATTGTATTTTTACTTTTTTGTTAAATATTTCCCAATTACACTTTAATCTGATTGTGGCCACATTGCAGTCCAGGTTGTGTATTTAACATCTTTGGGTTTGCACTATGCCTTATGATTTGTGTTTTTTTTTTAGGGGAAAGTAATTTTTCCAAAAGCTTAGGAGAACAGGGGGGGGAAAGTCAGTAATGGTTTTTTTCTTGAGTGCTTCTGAAGTACAACACATTTTCAGTGTTATCAAGACCCCTGTTATTGATTTTCTGAACACATGAATCAGCTGTAAGTTTTCCCACTGATGATTTTTGACCTGACTTCTTTTTGCTAGTTAGATTACTGCTTTCCAAATGCACATAGCAATGTAAATATTTCTCCTTCTGTTCCAGTTTCGACGTGGACAATGGCACATCTTCGGGACGGAGTCCCTTGGATCCCATGACAAGCCCAGGATCAGGGCTAATTCTCCAGGCTAATTTTGTCCACAGCCAACGCCGAGAGTCCTTTCTGTATCGGTCAGACAGTGACTATGACCTCTCTCCAAAGTCCATGTCGAGGAATTCCTCCATTGCCAGTGATATGTAAGTATGGGGAGGGATCTTTTAGAGTGAATGACATGAGAACATTGTCAATGATTAGCATGAAATTTTTGCCAGAAATGGGGACAAAATATCATATGATCAGTCTTTGCCATTTATACCCACTGAATTCTTTCCTCAGGGGGAAAAATAAATAAGTACGTCAATGTGGGTAATTAATATCATCTTGTACTTGAGAACATTCTCAAGAGAAAGAGAAATAATGAACTCTTTGGATATGTATTGAGTATTCTTGTTTATGAATTGGCATGGGCACCACATTTTTATGGTGACACTGACAATTTTATCAGATAATATGCATTTTTCTCAAGAAAGATCACTAGCTGATAAAAGTTTTAAATGCAAACCTCTTTCTTTAAGAAGAATGCTTGCTGGGGTGGCTAGGTGGCACAGTGAATAGAGCACCGGCCCTAGAGTCAGGAGGACCTGGGTTCGGATCAGGCCTCAGACACTTAATACAAAAACTAGCCATGTGACCTTGGGCAAGTCACTTAACCCCAATTGCTCTCCAAAAAAAAAAAAGGCAAAAAACCCCAGCAAAATGCTTGTTTAGCTTCAGTTTTCATTCTGTTTCTAGTTTCTGTTTTGTCATGTGGTCATTTTCTTTTATATTTTGAAAAGATGTAAACTTACACCTTGAATAGATGGTCTCTCTCACTGTAATTGCCTCTTTAGAGAGCAGCATCATTTGAAAAACCCCAGTACCATGTGCTATACAGCTATTGCCTTCATTTGTCAGATTATTGAAAAGACTTGAGATAAGCATTCTTTACTGACTCTGTGGCCTAGGAGCTTGGTAAAATTGGTTTTTTTGAACGTATATTGAAATTCAGATTGCTATGACATACAATCTGATAACTAAGGTCTGTAATGTTTTGGTTTTCTTGGGAAACTATTTTTTTTCTTATTCCTAATCATCTCATCTTTTTTTTTTGGGTACACAGCTGAGGCTCAGGAACCATGGTAGTTTCAGGTTCAGGATTTCTTTTTCAAGGCTGGTATCAAATGTGATTGCTGTGCCAATGTCCTGTCCTTTTTACCACATTGCCTAGCTGTTTTCCATCTTGAAGTCAGATCTGTTTATTACATTTAGTGTACCAGTGCAAAAACAAATTTTGAGTGTTTTTTATGTGAATAATTTAAGCACTCTCCTGGGGGAGGAAAACAAATAATAATAATGATTGCTTACATCTATATAAAATTGTATGGTGTTCAAGTGCTTTCACATACAGAAATTAATTTGATCTTGGCAGGAGCACTGCGAGAGAGGCAGGGCAGAAATAATTGTTCTTATTTTACAGACAGGGAAACTGAACTTTAGAAAAGTATTGTAACTGGTTCAGAGCTAATGAATTCTGGCTCCCACTTTAATGCTCTGTCCACTGCCTCATGGAATGTTGTCAGGGATAGATTTGGAGGACTAATCATGGTACTGGGGACGGCAACAAATGTTCATAGCTGATATAAATGCCTGGTTGCCATATTTTTTATCTGATTATTATCTCCTTGTCTCTATGTTTTTATACTTCATTTTATTGATCTGGCCTATATTTTGTACAAGACAAAATGTTACATAGGAATAAATATGTTATTAATGACAGAAATAACTCCAACAACTTTCTTTAGTAGAAATTTGTCAGATCAGTAATAAGATGACAAAAATAAAATAATGATAATGATAATTTCTGAAATGTATGTTATGCTTTTTGGTTTACAGAACACTTTGATGCAGTACTTGTATATGCATGCACACATCTATCTATCTTTCTATCTATCTATCTATCTATCTATCTATCTATCTATATTTCCATTGTTAGAATTTATATAAAGATAATTTAATTCTGTTCGACAAATATTCATCACATACATATGTGATGCTCACTGTTTGAAACCACTATTGCTTCTGTTCGCATGGACATGAATACACACACCCACATGCATACACCCCTTATGAACATCTTTATGGTAACTGGGATGACTTACACCCTCCACCTTAATAGATGTCCTACAGATGCTGAAAACAGTGTGTCAGCAATGAGCGTGTCTAAGGTATGGCACATCTTGGTAAACAGTTGCTTGCTCTTTATAGGTTCTGTTACTTCTTTAGCTTCTTCCTCTCATGATCATCTACATGCTTCATATAGACAAGATAGATGTCAGTCAGTCATTTAATCAACAAACATTTATTAAATGCTTCCCATGTGCCTGGCATTATGCTAAGGACTGAGGATACAAAGAAAGGCAAAAACATGGTCCTGCCCCCAAGGACAGTGTGCAAATATGTATGAATATATTAGATCTCCATAAATGTAGATGCATGGCATGTGTGTGTATATATATATAAGCATATTTGCATGCATACACATGTGATGTGTTTATGTTAATATATATTATATACATATTATTCATATAGTCATTTATATACATTGTTAAACTGGGGCTTCACAACTTTATGAATTTTACAGCTTTATATGAATATCGGTTCTTGCATTTGTTGCTGATATTATCATTCGCTTCAGTCTGTGTTAATACTGCTTCTGCTGGGACTGGTTTAGCGCATCGCTTCTTTAGAATACGATATCCCCTTTGTTTTAGATGATACTTCCATAGATAAACTGTAACAGCACTGTGGTTGGTCTTACTGCTCTGCTGCTTCTCCAGATACATCCCTAGTCTGCCCTGGCTACCTCACATTTGGAGGATGGGTATAGTTGGAGCCACCACATTTTAAGAAGGCCTCTAATGTCTAGAAATAGTTACCAGTTCTTGGTGACACAGTGTGGTGTGGGAGATTGAGAACTGACCTTGGCATAAGGATGATGTGTCTTCAAGTCCTTCATTTAACACACATTAACCGTGTGACACTGGGCAAGTTATTCTTGGTGCCCCAGACAAATCTTTAGGATTGTCAGTTGTGTAGCGGATGACAATCTATTTTGGTAGAGGAAGTTTCCTAACTAGGTACTCTGTATATTCACAGGGCTGACAAAAGGAAATACTGCATCTGGGAGAGTCACTTAATCTTATCAGAGTCTCATTTTCCTCCTCTGTAAAATACCTCAGGGAGTTGTGACAATAAATGAAAGAAATGTGTGTGAAAGAGCTTGCACATATAAAGTATTAGATATATGTTATTCTTATTAATATTCCCCACAAGTAGTTGAATATAGCAGTCACTCAAGAGAGATGAATAAAATGAATTATTAAATAATTAATCATATATACCCATGAAAAGTTGGTGGCATATAAACTGTAGTATTTATTAAGGACATTCGAATATTTTTATAAATAATTAATAGGTTTGATTATAACTGCTACCGTATTTTAAACTTTTTTCTTAGTAATTCAATACATCATAAGTAATTTCCAACAATACCAGAGAGCAAAAATGGTTTTAATCCCCAGTTAACAAATATGTAAGGTAGTTAATGGTCTGTGGTTGTAAGACAGAGGAAGAGGAGGAAAGGGAAGTATGATTAGAAGTAGAGTCTATAAATATTGTACAGTGGAGTTAACTTTCATATCCACGTTATCTAATTTCATCCTCATTATTTATGAGAAAACTGAGATGCACGGTGATTCCCAGTCTCTTAAATTAAAAACAACGGCAAGTACATCTTAGACAATATCCTTATAAAAAAGACTAAAAATAGTTCAGTATGAGGCGACTCTGTGAAGTGGTGACATATACTTGAGTTTATACTATTTGAAGTTATAATTTAATTATGTGAAATATAGTCATTGATTCTAGCCCAATGGAAATGCACAGTGCAAATTCAAATTATGTGAGCAAATTCAAAGTTAAAAAATAATTCATTGGATGCATTATTTGCATTTGGGGGGCTTAGCTATAGTTTCACAGAAACCTCCTTGCCCTGGAAGTTCATTCCAGTCCTAGATTTCTCACGCTAAAAGGATACTCTGCCCCTGTGACATCTTCCTCTAATTAAGCTGGTATCTCCCCAATTCTACATTTTAAGAGACCACGCAAAGCAGCCATATCTTTATTCCTTTCTAGGCTCTACTGTTGACACTCTAGTCTTTTTCTATCACTCTTCTAACCCCTTTGCAGCTTCCTTTTAAAAATGTTCCTCTCCCATTAGAATGTAAGCTCCTTGAAGGCAAGAACTGTCTTTCTTCTTGTATTTGTGTTTCCAGCACTTAGCACAGTGCTTGGTACTTGGTAAACATTGAATAAATACTTGTTGTCTTACTTATTGACTTGAATCAGTTTATTAATTGAGAAAATATGTGATGACTTAAAGCTACTATGGATTCAATAATGCTTTTGAATGAATATGCATTTTATTAATTATAATATCTACTCTGTCTATGCACAGGATATTTATTCCTCTGTAGATTCAAATATGGATATGTGATCCCCTTGCAATTGAGGGGGCTATACCTATAGTAGTCACCACCCTATCTCCCTGACAACTCATTGACCAATTCAGGAATGGAAGCTTGGGATGCATATTCCACAATTCTCAGTTAGAGATGTGTAAATCTGGGAAAAGAGGGAAGATTGTACCTTTGCCAAGAAAATTAAATATAATTTCTTTAATGTGCAGAAAAAATACCATTTTCCATGTATAATCATCTCTAGTTTTCAGAAGCAGTTTGTCTATAAAGCCCTGTAATTTAGCTCTTCCACCAAAACTTTAGCAGAGATCCATTTAAAGCTTGTTGTGGGACATTCAATAAATGTTAAGTTCAGTACTTCTCCACTTTTCCAAAAAACTTAAGGACTAGCCTTTGCAATGCTGCAAACTTCTGTTACAAAGTGTGCAAAATAATTGTTGATACTAATGTCTTTTTTAATATTTTTGCCCAAATTATTTAGAAATAGCTAAATCTCACTTTCAGTTTAATTTTAATTGTAAAAAAGTTATTTTAAATGTAAAATGATTGTAACATTAAAATAGTGAAACAAATTGGTAAACCATTTTCAATATCTAACATAGATATTTCATTAGAAGAATCCTGTTAATTATAAGTTCTACAGTTTTAAGCAAAAAGAGAAGGTCATGGTTACCCTGCATATTTCATAGAGAATTGAATAGAAGGAGCAATGCAGTTGTACTAAAAGTAAAAAAAAGGAAGTCTGGGGAAACATTATTAATTTCTAGTATGAATACATTAAGAGCCTGAATAAAGAGGACAATTTTAAACTATTATAAATAATAGCAAACATTTTATAGAAACTGGAACAGGTAGACAACAGACCAGTTCCCCAAGTGATTTCATGGAAATCCTAACATAGAAGGTCATGGGTAATTACAGAATTTGATGTGGCTTTTTTCCTTTTAGCAATTTCCACAAGTACTTTTGAAAATTATTCTTACAGTTATATATGAGATTCCTGCTGCTGTTGTATTTCACCCTAACAAAACCAACTGTATATGTATGTATACAAATACAAGGTACACAACGGTACTTTGTGTAGTTAAAAATAAGTGGAGATATTAATTACAAGGCAAATAAGAAATTGTGCAAGAGATTTAAGTAATAGGATTCTTTCTATAAATTGATTTAATAATCCCACAGTACTTTTCAAGCCCTTTAGCTCTGAAAATCCTTAGAATGACTTCTGAAAATATTTTCTCCCCATTCTACCACCAGCCCACTGATTTATTTTTAAAGAAACATTTTTCATTCTCTTTACCCTGAAATTATCCAAGTACTATTAAGTTAGATTGAATTGTTTTTTTAAACATGTGATCTTGCAAAATTAATTCACAGGTTGTATTCAATAAAAACATGGAAGTGTGTTCCACATCCTTGGGCAGAGTAGAAATGATTGGTTTAAGGGGCTTGGCTCAGGAATTGCAAAAAGGGCTGAGCAAAGGTGAGTCTTCATTTCTTTAAGGTCATGGATGAGTCATATTTCTTTCAGAAGAGCACTTTTGTTATAAAATAAGAGATTAGAAGCCATAACGTTCAAAGTAGTCAAGTTTAAGATAGGTTATAAACAGAACCAAGATTCTTATGAAAAAAAATAACAACTCAGAATTGGCAGAAATGTGTTCTTCTAAAAAGCATTATAAAATTGTTAATAATCTAAATAGGCTACCTTTTGTTTTAGTGTTTTGTGGATGCTACTTCTAGTACAGTTTGCCTTCCCTATTATAGCTATGGGTTCATACAGATTCTTAGTGTTTGAGCCATTTGGAAATGACCTTTCTTTACTTAGTTTCCCAGACCACTCTTTTTGACCCTCCCATGGACTTAATAGTTTTCTAACTTCTTTGTAGCTTTCTCTGTACATGTCTCATCTCTTACTAGACTGTCAATTCTATTTTTCATGGTTGTGGGCTCTGTAGATAGTGGGCACTAAATAAATATATGCTGAATTTGTTGAAGATAAAGTTGGTCACAAAAATCACAAAGATTTAGTTAGGAAGCAATCTAGATTGTCTTTTTCCCTTATATTTTTGTATGGTTATGTCCAACCAAGGAAAGGAATAAGACTACCCACCACAATAGGGGTATGTCCTAGGCTAGATTACCAGATTAGAAAGAAGAATTAGGCAAGGGAGTACCCACATTTCCCTCCCCACCTTCCTCCTCTTAACCTAAACAAGTTTGGTCAATTTCCTGCTTGGTTGTCTTGGAGAACTAAAGTTCCTTTAGGGCAAGATCTATTAGTTTTGTCTTTGTATACGCAGCACCTGTCACATTATATTACATGGAGTAGGCATTTAAATAATAAATTGTTTGTATTTGAATCTTATTGGGTTGGATTACTTAGTTCCAGGATCATTCTGGAGCCTCCATCGTTCAGGCCAAGAAAATTCCTATGATTTCTAACTAGTGGCAGAGTAGGACATTGCCACTTACTTCATGGGTTTGTTGTGAAAGCGGTGCTTTGTAAACCTTAAAGCAGGATAGAAATGTGAGTTGTTATTATTCTCATAAATATTATTCACTTCTCTGTGTACCTTTCGCCTTTATCTATTCTTGTGGAAAACTACCTGAAGACTAAAATAACCCATGGGCCCATGGCCCTTCAGGATTTACTCACTGAGTGCATTTTGTTTTGACCCAAGCAAAATCCCTGAACCTCCATGATATTTAGGAAAAGAGAGAATAGCATATATGAAATTGGATAGCAGAAGTACCAAACTATAGCCTTTAAAGTCTAGCTCAGGTGCTATCTCTCCCCTGAAGCCTACTATGATCTCTCTCAACCAAAAGTGATCTGTCCCTCAGATTTCTTGCAGTGATTTGCCCACAAATGAAGTTTTTGAATTAAATGCATTTATGCCCCTGTCTACAAAGAATAGGTTTTACTTATCTTTATACTTCTCTAGGATTTGGCATAGTGCTTAATTCATAATAGATGTTTAATAAACATGTATTGCCTTGAATTACAGTGAAAGTAATTGAAGTGTTTGTGGCCAAGATAAATTATCCAAAAATGATTTATGAGACAAACTAGTCTCATGACAGTCTGGTTGTCTAATTGTACTGGTAGTATGGAGCAGAAGGAAAAAAAGAACAGTTTAATGTCGGACACTTGAAGGATAATATCATGAAGGGGAGCATGGCTACAATGGAAAGAGTTCTGGCTTTGGAGTCAGAAGATCTGGGTCCAGATTTCACCTCTGACATTTACTGGGTGATTCTGGATAATACACTTACTCTCATGCAGCCTCATTTTCCTTCTCCACAAAATGGGGGAGTGAAGGATGGACTAAAGTACTGGTGAGATCACTTCATGCTCTAGAGCTCTGACTTGATATTACATAAAAAAGTTTTGTTCTCATTGTTTTTTTCCTAGCCCTGAAAAAGCATATATGTACATATGTATATATGTATACACACACACACACACACACACACACACACACACATATATATATATACCACAAAGTCTGTGTGTATGTGTCTGTGTGTGATATAGTAGGAAAAGTACCAGATCTGGAAATATAAGACCTGAGTTCATATTGCTGATCAAAACGAACATTTATTAAGAATCTACACATACTGGGGAAGCTAGGTTGTGCAGTGAGTAAGAGCGCTGGCCCTAGAGTCAAGAGGACCCGGGATCGGTTCCGGCCTCAGATTAAGCACCCACACATAAATAACTAGCCATGTAATCTGGAGCAAGTTACTTAACCCCAATTGCTTAAAAAAAAAAAAAAAGAATCTACACATAAACATACATATCAACACAACTGATGTGATAATGGATATAGAGATACTAACATTCAATGAGTATTATTACTATTATTGTTATAACAAATTTAAATAATAGATGGAGGTATAAAATAGGTATAAAATGCTTTGCAAACCTCAAAAGTCACTAAATACTACTAAGCCCCTACTATGTGCCAGACACTGTGCTAAGCACTGGGGATACAAAGAAAGACAAAAACATCCCTTACCCTCATGGAGTTCACAACCTAATGTAGGAGACAATCTGACAATAGTGATGTATAAGATAAACACAGGACTCATTAGATGTAATTGCAAAGGAAAGATGGGTCTAGGAAAAGCTTCTTGCAGAAAATGAGACTTTAGTTGAGACTTGGAGGAAGCCAGGGGACAGAGCTAAGGAGGGAGAGAGTTCCAAGCATGGAGGAGAGATGGTGAAAATCCCCATAGTCAGGGGAGGGGGTGTCTTTTGCAGGCAGCTGCAGTGAGGCCAGTTTGTACAATATGTGGATAGAAGTAAGTTGTTAGAAAACTCAGAAGGTAGAAAGAGGCCTTCCTTCACATTATGAAAGGTTTTAAAAGGCAAACAGAGAATTTTTTATTTGATCATGGCCTTGATAGGGAGCCACTGGAATTTATTGAATGAGGAATAATGAGGTTACTCATGAGCTTTAGGGAGATTGTTTTGACAGTTGAGTGAATCATGAACTGATGGGATAGAGATTTGAGGTAGGGAGACCAAACAGTAGTCCAAACATGAAGTAATGGGGTACAGGTGTAGCAGCAGTGTTAAAGGAAAGGGGTCAGTTAAAGGAATGTCACAAAAGGAAGAACAGTAGGACTTGGCAACTCATTAGTAATGGAGTGAGGGTGTGTAATGTTAATGGGATATAAGATCTTCCCTGCCTATTAATAGGCCTCACATGGAGGCTGTTAAGGGAAGCTTGCTTAGGGGATGCTTGCTTGTAGGAAGGCTTTCACACCTTTTGCTAACTTCTAATTAAGCACTGAGTCAGGAGGGTTGTGATGCCTTCTGGCTCTGAGAAGTGTATCTATACTCTGAATTGGTATTTTCCTTTGGGGATTCGCTTATGAGAAGGATCTGGTGATTCCATGGTTGAGATTCTGAGTGGCCCTATGTTCATAGCTCCCCACCTACTCAGATGTAAAGGCTCTTTTGATCCAGGCATGTATGTAAAGTTTATAGTTGATTCAGGTAGTCAGAACCCTGTCTGTTGGTCTTTATTTCTCTGCTTGTATTTTCTCTATTTGTTTTTTCTTTGAAGTTCAGGGTACTGACTTTTCCCCTGAACTAGTAAATGTAATAAGAACAAAAGATTGCTGACCCCTTAAACAATTATCTTTCCTAGTAAAGCAGATCTAAGAACCTGTGCTAGCAGCCATCCTGGGTATGCCAGTGTGGTTGCCGCTACAGGGTGAAAGATACTGAGAAGTGGAGGAAGCCTGATTTGTCAGCCTAGGTGACTGGGAAGATGGTGGTGCTTATGTCAGGAACAGGAAAATTAGAAAGAGGAGAAGACTTAGAGGGAAAGATACTAAGTTCCCTTTAAGACAGGCTGAATTTCTGATGACTATAGGCTATCCAGTTCAAAATGTCTGACAGTTGGAGATGCAAGACTGGAGGCTAGGAGAGAGGTTATGGTTGACAAATAGATCTAAGCATCCTCAGCAGAGAGGGAAAGAGAAGAGATATCAGGAGAGAGTTTTGGGGGGCAACTCTAGAAAGCTGGCATGACCTGGATGAAGATTCAGCAAAAGAAACCTATAAGGAGAAATTAGACAGCAGGTGAACCAGAAGACTTTGGTATCATCAAAATTTAGAGAGAAGAGAATATCAAGGAGAAGAAGGCAGTCAGCAGTGTCAGAGGCTGCAGAGAGGTCAGAAAGGATGAGATCTGATAAAAAAGCCATTAGGTTTGGTGATACTTTAGGAGAAAGCCGTTTCAGTTGAATAATGATTTTGGAAACCAGGAAGTAAGAGAGTTAAGACTTAAGTAAGAGGGGGCAGCTAGGTGGCACAGTGAATAGAGCAATGGCCCTAAAGTCAGGAGGACCTGGGTTCAAATCTGGCCTCAGACACTTAACACTTACTAGCTGTGTGACCTTGGGCAAGTCACTTAGCCACAATTGCCCTGCCTTTCCCCTCCAAAAAGATTTTTAAAAAAAGACTTAAGAAAGAGTTAAGAAGAAGAGTGAGAAGAGAGAAAATGGAGGCGTTGATTAGCATTCTCAAGGAGTTAAGCTGTGAAAGGGAAGAGAGAGAATGATAGCTAGTGAGATTGGACAGATCGAGGAAGGGTTTTTGAGGATGGGGAAGACATGGGTGGGTTTTTAGACAGTAGGGAAGCAACCAATAGACTGGGAGAGACTGAAGATAAGAGAGTGTGGGCTACCTTGTTATTCCTTGTGTGACCATAGGCAAGTGGCTCTGGACCTTGATTTCCTCATTGATAAAATTGAAGGTTAGTTGGGATAATCTCCAAGGTCCCTTCTAGTACTAATTCCCCAAATCCTATCAAGCTGTAGTTATGTCCTGCTGTTCACTCTTTTTCAGTGACAAAGTAGCCACCCAGAGATGGTAGCTAAAAAAAGTCTTAACTGATCTAATTGGAATATATCTACTGGCTTGTCAAAACTGCCCCTCCCACGGGGCGGCTAGGTGGCGCAGTGAATAGAGCGCCGGCCCTGGAATCAGAAGGACCTGAGTTCGGAGCCGGCCTCCGACACTTAATCCCCACAAACAAAAACCTAGCCGTGTGACCTTGAGCAAGTTACTTAACCCCAATTGCCCGAAAGGGGCGGCTAGGTGGTGCAGTGAATAGAGCGCCTAGAGCGCCGGCCCTGGAATCAGAAGGACCTGAGGTCGGAGCCGGCCTCTGACACTTAATCCATACAAACAAAAAAAAAACCTAGCCGTGTAACCTTGGGCAAGTTACTTAACCCCAATTGCCCGAAAGGGGCGGCTAGGTGGCGCAGTGAGTAAGAGCGCCGGCCTCGGAGTTGGGATGACCCGAGATCAGATCCGGCCTCAGAAAATGAGCACCCACGCATAAATAATGACTAGCCGTGTAACCTTGAGCAAGCTACTTAACCCCAATTGCTTAAAAAAAAAAAAACTGCCCCTCCTGAAAGTGTAAGGTTTTCCCCTATGATGTGAGGTCTAAAGAGTTAAGCTCAAAATAGTTAGGAATGATGATTAACCAGAGGATTAATCACATAGGAGAGAGTACACATACATGTCTCTCTTTTTTAAGTGAAATGAGAGGAGTAACGAAATGTGGATTGTAGATCCAGAATTGGCTGAAATGAATCGCGTACCCTTTCTAATTTCCTTCTCTGAAAAATGAGGTGAAAACAGTCTTCCTCCTGCCTCTTGGAGAGTAGAAAGTACTTTGAAGCCTGAAAAGCACTTGCACAAGATGGAAAAAATAATACTTTATTAGAGGGCATTCTCCATCCACCATTCCTTTGATAAGATTCTTTGGAGTCTAAAGGTCTCACTCCAAGAAAAGTTTGATTGGTGTTTAATCTGGATTTTTTAAAAAAAATTCTTTTATTTCATGACATTCTTTCCATCACTTCAATATTTTTATACTTGTCCACCTGAACCACCACACCTAGTTGTTATCAGTTCCCTTTTTGAGGGAGCTTCACATATACCCCCTAACCCCGCACTAAGCATTTCTATGAACCATCTCATATCACCTGATAGTAAAGATAAGGGTTTGAAACGTTGTGTAGTGATGCAATTATAAAACTTTTATCCAAATCATCAGCCAACCTTCAGATATGATCCGTGAGTTTTTTTTTAAAAGGTCTTGATTTAAATTATTTTAAAATAAATCCATGTACATACTAGTCTAAGTAATATACAATCCTTGCCTGAAAGTAAGCAAGCTAGAATTGTAGTAGTGTCTAGAAAAATGCCTTATTTTTCTGGCCTTGTTTTTCTTTGCCCAAGAAGATGTCTCTACACTAGCCACTTCCCCTTCTCCTATTCTTCCACTCTCTGCTCCGTCTCTGCAACATTTCTCACCTCCCCCCAGCCCCAAATACCTATTTCTTGGTCTTTAGGGCATGGAAGCTTCTAGGGTAGAAAATTCTAGCTTTTCAATCAGACTAGCTTGAAAGGATCCTACACTTAGGAAATACTTGTGCTGCTTTGATCTTGGAGCTGCCCTGTTCCAGTTGGAGTGAAGATAGGATTGAGGAGGGGTCTTCATATGGGTTTGGTGTAATTGTGTTCATCAACCGACAGGGTGGGGAACCTGTGGCCTTGAGGCCACATGTGGACTTCTTGGTCCTTGGGTATGGCCTTTTGACTGAGTCCAAGTTTTATAGAATCCTTTTGTTAAGAGGCCTCAGTCAAAGGGCCACACTTGAGGACCTAGAGGGCTATGTGTAGCCTTTAGGCCAAAGGTTCACCACCCTTGTGACCTAGAACCTCCTGCAAGGCCCTCAAGGACCTCTTTTTCCTGCTATAGCTTACCAACCACTCTGCCCCAAGCTCTTTGACAGCTGTTTGTTGTATCCCTTCCCTATTATTCCCATTACCACCCTTGGGATATCAGTCCCAGCTCCATTGGGAATTGTTGTCAGGCTGCCTCAGTCTCTCACTTTGTCCCTATATCCTCCTTTATATTCCTTGGGTGTCTGTAGTGAAGCCATGTGAACTTCCCTTAGGTTCACCAAATACCTGACTTCTCTACCTCCTTCATAAAACTCCCCTTTGTCACTGCAGAGAATGTCACTGTTAAGTACATTGCTAGGGCAAGGAAAAGAGAAGCAATTTGATCTGAATGCAGTAAAAGCAAACAAACAAACAAACAAAATTATCCCTGAGAGCAATTTGTGAGAGGGAGGAAAATCTAGAGACCTGATTTCAAAGAAAGTGGCTGGAATAGTAACTAAGAAAGAGTTCCTAATGGCAGTCGGGTGCTCCAATGACTGAATTAAAAGGCTTCCCCAGCACTTCATTGTTTTGTGTCTGTGTGTAGCAAGTGTCCAAGACTTTTTTTTCTACTGAAATGGAAACATGAAATTAAATTTATAGAGACAATAATATGTAAGTCTACTTTGTCTGTCCCTATCCCTTTCTCCCCTTCACTCTAATTTTTCTATAAGAGAAGTTAGAGAAGCTAAGCTAATATATAACTAAATATCAATCCATCTTGCACTAAATCATGATGGTGGGGGTTTCTGCAAAATATTCTGAGAGAAAACATAACTTCAGTTTCTGTGAATAGGCATAACATTATAGAATCATAATTTTGCAGAGCCTGAAGGGAATGAGGAGACTACCAATTGAGCCTCTACTCAAAGCATGAATCTTGTGCACAGTACAGTGCCTTGCTCAATTCCTAGTACACAGTAGGCACTTCATGCTTATTAGTTAATTGATTGAAAATACTCATCAAGTCTTCATCCAGGCCTCTGAGACTTGAAGACTTCTACAGATGGGGAACTCATCTACTTTGATACTTCATTTCATTTTTTGGACAATTCAGAAAACATGTGAAATAGTGAAAATAGAATCAAATTTGTAGTCAGAGGATTTGCATTTTTTTTAATCCCAGCTCTGCTATTTAAGGGACTGTGAGACTTTAGTTTCCTCTACTGTGAAATGGAAGAGTAGGAAAAGAGAATGTCAAAGACCCTTCTAAGTCTAAGTCCTTTGATCTCATTGTTAGGAAGCTTTTACTTAAGTAGAGATGAAATCTTTTGCTATTCTTCCTCTTTCTAACTTTTGCAACCTAACAAAACAAATCTAAAATTCTTTTCAGTATCATCCCTGTCAAAGCCTCTCTAAGTCTTTTAATCTCCAGGATAAACAACCACAATTTCTTCCTTAATCTTTGTCTGGCTTGGTTTTAAATTCCTTACTGTACTGACCAACTGCCCTCCTTTGGACACACCCCAGTTTGTCATTGTTCCCTCTAAAATGTGGCTACTTGAACTTAAAACAGTGCTCCAGATGTGGCCTCACCAGGGCATAATAGACAAGTACCATCATCTTCCCAGTCTGGAGCACTGTATGTTTATTGATTCACCTAGGTTCCCCTTTGCTTTTGGCTGCCGCAATCACATGGCTTACTCATATTGCCCCAGTAGTCCACTGTTGCCCAGAGGTATTTTTCACTTGAGCTATTTTCTTGACAAGGGCGAGTCCCCAGGATCATTCCAAGAAGGTCCTAACGCCCTAAGAAATTGATGTTTTCAAATTAGGATGGAATTCTCCGAGCCACTGTTCTCTTGGGGCCCCTCCTATGGTTCTTTCGCTTCCATGGAACTGGTATAATTGGAGTTCTCTACCATTTGCACATTTTGTGGTGGTTCCTTCCCACTACTGAAGCCACTACTGTGCTCTGGGATATCATTCCCGCATTCTACTGCTCCTAAACAAAGCAATGAATATTTTAAGGACAATTCAGACATTTTGGAATCGGAATATGTCATTTATGCAAATTACACATCTACCTGTTTTGATGTAGCTTCTCTTTGCTCCCTATATATAAGACTATTAAAAGGTTGTATATCTAGAGATGGAAAGCACCTTGGAGGCCATATAGTCCAATATAGTTATTTCCTAAATAAGGAAACTCACACCCAAGGAGGTTAAATGAACTGGCTCTGCAAAGGTCAGACAGGAAACAGATAACAGAGGTAGTATTTGAACATAGTTTTTTGGACTCCAGAGCTTGTCTTCTCTTCTGTCTAGTTTCTTTAAAAGGTCTTTGTTTTTACAGATCATTTTCTTGTTGACTTTGGAGCCAAAAATTTGCACAGTATGTTCTTAACATCAAAGTGAGTTTAAAAAAAAATCTTTTGTACTTTTAAAAAGTGTTGAAGGCCAACTTAGTTAGGCAGGTAGAAGCAGCCAGCTTCTTGCAGCTGCTCCCAGGCCAACCAGATGCTGGCTCACCACTTTCCATGATGTGCAAAGTACAGAGCACCCTGAATTCTTGCTCATTGTATCAATTAACAGAGTTCTATCCTGAGCTGCGCCCTGGCCCTGTTTGTCTCATGTCTCCAATCACAATTGATGATAGTAGCAAGTGGCCCACAGCAGAAAAGTTAGCTACTAAAGAAAATTCTGGGTCAATAGATGATTTGAACTAGGTGGTTCAGTAGATAGAGTTTGGGGCCTGAATTCTGAAAGACTCATATTCCTGAGTTAAAATCAGCCTCAGATACTTACTAGCTGTGTGACCCTGGACAAGTCACTTAACCCTGTTTGCCTCAGTTTCCTCAACTATAAAAATGAGCTGGAGAAGGAAATAGCAAAACACTCTAGTATATTTGCCAAGAAAACCCCAAAGAGGGTAACAAAGAGTTGGATACAGTCAAAATAACTGAACAACAAAGAGAATTCATGATACAGTAGCTGTGGTGGTGCACTGGATTTGAAGTCAGAAGGCCTGGGTTTTGACGATAGTCATTAGTCATCTAACCTAGCCCCCTCATTGAACGGGAAAGAGACCTGAGACACAGGGCGGTAAAAGTCCCTTGTCCAATGTCACACAGTTGGAAAGTAGCTGAGTTAGAACTAAAATACAAGCCATCCAGTTCCAAATTTCAGTGTTCTTTTTGCTTTATGACTCTCTATCTGAACTGCTCGAAAGTGACATGAGCCATTTTCTGCCAAACCTGGAAGGCTTTAGAGATGAGGAGGGAGAGTACTCTGGTCCCTAGAGGTCTTCAAATAGAGGATGGCATGATTGCTTGCTTATTTGGTATCTTGGACGTAGGATTCATACTTACGTGTTAGACATGATAACCTCAGAGTTTGCTTTCAATTCTGCAAGAAGGAGATGGAATGATTCTGTGACTAGATTCCTGTGGACAGATGAGCAGCCTGAAACTCATAAAGGTTAAGCAACTTGGCTGAGGTAAAAAAACGGTAAATGACAGAGACAGGATTTAAAATCAAGAGCTTTTATTAATGTGGTATTCTTTCATCTCTACAGAATTACTGAATATAAGAGAAATTTAACATATGGAAACCAGATTATAGCAAGAAGCCCCTATTAGAACATGAGCTTTAGAGCTATTCCAGACACATAATGCCATCAAATTTATGGTTTGTCTCATGTCTGAATAAAGGACAAAGAACTGCCCAGTTGTTATCTCTATTTCTGGTTTTCTGTCTAGTAGGCTTTGGGACACCTTTCCCCTACTTGTTATTGGGTTTCAGGGACTTTCCTGACTGTGGGTCAGAAGTAACATGCTTTCACTGAGTCCCAAGCCACCCTCTCTATAGCACTGATTCCTGTCATCCTCTCCCTTGGAGACCAACAAATAAAAGCACAACAGGACAGAATAGATCCATTGTAGGGAAGTGGAAACAGTTCTTGTGGTTTAGTGAATAGCACTGTTTTCTAGTAAGGCCAGGAAAGACTCTCTGATAAGTAAGGAGATCCTAGGACTGAGGTCTCTTAGGGCAGCTCCCCCACCCCCCAGATAACAAAAGAATCTTAGCATTGCTTGGCATAGTGTCTGGTACATAAGAGGTGCTTAATAAATGCCTATTGGCTGACTTACACAGCTTCATAGAAGCTGGCCTGCCCAGAAATTTATGGGTTTTTTTCTTTTGTATTTAGCTAAGTCAAACCAAATGAGGTGTTTGGTTTTTAAAATTCATATTTAAACTTTCTCTGTGTGACTGGCAGTGAAGATGAGTGCATTTGCCAGAACTTTTGCCTTCTAATTTGTGCTCTAAATTTCCCAAAGTGATTCTTAAAAAATAAACTTGCCTAGAATTATAGCGAATATGTTATTGATAACATGTTCACTTTTTAAATGCTCACTTTATTTTCCTTTGCTCATATATTTCTGGACTTCAGTCTGCCATGTTTCCCGTATTGCTAGCAGACTTTTATAAAGTTAGATGAAAGCATCCCTCCAACCCCCTTTATTAAGATACAGTTCTTTTAATCTTCTGCTCACTTTTGTTCTTATTTCGAAGTGTGAAAATAAAGCATTTCCAATTCAGTTCATTTCCTGAAATACTTTTTTCCCCTTTCTAGTTGTACTGGTTCTGTCTCTTCCCATTTTACAGATGTATATGGCTGTTTCCTCACTATGGGGGCCACTAGATGTTTGAAATGCTTGATAAGTTCATTTCTAAATTAAGGCTAGTATTGTCCCCTGGCTTTCCCAAGAAAAGGCCCCTGGGATGAAGTTCTAGGTTTAGAATTTTATCTATTTGCAAAGCATATTTTATCTCCTCCTTTGTTCATCTCTGATAGATTCTATTGGGCATGAATGGGAGGAGAAGGAGTCCAGTGACTGATTTTACTCAGCAAGTATTTGAAGGACACTAGTACTTGCTTGCAGGTCCTGGTGCACCTTTGGGTGAATCAAAGAGAAGAAATATCTTTAAACTTAACCGTGATCCAAAATTATGCTTGTTCAGTACATCAAGTATCTTGATGATCATTTGGGCAAAATTGCTTTAATGATTATCGAAGGATTATTATTTCTCCACTCTTTTGTTCATTATTTCCATCATCTCCAGTCACTTCATCCCTTCTCTGCTCTCCTGGACCACTGTCTCTGCTTTAACTTTTGTCCCTTCACAGTTATATAGTTAAGCAGTTCAACTGTATTGTCTTCTCCCTGATAACTCTTGTCCCCCTGTCTTATCACTACTTAGGCCTTGCCAAACTCCAGCCCTGATATACACCCATCATGTACCTTCTCCACCCTACTCATGTGCTGCTGGACACTACTGAAGTGTATCAAAGAGCTGTGTCAACTTGTTCTACACCAGCTTATGTTAATTAATACCACTGTTGCATAGTGACTCTTTTGTGCTAATTTGATTGACTCCATAGCACCTTCCCCACAATGATTATTCCAAATTTTCACCTACCTCCTCTCTGATAGTATCCCCTAAAACTTTGCTCTTGGCATGGGAATCTTTCTTCCTACTTTATTAATAAAATCAAGAACAACCATCTAGAACTTCATTCTCTTGTGATCTCTTTTTCCCCCTTTTATTTGTTTTTATCCTTCCCTCCCCCAGAGCTGGCTGCCATTACACACACAGACATACACACACTCATTCTATACATACTTCTATTTATCAGTTCTTTCTCTGGATGCAGATAGAATTTTCCTTCATGTGTCATTTGTTTTTAATTTGGGTATTTTAATAGTCAAAATGATTTATTCACTCAAAGTTGTTTTTAAATTGCAATTACTGTATACAATTAAATAAATGCAATTAAATACAAATATACTGTATACAATTAAATTGCAGTTCTTAAATATTGCAATTACTGTATACAATATTTTCTTGGTTCTGCTCATTTTGCTCTTCATTGTTTCATGCAAGTCTTTCCATCTCCTTAATGATTAGTAGTCACTCCCTCCTTGAATTATCTTGATTTACTTTTTTTTTTTCTTGTAAATATAGCATCCCTCTTCCCCACTCCAGAAGAATTTAAGCAAGGAGTATTTTTTTTCATTTTTATTTTATTTTAAATCCCCCATGCCATATTGATAGTAGATGCTTTGTAGACACTTAATCCATTCAAGTAGCTGAGGAATTTGCCCCTAGAACATACAGAGTAGTTTCAGATGCTTCTCAGTAACTAATATTAGTCTTTCCCCCTCTTCCCTTCAATATTCTCTGACCATAGGTCTTAGCTTCTCCTTCACCACCAAAATTGTGTAACATTAATGTTCCTGTGAGGAATCCTTTCTGATCCCTTTTCTGGAGAAACTAAACCCTAGCTATAATGATACTCTTTTTGAAGGACAAGATTAAATAATTTTACCTCCATCAAATGTATGTATATACACATCCTACATTGTGTCACAGAATTTTAGAATTGGAAAAGACATCAGTGGCCCCTCCATGTCCAACCCAAATCCTCACTGTAATGTCTTTTATAAGTGGTCATCCATCCACTGCTTGAAGCCCTCCTGTGAGCAAGATCCCCCCAATCTTCCAAGGCAGCTGAATTGTGAATTTATTTCTGACATTTAACCTAAATCTTCATCTTTGCAGCTTCATTCATTTTTCCTGATTTCATCCTCCTCTCTTTCTTCAAACAAAACAAGTTTATTCCCTCTTCATAGAATAATAGCCATCAAGTTCACCTCCTCCTCATTTTGGAAATGACATAAGGGGGTCCCACAGCAATTAAGTGATTTTCCTAAAGTCACAAAGTTAGTAATTAGCACAGGTAGAATTCGAATCTACATCCTCTGACTTCCAAGTCCATTACTTTTTTCATGATAATTCATCAAAAAATTAAAGACAGTCCTTGAGTTGTAGTTAAATGAAAGAATGACTCACAGGTTTTCCTTGCTAACATGGATAAAAGGATTGGTGGAATTGACTTTATTGTGTACCCCAAAACAATAAAACATCACTTCATGAAATACTTGATCATCTTGTATTGCAATACTAATGATAAATGTTTTCTTTTTTTCCTCAATAAATATTAAAAAAAAAACACTAACAAGGAAATAATTGTGATTTTTGCATCACCACTGGATGCAGGACAGCAAGGAGATAGAAAAATTCTACCAAAAAATACAATAAGGTGGGCTAAAGGAAACTATGTTTTTCAGTGCTTGGTAATTTCCAAGTAGAAGGGAGGGTGGATAAAAATGCATTAGCAAATATGGTTCAGGAGTAAGACATAAGAGAAGTTAAAGGCTTGTAGACTATAAAAAGCCTTGTATTCATGTTATAAATACTTGAAGAAGAGAGTCAGGAGGCACTAGTCATAGTGAGCATTAAATAACATCACAACAAAAATGAAATTGATTGTCTTTTAACTGGCAAGAAATGACTGGTTATTAATGAGTCCTTTCTGAATAAGCTGTCTATGTACAGTCCCAGAGACTATCAACTTTCCTAAGAAAAATTAAGTCAATATAAATCTGTTGCCGTAATGAGAAGGCCAAAAAAGCCCAAAAAGCACCTCTGCCAGCAAACCCTTGAATTTATTGCCAAGTAGAGATCTGCAGCAGCCAAGAGCAATACCAGTTTAAAATATAAACCCATTTGTAAAAATCTTGCCAAAGAGGGTGGTAGAAAAAAAAATTAGCAGCATCTCTGTATAAAACAGTGAGAGGTATTGGAGGGAAAAATGAGTTTATAGAAATTTTGTCAAACTAGATCATCCTAAGAGAATTTAAGGATGTCACAGGAAGGGGGCCAACAAACAGATGAAAAAAGGAAAAGATCCACAAAATCCCTTAAAAGACATTTCTCCATTGATGGCAGTGGAGCCACCATTTATGAACTCTGACACCTTAGCCCCGATGTATTGCATAAATAAGTAGAAATGACACTGAAGAAAAGTCTTGAAGAACAACAGCTATACACTAAAGACGTCCATTTTGCAAGTATGAAATCTCCAGATACCTGTAAAAATTAATGACAGAGGTACTTCTGTTTTCTACCTCTGATTACTGGTATGAATTGAGGCATGCAACAGGGAAACTTATGCTCCCCAGAGTCATGTTGGGTCATGGAAGAGGTCCCCCAGATACTTTTGTGTTATATTGCATTAATAACATTGCTTGGCCAAAGGCCAGACCTAGCTGAACCTCCTGAATGAGATCTATAATTGCTCCACCCCTACTCCACCCCAGACTGAGTTCCAAAGCTGAGTGGATTAACTCTCCTCCATTCCCTTCCCCATTTGGGATGTTTGGGCTGGATCTTAGGAGGTTGGGTCTGGAAAGTCACTACTTTTGGTGAGGAGAGATGGGCAACAACAGAGCAAATGACAGGCCCTGATGTCCCTGTAGATGCCTGGATGAAATGAAGCCCAGGCTGGAGCAAGCTCAATATGGTATGCTGACATTATTTTGTCCCACTCCCTTATTTTACAGATGGAGAAACTGAGGTTAAGTTAGGGGGAATGGCTTCTATAAAGTCACTAATGAGCATCAAAATAATTTGTCTCTTTTCAAATGTGCATTCAAAGCTACATTTTCACCTTGAAGATATACTTAAATGGTCATTTAAGTGTAGTTGGTGGTGGTGAAGTGTTTTTTGTTTGTTTTGGTTTTGTTACTAACCCTTTTTTCTCCTTTAAAATGTGTAAGGATGCAAATCAGGATGCTCTGATCTGAGCTGAGAGCATGCCCATGAAATTCCCTAATGAGAAAAAGATGTTTTACAATTTTTCTTCCTTATTATAGAGCAATTATAAGGTAGTTCATGGTTTCTGTCTATAAAGGTTCACAACTCTGGTTGTGTTTAGAATTCTGTGTTCTGCTTGACTTATATTCTCAGATTTATTTAGCCTTGCCAAAACTTTGACATCTTTGACATCTTCGTCTGTCAATCAGAGGAAAGATCATTTAATTAGTGTTTTCGATTTTGGAAATCGATAGCTCTTTTGCACTCTTGTTTTTTCCACATGAACTGTTTTTTGCATTATTCATAATAGTATAATAGGAAAGGGCTTACAGCTGTACAAATGATAGAAGATGTGCTTCTAGTTTTGAATAGGAATGTTATCACAATATCTTCATTTTCAGGCTGCTTAATGCTGTACAGGTGTCCCCCAGTTAAAGTTCCATGTGGAACTAACAGAAATAATGAAGGATGGTTATAGCCTTTTAATGGCACCCAATAGAAGCAAGTGACACTATAAAGGATTTACAAAGGATATTAGATAGAGGATTGCTGCTAACCCAGGGAAGTTAATTAAGCAATTGAGAATTTCAGACCAGTTTGCTTCTTTTTAAAAGGACCAGCTAAAAGCTTGGAGATTTAAGCAGGGGGAACAATAATGCTTCAGTTAATGAATTAGTGAGCATTATTAATTTATAAAATTGAATTGGGCCAGAAATATTCCTGGAGATGAAATTAATAAAAGAGACATGGAGATACATTCTAGAATTCAAAGAAGGGAGTGAACGAGTAGCAGTTATCTGTTTATGTGCAGAGTTCTGAGAATAAAGCTCAGTAAAAATTATATTAAGGGCAGCTAGGTGGCATGGAGGTTACCCATAAAGAGGATTAGGGTTGCTCTGGAGACCCCAAAATACCAATATGCCGGGTCCTGCTGAATGAATTTGATTCAAGTCTTCTCAGCCAAAGAAAAGTAAACTTTATTAAAAGTTTGCCATATTAGGTAGACTCTTAAAGAGCCTAGGTATCTGTGAGGCTTGCATTGGACAAGTGGGCCAGAATCATCTGACACAGATTAAGTATATGCTAAAAAATTCTATGGTGCTCTCATACCACATGGTGTGAGATGGGGTCTTATATACAGAAGGTTGTGGGAGGAATCTAGGGGTGGTCTAGAGGAGGAGTTTGGGGAGGGTCTTCAGGAGTAGTCATATGAGGTCAATGAGTGATTAAGGGTGGGAAGTTGCAGGAGGCTACCTGGAGACTACAGACAATGTTGGGCTAGGCCAGTTCCAGGGTGGATTGATATTTTGACTCAAGGGTGGGAAGTCTATTAACAGAGGTTTGGACCCAGCCACAATGTAAGGCTTATGGCCTCATGCAAATGCCTCATCAAATGGGATGATTTAATCAGAGTTCAAGGGTGGTTCCCAGAGCCTATACCTTAAGGACTGAAGGAGAGCTCAAGGGGGCTCCCAGAGTTTGCATCTTATCAGATAGAATGCCAGACCTGAAGTCAGGAGGATTCATCTTCCTGAATTCAAATCTCGCCTCAGATATTTACAAGCTTTGTGACCCTGGGTAAGTCACTTAACCCTGTTTGCCTCAATTTCCTCATCTGTAAAATGATCTAGAGAAGGAAATGTCAAACCAATCTAGTATCTTTGCCAGGGAAACACCAAATGGAGTCATAAAGAGTCAGACACAACTGAAAAATGACTAAACAACAACAAAAACAAAATCTTCAATTCACAAACTGAGAATATTTCCCCAGGAAAATAAGAAATTAAGATGATCGAGGGTCCTGACCTTTAATAGTTTCTTTGCTGCAAATACAAAAAAGAGAAGATTAGGGAGGATCTGAGTTTTCAGATGGAGTAAAAACTAATGAGAACTTGACCATTTCCTACTTTTTCAGATTTCTTACACTTTACTCCCTTCCATGTACTCTGACTCAGTGACCCTGGCCTCAGCTGCTTCTCCAACAGGGCACTCTCTCCTAACTCCAAGAGTCTTCACTGACTATAACTCTTGCCCAGAATGTTCACCTTTCTCATATCAACCTCCTGCTTTCATTCATATCTTTGCTGAAGTCCCACCTTCTACAGAATGTTTTCTCCAGTCCTCCTTAATCTTAATGCCTCTTTATTTATCATTTATACAGAGTTGTTTGCATGTACTATCTTTTTTAAACCAGAGGTTCCCAAACTTATTTGGTCTACTGCGCCTTAAAAAAAAATTACTCAGCACTCCTCTGAAAATCTACTTTCTTTAATCCTTTAATGGTTATTTTGAAATTTGCATCATTTCAAAAGAGCATATTTTTAATGATGCATCTTAAATTTAATAGTTTATTGTAAATTTGTGGGGTTTTTGTATTGAAATTTTGATGATGCAATATTGCATCATATAAGCATTTTGTATAATATTGTGAAAAAGTCACTGTACATATTCCTGCTGATGAATATTAACCTTGCTGATAATATGCAACATGTTTGCCTGCCAACACTTGCTTGTTAAGACCTGTCAGCAGACATGACCTCTGATGGGCTATAACTTACATTTTGTGTGTTTATTTGGAAAATAATGTAATCACTACAACTTTTACTCAGTTACACAAAATTGTCTTCTTTTTTTATGCTTCCACCACTCCCTTATTTGTATTCAATGCCCTACAATTGTACCTAAGACTACTACCACCTTTATGGATCATTCTGGTGCCCTGCAGGGGGTGATATTGCCTACTTTAAGAACCCCTGCTTAGACTGTGAGCTCCTGAGAATGTAACCTGTTTGTTTGGGGTTTTTTTTGTCCTTATTAGTAATAATCCCCAGTGCTTAGCACAGGGCCTAGAACATAGTAGGTGCTTACTGAATATTTGCTGACGATAACTGTGACTGTATTCCAATCAAGACTCCTTAAATAGATGTGAGATTTTGAGATGGGGATCCTGATTACTGCCCAACCACAATGCATCTGTAATCTTCTCTCTTTCTCTGTATGGTACTTTGTACTCTTGCTTTCTACTTAGCACTTTGTGTTACGTTTCTTTCTGTATATTTTTTCCTTCCATCAGACCTACCAGATCCCTGAGGTCAGTGACTATTATACTATAGTGGAAAGTGCACTGGATTTGGAATAAAATTTCATGGGTTAGATTCCCATCTCTGTAACTTACTCTCTGACTTTGGGCAAGTTGCTTAAACAGTCCAAGCCTCTATTTTATTCAGATATTCAAATCCAGCTTACACTGTTGTTATAAAAATTTTTTTTTTAAATAGTTGGCATTTGCATAGCACTTTAAAGTTTGCAAAGCACTTTACAAAGATCTTATTTGATCCTCACAGCCACAGGGGGAGGTGGGTGAGGCAACTGGGTCAGACAGCGGTTAAATGACTTGCCCAGGGTCCCCCGGCCAGGAAGTGTCTGAAGCTGGACTTGAAGTCAGATCTCCCTGACTCCTCCTCCTGCATGCTAATCTGGATAGGTATAAATGTCAGTTGTTGCTGCTGTTGTTATTGTTTGTTGTTACCCACAGTGCTTTGCACTTCATCCACTCTACATTGTCTTTGCTAATTACTAGTCTTTATGTTAAATTAAAATTAAAATCAACTTGAAAATTTTAAAGGCTGCAAAGTTTAATGTTCAAATTATCATTCAGTTGTTTCAGTTGTGTCCTACTCTTTGTGACCCCACTTGGGGGTTTCTTGGCAGATATACTGGAGTGGTTTGCCATTTCCTTCATTAGCTCATTTTATAGATGAGGAAACTGAGGCAAACAGGGTTAAGTGGTTCACCCAGGGTCACAGAGCTAGTGTGTGCCTGAGGCCAGATGTGAACTCAGGTCTTCCTGACTCTAGGCCCCGAACTCTATCCACTGTGCCAGAGTTTTATAAACGTGCAGTACCTAAAGGTCATAGATGTAGAATTCTAAGGTACATCAGAGGCTGTTTAGTTCACCCCTCTGTGGAACCCCTCCCCCACACCCATCACTTTGTGGATGAGGAAATTTTAGCCTAGGGAATTTGAGTGACTCTTCCATGTCTCCCAGGTAATAAGTATCAGAGTTAGAGTGTGAACAGAGGTCATCTGCCAGTTCCCTTTCTGCTGTACTGTGCTGTACCTTTTGTTTTCAGCTAGCACAGGTGGAAAGCACATTGAGCTGAGTAATCAAATTGCCAGGGTCCAGGAGTGGGCTGTAGCCAACTCTCCCTCTATCCTGGAGAGCTAATTCTTATTTTCTGTGTCAGTATTTAAATATTGGAAATCAGCACACACTAGAAATCAGGGCTTGATTTTGTTGATTGTTTGATTGTTGACTTTGTTGAGGGTTTGCTGATTGTCTAGACTAGGGGTGGGGAACCTGGGGCCTCAATGCCCCATGTGACTAAGTCCTCAGGTACAGCCCTTTGATTAAACCCAAGCTTCTGTTGAGGGTTTGATGATTGTCTAGACTTAAGGAAGTGATGGAGAAAAATATTAATAATGCAAACTAACCTTAAAAGTATGTCATGCTTTGGGGAAGGCTGGTCATTGAACATTTACCAGCATACCCCTGCCTCAGCCCCATCACTAACTCTGTACCTTTGTCAGAAATCTCCTCTTTGAGTTAATGTCTTTATCTTTTAGAAGGGATAAATAATACTTATCTTTCCTTACCTTCCATTGTGGTGAGTAAAAGCACAGATTCGGAGTCTGAAGACACTGGTTCAGATTCTTGTTCAGCCATTTGCTCCATGTATATGTCCTTGGACTGGAACTTCATCTTTTTGGGGACTCAGCTTACCTCATCTGTAAAATCACGTCTGAAATCCTTTCCATCTTGAAGCCTGTGCTCCTATGGAACATCTGTGATCTTCGGAGTTTTTAAGCACTATACGAGATACTGATAGGAGTGCTTGGATTTCTTGGGTAGAAATTATGGAATTCTAAATGGTATTATTATTTACATTGTATTTACTTTTGAAATGCCTGAGAAGTTTTTGCTGTTTTGTGTGTTTGTTAGGTCCTCTAATCATAATTATGTGAAGAAATATCATGATTGATAGTATCTGCCACATTTCTCAGATGGTGAAATTGAAACAGTAAAAGAACTTAGTCCAAAGGCATCTCCCTATCCAATGTAGTAGTAATATTAATAATAGTAATTACTACCATATATATATATATATCACTTACTATGTGCCAGGCACTGTGCAAAGTGCTTTGCAATTATTATTTCATTTGATCCTCACAACAGCCCTAGGTGGTGGGTTCTATTATTGTCCTCATTTTGCAGATGGAGAAACTGAGACAAACAGAGTTGAAATGACTTGCTCAGGGTCACACAACTAGTAAGTATCAGAGGGTGAGTTTGAACGCTGGGATTCCTGTCTGCCAGCCTAGGACTCTATCCACTGTATCACACAGATGCCTCATATAGTATAGTAGATTATTCTACCTTTCTAGCATGATGGAATTTACAATATTTCATATTTAATAATAGCATTATTATCCCATGTAGATGGCACTTTCAATTCATAAGCTTCCTTTCCCCAGTAAATCATAAATTATCCTTGAGCCAAATGCTTCTCTTTGTTTAATAGTTTGTTTCTGGCTTAGCACAAGTAGCAAGATCAGTTTGCCATTTTGGTTCCCCACATTTTATGAAATAAACTAGATTAGGAACTTCTATTTTTAGCTCCTTTCCTTGGAAGATTGCTTTTTTCAGGTAATGAAGGGCCTTCCCTTTTTAAAGTATGGAACAAGAGACTGGCCACCAAAATGGACGTTTGTCTTGGATTTGTTTCCTGCTGCTCCCGGAGGACTTCCTTTCAGTTCCTTGTTCAGTCTTTGGTTTCCAGCAGGAGAAAAAAAAAGTGGTGGGAACCTGAGCACGATTGTTTTCCCTTCTTTATAGGACATTCAGTGGTTCATCAATTGAAGTCACCTTACCTCCTGTCAATCTGACTCAATGGCTTAGAGAAGGAACTTGGTTTCTTTGCTAGGAGGCATGACACCTTTGACAACTTTTGATTTTGCCAAACTCGTAGTAACAAGGACAAATCGATGGACTTCCAGGTGATAAAGCTGAAGAACTGGAGTGCTCCTGATGGCCCACTGTGACTGGCATGCTCAAAATGCAGCCTCAGTAACCCAATATCTGCTTCTTCTTCACTCTAACCCCAAACCCAACGTCTTTTTCTTAAAATAAATCACTGGAGCTTGTTAGCTAAAGAACCTAAAGAAGAAAAAATCCATCTTCTCCATATCAGAAGTACCTCACATTGGGTTTAATTCCATGTTACCCAGGTAACATTGGTGAATTTATCGGAACTTAACTCATAAGGCAGGTTTTAAGCCCTCATCGTTCTAGAACCATAAGCTTAGTTGGTATTAGCACTGACTGCATAGCTTGTATAAGAATTGAAATCAAAGGATTGAATTGAATTGAAATCAGAAATTGCTATTACTATGAAATGAAGTCATAGTAAAATATCTTCCCTTACAGGATAAGGAATCAATCATTTAGTTTATCCATCAAAAACAATTATTAAATATCTAGTGTGGGCCAGGCATTGTTGTAGGTGCTAAGATATAAAGAAAGGCAAAAGGCAGGTCCCACTCTAATTTGAGGAGGATGAGGGGGAAAGGAAATAGGCAAACAACAGTGTACAAACTGTATACAGGGTAAGTTGGAAATAATCAACAGAAGGAAGGAACTAGAATTAAAGATGATTCAGAAAGGCTTCCAGTAGAACATGGGATTTTATCTGGGACCTAAAGGAAGCTTAGAGGCAGAGATGAAGAGAGAGAGTGTTCTAGGTAGGGGAGGCAGCCAGAGAAACTGCCAGGAGCTGAGAGATGGAGGGTCTTGTTGTTAGTACAAGCATCAGGGGAGGCCAGCAACACTGTATTGCAGAATATCCGTGGGGAGGAGGGCAAAATGTATAAGAAGGCTAGAAAGGGAGATGGGCAGGTTATGAAGGGCCTTGAATATAAAACAGAGAATTTTATATTTGTTCCTGCAGGTGACAGGGAGCCACTGCAGTTTATTGAGTAAGGGTGGAGAAAGGGTGACCAGTCAGAACTACTCTTTAGGGAAATCACTTTGGTGGCTGAATGAAGGATGTAGCAGAGTGTAGAGAGACTTGTGGCAATGAGGCCAACCAGCAGGTTATTTGCATCAGTCCAGGCCTGTGGTGGTGATGGCTGCACTGGGGTGGTGGCAATATCTGAGACAAAAGAAAGTGTACAAGAGATGTTATAAAGGTAAAAATTGACAATAAATTGGATACAGAGGCTGAGAGAGAAGAATTAAGGATGATTGTTAGCTTCAGAAACTGGGAGGATGGTGGTACTCTCAACAATAATAGGGAAGATAGGAAGATGGGAGGATTTGGTGCAAGCAAAGATGAGTTCAGTTTTGAACATGCTGAGTTTAAAATGTCCATGGAATATGCAGTTTCCTAAGCAATTAGAGATGTGAGGCTGGGGATCAGTAGATAAGTTAGGGACGGATAAGTAGATATGAGATATGTATAATGGAATCATTCGGTGTCCAGGGGTCCCAATTCCCAATTCTTAGATTTCAGTCTATCTTTCATTTTCTAAGGCAGTAAATGAAAAAGTCAAATAATATACATCACCAAAAATTTTTCTGTACATCTTAAAAGACCCATTCAAATTTCTTTTATCAGAAGCAGATTTTAAGATGTAACTGAAACAGGTGCTTATATGTATATATTTTCAAAACATGATGACATACTTACTTTTTCTGTATCCGTTAGCATTTCTGATGGAAAAAAACAGTATATTTTTAAGACATTAAGAGATGAATTCAGAATTTAGATAAAAGTTTTTTATTGTAAAGTCATAATATATTCAGAGTTTTAAGTACATTTTAAAAACAGCCTTTTAACACAAAACTAGCCATGTGACCTTGGGCAAGTCTCTTAACTCCAATTGCCCTCCAAAAAGCAAAAAAACAAAAAAACATAGCCTTGAGAGGAAATGGAGGTATAACACTCTAGTCTTTTTTGGAGATAGAAATCTGATTCCATCAATTATAATTTAAATAGAAGGGATTTGTTTTTACCTTTACTAAAATGAGAAAATCTTACAAAGTAATATAAAATCCCCAGATAATGAGAAATAGGCAACAAAATACTGGGTTTGATCAGTTTTTCTTTATACTTGGTAAGAGAAATAAAGCAAAATTTAAAAGGACTTAATATTGCAAGGAATCATCAGATGATATGTTTAAAGCTAGAAGGAACCATAGAAGACTCAGTCCATCTTCTTCATTTTACAGATGAGGAAACAGAGGCTGAGAAAGTTTAAGCAACTTGCATCTTGTGTTAATGTCTTAAGTAAGATGCCTTGAAATAGCAGGTCTTGAACTTTTTGGTCTCAGAACCTCTTTATACTCTTAAAAACTGAGGACCGTCCCCCAAAGAGCTTTTGTTTATGTGGTTACATCTATTGATATTTGCCATGCTAAAAATTTGACATTTTAGTGGTATTATAAAAATAGTTTTGACCTTAATGGACCCTGTGTCTCAGTGATCCGCTATCCTCAGGGGTACCAATACTACATTTTGAGAACTGCTGTGCTGGGATCATCTACCACATTTTGTTCCTACTCTGCCTTAATAAGGAAAGAAATACTCTTAGGAATGAAATGCTACAAAAAGATGAAGAGTTGTAGCTGCTATTAAATATGCCCACTTTCTTTTTTCATCTAATTCTTTGAAAAACCATAGAACCCAACTGATTTCACATAAGTTCAATGACTATCTAAAATACAGCAATTAACTTCGGGTTGGAGAAATGTCTCTAAACAAAAATTGAAAGTTGAATGCTAATAAGGTAAACTTGCAATGTTTGATGACAAAACATAAAAGTCTATGAATAAAATTTTACAATGGAGAGGTATAAATTGAGGCCACATGTGGCCTTCTAGGTCCTTGGGCGCAGCCTTTTGACTGAGCCCAGGTACAGAATAAATCCTTTTATTAAGCATTTGTTCTGAAGTTTGGTTTCAGTCAAAGGGTTGTACTTGAGGACCTGGAGGGCCACATGTGGCCTTGAGATTGCAAATTCCCCACTCCTGCTAGGACATATTCTCAACCGTTGTTGTTGCTCAGTTATGTCCAATTTTTCATCACTCTATTTGGGGTTTTCCTGGCAGAGATACTAGAGTGATTTGAAATGGCCTTCTTCAGCTTAATTTACAGAAAAGGAAACTGAGGCAAATAGGGTAATGTGACTTGCCCAAGGTGACAGCTAATATGTGTCTGAGACAGCATTTGAACTCAGGAAGATGAGTCTTCCTGACTCCAGGCCTGGCACTCTATCTACTGTGCCAAGTGCTCAACTAGAGCTTAACTAATTCACAGAAGAGATTTTTAAAAGATCCTTCCCAGAGGTATTTGCCTTCAATAGAGCATGTTAGGGGTTTGGAAAATCTTCCAGATCCCAAGATCAATGATTTAAAAAAAAAGAATGAATGAATTTGGGGGTCCAGGGGAAGAAGCTATCTGACTTTCCTTTCTGTTTTACCTCCCTGTCCCACCTTCTTAAAATGTTTCTAACTGCCTAAATGGTGCAAATATGTAGAGATCTAAAAAAAAAAGCAACAAAATGATGAATGATGTGAGAATGACAGAATAAAGTTTGTGTAGTGAATAGAAAACTTGAATTCCCATCTTACCCTGGGTTCTTATGAGTTGTGTGATCTGGTAAGTCACTTACAAGTTTCTTCATCTCTAAAATGGGGATAATAATAGCACTTACTTCTCAGGATTTTTGCAAAGATCAGATGAGAAAACCTTAGAATGTCATATATATTAGCTCAGACTAGCCTGTGGGACTGCTCCCTGAAGGGATTGATCAGTTTTTCTCTTGTCCTTGTCCTTGCCTACACCATCCCAATGATGAGTAGTCAGTCTAGTATTTAGTTGAGTTTTACCCCCTTGAAATCAGCTTAAAGTTCTCCCTTCTCTAGTTCATTTGTTTTGGAAGCAGTTGCCCTGACCTTTTCTGGATATTAATGTGTTTGAAGCCAGAGAGGAATGACACAGCTAATTCTGTCATTCCTTCTGTTTTTAGGATGTGGTCTCTTTATATTTCTTTCCATCATGACCTGAGAAATACTCACTTAGTGGGAAAAAGAAAATTACCATTACTCTGAAGTCATAGAGCAGAGTAGCAGTTTTCGTTGACTGATATTTAGGAAAATAATAATAGCTGAAATTTATTTAAAATATAGAAATCACTTTCTCACAAAAGCCTCATTAGGTAAGTAGTATAATTATTAATGTCCTTTTTTTGTAAATGAAATTACTGAGGCCTAGAGAAGTAAAATGATATTATTTGTTCAACATCGCAAAAAGGAACACAGATCACATATGTTCAGCTTACCAAAATAAATGCTTCCTGAGGGCAGGATTCTTCTTTAATCCATAAGTAATAACTCTGCTCTGACTCTTGTCAAAACATAACTGATTGACGAAAACTGTATTAAAGGTCAAGATCAGAAATTGTTAGCTGAAAGGGGACCAAGAGGTCACTTATTCCAAATCCTTCCTCCACACACAACCACAGATATGGGGAAAATGCCATCAAATCTACACAGCAGCTATGCCAATGTCAAAGGTGCTCCAACTCCAAATCCTGTTTTTCTTTGCTAGAGCACATGGTCTCATCATTATTCAAAGACATGTCATTTACACAAGTTGGATACCTGTGCACTCTTAGTAATCCACTTAACACCTATGGGGATGTTTCCTTATCTGCAAATCAAGGATGCCACATTCAAAGCCTGTGTTTGCCTCCCTTCAGGTGAGGCTCTCTGGGATATGGTATTAACTTAAGAGTGCTGTCCAGTGCTCTTACATTTCTATGGGGCCAGCAGAGGGCAGCAGCCAGCTGCCTGAATGACTGCAGCTTGCTGCTCCTACCTGAAGATTTCAGCTCAGGTATTAGCAGGGTTTGGGGATGGGAAGGAGTAAAGGCTGGAATGTTAGGTAATCCGAAAAGGAAAGATTTGACTCCTACACAAGCCAGAGCTGGAGAAAACAGAAAAACTGCCCAGAAATGAGCCAACAAAATGAAATGAGAGCATGTGGGCCCAGAAACCAGTGATGCATGTGAGAGGTGAGGCCATGCAGAGTGAGGCCAAGCACCTAGAAAGCAGATCAGGTGCCTCTGGATCAAGCTGATATAGCAAGAGGGGCAGTCAGGATAATTTTCAAGCAAATAAAGTTAAATCAGGTAGTCAGCAAAAATTATATTATATTTAGAATCAGAGGGCCAAGAATGCCTCATCTAAGACAGACCTCAGAGACCATCCCCATACTCCAATCACTGCCATTTTATGGAAAAATCAAGTCATTTGCCCACTATTACCCAGATAGTTACTTTATCCTTGAGGAAATGATTGATATTTAAGATGTCTTCTTATACTTTGTATGGAGCACTTGATGGAATTGTCAGTAATCAAGGCAATGCTGACTGTCACAGCAGATAACCACAGTTATATCAATCAAGACCAGTTTTAGTGTCTGCTGGTTATTGGGAGACACTGGTTGGGGATATTTCACTTTGGTAGGTTGGACATATGTGTTCTTTTTTTTTTTATGATGTTGAAAAAATAACATTTTACATCTCTAGGCCTTATCATTCCATCTACCAAAAAAAAACTACTGTAATAATTATACTATTTACCTAATGAGGATTTTGTGAGAAAATTATTTCTATTTTTTTTGGAGGGGGGAGGGCAGGTAGTTGGGGTTAAGTGACTTGTCCAAGGTTATATGACTAGTAAGTGTTAAAAGTGTCTGAGGCCAAATTTGAACTCAGGTCCTCCTGACTCCAGGGCCAGTGCTCTATTCACTGCACCACCTAGCCACCACAATTTCTATATTTTAAATAAATTTGAGCTATTATTATTTTCTAAATATCAGGTAAAGAAGGTTTCTTATCCCTTTATCCCAATTACTAATTTACTCAGCAAGTAAATGAGATTTACTCATGTTAGGCTTGGGAAATAATACCTTTATTTAGAGACAGCTAGCCATAGAGTGCTGGTCCTGGATTCAGGAAGACCTGAGTTCAAATGTGTCCTCAGACACTTATTCTCTGGGTGATCCTGAGCAAGTCATTTAATCTGTGTCTGCCTTAGTTTCCTCATCTATAAAATGGATGCAACTCCAGGGATGTTTACAAAGCAATGGACAGAAGAAGTTTGTTTCCAGCTACTTTCTGGTTACACATTATAAAGAAAAGGGATAAATTGAGGCAGTTATTCTGGATGATCCAGATAAAAGCACTTTAGATTTAATTATCTGACTAATTTATGTGAAAAGGCTTATGGACTTATTGGGATAGAGGAGGGGAAACAGAATTATCTAATTAAGTGCTTCACCTCTCCAATTTGTATGATTACTTTCCAATAGAAATACTGAGAGGATCTCCTGCATATCCCTACATTTTTGTGCATTTTTTTAAAATAATTTTAAAATAAAAATAAAACAATCCCAACTAATTTTAACCAATAAATATGAAGAATAAAATATCAAATAAAATTTTAAACTCCAAATTTTTACATCGTATTAAATATATATATATACATATATAATAAATTTTAACAACACTGTAGCATTTTTTTGCTCGTTCTTCTTCCAGTGTCTTTCCCATCTGTATACTTTTTGTTTCATTTTTAATTTCCTTTTGTTATGTAGCCAATCAGTTGCTAGAAGGTTGTAGAGGCTGGAGTGCAGAATTTAGACTTCGTCTGGTAGACTTCAGTTTATATCTTGCCTCAGACACTGTGTCACCCTGGATAAATAAATTAACCTATCTCAGCCTCAGTTTTCCTCATCTGTAAAATGGGAATAATACTATTACGACTAGCAAAACTCCCTCATTGTGTTGTTATGAGGCTCATGAAGTTAGGTGCTAGAGTAGATAAGAGTGCTAGACTGACTGGAGTCAGGAAAAACTACCTCAATTTACATCCAGGCTCAGGCCCACCCACTTTTTGACCATCGGCAAGTCACATCACCTCTGTCTGCTTCAGTCTTTTCATCTGCAAAATGAGGATTTTTACAATGTTACCCACCTCCCATGGGTGGGTGTTTTGCGATAAAATGAAATATTTGTAAAGCATCTGGCAAACCTTAAAGTGCTCTCTAAATGCTATATTTATTATTGTAGTAATTATAACAGCAATAAACAAGGTACCATATAAATTGCAATACAAACCTTGGAGCAATTTATAAATTTTAGCTTATTATAGTCAGTGTGCATGCGTTTTAGCTCTGCTTTCTTGATTGAATGAATTAAAACATTTTCTAAGCACCTGTACCTCTTCATATTCTTCATGATTACCATGTTTTAGATTCAATTATATATTATTTAATTATGTTAGCATGGCACAGTGTATACTGTTGTTCTCTGCCCACTGGACAAAAAGTATGTTCCATGTTTTTCTCTTCCAAATAAAGCAGAAGTGCCTTTTTAAACAGATAAATCTTTCCTTCCTCTTAAAATATCCTCTTAGGATATTGTCCTAATAGGAGGATCACTGGGTCAAAGTGTCCGATATCATTTTATCAGGCTAGGTCCATATAACCTCTAAGGTTTAACAACACCATCCTCAAACAATCCTCTGTGGTAGGCAGTACAAAGTCTTACTAGATCTATTTTAAATATTATACTTAAAAGCTTATGGGAATTGCTCAGGGTCATACACAAGGAAATTTCTCGGTGTCAGAGCCATAACTCAATCCCCCTTCCCACCATGTCTTCTGATTCTGTCTTTTGTACTTCTCATTCTATCATACTGCCTTTGATCAACTTAATAGCTTTTGATATATATGCCAGATTTTTCTTAAAAAGAACCACATCATTCCTTAGCTTTATCTACACTCTTAAAAGTATGCCCATTTCTCCACAGCATTGCCATCCCTGAGTTTTATAATTTAATTTTTTTTGCCAGTTTAAGCAGTATAAGGCAGAACCTCATGTGTTTGCATTTGCCCGTTAATTTCTTTGATGTGCTTTTCTCCATTTCTCTATTAAGAGTTTGAAGAGGCGGCTAGTTGGAGCAATGAGTAGAGCACCGGCTCTGGAGTAAGGAGGACCTGAGTTCAAAGCCAGCCTCAGACACTTAACACAAAAACTAGCTGTGTGACCCTGGGCAAGTCACTTAACCCCAATTGCCCTCCAAAAAGCAAAAAAAAAAAAAAGTTTGAGCAATTTTTCAACTGATTATTAGCAATTTGTGTTGTTTTCTCCAGAAACAATCAGTTTATGTGTACATATTATATAAAGCTATACATATACATTGCATTGTATATACATGTTCCATACATATAATATGCACGCAGTACATATACCATATATGTGTATATATGGTGTGCATATATACACACATATACTTAATATATACATATGGGATGTGAATATACATCTATTCATATTATGCTATATTATTACATATATGATCTATGTGTCACACAATATATACATGTAGTTTGTATACAAATATACATTTATATATGTGTGTGATAAATGGTCACAGGAGATATCTGTCCTTCTATCCATCTATTTTTTCCCTCCTGGAAGTGCAAGCTGGTTTTTAAAGATTCAGAAAAACTAGAGTGAAAGCAAGGAGTTCCAGAAAAACATTTACTTCTGTTTCATTGACTATGCTGAAGACTTTGTGTGGATCCCAACAAAATGTGACAAGTCCTCAAAGAGATGGGAGTATGGGATCATCTTACTTGTTTCCAAGGGAATCTATATGTAAGTCAAAAAGCCACAGGTAGAATTGAACATGGAACAACTAGTTGGTTTCAGACTAATCACTGGAAGCACGAATACTGAAGCTGAATCTTAAATATGTTGGCCACCTAATGAGGAGACAGGACTCATTAGAAAAGACCCTGATTTGGGAAAGATTGAAGGCAAAAGGAAAAGGGGACAGCAGAGGATGAGATGGATAGATAGTACCCATGGATGGAATTTTGGAAATAGTGAATAATGCCGTAGTCCATAGGGTCATGAAGAGTCAGACATGACTGAATGATTGAAGAAAAGAACATTCATCTATGTATCTATCTCCTGTGACCGTTGTAGAAAAAGTTTTCTTGTTTTGCATCAATTCATTACAGAATTTTAATGTTAGATTTTATCTGATATTATATACTCAATTTTGGAATCATATGGTATTTAGGTCTATAATTTTAATGGTGTAGATAGTATGTATATAGATGTGTGTATGTGTACTTCCTCTCCCAGCAAATGGGCCTTTTCTCAGAATGTCTTTTAATGCATAAAATAAAATACACAGAATTCAAAGGAAAACGATTATACTGAAATGCAGAAATTCCCAAAATGGTTTTTTTCCCCCGTGTCAGTAGACTTCAGGTTAAGAACTTCTAATCAAATTAGACATTATAGATGTATGATGTGAAATGTGGGTAGAAACTCATAGCCAAAAAAACTAACGTAATCTTCTCTAAGAAGTTAGCTTACGGGAATAAGGAGGTGATAGTTCTGTTCTCTCTCTTGGACAGATTATATATGAGATGTTATGTTCATTTATAAAAACTTGGAAGGTAAGTGTGTGTATAAATACACACAGTTGCATATATGTATATTTACACACACTCCCACTTGCATATGTACATATTTCTTTCCCATTAAAATTGTATACCAGGGGGTGGCTAGGTGGCACAGTGAATAGAGCACCGGCCCTGGAGACAGGAGGACCTGAGTTCAAATCCAGCCTCAGACACTTAACACTTACTAGCCGTGTAACCTTGGGCAAGTCACTTAACCCCAATTGCCCTGCCCTCCCCCCTCCAAAAAAGCAAAATTTAAAAAATGTATAGCAGGATGCCATGTGATCCCAAAATTTATACACATTATATGTGCATATATATTTATATAGTATGTACAGGTATATATACATGATATGCACATATATACTCATCTGTATATGTGCATCTACACATGTATTTGTGTGCGTAAATATCCCCTTGTTGTTGGCACTTGAGCTGAGTCTCCACAGTGCCAAGGGATTCTAAGTGGAGAAAATGAGAGATAGCATCCCAAAGGCACGTAGATGGGAGATGGGTCATCAGAAGAGTAAAGGGACAAGTATAGAGAGAGCTGTAAAGAACATAAAGGGAAATAAAGTCCTTTCAACCATCTTCATTATGTGTTGGAGTCAAGACCCTTTACTAGTTGCCCTCCTGCTAAATATACTTTGCTGTATGAGGAAAAGTGATGAGGAAAAGTATGAGATGAAGAGGGGAGAGGAGGGAGCTGGGGTTCTCAGCTGAGAGTGTCAGGCTTAAGAAATTTGGAATAGGTGATTTATTAAGCAGGATAGAAAATCAGTTTTGTTGTTGAGTTGTTTTAAGACATTTCTGACTCTTTGTGATATTCCCCCCTCGCTCTAGATTTGGGGTTTTCTTAGCAAAGATACTGGAGAGGTTTGCCATTTCCTTCTCCAGTTCATTTTACAGAAGAGGAAACTGAAGCAAGCAGGGTTAAGTGAATTGCCCAGGATCACACAGCCAACAAATGTTTGGGGCCACATTTGAACTCAGGTTTTCCAGACCCTAGGTTCAGCATTCTATCCACTGTGCCACCTAGCTACCCAGAGAAATCAGGAAGAAGGTAAAAGGGTTGGTTGCCTTGGTGCAGGGTTCCCCTTTAAGCAAGGGCTTTATGACCACTCGTTAGTTAGTTAGTCAGTTAGTTAGTTAGTTAGTTATTCATTTATTTATTTATTTATTTATTTGGCTTTTTTGGAGGGCAATTGGGGTTAAGTAACTTGTCCAAGGCCACACAGCTATTTCTGTGTGTGTGTGTGTGTGTGTGTGTGTGTGTGTGTGTGTGTGTGTGTGTTCAGTGTCTGACACCAGATCCAAACTCAGGTTCTCCTGACTCCAGGGCCAGAGCTCTACTCCCTGTGCCACCTAGCCACCCCATCCACTTGTTATTTATATTATACATTGAACTCTTCATGTTAGATTCAGTAGCTACTGGGGTTCCTTTCAAAATTCATTTTTCATCATCTTGCTATCCATCTTTTCCCAGTAATTTTTACTGAATAATTCCTGTCTTCAATATCTTGTGATCTTGGTTTCATCTAGGATTAATCTCTCATAGATATGTAGTTCTCTTTTTTCTTTATTTCTATCTCATTTTTCTGTATATAATTTTAATAATGCCTGCTTTATGATATTTTAAAATATAGACAAGATTCCTTAATTTTTGCTGTATAATCCCTCTTGAGATCCTTATCTCTTTATTTTTGTGTTTTTATGTTTTATGTTATTATTTTTAGATTCTATTATTTCTTAGCTTGTCGTATTATAATTAACTTAATTTTTAAATATTGTAGTATTGCTATTATAAGTACTGGAGTATTTAAATTAAAATGAGCTTATATTAGTTTAGATAATATTAACATTTTTACTATATTAATGATAATAACTAGCTTTTATATAGTGCTTTAAGTTTTGCAAAGGACTTTAAAAATATTAACTCATCCTCACAACAACCCTGAGAGAGAGTTGCCATTGTTAACCCCGATGAGGAAATTGAGGCATGCAGAGGTTGAGTGATTTTCCCAGGATGACAAAGCTAGAAAGTTCTGAAGCTGTATTTGAGATCAGATCTCCCTGATAATAACACCAGTGCACTATCCACTAAATCACCTACTTGTATTTCTATTGATTTCTCCTATTCATGGAGTAGTCAGGTAGGTGGCACAGTGGATAAAGGACCAGAGCTGGAGTCAGGAAGATTCATCTTCCTAAGTTCAAATATGGTCTCAGACACTTTCTAGCTGTGTGACCGTGAGCAGTTCATTTAACCCTGTCTGCCTCAGTTTCCTCATGTGTAAAATTAGTTGGAGAAGGAAATGGCAACCACTCTAATAGTTTTGTTAAGAAAATCCTAAATAAATAAGAAAATCCAAAATGAGGCCACAAAGAGTTGGACATGACTGAACTAACAACTTCATGGGCAAAGTATAGGTTTCCAGTTGTTTAATTTTTCTATAATTTCTCCTCACAATTTCCCTGAAGTTGTCCTTCTAGAGATCTTGAGTATATGTAAATAGATTCACTACATTTACTAGATAAACTCCATATCTCATGTTAAAATGAATTTATTTATAAGTGTTCTTATGTCTCAATTTCAAAAGCGTATTAAATAAGCGATTTCCTATTTTTATATCTTTATTAAATAGATATCAATTTCCTGATTAAGCCAAAGACCTCAAGGTTTTGATTTTTATGATATGTGTAATACCAGGGACATGTAACCAACTATTAAACTATAAACTAGAACAAATATCTGTCATGGAAGGTCTTTTGGAGAAGCTGGTGCCCTCATTTTAGGTTACTTTTAAAAAATCAGTATCTTAACTGTTCTTTTATACAGTTTTCTGACCTTTTCCTGATTATTATTTTCTACATTTTTAATTTGGAGAACTTGATAGGATTTGCCAATGGACTTAACAATGGTGTACCGATGTCAGTATCATCAATGTGCGGTTTCTCTTATAACCGGGTTTTGAGAGAGTTGTTTTCAGGTCATTTTAAGTTTTTTTCAAATTGTTCCTCGGTGAGCTAAGGGGTTTGGTTATAGTGTGCGTAATGTCATGTCTGTGAAATTTGCTGTAAAGAATAACTACATTTGTATATTGATGTCACTCCTTGGAATTCCAAATCCTGATAGCCAAGTGGGGGGGGAGGGGTACAGGGAAGGGGAGAATGGGGGGGGGGGAATTCCCATGTAGATTTTTGAGATCCTTTTGATAGCCTCTGCAGGGTGTGGAAAGATTATGAAATAGTTTTGGTCCCGAGTGACCCTTCTTCCTCAAAGTAGTCTGTTGCTCAATCGAAATAAATCAGAGACATTCCCTGTCCTCTTCTCTCTCCCCCCTCGGAGGCATGTCAGGCTGACACCTTGCGCCAGCATCACCTGGCATGGTGTGGTTTAGTTGCTGCAGCAACAGCACACACTAGGTAACACTCTCCGTGACAGCGGGTATGTGAGTCAGTTCAGAAGTTTTTCTAGGTTTTTATTAGTCCATGATGCAGTCCCGGTCATCTACAGTTACCAGCTCATCCGCAGGCTCACGAGTGATAACTAGGAAAGCTCAATGCTAATCACTTCCAATACTTAGAGGCTCCCTGGCCCTATGGGTGCTGCTACCAAGCTCCAGAAGCACCCCTTGTTTGTCAATGCCAAGAATAACGGGATCTGTTTGCAGAGAAGGACATGGGGCCAAGAGAATGGCTTGGATAACGCCTGTGTCGTTTGATACTGTGTACGTCTGTTCCTCCACCCGATTGATAAATTGTATTGAAATTGTTTGGATTTTTGCAGAAATTACCTTCTTTCATGGAGGTGTGGGGCGGCTGGACACATGTTTTAATATCTTCTGTACATATGAAGGTTAATATCCCTTTGTCTACATTCCAATTGCACCATATACCCAATGCCTAGGAAAGACAGATGCTAAAGAAATGAGATGATGTCATTTGACTAAGAAGACTCAGGATAATGGGAACTTGTCGTTTCGTGTTGAAAAAGAGCCACAAAGGTATTGTTAATGTCTAATATGAATTTGGTTTATTTTTCAGACATGGAGATGACTTGATCGTTACTCCATTTGCTCAGGTAAGCACAACTTCTGCGGGGATTTTAGCCATGACCTGATTTCTTTGGAACTTGAAAATAAATTTGGGAGCTAGAATTGAGATGGGGGATGGGGAAGGAATCCTTTGTTTTTAAATATGGTTTTGATAACTAAATAGGATGTTATTTAGATAACTAAAAGGAACACGAAGAGCATGGCCCCAGCAATGGCTTTTATCTATATCATAAGACTTTTAGTTAATCTTTTGTTTATTTTTATGTGAACCAAGATGCTGCAGGCACATTTTCCTCAAACTGATTTATGCCACGTGGATATTGTATCTAACCAATTGGGTTCTCTTTGCTTTCCTGCTATAACCATAAGGGATAGAAAGCTAGATCAGAGATTGATACAGTTTACACAGATTAAGATAAATGTACTTATTTTTAGTATTATACTACTTCTAGTCACACTTTACTTCCAGCCCTTTAAGATACCATTTTTACCCAGAAGGGGTCAGTATAAGATTTTTGTTAAATTGTTATCATTATTCAAATTCTAAAAATTTTAATTTTTTGATCCAGACTTGTGATTTCTTGCCTCTAACATTACCTTTTGGACCTTGTTTAACTTAAACAGGGCTTATTTCCTCATTTCTAAAGTGAGAAGTTGAACTAAGTGTCCTCTGAGTTTTCTCTAGAGATATGATTCATTGATTTTTTTTATCAGTGTAAGAAACTCTGTGTGTGGAAACTTCCCCCACCAATGAAAATTGGCCCCTCTTCCAAAGCCTGTCAATCTTATGTTTATATAGCTAGTATAAATAAGGAACAGGACATACACACACACAAATATAGATCGATATGCACACATACATTTAAAATCAGAATAATCTAAGGCCAGTAAGTGGACATAAAAATATCTAAAAAAAAATCATGCAAGGTTGTTCTAACACAGGATGGTGATTAATAAATGACATGTCTGCTTAAAACAAAAAAAAGTGGAGGTGGGGCGTGAGACATGGGTATAAACTGGTTTAGGAAGTGGGTTAATATGATCATTATTAATTTCTGGAATTCCTCCATCTCTTGAGGCACTAAAGATAGAGTAAAATACATGATTTCACATGGTTTGATCTTTCCTGGTTTGTGGCATAACTAGAATAAAGGAAACCAACAGTTCATCTCAAACTATCTCAACATCTCTAGGTGGAAGAACCTTGAAGATTGTCTCATGAGAAGACTTAATGCCCAAAGATATAACATAATTTACAGCTAAGTTAGTAGCAGCCCTGTGCCTTGAATCCAGGCCTGTTGAATCTCTCTTGAGCATTCTTTCAACTATACCAAAAGTATTTGAACTTTTGACTTAATTTAAGGCCTCACTTCTAGTTTTAAAGGGATATTAATATCAAGCAAATTAAGCAGCTTGTCATCTCAATCCTTTGAATTCTTCACAGATTACTATTATTATTATTCAAAACAAAAGCTTTGTTTCTCAGAAAGTCCCAAACTGCCTTTTGTTCTCACAGAATCATAAATGTAGAACTAGGAGGGACCTCAGAGACCGTCAAATTCCCCCTCCTTCTTTTACAGATGAGGCCCAGACTTGTTTAACAACTTACCCAAGGTCTCACAACTAGTAAGTGTTTAAAGTGAGATTTGAATCTAAGTCTTCCTCTCTTTAAATTCAGCACCCAATCCACTACTCCATGTTGCCTCTTTTGTCCTTAATATTTAAGCCCAGAATATCTAATATTAACAGAAAGAAATATGGAACTTCTGGTTTCCTATGATGCTCAAATACATTTTAAATCTGGTGGAAAGTTAAGTGTCACTTATTTGGTAAATATGCTTGAGGAATCTCCTTGAAGACCAGTGTAGCACTATGTTTTATTGTTAAAAAGAACTTTTCACTTGTTTGTGATTTGGTCATGTCCTGAACTTATAGAGATTTCTAGATAATGTTCTGTTCCCCATTTATCATATCTATGATAGCCAAGAATAAGGGGTGTGGGCTGGAAAATTCAGGAAAAGCTAATAGGATTAGGCAAGGAGGCATGAAGAAATATCATATAAATCTTCAGCTAAGATCATTCCATTTTCATTGTATTCAGATAGCTAAGCTAACTCATGTTTAATGATAAAAAGATATTTAATTATATAAAAAACTTGTAAGCTTATCTCTATTGGTGTTCTCTTAAATGGTACATGTCAAAGCTTATAGACCCATTCTCATCTTGAACATTTCTTGTCCCTGTACATCCTATAAATCCTCTGTACGTGATCCACCCAGCTTGGTAGAAGTCCCCATCCAGCATACCTAGGGGGAGTAGTAAAAACTTTGCTTTGTTCATCTGATTTCCTTGCTCTTACTAAATGACCAGTCTTGGTCTCCAGCACCTTCTAGCCATTAGTAAATAAAAGAATAAATTAATAAAATGGAGGAGATAAAAAAGACCACTGCTTTGTATCCAAGATAATGAATATTTAAGCTTAGTATGTATCACAGTACAGATAAAACAGATCTGACTATACTTGTCAGTCAGCAAACATTTATTAAGGTCCTACTATGTGCCAGATATTGTGCTAAAGAATGGAGACACCAAAAAAAGAAGAAAAAAAGACAAAAGCTAGTGTCTGCTCTCAAGGAGCTCACAGCCTAATGGAGGAGACAACTTGCAAACTTGAATTTAATTTTTAATTAACAAGCATTTCCCCTTCCCACCTCTTCTCATTGGAGGAAAAGAAAAGAAAGAAAAACCAAACCTTTATAGCAAGTATGCAGTCAGGCAAAACAAATTTCCCACACTGGCCATGCCCCAAAATATATGCCTCCTTCTTCTCCCTGAGTCCATCCCGTCACTGGAAGGAGGTGGGGAGCATGTTTTATGTGGTTCTCAGCTGTACTTAGCATGTATATAGAGATAAAACAAATATAATTCTAGCTGTGGTCTTACAATCTGAGATGACTGGGTGTTTATAAAGTGCCTGAGTCATTAGATACTTTATAAATACTTTATTAATAGAAATATTTCTACCTTCCAGGACCTTTCAGAACAGTACTAGAAATGGCAGCAATGCAAGCAAGTTGTTTGCTTCCAAGTTAGTGAGCACATCTAGCCTAGCTGAATTTGTGAAGGGTAGAGAAACTGTCTGATCACAGATAAGTCATTCAGAGAGACTCTGTTCCCTCTACCAGGCAATAGAAATTCACCATCATTATTTCTAGTGTTGCCTTGTTTTCAGTATCCATTGTAAAGAAATCACAGTTAAGATACAGGGGTGGGGAACCTGCAGGCCTTCTAGGTCCTTGGGTGCGGCCTTTTGACTGAGTCCCAGTTTTAAAAAACAGATCCTTTTATTAAGGGGATTTGTTCTATGAAGTTTGGATTCAGTCAGAGGGCTGCACTTGAAGGCCTAGAGGGCCATGTGGCCTCATGTTCCCCACCCCTGGTTAAGAGTCATTTAAATCCATTATATTTATTTTCTTACCAAGGGGTTCCATTTGTAATCTACATTTCCCTTACAGTGCTCAAGCTTAAGTGTATGTGTACACCACGAAATGTGTTCCTCTCCTAATTCTTTCTTAATGAATGAAGAATAACAAAATCATAGTGTTGGAAGGACATAGAAAGTCATGTAGGTCCATGCAAAGTCTGCAAAACTCCTGTATGCAGAAACCAGATTAAAATGTAATTGGAAAATATTTAACAAAAAATACAAAAATACACCATAACATAGATAATCTGTGTGTATGTTGTGTGTGTGTGTGTGTGTGTGTGTGTGTGTGTGTGTTGTAAGGCAGTGTGTAACCTGGCAAGGATCCATTTCTTTTTGAGTTTGATAGCACTGATCTGGAGTTTATACCCATACAAAAAGCATAATGTAAAGGTGAGTTGGTATTATCATTATTTCTGGAAAGTACCACAGTACCATAAATACTCCAGATAGATGAAGACCCTTAGAGAAAATTACAGAATCTTTGGTAGTAATTTGGAATTCCTGAAATGCGGGAAGACCTGAGTTTAAATCTCATGTGTAACATTTACTAACTGTGTGGTCACAGGCAAGTTACTTAACCACTTTTGGTCTCACCGTCCTCTTCTATAAAATGGAGATAATGTGTGCAGCACCTGATTCACAGAGTTGTATGTTAAAGGCACATATGTAAGTGCTATGTAAGTGGTGATTAACATCCAAGTGGTTAAGCAACAGTTAGAAAAAGCTTCCCAAGGTTTAAACAAAATCCCTTTCCTCTTCCCCTTCTTTGTTTCTCCAAGTATCTCCTGTGGAAACTCAACATCACCTTAAACTTTAGAAAAATTGACAATATCCCATCAAATATTTAGCTGGTTCCTTTTTTGAAATATTCTCCTGGTGCTTCTGATAGAGACCTTTCAGCAGGTAACTCCCCAGGCAGGAGAATCTAAGTGTCATTCTGATAAATCCCACAGCTATTCTATTTGCTTTGAAATTGGCATTTTCCCTTCAGAAGTATGATGGTAAGTTGGCTGGGCGTCAGAGAGAAGCCCCCCGGGAGACACAAAGCTGATGAAAATGGAAGAAAAGCCTCTTTGTATTTGGCAACTCCTGGTCTCAGCAGTCCTGTTGTTACAGTCTGACTACCTTGTATTTATTTTTCATTTCAAATAATAAAACCCTTTGGGGAACCATGAAGCTAAAAAAATAAATAAATAAAATCAAAAACAAAAACAAATACCCCATCAGTTTTTAGAGTTCCTATTTGGGAATTTGCAATGCCAAATGAAACTGAGCCTTTGATCAAGGCAGATGGAAGGGACATCCAAGCACTTTTCTGAATTAATGGGAAAGCCCTTAAATTATTTAATGAAAGAAGGCTTGAAAATATAGATTGTTTTTTGGACAAAAACCTTTCAATTCATTGGTGTAGGGAATTCCCAGGAGAGGAACTTTCCTCTACTAATGAAGGTCAGGGCTTGTGGTGCATTATTGTTTTAAAGTGTTGCCTGGGGCATTGAGAGTGTAAGTAAAGTGCCTATCTTCTTATAGACAGTTTGTTTCAGAGACAGGACTCAAGAAATAGAATATAGATGATAAGGACCAAGTAACTCTGCCCTTTTTATAGTCAGGTTAAGAGTTTTGAGCACTTTTCTAAGTTCACAAGAAAATTTTAGCATTAATTGACATAGTATAATATAGCCTAAAAAAAATAATTAGTTGCTACCTTATGTCGCCATTTAAATAGATTTACCTAAGGCAGCCAGGTTGGGGCCATAGTGCACAAAACACCAGGCCTGAAGTCAGGAAGACTCATATTCTTGAGTTCAAATTTGGCTCCAGACTATTACTAGCAGTGTGACCTGGACAAGTCACTTAACCCTGTTTGACTCAGTTTCCATATATATAAAATGAGCTGGAAAAGGAAATGACAAACCACTGCAATATCTTTGCCAGGAAAATCCCAAATGGGGTCGTGAAGAGTCAGACATAACAGAAAATGGCTGAATTGAGCACAGATAGATGGAAGATGGACCCTGAAAGGAATCAGCTTGGTTTAACCCTAGACATCTTAGTACAATGGAAAGAATAGTGTGTCTGCAGTCAGAGGATCTGTGTTCAATTTTTAATTTTCCTACTTAGTACCTTTGGTGAATCACTAAACTTCCACAGGCTCCCATGTCTTCCTCTCTAAGATGAAGGCATGAAATTGTGTAATCGTCAAGGTCCTTTCAAGCTCTAAGAGCTATGATGTTTGCTGAGGTCATGACTTACACATTTTTTATGTTTTAAGATATACTAAATTCTAGTTAAAGTGGAATCATAAGATTATCAATTTAGAAAGTGAGGGACTGTTACAGACTATTGAGTCTGACTCCCTTAATTTACAGATGAGGAATCTGAGACATAGAGAGCTTAAATGACTTGACCAGGGATCTCATAGCTCATTATATGTCTTGTGAAGGATGTAGACTCGGGCCTTTCTGACTCTTAATTCCATTGCCTTCCCCAAGTATATCTTTCCTTCCCATTACCTAAGCCTCCTAAATAGCTTTCTTGTGTGTGTATGTGATCGAGTTTGTTTCTAAATCAAAAAGATGTCCTCTCCTTCATAATCAGTGTTATTTCCACATTTTGCATGTGTTTGGGGATACAAAAAGGAAATCAGCTCTTTCAAAAGCATCCCCTGCCTCCCTGTTCCAGTTCCATTATGTTGAATGTTCATGGTGAGTGATTGGAAGCCATCTAGCGGCAGAGAGTTGAAATTCTCCAAAAAGTGCATTTGCAAAGCTGCTGCTAAATTATTTAAGTAGGTCCTAGAATGTTAGATGGAAGAATCTTGTAGAGATGGGGAAACTGAGACCAAGAGAGATTACGTGTCTAGCCCAAGACCACACAAGTGGTCATGAACATTCCCAAGGTCACACAGTAAAGTCACCCTGCTCCCCTGACCCCAAATCTAACTTAGCACTCTATGTGGTAACTACAATGAGACTACTGTCTAATGTAACTAAAAGAACTACAGTTGCGTAATTTTTATTTTTCAATATATTTTTAAAGATTTTTCAACCAGATTTCTATCAGGTTCTTCTCATTAATTTATCTTTACAAATTACTCACTAATGTAATTTTACTTTTCATAATAATAACAACAGGTAACATTCATATAGGTCTTTAAAGTTTATATATCATTGCATCTATGATATATCATTTAATCCTCAAAGCTTCCTTATTCATATCCCCATTTTACAGATGAGAAAATCTTTGGAAGACAGAGGTTAAGTGACTTGCCCAGGGTCAGTCAGCCAGTAAATATCTGAAGATTGACTTGTACCTAGGTTTTCCTAATTCAAAGCTTAGCTTTCTATCCACTGTGCCACTGAACTGTAAAAAATGAGCCTACAGTTATTTAGTCATTCAGTGGAACCCAGGTCAGTTCTCTTTTTTAATAGAAAATTTATTTTTGTTACTGTCATTACTAAACAAAAATTCTGTATCTAAAAGAGGCTTCAAGCTATATCTGTTAAATGATGATAGTATTTAACCATTCCCCATGGGAGAGTGAGCCATCTATGAGCAGAGATCCTCCATGACTCTGTGAGTATTTCTTTCCTAATGCATTTGTCAGCCTCATTATTCCCTAGACACTGAAAACTTATTCTGATCACTCCTTGGAAAGGGGAGATGGCAAGGAAAGGGCCTTAATTTTTCAAACTTCATTTTCATTGAGGAAAAGTTGAGTGATCCCTTTTGGTCAGCAGCCATTAGACACTGAATGAAAATAGAGGGGAGAAGCTGTCTTGTGTGTGCTCTAGGGATTCATTCAAGAGGGGGGAGAGACCTTGTCTAGCCACAGGCAAAGGGCAAATGATTCTCAGCATGTGAGGCATTAATATTATTTGAAATGAACTATAACAGAATGCAAATCCAGCTGGGTTTTTTTTCCCCTATTCTCTCTCAAGAATCAGAGATATAAGCAGTCTCTCGTCCGACTCCTATCATGATGCATACTCATGAAGGACTCATTTGCAATCAGTTTCCCAATCTTATAATTTCTCTCCCAGAGCATCTCTCACATCCATCCCTTTCTATCTACTCAGATATCTCCTACCACTCAGGACCAGGACCTCATTACCTCTGGCCTGGACTGTTGCAGTAGTCCTCCTAATTGTTCTCCCTGAATCAAGTTTCTTTCATGTCCAATCCATCTTCTATGTGGATGCCAAAATGATTTTCCTAAAGCACAAATCTGACATCACTCCCATACCCTATAAAGTCTGGCTGCAAAGCACTATGCAAATGCAAAGTCTTTTTATTATAGTATCCATCCAGTTGTCATATAAGTTCCCTTAGCAGTTGTTTGCTAGTCCAGCACTACAAGTATACCAAGACAATAATATTTGCCTAGAAAAGGAACTTATAGGTTGGTACAATGGTTATATTCTGAACTCTTCACTGGCTGTTTGATAAAATATACACTTTAATGATACAGAATAACCTATAGGGATTAGTTTTATGACAGTTGAGGCTTCATACCCAAGAAGTGAAGTAATCTGATTCAGTCAGTCAATAAACATTTATTAAACACCTATTATATACTAGGCACTTTGCTAAGTTCTAGGGATAGAAGAAAGGTAAAAGACAGTCTCTGCTGCCAAGGAGCCCACAGTCTAATGGGAAGACATCATGCAAATAATTGTTTCTAAGCAATCCATATAGAAGATACATTGGAAATAATCAATACTAGGAAAGTACTAGAATTAAGAAGGGTATGGAAAGGCTTCCTTAAAAAAGGTGAGATTTTAGCTGGGATGTGAAGGAAGCCAGCAGGCAGAGATGAGGCAGGAATACATTCCAGGCATGGGGGATGACCAGTGGAAATGCCCAGAGTCCAAACATGGAATATCTTGTATAAGGAACAAGAAGGCCAGGGTCACTGAATTCTAGTATGGCAGGTGAGGGGGAGGAGAGTGGTGAGAATATAAGCTATAAGAAGACTGTAATTGGGGTGGCTAGGTGGCGCAGTGAATAGAGCACCAGCCCTGGAGTCAGGAGGACCTGGGTTCAAGTTCAGCCTCAGACACTTAACAGAAAAACTAGCTGTGTGACTTTGGGCAAGTCACTTAACCCCAATTGCCCTCCAAAAAAAGCAACAACAAAAAAAAGATTGTAATTGTAGGGAGAGACCAGGTTATGTAGGACTTTGAACACCAAATGGAGAATTTTATATTTAATCCTGGAGGCAGATAGAGAGCCACAGGAGTTTATTGAGCAAAGGGGTGACATGGTCAGATCTTCACTTTAGGATGTGAGAAGGTGGCCATTTACATGAATTATCTTTTAGAAGTCAATTTCTGAGGGTTGGAATGTACCCATCCCTTCAATAAGGATTATTTATTAGACATCTACCATATGGAAGACACTATGCTAAACCCTGGGGATATAATGGGGGAAAAATTACAGTCCCTGCACTTAAGGAGCTTATAACTTTTTTGAGGAGGATCAACACCTAGATGTGACATGTGCAAAAATAAGTCAAATACAAGGTATGATATAATGGGGAAGGAACCATTGATAAAGAATATTTCAGAAAGACTGGAGAAGGAAAATGACTACTTTCAATGGAGGATAGGGAGGGCAAGCAGTCCAGGGTGCAGCTGGGGGTTGGATAAAAGTGGAAGGCTCCATGGAAACGGCAATAGCAGATCTGTACCTTGAAAAAACAAGGATTTCAATAGGGGCAGATGAAGATACATTTCAGACTTGGAAAACAGCCTGTCCAAATGTATAGAGGTGGGAGAGGGCATATAAGGAATATAAAATGTGTAAAGGGGAGCACGATGAAATGAGGCTATGGAAAACTATTTTGGAGCCAGATTGTGGAGAATATTAAATGTCAGCCTTTGGAGTTGATATTTTATTTTATAGGCAATAGGAAGGGAACCACCAGAAAGATTTTGGAACAGAGGAGAGGCGTGGACAGACCTATATTTTAGGAGGATTATTTTGGCCACTGTTTAAAGACTATACTGGAAAGGGAAAGATTGGAGGGATCATGAATGGTTAGGAGACTTTTACAATGATTCAGGCAAGAAGTGAAGAGAACTTGAACCAGATGCTAACAGTGGAAGCAGAGAGGGTGAGGAAGATATGGGTAGAGAAAGGAGCTAGCCTGGTACTTTTCTAGGACTTAGGATATAAGAATGAGTTAAGCGGCAAAGACAACTCAAGATGGCCAAGGGGACTGCCATCAATGGTTTTAAAAAAAAGAAGCCGGGGAAGGGGAAGATTTAGGTAAGAAGTTGGTGAGTTCATTTGTCTGTATTTTGAGTTTGAGTAGCCAGCCCTAGCTAGCTAGGCATCCAGGTGGAAATGCATAGCAGGACATGGGTGATGTAAGGACAAGCAGGTCAAAGTTGGCAATATTTTCAATGTTAATCCAATTCTTGAAAGTATCCAAGTTAATCACAGCCATAAAATAGACACTTTTATGAGCCTCTTACAATTTTTATAAAGGATAACAACACCATGCCTATGAAGTAAGCAATTCCTTAGTGACCTTGAAGAATCATTCTCCTTTTAGTGGAGTTTAAATCATATTGCCACTTTTCCCTTGGATCATATGGCTAGTTAGAGTCTGAGCTGGAATCTTAACCCATTTACCTGAATCTGAAACTATGGGGGTGGGGGCAGGAAATGGGACCTTCCTGGGATCCTGTGCTCATCTGGAAATTTGTGTGTCCCTCACACCATGGTCAATAAATGATAAAGGAAAATATTGATTTAAGTGACTGATCATTATTCCAATTTGCTAGTACTACAACTATCACTGTTGTACCTTTTAAGCTAAGAAATCTTCTCTTTCTTGAATGCAGATCATTCAAGACACACTTAAGCTGGACCCAGTTCTAATGGAAATTGGGACACACAGAGGGAAAGCCAATGGGAGAAAGCAGAAAAAGATAGCTGTCTGATGCTTGTTTCTCATTCCAGTGTGGCTTCTGATCTCTTTGTCCTTCTTCTGGTTCCACCCAAATGAAAAATTATGGGAAGTGATGTTGATCACTGGGGCATCGCTTTCAAGTTCAGAAGCTATTGGATTCCAACCTTTTATTTTATTTTATTTAAATTGTAAAAATTGTTTTTACTCCTTTATTTTACAGAGGAATAAACTGAAGCTCAGAGAGATTAAATAGCTTGCCCTTGGTTGTGTAGCTAGTGACTGTCTGAGGTGGGAATCATTTTCCTGGGTCCAGCTCCATCTGCTTTGCTACTCTGCCTCTTCTGGTCAGAGACAGTAGCATTTATTGGCATTGCTAGCATGTATTATTGTTGTGTAATAGACAGGTAGATGTGGAACCCAGAAATATGGTGAAAGCAGTTCCACTGATTCCAGGTGAAGGCCTTACGTTCTGAGCTGAATGCATGTCAGTGGAATATATGATGCTGCCACTAGGTGGTGCCATAGTGCATAGAGTACCATTCCTGGAATTAGGAAGACTCATATTCCTGAGTTCAAATATGGCTTCAGAGGTTTTAATGGCCATGTGACCCTGAGCCACTCACTTAACCCTGTTTGCCTCAGTTTCCTCATTTGTAAAATTAGTTGAAGAAGGAAATGGCAAACCACTCCAGTATCTTTGCCAAGAAAAACCCCAAATGGACACACAAAGAGTTGAACACGTCTCAAAAACAGCTGATTCCCAACTTCAAGTACTTTAGACTAAGAGACACAGGTTCGATATTGGGTATACTTTGAAACTGGAGCAATGGCAAAATCACACTTGGTGCAGAGTAATAAGCCATTTTAAACTATACTATGCCCCTGGCACTAAAAATATACAACTGTCTTTCTTTGTTTCAGGTCCTGGCCAGCCTGCGTACTGTACGGAATAACTTTGCTGCATTAACCAATTTACAGGACCGAGCACCTAGCAAGTAAGTTGTGCTTCCCCCCAGCTCCTCATCCTACCTTTGAATGAATGTTTTCCTCATTTGATTGAACCCATGGCAAAAGATTGAACTTCACGGCACCGTTCCATTATTAGCCACCTACTCAATTGATGTCATATGACAGCCAATCCATTTTCTATTAATACTTTGCAGTGATGCTTCTGAGGCACAAGTGGAACGATATGACCTCTGAACCCAGGGATTCCATCTGTCAGCAGTCACTTGGCCTGTCTTGTCCTTTGCCCAGTTATTTAAACTAGGGTAACTTTATATTTCTGACTTGCTATAAATTAACCATTAGTAATTGATCCTTTGGGAGTTTGAGTCAATTCAAAATAAGATGAGCTAGCATGCGTGGAGTTTTTTTTAAATTATGATTTATATCATAGCTTTATATTCTATCATGGAATATAAGGGAAAAGAAACTACGGAAATGTCTCTGCGACCGTATGTCTTCTACTGACAATAAAATTCTTTAAAAAAAACACAGAACAAGTTTTTTAGGATCAAATGAAAAAAATTGGTTTGTGTACCTGAGTTCAAGTTTAATTCATGTGATTAAAAGGCTCATTTTGAAAAATGGCTCATCATTTTAAAATTGATAAACTAGAAGAAATAGAAAATCACAAATGGAAGAAGTATTTTTTTAAGTTTGCCTAAAATAAATGTGAATAGGAAACTAAATGTTCATCTGATTTATGATTAATGCGATCATAGTTTCACATTTGAACTGTTTTTTACTTCCCAAAGTCGGGTATTCTGAACTAGATGACCCACATTTTCTTACAAAGGAATTAAAATTAACCCTAAATATCACATTTTACAATAGTTAGATTCCTCTCTATAACAGAGAGCTGAGGTCCTTGTAGGAGATATCAGCTCAAATAGGTTACTCCTTAAATGCCAAGTATAGGGAAAAGGAAGACAAAGAATTCTTTATGATTGATATTTTTGTCAATCAGTGCTTAAAACAGCGTACTTGGAGCCCCACCATGTATGGTCTATATAACAATTATCAACACGCATATGCCCTAACTTTGGAGGGCATTTAACAGGTTTGAAATCTCTGAAACCAGAGGGTTCCCTACCTGTCCTCATAGGCTAAGTGAAAACATAAGATTAGTGCATTGCCCCAAAACTCACTATAATCAAGAAAGTAATAACTCTCCAATTTTGTCAAATGCTGGTGCTTTGTTGTTGTTGAGTTTTTTTAGTCATGTCTAGCTCATTGTGACCCTATTTGGGATCTTCTTGGCAAAAATCCTGGAGTGATTTGCCATTTTCTTCTCTAGCTCATTTTGTAGATGAGGGTGAAGTGACTTGCCCAGGGTCACACAACTAATGTCTGGGGTCAGATTTGAACTCAGAGAGATGAGTCTTCCTGATTCCAGGCCTGATACTTTATCTGCTGCCCCACCTAGATGTACCCAACCATGCAAATATGATATTAATTTTTTTTAATTGTCTCAGAAACTCATCATAGAGTATGGTAATTAAGAAATTTACAAATGTCTTTAGGGTAGCTTCATCATTTGGTTGAGGGAAGAGAGTCATAGACGTGAAGATCATGGTTCAAGCTCAGCTGTTTTCTACCTGTATGACCTCAGACAAGTCCATTAACTTTTGCATACCTCATTCTTCATCTGTAAAATAAAAAAGCTGAACTAGAACAGAGGGTCTGAACCCTTTCTACAGCATGCACCCCTTTGGCAGTCCAGTGACACTTGTGAACTACAAAGAAAGTTTTTAAATCCCCCAAACAAAATATACAGTATTTTAAAAGAAGGCAGTTATATTGAAAATGATCTTTAAGTTTTTTAAGACAAGTTCACAGACCCCGTGTTAAGAACCCCTGGACCAGATAGTTTCTGAGTTCCTTTCTGATTCTTAAATTCCATGAAAGCCGACAGGTAGGCAAAGGATTGGTCTTGCCCTTAAGAAAACATGATGTTACTTGGTCTTTTTTCTTAAAGGCTATTTGGATGCCCATACTGTATAAAACCAGAAATTTGAATGGTACTTTAGTCCCCATCTGGCTTACAAAGACATAAAAGTTTAAAAAGAAAGGCACAGGTATGTCTAAGCCTGAGCCAAAGACCCTCCATGCAATGGACCTCAGCCTCCTTGGATTAACTTTAAAACCAAGTTGGCTTCTAAGGCAAACTTCAGGTGGATACTTGGATAAACCTTTTATGTCTCTTTGTGGAAAGACCTACATCAACATGTTCTAAATCTATTATCTAGACTGATAAGAAATCACAGCCTCTCAGAATATCAGAGATGAATTGCCATTTGCACCACATGGCAGTTTCAAAATTGTTCATGCCACCTAGAGAGGTTAACCATTAGCTGTGTCATTGCAGTGTTTCAGCTCTACCCCCTGGATTCCTCAGACAGTGGGAACTGGTCATGGTCTCCCTTGTCTCAGAAGTCCAGGAAGCCTAAAGAGATAACATTAAATGGAACTAAGGTTGATTTCTTAGTTTTCTTTCTGTTATTTTCTTCATTCTTATCTTGGTAGTGACATCTTTTTATGCTTAAATAATTTTTTTAATGGAAAATACAACTGTTGTCTGGTGTTGGGTTCGGGTACAAACTCTAGTTGAGAGAAGTCTCTCTAAGTTAGATTTTTGTTGTTGTTCTCCAAAGTTTTCTTCCAAATGAAAATCAGTTTCACTTCATTTTCCAGAAAGAGATGTGACTGGTTCAAAAGCTTAATTTAGGTGGCATGCTGAAATGTTGAAATATCTGGTGATTAAGTACCCACGTTCACTATAGTCTCAAATGAGTTTTATTTTAAAAAGAGAGTATGTGAAGTTAATTTTAGAGAGAGAGACAGCATGTAGTCAATAATTCCATTTTCCCAAGTATAAACTAATAACTCAAAACTAGTATGTTCTAGTTTAAAAATATGTGTAGTACCTTTCTTAGAGAAAACTCTTCTTTTGAATAATCAAAGGGGTAAAAGAATATCCTTTGGCTTGGAGGCAGGGGATATCGGCCTGAGTTGGATAACATTGCAGGTAGAGTGACAGATTTGAAGTCCAAAGATCTGATTTCAAATCCTACCTCAAATCCCAGTTTTGTGACCCTGAACAAGCCACTTAACTTCTCTCAGCCTCAGTTTCTTATGAAAAATGAGGATAATTATAGTACCTACCCCAGAAGGTCATAGGAATCCAATGAGATAATATAGGTAAAGTGTTCTGGAAACCTTTAATCTCTTTAGAAATGTTAGGGTTTTAGGACTATTGTTATTACTAAATTAAAGACAGTGTGCCTCACCTCTTCTGTCAGTCAGATGTATTTCAAAGCCATAGGAAAAGTGTAATATTGGGGAGTTTATAATATGCTTTGCTACCATTAATCAGATTTCCAAATCACTTTTCCCCTCCATTTGAAAAATAGATTGCCATTAGTATCATCTGTTATTTCATATGAAGCTTAAGAAACCCTCAGAAGTCAGTTGAGGTATAATTAACAGAGTTAATTATATTTGGGTTAAAATTAAATCAAATAAAACTTAAAAGGAAGTATAGTGCTCTATGGAGGAGAGTTCATATGAATTATCAACCTAGGGCAGAGTAAAATCCTTGAGCTGTTGCCCTGTTTTCTAGTGACAGTTCTTCTAGTAGTTTACCAAATGCTTTCCTTTCACCAACCCTGTGGAGCTATGCAGTGCGTGTATTGTTACCCCTACTTTCTGGATGAAGGGATTGAAGTCCGTAGAGGTTGATAAGAATGCTGACTCCCCCATAATGCTGAAGGATGAACCCTGGTCTTCTGACATTAAGTCCCATGCTCTTTCGCCTTCACCTCATACCCCTTTACCCGTCAAAAGATACCGTGCAAGAGCATATTTAATAGGGTCTTCATCCAGATTCCTGAGTTTTGCATCAGTTCAGATGGTCACAGAAAGATTAGCAATAACACTTGTTTGTTGTTTCAGTCACTTTTAGCCATATCCAACTTTTCATCACTCTTTCTGGGTTTGGTTTTGCTTTTTGGCAGAGATCCTGGAGTGGTTTGCCATTTCCTTCTCTATCTTATTTTACAGATGAGGTCACCGAGGCAAACGGGGTTAAGTGACTTGCCCAGAGTCACACAGCTAGTAAGGCCTGTCTTTCTGACTCTAGACCCAGCACTCTAGCTTCTGCTGCACCCCCTAGCTGCACAGAATAGCAGTAGCTAATAGGAAGTGTCCTCTAATGACCTATCTAGTGCTTTGCTGTGGCCTGTGGAGGTGAACACAAGTTCTAATGGGCTTTCCAAGCTGGATGAGTGTTGGTGATGGGCCTAGACATAGACTGTTCCAGCTTCTCATCTGAAGATTAGTCTGGCTATGTTCAGAGAGTATCATCACTGCAGGAATGGTCTCTGGGGATGGATTTGTCACCTCTGAAGGGATTATGGTCTCTGTTATTGATGGAGATATTCATACAGACAACCTGAGCTGGAAGGAAGGAACTTCAGAGATCTCCTTGAGTGACTGTCAAGTTAGAGTCCATTAACTACATAGGACTGTCTTTGCGTAGCCCTTGTTGTTATTGTTGTTGAGCTGTGTCTGGCTCTCCATGACGCTTTTAGGATTTTCTTGGCAAAGATCCTGGAGTGGTTAGCCATTTCCTTCTCCGCATTTTACAGATGAAAAAACTGAAGCAAACAGGGTTAAATGACTTGCCCAGGGTCACACAGCTACTAAGTGTCTGAGGCCACATTTGAACTCAGGTCCTCCTGACTCCAAGGTTGGCACTTATGCACTGCGCCACCTAGCTGCTCTACTGTGTAACAACTGATATGACAATATACTTGGTTTCTTTTGTAAATCTGTGTATTTTATTTTATGAATTCAAAACATTACTCTAAGAAAGGGCTTTTGGGCTTCACCAGGATGCCAAAGGGGTCTATGACTCAGAAAAGTTAAAATCCCCTGATCTGGCCCAACCCCCTTTATTTTATAAATGAAAAACAAAATCTCAGAGAGTTAAGTGACCTCTGTAAAGGCACAGAATGATGGTATGTAGTCACCCAGCTAGAATAAATCATTCCTCTTTCAAAAGAGCATACGGTTAAGGCAGGCTTCACAAAGAGTCAAGGATAAGAAATCACCAGAGATTTTTACAGATAGTGAGAAGGAACAAAAGGTTTCTGTGACCATATTTGCCAAGTGGTATCATGAAGAGTCATACATGATGATGAAAAACTTCTTTAAAACAACAAAAATTGGTTTCCTTTCTTATCCTATATACTTAATTTTGTGAATTTAAAAACATTATTCAGAGAAGGGGTTAATAGGCATCACCAGAATGTCAGAGGGGCCTATGATACAAAAAAAGGTTAAGGATAACTGCCCACTGTGAGACATAGATTACACATCTGTGATTTCAGATACAATTATGTCTAATAATTTCCCTGGAACATATCTCCTCCAGGTTTAGCATAGTGTTCTATGCACAGTAAGCATTAATAAATGTTTAATAACTAAATGAATGAAAATACACTAATATCAAAGCACTAGTGAAAATTTACAAAAAAAGAAGTTGGTTAGTACCAGTCAGTAGTATAGAAACACTCTGTGGCCTGCTGCATTTTTTATATAAATAGAAATTCTAGATTTTCTCTCTAGGTTCTGCCACAATTGATTGCAGTTTAACAAACATTTATTATAGAATGAAGCCAATGATAACAGTTTTCCCTCCACCAAGTCTTTAGATGACATGTACAGTAGTTTTTGATTTTCCCCATATGTCTAGCACTGTAAGACCTAATATTTTCCTATTTTCTCATGCTTAATATGAACTATGGTGTAGAAATCAAACAGGGACTTTACTGATTATAAGAGAAAGCATCATTTAAGTGAGTCTATGTATTCTAGTCCCAGTGTAAGTATGCTAACCTAAGAATAATTCTTCAATTAAAATACTATCATTGAAATGACTCAGAGAACACACAAATTGCCTTTTTTCCACATAGTTAATCCTTAATTTTGTTTTCTTTCTGCCAGAAGATCACCCATGTGCAACCAACCATCCATCAACAAGGCAACTATAACAGGTAAGATTAATTTCTTTGGATAGAATATAGAGTACATAGAAAGAAAATTGACCCTCTAAACCCTGGTGTAAAAAAAATTAAATTTGAATCATGCAGCATTTTTGGAAAATTAAAAGCAAAATTCCTCTTCCTTCTTGCTTTATTATTATTTTTTTTATTTTTACTATTTGATCTGTTCAAGTTGCTTCCTTAGAAGATGGTATTTGGGAATCCATATTCAATGAAATGAAATTCTTTCTATGTGCAATTTTCTTTCTCCTTTCATGTTCTTGTACTTGCTGTTGGCTTTCCAACTGGTGTATTTTGAAAGACAGTATCAGTCTCAAAAATGATAGTCCAGTTTTGGTGTCATTGTATATTCATATGTATTGAACTATGAGGGATTTTGGCTTAATGAAAGTATATAAGCAAGAGTTGTTATGTTGGAAAATGAATGTCCCTTCTTGGTGCTTTCCTGCTATGTTAATATTATTTAATATCTGGGTAGTAGAAGGTACATTTTAGGTTGTTATGGGTTTGGATCTTCAGAGGTTAAGTAGTTTAGATTATAAACAAAATTAAAGTTGGTGACATTTAGAGTACAATTGTTAAATATTGTTTTATTCTCTGCTAAGTAGATATTAGTATGTGAGAGCCTTCATTCAGATATATCTCTGATCAATATAGGGGTTTATCAGAGGCCTTTTCCTGTACTTTCATTTTGAAGTCCTTGTTAAGTTTTGAATTTTTGTTATTTTCTTTTGCTATTAGAAATGTGTGGAATAATGTCAGTGTTCTTTTGATATATAGTATAGATTCCAAATCATAGCATTCATACTTTACTGCATTTATGAGCAATTTATGTTCATAGCAAACATAAATAAAAATAAGCGTGAGTTTTTGTTTGTTTATTTTTAGGGAGGAGCTGTAGTTATAGGGATCAAGGACACATCACTGAGACATAATACAGATGTCCCTCTCATTTACTAAAGAATAATTGTGTTGATTGCATGGTATAGTGGAAAGACCCCTGGATTTGGAATTCGAGGGCCTGGGTTCAAATCCCAATTCTCTTGGTTACCACTTCCTTTTCATGTGGCCTTCAGTAATTTACTTCATATGTATGGGTTTCAGTTTTTTTACCTTTAGAATGAGAGGATTGTGCCCCTTCTGGCCCTAAATCAATGACCCTGTGGTTGTTAAGAATGAATTACTCATGTGGTTCCTTCACTGGAGGCAAAAGGAGACCCATCTCCACTGGAGAGAGGGACACATCTCCCCTGGGGATAGGGACCCATCTCCACTGGAGAGCTTAGCTGCTGACTGAATGTTCACTGAAGGAATATGTGATAGACAAACAGATTAATATCCTAGAGCAGTCTCCAACTCCCCTCTGTCTCTCTGTTGTGGTCTCAATACAATGTAAAAGGGCCTGTTGTAGCTCTGGGGCCTGTTTCTGCCATTGTTGTGAACTTACTGTGGTCCTGAGCATGGCTGACTTTCTGTCTTGTAGACAGGATCCCAAACAATGCTTCCTACCACTGTGACTTAAGAACTGACTGAGCCCCTCGTGCCATACCTCTAATTCTCTCCTGAGATAACATGTGAGACTGTTATACATACTCAGTCATCTATAACTTAGAGGAAATGAAGGATCTGAAAGGAAGTTTTGTCAGGGACTAGAAAATATTAGAGGTATTTAAAATATTAAGCTTCCCTTACGTGTTTTAAGATAGGGTGTCTTTATTTATTTATTTTAAGTATTACACATGACATTTTAGGAACATACTTTGGTAGAAAGCAAGAAGACACCCCTGTGTTGGCCTAGGGTAGGAACAAGACATTAAAGTACATGTTGAAACATGAGGGGGCAGCAAAGAACAGAAGATGAACAACTCTTGGTGGTCACTCTAGTCTAGATGGCTTCTAGCATTGCCAGCCTGATTTCAAATTACTCCCATAATTCTTTGAGGACAGTTTTTTGTTTGGTTGGTTTGGTTTGGTTTCAGTTTTTTTGTGGCAACTTTGTTTTTTTTGGCTGATTTTAACCAACAAAAATCATCATTTGTCCATTCTATAGCATTCTATGATGTGATTGCTAATAAGATTTTTAAGATCAAAAATTCGTCCCAAATACATTGTATTCATACCTTTCTTCCTTTGTTTTATAATTAAGGCATCATCAGATTTTAGAACAGAAAAAGACCTTGGAGAGCTTTTAAGCCAAGGTCTTGTAACATAATGGCCTGTGGGTAGATGGGTGAGAGTTGGGGGGAAGAGGTTGTCAGTCTAGTGAAGCCTATAGACCCCTTCTCAGAATAATATTTTTAAACAAACTAAAAAGCATGGAATTCCAAAGGAAACCAATTGTCTTAAAATAGAGTTATCATTTTTTTTTTAAGTTTATGGACCCTAGGTTAAGAACTCTTGATCTAATCCAGTACTTCCCTTTTACTGATGAGGAAACTTGAGACCCAAAAAGGCCAAGAGTCAAAGCAGAGCTAGTTAGTAACAGGAACAGGGAGAGAATTTGATTTTACTAAATCTGAATCCATGACGTATTGCCTAACACCAGCCTCCCTCTGTTAAAACATTTTTAAAGCTATTAAAATAAAAAATATAAATATGAACCTATTTTGTACATTAAGACAATTAAGATCATGGAACCAATTAGAACCTGCTTAAAGAAGTGTCTTTCTAAATGAGAGATGTTCATCCTTTGTTCTTGAAGAGGACCATGAAGTCAGGAAGGTGATGCCATGACTTGTAAGTGAATTGGATTTAAGTGAGAGATGGCTGTGCAAAGTCACCAGCCTCACTTTCTCCTCTGGAGCCATCTGAGCCCAGTGGCAAGTTATAGTTCAGGACGACTGGAGATGGCCCCCAAATGAGAAATGAATCAGCTTATCATTACATTGTTTGGAAGTAGCAAGTTCTGGAGATAACTGGTTCTGGATGTGCAGTGTTAATCATAAATTCATAGAATGTAAGAGCCGGAGAGTACCATTTAATCCAATCATCTAATTTTGCAGATACGGAAATGAAATCCTTGAGATGAAGGGTATTAGACTCAATGGTCTCTGAGGTCCCTTCCCTTCCTGGAGCTGGGATGATCCTTATGTCCCCAAAGGAGAATATAGAAAGAAAAAATGCAGGAACTGGGCTAAGTGACTTTTAAGGTTCATTCCAGCTCTAAACCTATGATCCTATTATTCTGTATGACACAGTTGTCACTGTGTGTTCCATCTCCTACACCTGTGAGGAGTGAGAAATCATTTATTTATATTCTCTGTGGAAAAATGGATTTTTAAAGTCAAAGGTTAAAAGCTTTGCATTGGGATCGCTCATACTTGCTCTTCCCAATTCCTACAACTCTCACCTCATCTCTGCTTTCCTCTTATTTCTCTCTCTACACACACACACACACACACTCACATATGGATGTTGTATGAATATATTTTCTTAGTTCTTTAAGGGTCTAGAGAAAGTAACACATGCATATAATGTACTTTTATATAATTTACAAGTCAATAATGCTTTGTAGATTCTAACATAAATATAAAGGACTTTGTCCTAACCTGAATCAACATGGTATAGCAGAAAAACTACTATACTATGGATTATCCTGAGACCTGAGTTTTAGATTTGTCTCTGTTACTAACTAGACATGTGACCTTGGTTAAGTCCCTTTATCTCAAGGGCTTCATTTCCATACCTGCACTTCTCCACAACAACTCTATGAAGTAAATAATACAAATGTTATTTAACCCCATTTTACAGATGAGAAATCTAAGGCTCACAGAAGTTACATGACTTGCCCATGGCCCCATGGCCAATGTCAGAGCCAGGAAGCCAGCTCTTGTACTTTTCCCACTATATCAACACTGCCTGAATGCCTGATGGTAAAATGAGATCAGAGATGAAACGAGAGACTTCATAAATAGGGAAAGGAAGGGTAATAATACATGCAAAGACAAAATCATAAGAGAGGTAATCAGAAAAGTCCATGAGGAGAGAATGCGTGAGCTACCATGATAAAATGTCTGAAGGACTTAGAGCTAAGAAAGAGGATACAGAGACAAACCGGTGCCACAAAAGCGTCATTCTAAAGGTCACCAAATACCAGGAACCATTCAATTCAGCAAGCATTTATTAAGTGCCTACTGCTGTTTGCCAGGCACTGTTTTAGGGTGATTACAAAGGAAAGAGCAGAATAATTCTTACCTTCAGACAGCCAAGCTTGGAAGGAAAAGACTCGTATTAGGCTTACTTTTTGTTTGGACTTCCATCACAAAAAAACTGTTGACAAACCTGTTTTAATATACTTAACCAAGTTTATTATTTGAGCATAGGGGTTGGGGTTTAATTGTTTTTGTTGTGACTCTGCAATTCAGGAAGCAGCTTAATATGTTAGAAAGAGCCCTGGTTCTAGAACTGGAGGACTTAGGTTCAGATCCTGCCTCTGACCCTTGCTGTTTAGGTAACCTCAGTCAAGTCATTTCATGGCCTTGGACTACAATGGCTTCATCTATAAAGTGAAAAAGTTGGGCCAGCTGGTCTCTGGGGTCCCTTCCAGGTCTACATCTGTGATCTTTGGCATATCTCTGCTCATGGGGACAAGAAAGATATTCTATGTTTTCTAAGTGGAAGAAGCCAAGTTTTTTAAGAATAGATTCAAAAGGAAGAACCTTTTTTTAAAGAAAATCACATTGCCAAATCATGTGAAAATGCATGAATGCTTCCACAGAACAATGATTGTTCATTAGTTATATTTCTGACATTTTGCAGAAGCAAACATCTATTTTCTTCTTGAAAAATTAAACCTAGTGATTTTTGAGTAAATAAAGTTGCATTACTTAGAAAATACAAAAGAAAAAAACTTAGTGACTTCTTAACCAGGAACCAAATGACTGTTAACAGTCTCAGGAAAACCTTTTTTTTTTTCATTATATGTCTAAACTATCTGAACATCTCTTCTTTCGGGGGGGAGGGAAGGAGAAGAGCAGTGTATCTTTGCATGTAAAAATAAAAAGGGCAGTAGATTCTTGAGAGAGAAACAACATTAAGAGCCACAGATATAATCCAAGAAGAATAGTATGTATCACTTTAAAAGACAAGTGTGGTAGAGCCCCTAACATTCAGCCCTGATTGGGCAAGAGACATTTAGCCCTTGACTATAGAGAAGGTGAACGAATGAATTCAGAGTGAAACATTTTGTTTTAACTTGTTAAAGAATTTCCTTAATTAATGCCAAAAGAATCAAATCCCAGACTCTTTCAGGTGAGAGTTCCTCTAAGGTTTGTATCTGATAACTGATTTGAGATTGTCATGAAGTGGTCACATATACCTGAATTTGGATGATTCAAAGTTATAATTGTGTAAAATACAATAATTAGTTCTGGTGCAATGAAGATACGCAGTATCAATTCAAATAATGTGAACACTTCATGGGATTAATTATTCACACTAATTGAGACCTAGCTCTAGTAGGGTTGTCTTATGAGAGATAGTACAGATGCAGAACCTGAACTCTCATTCTAAACTAGGCTTGATATTTACCAGCTTAGTGACTACACAACTTATCTGTGATCTTGAGCCTCAGTTTGCTCAACTCTAAAATGGAAATAGTAAAACTTGTGCTGCCTGCCTCGCAGGATTGTTGTGAGGAAAGTACTTTAAAAAAAATTATGGAGTAAAACAACCATTTCCATAACAAAGTACTTTTTTTTTTCTTTTTGGAGGGCAATTGTGTTTAAGTGACTTGCCCAAAGTCACACGGCTAGTAAGTGTGCTAAGTGTCTGAGGCCAGATTTGAACTCAGATCCTCCTGACTCCAAGGCCGGTGCTCTATTCACTGCGCCACCTAGCCTCCCCAACAAAGTACTTTTTTAGGTATGAAACACCATGTAAATGTGAGAAAATATCGTTTGGTTAAATATTTGGGGAGATGATTCTTTTTAGATGACAGTTTTCTGCTCTTTCGTTCCTTGATAAATTTCTTCATGAAGCACTGCTGCTCTCCCTTGACCAAAACCTCTGTGACTTGGGACTGTGGTGGGGGAGATAAGGACCCAGAATGGATAATGGCGTGCTCACTGATGAAAAACATTTAGGTAAACCAAGGTCATCAGCAGTCTCACTGGGAAGAGAAACAGGAGTAATTTTGCAACCTTACAGAGCAGTTGACTAAACATAAAACAAAGCCACATTCATGTGTCGTTTTGCATAGAATTAATGATTAATTAGCTTAGTGTCAAATACATAGGAATTCTCTGTTGTCTGTTGTGCCATGTTGTTTCATCTCAGTCTTAAAAAGCTAGTAAGGACTAAGATTGTAATGAAAAGAAAAGCAACTTTGTATTCAGAAGATGTGGGTCTTGGTCACACATCCAGCAGTCATTAGACAGCTAAGTGACTATCAGCATTCACTTCTCCTTTCCAAGCCTCAGTTTCCTCATCTGTAAAATGGGGGAAATAGTTTTTCTTTTATCCTCTTCATAAGGTAAGAATCAAATGAGATATGGGGGCAGCTAGGTGGCGCAGTGAATAGAGCACCAGCCCTGGAGTCAGGAGGACCTGGGTTCGGATCCTGCCTCAGACACTTAACACACACACACACACACACACACACACACACACACACACACACAAAACCTAGCTGTATGACCTTGGGCAAGTCACTTAACCCCAAATGCCCTCCAAAAAGCAAAAAATGTGGATGATTGGGTTCTGAGCTATTATTTACTTTTATCTGGCCCTACTGCCTCTGAAGTTTAGCACTAGAGTAGGAGGTCTTAGATCATAAAGCATAAGGGAAGAACTTTGAAAATCTAATGATTATGATCATGGGATATTTTATATTTGCATTCTGAATTTTTGGCCTATGGGAAGAGCTAGCAATTCAGCTAACACTTGGGAAACCCGTATTATCTTCAAAGCTCCATCCTAGGATATAAAATCAAAAGTGGACCCTGTCCTCAAGGAAAGGGTGGTAATCTGTACACAGATGAGTGAATGCTGGGGGCCTCTAACATGTGCACAGATAATAATCTACAAAATGTTTGTAAGGGGAAGACATTACTGACAACTAGGGTCATCAGGAAAGGTTTTGGGTAGAAATGGTAGCTGATTTGAATCATAAAGGAAAGCAAGGTTTTGGGAGATAGAGGTGAAAGAGGAAAGTACACCAGGAATGGGGAAGAGCTTGTACCTTAAAGACATGGAATTAAAAGGCAGAATGCCAAATTCCAGAAACAAGATTTGGTTAGAATACAGATAATATATGTGGAAGTAAAATGAAATTAGTATGGAAAGGTAGTCTGGAGGCAAGCTGTGAAGAAATTTCAGTGCAAAGTTGAAGAATTTTATTTTAACTTAGCCACTCATGGGGAGCTATTGAGGATTCTTCAGCAGAGATGTATTAGGGACAGATCTATGCTTAGGAAATTATGTTGATAGCTACATGGAGGGTGGATTAGGGAGGTGAAAGTCTGGAAGCAGGGGGACCAAGAGAAAACTATTACAGTGGTCCAGGCAGAGATGATGAGGTCCTGAACTAAAGTTGTGACTACATGAGTGAAAATAGATTCAAGAGATATTATTGCAGGTAAAATTGATAAGACTTGGCAACTGATTATACATAGGTGATGAGTGAAAGATCAGAGTCAGTGATTACTCCAGGGGTATGAACTTGGGTATCTAAAAGTATAGTATCACTCTCAACAGAAATAAGAAACGTTGGAGGAGGGTCTCTTAAGGGAGGGAAGACAATAAGAAAACACTGTTCCTTCCTTTCTCAGTTTGAGATGCCTACAGAACAGCCAGGTGGAGATGTCTGGGAGATCCTTGGTGATGTGGGAATAGAACTCAGAAGAGAGATCAGGCCTGGATGTTGAGATCTAAAAATCATCTGCATGGAGATGATAAAGAGAATGAAGTTATATCTATGCATTCTTGAGCTTGTGACTGAACAGTTTATTATTATCATTTTTAATCAGCTTCCTGCGTACTGATTAAACAGCCACAGACATTACTTAGCTTGGGGCCCTGGGATTTACTCCAGTCCATACTTTTGCTATATATTCTGCATGTCATGGAGTTAGAACATAGCCTTAGTAGACCCAGAGTCCTTCAGTGTTTTCATTGTAGCCACTGGCTCATTGTGTAGCTGAGAAGGCACCAAGACTTCCTGTATAATGTGCATGATGGCTTCTGACCTCTCCTGAACAAAATGAAGGAGTTGATATAAATGAGATAATATGTACAAAATATTTTGAGATTGCGGAAAATATATACAAGGTGACAATATTATCATTGTCATTGCCGTCATCCCCGTCGTCATCATCATCGTCATTCAAAACATGTGCCTACTTCTCATTGGATGAGCTTATCCTCTCCTCCTAGGCACAAAGAAAGAAAATTAAGTATCATGTGCCTGCTCTCTGTGGAGGGGGCAGTTTGAAAAATTTGATATTTAGTTACTGTGTACTTTTTGTCTTCTCTGACGTAGTACCAAGTTGCCTTTAAAAAAAAAAACTGCATTCTCTAATCTCTCTCTTTATCCACAAAATTTCCCACCCTTTTTCATTCCTTAAAAAGTATTCTACACACACAGCATGCTGAGAAACACAATGACTGTGGTGGGGCAAAACAATTCAAATGGCTCTTTGTCCAATTTTTTCCTGCTGTTTTCAGTATTCTTACAATGATTGATGTTTGCATTCAAATTTTTTACTGTATAAAGAAATAGGGACATTTGCTCTCTCCTTTCACTACCTTAGAAAATACTGAAAACAGTCAATTGGCTGTTAAGCTTTTCTTCTTTCCTTCCTTCTTTCCTTCCTTCCTTCCTTTCTTCTTTTGTTCCTTCCTTTCTCTCTCTGTCTCTCTCTCTCTCTCTCTTCCTCTCTCTCTCTCTCTCTCTCTCTCTCCCCTTCTTTTTTCCCTTCCTTCCTTTCTCCTTTTTTCTTCCTTCCTTCTTTCCTTTTTCTCCTTCTAAAATGATGCACTTCATCTCAGAAATCATTTGCTTGTAGGTTACCTATCTTCTTTTCTTCTCTGGAGCAACCCACATCTGCTAGGCCATATAAAAGGATCAGATGAGGGAGCAAGACATATTTAGCTTAAGGAAGGAAAAACAGAAGGGAAGCATGATTGCTGTCTTCAAATACTTGAAAGGCTACATAGAAGAGGGATTAGACTTGGCCTCAAAGGGTAAAACTAAGACAAGTGAGTGGAAGTTATGGACAGGTGGCTTCAAGGAGAGACTTTGTGCTATTATCAAAGGAATTCATGTTTTGGAAAATGGGTCTGAACTGGATAGCATCTGGTTTAGCTATTTTTGGTCCAGTATTTGTCAATTCTCTGTATGCATTGGGTAGGGCTGGGAGAAAGGAATGATGGGGGTGATGGTGAAGAGGGAGGTAGAGAGTGGGAAAGGAATATAAATCTCAGAACCATCATAGGTTACATGACATCTCAAGGCCTCTTCCTACTAGAGGACTCTCCAATTTTGAAAACTTCTCTCCTGACATGTATGTGTCAGCATGACTGCAGCTGTCCCCCCCACCCACCAACTCTAACCATTGTGGGAGATAAGAATGGATGGAGTAAGCCATCCTCTTCAAATACTGTGTACTTTAAAGGTTACAACATTCTTGGAGAACTAACCAGAGCAAGACTTCTTGCTTAATCTCCAGGGTCACTTGAGTTGCTGGAAATGACAGTCCTAAGGCCAGTTCACCATTTGCCTTGATCAGCCATTCACTAACCCAAGTGAAGAATTTTTTTTTTTGGTGTTTTAAAGTTTGGGGGCTGGTGAGCAATTTTGTGCCTTGGGTTTATTTCAGCTCTTAAAGGATCATGGGATTGTATATCTTGAGTTGGAAGGGACCTCATAGTCAAACCCCTTCATTTTAAAGATGAGGAAACTGAAGCACAGAGAGGTGAAATTTCTTTCTAAGGGTCATACAGATATAGGAAGCATCACAGGCAGTATTTGTTGATTTCACAGATGTTCATTGCATCATAAATATAGAACTGGAATGGGATCTTACCAGCCATCTTGCTTTTTGGAGGGCAATTGGGGTTAAGTGACTTGCCCAAAGGCACACGGCTATTAAGTGTTGTCAAGCGTCTGAGGCCAAATTTGAACTCAGGTCCTCCTGACCACAGGACTGATGCTCTATTCACTGTACCACTTAGCTGCCCCTACCATCCTCTTTTTACAGATAAAGAAACTCGGGCACAGAGATTTCAAGTGACCTACCCGATGTCATACAGCTGTAATTTGATCCCAGCTCCTCTGACCCCAATTTCAGCATACTTTTCCCCATATCCAGGAACTTCCTCTTCTATGAAAACAGATTGCAAACCTTCCATACAATTACCCAGTAGCTACGGTTATGGTGATAAGACTCTGTCCTTGGCTAGGTTGGCCTCAGGTGACAGCACACTATTGTGTGCTATTGCTAAATGCAGACTTTTCCTATCTTGGTGTAGGATTCAATTCTGTTTAATTTACCAAGATTCCTTTAGTACTTCTTATTTAGCTGGCACTGTGATAGGCCTTGGGGCTCTAAAGACAAAAAGGGAAGGAGTCTGTAGCTTCTTGAAGCTGACATTTCCCAGAGGATGTGCCAGAGTTTATGCTCTCCAGTCCTAGCCTCTGCATGCCCAGGATCACCTCCATTCCCCACACTGAGGCCTTGCTTTCTTCTTGTGGTGTATGTACCTCAGCTTATTACATATGTTTATGATTGCTTCTCTTGGTCTCGCCCTGTCTGGGCATGAAACTTCTATGGCTACTTCCTTGCCTCACCAACCCCCAATCGTAACCACCCTTGACATGCACACTGTGAAGAGTTTTATTGTTCAGGCTCTAAGGGTTTTGATTCTGTTGTCTTTTACTATTATTTTTGACGTATACCACATGGATGTCTTCCCATTTAGAATATAAACAGGGATGATGTCTATATAAATCAGCTAGAAATGTTGGGACTCCGCACATAAAACAGATGCTTTAATTAGGTTCTCTGATTATTTTTATGATATTTACATAGAAAGGATAAAATTCTCCTTCCTGTGAAATGCAACACTCATTTTGTATATGTCTTCTTGGGAATTCTGAGGGTTCATGGTGTGAGGGAAAGAGCAGGAGGTATGGACTCAGAAGGCCTGGCTTCAAATTCAGCCATTTAGTAGTACAGTGTCCTTAGGTATGTCATACCACAGAACTTACCTGAACCTCAAGTTCCTCATCTATAAAATGGGAATGATACTATTTGCACTTTTTTTCTCAGTCATTTTGAGGGGAGCTTTTGAGTTCTAGATACCTCTGATTTATATTATGCACATCATAATCAATAATCATTTACTGAGTGCCTGTTATGTTCATGGCACTGTGCTTGTGCCTAGGGATATAGAGAAAACTGAGCCCCCTAAGGGGAATGATATCTGGGTCCAGCTGTACAAGAGAAGAAAACAGAGGCAGTGCCAGAGGATGGCATCCAGTTGTCGAGTCAGAAGTCTGAGCCCAAATCCTGGCTCTGCCATTTACTATGTGACCTTGAACAATTTGTTTGTTTCCTCTCCTCTGAATATCAGTTTTTCTCATATGTAAAATGAGAGGATTGGATTAAAGTCCCATTCTGCTTTAAATCTATGACCTTATGAGAAAGAACTAGCTTATACTCATATAGTAGAATAAAGTGAGAGAACACATATATATGTCTGTGTATACATGTATACACATACTTTATATGTGTATGCATAGGTATGCATTATGTATATATATATATGCATGCATATATGTGTGGATATATGTATATATGGGGGGAAAGGGAGAAAGAGAGAGAGAGAGAGAGAGAGAGAGAGAGAGAGAGAGAATATGAGAGACACTAATTTGATCAATTACTCCGTGAGGAAGTCAAGGTAGATAGTATCCTCCCCGCCCCCAACATATGAGGAAAAAGAGATGTTAAGTAAGTTAAGGGTCACATAGTTGGTAAATTGTGGAAATAGAACTTGTCTCCAGAGGTATACTAGCTATAAGTCCAATGTTCTTTCGGCTTTTCCTCATTCCCTAAAATGAAATTGGAAATAAGGGTGAAGGACAGCAATCAGTCAGAAGATAAAAGAAGAAAAAACAATTGTAATTATAGGTTTAAGGCTGAAAGAAGCTTAGAGATCATCAAATACAATGTCTCCCTCCCTCCCTTTTCCACTTATTCTAAAGAGGAGGAAACTGAAACCTAGAAAGATTGAAGGATTTGACTCCAAGTCATGTGGGGAACCAGTAGCAAAAGTAGTATTTAAATGTAGCTTGTTTGTCTTCCAGCCCAGTTCTCTTTTCCCAGTGCCACATTGCCCTTCCTTTATTTAGTGAGTTAGGACAGGATTCTATAGAAATTAGGCATCTAGGGGTGGCTAGGTGGCTCAGTGAATAGAGCACCGGCCCTGGAGTCAGGAGGACCTGAATTCAAATTCGACCTTAGATGCTTGATAACACTTACTATGTATGTGGCTTTGGGCAAGTCACTTAACCCCAATTGCCCTCCAAAAAGCCATGCTCCCCCCAAAAGAAAGAAACAAATTAGGCATCAAGTAAGATCTTTAATTTAGAGAATTGGACAACTGCTCAGATATGCTTCTGTCTCACCTGTGGAACCAAGAGAGAACATTCTTTCTTAGAGCAGCAGAAATGTAGCTTACTTGAATCAGGTGGAGGTGTCCCCAGTCAGATCCTCTGGATATGAACTGTCATTGAATATTTGCTATTTTCTTAGGTACTTCCTGGCTATGTTTATCATGGTTCTCCAAGCCCCATGTTCAGTAACAATAATAATAACAACTCCTATTTATATAGTGCTCCAAGGTTTTCAACGTGCTTTACAAATATTATCTCAGTTTACCCCTACAGTCACCCTGAGAGATAAGGTGCTATTCTTAGTCCCATATTACAGATGAGGAAAGTGAGTCAGACAAAGATTAAGTGATTTGCCCAGGTTCACACAGCTAGTGTCTGAAGTTGTATTTGAACTCAGGTCTTTTTGATGCCAAGTTCATTGCTCTATCTACCACTGTGCCCTCTGGCTGCCTCAGAGCGGCCATCTAGAGCTTAAAGCAACCTCAAAGGACATCCAGTCATTCCTCTCATTTTAAAGACCAGGAGACTGAGATGCAGAGAAGTTAAGTGACTTGTCCAAGGTCACACAAATACTAAATGGCAGATACAGGGATTTTATTCCAGTCCCATGACTCCAGGTTGGCCCCGCTTCTGGGCTGCCTTGTAGTTTGCTTGCAGAAGTAGGAATCAAAGAGGATAAGTTTTGTTTTTATTTTTGTTTTTCCTGTAACTGTAGCTTAATAATAACATAAATTAAATAAATTAATAATAACATAAAATTTTCCTGTAACTGTAGCTTAATAACATAACATAAATAATAACATAATTAATGTAAATTAACAAATATATTAATGACATAAATAATAACATAAATTGACCTCAGTCTAACAAATAGATTATCAATAATTAGTTTTCCTTGTAGTAGAGATGGAGTCAAGGCATGAGAAAATTATTATTATTTTTTTGTTAATATCCTGAGGTCTCTGAGAACAAAATACAGTCAAGTTTCCAGTTTGTGAACAAGTTTTGTTCCCAAAATTTGAAATGTCCTTGTTTGACATTCAGAACAGGATTTTTAGGGTCCAGAGCTAGTCTAAAAAAGCCTATTTAACCAGTAAGTCTGAACTCATACTATAGAACCTAGCTCCAATGTGTAACATTGTGTCTAAGAGAAAACCGTGAGTTTCAGCTAGGACACAAGAGATGTAGCTCCTTCCATTCAGATCTCCAGTGAGAATTGGATTCTTTTGGCCCTCCTCCCTCACCCTCTTTTTCCTCCCTTCGCACTCTTGAGGTCAAGGCAGTGAGATTGGGAAAAGAAAGGAAGAAAAACAGGGGCAGCAACTCCTGGAGAGAAACCTAGGCATCTTTCCATGAAACATCCACAGGCAGAAGTATCATTGGGGGAGTGAGACAAGGCATAAAGTGACCATGGAAGAGGTTCCTAGGTTTTTCATTCTGGGCAGAATCTTAGAGGTCATTAGTCCAATCTCCTCATTTTATAGATGAGGAAACTGAGAGAGGAAAACTCTCTAATTTGGCCAAAGGTAGGTAAATAAACAGTAGGATTGGAAATTCAACCTGGATCTTCTGACTCCCAAACCAGTGATCTTCCTACTGCATTCTTATTGGAAAGGTCAGTGAGCAGATCTTAGGCAGTGGCTGTTGTAGCTGGACCACTCCCATGGCTGTGGCAAGAAGGTGAGTCTCTGGGCAAGGCTGTTGTCCATATGGAAAGAATGCTTATATGTGGGTGCTGCCTTTAGACCTTCATGATCCAGGACTGATTGACAGCCATCTCCCGTGATAATATTTCTTTTAGAAGGTTTGCTTGTATTTCCCTAGGAGGAGGAGTTGAATATCATCTGTTCCCATGTATACCATCATGCTTACAACATGAGAAATGAAGAAACTGCCTCCTCCTGAATTAAAAGCTAAGCCTAGAGAAAACCCAGGGAAACAATGCCAGTTTCATTTCGCTTTCCACCATGGTTTCCCATCTCCAGTTTGTGATTTGTTGCCTCAATGCAATAGCCCCTGTACAGGCATGAAGGAATGGCCGCCTGTTTATATGGCTAGCTCTTTTTGGCATCTTTAAATTCCTAATTGTGCACACAAACTTAGTCATTATATTTTCATGTGCAAGCAATTAAAACTTCCTCCCTTTGGAAAGCTTTGCTTTCCATCTGAAGCAAATCACATTCCTCAAGAACATGCCTGATTTTGAAACAATGTGAGAGAGCTGTTCATTTTGTTCAAATTTCATTTGTATACCATTAAAAAAAAAGAAAAGAGGCAGATTGAAAGGAGTAGTCACAAAAAACTCAGCAGCCGGTCAAAATGCAACATCAAAGAAACTGAGGGTGAAGGGCATGGGGCAGTTAAAAAATCAATATAGTCTGATGGACATTTCTTGTGCAAATTTGAGCCGTATTTATTTCATGTGAGATTTAAAATGTGTGAGCACATAGGAAAATTGGGAAGGCCCCTTATATATCTCTGAGATTCAGCTATCTGGGGTTGTATCAGACCTTCTAAAGAAAGAGAGTGAGAAAAAACTGAAGAGGTAAACAGGAAAGAGATTGGTTTGTGGCCCTTTTTGGAGAAACATTTCAAAGCTACAGGTTTGAGCAATAATAGTTTCCGAAGGATGCAAAAGATTAGGATGACAAGCTGCCTTTTTTTTTTGCTTGATTTGCCTATGAGTTTCCTTTAGGTCAGTCTCTACAAAGTGGGGTTCAATGGAATCACCCTGATAATGACTTCTCAGAATCACTGCTGGTCCATGAGTTTCCAGGCTGCTGACAGAGCCCACACTGGAGAGCTAGGAACCTTGGAATCCACCAGAGTGAATGAATGGAACAGCAACTTGGCTTTCCAATTTTGAAAACATAAACATACCAGAGGATGAGCTCCCTGGAGTGGCTGAGCTTTCTGGACCTGTAGAGAGATACCATTTACAGTGGGCCTTTGACGGCATCACCACTGTGTTTATTGCTTTAGTCTCTCCATTCATAAAATGAATGGAACCTACCTTTCAATAGCTTCACAGGACTCAAAAGGACATTCATAAGTTAACATTTTCCCAGTGTTTTGAAATCTTTGGATGAAATCTGCTATGCAATTACAAAACACAGTTATTAATTGGAGGGTGATTATGCCTGCATGCTTAACATGCATTTGTGTGTAATATAGCTCAGTCTGTCTTCACATAGACACCAGGAGTGGAGGGATTCAAACTGTTGACAAGTTTCCTCTGCTGCTCGCCCTCACAAGAGTAATGAAGGTCTTAGGGAGCCAAGTCTACCATAGCACCAAAGGTCCACCTTAATGCAAAATATGTGGGGAAGATGGCAGGCTTTCTCTTGGTTACTCCTAAGCTCTTTAAGGTCAGGAACTGTTTGGTTTTTGTCTTTCTATCCCCAGTATCTTAAAAATAGTAGAGGAATAGCATAATTGTTTGTTGAATTGAATTGTTATACCCATCATGGCAAAGTTTGGAAAAATAGGCTATGGAAAGTCCTGCAAGCCGGGCCAGTGAATTTAGATTATTACCCTTATGCATTGTGGAACCTCTGGAAGTTTGAGAGTGTGTAAAGGGGAAGAAGGGGTAATGACGGCATGAAAAGCAGTGTCATAGGGAGACTAACTTTGTAGAGAATGGACTAGAGATCAATGTTTGGATGTAGGGAGATTAATTAGAAAACTTACTGGAGTCTTAGTACAAAGGGGTATGGTACCAAGCTAGGGCATTGAGAATTGAAAAGGTAAATAGAAGTATGTATAGAATGATTAGATAGATAGATAGATAGATAGATAGACATAGAATAAACATACACACACATATATACAATACATATTTTGTCTAATGGCAGCCATCTCTAGAGTGGGGTAAATGCAAGGGAAAAAAAAGACATTTTCATGATAACTTTATTATATATTTAAAAGGAATAGCAAGTTGAACATAATAGATTTGCAGTTTCTTGTGGAATCATCTTTTTATTATACCATATTATGTAAATGCTTGTTTTATTCCATAAATTAAAAAATTAATATAAAAATTAAAAGAGAAAGAAAAGGTAAGGAAAGAACAGCTGTGACATATTTTTTAAAGAAGAATCGCCAAGGCTGAAAATCATGCTACTTGAGTGAGTGGATTTCAGATGAATTTGGGTGTGGATGAAACCGAAAAATCCTAGGATGTATCAGAAAAAAAATTAGATTAAGATCTGTATTCTAACCCTATATTTACCACTGGTTGGCTTTGAAATGCTTGGAAAGTAATTTGTCTCGATGTATCAATTATCTACAAAATGGTAATAATTCTGAAATGCCCCTTTCACTATCATTGTTCAGGGGTGAGGTCTTTTACTGAGTGAATTTCCTGATAACAAAGACAGGACCCTAGCTTCAGAGCAGCAGGCAAACTCTGAGGTTCTCTCATCTCATCCCACTCTTCCATTTTGCAGATGAGGAACCTGGTTGACAAGAGCATAAGGGATTTTCTCATCATTACAGGTGCAGATTTGGAACCAAGGTCTTCTGATGCCAAATTCAGCTCTCTTTGTATTGCTTACTCCTTGTGGCTCTTGTTCTATTTTTAACCATCTTCACAGAAGCCTTTCTAAACATGTATTTCCCATTTCCATATTTTCTTTCACTGAGAATCCTTAATGTATTTTAACTTTATGTAGATGACCCAGTCTCATCATTGCACTATACTGCACAATCAGTTATTGTACTGTGCTGAAAATATCTCCATGGTTAGGCTCATTTAGACATTTGGGCTCAGATCACATGGCCCAGCTCCCACAGGAAATGATGCCTGAATTCCATAGTTGCTAGCACTCCCCTTTTCTCCTTTCCAAATTGTTAAATAAATACATATTTGCCTATTGATTCCCCCGCCTCCACCTCTGGAGAATGTAAGCTTCCTAGGGGCAGGACCTGTTTGTTTTTTCTTGTGTCTTTGTGGCATTTAGTGCCTGGTCTTGTATTTAAGGATGCACTTAATTAAAACTTGTTGGATTGGGTTTACTCCTACACTAGGCTTTTTTCCCCCTTTTTCTGTGGGGGGGTAGCATCTCATTATGAGGGTTTCCTTTGTTCTCCTTTGTCGAGGGGGCGGGGTTCAGTTTTCTTTCCTAGGTGTTTCTTCTAACTTGTGATGTCAAAATCCCTCAAGCAGAACTGTCACATAAGAGCCTAGTTTGCCTCATCCAGGGCCCATCCCTAACAACTAGACTGATTCAGGTCAGTTCACTGGCTTACAGATAGATAGACCAGCAGGGATTTCCACCACCCACTCCAGTTTCTGACTCTGGAGACTCTTTCAGGAGGATGTGTCTTCCTTGTGCCAAGCCCCAAAGGCTCTGAGACAGAAGGACTCATGAGGATACCCCTCCTGCAGCCACTGACTTGTGAATAGGGAGGCAGCTGAGTTTCTGAAGGCCATTTAATATTCTGTTCCATGTCTGTATTCCTAGGCCCCAGGGCACCATGGGCTGAGGAGCTGTCAACTGTAAGCTGTGAAAATCCCAATCCTGCTGGCAGTGGTGGTTAGCTGTTACTTCATGCAGCGCCCCCACCCAGCTTCCAGTGGGAGACTTCTAATGATCCACTGTATGCTCGGAAGCCAAAGGACTCTACCTGTTAGGATTCTGTGTAAAAAGTTAAAGAGGCTCTGAGCAATGAGATTTTAGTGCATGAGCATCCTGACATTTGATCCATTCAGTTACACTTTTTTTTTTCAAATTTACTTTCAGGTTCTCATTGAATATTTGAGGTAAAATGGTATAACTGATTTTCAGATAAGTAAGGTTTTACTGTACTGCAATAATCAACATAAGCATCGCAGTCTGATCAACAGGCAGCTAGGCGGCACAGTGGCTAGAGGGCAGGCCCTAAAGTCAGCAGGAACGGAGTTCAAAATCAACTTCAGATGCTTACTAGCTGGGTGGCAAATTGCTCAACCCTGTTTGCCTCAGTTTCCTCATCTGTAAAATCAGCTGGAGAAGGAAATGGCAAACCACTCCAGTATCTTTGCCAAGAAGATGCCAAATGGGGTCACAGGAGAATCAGTCATGAGTGAAACAACTCAATAATGACCAGTCTGATCCAGTCACCTCGTTCAGGCGTTTTCAGTTGTGTTGGACTTCATGACCCCATTTGGGGTGTTCTTGGCAGTGGAGTGGTTTGCCATTTCTTTCTCAGGTTCATTTTATAGATGAAAAACTGAGGCAAACAGGGTAAGTGACTAGCCCAGGGTCACATAGCTAGTCAGTGTCTGAGGCCAAATTTGCATTCAGGAAAAACAGTTTTCCTGACTTCAGACCCAGCACTCTACTATACCACCTAGATGCCCACAACAGACAACTAGCAAATACTGTTCTATCTGAGGCACTGTGTTAGGCACTCTCGATGGTAAAATAAAGATTGATGGTCAGCTCTGAAGGAATTTACATAAGCAACCTTGGGGAAATAAGAAACCTAAAACTAAGACTAAGGGGTAAGTACCAGGTGAATGTTGTAGACAGTCAGGGCAGTGAGGCTCCTGGGAGGCAGAGCTGGGGAAATAGAGAAGGCTTCACTGAGTAGGGGAAATTCAAGTTGGGCTTTGATTACTTTACAAATCTTCCGGAGTGTCTTACTCAGTAATGTATGCACTGTTTTCAGAAACAATAAGAGACCCCATTTCTGTCATGGGAATGATGATCAGGCAACCACTAGCCTTGCTGACTTAAAATTGGCCCTGATAGCACCAATTCTGGCCATTCTCCTCAACTATCATCTCCTGGAGGAGGCATGGGGCATAATTGTTTAAATGCTTTCATTTTGCATGCCATCAAATATCTGAAATGTGTGGAAGAACCACTGGAAATAATGAGTCAGGAGACCTGTGCTGTTTTTCTTACTAACGAGCTGTATTTGACTTTGGCTAAGTCACCGCCCCAGTTCTAGGCCTGTTTCCTCACATGTCATATGAGAAGGCTATCTCAGAAGTCCCTTCTAGCTTGTAAAATTCCATAATTCTTTTAAATGTCTATAGATTGTTATCTCATTGCTCCGTAACTACATGTATAGAAAGCCTGACTAAAAAAAAAATATACGTTTGATAGAAAGGAACCATTATATGTCTTGATTTGGAATTGCCTGGGTTAGCTTTGATATTATTTTCCATTCTGCATTTATAATATGGCTGGGAAACAAATAGTTAAAGAAAAATTCTGGCTCTCTCGGCCAGCCATCATCTCCAGTTGGCAGGAGTCTTCATATGGAGTTGATGGTTGCCTACAGCAACAAAATATTAGGGACAGCAACATGTTCAGAGACTTTTGATTATATGGGTGACTCAGGGCTGGGAATCCTTTTCCAGTTTTATTAGAATCCACACTAAGTTAGAATAGGCATTTGTCTATGCCTGTCTGTGTTATTCCTATGCCTTGAAGGTGCCTATTATTTTGCCTACTATAATACAAAGGTCAGAGAATTAAAGAGTCAGGATAAAGAGCAGGAAGTGTCCTTACTCTTAAAAAGTTTGATCTGTGAAAAGTAGAAGGTGATCAAGAGCATTGAAGCTTCTAGAGGTCAGAGGCCTTGCATTTCATTCATTCATTCATTCAATTAATCTAATTTCTTCTTTAAATTTTTTATACATTGTGCTTTAACACAACAGTCACCTTTTAACAAACAACCAAACAATCCCCCCTCCAAAGACTATTCTTTTTTTTTTTTTAAAGCAATTGGGGTTAAGTAACTTGCCCAAGGTTACACGGCTAGGTTTTTGTTTGTGTGGATTAAGTGTCAGAGGCCGGCTCCGAACTCAGGTCCTTCTGATTCCAGGGCCGGCGCTCTATTCACTGCGCCACCTAGCCGCCCCCCAAAGACTATTCTTATAAAACAATCACTTTATTGATTCTTCACAGAAAGCAATTTTAGACTTTTCTATTTAGATAGCCAATTTTATAAAGTATTTTAGTGTTTACAAAGCACTTTACATATATAACCATTTACTCACCATGTAACTCTCTGAGGTTAGTGCTATTATTATCCCTATTTTATGGATGAAGAAATTGAGGCTTTAAGTGACTTACCCAGGTTCTCTTAGCTAATATATCCCTGAGGCAGCAAACCCAGGTCTTCCAGACTCCACATCTAACATACTGTCAACTATATTATACTACCTACCTTCAATTCTTTCTAACTATATATCATGAATATCCTGTAAAATTGAATTATGAAAACCAAATTACTGAAACTAGTTTTCTGTCTTTATGTCACAGTCACAGAGACCAGGGTGATACCTTCTCCCTCTTATTTGAATCCTCCCCTGTGCAAAGAGTAACAATTTAGCAAAACTCAGATACAGTGACCACATCTGATGGTGTATACATCCTTTTGTTCCAGTAGTCCCTGCCCCCACTTTCTGTAATGAAAAGGGAACTATATTTAATCACCTTTTTTCCTGGAACCTTCACTATACTGAGTTTGACTTGCCCTTCGTTGCCGTATTTTTGTTCAGGAGACACCGTTGAACACACATTTCTCTATAGTAGAATATCTTGGGATGGGGTGTCATATCATTTCTTTCTTCCACTTTGCAATCAGTCCTTCCTCTTTATTGAATTTTGCTCAGTTTTCTTTATCAAAGAACCCCTTAAATCCTGAAGTGATTCCTTATTTCTTTCTTCACTCATCTTCCATGGCTCTGGTCTTTCTTAGCAGTTAATGGCTTTATTCCTTTCTATGTATTTTGAGGCTTTGTTTCTCTTCAGTCACAGCACAGGTGAAAACTGGGAAGAAAAGTTTCATTCAAGCCTTGCTTCTCAAAAGCCTTTGCTTCTGCAGTTTACTAAATTCCATACTAATTATGTGTTTGGTCAGTGGTGTTCTAACAGAGAGCACAGATTTGTCACATTTATTTCACATTATTTTGACTGTTACTCCCATTTTTAAAGTCTTATGAAGTTCACAGCAAGGTTAAGATCCAGTATGGTCTAGTAGTATGAATAGAGAACTGGCCTTGAAACTAGGACACCTGGTCCAAAGGCAAGATGCATATTAGTTACTATGGGCAAATCCCTTAGCTTCCTGATGCCACAGGAGACTCACAAAGACAAAGTTCTTAACAACTTTTGTATCATATATCCTTTGGCAATATGATAAAGTCTATGGATTCCTTCTCAAAAGGATGTTTTTATATGCATAAAATAAAATATATAAGTATACACACATATTTATATATAAAATATGTACATATGTATATATATAAATATATAAAATTACAAAGGAAAATAATTGTCTTGAAATAGTAAAGTAGAAACAAGTTCACAGACCCTATATTAAGGATTCCTTCTTTAAGACTATAACTTATAAAGCTGCTGCCAGTTTTCACATCATTTTTTAAAATAATTTTTAATAATTATACACATTTTTCCTGTAATATTTATTAGCTATAACATGCTGCCAGCTCAGAATGCCTTGCATGTGGTAAAACCTTAATAAATATTTGTGTAATTGGATTGTTTCATTTAGAGGTTAGGTATTTAAAGGACATTTTGAGTGACTTGAAATAGAGGGCATGAGATCAGCCCTTGCACAACAATGATAAGCCTACGCTCATGTAACTAGGGCACCTGTTTTAAAAGTTGGCATTGTGGGGCAGCTAGGTGGCTCAGTGAATAGAGCACTGGCCCTGGAGTCAGGAAGACCTGAGTTCAAATCCAGCCTCAGACACCTAACATAAAAACTAGACTGTGACCTTGGGCAAATCACTTAACCCCAATCCTACCCCCCCCACCCCCCTAGTGAAAATAAATAAATAAATAAATGAAAGTTGGCGTTGAATCCTTTGCTATCAGCTTTGGCTGTGGCATAGGGGATAGAGTAGAATTCATATAACTTAGTTGACATTTGAAACTCATTTGACCTTAGATCCTGATGTCCTTCTGATCCATTGTCATTTAACTTCCTAGAAAACAACCATGGTTTAATGATGCTGGCTGACACCCCTTTGTGCTGACTTGTAGGTGCTCTGAAACCCACTGAAACTGTTTAGAAGAAAAAAACAACAGGAACTTGTCATTGTACGTATAAACACTGCTGTACAGTGACATCTATATTCTTCAGTGATGGGGGAGAGAGGACAAGTCATAAAGTACAAAAGAAGGGGATGAATGCTTTGTCTTCTACAAGGGGGGGCGGGGCGGGGCAGAGTGGAATGGAAGAAATAGTGTAACAGGAGACTGGCCAAAAGGGACTCAGTCCTTTGCACATGCTCAACCAGCTCTTCCTGATGTAAACCATATTTAGGTCTAGGGAGCTTGATTCTGAGAATGATTAATGGAGAGCTCTGCCCAGTTCCTTTTCCTCACTTAGATTTTTTTTAAAAATGTTTTTTAAAGCAATTTCCTCTCCTTTAAATGAGTGCCTTTCTTTCTTCCTCTACATTGATTCCACTCTCATATCAGACAAACTCAGCCCACAATACCCAAAGAGGCCTAGTGGAAAAACAAAACAAAATAAAACAAAACATTGCCTTTGGAGTCTAGGGATCTGGGTTTGCAGTCCTCTTTTGATGTTTGCTATCATTGTGACTATGGCCAAGTCTTCCTCTGCTTCAATTTCCTTATCTCTAAATGAGAGGGTTGAACCCAGTGACCTCCAAGATCCCTTCCGGAGCTTGGTCTGTGATCCTGTCTTCTTTCAGATGACTCTTCATCTCATGACCTTTCCTTGACAATACGGAAGTTATTTCGTCTTCCCTTTTAGGATATTCAGTAGCCCAGTGTTACTGCTCTTCCAGCTTCTTACTTTCATCAGGAGTTGTAATTTTAGATCTTTCCTAGAAGAATGTACTCTGTTCTCTGCAATGAAAGTCACCTTGTCCTTTTAATTCCTAAGGAATATGCAGATTGGTTTTGGTTGTTTTTCATATCATCTTCGATAAAAGCAGGTGATTTAGGTTGAGAAATGGTAGGCTGCCTGGAGCTCTTGTCTTCTCCTAAAATATTAAGTGAGAAAGAGAGAAAGAGGGTGGAAGGAAGGAGGGAAAGAAAAGAAAGAAAAAAAATAAGGAAAAGGAGAAAGAGAAAAGGAGGGAGGAAAGAATGGGAAGGAAAGAGAGGGAAGGGAAGAAAGGAAGAGAGGAAAGGAAGGGAAAGAAGGAAGAAAGGGGGGAAAGGAAAAGTGAGGAAAGAAGAAAAAGAAAGGAAAAAGGATAAAGAAAGGAAAGGGAAAAAAGAAGGAAGAATTGAATAAGAAGACAAAAAAAGGAGGACCTCAATCTGAGCCCTAGCTCCACTACTTATGATCTCTGTGATCTTTGGTTAACCACATTACTCTTATGACTCTCAGTTTCCTCATCTGTAAAATGAACCTTATAATCTTATTTGTGCCCTTATAATTTGTAACAGTGCTTAAAGCAAGTACAAACCAAGCTGCTGAGGTTCTCCCTATTGAGAACCTCTTCTCTATCCCTACTTAGGAGGGAGAAAGTATTCTTAATTTACTTTTTTAAAAGAACAAAACATGATGGGGGCAAGATGTGGTTTGGTTGATTAGTGCCTAAGCTGTTAATGCCAGTGCCTAAGCTGTTCTATTCCAGTAAAATTCTGCCCAGAGACCTTGCTCCCCTTGTGAAATGGGCACAGATCAATCACAGTGCACTCCGTGTTGGCCTATTAGGTTGGCCACCAAGCTGTGTATTTTCTGCCACTTGAAGTTTTGACTACTAGCATGCCAGGGAAATGCCTCAGTCACCTTCACAGAAGTATGGAGCAGTGTGTGTCCTCCAATGGTATACATAGCACATGCTTTCCAATGATTATTTTTCAGATTCTTCCCCTTTTTCCTTTTAGTTTTGACAAAACCTTTCTCATAACCTAGTTGACCTTTCCAGTTTTCTGTTTTATCAGTTTCAGGGGAAGGAAGAAAGACTTGGTTCTTTCTGTTCTGCTTTGGACCAATTCTTGTCATCCCTAGTCTTGGACTGAGCACTCCCTTAATTGCTTACGGCTTCTCCCAACATCCCCATCCCCTACATCACCACAGCTGTAGTGGTAATGAGAAGAACAAAATTACTTAAAGGGAAGTGGTTTGTGTTGTGGAAAGAAGTGGGGAAGGAGGCGTCAGCAAATACATTTGGGACTGTTTTCCCCAGTGCCTATGGCAGAGTCCACACAGTGCCAAAATAGCCAGTCATTTCTGTCAAATCAAACAACTGATCCTTTCAGTGGAAGGAAAACCCAATGACAACAACGTTGTGCTTTGGATGATTGGTCCATTGGCCAGTCTAGATGTGATCTACATCATTCCCCATTCCCAAGTAGGAAGTCGGGAAGTATTAGAGAAGTCTTTGACTTTCAAGATACTTTCCTACTGTATAAAAAATGAGACATCATGATAGTACTTTTCAGTGTTACAAATTTTATTACCTGGAGTGAGTAGAGATCAGATAAGATGTATAGAGATCTGTTCTGTGACATCGGGAAAGGAACGCTATTGGTCCTCTTCGTTCTTGGGTTCTAGACTTAAACATTTCTTTCTCTAATTGTCTCTCCATTGCTTCTGTGTTCTTCCTTTAAAATCCCTTCTTTCCTCTCCTTTTCTCCATTCTTCTCTTCTCTCTAGTTTTCTGCTTTGCTCCTCCCCTCTCCTCTTCCTTCCATCCTCTTCTCTGTTTCTTCCCCTTCCTTGTCAGCTCTTTAACAACAATAATAATCACTCTCATTTATATACTGTCTTTAACATTTACAAAGCAATTTCTTCATAATCATGTGAGATTGTAGACTTGGTTGGATTGGCAGTTGAGGAAGATGAGGCTTAGAGAAAGGAAGAATCTTGGAATCCAAGTATTTTTGAGCTAGAAAAGACCTTGGAATACTGGGAGGGAGGGAAGGAAGGGAGGGGAAGCCTCAACTTCCTCATCTGACAAATGAGGAAACTGATGTTCAGTGAGACTTATCCAAGTTGTGCCACTTTTTCCAACTCCAGACTTAGTGGTTCTTTGCACTAACTGTGCCCCATGCCTAGAACTCTCTCCCTTCTCACCTCAGCCTCGTAGCTATCCTGGCTTTTGGAAAGAGCCAATTTAAGTCTTACTTCTGTCAGAGGTCTTTTCTGGTCCTGCCAGCTGCTAATAGTTTCCCATCTGCAATCACCGTCTATTTACTCTGTGTGTATCTTGTATGTACCTAGATAATTTACATGTTGTCTTCCCTTAGATTGTGATCTCTTTTTGAGGGCACTTAGCAGGTTTTTGTCTTTCTTTGGCTACTCATCACTTAATCTAGTTCTTGGCACATAGCTAGGTCTTAAGAAATGCTTTTTGGTTGATGAATAGATTGATTGTCTGGCCACAGTCACACAACTCCTCAGTGTGGAGGAGTTGTGGATTGAAACCTGGGTTTTGTGACTACAAGTCCAATGCTCTTTCCAATATATTTTCCCCTCCTACCTCTGTGTCTAAGCCCCTCTTTTCCCTTTTCCCAAATCATTCCTCTCCTCCTCCACTATTCCTCCTTCTCAAAGTATCATGATTCCTTTTTTTTTTTTGGAGGGGGAAAGGCAAGGCAATTGGGGTTAAATGACTTGCCCAAGATCACACAGGTAGAAAGTGTGTCAAGTGTCTGAGGCTGGATTTGAACTCAGGTCCTCCTGACGCCAGGGCCGGTGCTCTATTCACTGCACCCATGATTCTTTTTAACAACAATAATAGCTAGCATTTATATAGTCCTTATTATGTGCCAGGCACTGTGCTGAGCACTTTGCAATCATTATCTTATTTGATCTTCATGACAACTCTGTGAGGTCAGTGTTATTATTATCCTTATTTATATTCCCTTTGTATTTATTATATGGGGATATTTATATCCCCTGTTTCCTCAGTTGAGGAAACTAAAGCAGAGGTTCAGTGACTTGTCCAAGGTCACACTGCTAGTAAGTGTCTGAGGCTAGATTTGAACTCAGATCTTCCTGACTCTAGGCCCAGTGCTCTGTCCATTATACCATCTAGCTTCCCCAGAGGCTTCTATTCTGTTCTCATCCCTCTTTGGGCGGTTGGCTCTCCAGGCTCCAGCTTTTGTTTGCTCATCACCTTCTATTTACTTCCCCAGATCAGGGTTGTGTCCAGAATTCACTGCCTGTAAAGTTGGGGGAGTGTCTACCCAACAGAACTTCTATGTTACTGACCGTTCAGTCCCATTCAAGGAGCTTAACCAATTTGGTTTTAAAGAGGCTTCCTGCCTAGAGGACCCCTAATGAAATCTCTTTACAGCTTCTAGTGGTTGCAAACTAATATGCTTCTCTAGGAATGTAACTTTAAGGGAGTAAATTCTAGACCATTAGCAATCTAGCCCTAGAGTTCCTGGACCAGAAAATAAGGTACACAGAAGAGTCCAATTACATACTTTGATTTTGGACTTTGAGCAACACTATATTTCCTTGAAACATCTTTCCAGGCAACCAGTGTAAAATGGGGTTAGGTTTAAGGGTAGGATGGAAGAATCTTCATTTCCCCTTTTCAAAGGAGTATGGTCATTTTTCCCCTCCGTTAAACCACTTTTTCTTTTCCACTGTTAACTATGAGCAAAGTACCAAGCACTCTGAAAGATTCTGTGGCTAGTGTTTTGGTTTGTTGTTGGGTGTTTTTTTTTTCTGTAATCCCCAAAGCCCTTGTGTCAGTTTACTTTGATATGGTAACACACAGAGAAACAGATGGCACTTCACAGTTTTCCTGAGAGAGACCAGCTGCAGAGCCTTCCTCATCTGACATCATCTGTCTCTTCAGCATCTGGAATCCAGGGAAGGAAAGGCCAATGATCTGGACCATGTGGGATGAGTCTGAAAGATCATGGCTGGTCTAGGAGAGCTGACAAGGCTGAGCACAAGAGGTATTTCTCCTATTTTTTGCCAAGTGCTTCTTCTTGTTCTGCTGCTCCTCCCTCTCCAAAGCCCTTCTTTTGTCACTACTGTAATGTCTTCCTTCAAGCTAGAAGGCTCTTTAATCCAGACCTCCCACATGGCAAGCATTAAATAGTCTGCTGGCCCACTAAACCTGTTTGATTTCCAAAGTGCTCATGTAAATTTAAACTGCCCTAGGCCCTTGAGTAGCTGTAGTTCTGTTGATTACTGTGTATGTGCCTGTAGTGTATGTATATATAAAGTCTCCTAGAGGCAGTAATTCACCTGAAGAGTATGTAGTAATTACTTCAGATGGTAAATAAAGATGGACAAGTAATAAAAAAAACTATGCTAAAGGGTCTGTGGACCCTCATCAAGCTTGAATGCAAAGAGGCAAGGAACGGGCTGATTTTTCCAAATAATTCTGAGGTAGAGTTACTCTTAGTCTTAAATGTGAACAAAGATGAATCCAAGGGAGTGGAAAGGGAATGTTTGTGCTGTTTTTTGTCTAGCCTATAAAACCACAAAGGACCTACCCATGGGATGGAGTCATTGCTGACAGGCATACAACCAACTTACTCACACAGGCAGTCAAAGAGGGGTCTTTTTCGGACCTTAAAAGAATGACGTGAAGACTTCTCCTCTATATCCCTGAAATTCTCCATGGGTCTGATGACCAAAATCCTTGCTCCAGCTCCCTCCAAGGCCTTCAGAGCCATCCCAATGAGTCCCTGAGCTCTTATGTATATCTGGAGCCCCTCCAAGATTGCCTTGTGGTATTTTTAATGGTATTATTTGTTGCTAGAATCAGCTTCTCCATGGTTTGAAAGTTAAATTGCACATACTAATGAAAAGTGCAGCAGTCATTCCTAAAGAAAAAATTGGGAGGTGTGGGGAGACTGTGAATCCAAAACAGCATCCTTTCTTATACATAAGGATCCTTCTAATGTTTGCTAAAGTCTGAAGAATATAGAAAGAACACAATGTTGCTGATCCACCTTGCAGTTTTCTTTTGATTCTGATTTCATAGAACCTACATCCATGCACAGGTGTTTCTGCTACCCCTTTCTAACATGTTTTTTCCACTTTTGTTTTTCTGTGCCATACTTATGGGAATACTCTGCTAGCAGAGCAGGGGAGAAAGAATTATTTTTTCGGCCTTTAAACTTATGATAAGTCCAGGGTTGAATACAAACTGTCTTGATTTAATATTTCTGGTACCTTCTATTGAACATCCATAATTTGCCTAAGAATTGTGGGTCCTGTTGAGGGTCTTCCCCTCCCAGCTTGATTTTTTTCACTTTTTCTCATTAAAGGGGCATCCTTTGACTCACTTTTTAAAGAGGCCTATTCACTGAATGGGTGTTACCTCACTCAAAGTGAGAATCTGAAAAGGCCTTAGCCTAAAAGGGCCAGGGTCTCCCACTGCGTCCTGGGTCATCTCCAGTGGTCCTGATGAATATCTGGCAACTGGACCCAGATGGCTCTTGAGGAGAAAGTGAGGCTGGTGACCCTGAACAGCCCTCCCTCACTCAAAACCCAAGTCGGCTGCAAGTCATGTCATCATCTCCCTGATGTCATGGTCCTCTTCGAGAATGAAGGACAAACGCAGCAACAACCTTTTGATTCTGTATTTGTAAAGCATCGTGGATGTCTGAGCCATTGTCTTAATAGTGATAGGAAGATATTTGCTTTTTAATTTTTTTCTATAGATTATTAAATCAGTCTAGAATAAGAATGAAGAAAAATTCTAATAAAATGCAACTTTCCCATTTTATCCAAAAAGCATCCAGTTGTTACTGAGAATATTCAAATAGGAAATAGGCAAAATGCATACCTCTAGAACCATCCACCGTCTTAGTTAAAATGAAAGAATTGTATGAGCAGTAGGTAAGCCTCAAGGCACTGAGATAAAACCCTTGTTCTGTGTGTACCTTGGCAAGACTAGAAGGGAGGAGGTCCTTACGTGTGATCCACTGACAAAAAATGATTCTAGCTATATGGGAAATTCAGTTAATGAGCAATCCACACAGTACAATGACATTTATTTCAGCTCCTTCAAACTGGGGATGGACTCTCCTTGTTAGTAAAAATAATAAATCATTGAGTAAAGGATGTAAAGATGGGAATTGTTCCTCTGACTACCAACTCATTTATTGTGCTAAGGAAACAGGAAATAAGTCAGTTCCAAATTGCACAAGTGATTGTTGGACCAGTCATCTGAAAATTATCACATGTTAAGTAAACCCAATAAAAAGAAATGGTGTAAAAGGCCTAGACTAGTTAGTTCTCTTTCTTAAAGAGACAAGAGAATTAAATGAGATAGAGGAGGAAATTGTGCCCAAACATACAAAGAAGGGTACTTTTTTTTTCCATAATCCAAGATTTTTTTTATTTTTAGTCACTTATGCCATGAATTCATAGGGGATTGGTTCCAACAGCTCAGGTTCCTTGCCATTGGTTCTCACAAAGTGTGCTTCTCTGGGTGGAGGTACTTTTTTTTAAAGAGAAGTTTAATATAACCTGGTTATTTCATCCCTCTAGAGGTAGTCAAAGAACTTCATGGGAGGGTTTACAGAAGAAAAAAGAGAGTTAATGGGGAAGAATGCAGAAACTAAGCTGAAAGTCTTATGTTTCCATTATTAAAGATAACTAAACCAAGATGCAAATTTGATAGATAAAAAAGGAAACTTGAAAACTTGTGGTTGATACTGACAGAAAACCCTAATAATAATAAACATAAAAATAGCATTTAAATAATACTTTTAAGGCATTATTTAATGAGAGTGCATTATGCATATTATCTTATTTGATAATCACAAAACCTTGGGATGTGGGTATTATGGTTATGCCCTTTTTACAGATGAGGAAACTGAGCAGACAAAAGATAAATGACTTGCCCAGGATCACACAGCTAATAGGTTTCTGAGACCAAATTTGAACTCAAGTCTTCCTGATTCTAGGTCAAGTGCTCTGTCCACTGTGAAGCAAAGCTACCTCTATTATAAAGACTCATCTTGGGTGCCACAAAGAATGTTCAGCTCAGTTACTTTGATTCTTTGAAGAATCAGTGACTTCATCAGTTTGAATTGTTGAATTTGAGCGCAGTTTAAAATGAAGTATTTTGATCTATTCAATCATGCCACCAGTTAATTGAGTGAAAAAAAAATGTAGCTGAACTAGTGGTTTGCCTGAATCAATAGGGAGTAGTTAAAGTAGGCAAATAATTTAGAACTGTTCAAGTTCTGTTCTTAGGGACACTTGGTCACTGTTGCAGGACATAAACTTGCTTTCTCTCTCTCTTCATTTCTTTCTTTTAAAATTTGTTTTAATGATTTCTTTTGTCTTTACATCACAGTTAGTTTCTGAAAATCAATGGCAGCAAACCTTCCCCATCCAGATTGAATCCTTCATTGGAACAAAGGAAAACATTAAAGCAAAAACATCTAGAACAGTGAGCACATCTGATATTGCATATACCATTTGGCTGTAGCAGGCCCCTGCCTGTCTGCTCTGAGGAGAGAGTTATGTTTCATGATTTGTTTATTAGGACCATTATTAGGGTTCGGGTTTTGTTGTGGGTTGGTTTTTTGGGGGTTTTTTGTGATTTAGAAATTGTTTTCCTTTCTGGAGTCTGTTTACCTTTTTGTAGACATTTTGTATATTGGGTTTCCAATTCTTCTTATTTCATTCTGCATCAGTTAAAACATATCTTAAGATTTTCTGAATTCTACATATTCATTTTTTCCTGAACAATAATATTCTATTCACATATCACATTTCCACCACCTATTCCCCAATGAGACATAAACTTTTACCAAATTATGGCTTCTTTATACAGCCATTGTTTTCTGATTCAAACCAAAAAAAGTTCTTCATGTCTACATGAATTCAGTTTCCTACTTTTCAGTTGTGACTTTCTATTTGTTTTTTCCTGTTATTCTATGGATTTGTCAATCAGAAATGTAAAAGCCACCCTTTATTTTAAAAATAAATAAATGAATATGTAGGCATAGTAGTTAAACTTAAGAAATTATACACAGTATAAAGTGATAAAGAGGATAAAGGAGGGAAATGTGCCTATAATTCGAACTTGAAGAAAAACTTTTTTTACTTCTGAAGGCTATGAACCTCAGCATTAATATCTACTTTTTGGATGTAAAAACTGACATATATGCAAACAAAAGGCATTCTACTTTGTTTTCATGTAATTTCTGCAGCAGGGAGCCATATCCAATTATGTTCTCAACCTAGGATCCAACTGCTCAATTCCAAATAGCATCTCAATGTGCAAAACCAGTCCAAATTTATTTGGAAATATAAATGCATAAAATCTCTCAACAATTTGTCTCATGTGTGGTTATGTAATTTGGATGAGATGGCGTGTAGCCATTTTCATAATATGATGAAAAGAACATGACTCTGGTATTAGAAGGATCTGAGTTTAAATCCCAGTTTTGTAATTCATCACCTTGTATGACCTTGGCCAAGTCATTTCACTTCTGGCTTTAATTTGTTTATTCCTCTGTAACACATGGTTAGATTAGGATCCAGGGGTAGGAAACCTTGTGACCTCAAGGCCACAAGCTTCCCCACTCTTGGTAGATGCTCTCCAAGATCCATTTCAGCTATATATTGTGTGATCTCTTGAACATGCTTTCTCTCTCTCTGTCTCTGTCTCTCTCTCTCTCTCACACACACACACACACACACACACACACACACACAAACTTTGTATCAACCCTTTCTTCCACATAAAAAAAATCTTAATTTCTTAGTGTTAAAGACATTTATATATGCCTTTTCAGTGACTTCCCACCTTCATCACTTCTTTTAATAGCATATCTAGAGCACAGGACAATTTTTTAACACATGAATGAAAAGGAATACCTAAGTTCTAATTTGACCTCAGACACTTATTAGCTGTGTGACCCTAAGCAAGTCACTTAACACTGTTGGTCTTAGTTTCTCAGCTAAAAAAAATAAGAAAACCCCAAATGGACTCATGAAAAGTTGGATGTGACTGAAACAGCTGGACAACAATCCTGCATGAGGATATTTGACAAAAGGCTTCCAAGGTGACCATGGATATCTGGGCTTTTTTCAGTTGAGGAGTGGGCTGCTTCTGGAGTAGATTGTTAGAACCTCTCCTTTGGGCTTTTTTTTTAAAACTAAATCATGGCTAGTATTTTAATCCCCACCCCACCCCCCAGTTACATGTCAAGAAAATATTTAGCATTCAGTTTTAGAAGATTTTGAGTTTCAAATTTTCCTCTTTCCTTCCCTCTACTTTCCTCTTCTGAAAATGAGAGGCAGTTTGATATAGTTTTTGCAAGTGCTATCATGTAAAAAGGTTTCCATCTTAACAGGACTTTTCCTTTGTAGTAAATATTCACTCCTCCTACCAGAGTTTAAGCCCATTTCTTATTGTTCTGCTCTTAAAGAAAAATTGTTCCAAACTCTTCCACCTAACTCTTCTTCACACATATGAAAATGATCAAGGATGATTAAATTGATAAAATTATGTGCTACATCTCTTATGTAGCAGACCTGACTCAAGATTGTTACAAAAATAAGGAAAACTGAAGGCATGGTACTCACTAGGAACACTTGCCAATTTACTGGACTTAAATTGTTCAGTTCAATTCAATAAGCAGTTATTATGCTGGGGATATAAAACTTAAAATGAAAATCCCTCTTATCAAGGCACTTAAATTCTGCCTGGGAGAGGGGGAAAAAGACAATACACTGATAAGTAAATAAAAAAAATCTAAGTAAATACTAAGTAATTGAACAGGAAAAAGGAAGTTCTAAAAATCAGGGAATTTTTAAAAACCTTTTGTAGGAAGTATCAAGTGAATTGTACCTTGAAGGGAGTTGGGGGTTCTAGGATGTGGAGATATGAAGAAATTTCTTTCCAGGAATTCTACAAGATGGGCTATACAAAGATGCAGAGATGGGAAATGAAAGTCAATTTTGGAGAACTGGTCAATTAGTATGTAAAAAAAGTGAAAAGTATGTAAAGGGGAATGATAGCGAATAAGCCTGACCAGATAAGTTAAATATAGTTTGTAATGGACTTCAAAAACCAAGTACAGGAATGTGTATTTTACCCTAGAGGCAGTAAGGAGTCACAGAAGATTTTGGTTAAGAGAAGTCATGGTGAAATCTGTGCTTTAGGAATATAAATTTGATAGCTCTGTGGAGGATAGAATAAAAGGGGGGGGGGGTGACTAGAGATAGGAAGATCAAACAAGAGGCTATTCCAGTAGTCCAAGGAAGATTCCTGAGCTGAGGTAGTGACTATATGAGTTAAGAGAAGGGGGCGGATATGACTGATGCTGATTCTTCTCCTACAACAGTACTTGTTGGTCATGCTGACTTGGAGATCAAAAGCTTGTCCCTGTTCTTTTCTGAATCTACATTCTTGTCTGGCATCTCATACACTGCTTCTTGCAGGAAAGTTATTTTAGTAATACGCTGTAGCCTTAGTTATATTCACCATGTGTCTCATTTTTATTTTTATTTTTCTCAATGAATAAAAATCTATTTTCTCTCTCTTCCATTTTCCCTTCCATTGGGGAAAAAAAAAGACAAAACCCTTGTAAGAAGTATGCATAGTAAAGTACAATTGATTAGTGAAATGCAATTTAAAACAATTTTGAAGTCCCACCTCACACCTATCAGGTTGGCTAATAGGACAGAAAAGGAAAATGACAAATGTTGAAGGGGTGTGGAAAAATTGAGACACTAACACACTATTGGTGGAGTTGTGAGCTGATCCGGCCATTTTGGAAAGCAATTTTAACTATGCTCAAAGGGCTATTTATACTGTGCATACCCTTTGATCCAGTAATCCCTCTACTGGGTCTGTAGATCAAAGAGATCAAAGAGAAAGGAAAAGGACCTATATGTATAAAAATACTTATAACTCTTTTTGTAGTGGCAAGGAATGGTGAATTGAGGGGAATGTTCATCAATTGAAAAATGACTGAACAAGTTGTGGTATATGGTTGTCATAGAATACTATTGTGCTATAAAAAAAAAAGTGACAAGCAGGGTGATTTCAGAAAAACCTGGGGAGACTTATGTGAACTGATGAAAAGTAAATGACCTGAACCAGGAGAACATTGTATACAGTAACAGCAATATTGTATGATTATCAACTGTGAATGACCTAGTGTTCTCACAAATACAATGATCCAAAACAATTCTGAAAGGCATATGATTAAAAATGCTATTAACCTTCAGAGAAAGAACTGATAATATATGAATGCAGATTGAAGCATGCTTTTTTTACTTTATTGTTTTGGGGTTTTTTAAGTCTGTTTTCTTTTGCAACATGACTAATCTCTAAATGTTTTGCATGACTGCACATGTATAATCTATATAAAATTACTTGCATCTCAAGGAAGAGGTAGGGGAGGGAGGTAGGCTGAGAATTTAGAACTCAAAATTTAAAAAAACAGAATGTTAAAATGTTTTTGTTTATGTAAAATTGAGAAAAAAATAAAATTAAGTGGAGCAAGTATGAATAATAAAGTACAAAAAATTCCTTCATTGGTCATATCCAAAAAATGTGTCGTTCATCACCTTTTTGTCAGTAGGCTGATAGCATGCTTCATCACTGATCCGCTAGAATCACAATTGTTCATTGTGTTTATCTACTTTTGGGGTTTTTTTTTGTTTTTTGTTTTTTTGGAGGGCAATTGGGGCAATTAAGTAACTTGCCCAAGGTCACACAGCTAGTTTGTGTGTGTGTGTGTGTGTGTGTGTGTGTGTGTGTTTAAGTGTCTGAGACTGGATCCGAACTCAGATCCTCCTGACTCTAGGGCCAGCTCTCTACTCACTGCACCACCTAGCCACCCTGCGTTTATCCACTTTTTAAGGGATACAAAGTTATTTTTTTTACCTTGCTGTTAAATTGCTCTAGTTCTGTTCACTTGACTTTGCATCAGTTGAAACAAGTCTTGTCAGGTTTCTCCAGAATTGTCCCTTTCATAAGTTCTTACAGAACAATTATATTCTATTACATTCATATGTCATAATTTGTTGTCTGGCCAATGGGATATGAGCTACTTGGGAACAGATAGTGTTGAATTTGGACACTATATGTCTTTTTTCTCACCTTCTTCCTGTTATTAATAGCTTTGTAATACTTAAATCCTGTAAAATGCTATATGCCTATATAGAAACACAACAAATAATTGTTATATTGAAAAGGTCATTTTAGAAATAGCTACATATGCAGATAATCTACAAACAGGAAAAATAGGAGACCAAAAAACAGGAAAACACCACACATGAGGGTTACTGAAGAAACTGACTGAAATCAGAAGTCTGGAATTAAAATTCAGATCCCACCTTTCATCGTTTGTCTTCCCATTCCTCCTTTCCTCAATTCCTTCAACCATGGTAGTTGTCCTCAAGAATTCAGATGGCTGCCATGTTGAAGCAGGATTTCCCTTGTTCTTATCCCTCAGAGGGTAAAAGTAGGAACAGTGGGTGAAATTGATTATTTTTGTGGATAAGGAAACAGGATGGAGAAATCAAGCGACTTTCCCAAGGTCACACAGCTATTAAGTGATGGAACTGGGTCCAAAAATCAAGATTCCTAACATCCAACCAGTAAACATTTATTAAACACCTATTGTGTGTACTGTGCACAGGCACTCTGCCAAGCACAAGGGTTCAGAAAGAGGCGAAAAACAAGTCATCTGGTGCCCTTTCCGCAGCATTTGGTGTTTCTGTAGAAGCTATCCCAGACTTGACTGAAAAAGGACTGAGGCAAAAATGATTTCCTGTCTACTTCCAATGAAGTAATCTGCTGAATGAGTCACCTCCCTGTCTTTGTGATATCTCTGCTACGTGTACTGATGTTTAAGGAAGCAACCAAAGAAGTTTCCTTTTCAGATGTCATTGAGAAATCCCTAGCAATTCTCACAGTTGTGGCTGCTGGTGCTTTACAAAAGAGCCTGGAATCCTGGAAGGGAATGAAAGTGAAAGCACAGGAGGGTACTTTATGTCACTTTGACGGATTTTGCTTTATCCTCCTTCCAATCCTTTATATTCAGACTTTAGCAGTCACTTTGAACTTTTCTGAATTCAAATTCAGTTTCTATACCAGTAAAATAGAACTTCTTGGTTGTAATAAAAAGGGTAGGTGTGACGGGAATGAAAGGAAGCTCTTTTAACTTCTGGGAAGTAAAATAGTTTGTATTTTTAAAAGTAAAACATCATTTTCATGAGATAATTATAATTAATTTGAATCATAAGAATACTTGTGGATCTCTATGGACTTCAGAACACGGTTGAAAATGACTAGGAGGCATCATGGTATAGTACAAAAAAAAAAAACCAACTCTTAAGTCAAAGGGACTGAGTTCAAACCCTGTTTGTTATCTGTGTGACCCTGGGTAAGTTGCCTCAGTTTTCTCATCTGCAAAATGAAGGCATCCTACTAGATGACCTCTAAGAAATCTAGCACGCCTAGTTCAAGCCCTTTCAGATTTGGCTGAAGCCTAAATGTTTGTAAAAGAGTTTGAGATGTTGTGTTGCTTCAAAAGTCTCTCAGAGCAAGTTTGACCAAGTGTCTTAGAAATGTTTGTGGTCCTTAAACAGTTATATCCATAGCTCTTGATGACTTTCAGTTATCCCAGAAATTAACATTTTGCTAAAGAGTTCCAATTCTGTCAACTAGAGCCTTGAGTTTAACAAGATTTTGGAGATACATTGAGAATCCTATAGTTAATTTGTAAAATTAAATTTCCTATCTTTTTTTCATACCACCATCCTCCTTGTTGTCACTCAGGCTTAAAATCTCAGTTATCCTTGACCCTTTCCTTCATATATCTCCTATGACACAAAATTTGCCAATTCTGTTCATTGTTACCCCATAAGATCTTTTGTGTCTGTCTCCCCTTCACTTATATAATGTCACAACCTAGTTCATACTCTTATCATCTCTTGCCTCTTCTATTGTGATAACCTTCACACTGGTCTTCCTGCTTAGAATTGCCTTTTTGTCCCATCTCTCTATCACTCCATTGTCAAAGTAAAGTTTTCTGATGCACAGTTATACCAGTGTTATTCCATCACTCAAGTAACTTTGGAACTAGAAGAAATTATAAATAATCTAGGCCAGTGTATCACTAGAGAGATGAGGCAGCTGGCTACCTAAAGTCACATGACTAGGAAGAAAGAATTCAAATTTGAAACAAAGTCTTCTGAATTGCAGTATGATAACTGCTAGCTTTATGTCATGTTGTAGCAGCAAGCACCCCAGCAACCCCAGGGTGGCTGCCACACAGGTTCTTAGATCTGCTTTTCTAAAGGAAAGCAACTCAAAATGGGTTAACAATCTTGTTTTAATCAAACATGTCATTTACCTAGTTCAGAAAAAAGGTCAGCACCCCAAACTTCAGAGAATTCAAACAAGTTACAAGCAGACAATAAATACAGAGAAACAGCAGACAGACTTCCAACTGTCTGACCATTACATCCATACCTAGTCAGTTACCAGAGAGGGAAGCACCAACATCTGGGTTTTCAAAGCCGGGGGGCTCAACAGATGCCCAGTCTCTCATCTGGTCAAATCACTCAACTCTTCTCAAAGTGAGCCCCAAAGCAAAGCCTCACATCAGGGTTTATATAGCCTTCTCCTGGCTCAGAGAATGTCACAACCCTCTTGACCCACTGCCCAATCACAAAGCATCAAGGTGTAGGCATTCCTGAAAAACAAGCCTCCTGACCCCACAGGCTCCATGTGACCACATTCAGCCTATTAGGAGGCAGAGTGTATTTTCAAATCAAGGAAGGCTCTCAGAGTCACTTAAGCTTATCAAGGGGCAGGGAAGATCTTAGATTCCCATTCCCATAAATATAGAAGAGTAACAACTAAAACTTTGCTCCAAGAAAGGAAGAGAATGGAATATGGACCTACTATGTGATAGGGACTGGAATAAATATTTTTACTAATATTATCTCATTTATTCCTCCAAATAGCATTTGAAAGTAGGTACTATTATCATCCCCATTTTACAGTTGAGGCACCAGAGTCAAACAGAAGTGTTAAGTAACTTGCCCAGGGTCACACAGCAAGTAGGTGTCTGAGGTCATATTTGACCTCTGGTCTACCTATTTCCAAGCCCAGCACTCTGTCCATTGAGCCCACTTGCTGTTCCACAGTGCCTAATTTCAAGAACACTCATAGTACACTCTTGCAGGTACTAGACTGAAGGCTGGGATAAGCATCTCCTCATTCCTTCTCAGATTTTCTGCTCCTGAACTGCAGCTGCCCCAACAGTGGTTTCAAAGCTGTGTTCCAAGATCTCTGTTTCTACCCCTTTATGGGATAGTGCCCCTCTTCCCCCTTAGATATGGTTTGTGAAACTTTTCACATGCATTAAAAAATCCTAATTACAATTCTTTTGACCCTGTACAAATCCCTAGGCCCCTTTGAGTTTCAGTTTCATCAGAACAGAATTTCAATGTCATCATACAGAAATGGAGATGGTTTACACTGCCAGCCTCTTAGGGTTTTTATAAAGAGAGTGCTTTGTAAACTCTCACTCTATATGAATTGGAATTGTTACTATACTTATTATTTTTCTAGGCATCTAGCATAGTTGGGCTCCTTTCATCATTCTCTCTTTCAAATGAGAGCTGATAAATTCATTCCAGAAAAGGGGTATGCAAATAGCAAGGCCTCATGGGTTATTTTTGCAAGTGGTATTTGTATTTTTGCAAGGTGAAAGGAATTTAGTTGTGGAATTATCAATAGCAGCTGATTAGGTGAGAAACACATGATGGACAGGAGGACTGGAGGAGTGGGAGATAAGGTGTGGATTTTCTCAGAGCCTCTTGACATAATTCCATATAAATTACCACCTATCCCTTTGCCTGGAAAAGGTATCTCTTCTCTTGAAGCTTGTGTATATCCAGTTAAGATTGGTTGGACCCTTTATAATAAAAAGCATAACATTATTGACCACTGAGAAGCGTTCATATTTTCCTATCTACTGGGAGGTTATCTATGCCATAATGATAAGGTTACTTGCCATTTTCCAGCCCCCACCCTCACCAAAAAGAAAACCATGACCTACTGGGGTAAAAACAAACAAATCAATAAACAAACAAAAAGCCCAATGGTTGGAATGCAGAAAGCTTCTTACTGTTTTGGAGAAAAAGAATTCAATGATTGGAGAAAATAATAAAATCAAGGAACTAAGTTGTTTGCTAAGTTTTCTCTCTGAAGTAATCTTCTCTGACTGATCATCAAGGTCCCTCTAGACCCTTGAGCTTTCCTCACTAAGATAATTTCCTTTCATTTCCATATATATTACATTAATCTATTTGTTCATGTGTCTCTCCCTTTACTATGTAAATCCCTCAAGGGCAAGAACCATTTTTGAATTTTCCCTTTCTAGACATTCTCAGCACAGCACAGTGCCTGGTGTGGACTTAATAAATGCTAGCTGATTGATTGATTAATTGATAATGGTGAATGAAAAAGTAGCTTACCACAATGGAAAATTCAGTAACTAGTAAAGTTTTCCATTTCTGTTTACATAAGGTATTTTTGCTGAGTGAGTTTTTTAGGACGTAGCTTTATTATTCCAGGCAACATAGACATTATGGAACCAGGCAACTACTTGTTCCAAGGAATTGGTTAATTCCAATATTTTTATGACATATTTTGCCCCAGTTCTGAGTATTTGAACAGTATTCAAATGCGTGTTGTGGGACATGGCATGACTAAATTTGCAGGCCAAGAATGCGAGGCATTGGACTGGAAGTGTACGCAGACTCTGAGTGCCATTTAAAAATTTTAAAGCCACAGGATCACTTGATAGAACTGCAGCATGTAAAACCCTTTCCGTGCATTGTCTGAGTGCAAGCTGAGATGCTTGTATTTGATCCCAACGTTTCTGTGTCAGCTGAACTGGAATAGTTGCTTATAAAGGGAGATATATACTTTCCAGGTAACAGTTTACTTAGATGTGGCCTGTGGTTGCAGAGATTTTCACAAGGGGTTCTTAATAACATAAAATAGTTTTTAAAAAATGGAAATTAACCCTCCTGTGTATATGTGTACACACATATATCAATCAATCAAGAAACATTTATTAAGTACCTAGTATGTGTTAGGCATTAGGGATACCAAAAGTGGCAAAATATAGTCCCTGACCTTAAGGAGCTCACAATCTTATGGGGTAGACAGTAAACAAATACATGCAAACAAGCTCTGCACAGGATAATTAGGAAATAATTAACAAACAGAAGGTGCTAGAATTAAGAGGAGTTAGGCTTCCTGTAGAAGATAGGATTTTAATTGAGCCTTAAAGGAAGCCAGGAGGCAGAGATGAGGAGAGGGAGCATTCCAGGCATGAGGGATAGACAGAGAAAATGCCCAGAGCTGAGAGATGGGAGATTTTGTTCATGGAACAGCCAGAAGGCCACGGTCAGTGGACCACAGAGTACATGGAGGCAAGTAAGGTATAAGAAGACTAGAAAGGTAGGAAGGGGCTAGGTCATGAAGGCTACTGGCCTTCATAAATGCTAGAGAGAGCATTTTCTATTTTTATTCTGAAAGCAATAGGGAATTGCTGGAGTTTATGGAACAGGGGGTGACATGATCAGATCTGAGCTTTAGGAAAATCACTTTAGTGAGTAGATGAGGGATGGATTAGAGTAGGGAGAGGCTTGAGATGGGCAGACCCACTATTTTTATAACTCTGTAGTAGCAAGCACCCTAACATACTCAGGATGGCTGTTAGGACAGGTTCTTTGATCTGCTTTTCTAAAGGAAAACAACTCAAAAGGAGTTAACAGTCTTAGTTTAATCAAACATATATATCATTTACTTAGTTCAGAGGAAAAAAGTCAGCACCCTGAAACTATAGAGAAAATACAAACAGTAGTTACAAGTAAACAAAAAAAAATACAGAGAAAATAACATAATTCAACAGATCAACAGACAGGGCTTCTAGTTGTCTGACCATTACATACATAAAGTGTTAGTTACCAGAGAGAGAAGCACCAACATTTGGCCAAGGTTTTGAAGCCTGGGGGCATGATGGCTGCCCAGAGTCTCATCTGACCAAATCCCACAACTCTTCCCATTAGTGGGCCCAAAGTGAAACCTCAACTCAGGGAGTATATATAGCCTTCTCCAGGGTCAGAGAACAGCACAACCTTCATGACCCACTGCCTAATTACAAAGTAACAAAAGGTATGGGCCTTCCTGAAACACAAACCTCCCCTAAGCAAGCTTCTCTTGTTGGGCTCCAAGTGAAGCCCATTAAAGGGCAGGGAAGATCTTCAAATTCCCTGACCCATTACATAGTCTAGTCATGAGGTGATAGGGTCTATACCAGCATGGTTGACAGTGTCACAGAAGAAAAGTGGAAGTAGTCAAGGGATGTTGCCAAGGTAGAATCTACAGGCCTTGGCAACAGATTGGATATGGGGAGTGAGAGATAGTAGGGAGTCAAGGATGACTCCTAGGTTGAGAGCAGTAGGGACTGGGAGAATGGTTTTGCCCTCTACTGTAATAAGTGGGTAGGAGGTTTTATCACAGCCTAATTCATCTACCCATTAGGAAAAGGCTAAAGGAGAATGATTGAGAAAAAATAATTGACCTCTGACTTCTGACGCAGAATTGAAAGAAGGTATAAAGGAAATAACTGAATATTAAGGAAAACTTAGAAATAATGGAATGCATTATTCTAGACTCAGTATAAGACAGTGGAAACAGTGGTAAGCCTGAGATCAAACTCTGTCTCTGCTACTGTGTGACCTTGGGCAACTTACTTAATGTCTGTAGGTCTCAGTATTCTCATCTATAAAATGAGGGATGGGGGGGGGGAGTTTAGACTAAGTGACTACTAAGGCCCTTTCCAACTTTAATCTATGTTCCAATGATAAATAGAACTGAGTACTTTTTTCATTGTAAAGTCTCAGAAAGTGTCACCAAACCAAATCGTGTTATTTTTATTTCAATGAGATAGTTACTCTACGTGTGTGTGTGTGTGTGTGTGTGTGTGTGTGTGTATACGTGTCCTTGTGAAACAAATACCAAAGCCATCATGAGAAACATATGCACAGGATGGCTTGCATCAGGCCTACAATTCTCAAATCAGAGAAGGCATCATTTTTTCATGAACAAGCTTAGAACAGTAACTGGTCCTGACATTTGGCTTCAATCTTGATATGGGAATTGTAACTAAAGAGATTCCCCAAGGACTTTTACTTCAACATTTCAAAGAATAAAAGATTATTTTGCTTGCTAGAAAACCTCACTGTGCCTTGTAACTAGAAATAATTAAAGCCTTTAGCTGTGTTAGCCAAGTATTCCCAACTGAATCCTCTCATTCATGGAAAAAGTCCAGTTACTGAACATTTTCTCCAGCCACAAATTCATAGAAACTTAAGAGGTAGAAAAGAAATTGGGAGGGCATGTAATCTAACCCATACCTGACTAAGGAACCCCTTATATCATGCCCCTGATGAGTGTTCACCAAGCCTGTTTTCAGGAGTGAACTCTTTGCCTCCCAAATGGTACATTCTGTTTTTGAACATCCCTCAGGCCGGGTCCTCACAGAGAGGAACCTTCTCCCTCCTTGCGTCTTCAGCATGATGCTTCTAGTTTGGCTCTTCAGGGCCAAGCAGACCAAGTCTAGTCCCTCTTCCAAGTGATAGACCTACGTACTTGAAAAAGAGATCTCATAGCCCCTTTGCCAGGCTAAAGTCTCCTGCTTTTCACCCTGTCCCACTACAGCATAGGCTCCAGTTCACTTGTTATTCTGGTCATGGTCTTTTTGGACATGCTTAGGTTTCTGTGAGTCGCTCCAGAAATACAGGATGAGGCTCCTGAGACAGTGTGGGCAGCAAGGTGGCATCGAAGATAGAATGCTATACTCTCTGATAAGGAAGATAGGGATTCAAATCCTGCTTCCAGTACTTATTAGCTGCTTGACCTCAGGCAAGTCACTTAGCCTTTATTTCTGCGTGTACAAAAGGGAGATCATATGTCACCTGCCTTCCAGGGTTGTGGCCAGGGGGAAATTAAATAATATATCTGAACAGTTTTTCAGACCTTAAAGTGCTATGTAATTGTTTACTACTACTACTGCTGCTGCTGCTGCTGCTGCTCCTGCTGCTGCTGCTGCTCCTGCTAGTATTACTACTACTTGTTGCTGCTGCTACTACTCAGTCTGAGCAAGACAGAGCACCAAAGCACTATTACCTTTGCATTCATTACATTCAGTGTTATGGTGTAATTATTTGCATAGCTTTCTTATTCTGCCTTTTAGATTGTAAGCGGCTGATAGGGTCTATCATCTCCTTTTCCTCCTTGTGTGCACAGAGCCTCCCTAAATGCAACTTGGGGAAGCATTAGCTTTTTTGACTGTCTTGTTACATTGTGGACATATATTAAGTCAAACACCCTAATCTTTTTCAAAGAAATTGTTGTCTAGCCAAAGAACCATACTTGATTAAATTATCTAATTCAGGATTTCCTAAACATTTTTTTTGGTTGTTCAGTTGTTTTTCAATTGTGTCCAACTCTTTACAATCCCATGTAGGGTTTTCTTGGCAAAGATTCTAGTGTGTTTGCCATTACCCTGTCCAGCTCATTTTATAGAAGAGGGAACTGAGGCAGACAATTAAGTAACTTGACTAGGGTCACACTGCTAAGTGTCTGAGGCAGGATTAGAACTCAGAAAGATGAGTGCCTGCCACTCTATACACTCTGCCCTATCTTTATGTGCTAATATTTTCCTTTATTTAACATTATTTCACAGATCACTTTTTTTTCTAACTGATCCCTTCATCCTAACCCTTCCTGGAGCAGAAGGAAGTTTTGTTTCAGGTCGGGAAATATTTATTGAGCATTTAAAGATAAAAAAAAAAGAATCTCTTCTTTTGAAGGAGCTGGTACTAGACAGTGGAGATTTGATGTGTGCACAGCTAAATAAACATAGATACTTTCAGAACATTAACAACTGAAGAGATCAGGGAAGGTTTTATAAAAGATTTGACATTTGACTAAGCTCTGAAGAGATATAAATATAAGAAGAGGGAGAGATGAGAAGGGAGAGAGCATATTCTAGGCATGAGGGACAGCCTATATCAATGTGAGTTTGAGGACCTCAGGTATCTAGTTTGATAATTCTACAGTATATAAGAAAGGAGATAATGATAAATGAGGCTAAAAAAAGTAAGTTGGAACCAGAGGCCCTTCAGTACTAAGGTGAGGTATGTGTATTTTGTCTTAGTGGAAATAGGGAACCACTAAAGTTCTTTGAACAGGTGAGTGACATGGTCATAACTATGCCTTAGGAAAATTATTTTTATGACTGGGTGGAAGATGGATTAAAGTGGAGAAATAATGGAAGCAAGGAGATCAATTAAGAGGCTTTTATTATAGTCTGGCTGAAAAATGATGAGGACTGGAACCAAGGTTGGGGTTGCAACCACAGGCAAAAGCAAAGGGTTTCTTTCTCTCAGAAAGCAAACAGTTCTGATTGTAGTTGGAACTGTCCTCAGAGTGTGCCTAAGCATAAGAAGGACACTAGAGATTAAATTGCTCACCTTGATCAGAACTTTGAGGAATCTGTTGTAGCTGGTGGGAGAAATGACATTGAGTTTTTTTTTTCCACTGGCATTATAAAAAAGGGCCGTAAGTCAAGTCAACAAGTATTATTAAGTTCCTCCTATATGCCAGGGAGCAGCTAGGTGGCACAGTGGATAGAATGCTGGACTTGGAGTCAGGAACACTCACTTTCCTGAATTCAAATCTATCCTTAGACACTTAATAGTTGTGGAACCCTGAGCAAGTCACTTAACTCTGCCTTAGTTTCCTTCTCTGTAAAGTGAGCTGGAAAAGGAAATGGCAAACCACTTCAGTATCTTTGCCAAGAAGGCCCCAAATGGGGTCATGAAGAGTCAGACACAATTGAAATGACTGACCAAAGATGATATACCCACATTGTACTATAGGCTTAAGGGTAGGATTAAGGGACCCAGCAAATGGCAGGATTCCCTCACACCTCTTCTACCAAAAGAATGTGAGAGTTAGAACAGTAGACTTGTACTCAGGGCAAGCTGGACTTCAATCCCTCAAATTCCTACTTCTGGTATTTACTGTGTGACCAGAAGCAAGTCTCTCTAAGGCTTCTTGACCTGCAGTTTTTTCCTCAAGGAACCACAATTTTTCTCAAATTATCAAATTCAATAATAGAGTGCTCTGTAAACATTAAATCCTATATAATGTCACCTGAGTGACACGATGGATGGAGTGAATCTGAGTTCATATCCTGCTTTAGATGCTTAATAGCTAGCTCTGTATTCTTGGATCTCTCTATGCCTGTTTCCTCATCTGTAAGATGGGGATAATAATGGCACCCATTTCATAAGAATATCATGAGAATCATATGAGTTTATACATGCAAAGCATTTTACAAACCTATACAAACACTCTATAAGTGCTGTTATTAATATTGTTATTATTCTGTACATACATTCCTCAGAAGTCTTCGGTGACTTCTTTTCCCCATCAAGGCAGTCCTTAGTGTTCATTGTAACCCAATTTTACATTATCAACAGACTATTATGTTTAATTTTATTCCCCAAGATGACACATTTTTAAAAAGTTGTATTATTTCCATCAGAGCTTAATATGAAGGGCTCAGGGCTAATTTGCTTACTCAGCACCCTTTCCCCAGTATTCCAGGTGATGTGAAGTCATCCCCCAACCATGCAGAGCAAAGCCCATCTGGATGTGTCTGTTCATTCTGGATGATTTCAGTTGTTTGGGGAATTTTTTTTTTTTAGTGTAAAGGGATATCTAGAATGAGTATGCCAAGACTTCAACGTCTGTTCCATTTTAAATAAAGTTATTTTCTCTGTTACTTCCAATCATTATCAGTTCATGGTTATTTTGAATATAAAAAGGAAAGTAATTTCCATTTTGAGAATTAAATAAGGAAGATACTGTCTTCTCTTTCAAAAACAAGACTGTAGTACATGAAAGTTCTTATTAATAGTTAGGGCTGCAGATTGTGATTTCATTGATAAAGTGAACTCTGAGTGAGGAAAAGACCTTTACCAATACAGATCAGCAACTTTTTGTCAACTTTTAGTCTTAGAGAGTTACTACATGTACTGTTACATGGACAGTCCAATTCATCTCTCTATGCCTCAGTTTCCTCATCTGTAAAATTATGTTATGTTACGTTAAATAACTTGCTCAAAGTTAAACAGCCAATATGTATCAAAGACAGAATTTGAACCCAGGTATTTCTAACTCCAGGGCTAACTTGCTATCCCCTGTGTTAAGCTGCCACTTGTTATGAATAATATAATAATAATAATTAGTAGTAGTAGTAATAGAAGTCTCTCTATAACCTACACTAAATAGCCAAGAATTTTTGAGAACCTACAGTTTACTTTACATTGATATGCTCACCAAGGGTGTTATCAACATTTTTAAGAGCATTAGCAAAGATGACAAAAAGGGAAAATGACAGCTGCTAAAGGACTGAAGGGAAAACAGGAATATTAAATAAACTGTTGGTGGAGCTATGAAAAGTTCCAACCATTCTGGAAAGCAATTTGGAACTATGCCCCAATGTCACGAAACCATGCATTCTCACAAACATGGTGGCGCATACTCCAAAGAGATCAGAGACAGAGGGAGAGGGCACATCAATACCCAACTAGTCATAGCAGCACTTTGTGTTGTAGCAAAGAATTGGAAGCAAAGCAGGTTGGGAAATGTCTGAACAAATTACAGTCTGCAAATCCAAGGAAATATGATTCTAGGTTTCACAATTATGGATTAAAAAAAGAGAATGGCAGGCAAACTTGGCAAGGCCGACATGAACTGAGATAGGATGAAATTAGCAGAACCAGGAGAGTAATTTAAACAATGACTACCATCATGTCAAAAAAATTAATTTTAAATTCCTAAGGACTCTGATCAGTGCAATGACCAATAATGACCCAAGAAGACTATGATGAAACATTCTTACCAACTCTTGGGAGGGAGATGATGGAATAATACATATTTTTCCAGACATGAACGATGTATAGATTTGTTTCCTTTGTTGTTAAGTTATTTTTCAATTGTGTCCAACTTTCTATGAAAACTTTTGGGGTTTTCTTGTCAGAGATATAGAGTGGTTTGCCATTTCCTTCTTTAGCTCATTTTAATTATTTAGAATTAATTATATGTAAGAAACAGAGAATATACCAACTAGTATATAGTCAAGGATTTCTTTGTGTTATAGTATTGCCGTATGAGAATATATGGAAGAGTAGGAATGGAATGCTTTGACAGGAAGGAAAGGTAACGAGCATTTACTAAGTGCTGACTGTGTACCAGGTACTGTGTTTACAAATATCATCACATTTGATCCTCACAGCAACCTTACAAACTAGGTGAAATTATCTCTATTTTACATTGAGGAAACTCAAGCAAACAGAGGTCAAGTAAGTGACCCACCGTGGGTGACATAGCTAATAAGTGTCTGAGGCAAGATTTGAACTTGGGTCTTGCTGACACTAAGCCCATGTTCTATGCACTGTGCCTCCTAGCTGCCCCATTGAACTTCATAAAGAATTCATAAAATTCCTTATACAGCACTTCAGGGTTCACAAAAATACTTTTCTCACAACAACCCTGTAAAAGAGATATCATGTCTAAAGAATTAATGTAGGTACTGTTTCTTCTTTTTTTTTTTTTGGAGGGGGGAAGGCAAGGCAATTGGGGTTTAGTGACTTGTCCAAGGTCACTGTAATGGAAATGCAAATTTAAAGATCTTCCCTGCCCCTAGGTTAAGTGCACCTGGAGCCTGTGGTGGGAGGCTTGTTTTTCAGGAAAGCCCACACCTTGATGCTTCCTGATTGGGCAGTGGGTCAAGAAAGTTGTTACATTCTCTGACCCAGGAGAAGGCTATATAAACCCTGATGAGAGGCTTTGCTTTGGGGCTCACTTTGAGAAGTGTTGTGTGATTTGATCAGATGAGACTCTGGGCAGCCGTTGAGAGCCCCCCCAGCTTTGAAAACCCAGATGTTGATGCTTCCCTCTCTGGTAACTGTGATTTGGTATTAATGTAATGTTGGGACAGTTTGGAAGTGTGTCTGCTTGATCTGTTTCTCTGTTTTGAAACTTCTGGCCGTATACTCTGAAGTTCAGGGTGCTGACCTTTTTCCCCTGAACTAGGTGATATATGTTTGATTAAAGTAAGCTTGTTAACCGATTTTGAGTTGCTTTCCTTTACAAAAGCAGTTCTAAGAACCTGTGTTGGCAGCCACCCTGGGGATGTTGGGGTGCTTGCTGCTACAGTCACACAGCTAGTAAGTGTGATCAAGTGTCTGAGGAGACATTTGAACTCAGGTCCTCCTGACTCCAGGGCCAGGTGCTCTATTTGCTGTGCAACCTAGCTGCCCCTGGTACTGTCACTTCTGATAGAATTTAAGCTCTTTGAAGATAGTTGGTTTCAATTTGGTCTTTACCTCCCCAACACATAGCAGTGCCAGGCACGTGGGGTCACAGATTTAAAGATTGGAAGTGAAGATAAAGGTCATGTGATACAGTTACTTTATTTTACATATGAGGGAATAACTCCTGAGAGAGATGAAGTGATTCACCCAATGGCCCATGGGTAGTATAAGGTTTGAATTTGGGACTTTTGCCTCTAAATCTAACATTCATTCCACTGTATACATGCTACCACCTACATAGTACATGTTTAATAAATGCTTATTGATTTATTGACATTGTAAAAATTATGCTGACAATAAAGGTAAAATAAATTTTAAAAATAAGGAAAAAAAGTATCTGAAATGAAACCCAGACTAAGATGGGGCCTGGGAGGAGGAGTATCCTCTTGATGGGACAGCTCTATTATTATGCAGAATTAGGACTGTCTATTTCCTTTCAAGTGAGTATGGAAAGGGGGGAAAAAAGTATAGAGAAGTATAGCTTCTCTAGGCCTGCATGTGAGAATACATAATAATTGTTAAAAGTTGTACGGCTTCATAAATAATTGTCTTTCACTTTAAATATGTGTAAGCAGAGCAAGGAATGAAGCTTGATTTTGGTGGGGTGGTGAGTCACAGATAGTACAGATTGTTGGCAGAGAGAATGGCCCTGGACCTTTTAGTTTTAGCAACAACAACCTCGCAGGGATGAATAGATAGGTAGATAGGTAGGTAGGTAGACAGATCCAGATAGATAGATAGAAAAAGATAGATCGATCGATAGATACACATACATACAACAACACACACAACAACAACAACACATGCATACATACATACACATATATGCATGTGTAACCAGCATTGTTCAATCCAAAATTAGGAGGGTCATGCTGTGGAGAAGGGGTAAGAACCATTTCCATTATGCTATCAAATGCTTTTGTATTTTATTAGTATACATAGTTTGTGTATAGATTATTGCCTCCCACTGGTCCTGTGACTTCACCACCTTACTACCTAAACAAAAGCTTGTTTTCTTCCTCTACTTATAAATCTTTCAAATGAAATAGAAAGATAATGATTTCTAAAGCCACACACTTTTTTTGATTAGTATGTGTTTTTATGCCTCAAGTATCTATGCATTTAGAGAGCAAAGAAGAACATAAAGAGATGCTTACTCTTCCAGTAGAGTTATCTGAGGTTATGGAAGGAAGTTAAAAAATGACAAAGAACATCATTAAAAGGATGGATTTCCCAGTCAATTGAGGTGTGCCTGGAAGAGAACAGTTTCATCTCTTTCTTGGTAATCCAGACCATTCACAGAGCCTCCTTCTCTTTATGTTACTCTTTTGTGCACCCATTCACTTTTCATTCATATCTGCTTTTATGAAAGGGTCTAATCACTTGGCATCACTATCTTTCAGCAGAGCTAGCAGGTGCTTGAGTGAGGGAGCTGTTTGAAACGTTGGCTAAAATGAGGTCCTAGAGTTTTCCATAGATTTCTTTTATCCAGTATCCTATTACCATATATGACAAGGAGTTGACTATAGAATGATCCTGAAACAGTGATACCCTAGGCACAGAGAATTCCCTGACCTCTTTGGAACAAGCCCTATGAGAGTTTCTAGAAGATAATGTCAAGCCATAATGAGCTTTTTTTTTTGGATATTGAAGAAAAAGGGGCTATTTTTGATCCCCCTCTCCACACCTCTAAAGATATTTAATAATAATTGTTTAATTGAGATAAATATTAATGCTTATGTGAAATCAAGTTCAAATTCAAACATTAGTTGAATACCCATTATGTGAAAAAGTCATGGTATTGAATGCTGAGGAAAATACATAGATAATTATGACATGGTGGAATAAAATTATCAAAAGAACAAATTGGAACTATAAATAACCATATGAAAATTTGCTTCAAATCACCAATAGCAAGAGAAATACAAATTCCAAAGTATCACCTTATACCATGTCCATTGACAAAGATGACAAAAATATGAACAGTCAAAGTTGGAGGGATTGTGGGAACACAGGCACATTAATCTAATACTGGTATAGTTATGAACTGCTTTGGAAACAATGCAAGGGACTAAAGTGTTTGTAGCCTGTGACCCAATAATCCCTCTCCTGGGCATATGCCTGAGTAAATCAAAGACAGAAATAAAGGTCCAATATATGCAAAAATTCATTTGTTTTCAGAGAAAATTAAAAGAGTCTAAAAAAAGTGAGAGATGTACAAGGGCTGAGTAGCCAGAAATATGTCCTGTCTTTAACAGTCTGGTCACTTATGCCTTTGCATGCTGAGCAAATATTGAGAAGTTAAACAAAAGGTCAGGGATTGCTAATGTTTAAAATTCTGATTGGGAATCCTGGGATATCCTGTAGTTGTTGCCACATGTTGCATCTTGTTTCAACTGAAGTCACATATTTATTACATGCCTATCTAATAGGTATTTATGAGTTCCTCATAAGGTACATAGGTCTTGGAGATACAGTGATTAAAATGGTATTCCTTGCCCTCAGGGAGCTTACAGTGTAACAAAGGGAAGGAATACAATGCATACCCAGACAAGTATGATATAAGCTAGTGCCTGAGAGAGGAGACCTAGACTGAAGTACTCTGGAAATTTTGAGGAGGAAAATAATATTTTCCATTGGGAGCATCAGAGAACTTAGATGAGGTGGTACATGAGCTGAGTCCTGAAGGAACAGAAAGGGTTCGTGGAGATGTGGAGGGAAAGAATACACTGTAGATTCAATGGAAAGGCCACAAAAATGTGCAAAAGCAGGACACAACTTGTTTGAAGAACTGTTTGGTTTGATTGGAGTTCAGCGTGAAAGAAGAATATAAAATAACACTAGAAAGATAAGTTGGAGCCCAATTTTAGAGGGTTTTAAATGTCAGTGTGGAACATACTGCACCCTCTCCTCATAGCCAGGGTTACCAAAATAGTAATTACAGGTTGAAGGTACTCTGTGTATATCTGTCCTCTCTTACATTGTGGCTCAGAAGCCCCCACTGCTAGGTTTACTTTTCCTCTAGTCAGTCATAGGAAACAGTTCAAAGCAAAAGCTTTAAGTCTTGGTTCTCTCTTTAGTGAAACAGTATAAGGGAAATCTCAATAGAACATTCTACTCACAAAAGAGATTCACCCGTAGGGCACATTTTCCCACAAATATGTACACTGTCACTGAAGAGATTTTTGTTGTTCAGTCATTTGTTGTGTCCAACTCTTCATGATTCCATTTGGGGTTTTCTGGGCAAAAATACTGGAATGGTTTGCCATTTCTTTTCTAGCTCATCTTACAGATGAGGAGCTAAGGCAAACAGGGTTAAATGCTAGTGTCTGAGGCCAGATTTGAATTCCAGAAGATGAGTCTTCTTGACTTCAGGCCTGGTGCACTATCCATTATGCCACTGATCTAAATATATAATATATTTATATTTTTATAATATATTTATATATTTATATTTATATATTATATATATAAATATATACATTTATAGCTATAGAGAAACATATCTAAACTTTATTGTGGCCTTCTTAGGGGGAAGTGGGATTGGAGGGAGGGAAAAACACACAAGTTAAAAAGTACACAACAGGCAACAAAAGAAAACTCACAAGGAAGCAAAGAAAAGCTGGACAATTCTCAACACAATGAATATTATTTATCATACAGGCTTTCTTGAAATGAAAATTTATTGTTACATATTTTGAATCCTCTCTTATGTTCTGCCATGCACATGACATGCTTTTATTTCTTTCTAACTTTGTATTTAAGTTTATGATATGTTTTTGTTTTTTTTCTATTCTCTTTTTGTGTTCTGGCATTTGAGTCTAAAATAAAATTTTGGAAAAAAATAAAAAGAAAAATATTAGGTACACATAAGGATCTTATATGAAGAACATACTCATAAGGCCTGTGTGTGGAAGAACAACTCATGACCCCAGTTATTATAAAACCATGTATGTCTTCTGATGAGTTGGACCATGGAAGTATTTTGGCAATACCATTATGGTTTTCACTGGGCCTGCTTTATTATGATGGTTATATACCAGTAGGTCACATGGTGACTAATAGGGACCACTAGGCACTGTCACAGCTGGATTTTTCTCCACTGGTTTTGGGTGGTCTTGGGGTAGCTACCGCCAGCCAGGCATGTAGTCTTCACTGGGCATTGCTTCTTGTGACCAATTTCTGTTCTCTTCAGAGGCACCTCCTGTTGCCCTCAGCTCCATTCATTGAGCGCATGATGGCTAGAACCTCCATCTCTGTTAAAGGCCATCTCCCACTTCTTTAGTCATAACTATCATACTCAGCTAACAAAAGCCAGATGGCATGGTCTCAGACTAAAATTAAGTCTTTTTCTGGCTCTTGTGTCTGAGTAGAGATGATAGTTTTAGCTCTCTCAGCCCTCTATCTAATTTGGCTTTGGACCTTCATTAGTCCTTCTCTGATTTAATTTGCAAGTGGATTTTAACTAGAATAACAAGCTAAGGAATCCAGGCTGTTGTTCTTACCTACTTACCTTTGTTATTAGCATTTCTGTCCAGACTCTGGTTGCTTCGTGCTCTTTTTTGGGCAGAGGAAAATCCTCAGCCTCCCTACAACAGACAAAGACATTTCTATTTTAACTCAGAGGAAATACGGAAAGTTTGGGAGCAGCACCATAGTTGTCTTATATGGACATTGTATTTCATGAATTCAGTTATTCATGCTAAAAAGTGCTGCTGCTGCCTGCCAGTTCATTCAATGGCTCAATACCCTAGAGCAAACGTGAGATAGGAGATAGATGTGATTCTGTTGTTGCCTCAGTCAGTCTCAGTCCCTAATGGCCTTTCATAAAGTGAGCATCTCACTATGCTGAATGTGATTTTAGATCTTCTCCATCCTACCCATAGGCTGTTACTCTGCTTATGCTGGTGGAGTTAATGAAGTAAATGGCTTTAGTTGGACTTCCCAGCATTCTAGGCTAGTTGGAAGGTCCCTACTGCTTTCCTTGTACATCTCTCTGTTGGGTCCTATCTTGCCTTATGATAAAGCAAGAAGAAAAAGTAGTTAAGCTGTAGTATGTTCACCCTCTAATGCAATAACTCATTTGTGAAATGCTTTCAAAATCATTTTTCCCCACATCATTATTTTGATCTATAGTATTTATCTGTGTTCATTTTATTCTATTCAGGGTAGAAACTGTGGATTCTTTCTCTCCCTCATCAATTGTTTAGCTGCTTGTTGTGACAGAGATTTCCATTAAATTGTTCCTTTTTCAGCTATCTCAGACCCATCTACTCTTTGGTAGACCACCTTCTGTTGCTGTTGTTGTTATTGTTGAGTTGTGCTGACTCTTCCTGACCCCAATTGGGGTTTTTCTTGGCAAAGATATTGAAGTGGTTTGCTATTTCTTTCTGCAACTCATTTTACAGATGAGGAAACTGAGGCAGAGTTAAGTGACCTGCCTTTATCAAGTCACATAACTAGTCTCTTGTGTCTGAGTAGAGATGATAGTTTTAGCCCTCTATCTAATTTGGTTTTGGACCTTCATAAGTTCTTCGATTTAACTTGCTAGTCACAGTCACAAAACTAGTAAGTAATCTGAGGCTAAATTTGAACTCAGGAAAGTGAGTCTTCTTGACTCCAGTCCAATACTCTGTCCTAGCTTCCCCAAAAGAGTGCCACCTAGCTATCCCAAAAGATGCTGTAACCCCTTTAAAGTATAAAATGCCATACTATATTTAGTGAGCAATTGAAGGGACTTACACAAAGGTAATTTTAACTATATGCAACTTTTCACTTTCACACCTAACCTCCAATGTAGTAAGATTTGTGCATTAGGAAGAATAGTTGGTAGCTGCCAAAGAAGGGGTTGGAGCTCTCATAAAAAAAAAAATAATAATGGATTACAAGTGTGGAATAAGAGATGCACTGTCAGACCTGACCACTGTCTGATTTTATGTTTAACTTTACTTCTTTGTTGCAAGAGAGGCTTCTGTTGTAGGGGGAGAGAAATTGTTGCAGAGGGGTGGCAATATTTCAAAAAGATCAGCAACTAAACTTTTTTTAAAGGATGAATTGCAATCTGGAAACAGTTGGGAAGCTATTACACTAATCCAAACAATAGCTAATGAGAACCTGAACCAGAATGGTGGCAGCATGTATGGGGAAGAGGCAATAAATGTTTTTTTTTAAAAAGTAATTTTTTTCAGAGATAGAAACAACAGGACTTGTCAACTTCCTGAATTTGAGAGCCTAGAGAAAGGAAGGAATTGGAGTTAACATTCTTGCTTTGGTCCTGAGGGAATGAAAGTGTGGTGGTACTAGTTAAAGAAATGTAGAATGGGGAAGTTTGGAAGAAGGGTTCTTATGGCCAGGAGGAGATGATGGTTCAGTGTTAGATATGTTGAGTTTAAGGTACTGGGATATCATCCAGGTGGGATGTCCACGGGGAAATCGCAAAAGTGAGAATCAAACTCAGAGGAGAGATTAAGGCTGAATATAAAAGTTTAGATGTCATCTGAATGATAAGGCAAAGAGAAAAGGGTCTAAGATAGAGCCTTGGAAGACACCCATGCTTCATTAATTGACAAAAGACAAATCAGTGAAAGAGACTGGAGGAGGAGTAATCAAGAAGATAAGAGAACCAGGAGAGAAGAGTGTCATGAAAATACAGGGAGGAAAGAATATCCAAAGAAAGTGGTCAGTAGTCTTTTAATATTACAGAAAAGTCAAGGAATTTGAAGACTGAGAAAAAGGAGTGGATTTACTAATTATGTGGTTATTAATGAACTTCGAGAGAGCAGTTTCAATAGGAGTGATGGGGCCAGCTTGCAAGCTGATGAGGTGATAAAGAAGTTGAGGCAGAGAATATTGACTACTCTTTCTAAGTTAATGGGAAGAGAGTAACAGAAAATAATATGAGGGGATGGCCTAGGCAAGAGAAAAAAAACTTTTTTAAGGATTCTGAAGTGTTTTTGCAAAAGAATCTCTACTTTTAAGGGAGATCAATCATGTTTATAAATAGCAGAGGAAAAGTTAGTAGATGGTGGGAGAAAGAGAGAGAGAGAAGGAAGGAAGGAAGGAAGGAAGGAAGGAAGGAAGGAAGGAAGGAAGGAAGGAAGGAAGGAAGGAAGAAGTCTAATAGTCCATGGGACAGATTTCCAAAAGATATGGGAAGGAATAGGATGGAGGATGCAAGTAGAGGGGTTGCCCTTGGCAGAGGTCACTTCATCTTCTGAAAATAGAACAAAGGAGAAGAGAATGGATGGTGATCCATTATTTCAGAATGGTTTTGAGGTGTTGTGACAAGGACTGAACCCACAAAAGATGTTTTCAATTTTCTGAACATTGTAGGAGTCAAGGTCATCTATTAAATGAAGTGGGGGTATGACTTGAGGATAGATTTAGAATAGGTACTATGTGGAGTGTGATGGAGTGGCTATCAAAAATTAATAAAAGAGATCACTATGTAGTGAGGATCCAGACGAGCATGAATAATGAATTTCTAGTGTATTCAATCACACAACCTCGCGATTTCTTCCAATACCAGTCCATAGCTCTGAAGGAGAAGTAGGGAAAGCAGATGATGGGAGTTTTCCTTTTATAAGTCTTCTTTCTTATCAGGACAGAGATGTGGAAGCTAACCTGATATGTCATTCCTTCTGGAACACATTTCACCAGAATTCTAATGAAAATGAGGACATGATATTGACTTACAAGACTCAAAAGTGTAGCCAGTTTCAAAACTCTACATTTGGGGTGCCTCACCCCCCCGCCAAGGACCCCAGAGTTTCTGAAAAGCGTAGACTGAAAGATGACTGAGGAACTTTGGCAAAGTTCTCCTCTGTGACCTAAAATTTAAACTAACCTTACTATCACTGATGTTACATTTCCCTTCCTTGTTCCACAGAAAATTAGAGAGGAGGGACAGGAGAACTAAAAAAGGTTATGACAGCTGCCCAAGAGCTGGAACCACACTTACGTGAATATATTGTGTCTTTGACTTCTCTACTGTGTATGAGAGGTTAAAAATTTCCTAGAGAAAACAACCATCACTGCCATTTGCCAAAGTACTCATAAAATGGCCTGATTGCTAGGAACAAAAAACAAACCAAACCAAAATAAAATGAACCGAATACCAACAGAAATAAATGTGCCTTACATGTAACTGGATGATCACCAAGCATACTCTCTCATAGACCACCAAGAAGAGCAAATTCCAAGGATACAAGCCCTGCCAGTGACTTTGACTTCATTTCTAAGATAAGATCATTCCAGTCAGTCTTGACTATAGAAAAATCACAGGAAATTAGGTGAGAGACTAGTCTCTCAGGTGTGACTGGATCCCAGGTCATTCTAGGTCTTAGGAGAATCCTCTTGCTAGATCTTTGAATTGCACATGGATTATGTAACTCATTTCAACCAAAAAGCTGAGTCTCTGGGCTCAAAGCTATTAAAATAGACCACAAACCAAACCACCTGCAAGAAGCTAATTCAGCAAATGTCCTTATGTGAAATGCAGTAATAAAATATTGAAACTGAGGGTTAAAAAACATCTGCAAACCTAACCAGAGCTCACAAATGCAGTGCCTTTGGGGGTGGGGGAGAAAGTGTTCCTTAAGTCTAAGAAGGATGATTTCCAGAGGTACCAAAGCTAAAGACCACCATCAGTATATTGAGGGGAAGACAAGAAGACTAGGTCCTATAATATGTGTAATTGAGATACTAATGTGAATTAATACATTGGAAGAAAACTGCATCTACAAACAATCACGTATATAAATCCAGACAACAGAACTAGACTTATATTGTAATGCAAAAATGGAACTTATTTTCCTTTATACCACCAAATATGGAGATGATTGGGTGGGAGGCGGAGAGAGTGGCTTTTAAAGATTGTAAAATTCAAAGCAATATATCTTTTCAAAGGAAAAAAAAAGCCTCTTTCCTGCAGGCAATGTTATGAGGACAACATTTATATTATTCTAGGTTGTCATTGAAATTACACAGTGAAGAACACATGATAGTTTGTCCTCAGAAAGCTCCCTTCTTTCAGTCATACCTTAGTGTTGTGTTGGGAGAGGAAATAGTCGGTAGCCTTAGAAATCACTAAATACTAACTGGTAGTGGCCAGGAAGCAGGCACAACGATAAGAACTCACAGGGATAGGGGCGGCTAGGTGGCACAAGTGAATAGAGCGCTGGTCCTGGAGTCAGGAGGATCTGAGTTCAAATCCAGCCTCAGACACTTGACAGACTTCCTACCTGTATAACCTTGGGCAAGACACTTAACCCCAATTTCCCTACCTTCCCACCTCCAAAAAGCAAACAAAAAAGAACTCACAGGGATGTTAAGAAGAAAAATCTAATACTTCAGGCAGCCATCATCTTAATGAAAGTCAGGAAGTCTTGAGTTCAAATTCAGCCTCAAATATTTACTATTGTGTGATCCTGGACAGATCACCTAACTATCTCAGCTAATAAAGGGGATAATAAAATACCATCCCCTTGTTTTCCTTGGTTATTGTGAGATAATATTGAAACTAGAAAAATGAGATGTTTGTAAAGTGTTTTGCAAAACACAAAGTGTTATATACATGCTAGTTATTGTTATTATTGTATGATTATTATTTCATTTTCCTCTCACTGTCTTACTCGGCTATATATCTTATTCTCATTTCATCTTCTGCATTCCCTAGCATCAGCACCAATGAGTTCAGAGAGTTACATCAGATGTCTCAGGCAATGGGGTTTATCATCCAATCTTCCTAAAGAATCCAGTACAATATTTCCATTAGAGTCTAAGGAGGAATGCTTAACACAGGGCTTCTTTTATTTCCTACCTGACCTGCAACATGTAATTCACTTGATTGTTCAGGGTTTCATGCAACAACACTTTTGAGTATTGTTTTCTTTGTGGTATACATCTAATTCCCAAGGAAGAAAGGAATGGAAAAGGAGTTTTCAGTCAAGCCAAAGGGATAAGCAGAGTGGTAGAAGCCAATACATTCCTTGACTCATGTAGCACAAAGTGATGGAATAAACTTTTGTCCTGTTTCAGTACAATGATGACCCTTCAGGAGAACAGGCTAGCTGTGCTCCTGTAGGAGCTGGTGCCATCACATGTCATGGGGAACATTTAATGTGTTTCATCATTTATGAAATTTTTCACTGGTGGTCTGCCTCCATGGCAGCTAAGCACTTATTAATACTTTGGAAATAGAGCTGAGAAAAGAATATTATTTTTTTTTCCTTTGGGGCAGATATGTTAACCCTGGAAGAATGCCATAGCTTCACACCACTGCAGGTATAACTGGAATTCTGAGACAACTCTTCCCACAGAGGAGGGAGATGGCATCCTTGATGCTTTGTCACTAGAAGTCCACATGTTGCACATGTTTTGGTTTTTTTTGGTTGTTTTTGTTTTTGTTTTTTAAGCAATTGGGGTTAAGTAACTTGCTCAATGTTACATAGCCAGTTCTTTTTTTGTGTGGGTGTTAAGTATGTGGCTGGAACTGATCCCAGGTCCTCCACTCTGGATTGGAGCTGGAGCTCTTACTCACTGCACACCTAGCCACCCCCACATGTTGCAAGTGTTAACCTTGAGACAATTGTGTCTGAACACCATATTCTGAAGTTACATAGAGTAGGAAATGTGGTTAAGGTATTGAGGGGAAAAGCACAACCTAAATTCTTAGTTCTTTGCATGGGCTCTAGGCTCTAGATTCTTTGCCTCATCTTACATGGGTCGGGGATGCTGTTCCCAGGTGTCACACTTTGTTATGTTCATTTCACTAGAGCTATAAGTAGCAATTCTACCAAGTACCATAAACCATACCCAGGGCAAACAGCATGAAAAGTAGGGTGGGAGAGAGGTAGAGATGTTGAATCTTGGGGTTTTTCTACGTGGGAAGAGATCCCAGGACACTGGGCTCAATGAAGTGAGGTCCTAATGGTGCTAGAGAGGCAACATGCCATGCCAAAGAGAGCTCATCTGCAGTGTAGCCACCTGAAGGAAGAAGCCCACCATCTGTTCTCATCCTATTTAAACTAATTGTTCTTGCTAAATAAGTTCCAAGTTCCTATTGAAAGAGTCCAAGTGTTTTCAGTGCCCTAAAAATTTCAGTATGGGCAAAGCCCAACTCCCTCTGCCCTATTTAGTTCTAGCTATTTGATATGCAACACCAATTTTCTATTTTTTTCTTTTTTCTTTTATTTATTTATTTTGCAGCACCAATTTTCTAACATTGTTTTTCTGTCAGGGTGTTTACATCATGCTAAAATTTAAAGAATACAAGTAGTAGTAGTAGTAGTAGTAGTAGTATTTGTTGTCGTTGGATTCAGCTAAGTCTTTCATCCTAAAGCAAATAAGCTCTTGTATAGAGTTGAAATATTTAAAAAGAAAATTAAAGAATTGATGGGGGGGGTTAATGAAGAGGAAGGAATGATAGCAGGAAGGGAAGATTTTTTTTTTTAAGTGATTCAGTAGAAGGAGGAGTGACTGTGAATAGGAAGAGAGTGCAAATAGAAACCAGGACAGGCACTGGGAAAATACCACATTCTGTTAAGAGTCAGCTGAAGTACTTTAAAACCTACAACGTATATTCACTTCTGAAAATACTTCCCTCTTGGGTACAGCCAAGTAGTTATTTACTGTGATGCAATAACACAACCTAATAGTTTGATTTGAGTTAGAGTAGAACTTTTTCTCAGTGGAAACAGAGATTTAAACCTTTCTGAAATGAGGGTATGGTGAAAAATGTTTGGAAGGATTTTTATTGTCTCTTAAGTGATCAAGCCTTAAGTATCTTCTTGGGAAACTTGGGAACTTTTATCACAATGCCATGGTCAGAAAAAGTAGGGTTGGTATTAATGTACTCAGTTAAGTGTTTTCTATGGTAACATCCAGCCTACTTCGATATTTGGATTTTTCTAGAAATCAACTCAACCAACAGGTGCCTCAACCATATTGTCCATTACCCTGGAAATTTCATAATATCATAGTTAAGCAGATGTGACCATGATTTGTTTTAGATGTAAATTTTTACTGTGGAAGCTCATAGAAAGCACTTGATTATTAGGGGGACAGGTATAGAGATCTGGCTTTGAAGTCATGAAGACCTGGATTCAAGTTGGTTTGTGGAGTCATTGTGTTATCTGAGGCTACTTAAACTCTCAGGACTCCAAGGAAGTCTCTAAGACAGGAAAGTGCAAAGTAAGTGACAGTTGACATTACTAGAAGGAGTTTCTTCTCTCCTCCTCTTCTCCTCTTCCTTCTCTTCCTCCTCCTCCTCCTCTCCACCTACAAAGGCACACATCAATGAAAAACCCCAAAGTTATCAGCAAAGCACTGAAACCTAATTCTATGTTCTGTGAATCTAGGTCAGGGTTTGTTTGGGTTTAAGATTCTAATACTGCTTTATCTTCAGGACACAAATACCTTTTTTTGGGGGGGGTGGAGTATTGTTAAGAGGGCAAATTATCAACTGTTTGAATTTAATCCATCACAGTGGATGAGCTGTGGACATTAATTTACTGGGTCTCTCTCCATGCCTTACCTAGAGCAGTGAGACTGGGAATTTTTCCTAGGGCAAGTAGACTGAGACTTTTCTCCAGGGCATTGAAATTTCCTGGGTACTTAGAACCCTCAGAGTCCTTTAGGCAAAATAGAAACAAAAGCCTTTAGCTGCTGTTAGTTAGGAAGAATGTGTTAAAAGAGAATCTGCCATTAGTAGACTTTCCTTTTCCAGCTGTGATACTTAAGGTTCATGCTTTTAAGCAGCCCTGAGGTGTCTTGAAGTTGTGCTGCTTTCCCTGCTGCAAAAATTACTGGTTAGTTCTCTGGTTGTTCTCATTGAGCAACTCCAAAATAATACCCCAAATACTGTAATTAAATGAGTACTTAACTGTCTGGTCTACCAAAGAGTGCAGTGGAATTCACTTGTATTGGCTGGAGAGATGATTGTTAAATTTTCTTCATAAACATTTATACCTTAGAAATTGGCAAATGCTACAGATTAGGGTTTGGTTTATTGTTTTGTTGATTTCTAGACTTAAGTAAGTAATGGAACGTTGTTAATACATACTAAATTTAAAAGTATGTCTTGTACTTCGGAAAGCTGGTTCTTAAACATTTCCCAGCATGCCCTTTCATCTACTTGATGTTCATCAGTCAAGCATTACATATAAAATCAGCTCCTGTTATCTTCTATAAAAGTTCATAGTGATGACTGAAGACCCACAATCTGTTCATAGTTCCTTGGTTTTCTGGGAAAATCCTTTAAATATGATTGTTCTGCTTTGACCAGTTCGAATAACATGATGAATAAAGCACTCCTTTATTCAGAGGAAGGAAAAGTAGTTATTCTGTTTCTCCATCTGTCCCCATTTGCCCCACTTCACTACACACATATAAGTGAATCAACATTCAGCTGCCTCATGAATTACAGAAGGAAATAGTGGTGCAGTAGAGAGATCTCTGAACTTATATTCAGAAAGAGCTGAATCAGATTTGATATCCTGTACTTAACCAGCTGTGTGATCCTGGGCACATCACTTCATCGACTCAGTTTCTCTTATCTATAAAATGAGAATGATAATAGCACCTAACTCCCAGGGTTATTGTGAAGATAAATCAGGTAGCATATGTAAAACACTGTACAAGCCTTAAAGTACTTTATAAATTCTGGTTATTATTATTGTTATTTTTAATTACTTTAATATCATGGTATTCTTCCCTAAAATGACCAACAATATGCATGGAGAATGAAAGCAAATAATGAGAATTTTATGTTCAAATAAGTGGGGCCAAAAGAAATTCAGTTTTGGCCAGTGTCTCCTCCTCCTCCTCCTCCTTATCTTCCTCCTCCTCTTTCTCCTCTTCCTCCTCTTCATTCTCCTTATTTTTCTTTTTGGAGGGGAGAAAGCAGGACAATTGGGGGTAAGAGACTTGCCCAAGGTCACAGGGCTAGTAAGTGGTAAGTGCCTGAGGTCAGATTTGAACTTAGGTCCTCCTGACTCCGGGGCAGGTGCTCTGTTCACTGCACCAACTAGCCACCTCCTCTTATTATTTTTTGACCATCCATGTCCTGGGAATAGAATAAAACTCACTAAAAATTAAAAGGAAGCAACATTCAGCCTTCAGCTGTGTTAAAGATCTTGGCAATGTGTTTTAATTGAGTAATGTGGAAGAATTATCCAGCATTTAGATACAAAATTGAAAATCATTTACGAAAACTGGACTTATTAGTAAACAAACAAAAAAAAGTCTAGGCTCTTCTACTATACAAGGTCTTCATTTCAGTTATGACCTAGGTACAGCTCAGTTGACAACTAAAAAAAACTAAATTGCTTTGAAGGAGTCTAATTGCTAGAACTGGAAAGATGCTACCACCATCTTTCTAGTCACAGGTTCAAAACCGAGGTGTCATCTTCTAGTAGCTTCCTGTTACCTCCAGGATAAAATATAAATGTCTTTGACTTTTAAAGCCCTCCATAACCCAGCCCCATTCTCCATTTCCATATGTTGCAGTTCAGTCATTTTCAGTCATTTCCAATTTTTTATGTCCCCATTTCAGGTTTTCTTGGCAAGACACTGGAATGATTTGCCATTTCCTTTTCCAGCTCATTTTAGAGATGAGGAGACTGAGGCAAACAGGGTGAAATGACTTGCCCATGGTCACACAGCTAGGAAGTGTCTTCAAGCCATATTTGAACTGAAGAAGAGTCGTCTTCCTGATTCCCAGTCCAGCACTTCTATCCCTGGCACTACCTAGCAACCCATTGTATGTCATCATTCCAATGTAAATAAAAAAGCCTGTCATAAGACAATGTGATGTAGACAAAGAGATGCTGGACTGGGCTTTTGAGACCTGGGTGCCTACCCCAGGACAGACACTGACTGGCAGTATAAGATGGGGCAGTGACTGCAGAGGGCAGTGTCACCATGAAATAAAAACAAAAACAAAAGTCCAAATTGTTCACTGAAACTCAGTTCACCTTGGTTTTAGTCTTCTCTCTGTCACTAACTTCTCCTGGGGCCTCAATTTCCTCATCTATAAAAAGATGAGGAGGTTGGACCTAGATCAGAGGTATGCTGATAAATGATTTACGACCTGCCCTCTAGGGGGAAACGTGCACAGGATATACTTTTAAATTTAATATTCATTGTTAACTTTTCCCCATCACTTTCTTAAGCCTAAACAATTAACAAAAACAATTAAGCCCCGATTTCTAATATTTGCTTTTTTCTAAGGTGTAAACGCTCATACAGAGAATTTAAGGATCAGCTCTCCGAAGCTACCAATGGATGATCTTAAATGGTCCCTTTTAACTCTTAATTCTGTTTAAGTCTTTAGCACTAAGTTCCCAAGAATATAAATTGTTTTTGATTGAGTTGTAGATTACATAGTTCATATAACAAATGACTTCTTCTGTGACTTAATTACCCACATCTGGAATGTAGCTTGTTTTTTAGGTTAAAAATTAGAAAGCAAGACCTTTGGGGGCCCTCAGTCCTCAGTTTTCCTAAGTGTGATAATAGCTTCCAAAGAATTTCTTTGATAGGCTAGAGAAAGAGACTCTGAAAGTCAAACCTACGGAAAGCAGTCTTATTGTGTTGAGCCACAATAATGCCCAAGGCGAAGGATCAAAGCCACGGATGTCTGAGCCTTCTTCTTTGTCACAATTAGGTATATCTCCTCCTAGAGGTAGATTTTATCTTGTTATATCCTTCAAGAGTCTTATTTGATTTCTCCTTACCTGGGATTTGAAGCAGAGACTGCTGCAAAGAGAATATTCACATTCCAGCCCATCCCATTTCAGCCTACTGTAACCTAGAAAACCTTAAAACCACAAGCTATTTATTTCCAAAATTGTTTTAGTGTGTGGAATTAGATAAGGAGTTCTTAATCTTTTTTTTTTTTTTTGCATTACAGACTCCTTTTCTTTGACAATCTGGTGAAATCTATGACCCCCTTCTCAGAACTTTTGCTGTCCACATTCTTAATTGAAGGAAATGTTAAATTATACCTAGAAGTTAAGAAAAATGAAGATGCATTTTTCCCTCATCTAAGTTCATGGAACCCCTGAAATCTTTCTATACACCCTGGTTAATAATCCCTACATTCGATTAAGAAATTGTTCTCACCCTAAGGAAAAATATGCTTGCTTTTTTTTAATAGATTTTTTTTCAAATTGATAAAAACAAATGGAGCAGCAGCTATAGCATCTATTGTTATTTTTCCTTAAATGCATCTTTTAAGCTACTGTTTCTTAAAGCTTCATGAGCATTTACTAAAAATGCTAAATGTTAATCTCTTATTTAGCTACTGCTTTTTTTTTTCATCCTCATGAAAAACCAGAAGGAAGGGCTTTGTAGCACTCTGAAGAGATGAATCTGGACTTTATCCTGGGAGCTAGTCCTGACTCCTGTGTCCTTCAGATATAAACTAGGCATGTTTGGAAGACTGGGTCTTATGCAGTGCACTGGAAGGTTAACTATAGATCATTTCTTAGCAGAAGCTAAAAGATAATCAGAAGCAATGTTCATTGATCTCCCCAGGGAGCCTTGACTGGGAGAGAGACACATACACATGCAGGTATTTAGAAGTGAAGCTTCTTTGAAAGCTAATTAATTATTTTCTACCTGGCCCTCTTCCCTCTCTCAGGGGTCTCTTCTTTCCCAACACCATTATTTCCAGTGTGCCCTCAGTACCTGAAAGGACTCTAGCATTGAACCTGTCTCTATCAAGCTGCACTCTTGACTGGGGGTGGGGTGGGGGGGTGGCTTACTTGGTGCTGTGCTTGAAGATGGGGAAGGAGGACTGACTCCCTTTTGCTTCAGAATTCCATTCCACAGATTACTGAAAACTCAAGCCCTGAATAAGAGTAGCCTCAGAGGGCTGGTTTCTGATGTCGCACTAAGCATGATAAGAATGCCATTGACGTCAGCAGAGCCATCATCAGGCAGAATGGCACCCCTGCTCTTGAAACCACACCAAGCAATTGCAGAGCTTTTGAAAATTAAAAGCTGGTGCTGGGGGGAGGGAGAAAAGAATATGGGGAAGCAGTGGCTCCAGCTGAACTCTACATTTTCTGTGCATTTCCTGTATTTTAAAACATTCTCATTCTCTCTTTCCCTCTCCCTCTCCTCCCTGTCCCTTCTCCTCTTTCTCTCTCCCTTCCTCCTCCCCCTCTACTCTCCCCATCTATCTTTTTTCTCTCCCATCCTTCCCCTTCCCTCCCTTTCTCTCCCTCCTCTCTTTTTTCCTCCCTCCTATCCCCCTCCACCCCCAAATGTGTTTGAGGAAGAAACTTAAAAGCTCACACTAGCTTCAAAGGGAAAAGATAATTTAATTTTGTCAAAATATCTGAATTCAGGGAAAATGAACCATGCCACCCAGATTATTGGACAGAGGCCCTGAGCCACAGGAGAAAATACAAGCCACTGAGAATGAAATTTCTGAGCTAAAAGAGATACATTTTAGCTGTGTGTATGTGGAGGAATAGATTGTAACTAGAGATATAAAATATGCCAGAAGACCTGCTTGTAAGGGGATCTCTCCCCAAATGTCATACTAATTCACTGTGCCCTCCAAACGGTTGTTTTAATTGTAAAATTAAAATAGTAAAGCTATGGCTTTGGGGAAGGGAACACTGTCTATGCTGTGCAGTTGGTCTAGTTTCACAAACAGCCATATCCAAGAACCGCAGCAGCTGTAAGCTGAAAGAGCTACCTGGATTGGAAAATTTTGTTGACGTTAGAGAGAGTTCAAAAACAGCTTTGTAATGTCAATTGTTCTCTTTCCGCTGGTCCTCCCCCTTTCTCCAGTCCCAGTTGTTTTCTTCTTTGCCAGCATCAGGCTCTTCCAAATCTTTGTAAAAGTAACATAGCATCAATGTGGATTCCTGGTGATAGCTGCAGTATAATGTACTTTAGAGCAGGCACTGGCAGAATCCCAACCCCATATAATCATTAAGTAAACCTGTCTTTGCACATCCATAGCCTTGCTCAGAGGTTCTAGACAAAGCTGATTCTAAGGTGTGGAAATCTGAGCACAAGCATATTCACTCACAGTTTCAAGTGTGTCTTACAAGATGAGCAGGCACACGAAAACAAAAATTAGATAGGAAAAATGGATTCAATAAATTGCCTCATTTAAAATCTTTGTTTAAAGGTACAGGCATCCAAAGGAGGAATGGGGGCAGGGACCAGATAAGGGAGATAATATCTGTAGATCACATTTTTATAGCCCTGGTAGGTTTGCCAAGTGCCTTCCTCACAACCACTCTGTGAATGCAAATATTCTTTATCCCCACTTTACAAATTAAGAAATGAGGGCTCAGAAAGAGGTTTTGTCTTGCCCACAGCTAACAAGGGGAAGGGAGGTTCAAAACCAAGGCTTTTTCTACCATTTTATATAACAAAAGCTAAGCAAATCTACTGTCATATGTACAAATGCTTTTGATAGAGTTCTTCCATAGTGCATGTTAGCTGAGAGTCAAGTACGATTTCCGATGGGTTTCAAAGATCTCTTATGATGAAGTGAATAAAGGAAGCAAGGTACATCTATTGTCTATACTTAACCCAATCTGTGTAGCAAAACAGGAGTGAAAAAACACATTATCCACATGGGGTTTTTATTGTGCATTGAGATGGGATGTGGGAAAACTGTAAAGCTCAGTTACATGAGCCTATTTTTTTTCAAATTTTCTCTGAAGCTCACATGCAGAACCCTCATTGACTTCAAACAGTTTTGAGACTGCCTCTACAATTGACTCCCACCAGACATAGATCATATTGCCAATGACTTTCATTTCCTTTACTGCTCTCCCCATTGATGAACCACATCTCTCCATCTATCTCCTCTAATCCTAAGAATCTGCCTTCTTTGATCCAGTCCTGTTCACTTACTCCTATACAGGCTAGGTCTGCAGAGCCACAAGTGGGAATCTTATTATGCAAATAGGGCTGTCCAGACCATTATATGGCATTTCAAAATGTAAGGCCTGGGGGGAGAATGAACTTCCAGTTAGACCCTTACACTTCCCCTAACAGAGCACAGTTCCCCTGATGCCTCTGTTCCTTTCTGGCCCTGCATTGGTTCCAGATTCTCCCCACCTACAGATTCCTTCTCTCTCGTGATTTTTCTCTGGCATGCCACGGGAGCGCCTCAGCCACAGAGCCTTCTTTATTTGATTAGGCATTTCCTGATGAGTGCTTATCCTTTTCTGGCACCAAAACAGAAAGTTGCATATTGGGGCTCCTTAGCCCTGGCTGTGTTCTGGAGGTATCAGTTTGGAGTGAGCCAGGTAGAATAGTATATTTATACCAGGAAATGCTAAGAGGTTTGATGAGGGATTCCAGTTAACAAGGGGGAAAGGGAATCAACTGACATACACTGGAGATTATGAGTAAAGGAACAATTTAGAAAGCAGAGAAACAAATTCTTCACAAATTAGTTGTTTCCTTAAGAGAAGAATTATCATGGATTTGGAGATTTAGAATGCCTTTAATCTTTCTTTTCCCAATAGTCTGACCTAATTTAATAAGGCATGAACAGGAATAAAGGATAGAATTAGATGGTGTGTGCAGAAGGGATGCTAGGTGGTGTTTGACTTGGATGTTTGACTTGGAGTCAGGAAAACCCTAGTTTAGGTCAAAATGTTACAGTAGTTATGTGACCCTGAGTAAGATATTTGGAAATTGTAACTAGTGAGTACAAGATAAAGCAAGAACTCACTTATCGTTTTTCAGGCGAGTTCCAGAGATAAGAAAGAGTCCAAGTTTTTTGAGAGGTGGGGGGAAGGTTTAAGGAAGAAAATAAGGGAGATGACTGGAGTTACCAACTCGGACAGGGGTGGGTAGGCCAGCCTACATAAAGGAGATTGCTTTTGAATTGGACTTTGATGGGTGGCTAGGTTTGAGGAAAAGTTACCAGGAAAAATGCAACGTTTTTACAACATTCAAAGCAAAAATTAAGAGAAAACAATAAGTTTATTTAAAGAGTGAAATGGCCAGAAGGGAAGATTTGAGTATAATCTCAATAGGAATGAAATGGAGAAATGGAAAACACTGAAATGAATGATGATGAAATTGCTTTACAAGCCAAGAGCTCTGATGATGACAACGATGTAAGACAACACATGAATAAGATATATGGCATTGGGAGGAGGAAAGGAAATATGAATTTAGAGAAACTGGGAAAGGAAAATGAGGATTTGTAAACACTAGCATAATGGGAAGGAGAGAAAGGAAAATGAAAAGATGTCTTGAAAGGGTTTTACTCTTGAGTTAAATTGGCGTTGAAAGAAGATGTTAAAGACAGAGATGTAGGTAGGAGACTGAACAAAGGAGATGGGCTGCAGAAGGGATTCAACATTCATCAACTCCCAGAAATGTAGAATTTGACGAAAAGAGGGTTTACAGAAAGGAGCATAGCAAAAAGGACCACAGAGCAGCGAGTGCTAGAAAGGTCCTTAATGGTTATCTTGTCCCAAACCCATAATTTTATAGATAAGGAAACTGTGGTCCATAGAGGTGATGTACACAAAATAACACAGGCAGCAAGGGGAAAGCTAGCATTTGTACTAAGTCTTTACCCTCCAAACACAAATCCAGTGCTCTTTCTATCACACCATTCCACTTTCCAACAAAGGATGCAAAGATGACTATCTAACCACTCTTCACTAATTTTAGGTGGGATTTCCCCCAGATATGTGATTTCATTGGTCTGTCTCTGTCCTTTTGGATGTCTTGAATTGTATATCTTGTAAGCATGTCCAACTCAGCAAGTCTAAAACAAGACTCATCATCTTTTTGCTTAAGCCCTCCCCATTTTCCCAGATTTCTTACGATTATCAAAGTACTACCCATCCTTCCAGTCTCCCACACACAAAACCTGCTTGTGATCCTAAACTCTTCACTCTTACACACACCATCCGTTCTTTTGTTAAATCTTGTTGTTTTCAATCTTAACAACATTTCTTGTGTATATCCCCTTTTTTCCATTTACACAACTATCAGTCCTAGTGCAGGCCCTAGTGATTGTTCTTTTAGGCTATTGCAAGCACCTTTTCACTGGTGCCCCTGCCTTAAATCTCTTCTCATTCCACTCCTACAGATAGCTAGCAAAGTGATTTCCCTAATGTTCAGGTGTGATCACATCCTTCTACTCCTTGCTGCTTAATAAACCTCAGTGTTTTCCTGTTACCTTCAGAGATGCGGGTTTTGTATTTATAACCTGTCCCCTTATTGTCTTCCCAGTTTTCTTACATTTTACTCTGTGACTCAACTCCATGGCCCACTTTCTGCTCCTCATACATAACTGTCCATCTCCCATCTCTGGGCTCGGCACTGGCTTCCCTCATGTTTGGAATGCTCTCCTTCTTTACCTCTGTCTCTTAGTTTACCTTGCTTCCATCAAAAATCAGCTCAAATGCTACTCTTCTGCAGGAAGTAGTTTCTCCTGTGTCCCTCTGTCCCTCACAAGCCCTTGGTAAATAGAACCTTCCAATCAGAGACATATCTTCCTCTTTATGTAACTAATTATTGTCTTGTTTCCTCCTTCATTGGAATATGAGGGATCCTTTTGGGCATGGACCATGTTTTGGTTTTTCTTTGTATACCCAGCACTTAGCATAGTGCCTGGCACATACTATATGTTTCACTGACTGAAAAACTGACTTCCAATGCCACCTTCATCCACACATGCAGACAGACATTTCATTTATAATTTAGAGTCTTACGGAGTTACCCGGGCCACTCCCAATAAATACTGATTGGTTTATTCATTGATTATTGGCTGTCCTGTCAGATCATGAAGAAAATAATGCCTCAACTACTGGATAAAAGTAATCTAAGCAACATAAAAAAGCTATTGAAGATTGCTGGCCTATACTTGAAGCCTCTCCACATTGGTGGGACCTGAAAGGGCGTGTGATTTATTTGTTCAGCCTTAGAGAACCCAGTGATATCGACCCTGAATGATGAGACATTAGATCAAGACTTTAGTAGAGCACCTTGTATGTAGTAACTGATCTGCAAATATTTTTTGAATTCCATTTAAGTCAATTGAAAAATGAAGGAAGGGAATTAGAAGATGAAGGAGAAAGGAGGGAAAGGAATAAGGATTTATTTGTATAGCACTTACTATGTGCCAGGCACTGTGTTGAACACTTTACAAATATTTTCTCATGAAGTGAAATGCCTTTAAATAAGAAAAAAAAATAACTCTAGGTCACTAGGATTAAATGGGAATTAAAAAAATTTTATATATCTATATATGTGTGTGTTTGTGTGTATGTATATATATGTGTGTGTGTATAATACATACATATATATATATAAATTTTGTTTAAGTGAATTCTACAGTCATTAAATACCTATATTAGAAGCAGTGTTGGTACCAGGTGCTCTGTTGAATGGCAGACACAAAATAAGGCTAATGTGTGCTCTTTGTCTTTAAGGAACTTATATTCGTGTGTGTGTGTGTGTGTGTGTGTGTGTGTGTGTGTGTGTGTGTGTGTGTGTGTTTTAAATCACCTGGTATAGTGAAAAGAACCTATACTGGGACTGAGTTTTGAGTCTGCCACTTGCTTGATACCACGAGCTTGGCTAGCTCACTTAGACTTTTTAAGCCTGTTTGCTCATCTATAAAATGGAGATTGGTCCCGTAACCTTATAGGGTTGCTGGGGAAATCAGACGTGATCATGTATATGAAGTGCTCTTGAAATCTAAAATGTCGCCTATTATTTGTGCAGTGTATAGAGTGCTGGACATGGGGTGAAGAAGACCCGAGTTCAGAACCTGTCTCAGACACCAGCTGTGGGGCCCTGGATAAGTCACTTGATCTTTGTTTGCCTCAGTTGTCTCAATTATAAAATGGGGTAATAGCACTTGCTTCCCAGGGTTGTCATGAGAATCAAACGAGATATCTGGAAAGTTCTTTTGCAAACCTTAAGGTACTATATAAATGTTAGCTATTACTATAGCCAATTGATATTTTCAGGTGCGTGTGTGTCTGTGTGTGTTCATGCTTTAAACAAAGTGTTGTGGTTTTTTTGTCACAGGTAGCAAACAGGATTTTCATTTTTGCTTTTCTTCTAATCTCCCCACTATTTCATTTATCACTTTCAAACCTTGTTCCCTGAAAACAAACTGAATGTAGTAGAATGAAATACATTTGATGGTATTTCAGTTTCTTGGGCATTGATATCCCATTTTGGAGAAGTTTTTTTATCTGCTCTCACTCCATCTCTAAGTGTATCATGCCCTCTTTTTCTACCATATTACCTCCAACGGGCACATTGCTGGACTAATTCTATTCAATGGAAGATAGCATTCACGGACCAAAATTCACCATATCTTAAGTAGTGTTTACTTTGGTCTGTACTGTAACCATTATGACAATTACACTATTCATAAAATTAAAGCAGGATTGAACAGGAATCTGATGAAATTTTGTTGCATGGACTCTTTAGAAAATTCAAGTTAAAAGGTTTGGGGTCCAGATTAACTCAATCATTGCTACAACTCACATAGGCCCAACATATTCTAGTAACAATGGCATTAACTTGCCTCTCCAGTTTTAATACCTGAAAATTAGACCCAAATGTTTCAGACAGACTCTTAAAATTACTTAATGTTTATTGATGTGTTAGTTTCATTTGCTGTAGAAATTTAATCAAGCAGACAAAAATTCACCTATATGAATGTAGTGAAGCCTAGATACTCTTTGAACATATACCTTAAGGGTAATGAGATAGTGAAACTCTATGGAGAATCTCAGGGTTTAATAATAATACCTTGACTTTACATAGCTTATTATAGTTAGCAAAATGGTTTCTGTACTTCATCACCTTTGACCCAAACACAATTCTAAGAGATAGATAAAGCAGGTGTTATTATCCCTGTTTTACAGAATAAGAAACAGACTCAGGTAAACTGCCTTGTCCGTTAAAGGCTATGTGGCAAAAGCTCTAAACTTCTTTATGATTTTAGACTCTAGAAGTCCTGAGACCTGAGTTCAATTCCTGGCCCTGGTAGTTGTCAGCAATGTGATTTTAGAGAAATCACTCTACTCTCAGGGCTTTGGTTTCCTCATCTGTTTAAAAAAAAAGTTAAATTAAATGTCCTTTAAAGTCATTTGCAGAGTTAATATTTTATGGTTTTGTAATGGAGAACTCAGGACTCTGTTAACTCCTAGCCTAGTTTCCTTCCCATGATGTTATTTATTTATTTGTTTGTTTGTTTGTTTGTTTTTAGTATATGGAATAAAACAAGCATTTCCATAACATAATATAATAAAAATATGATTGCATATGAAACTGTAAATTTATTATGTACAACTTGCTATTCCTTTTAAATATATAATAAAATTATATAAAATTCTTTTCTTTATTTCATTATTTTTTTTCCCTGTAACAATCAGCTTTCAACCATATTTATTTCATTCTCCTCTCTCCCTCCCCATTCCGCTAACCCCTGTGACGTCAGCAAAACTTTCATGCCCCGCCTGTCCCCTGAGCTCATATGTTCTCTCTTAAGGATCACTCCCCCCTCCCCCCCCCACACCACACTGCAAATGAGGAGACATGATTTTCAAGACTGGAGATCTTTACAAATGTGGTTAGGTTTTTCTTATTTCTTTTTATGATATAGAGTCTCTCTAGCTAAGGTAGGGATTAAAGAAGGAAAAACAGACAGTGATAAGTACATGGAGACACAAAAAGGAACAATGGTCACTGAGCAGGGTTATAAAGGAGGATGATTTAGACTTCATAGAAGTGGCAGACAGAGGAGGGGAGAATACCAATGGTCTGGATAAAGTTGTAGATGGATCAAAGCCTCTTTGGGGACCCATGCCTTGATGTATCTCACTGGAGGTCACAGGGAACAGAATCTAGATCTGGAACTGGAAAACCAAGCTCGGGTCTAGAAAGATTAAGTGACTTGGCTGAGATCACACACTATGAAGTGTCAAAGGCAGCTTTTAAGCCCACATCTTCACTCTGCATTCCTTCTAGTATAGCACCCAGTCTGAATGAATTTAACAGATTCTTTCTCACACGTACAGTAAAAAAAAAATTCCCTTGAAGAGCATCCAAAGCAGATTCATTTCATAGCAGATTCTACTCCACATCATTTCGCAAAAGGAAATCTACAAATATCTGTGCATTCATGTGTGCGTACATTCGTGTGTGTCTGTGTGTGTGTGTGTGTGTGTGTGTGTGTGTGTGTGTGTTTCTCAAAGGTCTATTATACTAGGACTTCTTCCTGTGGGTAATGGTGAGCTATGAGAGGTTTGTGAACAGAGGAGTGACATGTTGAATTCTGAAGGATATTTCAAAGTTTGTATTTGTGTGTGTGTGTGTGTGTGTGTGTGCGTGTGCACATGCACACACAGATGTACATTTTGAATCTCTTGGTGTAGTGAAAAGAGCCTATACTGGGGTTGAGTTTTGTATCTGCCACTTGCTTGATATCAGGAGCTTGACCAACTCATTTAGGCTTTTTAAGCCTGTTCCTTCATCTATAAAGAAGAGTGAGCTTCTGGTGTATAGCCCTCATCATGTCTTTCCAGGCATCCAATGAATGCTAAATTTCTGTCTCTTCAGTGACATATTATTGCATTTTCTACAATGTCAATGCATAATCTGCCCTGGTCTGGATGCCTTCAGGATAGCTCTTCTATATTTTTCTGGTGGCAATGACTTAATCCTGAATTCCTGTTATAAATCCCTCTGTTTCTATAAACAAACAAATAAATTCAGCCATTTGTTCCACTTTCTTGAATTCATGTGGATGTCACCCTTGGATTGATTTTTTATTCCACTCCTATATCTTAACCATTTCAAAACTTTTTTTTCAGAGATGAATCGCTTTCAGTTATGTTCAAATTCAGCCACATTGTACACTTGTTTTGAGCTTTTATAGTTTCTTTATGAAATAAAGCTTCTTTTATAAATTTTTAATTTCCTTTTTGGCAAGGAAGTGTCGATTATTTCTATAGCTGCTGTGGGTTGATAATCCTTGTAGTTCATCATTAACATTGTATGGGTTTTTATCTGAACACTTAAATCTGTCATGTATTTTAGTATACTTAAAGTATATGTTGATGCTGCTGTTCTATAGATTTTAATGACTTTAAATGTGTTCTTCACATTGACCTTGATTTCAGGATGCCTGTCAGTTTTTTCTTTTCTCTCTTTTTTTTACATACATACAACTTTCTCTTTGATAGCTTTATGCTGAATGTGATTTGCTAGAGAAATCAAGTATCATCTTTATCCCATTTGACCTCTGGATTCAAGCTTTAAAGTCTTTAGTTTCTCTTCTTTGTTGGTGAACATTAAAAATTTCACCACCTACCAAGTCCAAGTGGCATTTTGCTATCACTGGAAAAAGTTTCTTTGAGATAAAGTAGCTGTTTAAGATACTTTCCATGGGAGTTATATAACTTTATGTAGAGTATACATTAAGTGTTTAATACAATATTTTGGTGATGTTTGATCCAAACTCCCTCTGTGATTTAGAAGTCATATTCAGCTCTCTTTAGCAGGAATGATTGTGAATCTGATGCTTAGCACAGTCATATCAGACTTCAGCTGTGTTCCTGGAAGAAACCGCATTTGATATCAGATGTTCTTGATGCTATTGTGTGGGTAGCATGTTTTGAACAGAGAACAATTTTCTGTGTGAATGTACTATACTTGGATTTTAATCTATTTGCATGTATTTACATAATATGCATACATAACTAAGCAATGAGTATGGAACTAATGCTTTTGTAATAATCAAGAAACGTCATGGAAATGTTACAGTGCTTTGGGTTGGCTTGTTCAATAATCACTAAGTCAGTAATGAGTTATTCTTTGCATCCCTGCAACTTTTTTTGCTCTTTGACCAATGTATGTATGTGAAGTGTGTGTGTGAATTTATAGGTCTTTTTAATGTCATAAGTTCAGTGTTTTCTATAACGTGCATAAACATATAATTCACTTTTATTGGGGAAGTCATAGGTATTCTCATCTTTTGGTAATAAATGTGGTTTCTTTTAAGAAAGATGAGATCAGGTTTGAATCAGAAAAGAAACTAAAGAAGTGCTTTGCTAGTAGTTTATACCCTGCTATAGAGCATTTGAACCAACAATCATGGATTTTATCCAAACCTGTGACTTTCCAGTTTTGCAGAAGTGGAGAAAAAAAGGAAGATGCATTTTATCTATATAGACAACTAGAAATTTTCTACATCCTTTGAAGGTTCTATCTCCTCCAATTTCTTAGGCTCTTTAGCATGATTTCTGACTTATGTTAAATTGTTCATTTTGTTCTTTGAACTGCTTTGACTTCTTATATTACCTCAATCTTTGGGTTTCTGCTTTCAGTTTTTATTAAGAATATTAAGAATTTCAGATAGTCTTTCGTTTTCTGAATAGCACTGGTACATATTAAAAACATGTGTGTCTTCAATCTCTTTCATGTGGACTCATGATTTTCTCTTTAATGGTCATCACCATCCTCACTCAAGCATTTCAGCAGGTGGGGTATTGTTCTGATTTGTCCAACTTATCTTGCCTTCTTGTAGTATAAGAACCTAAAACTACTCCTACTGTATTTCTAATCAAGCTGTTCATCATGGCAAATTTAAGTAGAGTCAGCTTCCAACTCTATGGCACCCCATCTGTTTCTTAGATTCATGGGGGAGGTTTTTCAGATATTAGTAGGGAAAAAAGCCCATTGGCCAGTATTTCAAAGATCCTACCAAGTCTCCATAGGTCCTGAAGTAGTCCTGGACCAAGATAGAGTACCCATTATATATAACCCTGGTTGGCATTCCTTTAATTTACTGCTTTACACTAACACACACATACACACACACACACACACACACACACACACACACACACACACACACACACACACACACACACACACACACACACATATACCATCACCTTTCCCTCAACACAAATAATTCCTGGAAGAGTAGCTGAGTGGTACAGTGGATGGAGAGCCAGGCCTGAAGTCAGGAAGACTCATCTGCCTGTGTTCCAATCTGGCCTCAGATATTTCCTAGCTGTATGACACTGGGCAAATCACTTAACCTATTGACCTTGATTTCCTCATCTGTAAAATGAGCTGGAGAAAGACATGTCAAAACACTATAGTATTTGTGCCAGAAAAACCCCAAATAGGGTTGCAAAGAGTCAGACACAACTGAAATGACTGAAATGTGATTGACTTGGGGGTGTTGTTGTTGTTATTGTTGTTTTTGTTGTTGTTATAGGTAGTGTGACTCCGTGGAAAGACTCCAGGATCTAGAGTCAGTTATTCCTGTGACCAGCACTTCATATCTGTGTAATCCTTGGCAAATCACTCAATTTTCCTATTCCTTAGTTTCCTCATCTCTCAAATGAGGGGTTGGACCGGTGGCTTCTGAGATCCCTCCTTGCTCTAAAACTGTGATCCTAAGTGTAAATTATTATTATTATTAACAGAAAATTACAGGTAGCTTGGAGTTTAGCAGAATGTTTTCTTTTTCCTTTGAAGTTTTCCAAAACTTGTTGGAAATCTGTTGCTGGGTTCTTTATCCCAGGATGAGGCCATCTGATGTGTTCGTCCCTGATGTTTCATTTTCCTTTTCCTCTCATGTTTTCTGTTTCCCTTCCCTTATCTCAGTTTTTCCTGCTGGCTGAAATGGATTTCTAGTCACTCCTCTCCTACATCTTGTACGTGAATATGAGTTACCATCCAAACATTTGTAGCTGGTATCACTTTTCAGCAGAATTCCTGCTGTCATGTGGTACGTGCAGGGCACCTTCCTTCTTATTCTCTTAAATCATTTTCAAGTGTGTCTCATAAACACACTTCTTTGTGCCTTAACAATGGGGTAGTCATGACTTCTCTTTATTACAATTAACCTGATATTTATGGAACTCCGATTGAGAAAAGAGGGGGAAAGTAGGAAATCATATGTTCATAGATGCTCTAAACAGGTTTGTGCATGTCCTTTGCAGCTAGCCTTTTCTAAAACCTGTCTGTGCAGGTTTTCATAGAGTTCAGTAAATCAAGGTTAGCCAAGTTAAAAACGAAAATAATTGGTTTTAAGTCTTACTGTGTAGAGTAATTTTATATAGCATCTCCATAAAAAAAATTAGCCACAGTGTGACTTAGTATAATGAAATGATGAAAATGCTGAAAATGATCTTCGTTCTTAACTAGCTTAGATTTCTTTAGGGGTAATTGTTCACGTGAAGCCACTTAAACTCTTTGGACTTCCCCTGCCCCCATTCCAGAAAGTCCATACAGTATAGTCCCTTAACTATCTAGACTAAGATAAAAACAAGTTAGTAACAAGTTTGGGCATAGTTCGCAGTTTCTTGCCATTGACTTTTTTTATATATAGTTTCAGTTTGTTAGTTGTAAGTCTACATACAGCAAATAATGGAGATGGGACATATGTTCTGTGAGAAAAATTTTAAACAATGCAGGGTTTTCAGTTCTTTTATTTATGTTGTAATGGAGCTAAATGAAACCAACAGAATGTAAGTTCCTTAAAGGCAGGGACTTTCATTTTTGCCTTTGTATCTTCAATGCCTAGCAAGTACATAGTTGTTGTTCAGTCATTTCAGTCATGCCCAACATGGTCTTCCTGATTCCAAGCCTAGTACTCTTTATCTACTATATCACCCAACTGCCCAAGCATTTATTAAGTACCTACTGTATACTTGGGGCAGTAGGTGGCACAGTGGATAGAGTAGAGGGACTGCAACTAGGAAGACTCATCGTCATGAGTTCAAATCTGGCCTCAGACACTTACTAGCTCTGTGATTCTGGGTAAGTGGCTTAACCCTGTCTGCCTCAGTTTCCTCATAAGTAAAATGAGCTGGAGAAGGAGATAGCAAACCACTCTGGTATCTTTGCCAAGAAAACCCAAATGGGGTCATGAAGAGCTGGATATGACTCAATAGCAACAACAAAATAAATGCTGTTGCTTAATTTAAATATAATTTTTAAAACTATTATTTTCTCTTCTCTTGTATTATTATGTAAATAAATATTATAAAGGAAGATACAAATACTTGAATTTAATATTGAATAAACAGAATCCCTTTGGGCAGCTGGGTGGCCTGGTGAATAGAGTACCATCTCTGGAGTCAGGAGGACCTGAGTTCATATCTAGCCTCAAACACTTAACACAAAAACTAGCTGTGTGACCTTGAGCAAGTCACTTAACCCCAATTATCCTACCTTCCCCCCTCCAAAATGCAAACAAAAACAAAAACAAACCAAAAAAAAAAAAAAACCACCAAAATCCCTTCCTAACACTGATCTTGTGAAATAGGATTGATACATGTTAATATGTTGGTGATATTATAGCAGGATTTTTCAGTATGTAACTACATAGTAAAAGTTTATATACTATAATAATGATACCTCTTGTAGCCAGAATTAAGATATGTAACAACAGGGCGGCTCGGTGGCGCAGTGAGTAGAGCGTTAGCCCTGGAGTCAGAAGGACCTGAGTTCGGATTCGACCTAAGACACTTACCACACAAACAAACAAAAGACTTAGCTGTGTGACCTTGGGCAAGTTACTTAACCCCAATTGCCCTCAAAAAAAAAAAAGATATGTAACAACCTATCTAGGATATAATCAAGAAACAAGGAGGAAGTTAAAAAGGCCTTTTAAGAAGCCGAACTACATGTCACAAAATCTGCATGCTGAGTTTTGTGTACTTAACTCACAGGAAAGCTCCTCGGGTTCTCACTTGAAGCCTATTAACTCCTTTTATTCTCACAGTTATAGTAAGCTTAGTGTAATGGAACAAAGCAACGTGTTTCAAAGAGAGTTGGTACCTACATGATAGTATCAAGGAAGGTATCTGGAATATGTGACATTTGAGTTGGGCTTTAAAAGATGGTAGGAATTCAACAAATGAGTCAGGGAGGCAGGGTATCCCAAGCATATGGAATAGTTTAAGAAGAGGCAAAGTGTGAAAAAATTCACCAGCCTATGGCTGGCAAGTTTTTTTCTCCTCCTGTCTGTATTCCTGTGATTCATAGTTTTGGGGCTCCCTAGGCAAGGGCTTGGCTCTCCCAGCTCTCATTCTGTGCTCATGTGTGCTCATCAACCTCGGCTCTATCTGCCCAGAGTTCCAGTTCTGCTTTGCTCTTCCTTTCAGTTATGCCCGCTGGAGCCACCATTCTATCACTAACAAGCTGCTGCTTGCTGGCTCTCTCTTTTTCTCATGCCCTTTTCCATTATTTTGCCCTCACTGGGACTTGGTTTCACCCTGAATACAGTTCATCCCTGGCCTCTGCCCTCCAATATTGTATGTAGAATCTCTCATGCCCTGCAGCACACTGGGCCAGGGGGATGAAGAAAAGGCATATTTCTACATTCTCACTGCCAATTCCAAACTCTCTGCCTTCCCCCATCATTCAACAGCCTCTTCTTTGAGCTCAACACCCACTCCCATACTATAACTACTCAGAGAATAATATGAGATACACAATGGATCTGTGACTACATCAACATAGGGAACTCCTGGTGTGAGAAATATGTACTTAAGTAGAGATGATTGTCCATCCTTAATCTTAGGTAAAACCTAGGGTGTTACTTGAAGCATAAAGAGATCAAATAAGAAAGTGACTTGCCCAAAGTCATGCAGCTAGTAAGTGTCAAAGGCATAGCTTGAACTCAGGTTTTAATAACTCCAAACCCAGAATTCTACCCACTCTGTTACATGTTTGTGTGTGTGTATACACATGTACATATGTATACATATATCCTCTCTGTGTGTATATGTGTATTCCAGATGAAAATTGCTAATGTTTTTATAGTGCCCTTAAGGTAAACAAAGTGCTTTATATGTTATCTCATTTGATCTTTATAGCATCCACTAAAATAAACATTTACTAAGTACCTACCATGTGCCAGGCACTGTCCTAAAGGCTAGGAATGAAGAGTTTGCTGGGCTTCTGAACCCTCTTTATGTGGAACCTTTGGAAGGATTTTTTGCTCTACTCTCCAGCCATCCAGTCACAGGGGCAGAGGGTTCTGCTGAGGTGTGAGTACCAAAGCTAGAGCAGACTCTGTGGTGATGAATTTCCTGATGATGCATTTCTCTTTTTCAGACAGAGGGTAGGGTAGAGAGGAGAGAAGACAGAGGGAATGATGATGGTGGAGAGGGATACAGAGCATGCCAAAAACATCTCTGTGAAATAAATTTTATAGGCATTAACCCTATTTTATGCATGAGAAAACTGAATTTGAGAGAAGTTAAGTCACATGGTCACATAGTTAATAGATATCTGCCTTGGGTTTTGAGATCTTCCTGCCTGTCTTCCTTTCCTCTAGGAGTTCACTGCCTGACTCTCAATATTCTACTCCCTCTGCCCTCTGCCTTAAATTTCAGGAACCTTGCTGAAATGTAGGCTAGTCCTAGGGCTTCCTAGGAGCTAGGTTGACCTTCTCTTCAGGCATTATCTAATTGATTGAAGCCCTTCTGCCTTCCATGATAGGCAAGCTCCTCCTATTTCCCAGAATTCTGAGAACCCTAAAGTTACCTATACCTGCATCAATTCTGCCTTCTCTCTCTCCCCATATAGCAATTCCACTACATCACCCTCTTCTGCCCCATGGATCAGAATGAAAGCTAGTGGAGGACTGATAAAGGTGTGAAAAGAGAATGATATAGACCCTCTCCTACCCCCAACACACACAAATACACACAGAGGGGAGAAAGTAGCCCCCTTTTTGTTAGCACCTGGAAGAAATCCACTGGAGCTGACTAATTTCAGCTCCAGCTCTCTCCAGCCTCAGATGATTTTGTAATTACTTGTTTCTATACTTACTGTATGCCTTGCCCACCTTCCAATTGTTTTTATTTTTGTATCCCTAATAGCTGAAACTGTACCTGACAGAGTAGGCATGGTGTTTATTGAGTTGAATTGAGAGTAGCCATGCTCTGAGGGGCTTTCTGGTGAATTAAAGGATGCCAAGTAGCCCTCTAACATATCCCTATGAACCAGCAAAACCTTCCCTACAAGGAGGGCTCAAATTTTGTTGACTACTTTGTAGATTCAAAATCGCTCTTGTAAAGAGTCACAGCCTAAAAGGAAATAAATTAAAGCTCATGCAGGAGCTATTCCCTGTGAAACCATGGAGTAAGCCACGAGGAGAAATGATTGAAGCCTCATGGCTTAGTCATCCCTAACTGGTTTGGATGAAGTACCAGAAGATTGGAGGGAGGGAGATGGGGGAAACAACAGCAATAAGCTGGCAGCAAGGAGAAGCTAGAGAAAGCTGTGTTGATGGTCAAAACATGGAAATTAAGCCTATTTCCTAACCTCTTCCATTTCTCCTGTCCTGAAAGAAATTTCAGTGGAGCTAGCTTTCCTTTATGTACACACTAAATCTATCCTTTGATTTATGAATGGTCTTTTGCATCATTTTAGTTCTCCATGGTGTCCAGCCAAAGGTCAACTGTCTTTTCACACCAGATGTTGAGAGAAGAGACCCAGAGGTCACGTGCCCAGCACCAGCCAACCTTAGGTTCTGTAGGAACACCAAAGTAGCCCCAGTACTCAAAGAACCAGCTTCCCTCTCTACTTTCTCATTAGGCATTCCCCTTCTCTGAACCAGCCCCTGTTAAGACAGAGCATCAAAAATGTCAAAAAGAAGGGAAGACGGCAACATTGCCTCCGGGGGTTTATCACTGCTACTTGTGACTGGTGTTGTGACTTGTTATTGCCTCTCATGGTTTTCAAATGAAAATAAAAGAACTTATTGCAGAGGGGTCTTATGTATGTGTGTGTGTGTGTGTGTGTGTGTGTGTGTGTGTGTGTGTGTATAAAACTCCCCAAGGTCACTTTCTAAAATAGAAAAGGAGGCTCTCACACAGTTGTATGGGAAACATGTAAATAATTACCTTGGTGACATGTCTCAGCTTCCTAGTGAAAAGCACTGGGTGAAGAATGGGGAGATAAGCTATAACTTCTCTGGGCCTCACTTTCCTCATCTATAAAATGGCAAGGTAGAAATAGGGAACAAGATGGTCCCTAATGTCCCTTCAGTCTTTAAAATTTCACTTTATTTGCTATTATTACATTTTGTCACTTTTTTGGCTTAATTATTTTCAGGTGTTTTTCTCATTGATGCTTCCCATTGATAGGATTTTCAAGGAATGAACAAAAGGAACACCTATTTTGTCTTATAAAGCAGTGAAAAGTATTTCCTGAGTGCCTGCTCTGGGCCCATCACAGTGTAATGCTATCATAAGGAAAGTTTACAAATACATACTATAGGAAGCAAAGAAATTGACAAGATAGAAATCAATTCCCACAATTATCCTACTCTTATGCCATGGTCCTCTTTGAGAAGGAAGGACAAACCACAGAACACAACACACACACACACACACACACACACACACACACTCAGACTAATCTCTTCATTTTGTGTTTTATTAATAGCAATAACAACAATAATGACAAGGATAACTGGCATCCATAGAGTGCTTATTATGAATACTATAAATTGTTCCTCTATTATTTTAGGTTGGCAAGTATTGTCATGTATTATCTCATTTGAACCTCATAACATCTTGGTGAAGCAGGTAGTAAAGATTGTTATCCTCATTTTATAGATGGGAAATTGAGATTCAGAGAAATTACATGAGACACATGCATAGTCCTACAGCTAATCAGCTTCAGAGTTACTATTAGAACCCAGGTCTTCCTGTTCTCAAGTTCAGCATTTTATCCACAACACCACAGTGCTATTCCATGAGTTACTTTAATGCACATTTTAAGTTACTCATATATCATGTTAGTAATAGTTATTCTGAATCATTTTAACCAGCTTATGTATACTTTGAGAGACAGCTTTGAATAGTAAATAGGGAGCCAGCCTTAAAAGCCAGGAAAACCTAAATTCAAGTCCTGCCTTTGACCCATACTGTCTTTGTGGCCCCAGGGAAGTCACATAACCTCTTAATTTTCTAGGCAGCTGTGTTAACTTCTAAGTTGCAGGGGAAAAACATCAATTTGCATTGGTAAAGAAAGTTTCCTTACTGGAAAAATAGTCCCCATCCCTGCCAGGTACTTTCTGAAACACAGTAAAGCTGTGAATAAATCAAGTAGTCAAATTCTTTTTTCAACAAACCAATAAAATTTTCATCAGTTACTTTTAAAACAACCCAATCATTATACTGGTCTCCTGTGTACCAGCTCTGTCTGCTTTGCTATCATGCAGCTTTCCTTTTTCAAATTATTCTAAGTATTGTGTAACTTCTCTACTGGATGGTTAGTCATTGTGTGTTGCAGATACTGGACACTGCAAAAACTCTTCTGGTTTTCTTGATGTCTCCCTGACTGCTTCTGGTATCTAATGTTGACTTCATCTCCACCATCCACTGATTTCATTTGCATGTTTTCTGACATCTCTGTGACAACTTCATCCACCTGTGCTTTCTTAACCCAGACTAACAACATTTCCTTATTTCTCAGGAAGAACATCTGTCATTTTCAGTATTTCTATATACTGCATCATGGGCTCAGCTTTGAATGTTTCTATTTTATCATCACATTATTACTTCCCTAGTGAGAGTTTCTAGTCAGCCTAGAAAGGCTTTCCTCAAGAGTGAAGCTCTAAAAGATGAGGGATTATTTCATTCTTTAGATTTTTATCCCCAGAGCCCAGCATACTATCTAATAGTAAATGCTTAATAAGCATTTGTTGATTCATTGATTAAATCATTAAAATGACTTTTCATCAAGAAAGTATGTATTGCTTTTGTGATCCTTAGGCACAGGCAAGTCAAACAAGTCCAGATCTTTCCATGGCCACTATAGCCACCATCTTGTTGAAAAGGATCTTTAATTTCCCCCAATCCCCTATACATTTACATTGCATGGTTGTCCAAATAGACAATGGAGGATTAATGAATTTATCCTAGTGTTGTATATACCACCTACTGTTCCATAGCATTTTTTCCCTTCTTCACATCAGTTTTTACTAACAAAGGTCCTTATTGCTTAAAACATTTCAAATTCACATAAAAAAATCTGTCACATTCTTTGGCTCAAAGATTCAAGCACAGAAAATACATTTCAAAGAGGTTATGGACAGCAGAAAAAAAACAAATATACAAAAATATTCTTAGCAGCATTATTTGTGATAACCAAAAGCTGAAAACAAAACAGAACTATGAGTTTAGAGCTAGACCTTAGAGTTCATCATCATTTCCTCATTTCATAGAGGAGGAAACTCAGATAGGTAAGGGAACTAGCCAGGGTCATCCTGGTAGTCAGTGACATAGCTTGGATCAAACCTATGTCCTGTGACTCTGCATCCAATACCCTTTCAATATTACCGGTCTCTCAGTATGTGCCAATATATTGGACAGAATATGGTATATGAATGGAAAGGAATGTTCAGTAAATAAAGCATGGTAAATAATATCACCTACCTTCTAGGGCTGTTGTGATGGTTGAATGAGATATTTATAAATGCTTTGCAAAACTTAATGCTAGCTACAATGATAGTGGTGGTGATGAAGGTGTAAAGAATGGCAAATGCAAAAATTAATAGTTTTTTTTTTTCATAAGGGGCCAAAGCTTCCTGATCTCTAGTTGTGTTCCCCTGTATGATCACAACACTCACTGCTGAATATCATAGGGGTGGGAAGTATCCTACTATAGATACTGGCCACAAGGTTCCATTGTGCCTAGGTAACACCTGGGTATCAGGGGTGGGGAACTTGCAGCCTCAAGGCCACATGTGGCTTCTAGGTCCTCAGGTGTAGCCTTTTAACTGAATCCAAATATTACAGAACAAATTATTTTATTAAGGGAATTTGTCAAAGTATTCATATATCATGTTAGATTCAGTCAAAGGGCACTTGAGGACCTAGAGGGCCACATGTGGCCTCAAGGCTATAGGTTCCCCACTCCTGGATATTCCTTGTCCCTTCCCACTCCTGACTCCCCTCTTCCATTCCTAGGTCACAACACAGGGATGCTTTGGGATTGTATAATTATCTTTTTAGGTTGACAAGCTGATTTGTTTTCCAGAACTTGTTTTTTTAGATCAGCTTTAGAGTGGTCTGCCAATAGATCTTTCTACATTTTTATTACTGTGTATCTTTTAAAAAAAATTTATTATGAACTTAACAATCATTTGTGCTTATCGATGAACACAAATAATTATCAACAAACAACATTCCAAAGGCAAAGAACAGTAAAAGGACTGCATAAGACTCTGTAGTTGGGTTTTTGTTTGTTTGTTTGTTTTCTTAAGAATCGTAATAAGTTTAACAAGGTAGTAGCAATATTGCTGCTTTTGTTTATGTATATTCTATGCATTTAAGAAAGTTTTATTAATGTTTTAGTGGTATATCATTACCTGCTAATCGACCTTCTCCTTAAACCCGTCCCATCCCCATATCTCCCTTATAATAAATTTGTTTAGTCAAGAGAAAAAAAAAACGACCGCTTTGAACATCTGAGAATGCCTGTGTTCTACTGTATGAGAAGTATGTTTCATTATCAGTCTTTTGAAGTAATGATTGGTTATTGCTAAGATCAAAATTTTGAGGTCTTTCCAAGTCTTCGCTCATATCATTATTGAGGTCATCGTGTAAATTCTTCGGGTTCTGTTCATTTTGCTTAGCATCTTGTAAACAAGTCTTCATATTTTTTTTATTTTGCCCTATTCGTCATTTCTCATGATATAATAAAATTGCATTGTATTAATATGCCACAATTTGTTCAGCCATTCTGCAATTGATAGATACCTACCTTGTTGGTTTGTTTTTTATATTTGCTATAACAAAGAGGTGGTGATGGTCTTACCCCCCTCTATCAATGCAGATAAGCAGCCATTCTGCATCGAAGTTGTCTGGGGTCCTAAGAGGTTGTGTATTTGCCCTGTGTCCCAAGGTTAGTATGTGAGAGAGGCAGAGTGTGAGCCCAGGACCTTCTGGCTCCAAGGCTAGCGCGCTCTCTCTCTCTCTCTCTCTCTCTCTCTCTCTCTCTCTCTCTCTCTCTCTCTAACACCAACTTCCCCTCAGAGCATGATTATATTACAGCCACTGTTAGAACTAAAAAAATGAACTCACTTTAGGTAGTTCTGTTTATCTGAGATTCTTCCTGCTCTCTTTTTGCTGTACACGTTCTCTTTCCCTCAAACACATACCCATCTATACACCAAGTCAACCTGCTGCTGCCTGCCAAACCCTACACAAAGGCATGTGGCTCATTCCTCTCAGACATATTCAGCTTGTAAAGTCTAGGCACCCAGATGCAGTTTTAAGAGATTTACTATGGAAAAACTCACAGAGAAAATCTTTCATTTTGGGATTTGGGATATTCTGCCCTTGAATACTCATAATATGCAACAATCAATTAATTTACCTTCCTTACTGAAATATGTATATACTTTTCTAAGTTCATTTGCATTTTCTTTTGCATTGAGTACACTGTATGTAGGAAGGAGTACAGTGAGTGTGAAAGCAAGAGGTTTTTCAAAGTTAATTCATGCTTCTAAGTTTGTTGTCTTGTGAAGAAAAAGAAATCTCAGTAGCATGATTCCTTCATAGCTGATATAATGAATAATGCATAATAATCATAACTAACATTTATATAGTACTTAGTATGTGTCGAACACAGTGTTTAGTCCTTTATAATCATTATCTCTTTTGATCCTTACAACAATCCTGGGTGGTTATTATTCCCATTTTATAAATGAAGAACTGAGGCAAATAGAGGTTAAGTGGCTTGTACAAGGTCACAGAATTAATGTCTAAAGATCACATTTTAACTCAGGCCCAGCCCACTATCTGCTGTGCTACCCAGCTGAATGTTTTTGTTAATTTAATTCATTTTCAGAAGAAGGAGCAGCATTTTGGTCAGTGTGATACAACTAAAGTGTTGAGATCCTTCCTTCTTAAAAACTTACTTGTAAAAAGAACAGCCTTTTTGGATTACATTCTTTGGATAACAAACAGAAGGTTTCTAGTCCCCTCACTGAGCCCACAACAGCAGTTTCTCAAATTATACTTACTTCAGTAGAAGGTACCAGTAACCTCAAACCCCTCCCCCCCAGAAAAGTTTGTTGGAGAATATGATAGAGTAATAAGATCAGATTTTTTGGTTTCCCCTACTTAAATTCAAAACAGAAAGAGAGAAATAAAGACAATTTTCTATTATCCACAAATAACCTATCCCTTAAATGGAATATTTATTCATTTCTCCTGTTATTTATACCCAAATTGAAACCATATTAGAAATTAGTTCAAAAGAGAACTTGTGAGCATTATGGGTATCTAGATATATTTGCATGTATCTACATATAAGCCAATGAAATTACTAATGAATATTATTTCTTTAAAAATGTTTCTGTATCTCTCTCTTTTTTTAATTTTTACACTTTTGTAGCTTGATCAAGAGTTGGCTGAAGTTAACAAAGGCAGAGATAAATATGGAAATAAATCTTGAGAAGCTTTAAACTAACTAAGAAACCAAACCTTTCAGCATATTTTGTTTTGTTGTGTTTTTTTGGCTTTTCCATTTTAAGAAACATTTAGCCCTCTCCTATCCTCTTCATTTTTTCTGTGTCACCTCCCCATTTGGAGAAATAGTAGAATTCAGTTATTGTGAATTAAACACAAATTAATTTGCATCGTTATCACAATCTGTAAATGTATTGTTTTTTCTCTTTAAAAGGGCCTGCGCCTTACGTTGGAAACTGGAACTTATACTGGAAAATTCCAAAGTCAGAATTTTGCTTTCCTGATATCTCTTGATAGACATAGCGGTAACACCTTCAAACTAACTTCATGATGCCTTTTATTCTACATATTATATACAGTGAAAACTCTTTTTCTCCACACACTTGACTTTCATCTCTAAGGATTTATGGAATTTATGACTTGGTTCATTTGATGTGGCAAAGTTCCACATGTGAGTGATGTTGACTTGGACAGCGAGATGGGAGTGTGTGCCAAGAATAATTGGCTTCTGCATTGTGGAACCGCTCAAAGACTGTGTGTGTCACACTGTGTAATTTGGGTGTGCAGGCTGCCTGTAGTTCAAAGTGTTTTACTCGTCTGCAGTGGCAAGCTGAGTTTCCTGTTGGCTGGGTCTTTGTATGTTTATTAAATAGGCTGGATGAAGCAGAAGAAACCCATTCATCCATTATGATATTCTCAGAACTCTCCAAATTACATAGAATTTAGCCTCATTTTTTTCCCTTTGCTGTTGGGAATAAGGTTAGGTAGTACGTTCTATTCATCCTCCACACACACTTCCTCTGACCCTTTGGTAAGCCCTACAGAGAACTTACCTGACCCCTCTTCTCAAAAAGTTAAATGGTTTTTTTAGTGACCACTTAGGAAATGTTCTTTCAAATTTGACCTCTTCGGTATTTTTGTTGTTGGTTGTTGTTCAGTCATGTCCAACTTTCCATGACCCCTTTTTGGTAAAGATACTGGAGTGGTTTGCCATTTCCTTCTCCAGTTCATTTTACAGATGAGAAAACTGAGGGAAACAAGGGGAATTAACTTGCCCCTGTCATATGGCTAGTAAGTGTCTGAGGATGAATTTGAACTCAAGTCTTCTTGACTCCAGCCTGGGTGCTCTATTCACTGTGCCACCTAGATGCCCCCTAAAATAATAATCTCTTTGAGATAGCAGCAGTTTATTCTATAATTTCTGGGGTTCAGGAGCCTCACCCAGCATGCTTTTTTTGAACAGCCTCTGTTTCAATATCCAATTCTTTTCAGTCCATCAAATTTTATTTGCATCCTGAAGATGAAAAGTGTGGAATAGCAGGAATTATCTAAATAATTTCTGTTCCCTTTTGAATCCTTCAGTTGTTTGCATATTGAAGGAAAATGTGTTTTAGGCTTGAATTATGGGTATAATTGCTTTAGTTGTCTGCTTCCCTCTGCCAATGTAGATATAACATTGAAAGTTAAGGAAACTGATGAATTCCAGTCACTTCTTCATCCAGATGGGAAGGCTTTTGGCAATAGGATTATTATGTGTTTCATTTATTTCAATCCAACAAGAAAGTCAGATGTCCTTTTCCTATTCCTAATGGAAGACAGCAGCAAATTAGTGACATATAAGAGCTTAACTCTATTTAATACTATGTTTATCCCTTCCTCCTCGTGTCTAATCTTATAAATTTCAGGATTAGACATTAGAAGGGATAGGGGTTTTCTTACTTGGTTCTGAAATAAATGAAAGTCAGGTCTTTGTGCTTCAGTTAGCAGTCAGCAAACATTTATTAAGCACCTACTGTGTTCCAGATATTGTCCTAAGTGCTGAGGCTATAAAGAAAGGTAAAAAAATAGTTCCTGCATTGGAGGATCTCACAAGCTAATGGGGGAGATAACCTGTAGATAACTCTGTGCATATACCATATATGCAGGTTAAATTGGAGATAATCAACAGAGAGAAAGCCCTAGAATTGAGGGGCTCAGCAAAGGCTTCCTGTAGAAGGTGGGATTTGAGCTGGGACTTGAAGGAAGCCAGGGAAGCCAGCACATAGAGAGGAGGGTTGAATACATTCCAGGAATGGAAGACAGTATTGAAATGCCTGGAGTTGTGAGATGGTATTTCTTCTTCGAGGGAAAGGATGAGTCCTGTGTTCCTGGATCACAGAGTACCTGGTAGGGTATAAGATATGAAACTGGGAATGTTAGGGTAAAAGAGCCAGCTGCTCTTCTATGTGGCTTCTTCAATTTGGGTATGTGTCCATTGTCAGTCTGGTGAAACCTATGGTCCCCTTCTCAGAGTAACATTTTTAAATGAATAAAATAAAGTCTGTAGTATTACAAAGAAATCTAATTGAATCTCATATTGAAATAAGTTTCCAAAATAATTTTCAGAAAGGAAAAGAAAAGGGAAAAAAAGCTTAAACAAGCAAGTTCATGGATTGATTTACAGTAAAGGGATTAAATCCATATTCTAATTTCCCAGGGATCCTATTTACTACAGATAAGGGAGAAGAGATTAGAAAAGCTTCCTTTGCTTTCTTTTCCACAAACACTGGGTACTATGGGATAGCATAAAAGAAGACTCAGTCCTTGCTATCAAGGTACTTGGTTGGTATTTAGTTGGGAATATAAATACATGAAATAGCTAGGGAATAAAAGGAAAATAATAGGTATAAAACTGATGTAGTTTAAAAGACTAAAGGAATAGTCAGAATGGATTAAGGAAATTTGAGGAATGCTTCTTGCTACAGAGAGCTGGACCAAGTGATGTATTTTACAGATGGAAAACCGAAGCCACTACTCTCAGACAGAAATACAACACAACAAAGAACAAGACCATTCAAGCCTTGGCTAAAATAGTCATGAAACATAATAAAACAATCCATTTTGAGAATGCACTATAATTCTAGTTTGGAACAATGCAACATCCATGGTCCTGGGGCTCTTCCAAGGAAATTATTAACCAAATCTAGGTATTCTCTTTACTACTTGATGGCTCATATTCAGTAGTCACAGTAGCCAGAAATGTTTAGCAGTTGGGTGCCAGCCTTCTGGTGATCAGCATTTTCCTAATCAATTAGTCTGAATTTCAGAAAAGAGATACTCAGTTTGCCTCTTAGCCTCTTTTCAAAGACTTCTCCAACATGGTGGGGCCTGTTTGCGCTTGTGTTTTACTAATAAAACATTTATGTAAAAACCCAGGGTCACTTCCATGACTTGAGGATGTATCTGAGTAGGACCTACCTGGAAGCCAACTTTATTGAATGCAGTGTGGGTTGTTTTTGTTTTAATAAAAAAATGTCCATAAAGTAAGCTTGCAGAATAAACAGTAGTCCACTCATAAAAGACAAATGCACTTTTTTTGATTCTAGAATCTGTAACTTTCTGACCTCCTGCAAGCAGCACCATCTTCAGCTTTTCCTTAACTATGTAGCGAGCAAGTAGATAGGTATGTGCATGGAATGAGGCAGAATCCACTTGCGGTGTTTGTATTGAAAATACCAATTCTCTCTTGGTAGCCCAGCAGGACGGAAGCTGGTGTTAATGAGCACAGTTCTGACGGTAAACCCCAAAGTGTGACGAATTGCACAATCTGACATAGGTAAAAGCAAGAGAAGTTACTGAAACCTGATTTAGGGCTCTTGACCTAGTTGGAATTTGGTTTGGCATTTGTACTTGTGGTTACATGCAGATAGATCATCACTGAAAATTCATTGTATCACCAGTCATTTTGGACCACATACCATCAACAAGTGGGCTCTTTCCTTGATCGTGGCCCATTTTTCATGTATGAAGATATGACCCACCTTAACTCTTTTTTTGATCAGTTCTGCCTTTTAAATTAGCAATTATCACAGCTCTCCATTTTTAGCAATTCAGAGAGCCACAAATGTGCTAAATCATTTAATGGGACTTGGATATATGAAAGTGCCAGCATATATGAAACTTAGAGGTTCTGCTTCTATATTTGATAAAAATCAGGGTAGAAGAAGTTAGGCATTGGTCTGAGGTATATGGACATATGTGTACACAATTTTTATTTTTAAGAAATGGGATTAGGGAGCTGGAAACACTTTTGATCTTAGGATAGTAGCAAGGTCATAGTGGTCAGTCTGTAGTAGGAGGGAAAGTAGAGCTCCTCAGAATACCTCCACTTTGATCTCTGGGTCTGTCATTGCAATGCAAGCATCAGGATTACTGGGTCATTCAGAGACTAAGTTGTTTTTGTGATTTAATTTTGTGGGGAAAGGAAGGGGGTCATTAAAGTGTTTCATTAAAGGGACTGACAAGAGGTTTGTAATTGACCTTTCTTGAAAACAATTCCCATCTGGAAGATTTTATCAGGAGGCATTCATCATTGTAGTTTGCCCTTGTATGGATTCTTCTCCTTCCATCTTTAAAGCAAATAAATTAAAACTTGGCTCACTGTTGTGCCAAAGATTGAAAAGGAACCAAGTCAGTAGAAGGCCACCTAGGTGTTGATCTACAAATTCTATACAAAGAAGAGATCATTCATTTTTAGAAGTTCACTCTGTAAGACAATATTTCAATCCTGTTTCCATTTTTTTTCAGTAGTGCCTCATCAATTGCCAGCCGTTTCAGTCTGTTATGCTATATTTTGATTGATTGATTGATTTAATGGAAAGGTGGGTGTTTGTGTTCTTGAGCATTAGTGACTGGAAGTTTGCATCAACAGTTGGTCCTATGATGACTCCAAACATTCAGACATCCCTATTCCAAACTTTCATATTGCACTTTTCTATAAATTCATAGACTATTTTCAGATAGAAAAAGATTGCCATTGGTTAAATAATGTGAGACTATTTACTCATTGAAACACAACCACAAATTCTTGCTAAACTGTGGTTATTGACAACCAAGAGACTTGACAGTCATGTGGTCACATTTTTCTCTGAATCTTATTATTTCTATTTTTTTTTTAGTTTGGTTTGGTTTTGCTTACTAACTGATGTATGTCAGTAATCATATTTTTCCCCATGGTTGCCAGGGCTATCTATGTTCCTTTTCAAAAACATAAAGATCTCTTTCTTTTCTTATTACCATACAGTAGCCAGCACAGACCCAGTCTTGCTTTCTTATTAGCCAAGAAATCATCTTGCAAGCCTCTGAAGACACACTCCCATTTGTTTACATATGTGTAATGCACATACATATATGTACGTTGTGTTTGTGAGGCATTTATATACATATATGCCTATATACATATGTTTCTATATGATCTACTCTGAAGACTTTGACTCATACTTGTGGAGCAGCCTGATTCATAACACTCATGTCCCCTACACTTTTCTTTTTTTTATAATCATCCTAACCTCGCTGCCTCTGCCCCATACTGTGGTACCTTATAACATGATTTCAGCTGAACCACAGGCAATAATATAACTGAATAAATCAACCAGGTGATGTAGTGGAGAGAGCACCAGACCTAAAGTTAGGAAGACCTGATTATAAATACAGCCCTGGACACTTGCTGACTGTGTGGCTCTGCAGAAGTCACTTACTCTCTGCCTCAGTTTCTGCAACTGTTAAGTGGAGGCAATAACAGCACCTACCTCCCAGGGCTGTTGTGAAAATCAAATGAGATTATATTGTATGAAGTGCTTAGAACAGTGTCTGGCACATAGTAAGCCCATTATACATGGTAGCTCTCAGTGATCATTATTATTGTTCTGTTTTGCTTAGCTAGCCAGCTATAGTGGTGTGTCATGCTAATGCAGTCATCCGAACCCATCAGTATATTAGATTTCATATACATACACATATACACACATACATATTGTGTGTGTGTGTGTGTGTGTGTGTGTGTGTATCTGGCATTGGCAGTGAGTGACTAAATATCTCCCAAGACCTCACTTTCCTCTTCTTTAAAGAAGTTGAACTAGTTAAAGCTATGGTCCCTTCCATCTCTTAAGACTCTCGATGCTCTTTGTGACCCACTCATTTTGAAGCCTTCTCAGCCAACCATCAAGCTAGCTCTTGCTCTCAAACCCTGTCTCTGAGGCTCAAGGAGTTTCCCAGAACAATGGAATTTGGAACTCAATGTAACTCCTTGGATAGGTAACTCTTCCCTGCTCTCAACTAACTGTGCTGTTTGCAATTTGCTCTGTGGATGACCACCTGCTCTATGGCCATCCCCCTTATCAGGTTCCTTGAGGGCAGGGCCATATTTTATATTCCTGTGTTCCCTTCATAGTACTTAGAATCATGACTTAACTATAACAAATTGTCAGCAGGTATTTTGGGGGTGAATGAATGAATATATTCTCTTTTGGGGGAAAGAGGGAATGCGGGGCAATTAGGGTTCAGTGACTTGCCCAAGGTCACACGGCGAGTAAGTGTTAAGTATCTGAGGTGAGATTTGAATTCAAGTCCTCCTGACTTCAGGGCTGGTGCTCTATTCACTGCGCCACCTAGCTGCCCCAAATGAACATATTTTCAAGGGAATCAAAATTATTTCTTTCTTTTTAGAAACAGGCTCAAAACCATTGCTATAGTACTGGTTTTAAAATAAGAAAATCTAGGTTCAGATCTCACCTCGGATATTATCCACATGTCCATGAGCAAAGCATTTCATTTCAGTTTCTTCAGTTATAAAATAGGATGGGCTGGATTGGATGGCTTTTAAGGTCCTTTATAGCTTTAAATTTGTCATACTGATGAACGAACCCCAAAGCATTATTGCTTCATTCTCTTTGAAACACTCCTCATTTTTATTCAGATGTTTATTTCTTTTCTTGTGCATATTACTTTTCTCTTTTTGCAGATTAGTAAAACAAGTAATATACTTCAGGGCTGTATAGTAAAAAAAAATGTGTGGATATTATGAAACATTCAGCAAATTATGTAAGTGAAGTAAAGGAAGGATTTTTCCATGTTGTTAATTGGGAGGAACACTAGTGTGCTGTTGTGCTGGTAGTGGGTTTTTTTTTCCTTCCTTTTTTTTTTTTTTTTTTTTTTGGTAGTCAAGGTTACAGTATTGAGAACCCAAGAGTTGAAGTGATAATGGGGGAAAAATCATTTGACAGATTTTATTTATTGTTAATTAGTTTACCAGAAATAAGGAGGTTGCTTAGTAGAGATGTTCAAAGACAGCTGTCTCGGTACAAGAGACTATTTAATTATCTGAAATGCCACCTCTTCCAGGAAGCATTTCCTGATCTTTTCCCCAATGTCATCCCTCATATACACCATTGTTTCTTTAATCAGACTTCATACAATACTTTACATCTCTTAGACACTTATCAATACCACATTTGGGTATATGTTATATGCTTTTATTAAATTATAAGCCTCCAAAAGGCAGGGACCTTGTCTTATCTAAATTTATCTTATCTAAACTTATCTCTCTCATAATGCATGCATCACTCTAGATACAATAGATATTTAGTAAATGTTGGTTGAATTGAAATAATCATTTTTACATACATACACTATAGAATTTATGCCACACATTTTGGGTTACCTTTGGTAACAGCCCTACTGCAAAGGAAAGGTCATCAATGATTTATATTAAACTCGACCCGTGCCCTTTTAGAGCTTTTAGAACACAGCACTTAAATTGCCTATGTCATATCTTTTAAAATTTCAGAAACTACTTTTTTCATTACTTTTAACACCAGTTTTATCATGATCAAGCCATAGAACACAGTGCTCTTAGAAAAATTAAGCCATAATAAATTAGGTTAAATAAAGCATTTATTGAATGTTTGCTATGCACTAGGCACTGTGCTAAACCCTGGGAATATGAATATAAATAAAAAGAAAGACAATCCCTGCCTTCAAGGAGCTTGTATTCTGGTGGTGAAAAGACCTGAAGATAAATATGTAGAAAAGGAGCTGAGAAGCCAATGGGTCCAGGAGTGGGAATGATGTTCCCAAGCAAGTGGCCAAAAGAGTTCCAGTCCTTCCTCATTTGCAGCTTCCAAGGAAGAACTCAACCAAAGGACTCATTGATGGGCATAAGTAATCTGCAGCATGGACTTATCTTCCTGATTTCAAATCTGACCTCAGACATTTACTTGACCCTTGGTAAATCACTTCACCCTGCTTGCCTTAGTTTCCTCATCTGTCAAATGAGATAGAGGAGAAAATGGCAAACCACTCCAGTATCTTTGCCAAGAAAACCCTAAATGGGGTCACAAAAAGTAGGGCATGAATGAAACAAGTGAACAACAACAAAAATCTGTGGCATATTAATGATGATTTGTTTCATTAGTAACACTATCATGGGCCTCCCTGAAATCATGTATCAGGGAGCAGACAATAGATGGACCAACCACTCAAGTGTCACACTGAAACTTGGAGATACTGAAAGCTCCAGAGAGAGACCTCCAGCATAAATCCTTTATAGAGAATTTATGACATAGAATGGATAAGTCACACAGGATATGGCAAGTTTCTGGAAGAGCAAAGGTAACTTCCACAGATGCATCATCACTGTACCATGAAAACTGCTTTTATAAACACTTATTTTTATCACTAGTTAGCATTATTAGTCACAACTCACATTCATATAATGTATTATTTAAAAGTACTTTCATTACAATAACCCAAATATTGATAAGAATACTTATTGTTATCCCTATCAAAAGATGAAAAAAACTAAGCTTCAAAGAATTTAACTTGTCCACAGTCACACAGCAAGTAAGTGCTGGAGCTAGGATTTGAATTCAGATCGCTTGACACCCAGGAGTAGACTCTATGCTATATCACATTTCTCTTATACTTGGTTTTGATTTCTTCATAAGTTTATACTCTACCTCTCCTTTTCCGTGTAAAGGCATTTACAGAGAGATCTCAAATGGATGCTTGAAAGAAAAAGCACCCATGATTCCTATGTTGGAACTCAGTCAGATAACAGATGTCCATTTATCTCCACATGGAAACCTCTTTCCTCTGTTGACCCTATCCAGTTATGGATAGTTTAATTAGAAGCAAGTGTTGACCTAGAAGGTAAAGAGGCCAAGTACTAACAAATGATCAGCAGGGAGCCCCTTCACTCTACCCCACCTCACTAAAATTCAAGCTAACTTTAATTGTGCCTTCACTGCTACTTAGCAGCAATTTTATTTACATCTTTTTGGTTCTCCCCATTATACTTGCCATTACAATTGTTTGGAATATTTTCCAAAGCCCAATTATGGAAGATGACCTTTGCACCTGCTTTACTTCGCTCAAGACCACCCAACATGAATTTCCATATCTACTCTTTTCCATCTCAAAATATCTTTTTCCCCTCAAAATATCTTTTTCTATGCACATCTTTTATTTTTCCTTTCAGTCTTTTTTCCCCTAAGGTTAATTTCAAAACCCATGTTCTCAGACTCATTTCCCATGAATCCCAAGATGTTATTCTCTCCATTAACTCACTTGTCACTGAAATTTTCAGTCTCTCCCATTTTTCTCTGGCCTGCCTAGAACTATGGCCAGGCCTTACAATTTTTTTGAAGGGGGAACCCAACCACAGAACTTTGCAGCTTGCTACTGCCTCCCTCAGACTCTCTTTCCTTTCTTGACCAAGCAGTCTATACTACGTCCTTTTCCTCATCAGCCATTTTCTACTTAACCTCCTGTTATTAAATTTCCAGGCTTACACTCTACACAGTTATACTAAAGGTCTGTACTCCCCTTTTAATCAAAACATTCTTTTTCTGTTTTCCCCCAGTCTTTGTTCTCCTTGTTTTTATCACTTCGTTTCTGAAATATTAGTCCCATAACTTGCCTCCCTTTCTGCTAGCTTTTCTTCCCTACAATTGATCCTACATTGTTGCTAAATTAATCTTCTGCAGACATCCCTGTGATCATTCCCCTTACTCAAAAACCTTCAGCCTCTCGTAATATTGATCTCCAAAGTTGGAGTCAGCTAGGGGTATTTTTGATTTGGAAAGTTATAGGGATGGTGATTGGAGTCATAGAAGAACAGATTGATGGACTATTTCTAGGAGTATCGACAATATTGATTTGATTATGGTTACAGAACTGGAAAATGGGAGAGGGGAGGGCAAGATACATTGATTCATGGTTGCAGGGTAGCTAATAAAAAGATAGCTGAGAAGTTAATTGAAACATAGCCAGAGTAGCTGACCTGATAGCGTGAAAGTCACTATTTGGAACCTGAGTGTGGGGAATTGGGGTGAGGAAGTCCAGGGAAGGAAGTCTAAAGAAAAAAATTGCAGGTAGCTATTTGGAATAAAGCTAAACGTATGGCAAATGCTCAATAAATACATAGGGAATAATTATGTAGTCTCTATAAAAGAGACTAAGTTGGAGAATGATCTATTTATAGTCGCTCTGTTCTTGAGGGTTTCCTGTAGCTGCAGGAAGAATATTGGGTAAGAGGGGCTAGTATAGCATAGAGTAGAGACTGCAGTGTGGGGAGGGGAGGAGGACTTGTAGGAAAGATGACATATGTACATGTTCATGAAATTGGATAGTTCTAAGGACTTTTCAAATGAATGAAACTTGGCTATAGATATACCATAAAACATCTTTCTTGGCTTTATTTATGTATTTGTTAGCTTGGGGTTTTTTTTGTTTTGTTTTGTTTTTGTTTTTGTTTTTGTTTTTTGCCTTTTTGGAGGGCAATTGGGGTTAAGTAACTTGCCCAAGGTCACACGGCTAGGTTTTCATTTGTGTGTGGGTTAAGTGTCTGAGGCCGGATCCGAACTCAGGTCCTTCTGACTCCAGGGCCGACGCTCTACTCATTGCGCCATCTAGCCGCCCCTAGCTTGTTTTTAATGGTGCAAAAAATATAAAATACTCCCCTTTTTTTAAAGAGTGAGAAACCACTTTTGCTTCTTTGTGGAAGTGGTAGATTATGGGTATGGCACATTGTATATACTGTCATATTTGGTTAATGTGCTGGCAGAGATGATCCAGGGCAAGAAGGCAACTGCATCATTTGGTCATTGTGTATTAACGAGAAGACTTCTCAGGAAACATTGTGGGTACTGTTTGGGAGAAAAAACTTAAGTGGCTTCAGAAGCTACTAGGAAGAGTATTTCCTTAATCAACATATTCCTAAAGTTGTTAGGTTGAGGGTTTCTATTTGAGAAGGCATAGCCTTTGTTTTGTCAGCTATGGGCTAAATGCTATTTCCAGATATATGGAAGGAAATGCAAATGATATGGCATCTCTTGTGCCATTTTAAAAGCTGGAAGCAAATAAGAGAGAACTCAGAAGAGAACCTTTGATTAGAAAAGTAAAAGGGACAACTCATTTTATTTCTTATATTCACTTTTATCCCTAGTTGCACTGCATGATACCCCTGTCTTTACTATTACAAGTTTGGGGAGAAGTTTTCTAATCTATTTAAATGTTCCACACCCAAATCACAAGGATAGAGTGAAACCAAATCTTACCTGGTTTCAAGTTAGCAGAATCTTACCAATTGGTAGTTAGTACTATAGTGACAATCCTAGCATGAATATATATGTGACCAAATTCAAATTACTTAACCTTTCTGATCCTTAAAGCCTTAATTTACACTCTCTCTCACACTTAATTTACACACTCTCTCTCTCTCTCTCTCTCTCTCTCTCTCTCTCTCTCTCTCTCATACACACACACACAGAGAATGTCTTGAAAGCAAAGACTATTTCATTTTCCTTCTTGGTATCTCTAGCTCCTATCACAGTACCTGGTACTTAGCAATAAATATATAAAAACTTATTAACATTTTAAAATTGCTTATTGATTGAGTGATTGAATAATATCTGTAGTACCTACTTCAGAGAACTTTTGTGAGGTTCAAATGAGATACATGCAAAATCACTTTGTAAGCATTAAAAGCACTATATAAATGTATTTGAAGAGTTATTCTTTAAATTATTCTATCTGAAAAGAAATTTCATTTTATGAGACACTCCTTGCTGACATGCAATACTGGGGCCAGTGACATGGGGTCAGTGTCATGGGGCTAGATTTTAGATACAGCCACAACCTTTACATCATTCCTCTAGTACTTAAACACTAGTGACTCCCTGATACCTCTAGGAGTAAATTTAAAGCCCTTTCTAACCTTACCCCAACCCTCCTTTTCTAACTTTACACTTTACAGTTCTTATAGTTTTAAGCTTTGGGATTATAAGCTCCTTGAGGGCAGGAGCTATCTTCCTTTTTTATTAATTGTGTCCCCAGTGCTTAGCATAGTGTCTAGCACATAGTAGGTACTTAATTAATGTTGATTGATTGAATTAGTTCCTTCCATGTACTGTACTGTACAGTCCAGTCCAAATGGCATTCTTACTGTTTTTCTAATACATGAGACTCCATTTCCCATCTCCATGCCTTATATTTCCCATGCCTGAAATGAGCTCCCTTCCTCTCTAACCTCTTAGAATACCTGGTTTCTTTTAGGGCCCATCTGGTTTTATCTTCCCTTTCTGCTATCATCTTCAATTCTTCCTCCTCGCCAAAACCTACTTTGTATCCATTTGTTGTATATCTATATACAAACATCATCTATGTGTGTAGGGGAATATATGTGTGTGTATGCACACACACACATCCAGGTTCCAGCGTGTTTCTGTCAGTGCATCATTGGAGTTTCATGAATGAGTTGGCAAGAAAAGTGATACCATCTGCTCAGTAACAACTTTTTGCCGTTACCCAATGACATTTGTTTCAACTCTAGGGTAGTAATCATATTTATCGGCCACCCAAATTGAACAAACTGTACACAAATTGTCAAACTCATAACAGTTTATAAAATGATCACCAGGTGCTCCCCAGGTTCCATTTTCTATTGCTGAGTGATGGTATTAGATTTGGTTTTATTTTTCCTCATTCAGTTAAGGGCTTTAGACAATTCAGCCGAGCTTTTCAGAGTATTGATATTCTCAGAGGTTATGCAGTGATATGCTCAAGCCTAATTGCTTGCACAGGCTAAAAACTAGGAATTTTTCTATTAAGTTTGTAAATACTTGTTCTCAATCTTTAGCCTCCAGGGTTTTATTCATGTGAATGAAGTTTCCTTTAATTTTTCCAGGGGTTCCATTTAGCATCAAAGAAATGTGCAATTTCATCATATTTATAAACATCCATATAAAGCACATACTATAATGGAGTGCAAAGCAATGATGTTTAAGGAGGAAACTTCGAAAATGAGCCAGGGGAGCCTGTCTGATGAACCACAAGAAGCTGACATTGGATTCTCTCCATTCCCTCCAGCTTTTTCAGGGGCTCATACTCAGCATGATGTTTAAGTGGGGGTGGGATTAAATGATCTCTAAGGCCCTTTCTGCCTCCAGATCTGTGATCACCCCATGAGAGCTACAGAAAGACAGACTAATTTCAGAATCGTGCTCTGCTACAATAACTGAAACAGTTTTTAGGAACATCAGGAAGTAAAGAGGAACCATGGAATGGGGACAAAATGAAGGAGAAATGATCACTGATGGAAGGGAGGGTGGATATAAGAAATAAGTAGTGGCAAGAGCAAGGAACCTCAAACCAATTTTAGTCCCTTGAAACCTATTTTTCAAAGGAAAATTAAAAAAAAACAACCCAACACCTCAGAGAACCAAAAATTGGAATGGTGACCTTGGGGTCTGGTGAAGCATCTACTCTGATGCTTCATCATGGTCTGGAGACCCTTCATTTCTGAAGGCTTTGCTGACAGTGAACATTTTGGTAGTCCTTACCAAAGTAAATAAGGGTTAAAATAGAAGGCAGCCTAGCATAGCAAATAGAGAGCTAAGCTGGGAGTCAGGAAGACCTGGTTCAAATCCCACCTCAAATGGCAGTTTTTTTAAACTTACTAACTCTGTGCCCAAAAGCAAGTCACTTAATCCCTTAGCCAGAGTTTCTTCCTGTAACTTGGTAGTGATAATAAATGTAGTGCCAAAGTTACAGGATCCTCTAGGTGTATATATGTATCTTTAGACTTACGTGGTCTGTCCTGACTGCTCCAGATTTTTGTGCCTTCTCCCTCCTCAAGTTACATGGCTATATGTGTATGTATGTGTGTGTCAGAGAGAGAGAGAGAGAGAGAGAGAAAGAGAGAGAGAGAAAGGTCAGTGCACTTTATAGGCCTGAGGCATCAGAGAAGTCTAGTGGGTCTGGAGTCAGGAAGACCTGAGCCCAAATCAAGCCTCAGGCACTAGCTGTTTGACCTGGGCAAGTCACATATCCTCTGCTTCAGTTCTTTTAGCAGTAAAACGGGGATAATAATAGCCCCTACCTTACAGGCTTGTGATGATTAAATGGTGTAATATTTGCACAGTGACTAGCATGTAGTAGGTGCCTACTAAATGTTTATGTCCCCCACCACCATAGAAATGTCAGTTGTTTTCAACTACAGGGACCCTCTTGGCTAAGCCAGAAGCACCTCATTATAAGGTTGACTGACCTCTAGTAGAAACAACTCTTGGAGACCATCTGACAAGACATGAAAGACGGTAGTGATCTCTTACCACTGAACACATGCACTAGTATTATTTTAGGTCAATATCCATAAGAATTTTTAATTTTAAAAAATGAAAACAGTTGTATATAACAGAATAGGCCAACTAGGAGGATAGTAAGGTAAAGGAAAACAAAATTAAAAGATTTTATTTAGAATTCTCATCAGTGTCTTGACTGATTTTGACTTCAGAGAACTGACAATGAATCAATTAATTGTCTGCCTCAGTTTCCTCAACTGTAAAATGGGGCTAGTGATAGCAGCTCCTTGTCAGGGTTGTTGTACGAATCAGATGTGATCTCTGTAAGGCACTTAGCACAGTGCCTGGCACATGGGCATCTAAAAAGTTCCCCCTTTCACCTCTCAGGGTCATTAAGTACAGAAAGAGGCTTGCATTTTCAGATGTAGCTAGGCAATCTGTCGGCTAGTTTTGCTTCCTTCTACTTCATTACAAGGGAAGTTTCAATGGGGTCAAAGATTGGAAGAAGTCATTGGGAAGTAAGAGCAATTTTTAAAATATCAATATAAAATTTCCAAAAATGGAAAGGAAAACTTAAGAAATGAGGTGCAATTAATTTATCACCTATATGTGTCTAATACTGGCCTTAAGAATGTTAAGAATATTTTATATACTCTGTGTCTACATAATACCAAACACATAGGGAAGGAACTGGATGATGAATTCATCAGTATAAGGAACTCCTGAATAAGGAAGCTGCCTCCATGAATGCGGGCCAGCAGTACACATCCCAAATTACCTAGAAAGCCAATGAAAAATCTAGACCATTATTTAGCTCTCTTTTCTACAGTATGCTAAGCATTGGCACATAGTCTGATGATGAGAAAATGAGTTGAGTTATGGAAAGTCTTTTCTTTTTGAAACCATTAAGGCACATTAAGAACTTTGAATAAAAGGAACTTGACTAAGTTTGCCTAAGTTTTCTATCAGAGAGAAGTCAAGGAAGCTGATTAATATTTCTGATTTATGCCAAATATCCCTTTCTGAGAGCAAAGTATTTTCTGCTGCCATGAAGCAAATGGAAAAACAGGGAAAAGAATACAGAATATAAAAGGGAAAGAGCTCAGTCAATGCAATCTAGAGTTTAATGGAATTTTACCAGGAAATAAATTTGATATTGTAAGCTAGGCCAATATGAGATGAGTCATCAGATACATATACTGTACAGTTCCCTTTATTATTTTAAGAAAATACTTTCTACCTCTTCTTTCCCAGTCCTTCTACCACCAGTCTGGACAGTTCTCAATTTCTTATTTATAAAGGTTTAAAATCATGATAGCCCTATCCCATTTATTTGCATATATTCACTAGGGTCCTTACTCCTCTTTTCTCCACATTTACTTTCTTGATTATACGACTCCCTGCTCAGAAATCTTCAGAAACCCCCTATTGCCTTTAGGATTAAATAGAAATTGATCATCCTCATGTATTAAGATCTCTACAATCTGGATCTATCCTATTTACCTTTCATATTACTCTTCTTAATAATTTCATTCCAGCTCAATTGTTCTACTGGCAGTTCCCCAAGCTCAATAATCCATTTGCTATCTCCATCCCCATTTCTTAGAGTTCTTAGCTTCCCCCAATAGTGAGATTATGTGAAGTCTGTCCTGACTTCTCCAAATTTTAGTACCTTTTCCCTCCTTAAGTTACATTGTCTTTATTTTTCTCTGTAGATGTGTGAAGCTCCTTGAGGTCAAGGATGGTATGTGTGTGTGGTTGGGGGAATAGGGGGGTGTCAGGGATTGTGTGTGTGTGTGTTTTCCCCCAATTATGTATTAAAACCATTGTTAAACATTTATTTTTTAAAAGTATGAGTTCCAAATTTTAGCCCCCGCCCCCCCACTTTGAGATGGTAAGCAACCAAATATGAGTTATACATGTCCAATCATGTAAAACATTTTAATGTTAGTAATTTTGTACTCAGATAAAAGAAAAAGAATGAAAGAAAAAAGTGAAAAATAGCATGCTTCAGTCTGTATTCAAACAATATCAGTTCTTTCTCTGGAGACAGATAGTATGCTTCATCATTAGACCTTTGGGATTGTATTAAATCATTGTATTGCTGAGAATAGCTAAGTCATTCACAGTTCTACACTGTATGATATTGCTATTACTATGTACAGTGTTCTCCTGTTCTGTTCATTTTGCATCAGTTCATCTAAGTCCATGTTTTTTTCTGAAATCATTCTGACTTGTCATTTCTTATAGTACAATATTCCATTTCAATCATATACCATAATTGGTTCAGCCATTTCCCAATTGATTGGGCATCAGGGATTGTTTTGATGCTAGAATCCCCAGTGTCTTTCATATAACAGATGCTTAATAATTATTTAATTGAACTGGTCTTTGAGAACTCATACATTACTTGGCTTCAATTGACTGCCTATATAAAGATAAACACTAGTTGCACTAGCTCTTGTCTGGATTCCAATCCTCTGTTTCTTCTTGTTGTGAAACATCACTGGGGTGTCCCCTCAGACACTTAAAGATGATCAAGAGAATGCTTACTTTCTTATCTATTGTTCCTGCTTTCCTACAATTATTGCCACTTGTATGTTTTAGCTATATGCTACTTGAACTATCCTAGAAGACATTCATATATTTTTGGGGGGGAGGAATGGTGGAAACTGGCACCATTACTCAACTATGAATCCTTTGGTTTTACCGTATAAGGCAGCATGAATTCCTCGAAATCTTGTGCCCTGGATGAGATACCCATTTGACTGAAACAGTGTGAATTTGATTAGTTTACTGGACCAAGTGAACCTGAGCTTTCTAGTTTTCCTTGGCTCCATCTTTAAATCTTCTTTCTCCTTTCAGCTTCATATAATGTGAGGCTTGGTGATTATTTCTTTGCTCCATTTCTCAAGGCCCCACTATCCAATGCCTATTTTTCTATGTGCTTAACCACCAGTCTCATCCTAGTCCTAATCATCTATGTGTCTTAACCATCTTCCCTGCTCCATGCTGATTCTACAGACACACGTATAATAGCAATGAATACTCTTCATGCAACTCCTTAATAATTTTGGAAGATTTTGAAAGGGAGAAATGTTCCTTCCGCTAACTAATCAACTCCACACACATCCCTACTCCCACTATCCCAGCAAAAGTGAAGAGTGGAACCTTTTAAAGTCCATTTGTCTAATTTAGTTACTTTGGTGGAATGTTCAGAAGAGTTGAAGTTATACTCCATCAGAGCTGCCTTAATTAAGTCATGACCTGTATGCTGACTCATCACCTTGTGCCTGACCAACCATAGACAACTGAATGTGCTTTGAAATCACCCATCTTAACAGACAAGGTTATTTATCCCCCCAACACCCTAAATCACTTTAGTATTGCCAAGAGTGGAATCTGGATGGAGCCTAACAAGGGCCATCTGGAAGAGTGAGTCACATGGAGTGCCTTGTGCAATATGTTGGTTATGCCTGCTGTTATTGGTACTGCTCAGGGACAGAACCATGGGGGAGGAATGGGTTTCCCATCAGCAAGAAAAATGAGCTCCCTTTTCCATGGCAAAATCAATAGAGAGAACAGGGGAACTTTCAAATTGATTTATTTATCCATTCATTTATTTTTATTTGGGAAGATTGAGGGCGAGGGGTGATACATAAGGATTGGAATTGTGGTAAGACCATTCACTCCCTGTACCAACTTTTGATCCCTTGAAAAATATTTTCCAAAGTAAAAATAACACCTCAAGGAGCCAAAATTGGGGTAGGGAAGCCTCCATAGAAATCCTACTCCAGTACCCTATCATGGAAGCCATCAGTTTTTGTACAAATTTTAGTTAGTCCTACCAAGGGAATGGGCTTGAAGTAGAAGGCAGCATGGTGTTGTGAATAGAGGGCTGGGCTAAAAGTCAGGAAGACTTGTGTTCAAATCTCTCCTCTAGTACTTATTGATTTCATTCCTAGAAAATCACTTAACATCTCTGAGTTGCAATTTCTACCTCTAAAAAGTAGAGTGAAGCTAACTGTAGTGCCCAGGTCATAAGGTCCTCAAAAGTAATGTAGAAAAGATGCTTTAGAAACTGGAAACCACCATAAAAATTTCAGTTATTTTCAAGTACAGGGATTCTCCTAGCTAAATCTGGAGCAACTTGTCATTACAAGATTGACCTCTGGTAAAGAACTCTTACAGACCATCTGATGAGGCATGACAAGGTAGTGATCTCTTTCTCACTGATCTTATGCCTACATTGATGAAGTCACGAATTCTTTAAAATTTTAAAGAGATCTCAATAAGATGTGCAGTGCTCAAGCTAAGCATCAAGGTTTTATGTTACCAACAAGGGATTGATTAAGGAAGGCTTTGTGGTGAAGGTGACATTTGAATTAGACTTAAAAAGGATAGCTGTGCAATAGAACATTGCCATGACACAAAAAATGCAAATATGAAGAAAAAAAGAAATGTGAAGACATACATAAAATTACCCAAAAGGAGGGTCAGCAGAACAAATATATATAGCAACTATGATTATATTTTTAAATAAATAGAAACTATACTATATAGATTTTTAAAAGTACATAAAGCAAAGAAAGTATTAGATCTTAATTTATATTATTTTATACATTTTAAAAATATGCTGTTATTTTTAAATGTAAATAGTTTAGATTGGATATTTCATTTGGCATTCAACTTCAATTTCTGTAGATTTTTGAGTTATTAAATTCATAAGAAAATTGTTATTTTTTAAAAATAAAATTAGTCAGCAAATATTAAGTACTTATTATGTGTCAGACTCCAAACTAAGCACTGGAGATGTGAAGAAAAACAAAAAACATGCTTCCTGTCCTCAAAGAGCTCACATTCTCATGGAGAAGACAACAGGAAAACAACCATATACATTCAAGAAATAAACAGAGTAATATGGGAGGGGATCTAGGAAGGGCATACCACTGTAGGAGGTCCTGGGAAAGCCCCTGGAAGAATGTGGGATTTGAACTGAGACTTGAAGGAAGCCATTTTAAAACACTTTTTAAAGTTGATTTTAAGCACAGGATCCCAAGCAAAGGTCCTTAGCAGTATCAAAGATAAAACAAACAAACAATATATAGATATTCTTCTTCTGGTTGTTAATAAGAAAGATGTGTAAATGTTGGGAATAGGGACAGGACCTGGGATTTCATTTATATTGAGAACTCTTAGAAGAAAGCTCTCTCTCCCAATGGAGATAGGCAGCTTCTCTGTAACAGTCTTAGAGAGTTGCCTGGGGCACTCAGGGCTTAAGTGACTTGCTTAGGGTCACACAGTCAGTCTAAGTCTGAGGCAATACTTGAATCCAAGTCTTGGTTCCAAGGCCAGATCTCTAGACATTTCGCAATACTAACTGTCATGTACATCTTACTATGTCCAAGTTTTTAGAAACCTAATTTCTTAGTTCTCTTGATTACATTTTTATTTTAATATTACTGAGTTTTAGATTCACTGTAACCCTGAAATGGGGTCACAAGGAATTAGATGCCTCTGAACAACAGCAGTAAAAATTTCACATGTGAAACTGCTGAATATAACCACATTCAATTAATAAGTATCACTGATAAAGAAGCATTATTATAGACATAGAAAAAACGGACCTCTTGTATTCTTCTGAGCTGTTTTGGGGGGAGGGGTACTGTTTGGATTTTTAGATCTCCTTTGAATTTAGAAAGCAAAACAAAACTTGGAGACATTTACTGACCTAATAGAATTAGAATATTTTATCTTTTCACAGTCTCCCTTTTCATTTAAAATAAAATAAAATTCTAACTTATAAGAGATTCAAGATTAGTGGTTTGTTACCTTAGTTCTGATATTTCTGTGGTGGCCTAGCCTCATACATGTGTAGTAGAAAAAATGGCAACATCTCACTTGATACCCACTGTGTGCTGATTGTTAGGGAAACAAAGGAAAAAAATAGCTTCTGCCCTCTGCATAATTGGGTAAAATATTTTTCCTGAAAATTTTACATGGCTGAAAAAATGTATCATGGCAAATCCATTAAAATCAAATCTCTAGTTTATCCTGGACCACAACATGAAACTATGATTTTTCAGATACTAACTAGACTTATTTAATAAAGAAAATGGACAGGTTAGTTTAATTTTCATGATTGTAAACTAGATATGTTGTCCATAATAACTTGTGATATTTTTTAATGTGTTCTGATTAGAGCCAAAATTTGTCCATGTTTCTACTTTATTCCTTATAAAATTTCTGACTTGTCTGTCTTTTAGCTGGTGCCTACACCACGCCTTTCTTCCCCATCACATCTCAGTACTGGAAGTTTTGCTATGAAATTATCTCTTTTAGAGATTATTATCTCTTTTAGAATTTTAGGGAAATTACCTGTTTTAGAATTCAGCATAACCAGACTGTAGGAAGAGCGAAACACTTCTCTCCTCATATAGACAATAAGTTCTCTTTACCTAGAGCAGAGTTCCAAGGGAAAAGAAGGAGATAAAAAAAATATCACTTGATTTTAGAACTAAGAGGGATCTTTCAAGAAGAGGAAGTCCCCTAGCTCAACCACCTCATCTCACGGATTAGGAGACCATCATGCCCAGAGCTATGGAATGACTTACCCCGTCCTAAAGGAGAGATAAAGCTCAGAATGTGACAGACATGTTTTTGGATGTGACCAATGGCAGTAATTTGTTTTGCTTGACTATACCTATCTACTACAAAGGTTTTGCTTTTGTTTTTTCAACCAGAGGAGAGAGATGAGAGCAAAACAAAAAAATAGATTTTTGCCAAATGGAAAAATTAAATAAAAATAATTTTGAAGTGACTTGCTCAATTTCGCACTGTTGGCAAATAGCTAAGCCAGGAGTCAAATCTCAGTTCTGTGACTGAATCTTTTTTTTTCTTTCCCTAATGTACCCCCCTGTTCTTGTCTCCTCACTTTTCCAGATTTCTGAATGATCTTCGTCTCTATCAAATTTAGACCTCAATTTCACAGAAAAGGATTGAGACAGCCCTATTCCCGCTCAACTATTAACCCTTTCCCCCTACTTCCTTTTCTTTCCCTCAACTCCTCTCAAAGAACTGATTATCTTGACTTTTAATAGAGTAATGACTGGAAATTGACTGGCTGGAGAGGCTGATCTTCTCTGTGTCAAATTAAATTTGACAGATAGAGCTACTAGAGTTGTTTTATGGTTTTGTTTGATGATGGATATCAAGTTTAATTACCTGTTCTTCATCTTAAAGTACTCACTAACCTAGACCATTTCTCTGAAACTTACTTGGCTAATTACAGATTGATCCTTTGAATGCAGGCTCAAAGTTTAGTAGCCTGGAGGATAATTTCCTGAGGCAATATAATAAGGAAGTGTAATGGGAACTTTGGTGACTCAGAAAGATGATGTCTAGGGCTGATCCTTTGTGTGACTAATGCTTCTCTCAGCTGTAAACAGAAATGACTTATCTAGTACATTGGCCAATCACAGTGAGACCTCCCTGGCATGGATATTCAGAGTCTAGGCAGTGAAAACTTCACCTCATCAGAGAAAGAACCACCCTTCCACAGCCAGGAGATCAATGACACCCTGTGTGTTCAAAACAAAGCGTGGGTTTTCTGCCTGGTCACCACTTTTGAAACCTTGGCTCCAAATGAATTAGTTTTGGCCTGGTTTCCTGTGGCATGAGATTTAAGCAATCAATTTGTCTTTAGGGTGGTATAAGAATATCTTGTTAATATATTTGGATTCTATGAACTAGTTTAAATCCAATTTGAAATTCAGGGCAAAAGGGGATAGGGGATAGCTTTGTTTCCAAAGAGCAACAGGACAATGAATCCTCACAATCTTTGCTTAGATCTTTGCACAGGTCCTTAAGACACAGTGTTTCACTAGTTATTGTGTTGGTCTCCCAGCAAGTCCTTGATGCCTTCAGTTTTTCTATAGTTCACAAACATAAAGCTGGCTAACATATAAAGTCTAAAGTAGAACAATACTGCATTTTTGTACAAAAATCTTGAGGAAGATTTGTATCCCAAAGCCTAGGATAGACTAGAGCCTTTAATAAATGCTTGTTGAATGAATGAATGGTAAGTAAAAATAGGGGAAATTTTTACATTCACTATGCTTCTCTTTGTTCAGTCTTTGTGGCCTACAACACTTCCTGCTTCAGACACTTGTGTGTGACTATAGGTTCGGATCAACACCTCCACCCCCCATGCAAATTTCCTTGTATCATCTATTTTTTGAGTACATACGTATACAGAAAACAATGTTTTGGCCTTCAAAGTAGAGTACACTTGGAAATACCTAGGCCATTTTGACACATCCTCAAAGCAGGGACTTTCACTGAAGTCATGAGTGGGGTGGATTAAGGAGGGATATGACAGTTCATGAGAAGAAACAATGCAAAAAAAAAAAAATCCCTCCCGCTCTTAATGATATAACAAGAGCAATGTGTGCTGTGACTATTGAATCATAGGAACAAATATATAAACATCCATATGTTAGAATATATAAACAAATGGAGGCAAAGGTCTGGTAGAATTAACAAGAAAGCCAGCTATTTCTTAACAAGAAAGCCAGCTATTCTTCTTTGTGGCAGAGAAACCACTATTTAGGGCCATCAAAACAGCTTCCAGGCTTGATATACTTCCAAGTCAGACTGGTAATGCAAATGTCTGTATCGGAAGGCTCCGGGCTAGTTCTTTGTGGAGTGTGGGTTGATTTTTTCTTTTTTTTTTTAATCAGATGATTTTCAGGTGTTAGTTCCTCACACTCTTGTAGCAGGCTTTCACCTAACAATTTATGACTCCACAGTGATCAGAAAAACCTTTAGTGAAGTGAAAACCAGTCACCCAGCAGCCATGTCTTTTAAGAATGAATCAGCTCCTTGTTGACAGGAGTAAACTATGGCACTGGACCATTTGGGGATACGATTTCCATTACTGTTGTTAGGTATATAATAGACCTGGAGTCAGGAAGACTCATCTTTCTGAGTTCAAATTTACCCTCTGACACTTATTAACAATATGATCCTGGGCAAGTCACTGAACCCTGTTTGCCTCAGTTCCCTCATCTCTAAAATAATCTGGAAAAGGAATTGGCAAACCACTCCAGTATCTTTGCCAAGAAAAGAAAGAGTTAGACATGACTAAAAGAACTGAACACCACCACCAACATTAATTATGATCTTTTATAAACGTAATACTTTGCATAGTTTTGCAAAGCTATTGATATCATTTTCTTAAGCTACATGTGGTAATTCATAGGGTCCTGGCTGTAGAGATGGAATGGGGTGGGGTGGGGGAGCCCTTGGAGATCATCAGTCTCAACCCTGTCATTTTACAGATGAAAAACTGAAACTGAAAAAGATTAAGTGGCTTGCCCAAGGCCACCAAGTTCATAACTGTCTAAGCGGGGAGATGTGAACTCAGATTTTCTTGACTCCCAAATTCCATGTTCTATTTATTATACCACTTGGGGAAGTAGGTAGGAGAGTTAGCCTGCTTGAGTCTCTTTGTTTTCCTACAAACACCTACCTTAATATAACTTGGAATCTCAAGAATATTTTGAACTTTTGGGTAGAGGGAGGGAGGAAGGAAAGGAGGGAAAGGGGAAGAGAGAGAGAGAACAGAAGTCTCACAAGTACTTGTTCTAACAAGATTGTATACCAGCAAGTATGCCAAAATTTGATAGATAACTAATAGGAAGATTTGAAAAGGGGTGGGGTGGTGGGGAAGAAAATAGTTTAGTTCCTTTTAACTTTCCTGAAATGCCTGGGATTAAAGGAGACAAAGCCAAGAGTGCATAATACTTTGCTGACACAGAGGGAGTCTTTTCTTGTCAATCAATATGAAAACTGCATGCATGGACCTGATCTCTAATCCAATTAGATTCAAAGAAAAAAAATCAAAACAAGATTTTCCTAAATGTTCTTGAAATCATGAGTTACCTTAACATGTTGCTTCACTAAATGAAACAAAAGCCAACTACAATTATATCCAGGTCATAAAAAGAACAAATTAAATGATTGTTATTGATAAAATTAAATGAAGTATCATTCCACTCTCACCAATAGCATTTGACTTTTGTCACTTTTTCACTCTTACGTGGACAGAATTGGTAGATTTTGACCAAAACTGGTTCTTTTGTAAGAATGTAGATAAATATGCACCATAAACTCAATTCAAGGATGGAAATATTCAAAGGGAGGAAGGAGAGAGTTTTTATACTTTTTAATGGATTTCACAGTAGTCTGGCCTAAAAAGCAATTCAGAAAGCCATAACTGCAATGCTTATAAGGTGTGAAGAACATACAACTGTTAATCAAGAAATACTCAAATGGTCAGTTGACTATCAAGAGCCTGTTAAAGGCTGTGGAAAACGTCAGAGAAGACCAAGTCTTGGTGTGATGAATTTCCAATTAAAAAAACAAACAACAAAAGGAACTGAAAAACAAAGGATATAAGGCATAGTTGTTTGTAAAAGAGAAAGGCACTTCTAAGTATAAAATCTTAGCATAAGCCTTAGAGAGAAAATAATACTAAAACTTATCTTGTCACAAGAGAGGAACATTTCTAGGATTAACTTCTGACAAGCTTTTCACAAATTGAACCTATTTGCCAATATCTTTGTAAGGAAATCCTGCAAATTGGTATCCTGAATTTTTCCTGATTCCCCTACTAATACTAGATAGCATAACAAAGACTCCAGTACTGAATTATCTAGCCTCTCTTAGACCAGAGAACTTGTTTTTCAGATTGCTATATTTTTTTTCCACTCAGGAAACCTATCTCTGCCATCTGAACTGTTCTTTGGAACTCAGCAGTGTCGTTCTATTCAAAACCAGAATTTCTAGATTTAAAATTGTTTGCTTGCTTACTTACTCATTTAAATAATTTGAGAGAGCCTTCCAGGAATGCTAGTATTAATTGAATTAAGAAGGATTGGGTGGCGATCTATTAAATTACTTGGAATCTGTGTTCCCTTCTAAAATCCTATAAATAAGAAGAAAGGGAAAACCAGAGTATAGTATGCAAAATACAAAAGAAAAAACTCTGATATTCCATAATATGATCATAAAAAGCATGGCTAGAAATAAATAACAGTCCTTGTTTAGATTCTTCATTGACCAGATATTTTTCAGCAAGTCTCAGGTTTGGAGAATAAAAAAAAAGATGGCCTTAAAAAAAAAAAAAACTCCAGGAAAATTAAGAGGTGAGGTCAGATTTATTTAGATTATAGATGACATAGACAACTGCCTAGATGTTGTGATTTGAGAGGTACTAAGTGGGTGCTTTTTTGTTTTTATTTTAATTTTTATTTTCATTTACAGATTTTCTCCTTTCTACCTCTTCCCCCCATCCATTGAGAAGGCAAGAAATGCAGTACCCATTGTACTTAGGAAGTCATGCAAAACATTGCCACATTCCACTTCTTTCTCCCCACTTCACCTCCCCCCAGGCAAGAAAAGTAAAGAAAGAAAAAAATTATGCTTTAGTAGGTACTCAGGGTCTATCAGTTCTCTCTCTTGGAGATGGATAAAATTTTTCACTATGAATCCTTTGGAGTTTTGATGGATCATTATATTGATTAGAGTAGCTAAGTCCTTCACAGTTGATTATTGTTACAATATCACTGTTACTATGTACAGTGTTCTAGTTCTGACTTGATTTTGCATCAGTTCATATAAGTCTTCTTAGTTTTTTCTGAAACCATTTTCTTAATTTCTTTCAGCACAATAGTATTCTATCACAACCATATACCATAACTTGTTCAACCATTCCCCAATTAATGGTCATTTTCTCAGTTTCTACTTCTTTGCTGCCATACAAAAGAACTGCTATAAATATATCTGTACATATAGAAATCCTTTCCCTTTTTCGTTTACCTCTTTGGGGGCACAGACTAGTAGTGGTATTGCTGGGTCAAAGTTTTATAGTCCTTTGGTTCCAAACTCTTCTCTTAGAATGGTCAGACTAGTTCACCGCTCCACTAGCAGTGCATTAGGATGCCTATTTTTCCCTATCTCTTAAGAGGGTGCCTTTAAGAAATATTGTACCTGATACCAATGGATTTGTCTGAAATTCTTAGCACTAGAACCACTCCTTATGGATTAACTAATATCTACAGGAAGGTAATAATATATTCTGGAAAATTAACTGTCCTCCACTATTCCAAAGAAAAATCAGGGTCCAAGGAAACTATATAAATTGTCAAATTTCCCTGAAGGAGGCGAAAAAGAACAAAAAAAAAATAGAGACCATCCAATTCTAACCTTGATTGCATTAGGAGTTTGCAAGAGGAGGTCCCTGAAAAGTAGGCAAGGCATTTAGGAGAGGATAGCTTTATAGCTTTGCTTCCAAAGCACCTGCAGAGAGCATTATAACTCCAACAGCCTTTCAGAGGGACAGAAGAGTGCATTCCATTATATCGAGGTCTCCCAGCATGGTGCCTTCAACAACTGCGACAAGCGTCAATTGACACCTGTGTAAAGCACTGTGTTAGGTGCTAGGGATATAGAGACAGAAATGTGGCAACCCAGTGGTAAACGAAGGGATGGATCATGGGCACTATCTACCTCCAAGGCTCTCTGTGGAAGTTGGAATGGAAGCACTGTTGACTTCTTCCTTATGTCTTTTGCCTTCAGAATTTGAAAGTTACCTGGGATTCATTCTTGTCCCTATGGCCTGCAGCTGGGGAGGAGATAGGTATGGATGGTTGTTCACAGCTATTTTATACTTAAATTTTCAGCAGGTTTTCATATTGGTGGTGATTGACTATTTCATATTTTGACTTCTCATCCTCCATTCAGTAATCTCACATGGGCTGAAGAGAGTAAACATTATGTCCATTTTCACTTTGATTTCCTGGAGGGAAAAGGCTCCCTGCTTTGTTATAGAATTTATAACTAATTTAAACAATGGAAATTTTAGGCCACAGAGGAAAATATTTATAAGTAGACCATAGCTCCTCCTCACTGGGGATCTGTCTACTTTAGGTGAATAATAAACAGTCCCATATATTAGGGGAGAAAAGAGGAATTAAGAAGAATGGCCAGGTTTTTTTTTCACATTCCATACACCCTATCTGTGCCCTTCTATTTCTTTTTCTTCAGACTATTGTGAAGTTTTCCAAAATGGACTCATGATCTAAACTATCAATATACAACCTCCAAAATATTCTTCCTAATTCACAGGTCAGAGCAAGTTGCTCCCCTGATTACAAAAACTTCAATGGCTCCCTGTTGCCAAAATAAAGCATAAACTATGGTATGCCTGCACCCTCTCTGTACAGCCATATTTTATGGTACTCTTCTACCAGGGCATGACATTATAACTAAACTTGATAAGTCACTGTTGCCAGCTTTCATTTTAGCTTTCTCCCCACATTGAACACACATACCACCTCCTTATGCTTGGAATATGTCCCCAATCCTAATTTATTCCATTTTCATCCTTCTATGAAATTCAGCTCTGGGGCTTCTCCCTAAAGTCGGTCCTGAAGTCCCCTCCCACTTCCCATCCATTAGGCTACCTATGAATCAGTCATTTCTTAACTTAATAGTATTCTGAGGAATTATATCTTTTTCCCCCCACAATAAATTACAGTACCTTGCATGTGGTAATACGTAATAATCTTTCTTAAATGGAGCTCACTTTAATTTAAAAAAATTTCTATAAGTTTTGGTGAAATTGTTTATACAATCTTTACCTTCTGATTTTCAGTGAAATGTTCTTTAAATTTTTTTGGTTTGTTTTGCTAGCCTGGTAAGAGCCCGACAATCTTTTTTTTTCATTTCACCTTTTCTCATCTGTAAGATGGGAAGGTCTTACAAGGACAGATGCTCCAAGGAACATGATGAATGGACAGACAGAAGGATGGTGATGGATGATCATAGTGCTTATTTTTAATGCCTTTATCACCTTAATGCTTATACCATTGGTCTCATCAGCATCTATAAATACAAAGCGCTTGCCCTTGGGATTTTATTTTTACATGTGGGAACACAGTTATACAAAACATATTTCACAAAACTTTTTCTGAAAACTAGAGCTTCATGAATGACTTCCAGCACTTAGCATGGTGCCTGGCACATGGTCGGCCAGGGGTCTTGAGGCCACATGTGCCTCTCTAGGTCCTCAAGTGTGGCCCTTTGAAGGAATCCAAAGTACAGTCTGCATTTAGTCAAAGGACCGAAGTTGAGGACCTAGAGGACCACAGCCTTGAGAACCCAGATTTCTCACCCCTATGGTAGGCTCTTAATAAATGTCTATTGATTGCTTACCTTTACTTGTATTTTTCCCTGGTGGTCCATAGTGATTTGTTGTAGAACATGATATTATTTCCAGAGCCATCCCATCAAAACTATCACCCCAAGATCTCTATATTCAAATTCCTGCTAGTTTAGGTTAAACATGGACTTGAAATGGTATGTGGTGTTTCTTTCTTTTCTCTTTCTTATCACAAAAATATGTCCCTGTGTACTATGGAAAAAGAAGGAAAAAGCATAGCCTTTTGTTGTTTGAGAATTTAATTAGCACTGTGACTTAATAAGATTTGCATCAATTACCACCTTTATTCATTCCCCCAATTTTCACTCTCTTTGTTTATATAGAAAGAGGTGTAATGGACTAGCACTCAGCCATGGCAAACGGTCCAGAGTCGTCAGCACCTTAGAGAACACTTTACTCCTGAGAGTTAATTGTCTGTTTGAAGTGAGGTCTTGGTTTAAACCTTGACCATGTGGCATTTTACATGTGGATGTGTGTTCCATGGTAACTTGTGAAGGAGTTGACTGATTTTCATTAAATAGGGATCATTACTATTAGGCACAAAGAGATATTGTAAGTATGATTTACGGTTCAGCCTGTCATCTCTAAACCAAATGGAATTGTATAAAAGATTTCAAATGGGGATGTTGATAGTTTTTAACAAATTTCAGTGAAATTAAGTGTAAGAGCAGAGTGGGAGGTGGAGACAGGCAGAGTAAGCTGCCACTCTGGGTACAACAGAGCTATCACAACGAGGGAGACTTTAAAATATTCTTTTCATAAATAGTGTATGGTAGGGCCACACGGTCATGTTCTCCAGAGTACCTGTCTGCTTATTTTATGCTAAGTCAAGTTCCATCTGTTAAATCAAGGGCTCAAATGCTTGGGTAGCACAGGAGGGGGAAGGGAGGGCAAAACCAAATTTTCAGATATAGGGACTAGGGAAACACAATGTTTAAACCTTGCCTAAAGCACAGAGCAGCCTTGTCCTAGCTCCCTGAGGAAGTTACAGAAACGTGAGCTTGCAATGACTGAATTTTAGAGTCCACAGAAACCATAGTAATTATACTGTGTTTTTCATTAACATAAATTTACATATCTGACTGAAAGACAAGGTCTTTCTCCCTAAAAAAGATGGCTGGGCTCTTACCAGCAAGTGAAATAAAACAAAACAATAAAGAACACTAAATAGGGAATCAAAACGAGTTCTTTTTCATTTATTTGGGTTCATTCAATTATCAGGTTTCTTCTAGACAATGAATTCTATTTGAGTTAAGAGCTATTTTTTATAGGTAAGATGTATGTATTTCCCTTAATTCATTCATTGATTTTTATCTATTGCATGGTGGGTAAAGTGACGTCACAAGACAAAACAGGAAGGGATCTTGCTACCCTTCCTGACCAAAGACATGCCACTTATTCCTTTAGGGGAGGTAAGCAACTTGGCACAATAGTATTACTAGTAATAGCGCATTCACTTCGTGCTAAGAAGTGTACAGAATGCATAGTGAAAATAGAAATAGGCCACTGAGAATCAGGAGACCTAGAAGAGATATTCTGGAGACTAGGCAGTACATAAAACTCTATGCACTATCCAGATGGGGGCAAATATTGGGCAGCAATAAGAAATTAAGTTGAAAAGATTGTTGGGGAGTCAGATGATGGAGGCTGCAAGCCACAGAGAGGATTAAAGCATTCAAATCCTAGTTCCAACACTTATTGGCTAGCATTTAGATAGTACTTTAAGGTTCACAAAGTGCTTTACAAATATTATCTCATTTGGTCCTCACAGCCCTGAGAGGATAGGTATGATTATCCTCATCTTTCAAGATGAACCGAGACAGATAGGTTAAGTGACTTGCCCAGGGTCACAAAACTGGTATCTGAGGCAGGATCTGAATGGGGGTCTTCCTGACTCCAGGTCCTACACTCTATGCACTGTGCCACCCACCTGCCTTTCACACTTTGTAGCTTTATGACTCTTTGCAAGTTACTTAAAAGCATCACTTCGCTAGTTTTAAAATGGGAGGATTAGGCCATGTGATCTGTAAGGTCCCTTACAGTCACTTTTTTTTATGAGTCTGTGTTTCAGGAGGTATGAGGGAGCCAGAGTCCTGGGTGATGTTCTAAACCTTCCCTGTTTGGAAATGAACTTTAGCAAAACCTCCGTCTCTAAGCAGTGATTTCCTCTATTCTCCAGCCCTCCTCAGTTGTTAATTTGTACTACCAACTAACTTTGTATGTCCTTAGGAAGATAGTCCCTACGGAGTTCAAAATCTTGGTTCTTTTTTAATTTAGGGAAGGTCACCATCTAGGTAGCTTGCTCTGATGGCCTCTAGATAGATTCAGAAGTGGCTCAGGATGACAAAGACCAGAGGGCCTGCCGGCTCTTACTTCAATCTTACTCCCTTCCAAAATGCTCCCTACATTCCAGTCCATCACTGGGGATCTTGGGGCTGAGAGGGCTGTGCCTTCATTTCTCATCACATTGCTCCTCAAGCATGGATTTGGGGGGTTAGCGCAAGGCAGAGGCCTCTGAGCATTATAAGTTTGGGTCAGTTCCTTCAGATCTAAACTTAGGAAAGGGCGCTGACTTGAAATGAGAATGATTCGGTCAATTAAGAAGCATTTATTAACTACCTCTCTGTACCAGGCACTGGGAGACAATAGGCAAAAGATAAAGATACAGCCACTAACATGCCACAGCGGGGAGAGGAGAGAACATGCATACATTGAAGCAGACAAAAAATATAATTGCAAGATAATTTTCCAAAAGAGGGGGGAGGGAAAAGGAATAGTTGCTTTGGGGGTCAGGAAAGAACTCCTATAGGATGTAGCTCTTTGAAAGAGGCTAGGCAGTCTAAGGGATGGAAGTGAAGAAGGAATACCTGTGGGTATGAGAACAGGTGTGGAGATGGAGATGGAGGGTCACATAGGGGGGACAGCAAGGAGGCCAGTTTTATTGAACCATACAATGTGTGTGAAGAGGATTAAGGCATAAGAGCAAGGAGAGAAAAGAATGTTGGGTGATTTAGGGTGGTTGTGACTTCCCAAGTTCCTCTCCACTTCCTGGATTCTAGTCTCACACCTTTCCAACATCAGTGAGCTGAGAGAGGAATGGAATATGGCAGTAAATTCTGTCTAAAGAATTCCAAAGTTGACCTGACCATCAGCTTCTGTCAGGCTGATAAATTGTTATGTGCATTCCTTTGGGTAAGTGCAATGCTGCCTGGGTCCTCATCTACCAAGAAGTTGTTTTGTGAACCCAGAAAAGTAGTTTTCTGTACTTAGTAAGGTTGCTAATGGATGAACACACCAGAAGAAAGGGTGTGTTTTAGATACCTCCTAATGTAGGTTTGTTGAGAAATGTAAACACATGCTAAGAAATACAGGTTTGCTAATAGGTCATTAGTTTCTAACATGCTTGAATATGTTAAAGTATGAATAATAAGCATTAAATAATAAATAGAGTGATATGATGGCCTTTATGACCCTCTCCCCCCCCCCACAATTATTTTTGAAGAGGCTGATCATAGAACAAAACACAAGGGGTGTCAGAATCACTGATTATAGTAGCAGGAATGTTGGTTTTGGAGTTAGAAAATCTGGCATTGTTTCCTCACTCTGCTGCTTATTTATTGCCTTTGTGACTCTGGGCTTCAGTTTTCTCCATCTATAAAATGAGGGGGTTGGATTACAAGGCCCCTTCCAGCTCTAAAGTGCTGATCCTATGACTCCATTTGGAAGCTCATTTAAGTTTTTAAACCCATATTTAAATTCCTATAAAATAACTGAATTGCCCATTTACTGAGCCAAGGCTGAAGACATGTTCTGCTCAAAGAGACTCACTTCCAAAAGTTCTCTGAGCAATACCACCTAGGAATGTAGGATTTTTGATAAACAAGGGATCAAGGCGATGAATTGCCTACATCAATAAAGGACACTTTTAATTTGCTGCATTGTAATTGTTTTCAGGTAGCATGGTGAATAGAGTGCCCAACCTGGCCAGAAAGACATGAGTTCAAATCTGGCCGCAGACACTTACTACCTGTGTGACCCTGGGCAAGTCACTTAACCCTGTTTGCCTCAGTTTGGTCATCTATAAAATGAACTGGAGAAGGAAATGGCAAAGCACTCCAGTATCTTTCCCAAGAAGACCCCCAAATGGGGTCACAAAGAGTCAGACGTGACTAAAAAAATGACTGAACAATATAGGTTGAATTGGAAGGAGAAGAAATTGAAACTGAAGGGGACCAGCTCATAGGTTACTGTATAGCTTTTGAGTTTAATACAATATAGAGATGAGTTGCATTGTAATTATAGAAGCAGAGAGGAAGTGGGCAAATCTACAATGCCAAGGGGCAGATGTGGGGAAAGTGGGAAGGGCATATGAGCTATCTAAAAGACATATTTATTAATTTTCCTATTCACCACAACTTCCCCATTTAACAAATAGGAAGACAGATACTGAAATTATATGATTTAGAATCACAGAATTTTGTGTTGGAGAAACTTTAAACGTCTTCTAGCTCCTTCCCAGTGCAAAGATCCCTTCTATATAACATCCCTGTCAACTGACTTGATCAAGGTCAATCAAGAACAATTCATCTATTATTTGAACAAATACTTATGGAATGGTTACTATGTCTTTATATTCTGTGAGCTTTGGAGATAACAAATAAGATGCATATTTTTAGCACAGTAGAAAAGATAAGGTCTTTACACAAAAAACCAAAATATTAGACAAAATATGAAAATGGAATGAGAGGTACAAAGTCCTGTGGGAAGGAGGGAGAGAGAGAATTTCTGACTGATAGGCTCAGGATAATAAAGGTAGGCTTCATGGAAGAAGTAGCAATTAAACTGGGTCTTGAAGAAATGAGTTGAAAAAAAGCAGAAATCAGGATCAATTTTTTTAATATAGTTTACTTATTTTGTTAAATATTTCCCAAATTACATGGTTTTTTAATGGTACAATTTATTTTTTTTTTAAAAATTTTGTCTTTTTGGAGCGGGGAGGCAGGGGCAATTGGGGTTAAGTGACTGGCCCACGGTCACATAGCTAGTAAGTGTTAAGCATCTGAGGTTAGATTTGAACTCATGTCCTCCTGACTTCAGGGCTGGTGCTCTATTCATTACACATGTTAAAAATTTAACATCCATTTTAAAGAATTTTTGAAGTTTTAAATTCTCTCCTTCATCCCTTTCCCTCTTCCCTCCTTGAGAAAGCAAGCACTTTGATATCAATTATACATGTGAAGTCAGACAAAATATATTTTCATATTAGCCATGTTGAGAAAGAAAATGCGGACAAAAATAGGAGAAAAAGAAAGTTTCAAAAGTATGCTTCACACTGCTTTCAGAGTTCATTACTTCTCCCTTTGGAGGTTGGTAGCATTTTTCATTATGGATCCTTTGGGATTGTCTTGGATCCTTGTCTTGATCAGAGTAACTAAATCTTTCACAGTCGATCATCCTTACAATATTGCTGTTACAGGGTACAAGTTCTCCTGGTTCAGCTGAGATCATTTTCACCCAATCCCATGAACAATGAGTCAAGTCAAGTCACCTAACATTTATTAAATGTCTACTATGTGCCGGGCATTGGTCTAGAGGCTGGATATATGAAGGCAGAAGATAGTCATTACCCTTCAGGAGCTCACTTTGAAGTCGGAAATGCCAGAATAGATTTTAGAAATCATATCTTGCAAGAGATCTTAAATCTGGGGTCCATGAACTTGTTTTATATAGATAATTTTCAATATAATTGGTTGTTTGTAGTCCTATGCATTTTATTTTATGATTTTAAAATGTTCTTCTGAGAAAGGACCTATATGTCTCACCAAATTTCCAAAGAGGTCCACGAGACCAAAGAAAACATTAAGAACTTCTCTCCTACGACAACCCCTTTATTTTATTAGTAAAATATTCTGTGCGTTGCCTGTTTTTGTAATTCAGCATTGGAATTATGAGACAAAAAATAAAATGCTCCAAAGTCTCATACCTCAAAGCAGTTTTAGATAGGACAACAGACCATAGTATCATAAGTTTAACTGGATAACTAACTGCAGGTTTCACTATCCTCTCCCCCCCATGCCCCCCCACCCCCAGCCCCCTTGCTTTTGCTATGTAAAATGTTTGGTTTTGTTTTAATGAAAAGAAATCAGGACAAAACCCTCTTTGTTGGCCAAATTCTTCAATTCTATGTAAACAAAGTCCTGGAAAGGACTAAAAAGTCTCTTAGGCCAGTTGGTCATCAGCTTGTAATACTGCTCCAAGAGAAGAACTGTCCTCCCCATTCTTTGTCTTATTCAAAAGAAATCACTGTCAGCTTCAATTATAAATAAGATAGATGTCAAATGGAAACTGCTTAATATGAAAGAAGATGGATAATTTATGCCCTTTGTAAATTCTGCATAGCACTGAACATTCCAGACAAAATATATGGGTGAAATTGAACCCCCATTGCCTTTCAGAGATCCTTAACCACCTCTAGGTATCTCCTTCCTATCGGCTATGTTCTTTCACTTTCTCACCCCAACTCTGCCTGTTTACACATTATGCTAAGATATTACCCCCTAGGGATATTTGCATCTTAACCAGGGACTCTCCAAGATGAAAAGCTTTAGACACCCAAAGCAATGAATCACTAATGGTGAAATTTAGGTGACTGACAGGTTGGGAGAGATGTTTGGCACTGAGGAATCTTCCCAGCCTCCTCACATTACAGGAGGCAGTCAGCCCTTTGGTAATGCTTTATGCCAAGCCTTCTGTGGGTACTTAATTAAAGAATCACATTGCCATCTCTTATGATTTGAATGCTAGCTGTTTAAGATAAGAATAATCTTCAGCAAAGCAATCATTATACAACTTAGTCAAACCTTACTGAAATTTTATCTTAGTGACAAAATGACCTATAGGCCATCAGAGGATATCAGTGTTCATGAAATTAAGTTTTTAATAAAATCCAACCTGGGCCTCAAGCAATCCCAGAAGAATTATTTGTAGATTGTGAAGGAGGAAAAAAAATAAATCAAAACTTTTGCAGAAAAAAAATTATATGTATCCTCCCTTTGGAACTTTACAAGTACCAAAGGCAATTTCACATTTTTTAGGAGATTTTAAAGTACTTCAAAACAAGGACTTGATGCCAGAAATATACCTAGAAATTAGACAGTAACTTGCCACTGGCAAGCTCTGCTTAAACCTGTTACATGTGCTCTCTGAAAGTAAAGCCAATGCCTTCATGTATTTCCCATCAGATAAAAATGTATATGGGAATATCTTAAAAGCCAGTAAAAAGTTAGAAATAAGCTACTTATACCAGCAGACTTCTACTGAAGTGAGCTCTCTGAGGACCAAGCTGCGTCCATAGTCCAATGCAATTTCTTTTCCATCAGTTCTAACCAACATTTAAAAACTTTTTTTTTTCTCATTTCTTCTCAGAGTACATATTTAGTGGAAGGAAGTGAAGGGAGAAGCTGGAGTCAGAAAGTTGGTATAGGAATTTGTCATTGCTTAACCTTAGAAAATATTTAGTGAAAGTTAATAAACAAAGGAAAGATAACATTATCAAGTAGACTGTTTTTATCTGGTGCTAGCAACATCGTTCAGACTTTCTGCAGTAGTTTTAAAACATGGCCTTCATGGATAGTAGAGTTCATGCTATTTTTACAGTAATGTAGAATAATTTGCCAATAGTCAATTCTCCTCCCCATCCCACCGCTCCCCTCTACCACCCCCATCTCCTCCACTACCTCCCATACCCTGGGCAAGGGAAAATGTCCGTGCCATTGAGACTTAGGTAGGTAGAAGTAGTACCAGCTATTACTAAACTGGAATGCTTGGAGTCCAGGCAGAGAAGCATCCCAGTACTCACATTCATCTTGTTAAGTGCACCTAATTAAAGAATCCTGGCACCAAGTTGGTCAACATAAATATAACTGGTCTCCAAACAGAATAGGAAGAACAGTTTAACAAACATTTAACAACAATCTATTACCTCCATGCTAACTAGAGGCTCTTTTTTTTCCTTTTTAAAGGAGGCTGCTGCCTTGGCATCTTTTAGCGATGGCCACAGCACCATTTCAGGCACTGTGTCAAAAGAACCCTTAAGATCATCAAGAAAATAGGGGGTGTCCAAATTTCAGAAAACTTAAAGATTGCTTGTTCATAAAATCATTAAGTAGTCTTGTGGGTTGCTATGTAATACTCTGGTGCTTTGGAGAAAAACCTAGAAGTATGGTTGGAAGGGGACTTGCCAAGTGTAACTATTGTGAGTGGGTCCCTCCAGAGCCCATGTCTTGCATTCACAGTAGTTTATCATATTTTAGTTCTTGGTAATTGTCTTCTCAATAACTGCTATTTAACAAATCTTTTGGGCACTTAAAATAGAAGGATTTTCACAGACACTTTCTACGTGATGACTCTCTGAGCCTAGTTCCAGAGACAATATTTGGATTCTTTGGCTTATTAATGGTGGTAGAGAAGTGTTCTGTAAAATCCAAAAATAAATCTCATAATTTTTGTCTGTACTAGAATGGCTATGACTCATTATGATGATATAGGATACTTGACATTGTCCAAATGTGCTTATTATAATACGAAGAATTTTAGAGCTAATATTGCTGGTGGTTTAGTGAGGTTTAGTGATATCCATGGAGAAGTCAGGGCTGGGAGGGAACTCTGAAAGTTTTGTAGGATTCTTGGCATCAGCATTCTACTTACAGACAAGCTAATATAATCTGCAAAATGATTGGTCTGTAGGTAAACAGCAACAAAGACAAATTACTTTCTTGCCCTATTGTTAAATGCTATCTCCTTGTGAAAGTAGGGTGACGAAGAAGTAGCTTTGGAACCATGATCTGAATTCACTTCCTTCACTGACTGTTCCCTGGACAAAGCACTTAATTTCTTGGTGCTCTAGGAAGCTCTAAGACAAAGATAACAGAAAACGTCTACCTGCATTTGTAGAGTGAGTTTACTCATCAGGACATTTCTTAGATGAATATAGTCATGGATCCAGGCTAATCACAATCAGAAAACACTAATTATTAAGCATTGGCTTTATGGCACACATTGTGGAAATGAAGAAAGAAATGAGGCATTGTACTTGAACTCTAACAACTCATCTTCTTTCCTTTCTTGCTGTCACAATTTTAAAAACATACCAAAACTGCATGAAGCAGACTGGTACACACACACACACACACACACACACACACACACACACACACACACACACGTCTATCTCTGTTTACATATAAACTGGTCTAGATCTGTGATTTCATGAGTGAAGTCCTATTGTGGGAATTCTTTTCTCTATGGAGATAAGCCATGGAACACCGAGCAGTTAAATGGCTTACCTGTGGCCATATAGTTATTAGGGTTTAGAGGTAGAATGTGAACTCAGGTCTGAATGCCAGAGTCAATTTTTTATCCAGGTTTCTTCCCCTCTTTTTCCCCCCCTTTTCCACATCTGTGTACATGTCTGTGTATGTGTACACACATTCACATATGTGTGCACACATTTGTGCATATGGGTATGGGCATAACACATATATGTATATGCATATATACACAAAGGCATGTCTTTCTATCTCAGCTAATACCATATACATATATATATAATTACATAAAAATACTAATTGTTATTACCATGATGATTTCTCAATATGAGACTAAAAATGAAATAACATAAAATAAAATTACCTGCTCTGTCCAGAAATGTTTATTTTTGTTATTGTCCAGTCATTTCAGTAGTGTTTGACTGTGGATGACCCCATTTGGGGTTTTCTTGGCAAAGACACTGAAGTGGTTTGCCATTTCCTTCTCCAGCTCATTTTACAGATGAGGAGACTGAGGCAAACAGGGTTAAGTGACTTGCCCAGGAACACACAGCCAGTAAATTTCTGAGGCCGGATTTGAAATCAGGAAGATGAGTCTCCCTGACTACAGGTTGAGCACTTATATCTACTTTGCCACCTAGCTGCCCTGACCCTCCTAAGGATAAATTTTATATTATTAATGTTCTAGATCATTAACTTGAAAACCCTTCTGTATTAGTTTTTCCAATGTAAAGATTAATGTGATAGTATTGTATATTGGGTTTCATTCTATTCAGTCTGATTGGTTGATGGCAGTTCCATGTGTGTTGGAGTATGCAAAGAGTATGAACTCTCTGGATGACCTGCATTATCACTTCCCATACCTAAATCCTGGCCAATTGTAGAGTGGGAGAGATTGGTCTGGAGATCTACTTTTGAGAGCTATTGAACCAGCACAGGATTTATTTTTTCCCTACTTAATAATATTTTATTTTTTCCAAGTACATGTAAAGATAGTTTTCAACATTCATTTTTATAAGCTTTTGAGTTCCAAATTTTTTTCTCCTTCCCTCCCTTCCCACCCCTGTTCCCAAGACAGCAAGCAATCTGATATAGGCCATACAGGTACAATCATATTATACATATTTCCATATCAATAATGTTGCAGCACAGGATTTATTAACCTGGGGACCACAGATCCCCTCAGGTTTCCGTGGATAGATTTCAGAGGCATTATGATCTTGGATGGGGAAAAAAATGTTTCTTTATTTTCACTAACCTCTAACTAAAATTTAGCATTTCCTTCAATTATGAATATTGGCAAGAAGCCATCATAGTATCAACAGTACCTGTGAGTGTCATAAATAAAAACAACATGTTTTCATATCACATTATAGTCTTTGTAGATATCTTGAAATATCATTTATAGTCCATACTTCAAAATTACTGTAATTATTGGCCCCACTGCTACATTTCAGGTGGTCACTCTCTTCCTGGCTACAGACTATATTTTTTGGTTTTTTGCAATCCTACATATTTCATTTTATATAATTAAAATCATCATTCTGAGATAGGGTCCATAAGCTTTACTAGATTGCAAGGGGGGCCATGACTACAAAAAAGATTAAGAACTCCTAGTTTAGACACTAGACATAGACTAAGTGAACACATTCTGGACCCTGAAGGTTGAGTTTAATAGTCCATTCAGCAGGTCAAGACTGGTGGTACACACCTGTCATTCCTACTATTGGAGAGGCTATGACTGGTGTATTACTTGAGCTGGAAAGTTCTGAGCTGCATTTGGATAAACTGCATAGAGTATCTGTACTGTGTCTGGAATCAATATGGTAAGGGGTGAGCTGGTCCAAGTGGGAAAAGGAGCAGCTGAAAGCCTCTACTGATCAGTGGAGGTAATAGTCCTTAATTGTCCCCTATACTTCCAGCCTAGGCAAGAGAAGGAGACTCCTATCCCTACCTTTAGCCTATTCTCACCACCCCGATCCATTAAGAATGGTGTTTTGTTTTGTGTTTTTTCTTTGTTTTGTTTTGCTATCAGAGTAAGAGAGGATCTGAAATTTTGTCATTGTGGAAATGTCCTTATGTGGAAGGTCTCTCCAACAAAGTAGCACCCATATAAATTTCCCATGGATAAGCTGATAGTTTAAGTGATTTGCCTACAAGTCATCCAGCTACATATGTTAGGGTGAAGATTTGAACCAACCTTCCTGAATCCAAGGACAAATTTAGATGTTTGGATTTTAAAGGATAACTGTTTGCTGAACTGAATCCAATTAATCACCAGTTTTCTAAGCACCCTAAGTTAGCTGAAAACAGGTAGATTTTTCTTTTAAAATCCCCCACCTTATGTCTGATCTTCATTTAACTAATTTGAACAGATTTCTTTTTTTCTGATAAATGGTGTATCATTATACACACAGAGAATCACATTACCTGTTTATGAAGTTATATGTCATATATTATGCCATTTGTTTCTCATAATCACCTCATCAGTAAACTGCAGCTCACAAAAGTGAAATAATTTGAACGTGGTTACATACTGAGTAAGTGGCAGAGCTAGTATTAGACCAGGATTAGAATCACCATCCCCTAACCTTTCCAGATCAATGCTGCTTCTGCTACACCTAACTGCCTCTCTTCTCCTCTAGGGTACCCCCAGGGAAAAAGCAGATAGTTGCTGTGTCTTAGTGTTAGAATTACTTTTAAAATGTTTCTTAACATTTTGCCAGTGATATTATAAGGTAGTACCAAGGTCCCAGGATTCTGAGATTCATTTGCATAAGATCCTTTCCTTAATGTGCCACTGACTGTTTATTCCCGAAGTCTAAAAAATTAAGTTCTATAATTGCTTCTACTCTAGTAGGCTAAATTGGGGGAAGAAAAAAGGTATGCCACAAAAGTCATATAAGGCCTTTTCAAATGTTGCTTTCTAAGTGAGAATAAAAAGTTCAATGAAATAGAATCTTCACCTTGGGAATTTGGATTTCTTTTCCTTGAATGGGTTTGCTCACCCACTGCTAATGTAGTCAGGTTTTCCTGCAGTTGATCAGTTTCTGGGAGGAAAGAATACATATACCCCCTTTCTCTTCCTTAGGAGCAGCTTCTAAAAATGGTAAGAAAACATGCTGCAATATGACTTTGAGATATTTTCTTTCTTTTTTTCTCTTTCTGTCATGTTTGTGGTTATTCTATAAATGGTAATGATAGTAAATACTTTAGCATTTCTATTTTTCCTTTTAAAATCTGTTTAGTATAGGATCAGGTGGGAAGGGAGTGGGGAGAGACTATGGGGGGAAAGTTCAAAATTTCCCCTGCCTCATCAGAAGCAGATAGATAGATAGATAGATAGATAGATAGATAGATAGATAGATAGACAGACAGATAGATAGATAGATAGATAGATAGATAGATGTTGATATGCAGTGCTCAGGTGTATGAATATATTTATATGATATATACTTACATAAAATACAAATGCTTGGAGGATATTTAAGGCATTGAGACTCCAAACTTGAGTAGATTCTCTTTGCTATTTAAGGATTTTAGGGTTCTCTGGGAAGGTTTATCTAGGAAAGAAAGTATTTATCCCAGAACATCCCTGCAGCATGGAGAGGTAGCTGGGCACAGTTGCTCCAAAAACAAACGGGGTAACCTAGAATCAAAGATCCAAGGTGGTACAGATATCCAATATTGTTTGTCAAGCTTCTTAGGCACTCCCAAGGATCAGTGCTGGAAATGGAGAAATAATGGACTTTTTCTAGCAGGGGTGAAATGGAGTAGAGAAGGGAGAAGGTGGAAAGAGGAGGTGAGGGAGAAGGAAAAGAGAGGGAGAGAATGGGAAGCAATAAGGAGAGAGATGAGTGACGAGACAGAGGGGGGGGGGAGGGAGATGGAGAGAGAAAGAAGAGAGAAAAGAGTCAGAGAGGAGAGAGACACACAGACAGACAGAGAACTATGTTCGGAGCACTCCGGGCACCTTCCCGGAGCAGGTGCTTTTTGTCTCGTGCTCGGCTAGGCAGGAGCCATGCGAGTGCGCGTGTCTGTGCCTGTGTGAGTGTGTCTGCTCGCGCCTGTCCGCTTCAGCTTTGAGGTGGCAACTGGCAAAGGCTACTGTTGGTTCCACGCCGGGTTTTCCTCCTCTCCCCAACACAGAGAGAGAGAGAGAGAGAGAGAGAGAGAGAGAGAGAGAGAGAGAGAGAGAGAGAGAGAGAGTCCCTCTCTGCCTTAGTTCAAAGGATGCCTAGGGAGGTTACAGGCTCAGCTAGGATGCTCTGCTTGAAACCACTGTTAGGATATTCCCCATAGAGACGCTTGCCAGTTGAGACTAAGACCCAAACACAAAGGATCCCGGAGGGCAGAAGGGGAATATCTTACGATTCTCATTTCCCCTACTCTTCCTTTCTTTTGGGTAGAGGGGTGAAGTAGTAGGAGGGCCTGGGACTGGGCTAGTGGGGTCAGCAGGAGAGGGGATAGGGCAGCTTTCAGGGAAAGCAGCAGCAACAACCCAGGCAGCCGCAGCCGCTGCTGCAAGGAGGAGTTGAGAAAGAAAACAGGAAACGTGGTGGCCGCTTACACACGGCAGCAGCTGATTCATTTCTGCTTGAAAGTGCCTCCCTGAAGTCGCTAAGGCGCCTGGGGGGCGGGGGGGGGGTGTAAGGGGCGGAGGGAGGAGGAGAAGGGAGGGGGAAGGGGGGGATAGGCGCAGAGGAAAAGGAGAGGTCTAGCCGGTCTCCAGTCTAGGGAAAACTGTCTGCATCACCCAGACCTCTTTCAAGAGGAGGAGGAGGAGAGGGAGCAGGATTAGTTTTGGGTACAAAGAAGCAAGTTTCTGAAAGACAGAGGACGAACAGCCCTGGCAACAAAACAGTACCCCAGCACCTCCCATCCGGTCCTGTATGCTAGAATTGGGTTAAATGACTGAGACTTGGTGCCCCCAATACCACCTAAAAGGCATACTGAGAGAAATCCCGACCAGACCCAACCCGACTAAACCAACAAAATAAAAAACTCTTTGCTGGAGTTTCTGAGCCCTCTCTGGACCTGGACTTGGAGGGCGCCAAGCTGGAGAGACTTTGGGGTTCCCCCGGAGAGGCAGTTTGCCTCCCCAGCGGAGAGCGTCTTCTCTTCCCCTGGTGCCTGGCTTAACAATATGAAGGAGCAGCACTCATGTGTGGGCACTGGGCATCCGAGCATGGCTGGGTATGGCAGGATGGCCCCTTTGGAGATGGCTGGTAGCCCCGTGAAGCGCTTCAGAACTGAGTACCCCTTTCCCTGTCTCTTCGCAGAGGAGGCTTACCAGAAACTGGCCAGCGAGACCCTGGAGGAGCTGGACTGGTGCTTGGATCAGCTAGAGACCCTGCAGACCAGGCACTCCGTCAGTGAAATGGCCTCAAACAAGGTAAGGGATAACCCTCTGGTTTTGTCAACCTTTGGTGTCCCGAAAAGTGGCTAGGATTCCTGCATGCTTTCCCCCTCTCCATTATTCCTTCATTTTCCCACAGGTTAAAATGTCCCCTCCGACCGAGCCTTTTGCATCTGTGTGGGGTTAAAATGTCTGTGTCCTTTTTGGAGTAGTTCAACTCCCTTGGAGAGTTTCCCCAAGTTCACCTTTTCCCTCTCCTTTCCCCCTTCACTCAGTCTGTTAAGTTAAAGCATTTTGCAAAGGCATCTTTGATATTGATTAATTACATCACCCTGAGGTCTTATTGGATGTCCTGTTTTATTGTCTCTAAGTAACAGTTGGCTTCTGCTGCTTGAGTCAAGGCTGTCATTTGGCCCATAGATGCAAAGTTTGATAGGTAAAGGGGTTTTGTCATTCTCTGTGAGGGTTGGTGCCTGAATTTCTTCTCTGCTGCAAAACATTTTTCTAGTCATTCGTTGAATTAACTTAGACTGTGTTGTATTTTTCAAGGAAAAAAAAAAAACAGCAAATTCCTGAACAAACTGCTGAGACTGGTTGGCAGAAACTGGGGGTGGGAGTTGGGGGGAGGGCTGGTAAAGGAATAATCCACATTTATTTAATGATCAGAGTATACAATGAGACAGAACCTTGGTCATAAGAATATATGATCTGGCCATAAGAAATCAAGTAATCATCTTGGTACAAAGAGAAATTTAGAAAGCTTTATCATGGCTTTTTCTGTTTCAGTACAAATAAAATTTAATTTCTTGGATTATTTAATAATAATGCTGTCTTTAATTAGGTTTTTTGGTCACATCACTGGATAATTCTATACCCTTATAACCATTTTTGTTAACAGAGTTTATGGTTATGAAGTAATCCATTAGAGGCAAGACTGGTAAGAAATCTAGGTTCATGTTTTGGTCTTTAGTTATAAGAGGCCAGAGTTGCTTTTATGTTCTGTCCTTTGTGAATATTTGGCTGAGGAAAAAGGCAACAGAGGTATGCACATGTTGGATGCAGATGGTTAAGGGATTCAGCCAATAAGGACTAGTCATTATTTGGAAATTTGATTTGTAAGTTCTTACTTTGTGGGTTCAATGAAGTGTGCATAGTTACCCTATAAGAAATTTCAGCTAAGTAATTTTGACCTGGTTCTAAAGTAAGGAAATTTATTATCACGTTTTTTTTTTTTTTTTATATAATGGTTTCTGTGAACCATGAAAGTATTCTCTTCCTCCCTCTCCCATCTCTTTTTTCATCCCTCTCTCTCTCCCCAAAATACTTTATGTATTACCATAACTTGTCAATGACTTGATTTTATCTTGTAACCTTTTTCTCTTTGCTGGTTACACATTGTTACTCAGTTACTACTCAGTCAGTAAAATTAAGTGATCTTTCTAATATATTCTCTATACTCGGATTTCCCTCAAATACATTTCTGCATAGGACAGTGATTTTAAAACTTTTAGTCTTTTAAAGTTTGACCACCATTTCTAAATTCCCCATCAAAATTAATCTACCCTTCCCATGATTATGGCGCATTATCTTCTGTTTCTTGTCAAACTGATCAGGTTTCACTCCATGAAGCACCATTGAGGTATTCCTGTTCTCACTTATTTGTGATCCCTTGTTTATGCTATGTCCCTTAAAGAAAAATCTAGATCTTAGGGGTTATCAGGAGACATTTAGGGAGTAATCTAGCGTTCCTCTTTCATTTTTCAAAATAGTCATTAACTTACTTTTTAAGCAAAAGGAACTTTATTGGCCAGATGAGCCTTCATTGAAAATCCATAGCATTAATCCTGTGGCTTTGCCAGGATATTTCTGTGATGGATTTTAAAAGTCCTTTCACTGTTAATACTGTAAATATTGTAAGCTGTCATTTGATTTAGCTGTTTGTGGATGGAAAGGGATACTTGCTAGGTTTTATCTGTTTAAAAATCTTTCACCCTTTTAAGGCCAACAGATAAAAGAGGAGTAGGCCTTCAAATTAATGCTCGAGAAGTCACTGTTTTGAATTTGAAGCTAGATTTGTTTTATGGAAGCTAGTCTTAGATAGAGTAGATAGGATGCTCTTAATATAGTAAGTAAAGGTGTCTTATGCCTGGAAATTGAGATAACTTTGTCTTGTGAACGAAAAGTCAACTTTAAATAATTCCAGTGGGTCAATCTCTATTTTAAGTTTGATTATATTTTATATAATTATTTTTTACTACAGCCGTCCTAAGCTAATATTCCTGATTAAACTTGACTTTTTAAATGTCTTAAGTAATATACGTGGCTACGAAAAGCTTATTTGGATTTGCATGGTTCTCTTAGAGGACAGTCATCCTTTTATTATATGTATTGAAGTGAAAAAGGAAGACCACTTGAAAAACTAGAGTACAAGTAAAACATGGAGCCCAAGAAGTAAATTGAGTTGGCACAACATATTTAAAGGTCGGCAAGAATGATGCCTTACCTTAAACCTGAAATGGGAAATTTACATAGTATTTGAATTTTTGTTTTTTAAGGATTTCTGTTCCCAGATTTGCTATCTTTGTGTTTTTGGAAAGCATTATATTTTCTTCTATTCAGGTGATTTTGAGAGTTTGTATTTATGTTTGAAAACATGTAAGAAAAATAGAAGCATTCTAGTGTAACATAAAGAGTTTATTATGTTTGATTGATAGATTATCTGGTTGGTAGTAGATGGAAAATATTCAGTATGGAAATGAAGTTGTACTTTAGACTTGAGGAGAAGGAAGGGTTAATTATTTACAATAAAATACTTGTATTTAAAAATGGTATAAATTGTACCTAGAATACATATTAAAGGGGAACCAAGCTAATTAACTGTTTTTAATACTGTGAATTTAGAAGCAATAATGAATTGTTTCTTAGAACAACCTTACGTCAATAAACATGGGGCATCAGATACTTATTAGAGGTGTGACCCTGGATAAGTCACTTAACTTTGATTGCCTCACCAACTTCCCACCCCCCAAAAAATAAATACATGGATAAATAAATAAATGTAGTTAGGGAAATTGAGGCAGGGAAGTTAATTGATTTCCTTCTCTTTGCCCAACTTACACATCTTCTCCCTGGTCCTACCTTCCCCAGCACTGGCTGTGTGGGCAAAACTACCAAAGCAAAATGGGGCAAAAGATTCCAGATCTAATTCCATTTGGACAATTACATACACCACATTTAAGCCCATAAACACACTTAATCTGACAGAGATAATTTGTACACATTTGCATCTGACCAAGCTTAGAAAAGATGTTTTGAGTTTGGATGCAAGTTAATAGGAGGCCTATGTTAATTAAGGAATATGGGTCTTTTGTATATCGTGACTGCTGCTTTGAACTTTTGAATTTCATATTTTGAAAGTGTAGAGTAGTATATGCCAGAATTTGTTGTTCAGTCATGTCTGACTCTTCATGATCCCATTTGGAGTTTTCATGGCAAAATGGTCTGCATTTCCTTCTACAGCTCATTTTACAGATGAGGCAACTGAGGTAAAAAGGGTTAAGTGACTTGTGCCATGGTCACACAGCTAGACAGTATCTGAGACTAGATTTGAACTCAGGTCTTCCTGACTGTAGGCCCAGTGCTCTATCTACTGCACCATTTAGCTGCCCAGATGCCTAAATAATCTTGATATTTGTCAGCTTTATTTGTGTAATGTAGACACACTCATTGTCAAAGTCTTAATTGGAATTCTGATAATGACCATGTCTATAGTTAAACAAATTATTCTTAGTTGGTATTGTAGTCTTTTTTTTTCTTAGTTGATAGTGCTCAGATAACCAACAAAAAGGATTTAGATTAGTTCATTAAATCTGAAATGAAGTTCTCGAATCCTGTGTGACCTTGGGCACGTCACCTAACCTCCCTGGGCCTCATTTTCCTCTTCTGTAAAGTGAGAGAGTTGCCCTAGTTAGCTTCCATGTCCTATGGTCTAGGTCTGTGTTTCTCTGATCCTAAAGTTAATTCAGGATCTCAGGGATCTCCAAGTGTGGATCATTTGTACCAAGGAAAACTGCAACCTTAGTAGACCTTAGTGAGTTGCTGTAGCTGAAAAGGATTTATCACCTGGTAAGGATCCAGACTTGCAGTGATTTTTGCCTCTTTAGCCTTAGCTAGCCCAGTTTTTGGAGTCTGTCATCAGCTTGTCCTTGACTCCTTTCCAGCTTGTTAGGACCTGCCAGAGCTCGTGCTTGTCCATAGTCTTTGAGAAAGGAGAGACACCTGCATGCCACAGTAAGGCATCACCATAGATTTGTAGTATAGAATTTTAAGAGTAAAGTGTCTTTTCCCTCTTCCCTTCATTGCTTTCCTCCTTTCACCATCTACCTGTACAATTTCTTTTGCTCTCCTGAAATTTACTCGTTCTTTCAAATAGACACAATAGTGTTGTCCTTTCCTATGTCAATGATTCATGATTTTGCTGGGGTAAGTACTCCCCGAGACTGATGGACACTGTAACTCCACAGTGCCCTATTTGTTTTCATGAGTTACTGTAGCTAGAAAGGAAAAAAAATCACTACCTGGTAACCACCCGTCTGTCCTTGAGCTTCATGTAAGCATGGAGGTGAGCCTGGATTCTTGGAGGCAGGTTCTGGAAAGATGACGATGAATTGCATATTAGAAGATCAGCTAATTAATTCCCCCAAAAGAGTTATTTTCCTTTTCTATTAAAAATAAATTGAGGTAGATGGGTAGAATTTTGTTTGGAGGAACTAAAGTATGTACAGAGCATGGATGACTATTATAATACCAATGTAAACTATATCCTCCTGTAAACCTGGAATACACTTGGCTCGGCCATCAAAGATATTTGTGATGGTGCACTAAGATCGATTATGAAAGTGAGGTCACTTGGAGTCCTAAAAAGCAGCCGGCTAGTCTCAGAATGAATTTTGTTCCTGGTCTCAGTATTGTTTTAGGGCAATTTACTGAGTAAAGCCATAAACAAGCAAGTTAAAAGGTGGTTTTTAAGTTGGATTTCAGATATCCTTTACAAAGAGACAGGCAAAAAACATTCCTTTTTGTTTGTGAGTTTCAGAGAAATTAACCACTTAGGGGTAGCCTTGCAAATGTGACCATACCTTATTTATGAAAGCTTTTCTTTGGCGGGGTGGGGATGGGGGTGGGGGGGTGATTTCTTTTCTTCTTCATTTTTTTTTGTTTTTTAACAAGCAATCTCCCATTGTTTGCATTGCCAATAGTTGAGACTTCTGCAGTTTTTCCCAATGTGTAGTTGTTATGTGCTCCCCCTGCCGTTTTGTAACAAGCAATGCATAAGTATACATTGGAGCTTTCTTTCTGGAAAGGGATTATGAATAAGCTTTTTAGGGCAGGTTTGGGGATTCCCTACATGTGGCTACATCACAGTGACATTGCAGAATGCTTGTACTCTCTCTTCCCTCCCTCAGGAAATAATTATACGTCTATGACTGTAGGTTCTGGAGAGCAAATCAACCATCCTAAAGAGAACGTTTGTATTTTCTTCTTGGAAATGTGTACTAATGATTCCCAGTCTTTTCAAGAGTCATATCCATTGTTTGATGAAAGGATGTGGACTCCTTTACTAAAAGTGATGTTTGGCCATTCAAATTAAAAAAATAACAAATTGAAATAATTACATTTTGGTAAGGGATTTTGGTTTGTTTCAGAATTTAGTAATACCCTTTGGGATATCTGCAGATTACCCTGGATTGACTTGTCCAGGTCTAATAAGCATTGCTTTTAAAAGTGTAAGAACGCTTTTGTCTTTTCTTTCTTTTCTTCAGATTTAAGTAATAATGCCAATTATTAAACAGTGATTTACTATAAAAACTTAATATTGTTTCTCTGAGTGTTAAAGCTCCTGATTTTAATTTATTCCAACTGAAGAAAAAAGTCTTTTCTCATCTGTGTTGTCATGAACTTTAGCTACATCTCCAGGAGTTGGTAACCATGAGCTTTCATATCACAGATTTTAATTGGAGTATCTAATTTCATGATTCAGAAGGCTGATTGAACATTATTGGGGAGATTGTATCCACTTTTAAATTGATAGTGTCTCTATAGTATAAACTTAGTACTCATAGGGAAATAGGACCCTCTTTGGAGAACAGTGTTTTTTTGGTTAAGAGGAGCATACTTTGGTCAAGGATGATATACTTTAGTTTAATAGCTAGCTCCTTTTTTATTACATTTTTCCAAAGTACAAGGCTAGGCCAAGATAAAATAGCATCCTTTCCTCTAATGTAGTGATGGATTAAATTAACCTGTTTCCAATTAGAGAGGAGGATGGATAATACTTTCATCCAATTTTAAAGGATTTAAATGTCAATCCCTTAGATTTTAGCTATTACTTAAAATTAAATGATATGCTGGACATGAAATACTAAAGAAGGAATCTGTTAAAACCATAACCATAACTATTATGCAACATACTGGATCTGAAAGCTACTTTTCAGCAGCAGAGAACTGTTGGTTGAATTTGCAGATCTCTGTGGTTTATGATATGAAGGCACTGCTTATATAATAGCTGGCAGTGGCATCACAGTTGGCCAGTAGATGTGATCATTTAATTGGCTCCCACTTATTCTCTGATCTTTCTAGGAAATGCAGAGATGGTTTAGCCCTTTGCTTCAGAATTCATACCAGTTTTGACAGAGAAGTTACAAATATAAAAAATGGTAGCTGCTTTCATTCTTCAAAAAAGAAAGCAAATTTCACTCTTTGTTTTTGGTAAGAAACAAAAATTTCTTTTCTTTTTTTGCTTTTTGGAGAGGGGAAAGGTAGGGCAATTGGAGTTAAGTGACTTGCCCAAGGTCACATGGCAAGTTTTGTGTTAAGTGTCTGAGGCCAGATTTGAACTCAGGTCCTGCCGTCTCCAGGGCGGGTGCTATATTCACTGCACCACCTAACCGTCCTAAAACAAAAATTTCTGATGCATTCAATCTAAAATATATTGAATTAAATTATTATTAGTTTATATGATAATTTCTTCCTCACCTCTCTCCCTGGCTACATCAATACTCACCTTAAAAATCACCTTAAAATCAAAAAAACTGCTTTTCCTTGTTGCTACTTTGGTTGTGGGTTCCATGTTTTAGGAATAATGAGGGGTTTGCCAATGAACCATTAATAATAGCAATAGCTTCAGTCTAGTTTAGAGTTAGCAGTCATTATAGATGGCCCCACTTGTTTTTATCAAGAAGACTGTATGTTGTCTGATGCTGATTACAGTGCAAGAATAAGATTGTTCTTCTTCTAGAATAGCATTTATCAAAAGGAAAAAAAGCAAATCTTTTTAAAAATTATTTTATTTTTTTGGGAGGGGGGAGGGCAGGACAATTGGGGTTAAGTGACTTGTCCAAGGTCACATGGCTATTAAGTGTTCAGTATTTGAGGCTGGATTTGAACTCAGGTCCTCCTGACTCCAGGGCTGGTGCTCTATTCACTGCACCACCTAGCTGCCCCTCAGATCTTTATTAAGGCAAAACTTCAGGCTTTCTCAAGTTGATATAGAGCAAAACTGTTCCTACTAAAAGATGTAGTTGGAAAGTTTTAATTTTTGACACTCTGCATCTTCCTTTCTATGTCAGCAGTGAGTATGGCTAACTCTTCATCAGAGAAAAGGCCTGTTCTCAAAAGCTGAGATCTTCCTCATTCATCATAGTCAGCCAAAGGCCAGATGCAAATGCCATTTGGTACAATGGAAAAGAGGCCTTAATATGGAGTTAGAAGGGCCTTGGTTCAAAACCCAGCCTTTTTATTCTTCTGTAAAGCTGTTTCAACTCTCTACTTCAGTTCCTCATCTGTAAAATGAGGAGGTGGAAAGAGCTTTGAGGTTCTTTCCAATTCTAAATCAGTGAAATTCTATGAAATTAGTGGGAAATGGAACAATCATTAGATCATTTGGTGAAGTTATTAGTCCTCCAGGTATAGCTTATGTTTTGTCATAAGGAGATACAAGTCAAGGAATTGTGCCATCATTTTCATTTGTGCTTGTTGGTTTCTATCAGATTATTTGGAAGAACTGAGCATGGTCTCTGTTCTAAAGTATATTTCACTTTAAAAATCATTTTAATTCTCCAAAATGAGATACCAGTAGCAGGAGGACATGATTCTAGAACCTAAGATCATACTCTGTTGCAATAGAGAGGGACCTTAAGGGATTATCTGTACATTTCTAGCTAATGCTCCCATGATCCAATTATCAGCAGCTTGATAGCACAGTGGATAGAGTGCTGGGCCTGAATTCAGGAGGACCAGAGTTCAAATCCACCCTTAGATTACTAGCTGAATGACCTTGGGCAAATCACTTAACATCTGTTTGCCTCAGTTTTTTCTCTGCTGTAGAATGTGGATAATAACAGCACCTACTTTCCAGAGTTGTGAGGATCAAATGAGATCTTTATAAAATGCTTATCACATTAACAGTAGGTGCTTAATCAATGTTTTTCCCTTCCTTTTCATCTGGTCCATTTACTTTACAGATAAAGAAATGAGGCCCAGAGGCGTAAAGTGATATATAATGTATATATAGTGTGATGATGTCAGAACCAGAATTACCCCAGTTCCCACTCCATTACTTTTTAAACTCTAGAGACTTGCTTTGGTCTGTAGATAAATATTCAGTAGTAGACATTGATGATTGATTTGCTCAGTCACACAGCCAGGATGTCAGTGGTGAAACTTGAATCCATGTTTTCCTTATTTAGCAGCTAGTATCTCTATCCATCACTACTACACCATGTTGCCTAAGACAACCCTCCATTACTATAACTTGCAGAATAGGTGTCCATATGCATTTACAGGGAGAATTTCTCATTAGGAGATCCTTCACCAATGAAATTAAAGGCCTAATAAAAAAATAGTGAGTTGTGAAGAAATGCAATGGGGGAATGCAGATCTTTGTTGGAAGTTTTGTGGTAAAAGGAAGGAGAAATATGGATAGTATTTCAAGGAAGGTACTAGTGTTGATAAAAATGTATTTGATTAAAGATAAAGGAAACAAGTATAAATTTATAGAGGAAGCGTCCAGTAAAGAGAGAAAGAATAAAGGTATAAAACTTTTTAACAGGCTAACTTAGGGGGAGCACTGCTTGAAACTTAGCCTTGCTACTTTCTCAGAGATGGGAAGGAAGAAATAAGATTTATTAAGATAAAAAGAAATATTAAGGTGGATAGCAGAGAAATTAAGGGAGCTACCAACAGAGGAAGGAAAATTCTCTACTTAGATAGAAGGGATGGGGAGCCAGGGAAGAGGAAAAGTTAAGAGAGTAGTTTAGGTTTGGAGATCTGTTATATGAGAGCTAGCTTTCTGTCAATGGGGAAACACACTAGAAGCTTTCCTGATATGTGCAGGAGTAAAGCAAGGAAGCTACTTTCATTATTATTATTTGATGTGATCCTGGGAATGATGTCAGTAGTAATAAGAGAAGAGAAAAATTAAACATAAAGATAAAACAGAACTACCCTGTTTGCCAAGGACATGGTGATTTACTTAGAGAATCAGCAAAGAAACTAATTTCAGACATTTCCCATGAAATAGCTACTTAGAAAAGAAATATGCAAAAAATCAATAGTATTTCTACTAAGCAGTATTAAAATCCACAAGGGAGGATTAGAAACCAAAGTCCTGTCCACTGTAGCCATTATATGAAAATTATGTGTGGAGACTTCAAAAGATGAAGAAAGATTATCAATCCAGTGCACATAAATAATTTGTGGATCCTGTTAGATTTTCTATCACTCTATCTAGGGTTAAATGAGCATTAAATGAGCCTGTATTTCCACAGCCTTTCCAACATTTATAATTTTCTTTTTTTTTCTTTTTTTCTTTTTGTCTACTTTGCTAGTCTAATGGCTGTGAGGGTTGCTTTAATTTGCATTTATCTAATTACTAGTCATTTGGAACATTGTTTCATAGTTATTGATAGTTTTTCTTTGGAAAACTGTGTACTCCTATTCTTTGACCATTTATCAATTGAAGAATACTCAATACATTCTTATACATTTGAATCTGTTTATTATTTATCTTGGAAATTCGAGGTTTTTCAGAAATATTTGCATGAAATGTTGTCTTCCTAGTTGTCTTTCTTATTTTAAAATTTTAACTCCATTAGTTTTCTTTCCACAAAATCTTTTTAATAGTACATAATCAAAACTGTCGATTTTATCTTCTTTAATCCTCTTTATCCAGTGTCTACTCATGAACTGTTCCTCTATCCATAGATACAAAATGTAATTTCTTCCTTACTCCTCTAATTTGCTTAAAATGTAACCAGATCTTGCTTTTTCACTTATAAACCTCCCTTAGAACAGTGCTTTATACATCATATAATAAGCACTTAAATTTTGCTTTTTACTTCATTCATTCATTTTTATTTGCTGGAATGCCAAGATTATTTACAGTGGTAGGGAGTGGTATTTAATGCCATTACATTTATATTAAAAACCAGAATTTTAAAGGAATTTATTCCTCTGTATCCTTTGTGGCATTTCTCTTTATTCTTTGACAAAAATTTTCTTCATCTAAATCTACATAGGTTTAGTCAGCAAACATAATATTTCTGCTGTGTGACAGGTATCCTGCTAGATACTGTGGATATAAAAACAAAAATGAAATATTCCCTAGTCTCAAGAAGCTTGCCTTTTCTCTGAGGAAACAAACCATATGCACTCAAATATTAACAAAATATATATGAGATAATTTAAGGAGGGAAGTGCCAGAAGCTAGCAGAGGTAATGGGAAGAGAATACATTCTAGGCATGGGGAGAGGGATGGGTCATCTTGTGCATAATGCTTTTTGTGACCTAAGATATAAGATTTAAAAATTTTTTTAGCTTATGCATTATTGGTTATCACATTAATTTCAGGTTAAAATATTAGTGTAGTAAAGCTTTTAAAATCTCATTTCTTTAATTTTGGTAGACTAAATTTTTTTCTATAATATTCAGCTTTAGTAGAGAGAGGATCAGTCCTCTTTGTCCCAGTTTGAACCTATAAAAGCTGTGTGGCCAACTGATTTTTCTTTGAGACAATAATGGAGCTGATTTGAATAGTTCATTTCTATCTTTATACCTATACTGACATCTAGACCTAAATAAGTATTTGTTGAAATGGACTTACTTGGATTACATTTGAGAGATTTTTTTTGGAGGGGGAAAAGCAATTGGGGTTAAGTGACTTGCCCAAGGTCACCCAGCTAGTGAGTGTGTCAAGTGTTGGAGGTTGGATTTGAACTCAGTTCCTCCCAACTCAAGTCAGTGCTCTCTTCACTGTGCCTCCTAGCGGCCCTGAGAGATTTTTACAGTAGTATTCTGGGTTCTATAACCGTTTCCATTTCCCTCTATTTCTGTGTTGAGGAAGAAATATGTGTTTTGGGGGCTGGCTGGGAATGAGAGTCCACTCAACAGAGAAGCTACACTTTTATACAATATACAAATCAAATTCTGGGAAATAAGATGTCAATTTTAAACTACTATTTTCCTAATTATGTCAATGACCAACTGCTTTCAAAATATGCCCTGGAATTGGTTAAGTTAATAAAGTCTCAGCTTAGTGCATAATTGCATTCCAAGTATTTTAGTCTGGATCTGCTAAGACAAAGGATTTTCCTTGGTTTACAAAGATGTTCATACCCTGGAATCTCACATCTATTTTTTTTTTTTATTATGATTTTTAAAAAAATTAAATACTGACTTCTGGGAGGGTTTAGTGTGGCACATACTTACATAAGTATTTTTTGGTTCTCCCTTTGGGTTAATTTAAGTAAGAAGTTTGTAAGAAAGAGGCAAGAAATAACTTATTCAGTGTCCATGGTGGTAACTAACTATTACTTGCCATCCCTTATACCTCTGCTTTTAAGATGTATGTGTTACTGAGCTAAAATGAAAATTGGGTAAATGGGTAATTCACTTTTTTCCCGGACATTATTTACTCAAGCTAAAAATGACATACCAGGCATTCTTCCCAAGCCAGATCGAATGAGTGTTCTGTGTAGGTTCCCATGTTTGCCTTTCCCAAACCTTCTATGCGGTTTTCTAAGTGGGCATACCCAGATTCCCAAGCATCCCAATCTTATCCTATATGTTGGTCTCCAAAGTGGCTACAACTGACTTTCTCTCATTGTTGTCTGATGGCTCATTCTGCTATTGCTAGCACCTTAATAGGAAACACCTGCTGTTGTTTGTCCTTCGTTCTTGAAGAGGAACATGCTGTCAGGGAGGTGATGCCATGACTTGCAAATGGAGATGGCCCCAGATGCAGTGGGAGACCTTGACCTATTTAAGTTAAGGTCTTTCTGGGGTCTCAATCTGAATGAATCAATGCTTATTCAGTGTTTAAGGTTAGGTAAGATATGAAATAAAGAATGGCCTCTTTAACCTAGTTAAAAAAAAATCAATCTGAGTGGGGAAGATCCTCTGGGTTTCTGGCCAAAATAGAAACAATTTCTGTTTACATTCACTCTGAGCCATCAGGGCCTAAACCATGACTGAGTGGGAGATTGGGCTGGGACCTATTGTTAGCCAATCAATGAGAGCCCAAGTGACTTGATTCAAGGCATGGTCCTTAACAAAGTAAACTAGCCTGTAAACCCCAATATACCTTGAGAGGGTTCAGCCATCAAAATGTATGTTCCTTTGAGAAGAGCACTCACCGATAAGGGTATGATACCTTATGTGAACAGAAGGAGAGGAAGCAATAGGAAGCACCTAGACATCTCCTAAATGGGTCAGATCCAGAAAGTACAAAGCATGGGCCTTGACTAGAATGTGTCCATAGGAACCAAGTAGAGACGAGGCTGCCATTTTGGAGTAAATTCAGGATATTATAGCTCTCCTAGAACCCTGAAGGGGGGTCTAGCTGTGCTCCTAGGCTGTTTTCCATGTGTCCAGTAGTGTTTTGATAGGAACTTAGAAGGTGTTTTACAAAAAAAAAAAAAAAGTTACTTGCTTTTTGAGTGTATAGAGAAATCTTGATTTTGTCAGTCATTGCCCACCCATGCATGCTTCTGACATTTTTTTTTAAAGAAATGTCAGACTTTAAAATTTTCAATGGGAAGTTTTGGTAAGGCGTTAACTTTTTCCTTTTTTTTTTCAGAAAATATTAGTTATTATGTGATAAATTAGAATATAATTTTCAGGGTCCTGTAATATTGAAGTTCTATAATATTTCTTAGCAAAATGATAATTTTTGTTGCTTATATTTTTTAAAGCATGTTCACACCTTTGTGCAAGAAATTCTTGGATTGATGTATGTTTTATATAATTTTTAAAATTAATTTTAATTTTATATAGAAATATATTATAACTAGTATGAGATGTGACATGTAGCAGATAGTGTGATAAGTATATGGCTTCACAAAGACCTAAGTTCAAATCTCACCATGATACTTATAATTTTGTGATCATGGGAAAATATTGTGTAGGACCTCTTACTCCTCTCTAAGATGAGGAAATTATTCAGAGGACTTCTAAGGTCCTTTATGAAATCCTGCGAATCTGGTTAGATTCTAGGGACTTCAGAAATTGTCAAATACTGAAATCTTTATATTTTTAAATAGAGGCTTCCCATTTACCTATAATTCCTAGGTCAATTTCATCCTCATTAACAATAAACTTTTAGAAAGAAATGAGTAAGATAGAACAGTCTATGTAAGAGAGAAAATATGCAAAAAAGGAAGAACAAAAACAGTGAAAAAAAAACTCTACAAATCCTGTTAAGGAACATTTTTAAAATGAAGTTGGATTTGGAGGTCCTAGGTTCTGACTCATTTTCAGTATCCAGGATGGTGTTTTGTCCACAATTTTTATTGAATTGGTTTTTGTTAATTGGTTTTTGCTCCTCCCATTTTGATTTTTTTTCTAGAATTTGTTACCATTTATAACTTTTTGTCTGCTTTTTGGGAGAATTAAATGGATAACATTTAAACATTTTTGTTACCTCTTTTTCCTTGAACATTTTGGGGGCCTTACTTTCCCAGTAGAATTTCTTATTTCTCCTTAAGTATTCCATGAATTCATTCAGTAAACATGTATCAAGTATTTTCTTTGTATGATAGGTAAACAGATAGACACATGTAAATAAAGTAAGCATTTATTACGTGTCCTTAATGAATGTCAAGCATTTTTCTAAAGAATAGGGCTACAAAGGGGAGGCTAGGTGGCACAGTGAGTAAGAGCGCCGGCCCCGGAGTTGGGATGACCCGAGATCAAATCTGGCCTCAGAAAATGAGCACCCACGCATAAATAATGACTAGCCGTGTAACCTTGAGCAAGTTACTTAACCCCAATTGCTTTAAAAAAAAAAAAAGAATAGGGCTACAAATACAGTCTATCCTCAAGTCTATCCACCTTCTAGTGGATGAAGACACCATATGAAAGGGAGCTAACAATCTGAGCAGGGAGGAGAGGATACCTCCATGTAGGAAAGTAGGGATGTGCAAGATTAATGGCAAGGAGGTGAAGAAGTTCAGAGGGTGAGTACAGCTAAAAGAGAAACAAGTATGCCTGGGTCCCTCATGAATTCTGATGAGTGTGAGGCTTTATACTGTTGAAGACTGGTTTGAACAAATGCCTAATGCTCTTTTAGAATTTCTTTTCAGGTTGACACATTTACTAAGTGCCTACTATGTGTTCAGGGTATGTATTTGCAAAGATAAAAAGATTTACTAAGGTACCCACTCAACTCTTTGGATTTTGCTGTCTACAAGAATGCTGTTTTATACATAAACACAAGCTAAACAGATACATGCATTAGTGTACACAGATTTTCTTTCTAGGTCTGAGGGAAGTTTTCAAGTTAATTTCTTTTTTTTTAATTAAATTAAATTTTTTCAAGTTCATTTCTAACAGAGAGGAATCAGAGAGGCATTATTTAGTTAGAGGATTGGAGGATGAAGAAGGGAATGGTTAAAATAGGGCTAAAAGGCAGACAGTTAATGCTACCAGGGAACATGAAGTAATCCAGCCCAACCCTCTCGTTTTATACATCAAGCTGAGACTCCAAAAGATGAAATTATTTGTCTGAGTTCAAACAGCAGCTGAGCTAGGAATCAAACCCAGAGAGGGAAGTGCCAGATTGAGACCTAGTGCACAGAGAGCTAGACTTGGATTCAGAAAATATCTGTGTTGCAATTCCACTTCTGAAACTTTCTAGCTGATATGAGGCACTTACCCTTGGAGGCTTGGGCAACTTCCTAGAATGTATCTGCTAAGTCAGTGACCTTTGGGTCTGCATTGGTACAATCCCACACTAGGAAATCACCCATCCTTTGCATTTTTTCCTTTCAAAATTATATTTGAGAAGTCATTTACCACAGCTGGCTTAAATGCTGTAGAAACAGAAGGACAAAACCCTGTTTTCTTCAAATGATGTAAAGGACTGTTTCTGTGTTTCTTCAGGAGACAGAGTCCCAGGGACCTTAGAGAATACTGAAGTTCTACTTTGCATATTTTGAGACTAATGAATATGCTCATATAGTAGATTCCATTTCTGTCTAAACAAATGAGAAACTCATTCCATTGAGTATTGGATCTCCCATTCTTGTGGTCCCCTGGGATCTAATTTCCAAGTCTACTAATCTTTTAAGTGTCTACTATGCTAGGTTCTGGGTCTACAAAGATGAGAAGAAGAGATAGACAGACGTCATTGTTGGCCTACAGGATCTTGTATTTTTCGTGGCTCACCCATTGTTTCTCTGTTCAGTATAAGCTCCTTTGGTCTATAAGTATGCATATGTGCTCATACAGGGGAAATAATGAGATTGGGTATTATCTTGACTGAGGAAGTTGTTTAAGGAATGAGACCCTTTTGTAAGACTCCTTTCTAACCTCCACTGACAGGGCTAGCTCCTTTCTGCCTCTCTTCCCCTTCCCTGCCCCAACCTGTTGCTTCTTTGATACTTTGCAGCCAGGAGTATGGGACCTTGCTAAAGTTCAAGAGCATGTGCTCTTGAATTTATTCATTCAGTAGAATGCCCATTGTGGGCTAGTTTGGGCTGGGAGTTAAGCTCACTGCAAGGTAAGACAATGGAGTTAGCCAAAGGAGCCACATTGTATATTGGGTTATAAGCAGTCAGCTACAGGGTAGAATTCGGTAGGTTGGGAGTGGAATTGAGACTTTACATGGGAGATTATAGAAACCAGACAGTGAGGATGGGAAAAATACATTGACTATTTAGTGGATTATTTCTTTGTGGGAAGGGAGGTTAAATGGGTTGTCAAGAAAGGGGAGAGTATCAGAGGAGCAGATGTCACCTCCCCACCTCCCTCCCCAACCTAATTCTATTTTGACACCCCTTGATTATGATAAACTTTACATTTCACCTTCTAGGTCAAAATCCATTTCAACCTGGAAAGGATTGTTAATAAAGTAAAGGTTTGACTTATAAGATGCCACAGGGATTATTGTTGTTCTTATTTAGTTGTGTCTTACTCTGACTCTCCATTACCCCATTTGGGGTTTCCTTGGCAAAGAGTGCTTTGCCATTTCCTTCTCCAGCTTATTTTATAGAGGAGGAAACTGAGGCAGAGTTAAAGTGATAGGGTCACACACCTAATAAGTGTCTGAGGCTGGATTTTTAACTCAGAAAAATGAGTCTTCCTGACTCTAGGCCCAGAGCTCTATCTTCTTCATCACTTAGCTGTCCCACCATAGAGATAGTCACATGTATCTAGAGCCTAAAGCTACAAGCCTGGGTGAAACAGTTTGCATGTGCCTTTGAAATGCTAATCTCCAGGCATAATGATTTATGGGATTTCCCTATCTCCTGCATGCATGACTGAATCTGTTTTAGTATGAGCTAGGTTACCTAGCATTCTGTAACTACACTTTCTTATTTACATTACCATTAACTATCTTATTATAATATCCTTTAAAAATTCATGTGAATATATCCAAGGAAGAAAATTTTTGTAAAAGGATTTGATAGTTTCACTTATGTGATTTTAATTTTTTAAAAAAGGTTTTAAAATACATGAGATCCTATAAAGGACTTTTTTTTTATGATATAGAAAATGTGACTACTGTTTGTCAAATGTCAATCATAGTTATTTAGCATTGTTTCTTGAGGGCAGAGGAAATAAGAACCAAAAATAGACGCATCCCCCTTTCCTCTCCCCAAATATGGGATTGCTAAGAAGCAGGGAAATGGACTAGATGGCTTTTGGATACATCCCTGAGTTAGATCAGGCTGTAGTGTCCCTCATGGTTGGCATATTGGCTGAGCCAAAGAAGAAACTCCCCAGGGGTGTAGTTTGTTTTAGAGTTGAGATGAGATGAGCCCCTTTTAACACTACTTATGGTGGGGATGTAGTGTTTTATATTATTTAGTTCAATGTTAAGCAGAATGATTTTTTGTCCACTTCAGTAACATGAAAACAAACAGGCTCCTGGGATTCTTGGGGTTGGTTGGCAGTTACCCTGAACTTTTCATTTTCCTGGGTGACTAAAACCCTGGGGTAGTTGGAATTCAATAAGATGCATTAGCAGGAAATGGGAACCTGAGGTCAATATTGCTCTTTAGGACAGAGAAAATGTTTTGCTCAGGTGCATCCTGTAGCCTTAATTGATGCTTCTGCCTGTCTTCTGTTTGATCTTCTTTGGTGTTTTCAGTTTGCTGGAGATATTGAAACCCAAGGCTCTTAAAGCTTTCCTATAAAGACAATCACATCCTGGCTTTTGTTTAGTCAAGCCATTATGGTAGCTAAATGGTGTGCATAGTAGATAGATAGGCTTGGAGTCAAGAAGATCTGATTTTGAATCCTGCCTTAGGTACTTACTAGCTCTGTGACCCAGAGCAAATCAGCATCCCAGGGGTGGGGTACAAACTTGAGGCCACATGTAACCCTCTAGGTCTTCAAGTGTGACCCTTTGACTGAATCCAAACTTCACAAAAGAAATTCCCAAAGGACTGCACTTGAGGACCTAGAGGACCACATCCTCAAGGCTGCAGATTCCCCACTCCTGAGCTAACATATGTAAAGTGAGGGGGTGGTTGAACTTGATGACCTCTGTGATGTATAAAAAGTTTGAGAGACAATTTCTGGGTAATTAATCATCTTATTAATTATGGCTAGTGAATAATTAATAAAAGGTTGGTCATTTGGTCATCTTTCATAAACCAAGATCATGGAGGTCTCTTGAAGTTTATATGCCCTTGGAAGAGTGGGTGTTTCTGACAGGCAGCAATCAATTCTTACTGGTTAACAATTAATGAGAAGAATGAATATTTTGAGAGGTGGGTCTATTCTAATGAGGGACTTGGGGTGTGTGACTTTGATTACGTCACCCTTACTCCCAGACCACTCCTAGCCTTGAGCAATTGATCTCCTCCTCCTCCTTCCCCTCATCCTCCTCTTTCCCCCCCTCCCCCTCATCACACCCCCTCATCACACCCCCTCCACCTCACCAAAGCCTGAGTAGAGCACAATAGACTTCCCCAGTTGAGTGGAGTCTCTGAACCAGATGAAGTAGAATCTTAAATACAATCTCATTACCAGTCCTATTCTTTAGAGGCTGATTTGATCTAGTAGAGAATGAGGAAATAGGAAGGGAAAAAATCCTGGCTCTCCCCAATATTAACAATTGGTCATTGAATAATCATTTCTCTCACTTCTAAGGTACCTTACACTCTAAATGAGGCAGCTAGGTTTTATAGTAGAGAGAGTGCCTGGCCTGGAGTCAGGAAGACTCATCTTCATGAGTTCAAATCCTGCCTCAGACATTTACTAGCTGTGAGACCTTAGGCAAGTCACTTAACCCTGTTTGCCCCAGTTTTCTCATTTGTAAAATGAGCTGGAGAAGGAAATGGCAAACTACTCCAGTTATCTTTGCCAAGAAAACCCCAAATGGGGTCACAGAGGACTGAAAGCAATGGAACAACAACAACACCTCCCAGGTTGTGAGTATAAAACAAGAAATTACTTGTAAAGAGGGCTTTGCAAACCTCTGCACTCTATAAATGTTAGCTATTAGTATTTAATCTGTAATCCTGATTTAGGTGACTAGCACTGCTAAACGCAGGTGGGGAGAGACTGTATTAAGAAACAAATGCTTTGTTCCTGCTCAAAGAATTTACAGCTTGGGTGAGAAGACAATAAAATTAAGAGCTGAGAGGAGAAAGATGACCGAAACTTGGGTGGTCTGATTTGAGACTTGACCTAAGTCTTGAAAGAATGGAGAGGATTCAGATAAGTGGAGAGGAGATGGAGGAATATGCAAGGAATCCTCCAGCCACAGTAAGTAGCCAGGCTGGCCATATTCAACAGGGGGAGAATTAAAGGAGGTATTTGTGGCTGATGAGCTTGGAAATGAGTTGCAGGCCCCTATTCTGATCTTCTTAAAGTCAAGACACTTGGATTTGGGTAGATGCTGAAGAATTGTTATGAGGAGAAAGTGATGTTGATCTGTCTTTTGAGAATGTTAATATGGTGTTAAGTGTGTAGGGCAGATAGGAATTAAGAGCAAACAGAAGGACTAGTTGGGAGGCTGTTCTTAGGAGAATATGTTTAGAACTGGCGAGCTGGGAGGGACCTTTTGGAGACTATCTAGTGTAATCTTCTCATTTTACAAATGAGGAAACTGAGGCCCAAAGAGGTAGTGACTTGCCCGTTTTATAGTAGTGCATGAGTGATGTTATATGTTTAGAATGTGGCTGTCAGTGAGAATAGTTTGGGGTGGGGGAGTGGGTGGTTGACTGAGACACTACAAAGAAAGAGCTAAAATGTTAAGATTAGGGAATAGGTAAAGGGGGAGGAATTTGGTAAGGTGTGTGTGTGTGTGTGTGTGTGTGTGTGTGTGTGTGTGTGTGTATTCAGTTCAGTTGTTTTCAGGTGTGTCTGACTCTTTGTGACCCCATTTGGGGTTTTCTTAGCAAAGATACTGAAGTGGTTTGCCATTTCCTTCTCCAGTTCATTTGACAGATGAAGAAATTGAGGCAAACAAGGTTAAATGACTTGCCCAGGGTCACACAGCTGGTATGTGTCTGAGGTCACATTTGAACTCAAGAAGAGTCTTTTTACGTGGGCCCAACACTCTGTATACCTAGTTAGCTGTGCCTCCCTCTTCTCTTTCTTTCCCCTCATATATTATTATATTTTTATATATGATTGTACAGTTACATGATAGGGAAGGGTCTGGCATGACAACAGGTATGTGAAAACAGTTTTGTTTGTTTGGGTTTTGTTCTTCACAAAGCTCAAGATGAGCCAGCAATGGTGGCTAGATGCTGGATGATGGGCAAAATTGTGGGGCTGTGACATCTCTGGGATTCTTAACTTGGGTGTCAGGGAGGGGGAGATCAGAATAGGTAAGATAATGAATTAAATCTAAGACATACTGAATTTGAGTTGCTAGCTGGGCATCCAAGAACTATCTGGCAGAAATTTTGCAGAATGAGGACTGGAGTTCAGAAGAGAGGTTAGGCTTGGGGCTAGGGACCCTGGCTTGGCTAGGTATTCACATTAGAGACAGCATTTGAAAGCTGGCAGGCTACTGGGGGTATTTATTGGGGAACATCTTTACAGTACTTTAAGGCCATTTGGTGGAAAGCATGTGCATAAGTTTCTAGCATGCTTTTCCTCCACCCCTTGCTCATTCATTCGTATTTGTTTCCCTTTAGCTGGACTTAGCACAACAGGGTCATTCAACTCAAGCTCAGTGCCAATGACATGCATTCATTTTTAGCAAATCCACTGAATATAGTATCATAATATAGTAAAATAATTCATAATAATGACCCTGAATCAATTAGAGAATGTTATATTATGTTCTGTACATTTTAAGAAAGTAGGGCTATTCTTAATGCATTTTTAGAAAGATCTTATCTAAATTGGTTAAAGTTTTTTTCTTAATTGTACTTAAAAGATTTATTTGGAAAACTTATTTGTCCAGCAGAGTTTATTCTCAGGAAAAGTTACAGTGTTTAGTCTCTGTAGTATATTGTACTGTAACTTACAGTCTTAGACCATTTTCTATGGCAGTGAGTGATTGTGATGTGTTGTTGGCTGCACAGACAGCATGTGTCAGAGGGAGGGGTACTTGAACCAGTGTATTCCTGACTCTAATGCTGGCCTTCTGTCCAATGCCTTACAATCCTGGAGGGAAAAAAAATGTGTATTTGAGTTTCATTTCACTCTGTCTTGTTTTCATTTCAGTGGCTGATGAAGTAATTTCTTCAGCTATTCCTAGGAATGTTATTTAAAAAACCACAGGCCAAAGCATTGGCCAGCAGCATTTCAATTTCACATATACCTTTATGGTCATATTTGTAGGCCATATATGATTTTTAAAAAGGAAAAAAATTAATAAATGGAATAGATGAGCAATGGTCAATAAACATTCATTGAGCAACTAGTGTATGCAGAACAGTATATTAAACATTATGAGATTTGAGAGAAACTTAAAATTTGGAAAATCTTAACTTTGATGATATAGACAGAATAATATTTTTTTAAAAAACACAAATATAAATACCAGACCATACTAGCCTTATTTAAGTACTAGAAGTACTTAATAATGGTCAAGAATATTCCTTTAGTATTTTCCTTTCTCGTTCAGTAAAAGCGTAGGTTAATGTACAATTGTCCCTTTTGTTCCTCTCATAGAAAAGTGGTTTTTTTTTAATATACAGGGATGATTACTCACTTAAAATTTATTTTTAAACATCATTCTCACAACAGAAATTGATTAGCTTGGTGAATTTTTGTTAATGTCTTCATTGTATAAATCAGGGTACATCTGCCTGGGATTTGTCATCACTAGAGGGCAGTACAAACAAAAAGATTCAATAAATGTCATTTTAAAATCTTATTAGCATTAACATGAGAAAGTCACTTTTATAAAATAAAAATTAGGTGTTGATTTATTCAAAAGAACTCTTAGAAGTTTTTATTATGTAGCTATTGAGTTAAGCTTTTGTTACTTTGCCAGTTGAAAACAAATTCTTGAATAGATAAACTAATGGTTATAATACACATCTCTGAAAATGACAGGTTTCTTTGGGTGGGCTTTTTTCATGAGAGCAGTGTTTTGTAATTATGTTATTTAAAAGCTGAATGTTACTCTGGCCCATCATCCTCTCCTCTTTGGAACACACACACACACACACACACACACACACACACACAAATGAAAAATGGAAATTTAGCAAATTAAAATTGAGCTACATTATCATCTTCAGTGGTCCATATGGTAGGGCTCTATGAAAGCCTGATTTGCACTTTTTTTTTTTTTTTGCTTTTGGTCCATAACATTTTTAATACGATCTTGTAGCTTAGGTGTAAAATAACAAATCTAGATTATATATACTACAAACAAGAAATTTCCAGAGGCACAACAAATGCCTCTGGAACAAAAAAATCCTTTGCACATTTCTTCTATAGGCCCATTCTGTACTAGACCAACTGTCAACCCTCACCACCTAGTGCCTGGACTGCATTAGCTTTACTGGTTGGTCTCCAGCCATTATCTCCTGACTTCAGTTCATCTTCTACTTACCTGCCAGAGTAATCTTCCTAAAGTGCACGTCTGACTATGTCACCCCACCCCTAGTAAATTCCAGTACTTCAATTTTGCTTCCAGGATTAAATTATCAACTCTCTCTCCCTAGTCCTCCATGTACTCTATATCAGTGATCTCCTTGAGCAAGACATTCTGTGCCCTGATTTAGGGTGCATTCACTTTTCCCAGTACTATGCTGGGAGTGCTTTCCTTCCTCATCTCTGTTTACTGGCTTCTTTCAAATCTCAGCTAAAATCCCATCTTTTAGAAGAAGCCTATCCTGATCTCCCTTAAATCTAGTGCCTTCCCTCTTTTTGATTACCTCCAATTCATCCTGTAAATGGCTTGTTTGTACATAGTTGTTTGCTTGCTGTCTCTGCTTTTGACAGTGAGTTCCTCAAGAGCAGAGACCATCTTTTGCCTTTCTTTGTATCCCCAGTGTTACTATAGTGCCTAGAACATAATAAGTACCTAATAAATGTTTAGTGACTAAAAGATTTTATATGAAAAAGATTTCAAATGTTAGTCAATGAATCACCTTTTCAAGCATATTTAGTATAAGAATTCCAATACATCAAAAGAATATGGATTGTCCCTTAGAATTCATAATTTAAGTCACAAATCTTTGAAGCATTTTTAAGGTTTAGGGTTTCTGAAATAATTTCCTTAGCACAGCTTTGTGAGATAGGGATCCAGAGATTATCCACATTTTGCAGAAGAGGAATCTGGAACTTGGTTAAGTGATTTATTATATTTTACCTGTAGTTTGTAAGTCATCTATAGAAGAATAGACAAAAGTCATGATTTGAAATCAGTATTACAAAATATGTTGACTTTTAAGCCCACTTGTCAAAAAGTCAGAGATATTTTGGAACTCAAAGTTGAACCTGATGTAGGTTTGCTATGTGTAAATTTATGTTTGTTATTGTTGTTGTTATAGTATCATAGATTTAAGCAAAACCGTAAAGGCCCTTAGAGACTATCTAGTCCAATGCTTTCATTTTAAAATTGAGGAAAGTGAGGACCAGGGAGATTAATGACACACAGATAATGACAGAGGCAGAATCTGAACCCAGTACCTCTCTTTCTAGTATTTCACCCTTCCTTGTCCTTAGGAATGAATGGTCTCCAGAGGTCACATGAAGAGAATTGTTCTTTTTGAATGTCGCTGCCCTTCTTCACAAATAATCATTTCCAGATACATGGTTGTTCCTAGTTCACTTGTTCAGTCATTTAAGCCATGCCCAACTCTTTGTGATCACATTGGGTTTTCTTGGCAGAGATATAGAGTGGTTTGTCGTTTTCTTCTCTAGCTCATTTTACAGATGAGGAAATGGGATTTAGTGACTTGCCCAAGGTCACATAGGCAGTAAGTGTCTGAGGCTGTATTTAAATTCATGAAGATGGCTTCCTGATCCACTGTGCCCCCTAGCTGCCCCTAGTGCACATAGTAGGCAATTAATAAATGTTTACTGTGAAATTAGTCAATAAGTTTCATTTGGTCCAACCAGAACTTGTTGGAGGTAGGTAGGGGCTTCATTACAGATGCAAAAATAGATTGAAAGAAGTTCAATGGTTTGCATAAGATCATATAACTAGGAAATAAGTTCTGGAGTCAGGATTCAAACCCTAGTTTGCCTATGTCAGATAAATGGCTCTTTCTAATACTTTAGAAAGAATACCATGTAACCTGTTCCTGACTAGTAAGAATCCTTCCCATTTAGGGAGAAAAATATCCATAACTAGAAAGATATGATATCACTAATGTGCTTTTCCAGAAAAGATAAAACAACTACATACTTAATTTTCACACGACCCTAATCCCTCTTCATCACAACTCAGAGGATGTTGTAGCTTTCTTAGTGTCCAGTTTGACACTAAGGTACTAAATAAAGACATACATGACATCATACATGCTAAAACTAGCTTTTTTTAGATTTAATTTTTAACAAGCCAAATTATTTCACTTCCCAAATTAATGAAGCTAAACTTGTGATATCAGTGGGAACTGACTGATCTTCATCTCAGATGAAACAAATTAATCATAGATATTTGAGGCATGTTTTCAGCAGTAACATGTGATATGATGGAAGCAACACAACCATCAGTAATAATAGAAGACATTTAAATAGTTCCATTTATTTGAGTAAAGCAGCAGGCCTGTAGTTTCTGCACTAAACATAAATATTTACAATCCCATGTATTTTAAATAAATATATTTTATCTCTGAGTGTTAGATACCTTTGCAAAATGTATTAATCCATGGAACCTTTCTTTCATTCGACACACATTTATTAAGCACTTACTATGTACAGGAGGCACTGTTATTAGTAAGGTTAATTTTCTAGCCTTCAAGGAACCCAATGTTCCTTCTATTGAAGGAAACATTTATTAAATAGTTATGCTGGACATTGCAGGAAAAAAGTACAACATGAACTGAGAAAGCTCATGGGATATATGGAAGGAGCGATGACAAATAATCCAGTTTACTTAAATTATAGCCCATATGGAGTACAGTAGTGTGAGATAAGGTTGGGGGAAGGGAAAGACTAGCTGTGTCAATAGAAGGCTTTGAATGGCAGACCAGGCAGTTTGAGCTTTAGTCATTTATAAAAAGTAGGGAGCCGTGAAAGGACTCTGAGCAAGAAGAATGACCTGATCAGACATGTGCATCAGGAAAATCTGATAATGATATGAAAATTAAATTGGAGAAGAGGCAGGAAAACTGACTGAGACTTTTAACAGTTGCCTTTTTTTCAGCTGTGGTCTGTGAATTTGTCTTGAAAAATTAAATTGTCTTTAAATTTTTTGATAGCTATTTCATTATAATTGATTTCCTTTGTAATCCTATGTACTTTATCTTAGGCATTTAAAAACATTATTCTTTGAAGGAGTCCATAGACTTTGACAGAATACCAAGCCTGGACACACACACATAAAAGGCTAATCAAGTTAAGAACTCTTGATAGCTTCTCAGTGAGGGGGATGGGGTGAGGAGGGAGGAAGGGAGAGAATTTGGAAATCAAAGTTTTACAAACAAATGTTAAAAATTGTTTTTACATGTAACAGGGAAAATAAAATACTATTATTTTTTTAAAAGAATTCCCGATAGGCATTCATATCTAAATTGTTGAAGGTTCCTACCTTGACTTTTTCCTTCCTCCAGTCTATTTTAGTGGTAGTGGAAAGAGAAAGGGTTAGACACACTGCAGAGAACTGATGGGTATTTGATTCTTAACTTTCCTTTCCTTGCCCCCTCCATCTCTCCCATTTAGTCAATCAAAAGGATAACACCAAGGGGAAAGGAATAAGTATTTATATAGCACTTAATAGATGCCAAGCACGGGACTAAACCTTTTTTCACAATTATTACCTCATTTGATCCTAAAAACAACCCCACACGGTCAATACTTTTATTATCCCAATTTTACAGTTGAGGAAATCCAGACTCTGACTTATCCAGGGTCACACAGCTAATAAATGTCTGAGGCTAGATTTGAACTCAAGTCTCCCTGACTCCAGGCCCAGCACTCCACCCACTATATCACCAGCTGCCTTGAACATCAAGATTTTTGACATGAGAGACTTCGTGAAATGTGGTGCCAGGGACAGAAATAATATCAGTGTCAAGAAGGAAGGTCAAATTTGTTGTTACTGAAGGAGGCCAAGCTCAATTTCATATACATTGAACTTGAAGCTTGGGCAAGGTAACCAGGTAGGGATGTCCTTAGTTCATGAAGATCTGTACCTTGGGAGAAAGGTCAAGCATGGAGAAACAGATTCCTGAGTTTGCATAAAAGTGATATGTCAAATCATACTAGCATCAGATGACATGTTTAGAGAGAGGGAAGAGGAGAGGGATGAGCAGAGAGTTTGGGGACGGAGCCCCTTTGGGGAACACTCTCTTTAAAAGGTGAAGAAGAAGAACCAATAAAGACAGAAAAGAGTGATTAGAAAGAAATGAGGAAAGCCAGGAGTGGTTTGTCTCAGAAGTCAAGTGGTGCAGAAAGGTTAAGGGAGCTGAGGATGGAGAAAAGCTTATTACAATTGACAGTAAAATTGATGACCTTTGAGAGAATATTTTCAGTAGAGGCAGAGAGCTATAAGAGTTTGCAAGGAATCAAGGAATGTGGATGCTTGACAAGAAAGTGTAAGAATGCTGCATTGCTATCAAACGTCTTAAAAAAAGTAAATGAACTCTCTCAGGTCAATCTGATAAATTTAAAATATTTGGTGCATGCAATAAATTCATTCTCCACCTTCCTTTTCCCCTTTCTTTATAAGCACAATAAGAAAGAAATGTTCCTACCTTCTGCCCAGTCCCAAATTGTTTCTCATTGTAAAACAGGGGTAAGGAACCTGTGACCCCAGGGCTACATGTGGCCCTCTAGGTCCTCAAGTGCTGCCCTTCAGTGTCCCTTTACATCCTTAAGTCAAAGGGCAGCACTTGAGGACCTAGGGGGCCACAGGTTCTCCACCCCTGCTCTAGAATGAATTTTGTCAATAATGTGCTAAGAGCCAAAGAAACAAAGAAAATGAAAAACACAGTTTCTGCTGTCTGAGAACTCACATTCTAAAGGAGGGAGACAGCACGCAAACACCTATGAAATCACTTCACAAAACATACATGAAAAACTGGGTTTATTACAAGAGAAATGAACACACATGTGGAATCCCATGCATGGACAAGGAGCTCACAATTCAAACAGAAGCTTGCATATTTATGAAAATACAACAAAGAAAGGGAGACAGCAATCCCCTTGTGGCAGGAGGAAATAACAAGATACAGTGCAAAGGGAAATGATCGTGGAGGGGACCAGGAAAGGCTTTTTGCAGAAGGTGAGGTTTGAGCTGAGTCTTGAAGGAAGCAAGAGAAGCCTACAAGTGGAGATGTGGAGGGAGAGCTTTCCAGGAACAAAGGACAGGCAGCAAAAGAGGCATGGGACTGGGAGATTAGAGTATCAAGAAAAAAAATCTTTTCACATTTTCAGGATATGCTTACTTTAAAAGATCTCTAATTTTGTCTTTGTGGGTATTCTGACCAGTAACAGAGATCAATTAACAAGTCAATTAGCTACAGTCAGTTAATGAGCATCTCTTAAGTGTCTGTGTATGCTTTTTGAGGAATAGTGAGCTGTTCTGGGAGCTCGGAAGAACTTGGTTCACACCCTGCCTCTGATAACATACCAGCTGTAGGACCCAGGATAAGTATTTTAACCTCTCAGTGCCCTCCCTAAGTACTCTTAGGTTGCAGAGAAGATATAAACCTTCGTAGAGGAACTTTCCTTATCAGGGAATTGCCTATTTCATGGAAATCACCAGCCAGTCCCTTATCCTTTGTGTGCTAGGCACTCTGCTAGGCACTTTATGACCTCATTTCGGGTTTTCTTGGTAAAGATACTGGACTAGTTTGCCATTTCCTTCTCCAGTTCATTTTACAGATGAGGAAACTGAGCCAAACAGGGTTAAGTAACTTGTTCAGGGTTACACAGCTAGTAATTGTCTGAGGCGGATTTTGAACTCAGGTTTTCCTGACTCCAGGCCTGACACGCTGTCCACTGAGCCACCTGGCTGCCTTGCCTGCTAGGTACTGAGGACACAAAAACAAAAGTGAAAAGGCCCTGCCCTCAAGAAACTTACATTCTGTCTGGGGAAACATTTATACATAAAATCCATTAAAACATCATTACCAAACAGACAGTTTTGTGAGTTGCTGTGACCAGGAGAAAAAAAATCATCCCTTGCCGGCCATCCTTCTGATGATGAGGGTACCTGAACCTTAGTGAGGAGGGTCCTCAGTCAACAGACACACACAAGTCGCACATATACAATAGGTCCATATTTGAAACCTCTCCAGCTTGGCATAGGATGTCTCAGAGTTTGTGCTCTACTGATGTAGGCTTCAAGAATCCAGGGTCACCTCTACCCCATGATGAAGCATATGGTGTAGGGCTTCTGTGCAGGCTGAGTAAACTACTTCTATTAAAAGCTACAGTTTAACCTTATCCAGTTTCCACCTTGCATAAAAGGCGCTGTTGCTTTTCAGAATTTCAGTTTCCAACTCCTCAGTGAATTCCATCACTTAACACATAGGAATTGCTTAATGTTTATTCACTGACTGTATCTTGAATTTAAGCATACAAGATGTGTATAGTTAACTGGTGTTGATTATAGATTATGGAATCATGAGCTCACTGAAGTCCTCCATAACAGCTCCAAACAGTTGTCATCTTGCCTTTCCCTAAAGATGTCTACTGAAGGGGAAGCTACTCCTTCCCAGTGGGCTCTAATCATTAGTATATCTTGCTTTATATCAAGCCTAAACTTACTTTCCTCCTCCTTCACCTCTTAATTCCAACTCTTGCCAAGTTACCTCAGGAAAATTATTTTCCCTCCCTTTCATTCCATTTCTGGGCCCCCAAATGACCATAATTACAGTGTGTGTGTGTGTGTGTGTGTGTGTGTGTGTGTGTCGCGTCTATCTGTCTGTCTGTCTATCTGTCTCTGTTTATCTATTTGACAGAAGTTGCTAAAGGTGCAATTAAGTGGTAGGAAGAAAGATATAAGGAAGAAATGTTGATTCTCTTTAATAGCCATTTGGTTGATGTGATAAGCCATAGAGCTTATTTACTAAGGAGTAGGGGTACTGCTGTATTGTATAACTAGCCACTGATATGTGTATTTGCCACATAAGTCCTGGGTTTCAAGGTTCTGAGACACACTTAGTTGATCTAATAATTGTGGTGTTTATTCTGAGCATCTAAAGTGCTTTAATGTACAAAGAATACGAAGGTGCGGAAGATGACTGTGTACCACCTCACCACCACTGGGGACCTCCATATTGGTTCTAACTTGGAGACATGAAGCAGGATACGTCCTGCGTAGAACTTTGTAGGTTAACAGACAGTTATCCTACAGAGATTAGGATCTGTGGGGTTTTCTACCAATGTCAGTAAAAGCACCAGAGTAGCCCTTTACTAGTGTTCTAGTTCAGGGTATGTGAAACATAGATACTTCTGAATATACCAATCATATGTATCCATCAATCACTAGCTATTTCAGTTTCCATGTCTCCTTAAATGGAGGTTTATGGAGAAAAATATTCAAGTTTGTACAGTTTGTGAAAGCTGGAATCATATCTTGAACCCAGGCCTTCTGACTCCCAAGTTCATTCTTTTTGGACTACTTTCTTCATAAGATGTTTACAGATTGGGTATTTGTCACTTAGATAGTTCTGCTTTGGGTTATCCCTGCTCCCTCAGTAGGCTTGTATGCAGATAAATTTAGAGCAAATTAACCCTAACATCCTAACAAACATAAATGAGGAGCTGGATCTGCTTTTACAAATTATGTAACCCACCCAGTATGTAAAAAGGAAAAAAAAATATTATTCAGATTACCTGAGCTATTCCTTCTGTCATATTGGTAATTGAGAACTAACATTTCAAAGGAATGTTGTGTCATCCCCCAATGTTAAATTTATCCTGCCCTCTATTGGGGGAAAAGAAAGAAAAACAAAGAATTTATAACAAACACGCATAGTCAAATAAAACAAATTCCCACACTGGCCGTATCCAAAAACATAGATTTCATTCTACATATTAATTCTGTTTCCTGGATTTAGACTTGCCCTTCCTTGCTTCCTTCCTTCCCTCCTTCCTTCCTTCTTCCCTTCCTTCCTTCCTTCCTTCCTTCCTTCCTTCCTTCCTTCCTTCCTTCCTTCCTTCCTTCCTAGGACAGAGGCTCAAAAAGGAGTCAGAGGATTTTTGTTTAGTTTCAAGGGCATTTAACAAAACCAAGACCATTTCCTAAAGTACGTGAATGGCGGCAAAGCTTTCCAGGATGCCCTTGCTCTGCTTCCTTTTGCCTCAAGACAGCCAGCTGACCCAGTAGAGATAGCTCAGGGCCTGGAGTTTCAAAACCAGCGTCAGACACTTACTAATTGTCATTATGCACGAAGAATAATGCCTTCCTTATGGTGGGTGCTTAATAAATGCTCATTCCCTTCCCCTTGTCTGTTGCCACAAAGCTCTTTGCTGAAATTTCTCGTTCTCTTGCCTCTTCCTCACATTGCTCCTTTTGGGACTCATATTAAGAGGCAGCAGAATTCCCTCATCCTTTACTATTTTGGGTAAGAGAAAGAGAAGTCAGTGGCATTAAGGGGGGCTAAGAGAGGAAGAGGAAGTAAAGATGGAAGATAGAATCAGTACCTATGACGCTAGTTCAAGTGATGTATCTCTTTGGATTATAACAAATGTAGTTAGGAAAAACTGAACAATTATTACACACATATGAGGTGGGACCATAAAGTGCTCTAATGAGAATGATTTTCCATTCTCTGGTTTATGGGAACTAGTCTCGTTACTGTGTAGTCACCCTGTGTATTAAGTAATGGACTTTGAGGAGCCAACTTCACTGTCAGGGAAATCTATTAATTTTGTGGTGGTGAACGTCCTCCTGTCCCACCATTAGAGTATCTGAGTGCCATATATTAAAGGGATGTTTTTTTTGAGGTGAGGGAAGAAAATATAAAGATTTGTCAACATTTCCTTTTACAAACATTATTAGAAATTATTCCTGATGAAGAATGAACTGTTCAGAAATATTTCTGGGTATTTTAAGGACATTATTCATCCTGACAAGAGAGGAGGACCCCACTCATCTCTTTCTTTGGAAATCTCCCTGCTTCAGGGATCCCCGGATTATTACATGTCATTTACCAGAGAAAAGGAGAAAATACCCTCCCCCCCCAAGAGATTCACCCTTTGCTAGCCAATCAGAAAGTAGCATACATTGACTCTATATCCTTTACTCCTATATATTTTAGCATGGAATATGATTGGCTCTTAGTTGAGGCTTTCTGGGAGGGATTTCTTGACACTGTTCACAGCTTTCCCTGCAGGTCCTTATTTGGTAGCTGTTGACAGAGCAAGTCTTCCCAGCAGCCAAGCATCTTGACATACATTATTCATTAAGCCCTGGTTCTCCCGGAAAGATGCAGACCCCTAGATCTCTAGCTATTTCTTCAACTCATGCAGCCTCTTTATTCAGACTAGTTCTTGCATTTTATTCCACTTTGGAGTTTTACAAATGGCATTTATTCAACCGGAAGACTGCACAATGGGATTTTATGCCAGAATGTCTTATATGTACTTAATTATAAAAAATATTTAACAACCCAACAAAGCACTCTGGTTTGTGGAGATTGGGAGTACTGAGTATTGTAAAGGAATAAGTATTTCAAAACTTAAACAATAATAGAAATAATCAATCAAAAATGCCTGAAGCAAACTATTTACTGTCAGTGTCTTGGGGCTACATAAAGGTAGGATTTTTTTTCAGTTTTTTACTTTTTTTATTGTAATTTGTGGGTGTACATAACTTATGTGATTTATCTGTAGAGAAACTACAGAGAAGGATAATGATTTTTAATTTTGACAATGTCTATAATTTTGCGTGGTAATTGCTCTTTTTTTCTAAAAAAGAAACAGAATTTGACAAAGACATAAGGATTATACTGTTTAAGCTTCCAAACAGCCTGATTTAACTACATGTGCCTTAAATTTAAGTTGGTACATTAGCCATGAGTTTAAAAGGAAAAAAACAATTTATTACATAACTCTTAACTGGGTTCAAGTACAGTATATAGTCAAAGTAACTTTTTTTTAAAGACATGAAGTTATCTCTCTGTGCAACATTATAGATTTCAGTTACTCTTTGTAATACTCAATGCCAAAATAAATCTTCATTTGAGATGCTTCCCCCAGAAAGAACCACTTTATTTGTGTTATTGAATGAATTCAACCTTAAACCTAAGTGCATTCACAAATATACTGATGGGATATGAAATCAGTAGAATAGCATGATTAAGAACACTGATTCCTATTTTTTCTTTGTTTTATTTTGGCTTAAAGCCATATAATTATTTTTAAAATCCAGGTTATCTTGGAATTTTGTGGATAGATTGCTAAAATAAAAATCTATTCTCATCTACCTTGCAACTGTAACTCTTGTGAATTGTAAAATTGTAAATCATCATGGAATTATTATTATGCTATCCCAACTCACAATGTAAAGGAAATCAATTGATATGTTAAATTAAACCTAGTCATTTTCATGCCTGGTAGGCTTTCTTAAATCCTTTGTTGTAAGATACAATAATGGCATGGTGATCAGGTCTCTGTAAAGGAAGCCAGAGATGAAACAACGCTCCTGAATCACTTTGCCCATCTTTTCCTAGTAAAACATTGCTATGGAAACTAATGTTCTTATATATTTGAACTAGTCACAATTCATCTGTGGAAACCAGGAACAGTTTCTCTTTACTCTGGCCTCATGGAACTTAAAGAGATTCTCTGTCTCTCTATTTCTTTCTGTCTCTTTTTACCCCACTTTCCTCCCTTTTCATTCCCCCCACCCAGACTCTTTCTATCTTTCTCTCATTGCTCTTTCCATAGAAGATTCTCCTTTGTGGTTAGATTTCCTAGAATGCAAGGAGGACTTCCTTTGGCTTTTCTTGCCAAAGTAGATAGATAACATTTGTTCCCCTACCTCCACCCACTCCTTCCCCTACTCTTTACATTTGGTTATTTTGTTTGTTTTTAAGATAGATGGAACTTAGGTTTGAAATTTTGAAGCCATCTCAGGCCCTTAACCTGCTTCTATTTGATTCGTGCAAAACTCAGAAAAAATACAAGTTACAAGCCCTGTTTCCAAAAAGCTGTGTAAAGAAAGGATTTTCAAGTCATCACTTTCAAAAACTACCTCTAATGAAGAAAATACTTATTGGGCAGTTTGTGTGGGCATTGTTCTTTCTGTATATCAATTCTTTGTTATACTATTTTCAAAACTGTTTTTAAAAAGAAAGAAAAAAGCCTTAGCTGCTAAACCATGATGCCTGCATATAAAAATAACTGACGTGGCAGTTATTAAGAGAGTATTGTGCATTAGCACTTTTCTTATATTCTTATTTGTGCAATGTCACAATGCAGTCTATTCAGATGAACAAAAAAGAAATGTGTCGCTAATGTTTGTGAATCGGATGTTCTTTGCTTGCATATCAAGAATACTGTACAGTATGTGCTGTATCCATAGCTATGGAGCTGCAGCTGTGGTCCAGAGATTCCCATCCAAGAATATCTTACTTTGCCCCACAGTTTAACTAGACACACACATATCATTTGCATAGTTATTTTCTTCCATTAGAATAAGTAATGAATTTTTGCTTCATGGGAAAATGAGTTAGGTTTTCTGAGTTTAAGGAGCAGAATCATATGCCAGTGTATGGGTGTGTTTCCACCTTACCTCATTCATTAGGTGCTGTGCTGCACTGACATTCTGATGCATGATAGGAGAACAAAGGACTTGAAAGCCTCCACTTCCAGATTACCCCTCTTTTCTTTGCTGCAGCTTTACCTCTCCATGATGTCTTCAGCCTATTTAAGAGTAAAAATAATCACGTTAAATCATATACAGAAAATAGTTTCAGGAGGGGATAGTTTTCTAAAACAATAGCAAATACCCAATGCATTGTATTGTTCCCTTGGCTACTTCTTTTGGGCAAATTTACCTGAATCTATTGGAGCAAAATTGTAACCAGGTTTGATATGCCAAATTCACAGGAAAAAAATCCCTATTTTATTCACTTTACTCAAGACAGAAAGAGAAATTAAATTATATGCTTGTGCTATTAGTTTAATGAGGTGTGAACATTCATCTGTGAGTAGAAATATTTGTGGTAAGCTTTAGTACACTCATACTGTATTGTCCTAAAAGTCTTAGTACAGTTTTAAGTTTTAATAGATAAAAACTCCACCAATACTTTTAGGATACCCTATATAATGGGTAGAAACATGCAGAACCTAGTTTTGATAGTATCTGCTCTGATAGGAAATGCCTGCAGAAGTGAGCACAGAGGATGTTTTGTTTGGATAATTAGTTGAGTTTGTTTGGACTAAAAATTTTATACACACACACACACATCAGAGTCAAAGTTATATGTTATTGGTTCTTGGGAATCTGTCTTGTCTTTGGGAAGCAGTCCTATTTGTTTTTTCTGACTGTTGAAACTTTTTGCTAGAAGGTTACCAACAATTATGTCCAAATATATTATGAATGAATATTATTTTCATTATAGCATATTAAACCATGGTCTTGGTAAATTGACTGTCATATAGTCAAAGAGTTTTCTCTCTCTCTTTTTTCTTTGATATTTAGGACATAAGCACAGCCAGCCAGAAACAGCCAGCAAAAAAAAAAAAAAAAAGGAATTTCATTATGTTGATGGTTATTTTAAGTATAATGTCCTTTTCATTGTGCCCTGTGAATATGGTGTCCTGTTCATTCATTGAACTGCATTAAAAAAAATATTTTATTGTCATGTACATATTCCTAAAATGTACAAAAGCCTACCAAGCAAGTGTAAATAACTCAGGGAAAATCTGATTACATTTATAGTTACACCTATTTCTTTAACTGTCATCTTCCTAAAAGTGATACATTTCTAAGCCTTTCTGCTTATATAAATTCTGACCTGAATAAAGTCGAGTACTTTAATGTATTTTAGAAGGAATGCTTGACTTTGTATGAGTGTGTATGTTGGCTAAAGGTCAGAAAGTGGTTTTGTGGAAAAGCTAGGTTTGCTTCCGCTTCAGGACTGGACAATATTATTTAGTGCCATGAGGGGATAGGAAGAGGACCTGAAGGGAAGATTTGGGAGAATTGATGTGTCTGCCTCCCATTCCTGAGTTGCCCTGTATCCCTTGGGGAGTCTTAGATCACTATGGGGCTGCTTCTATATTGGCATGCTTATCTTAACCTTCTATAAAGCTACCTACAGATCTTGGTTTAGAAAGATGAATGAAATGAATTTAGCAGATTCAGTTCAGATGTTTGCTTCTGAGGACGTCTTATAGAATTCAGTTAAGAAAGTGAATATATTTGAAATAAAGTAAGATGATCAAAGAAAGTGAATATATTTGAAATAAAGTAAAATGATCATGTTTTACAATTGAATAAGTACCTTCTTCACAACAACATTGTGAGACGTATCAATAAAAGTGTTTTTATCCCCATTTTAAAAAGGAAAGAAAACTCAAGATTGTCATTTTTCCTAGATCATATGGCTAGTGTTAGAGTGAGATTTTGAACCCGAGTTGGCCTGACTTCAGATCCTATATACCAAACTACACTTCATCAAACCAAAGATACTAATTTTCTTAGCATGAATTACAGGCACTAAAGAAGAGACCTCTATTTAAAGATTATTTGAGGCTCTCTGGAAATGTTCAGGGATGGTGATATAGCAATGACCATGCCACTGCTATTTTCCTATGGTCCCATTGAGCATGTATTACTAGTGCAAATCTATTCAGGTACTTGATCTTTGTATCTTCTAGTCTTAATAAAGTAGTTAATCGGGGGCATGGAAATTACTTAAGGAATACTGTGAATTCTATTGATCTAGGCAGTGTGGTATAATGAGTAAAATGGTGAACTTGGAATCAGAAAGATCTAGGTTAGAATTCTTCCTTAATAACTTACCATCTGTGTGACCTGGGACAAGTCACTTAACTTATCTCAGTTTCCTCATTTTTAAAGTAAGGGCATTGTACTTGACTTCCAAGATCTCTTCCAGCTTTAAATTCACAATCCTGTGAATCTATTTGTGTATGTATCTACCTATAATCATTCATGTATCCACTGATTATATACTCTCTGAGATCAAGGACAGTTTTAGTTTTTGATTGTGTATCCTCACCATATAGCATAGTGCCCATACTAGGTCCTTAGTAATACTTAGTAATCTCCAGTGGAAAATAGGACATTGTGAAGGATGGGTAGAAATATCTAGTCCCTGTTTTAGGTGGTTTGATGAACAGATTTCTTGAAGGCGTCAAAAATTGGAAATCATTCTTTTTAACAGGTTCAAAATCACAGCAACAAATATTTTGGTTCTTTTGAGAGTCAACTGCTATAACATTTATTACTATATGAGACTGTTGTAACAGCAATCATTTCTTTCATTTTTACTCTAATGATATTAGTCAAATTTTATTTTTAGCAGTTTACTACGACAGTTTGTAGCAATAGGGAAATTCTTTTACTCAGTTTGGGGGCAGGCATGGATCAAGATTGAAAACTGTAAGTGATTTGCGGAAGGAATTTGTTGGAGGCAGGATGGTATAGTGAAATGTTTCTCTCTTTTTTTTTTTTTGGTTATCCCTCCCCACTTTACATTCTTAAAAATTATTTATGACTCCAAAGAGCTTTTTTATGTAGATCATAGATATCAATAGATTAGAAATCAAAATATCTTAACATTCTTATGAAAATAGTTTTGACTTCATAAAACCCTCTGAAAGTATCTCTGGGACCTTCAGGGGTTCCCTAAACCATACTTTGTATACTGCTGGTATAGTGGATTGACATGTGGACTTGGAGTAAGGAAGGCCTGAGTTCAAATCCTAGTACAAACATTGGGTCAAATACCTATTCCAGTCATCTGACTTTTCCAAGCCTCTGTGTTCTTCATTTGTCAAATGGGTTTAATAGCACCTATTTCACATGGCTTTGAGGATCAAATGAGATAACTTGCATCAAGCTCTTTGCAAACTTTAAAGAATTCTCTTTGTTGTTCAGTTAAAGCTAACTCTCTTCTTGGCAAGGATACTGGAGTGGTTTGACATTTCATTTTCCAGCTCATTTTGCAGAGGAACTGAGGCAAATAGGATTAAGTGACTTGCCTAAGTTCACACAGCTACTAAGTGTTGGAGGCTGGATATGAACTCATGAGGATGAGTCTTCCTGATTCCAACCCCATTGGAATTTACTGTACCACTGAGCTGCCTAATTCAGTTGCTTGACTTCATGACCCCATTTGGAGTTTTCTTGGAAGAGATACTGGAGTTGTTTGCTTTTTTCTACTCCAGTTCATTTTGCAGTTGAAGAACTGAGGCAAACAGGGTTAAGTCACTTACCCAGGGTCACACAGCTAGTAAGTATCTGAGGCTGGATTTGAATCCAGGCCTGTGCTCTATCTACTGTGCTATCTAGCTGCCCCAAAGAATTATCTAAATGTTTACAATTAATATTAAGTTCGTTTCCTCCAGAACTAGAATCTAGTCTTACAGTCACCCACATACCTCTCTTTATTCCAAATGGAGTTAAGAGGTATTTACAAAAAGACTGACTCGAAAATGACATTAGATAAGTCTTTTCCTTTATTCAGCAAATACTGGAGTGCCTACTCTGTCCAGATATTTTCATTTTGTTTCATTTAAGAGAAATTATAAGGAATGTTGAGAGAAGCTAGTTTGGAGAGCAATAAGAAAGCCTATTCTGAACAGGCATTAGACTGCAACAGGATGGTAGGAGCCATCAGAGCAGAGGGCTGTTGAAGGCCTTTCTGGAGTAGGGGGTCCAGGGACCCTTGGCTTATTTCATATGTGTGATTCATGTCCTTTTTGGATAACCAGGCACTCTAGAACCAGTGAAATATATTGAAGAATAGTAAAGTATAGAAACAATTGACTGTTAGTGTGTGATTTTTAGATATCTGGCCTCTGGAAGAAAGGTGGTAAATTCCAGCAAATGAATGTTTAATAAGTTATGAGATCTTAACACTCCACTCATAGGGAACCTGTACACTTCATAGAACCCTGGGCCTAGAATCAAGAAAACCTGATTCCATATCCAGTCTCAGATATTTACTAGCAAGTCACTTAACCTCTGCCTCAGTTTCCTTATCTGTAAATTTTTAATAATAGCATCTATTCCCCAGGGTTGTTGTGTAGATCAATTGAGATAATAGATGTAAAATGCTTAGCATGGTGCCTGGCACTTAATCCGTTAGCTGCTATTGTTGTTTCATCATCATCATCATCATCATCATCATCATCATCATCATCATCATCTCTATATCCCAGTTATTGGAGTATTATGTTAGATGTATACCAGTTTTTCAAGTAAAACATTAAGCTTTTACATGATTGAAACTAAAATATGTAATAAATCTAATAACTAATATAATAATAAATCAAAACTCAATTATGCTTGTTCTAAAAAAAGATTTATATTGTTGGGTAACAGACCAAATTTTTTTTCTTATGTTACTTGTACAGAGTCTATTTAAGCTAGCAATGAAAATAAAATAGATGAATTGTCTTGTGTTTTATATTTTTTTAGCCACACTTGCAACTTCATTGGTAAAGGAGAAGTAATATGTTTACTCAGCTCTTACCAATGCAGCACCTCTCCTGGAACTTAATATTTTAGAGAAGGAATGGTTAACCTGGGTGTCTGTGAGTTTGAATAGAGAAAAAAATACATCTTTATTTTAACATAATTGGTTTTCTTCCTAATTCTGTATATTTTAAATTTTGTTCATTTAAAAACATTATTCTGAGAGAGGCCCAAAGGTTGCACCATATTGCCAAAGGAGTCGAGGACAGACAGAAAAGTTAAGAACCCTGGTCTTCCAGTGTCCTTAAGAGGCACTGATAGGTTCAATGACTTGCTTCTGGGCCTGTAGATAAGGTATATTAGAGACAAGATTTGAACTCAGGACTTTATCTTTTCTGACTCTGTGTTGTCTACTCTTGTTTATATGTGTTGACAAACACCTATATCTTTACTCATTTATATGAAATGCCTCAGTGTTTCTGAATTGCGTTTAAAATATGTATGTATACTCTATGGCCTATCTGTTATTTGTTGTCCTTTCCTACTCTGATTTTTCATGTTTTTGAGAAACTTAGGCAATTTTAAAATGCAAATTACATATTGACCTAGAATTGATTTGTTTTAGGCTTATAAGATTTGAGGGCTACTTGGATTCTTGAAGTTAATCTACTCCAGAATCATTATTTTATAGATGAGGAAATTAAATCTCAACAAGAACAAATCACCGGTCCAGGATATCCAGCAACTCTGTGTCAGAGCCAGGATGTCATCCCCGTGGTGTATAAATTGTTGCTTGAGTTTTCTCTTTTTTTCCTTTCTATTTAATATATGATTTTGTTTCTGTTTTTCAGTTTAAAAGAATGCTCAACCGGGAGCTCACCCACCTTTCAGAAATGAGCCGATCTGGAAATCAAGTCTCCGAATATATCTCAAACACATTTTTAGGTAAGACCAATAATATGGGACTTTATTCACTTAGACTTTCCAACTGGGACTCTGTTCCTTCAGATAACAATTGGTGAAACAGTTTCATTTATTTTCTTTCATCATATTGTCCTCTTAGTATAATAAAGGAATGTGAAGAAAAGTCAGATCTCCCTTTAGCTTCCATTGCTTCTCTTGAGTATGTATACTTAATATAAAATAATAGCTAGCATTCATATTGTGCTTCAGGGTTTGCAAAGCATTTTCTATATATTATCTCTTTTTATTTGCTCCTCAAAACATTCCTCTGAGGCTGGTGTGATTATTATCCCTTTTTTACAGATAAGGAAACTGAGGCAGGTAGCAGTTAAATTACTTGCCCATGAGTCACCTGGCCAGTAAGTTATCAGAGGCAGGATTCAGATTCAGGTCTTCCTCTCTCCAGGTCCATTTCCAGGTCCAACACTCTGTATACTTTACCACCTAGCTGTATTTTGAGGTAAAAATACTTATAAGGGTATTGCTGGGTTTTCATGTAACTACACATTGTATAAATAACTATAGATTGAGAGATAGTGTGGCCTCATGGCTGGAGAGCTGACCAGGAAAAGCTGGACTTGAAGTCCTTCTTCTGATCCTGGCTTCAGGAGCCTGAGCAAGGCATTTCTTAATGCTCTAATGTAGATACCCCTCTAGGACTCTTAAGATATAGAGAAGACTTGGGTCAGCTTTGGTAAGAGGGAATTAGTTTTCTTACCTGAAAATTCCCTGTATCCGTGAAATCACAGGTCCTGTCCTTATTGCTAGTATAACTTAGCAATATGTAATTAATTATATTTTATGTAGGGATAAATAATAACATTGTGGTATTTAGAAATGTAAGGAATTATCCAGGCCAACTTTCTTATTTTATGTACAAAGAAACTGAAGCTAGAAGGTATGAAGCCGTGTGGGTGTGGTCAACATAATGCCCTCAACTGTTAAACACTGTCATCAAGCAAGAGAAAGAACATGATGATAAGGTTTCAATATTTTATCAACCACTCTTCACAGAGTGGTTGATAAAATTACCTTACGGAAAAATAATTAGTCATAGATCATCCTTAACCAACTACACATGTATTTCTAAAAATCTTTAATCACTCTGTTCATTCAGTAAGCATCTTGTGTGAGAAAATTCCATCTGTTACAGAAAATATATAGTACACATTTTGAGGTTATTTTGATGAAATCTAATTTGAATAACAAAAGCCCACTGACATAGATTACTGAGAATGAATGGTGCATTGAAATTTCCTGTCTGGAGATAGAAAAGTTGATAAATTAGATGGAGTCAAGATCTGAAGAGACCACTACTATGAAAATATCTTCAGCTAAGAATCCCTGATCTTGTATTAGTTAGTAGTCTTGATTTTTAAAAGAGTCTGCCAAAATTTAATGTCTTTTCTATTAAAAACAAAAAAACAGACAAACAAATCCATAAAGTGCTATTATCCAGTCCAGAAAGAAAAAAGATTGATCAGCAGTCTATCAATTCAGGTTCACATTGAAGTCAGCTTTAAAGGTGGCACCTTTATTTGATTAGATTTAGGACCTTTGTGAAAGAATAAAAAAGTATAGTCCCTGAATATGTTGGCCCTTCCTTTTAATGGGGTTTGGGGAGTGACATGACATGACAACATGTCATTGGAAAACTTGGTGAAAAGAAGACAAAAAGATTTTCATAGTTGCATCATCTACTAGGAAAAGCAGAAATGACTTTAGAAGCTGTTATTCGAAACTTTGTTGAGCAATATCCCTTTCTGTGTTTATATACAGTTCAAATATTAGATGTTAAATCAGGGAACAGTGCTTATAATTTCAGTTGTGTGCTTCAGAAAAAGTGTTGGCTCTAGCATGGAATATAAATCATACTTTCAAAGCCTACTATTAGGGTGGGGAAGGCATTTTTTTCATGTGCCTTGTTTTCCCTATACAACTTCCTTCAGGAAGTTAGAGGAATAGAAAAATTAGTCCACAAGTCATTCATTCAACAAACATTTTTTTGAGTATTTTGGCAGATATTGTGGAACATACAAAGTTAGCAGTAATACCTGACTTTTTTTTTTTTGAGGTCATCGGGGTTAAGTGACTTGCTAGTATGTGTTTGAGGTCACATTTGAACTCAGGTCCTCCTGACTCCAGACCTGTGCTCTATCCACTGCAACAGCTAGCTGCCCTTCCACTGTATTCTTAAGAGCTTTTTTTATTGTAAATAACAATTGAAAAACTAGTAACTTCTGAGATTCCTAGGAGCTAAGGCATTGGTATATGTAAGATGATCCTCTTCTCTTTATTTTAAGAGTAGTTTTACTTATTTAGGGCACTTTCCTTGAGAGAAAAGGGTAATATATAATGCCAATGATTTTATTAACAGGATGACTCCCATTCTCCTTATCCAGGAAATCTTTTTTCCTTGTTTTTTAAATTAGGAAATATCTTTGCATTCTCTGACAATATTAGAAATCTTTGAAGCATGTAAACTTTATGTCAATTAAATAAATGTGACAAATCAGCTTAGATGTCCCTCCTCCCTGATGAAAGGAGATTTTGAGCATGACTGAAGCCATCAACATCAAGATTTACATAACTTTAGCCAGTATTTAAAGTGCATTGTGTATGCCCTCTTTAAAAAAAAATCCAAAGGAAGGCACATAAGGAGTTAAAAAATACAGGTTAAAAATTCAATGATAAATGGCCTTTTTGGAGAGAATTCATGATCACTTCTAGTGAGGTTTGGGTATTTTCATTTAGGAAATATAAAGCAACAGAAGCAAAATTGAATTCATCTAAAATGCAATTTCTATTCCCATCCTGTGACCCTCTCCAGTAAACTGACTTCAAAGCCCGCACTCTCCTTTTTTATGTTCAAGAATGTTCTACTGTTTGAAAGCACAAACTGTGAGGAGCTTTTTTCTAGTGGGAAGGGCATTTTCAAACTACTAATTGAATTTCAAATGAGGTGAGGGTGAAGGAGAGGAGGGGAAGCCCCCTCCCCCCCAGATGATAAATAGGAGGGAAGGCTACACCAGCAATCACTGGGTTTAACTCTCTCTACTCTTAACTGTACTTGTTAATGACAGGAATAATCTGTATGGGCATCCCAGTACAATTCAACAGCAGAATACAGTTTAGGATCCAATAATCCTGATGTATGATTTATCAGTTTAAATAAAAATTAAAATACAATCACTCAGTGCAGTAATTAGAATTAAAAAATAATAAAAAGGTCCAGCACCATTTCTTTAAGCCATTCACTTTGTCCAGTTTTTGAGATATACTGAAGTTTGAAAGTATAATTCATAGACAGAATTACATCTAATAGTACATTATATTGTGCTTCATTAACACTAATTTACTCAGTTCCCACCTCATAGTCTTGCTTCTAAGACTTCTCATACTTTAACTTTCTTTTGATCAAGTGAGAAAATGTCTGCCTTTGGATTTTTGTACATATCCTTAAAGCCCATCTCAAATACCACCTCCTTCATGAAGTCTTTCCTGATACTAAAATGACATCATCATCATCATCAATTTCTAGCCAATAACAAATCTTCCATTCACAGAGGACCTTTTTTTTGTATTTTTTAGGTGCTTAAGCATATATTTTGTAATTTTTAAAACTGTTTTTCTGATGTCTTTTTAAAATATCACCAGTTTCCCCAATATGCCTTCTCCTCTGCCCCCTCCCCCCCACAGAGAACCATTACATATAACAAATTGAAATTTTTAAAGATCAAAAAAGGATTAAGATACAGTCAGGATAATTGATCAGTATGGCAAAAAAGTCTGACAGTATGTGACATATACAACACTTATGAATCCCTCACCACTAATAAGGAGTGAGAGTGTCTTCTCATGTTTCTCCTTTTGAGCCTTGCTCATAATTTTACAACATTCATTTTGGTTCTGAGTTACGAATTTATCTGTTTTTATCTAAATTTGGTTCATATTAACTTTTTTGTCTCAATGTAAAACCAGTGTGTCATGCTTTTCCTCACATATCCTTTTCCTAGTGGCAACATTATTAATATTTATTGAACTGAAGAATAAAATCAACATAATCTTCTACTATCAAATATACAGGTTTTTATATTTAAAATATAAATTTAGTCCGTAAGTTTAAAATCTGGAAAAAGCCTGAGGAAGGAGCCCTGTGCTAGTACTACCCCCAACTCCTCCAAAAAATTTCACTTTGTTATCAAATATATTCAGGCTTCTTAATTTCTTGCCTTTTTTCCTTTTTTTTTAAAACCGTGACATAATTATCATGATTTATGAACTTCTAAAGAAATCAAATTTTATTTTCATGTATATATCTATATGTACATATGTGTGTGTATACACACTTCAAATATAATTGCCCACAATGTCTGATACATTCAAAACTGGTACAGGGAGATGCAGTTTATGAATGACTGTCTCTTGCATATTATTATACATTGTATATTTGGTTACAGAATATGGATTTGATGACAGGTTTGCTCAATGTAATCCTCTAAATAAGAATGTCCCTGCTGGGATTTTGGAAACCCTTAGTGTGGGACATGCCATGTTCAGCTGGAAATTGTATGCTAAGATGAGAAGACCCAAGGAGTTACTAATGATAACAGAAATTCACTCTATGATATGCTTATTTTGTTTTAAAGATAAGCAACATGAAGTAGAGATTCCTTCTCCCACCCAGAAGGAGAAAGAGAAAAAGAAAAGGCCGATGTCCCAAATCAGTGGGGTCAAGAAATTGATGCACAGTTCCAGTTTAACAAATTCCAGTATCCCACGATTTGGAGTGAAAACCGATCAAGAAGATGGACTTGCCAAGGTAAGATCATGAGCTCCCTAAGGTTATCATGCCGCTTAGTGGTTTGGTGGTGGTGGTAGTTGTTTTTGAGTATGATAATGAAATAAATTTGACATATATGCTAACATGCAGGCTTGAAAAAAGATCTGCAGATGCAAAGTATGCAAAGATGCCATTGGCACATGCCTACATTTGATTATTTGACTTTTGTGAAAAGAAAACCTGTTGTATCTTAGGTTTGTTAGGGAGAGTATCATAACATTTTGTTTTATCCATGCATAAGAAATATAAAAGACATATATGTTACATATATTATATAAAATTAAAAATCTATGGCAGTCCTCTTTTTATTTAAGCAAGTTTGTATAGTGGGAAAGGACACTACTACTAAATTTGTCGTCAGGAGAGGCTTGGCGTCATCTCCTACTTTGGATACTTATCATGTCAATGTGGACAAGTCTCTTAACTTCTCTGGACCTTAGTTTCCTCCTCTGTAAAATTATGATAATACCTCTAGTATTCACAGGTGAGAGGATCAAATGAGATAAATTGTTGGTTGTTCAGTTATACCCAACTCTTTGTGACACCATTTGGGATTTTCTTGGCAGAAATACTAGAGTGGTTTGCCATTTTCTTCTCCAACTCATTTTATAGATGAGCAAACTGAAGTAAACAGAGTTAACTGACTTGCTCAGGGTCACATAGCTAGTAAGTGTCTGAGGTTATATTTGAACTCAGGTCTTCCTGCCTCCAGGCCTAATGTTCTATCTATCCACTATGCCAGCTAACTGCCCCCTTATAGTGTCATATCAGCTATTAATATTATTATTACAAATAATTACAATAATAAATAGTTCTATTCCACTTTGCACACATCTGATGGAGAGCTGCTTGCATTGTGGAGGAGTGTTCAGTCCTACCCCTTCTTCCTCCCTTCACCCCAATGGCCTCACTGCCTCTCACAGTCCTCTCAGCCTTTAGTTTGTTTATCTCTCAGGAAAAGCCAACTCTTTGAAAACTGGTATGGGATAATGGTGTTTGTTGAAAAGTCTACTTTTTTAACCTTTGTTTTCATTTATTCATCTTTCTCTAACCCTAGGAATTAGAAGATGTGAACAAATGGGGTCTTCATGTTTTCAAAATAGCAGAATTTTCTGGGAATCGACCTCTGACAGTTATCATGCACACCATTTTTCAGGTATGGCAGCTAGAGCTAAAACAGCCCTCTGTTCTCAGGCCTGACTGTTCAGGGTCTAAATTATGGATCCTTCCTGAGTCATCCCTCGATTTTCCATTGGGGGAGTGGGGGCAATATTTAGTCACTTGTTATCTCCTTCTAACAGGAAATAAATAGAGGAACAGAAGATAAGCAAAACCTAGATTAGTTAATTTTTTGTTATTTCTATTCTCTTCATAAAATACTGGGTGCAAAAAGATTGAAACTCAGTAAAAATCAGGTTTTTGGATAATTTGTAAATAGGACATTGAATTAAAAGCTAACTTAAAAATCAAACATGTTCCACAGAACCCCATTGGATCACCCCAAAGTTGACCTTTATCCTTATCCTTGATTCCCTGTTTGTATTTTTTTTCCAGTCCATTTCCTCATTGTGAGAACACCCAGCTTTAAATATTTAGATATTCATAAGGAGTTATAGGGCTGGGGTGGTCAACTGTATACTCCCAAGTAATATTGGAATCAGGCAGTATGGCCCAGTTGCTAAAGAAATAGGTATGACCTGCTACTTCTTCCATTAAAATGAAGAAGTGATCCTTTTGGCATCTATAGCTGATTTCCAGAGATCAAAGAAAAAACTATAACCTGAAATCATCTGGCCACCAGAAAGGGTGGTTCAGTTATGATTTGGACTTAGTGTGCCCAGGGCTCCTTCAGTTACTTCCTGGATTCCACTTTCATGACCAAACAGTAGTTTTGGTTTCATCAGCATGGAGTCACAGGACCAGGAGTTTGAAGCCTACCTCTACCACTTCCTTCCAGAGCTTGGGCAAATTACTTATATTTGCTAAGCTTCAAAATAAAATTTAAAAAAATTTTTTTTCAAAGAAAACAACAAACTAAAAAAAAATTTGACGGTTTTTCCCTCCTCTCTCCAGGAACGGGATTTGTTAAAAACATTTAAAATTCCAGTAGACACTTTAATTACATACCTGATGACTCTAGAAGACCATTACCATGCTGATGTGGCGTATCACAACAATATACATGCCGCGGATGTAGTTCAGTCCACCCATGTGCTGCTATCCACGCCTGCTTTGGAGGTAAAATTCCTTTTTCTCCATATTCAGTTTAAACCATATTCTAGATCTCTAGGTCCCTTGTTTATTAATGTCTTAATGTTGTTGTTGTTTTTTGCACATTATCATTTCTCTGCATTCCCTTTCCCTCATCCCCATCTCAGAATTCTCCATTGCATTTCCTCCACAAAGGAAAATAATCAAGCAGAATCAACCTATTTATCAGCTATGTCTGTCCAAATCTATCACATTTGGCATCCCTTGTCTCCTGACCCACAGATTCAGCATTGGTCATTGCCCTCTTCCTGAATTAATTGCCTTTAATGATTTTTATTTATTTATTAAGATTTATTCTTATCATTGTATATATTGCTGTTCTGGTCCTACTTACTTCAATATCGATATACCTCATGTAAGGTTTTAATTGGATTTTCTAGAAATAACTTGTAGAACCAAAGTCAAAATTTTTGAGACCATTCTATTAAGATTTGTATGTGATCTTTAGTCAGTTTTTCACATTTGGCAAATTCATCTTTTAGTCTGTCTCTTCACTGAAGTCACTCAGTTGACATCATTTTCATATATAAAAAGCAGAGATGTGACATCTTCAGCTGGCCTTAGGAAAAATTGTTTTCTTTACCTTTTTTCGTCCAGTAGCAATTAGTTGCTTTTTTTTGTGAAAAAAGTGTGTTCCAATCTGTACTCAGAGTTCATCAGTTGTCTTTCTGAAGGTAGATAGCATTTTTCATCATGGTTCCTTTGGAATTGTCTTGGATCATTGTATTACTGAGAATACTAAAGTTATTCACAACTAATCATTGTACAATATTGCTTTTACTATGTATGATGGTTCCTTCTCACTTCACTTTGCATCGGTTCCATGTTTTCTCTGAAAACATCCTGCTCATCACCCATTATTTCTTACTGTACAATAGTACAACCATATATCATAACTTGTTCATCTATTCACCAGTTGGTGGGCATTCCCTCAATTTCCAGTTCTTTGTCCCTGCAAAAAAAAGCTGTTACAGATATTTTTGTACATGTAGGTCTTTCTCCCTTTTATTTAATCTCTTTGTGATGGAGATCTAGTAGTGGTGTAACTGGGTAGGCACAGTTGTATAGCCCTTTAGGCATAATTCCAAATTGTTCTCCAGAATGTTTGGATCAGTTCACAACTCCACCAACAGTTGCATTAGTATCTCTATTTTTGCACATCCCCTCCAGCACTTGTCATTTTCCTTTTCTGTCATGTTAGCAATTTGATAGGTGTGCAGTCATTTCTCTAATCCATGGTGCATTTTTTCATATGACTATTGTTAGCTTTGTTTTTCCTGAAAACTGCCTGCTTATATCCCTTGACCATTTATCATTTGGGGAATGGCTCTTACTTGTATAAATTTGGTTCAGTTCCCTATATAGTTGAGAAAAGGCCTTTATCAGAGAATAACTAATCTTGATAATATCTTATGGATTGTGAATAATGAATGAGTGACTTATTCACTCATCCTATAAAATTCATTGGAAAAAGTAACTCTTGATTTTTATCTTGGAATAAGAAATTCTTTAAAATTATCAAGCCAAAACAACAAGCATTGACTAAACCCTCTCATACTAACCTCTGAGGATACAGAGAAAGACAGAAACAGTCACTACTTTCAAAAAGCTCACATTTTAATGTGAGAGACAACATGTAAATAACTAGATCAAAGGGGAAGTCACAAACAGCTGGCAAGACTGGGAAAGAAGTTGGGAAGGAATTTAGTCTATAACTTATTTGCTAGATCATAATGTATTTGGAGGGGAGTAAAACAGAGTGGAAATGTAGTAATGGGCCAGTTTATGAGGAGCTTAAAATACATGAGTAAATTGTGAAGCAATTTACTTTTCCAAATGGTTTTAAAGAGGAAAAAAACCACTTCTAATTATTTTGCTAATTTTTATTTTTAAAGTTATTTCCTTCATTCATTTCTATAGTTGATGTTTCTCATTAAAGTATTACCACTGTCACAACAGAAAATAATGCAGTGATAATCTTTTATAGTTTTTAGATGTAACTAGGAACATTTTGTAAAGCATTCCCACAGTTTAAGCCGTTTTTGTGAAAACCTTATTTTTGGTGGTGTTATATTAATTTCATCCTTGAGAGTACAAAAAGGAGTTGAAAAAAAATTTTTTTCCATTGAATTGAGTTAAAGGTACAGGCATGCATCATTGTCAGCACCATCATCACTCAGATTTACCCAATACTTCTCTGATAACAATCCTGTGAATGAGGCAGTACAAGTATAGTATCATTGATATTTATTTTACAAATTACCATAGGCCAGTGAGGCTTTTTCTGCCCTCCCCATCATGATATTAAAACATTTGTTTGAAGTTTCCTCCTGCTCCTTGGGAAATGCCATTTTCAGTCCACTAATCATTGTCAGGCTTATTGCCTAATTCACTGATCTTATCTATGTTTGGATTTCCAGGCGGTGTTCACAGATTTGGAGATTCTTGCGGCAATTTTTGCAAGTGCAATACATGATGTGGATCACCCTGGGGTTTCAAACCAGTTCCTGATTAATACAAGTATGTATGGTTGATTTTGTTTTTTTTCTTTGGGCACTGGAGAGGGAAGGGGGATGTTAGGGTGGGAGAAAGAGAAAAGAGGACTTTGTTACTCAGAGTTAGGTATTTTGGAACAATTCTGTGGAAAAAGAGAAAATCAAATGTTTTCTGTATCCCTCCACATGGCTCTGCTTTTTGAGACGTGTGACTAATGGCATTTAATCATTTTTCTTTTTATGTAATTTAATTATGTAAATTACCTTCATGCTGTACTAGACACATGATGTGAACCAGAGCTAGCAAGAGCTGAATTCTAGCACTCCTCTCTAAATAGCTGTTTCTTATTGTTTTCCTGGAGTTAGTTATTCACAAGTAGAAAGCTTGAGGATAGATACGGCATAGGTAGCTGCTGCATAGAATGGTGCAGATTTGGAAATTTGTCCCAAATGGAAAATGAAATTAGGGAGAGAATTCATATTAATCTTGTCCATTACTTTATTCTCCCTGGATTTTTAACCCTTTCTAGTGTTCTTCCAATTTAGTACTTTTCTCATGGTGAGACAGACAAAAGCTTCTCTTTTCTTCATATGCTGTTTCATTAACAAATAATTTTCTTTTACTAGAAGCCATCTGTCCTGAGTAGCTCATAACCAGTCTCAAAAATCTAGGCCTCACAGTGAGTTGGAAAGAATCTTAAAAATCGTTGAACTCAACTCCTTCACTACAGCTGAGGAAAGCTTAACCCAGCCAGGTCTTGCCCAGGATCACACAAATCCTAAGTGATAAAATCAAGATTCAGTCCTGAGTAGAAGACTCCAAACCCATTTTTCTTTCTAACATGCCATGCAGGATGTCTATCCACAGGGGATTTTTCCTGCATGGTATGCAGAAATCCTCTCGACAGGGATTGTTCGAATGACAAGGTTATGAAAGGATGTTCAGTCCTAGAAGTGATATTTCTATGATGTTTCAAATTAATAAACTCAAGTGACAGATTAGTTAATCCTATAGAACCAGAGGAAGCTAAAATATAAGACATTTTTCAATGATCTGATTTCCATCAATGAAGAAGAAGGACCTACTTAAGCTTTTGGTATCCCCTGACTTTCATTTCAGTGATTAATCTGTGGATTATTGTCTTCTCTTAGCCCATATGCACATATTTTCAGCATTTTCAGTGCCCTAGTATGAATTCACCCTTCCTTACCACCAGTGCAGCCAAATTTAAAGATAGAGTTTCAGCTTTAGCCCTGCTTTTGGAGGATTAACACATACCCAAGGGATTATTTGGATCTATTTTTATATCATTTAATAGCCTCAAGGCTACCCTATAGCAAAATGCAATTTAGTGACTCACCCAAAAAAGGAGGATTGGGAATGTCACCCAGTTTTTGAGATGTGTTGATAGCAAGTGGATTTTAGCAGGCTGGCAGAAGAACCCAGCGAGGGGACTGGAGCATAGAACACCATTTACTATTCAGACTATTCAGGAATGGCAGATGTGAATAATACTTCTCCTGAGAACTCATAAATAACAATATGGTATTACCAGAGGATAATAGCTCAAAGCAACACAAAAGAAAATACGTTTATTTATAAGATACTTTATGGGACTTATATTGCCTTATTCCACATCTGTGACCAGTATTAAACGTGTGTGTATGTGTGTGTTGTTTTTTTCCCTGAGAATTCAGAGTAATTATGGGATGCTATTGATATTTAAATAAGGACCGACTGAAGGGCCACTATTTGAGCTGTCACCACTCTGAAATGAGTTTTGATTTTTTTTTTAATGAAATGTCAGCAAAGAACCAATAGGATCATAGATCTAGAGCCACAAAGGACCCAGAAACCATCTAGTCCAAACTTCTCAATTATATAATGAGGAAATGGGACCCAGTGACCAAAATCACAGAAGGTAGTAAGTGGTTGAGGTGTTTTGGACCCAGATCTTCTGATTCCAAATATTGTTCATTGCATTGTATTGCATTTTACATTCAACTTTGCCTTTTAAGAAGTAATGTTTTAAAGATAGCAATACAAAAATATCACTCTAGCCTCGTAGGGATCATTTGTTTCTACTTTAGTTGAACATTTACTTAAAAGTAATGATAGGACTGGAAAAAGCCGTGCAGATAAGGGGATAGTTGAGTGGTCTGCAAGCACTGCTCCCTTAGTTTTTCCTATTTTCCTTGCTTTTGACTACTGATAGAAATGACATTTTAAAAAAATGAATCACCAAGAGATAAAAGGGATCACTGACCATGTTGGGTAACAATGGGGGCCCTATTGGGTTACTTGTAATTCATGATGTCATGGTCCAAATATCAAAATTATGTGGTTGATTTAAATTAACAGTAAACCCTCTTTGTCCACGTGTTTCATATTCTTGGTTTCCCTTACTCATAAAATTATAGTTGCAATGATTATAGAAAGAAGGGGCATAGGGCGGCTAGGTGGCGCAATGAGTAAAAGTGTCGGCCCCAGAGTTGGGAGTTGGGATGACCTGGGATAGGATCTGGCCTCAGAAAATGAGCACCCATACATAAATAATGACTGGCCATGTAACCCTGAGCAAGTTACTTAACCCCAATTGCTTAAAAAAAAGAAGGGGGCGGCTAGGTGGCGCAGTGAACAGAGCACCAGCCCTGGAGTCAGAAGGACCTGAGTTCGGAGCCGGCCTCAGACACTTAATCCCCACAAACAAAAACCTAGCCGTGTGACCTTGGGCAAGTTACTTAACCCCAATTGCCCTAAAGGGGCGGCTAGGTGGTGCAGTGAGTAAGAGCGCTGGCCTTGGAGTTGGGATGACCCGAGATCAGATCCGGCCTCAGAAAATGAGCACCCACGCATAAATAATGACTAGCCGTGTAACCTTGAGCAAGTTACTTAACCCCAATTACTTTAAAAAAAAAAAAGAAGAAGAAGAAGGGACAGCAAGATAGCCATGAAAAGAACGCTAAACCAACAGTGAGGAGGCTTGGGTTCCTGATGTAATTCTGACACTAACTAGTTGAGGGACCTTTGGTAAGTCCCTCAGTCTTTCTTTCAGTTAGTCTCCTCTTCTAATGCAATGTAATTTCTTTAAAAGTAGGGACTCTTTCTTCGGATTTGTACCCTCAGCACACAGTGAGAGCTACTTAATAAGCACCTGTTGAGTATTTCAGCACTCTTTCTTCATACACTTGACCTGACCCAACTAGGCTACTTTGAAATCCCTTGAATTTGGTATTCTCTCCATCACTCACTTCAAAATCCCAGCTATATTTGGCTCTCAGAGCTATTAGCTTGCTGAAGGATTTCAAAGGCAATGGGGAATCAAAGACTGCAGTACACGGCTTCTTTCTTTGACCCAACATTAATTTAATCTTTACTTGATAATTTGGGATCATCAGTGTAAGAGTTGAAGTCCTTTGCAGCTGTGAAATTCTGTGATTCTTTATCCATCATATCCAATCCTTACCCCTTCCCCCCACTCAAAGGCCCTCTTACAACTACCTAAAACATGTTGATCCATTTTTTCTTGGGGAATTCAGTACTTCATAAATTAGATCAAACAAGAGAGTATTTATGAAGCACTTAACACAGTGCCTGGCATATAGAAGGCACTATATAAATGCTCATTCTCTCCCTTTCCACTGTAGAGTAGTTCTATTACTATGTACCTTTCCTTATCCATCCCCCTCCCCATTACTTCTTTGTAACTTCTGCCACTTTTCTTAATTCTGTCCTTTCTGATAATTCAGAGGATGTAACTTTTTGTGGAGGGAATCCCTTAATGCACATGTCACGTGTGCATTAAGTGATTTTCTTCCACAGTTTAAACAGTTTGAGTTTCTTCAGTCAGTTCTCATATGTCATTATTTTGAGGCCTTTCACCATGTTAGTTGTCATCCTCCAGACCCTCTCTACTACACATCCATCTCTTCTTCTTACATAAAGACTTGGCCTACATGCTTTCAGTGGGTTAGTCACATGGGCCAGTATATTTTGGACACCCTCAAACCCCAAACCTTACAACAGTAGTATTGAACCTTTCTCTCTAATCATTGTCCTTTCTAAAATACGGTGCCTACAACTGAAGAGGACTTTAGATGTAGACTGACCAGATCAGAGTAGAGCATTACTAACCACTGTAGTCCAGGCTATCTCCTGGGTCACCATATTACAATATGTTGACTCATATTGAGTTTGAAGTCCATACTGAAATATGTTTTCAGCTGTTAGATCAACAGCTATCTGGTCATATCCTCCCTATCTTACGTGAATTAAAAAAATACTTATTAGGCTGTTAATATTTGCCCAACACTTTCCTTATTGTACTTGTGAAGTTGATTTTTTTTAAGCATAAGGCTTCACTTTGTTCTTAACGAGATTTCATTTTATCATATTTTGCCCAATATTCTAGTCTCTCATTATTTTTCTGGATCCAGACTCCATCCTTCTTAACTATTCTTCACAACTTATTGTCATCTTTGACTTCTAATTTTATATTCAAATAGCAATGACTGCTTTTTGGATTCAGCCAAACTAATCATTCAGTCCTAAATCCATCTAATTATACTATTGCCTACCCCACATCTCTCTGTCTCATGCATAGCATGAGTGATTTTGTCAAATGCTTTTTTATACCAAGGTAAACTATATTTAATTGAACTCTTATCTTACCGTTATAGTAACCCTGTCCAAAAAGAAAAAAGCCACAGTCATTCTGATATGATCTATTCTTAATGAAGCTGAGTTGACTCTTTGTGATCACTACTTGCTTTTCTAAATGTTTATTAACAATCCCTTTAATAATATGTTCTAGGATTTTTACCCAGAATTACAGTCAAACTTCTAGTGTATACAATCAATTGGCTTTCTCTTTTTGAATCTTGGGCTTCCCATTGGCCTTTCGCCAATGCTGTAGCCCCTCTTAGGCTTCACAGCTTTTCTAAGGTCATTGACAGGGTCTCATCAACCACATCACGTCTTGGCAACTTGAACTCATAAATGGCAGCCATCTCAATACTCACTTTGAGAGTCATTTTGGTTCTATCATTTCCAGTCCAAAGTTTGTTTTCATTGACAGTGAAAATAGGGGCAAAATAAGGGTCAAGTAGCTCTACCTTTTTGTCCTCTGTGCTCATCATCCCGTTGACCCTGAGCAGCAGCACAGTCCTTTTTGGGGTCTTTGTCTTTTCCCCAATATGGCTTTTAAAAATACCAGCAACTCTTTGTGGCCCTTAGGTTTTCTGGTAGCCTTCACTCACTGTGAGTGAGCTTCACTGCACCAGATGGTCTTCTACAGAACTGAGTCATGAATCAATATGCCATGGGGATAATGAAGTGATGATCTCAGAGCCCTTAAGGTTCCCTGTTGTTGGATAGCTCAGTCAAAATCTGCTTCCTCTAATGTCCATCCACTGACCAGATTTCTCCTAACTGGACCTATATGGTGGAAAATGTTTACTCCTATGCAAAGAGTCCTGGATTGCCTGTGTTTATCCTCTAAAAGCATCCACTATGTAGACAGAATATAAACAAATTAAATTCTCTTTTAAATTAAATTATATCCCCTCTCAAGGAACTTAGAATCTAGGTAAGGGGACTCAAGGCCCACTCTGACACCTAGCTACCACAGCAGGGCCACACAAAGTGGAAAGAGCTAAAGGCAGATAAGCTCACTTCATAGGAATCCCTGAAGGAGTATCAAATAGAACTGAGCAAAGTAAAAGGGGAAGGGAAAGGAAGCAGTAACCTCGCTGAGCTCCTCTGTCACTAAGTCCAAAAGGGTAAATCTGAGCAGATTCCGGAGTGACGAAGCCCAGTGGAAGACAGAGTGTGGCAGAATCCAGCACAGGAGGTTGCCCAGAGTGCCCGCACAGGTCGAGCGCAGAGTGCGTGGGGTCTGCACAGCTCAGACCTAAGAGCAGGCAAGCAGACTACACCAGAGAGAGAAAAAGCCCCAGCCTGCAGACTTACCAAGGACGAATCGCAGTCATCTCGCAGAGGGAACGGATCATTGGAGCCAGGTAGGAGAGTCGGGCCCCCAGTGGAGAGAGTGGCTTCTCGGGCTGCATTCAGCCCCCAGCCTGGAAGTTTAGAAACTGCCTGCCTGTATGATACAGGGGCTGGAATGGCAAAGTAAATTCTAGCTGCTCCAATCCTCCCATCCTTCCTTCATGAAGCAGAAAACCCAAAGATAAGTCTCCCACCCAGACTGAAATCCCAAGTTAATGGAAATAGCCTCAGGCTTGAGAATCTCCAAGAAAGGGTGTAACTGAGACAGCCAGGAATCTGAAGAGAAGAGAGGGAGGGGACCCAACTAGCCCCACCTCACCTCACCAACAAAAGCCTACTTATAGCCCAGGGGTATAGAGGCAGAAATCTGAAGTGGTCAGACTCAACCCCACCTACACATCTACATTCCTCACTGACTTCCCTGACTTAGCCATAAACTAGCCACCCAGAGGTATTCAAAGTCAAGGATCAGGCCCCAAACTCATAGCCTGAGACACTAAGAAACAGGAAGTCACAATGGGAAGGAAGGAAGCTGAAAAGGAGAAGGGGAAGGCAAGAAAGTCTATTCGAGCATACTATGCAGGGCAAGAACAACAAAACACACAGGACAATATAGACTCTCTGCCCACACCAGAGACCACAGAAGGAAACATGATCTGGTCTCAAGCCCAAATAGCATTCCTGGAGGAGCTTAAGAAAAATTTTAAAGACCAAATCAGGGAGGCAATGACCAACTTGGAAAAAGAAAATACCTCCCTAAAAAAGGAACTTCAAAAACTTATTGAAGACCATAATTCACTAAAAATTAGATACAACCAAACTGAAACTCAGAACTCTATGATGCAGCAGGAGTCAATCGAAAAAAACAAGATGATCAAAAAATTGCAAGAAAATGTAAAATATCTCACTGGAAAAATAACTGACCTAGAGAACAGATCCAGGAGAGACAACCTAAGAATTATTGGTCTACCAGAAAGCCATGATGAGAAAAGCAGTCTAGACAACATCCTCCAAGAGATTGTCAAAGAAAACTGTCCTGAGGTCCTGGAATCAGAAGATAAAATAGCTATTGATAGAATTCACCGGACTCCTCCTGAAAGAGATCCCAAACTGAAAACTCCAAGAAATATAGTAGCCAAATTCCAGAATTATAAGATTAAAGAATCTAGGTAAGGAAAATAAGACCTATGCAAATAATGACACTACAAAGTAGTCATGGTGACTCTCATAACCCTGTTTTGTAGCTTAGAGGAAAGAGAGAGAACTTTCAGCTAGAGAGACTAGGGAAAGACTTATAGGAGGAGGTAGCATCTGATCTTGAAGAATGTGTAGGATTTCAACATCTGGAGATTGAAGTTAGATAGGTAGGAAAACATAGATAAAGCCATGAAGATGGCAAGATGTCAGATACTTAAGGGGATACTGAGTAGACCAAGGTTTGTTTTTTGTTTTGTTTTGTTTTTTTGCAGTTTAAGATACATGAAAGGGAATACTATGAGGCACATGGAAAGATATTTGTGACCATTAGAGTGGAGATTACATTCTCACATTGCCAAGAAGGTGTTGGGCATCAAGCTAAAGAGTGATGGGCTCAGAGCTACGTGTTAGGATATAGGTTGGATTAGAAGGAACAGAACTTGGAAGGCTTATTGGAAAATTGAGTAATCTCTGAAAGAGGACACCACAGCCTACTGAGGGTGATGATACTGAAAAGTAAGGCCTGTCAAAGGGCATTGGCAGCTTCATTCACACCAATTATTTTCACCACTGAAATATAAGAAATTAGCATAGTCTGCTAGAAGCCTGATGAGTACGCTATAAATATATCATGCTTTTGTGAAATGTACCCTTAAATTTGGTATGTTCTTAAATATTGTAAATGGTCCTGAGGAAAATCTCAGTGAGGTTTCCCTCATGGGGTTGAATTATAATTTTCTCAGGGGTTTTGTTTCACATTTGAACAACCTGTAGTAATAATATTTTTAATGAATGTTTAGTTTCTTATAGTATGTTTATCTGTGTTGATTTTCCATGGCTCCTGTCTTAACCGCATGTGTAGAATTTCGATGAACCGAGTAACCAGAAGCAGTGGGCAGGAGTGTATAGCAGAAGGGAGAAAAGCTATGGGTTTGGAGACATAGATCCTGCATTCAAGTCCCAGCCTTGTCAGTTATTACCTCTGGCAAAACCTTTGACCTTTCTGGGCCTTAGTTTACTTCATTTGTAAAACAGGAATGCTAGATTAGATGATCTGAGTTCCTTTCCAGGTCTCATTCCATAAGAAACTAATCATCGTAATTAATAATGATAATAGTATTAAACATGTAGATAGCACTAGGTGTTGCAATAGATAGAGCCTCAGACCTAGAGTCTTGAGTTCAAATCCAGCCTCAGACACTTACTAGCAGTGTGACCCTGGGCAAGTCACTTCACCCTGTTTGCCTCAGCTTCCTCATCTGTAAAATGAGCTGGAGAAGGAAATGATAGACAACTCCAGTATTTTTTGCAATAATGGGATCCCAAATGGGATCATGAAGAATTGAATAACACTGAAATGACTAAAGAACAACAAAAATGAGTATGATGGTTTTTCAAGTAAATGGACTTGTAGTATGTAGGGAAAGTTGTTTTCCAGCTCTCTTAGGGAAAGAGTACAGTGGAAAGGCACCACAACCAAGACAAAGGAGATGGAGTAAACCTGGCCTTAGAGGCAAGAAGTCCCAACTCTGATATATGCCCTAACCCTGACCAAGTCACTGAGCCTCCAGATGCCCCAGGCAACTCCCAAGGATTGTGAATTGTAGAGAAGGTGCTCATATGGGCTGTTAGGGGAACCTTCACAGGTTTAGAGAGAAAAGAGTGTTCCATTCACTGATAATCTTGCTTGTTTTGATGCCCCTAGCCTCTTTTTGTCATCTTAGCCCTGGACCTGGCTATAGAAAGGGTTTATTTATGCAGGATTTCTTCATGCAGAAGATTCACATGTCCAGGAGAGTGATTGCAGCAGAAGGAATAATGAGGTCATAGAAAGAATGTTTGACACTAGGCTCCCTCTGTGAAACCCACTGGGGGAAATAGGGTATAGTGGTGTTTTACCATCCCTGTTATCATCCTTGTAAGAATGAGTACGACCAGTGAGTGAAGCTTACACTTTGAAAAGTGTCCAGAATAATGGAGAAAAAAATCTTGAAGTCAACATTAAGACTTAAATATCCAAAGTGACTATTTGAATTCCTTAAATTAAGACGATTACTAACCCACAAATTGCAGGATTCCTCCTCTGTTGTACACAGTTTAAGGTTCTCTCCCCAGTGATCAGATGCAAAACAACTCATTTTCTGTAATCTTGCAAAAAATTAAAAATCATAGCAACAGTGTCTTAATCACATAAGGCTTATACTACCATCCGGTTGTGTTGTTTTTGTTTTGTTTTTTTTTAAGAGTTGAAAAAATGACCTTAGAGCTGACCTGGTTCACTCTCCTCTCATAGGTAGCAAACTGAAGCTCAGGAGAAGCTAATTGACTTGCCTGGGTCCCCAGGCCTGGTCAGCAGGAGACTAAGTAAGAATCAGCCTCCTGATGCTCAGCCCAGGTCTTCTCCCACTACTTTGTATTCTCTGCCCTGTTATGTCAATGATAGGTCTCAGTCTGCTGAGGAGAGGGATAAGCCTAACCCCAAGGCAGATCAACATCTGAAAAAAATAAACAAGTATGCTGGAGATAAGCTACATTTAACTTTTTGTTTCCTGGTTTTCTTCCAGATTCTGAACTTGCCTTGATGTACAATGACTCATCGGTCCTGGAGAACCATCATTTAGCTGTGGGCTTCAAGTTGCTGCAGGAGGAAAATTGCGACATTTTCCAGAATTTGACCAAAAAGCAAAGACAATCATTAAGGACGATGGTCATTGACATTGTAAGTAATGCTTCTGTCCTCCTTTAAATAGACTGAAACAGAAGGGCAGATTATGCTAATATCTGGGGTCATACCATTTACCATTAGGTGACATTGCAGTTCCTGAAATGCTGGGTAGCAGTCTTTTCCAAACCAATGCTTGTCCTTCCTTTCCATTGGAGGAGGCCACCTGGGGCTGCCAGATACTTATTTCTTGTGATGAGTTTTCCACAGTCAGCAGACCTGCCATTGTTTAAAATAAGAATGGCCAATAATTCATCATTCAGATTTTATCCTGATAGGACATTCCAAGGAAACCTGGGGAGTGGTATGTGATTATATCCTCCTCCTACAGTTAGACTGTGATCATTTGGAAACATATATGGGCAATTCATACTTTTAAATTATTAGGCTCTCAAAACTAGAAAGGACCTTATAAGCCATCTCTAGTCCAACTTCTCAGTCAATACCTGACAAATTGTCATCCACATTCTACATGAATGTTTCAAGTTACAGGAGCTTACTACCCTTATTAAGTAACCTTTCCCATTGTTGGACAGCTATAATTATTATTTATATTGAATTGAAATCTGCTTTCTCCAGTGTCCATCCATTGACCCAATGTCTTCTCCCTGGAGCAGTAAAGAACAAGCCTAATCCCTCTTACACAGGACAACCTGTCAGATCTCTGTTAGCATATCACCTTTAAGTTTTTTCCACAGACTAAACATACCTGGTTCTTTCCCCTCCCCCACCTCCTTATCATATGGTTTCTAGGCACATATGGTGTCTTTTTTTTTTTTTTTTGAAGTGTGCCCAGAATTTATCACCCTACTCCAGCAATGCTCCCTGGCTATTAGTATAGGCCAGTAAGACTGGCACATTTTCTTGACTTTTTTGATGCATACTCTCGACTCACATTGGTATGGAAGTCTGCTAGGACCTCCCCCATGACCTATGTCTTTTCACAAACTGCCGCTAACCTAGCTTCAGTTTATCCTATGGTTTTATAGTTCACTTTCTGTTTAAATAGATACATAGAGATTTAATATTTATATTATCACCTTAGTTTTGTTCCAGACTGTCAGTAACTCTTTGATCAAATGAAATAAAAAACACATATATGTATAAATATACATTTAAATAAATATATACATATATATTATCTGAAATGTTTTGCAAACTTTAAAGTGTTCAATAAATGATAGATTTTATGATTATTTCACATAACACTAGAAGTATCTGGTGACTTGGTGGATAGAGCACTGAGCTTAGAATCAGGAAGACCTTATTTCAGATCTGGTCTTAGACACTTAACTAGTGGTATAACTCTGGGCAAGTTACTTTACCCTGTTTGTCTCTGTTTGTCATTTGTAAAATGAGCTGGAGAAGGGAAAGAGTAAACTACTCCAGTATCTCTGTAAGGAAACCCCAAATTGGGTCATGAAGAATCAGACACAATTGAAATGACTCAACAACAAAATTATTATTATTTTGTTACTAAGTCTGTTATCTATTCTATGAGCAACTCACATTTCCTCTTTTTTTTTTTTGCCCTTGTGTATTGTAAAGCTTCCCTTCCCTAGCAGAACCATATTCATTAAAAACTTCATTTAGAGATTTTTTTTCTTCCTATTCTGATGTAAGGGGCAGATGCCAAGAAAAGTCAGTATCCAGAATTTCAATTCCTCTCAAAGTGGGGATGGCCTTCCACGTGATGGCTAGTGATTGCAGTATAGTCAGCTCAAGCTGCCAAATCTAGCATCTCCACAGTTCTGTACAGTGAGAATTAAATTTGTCTCAGTGTTGTCGTAAAGCTTTATATTCCATTAACATTTCCCTAATCCAGTGGATGATAGAAATTGCAAAGCAAACATGAATATTTCTCATGCGTATTATTACTGCTTTTCTAAAGCAGAAGTGGTTAGCATTGCCTTGTTGGATGCCTCTCTGCAGCCGGGTGAATCTCCCCTTATGTTGTGACTAGCTCCTTTATATGGTGGCTGCCCCTGTGGTTATCTAGGGCTCCAGAAAACACACAGGAAAAGAAATTTCCCTTCAAAAGAGCATGGTGAAATATTTTTGTATACTTTTACATTAATAGAATATTTTCTTCTTTCTTAAGGTACTTGCAACAGACATGTCTAAGCACATGAATCTACTGGCTGACTTGAAAACTATGGTTGAAACCAAGAAAGTTACAAGCTCTGGAGTTCTTCTTCTTGATAATTACTCAGATAGGATTCAGGTAAGAGAACATCTTAGTTCTCTCTATCCATCTCTCCTCTTTTTCTCCCTCCTTTGTGGTTCAAAGCAAAGTCTGTCTCCAGGATCTTATTCCTGAGAATTAATGTTAACTCTGAGGTGTCTCTTGGATTTAATGCATTTTCCTTTCCTAACCATATAAACATCTCTGCTCTTAATCCTGCCCTTAACTTTTCTCCCTCAGCATATCTGGGATGAGTCGTGTCTATTAATGCAAGTGTGAACACCACACAAATGCATCATGGTTTTGCTATTCCTAAGAATCTTACACTACATGTATTTTGAAGCTTCACAGTCATTGGATGTGCCAGTGGAGGAAAAGAAAGCTTAATTTCCCAGTGTGATCAGGTAGCAGCTGGTGCTGAGCAGAGAACGTGTTTATCTATTTTAGGTCCTACAGAATATGGTGCACTGTGCAGATCTAAGCAATCCAACGAAGCCTCTTCAACTGTACCGCCAATGGACAGACCGGATAATGGAGGAGTTCTTCCGCCAGGGGGACCGGGAACGGGAACGGGGAATGGAAATAAGTCCCATGTGTGACAAGCACAATGCCTCGGTAGAAAAGACACAGGTAATCCTCCACTTGACACTTACCATTGGGGGCTGGCAGTAGATGGGGTTGAGTCCTTAATGTTGAGTTGTTGTCCTCATGTTCATACTTCATCTATAGACCCAAAACATGGACGTTCCCTTTTAATAATTTTTTTTAGCAAGTTAAGCTTTATATATTAACTCAGTGACCTTATTTTCCTCTTCTGACTCATGAAGAAAAGAAAAGGGCATTAATCCTGAATACCCTACACTGCCCAGACCATTGATTCAGTGGGTTTCCCTGCCTCAAGTCTTTTCCCTCTCTAGTCCCCCAAAGTGATTTTCCTGAAGTGTAGGTCTGACCATGTCCCCACACTCTACCCAGTAATTTCCAGTGGCTATCACTTCTAGGAACAAACACAAACACCTCTGTTTGGCATTCATATCTCTTCTCAAACTGGCTTCAAATTACCAATTTAGCCTTATTACCTTTCACATACTCCATGAGGTGCCCAAACTAGCCTTTTAATAGTTCTTCATACATGGTTCTCTTATCTCTGTCTCTGTCCCCCATGCCTAGAATGTGCTTCTGCCTCACTTCTACCTCTTAAAATTTTCATTATCCATCAAGTTTCTGTTCACGTGCCTCCTCCTATACAAAGCCTACCTATCATTCACCTTTCACCTCTCATACATTGCCTTCTGTCTTCTTGGTGTATGTATATTCCCCCCAGTAGAATATATGCTCCTTGAGGACAAATTCTATTTCATTTTTTGGCTGGCACACCATAGGCTCTGAGAATTATCAGTGCTTAGTTATACCCCCTGAAGCAATGGAGCTGAATGTGCTGCTGGTGGGTTAGACTGTTTGGCAATACCAACCCATTATGAAGACAGAGGGGGCTGTTGTGGTATAGACTGAAGAGATCCACACCAGCCTGTGGCAATCTATTAAATACTTATTAGAGCACTTGATGTGGTTGCTTATATGAGTTTTCTGTATGCCAGTCATTAGCAGGTTAACACAGCGCCTGGAACATAGTAAGCACTCAATAAATGTTTATCAATGGATTGACTTATTTAACAAGTGGTATCTCCACTTGCTCGCCTGTGAAATGCTTGAGTGGTGGTCCTTGAACTGGGCTATAATGTTTGGTGTATTCAGCTTATAAGGAATGGCGGTTAGAGGCCATAATCCAAATGATTTTCCCCCTCTTTCCTCTTGACTAATAATTTCTGTATCACATTTTTGAAACAGGTGGGATTCATAGACTACATTGTTCATCCCCTTTGGGAGACGTGGGCAGACCTCGTCCATCCCGACGCCCAGGACATCTTGGATACGTTGGAGGACAATCGTGAATGGTACCAGAGCACAATTCCTCAGAGCCCTTCCCCTGCCCCTGATGACCAGGAGGAAGGCAGGCAAGGGCAGACTGAGAAATTTCAGTTTGAACTGACTTTGGAGGAAGATGGCGAATCAGATACAGAAAAAGACAGTGGCAGTCCGGTGGAGGAAGACACCAGCTGCAGTGACTCCAAAACTCTTTGTACCCAAGACTCGGAGTCCACTGAAATTCCTCTTGATGAACAGGTGGAGGAGGAGGCAGTGGGGGAAGAAGAGGAGGAGGAGGGCCCAGCAGAACCTTGTGCAATAGAAAACGAGCATTCCCCCGACACGTAACAAACAGTATGAAGACTTTCACTTTCTCTTTTTTTTAAGGGAAAAAAAAGTAGAAAATGGTTTCCAAAGTGCACGTCACATGCCACAACCATGGTCACACCTCACTGTCATCTGCCAGGACACGTTTGTGAACAAAACTGAACCTGATTACTCAGCTTGGCACTCAGGAATATTGTAACCAGGATTCTCACCTCCATGGCATCAGAACAAGGGGGACGTTTTCATGAAAAGCATTTTAACAAGATGTCAGCTTGGTAGAGCTGATTCAGCAGCTCAGCTACTCCTCCATGTTTTCATGGGAATAGCTAGCTTGTCAGCCAAAGGCTGATATGGTTTGGGGTTTGTTTTGTTTTTGTTTGTTTTGTTTTGTTTTAAAAATTTTTGGAAATAAGATGGTATTACGTGACATGAAGTTTTGTGATGTTTTTAGAATACAGCCAGAGTAAATGGAGGTTCTCATGGAGGAAACAAGGTGTGATGAGACACAGCATGAGTCTGTTACCAGGAGGAAGATGAGCCGCAGAAATTGCAAAATTTTCTAATTTCAAGTCTTCCTGTTATATATGACTGAACAGTGTGGCTTCAAAGGGCTACACTGACCTCTACATTTTGTATGATATGTAAAACAAGATCTTTTGTAGAGCTTACTTTTATTAATATTAAATGTATTGAGGTATCACCTATTTAAAAACAATATGTTCAGAACTCATCTGCCACTGGTTATTTTTTCCCCACAAGGAGTAACTTGCAAGTTTTCAGTACAGATCTGTGCTACACTGGATAAATCTAATTTAATATTTTTTTGCACCTTAGAGTTCATAGCAATTAACTGATCTGTAGCAATCCATTGTTTTATATACCAATGACTTCCATAAAAAACAAAAATCTGAGTTGTAATAGACCCTTTTGGTAGGATCCCGTTTATTTTGGTTTTCCTTTTAATTTTTTTCCAAATGAGCAGAATTGTATCTCCCCTGAACCCTTTCCTTCATCATATAGAATGAGCAAACCTTGGTTCTGCAGCTCTTCAGTGGGCTTTCTAATTTTTCTAAAAGCAAACTTCATAGAAACATTAATAGGTTGGTTATGGAGCAAAGTTGGAGATGTGCCTCCTTGGCTGTGTGTTAGACAAGACATCGAGCCTTTCCTAAAATGCACAAGAACCATGCTTTAAAGTGAATGATGCTACATGCTCATTTTCTGTTTCAGCCAGCTATCTGTCCTCAGATGGAGGCTTTGCTGTTGTCTCAGGCTCTTTCCAAACATGTTGGAACCTTTGTCCAAGGCAAATAGGAAAGGTCTGTCTGGCCAGGACATGAGAATCATTATGCTTTGGAAAAAAGTTTGTGACATCATATTGCTCAGTTTTGTACATTGTTTGGAACAAAGGAATTTGTCAGGTTTCTAGAGAAAGGAGATGACTGGTTAGCTGGCTAAGTGAATCATTAGGAATTCTAAAAGAAACGTCCAGACATTGACAGGCCTAACTGAGCCAATACAGTTTGGTTTCTGTGACTTTTGCTGAAAGATTTAAAGCCACATCAGTTTGAATTGAGAACTAAGAAAAACTCGTAAAAGATATTTCCTACCTGCCAGATTTCTTAAGTCCATGCTAAATGTAGGAATGGCTTCTGTGTAGCAACAAATGCTAAAGACAGAAGAAATCTACCAATCCTTAGATGTACCCCCTGAGGGAAAGGAGTTGGTAATTCCACTGGTTGGGGTTGGAAGTGACCTCTTTGTCAGCATTAACCCTTGGTGAAGGCAGAGAAAGAGCCACAGGGTCTCAGAGAAGACATTAAGGTCCTACTGGAGGAAATGAGAAAAACTACAGGTATCTCTCTTTGGTCCTTGTTGCTTCAACCCTTGGAAATTTCACTGAGATCTGAGAAGTTGATAGGTTGAAGTCCAAGGTGTTTATTGAGTAACCATAACCCTAGAATGATTTGACTTTTTTTTTTTTTAAAAAAAGCTATAAACTTCCCTTCAAGTTCTATTTTTAAAGAGATCTATAAATAGAGGGCCAAGAAGGGAGAGGGGAGATGGAAGGAGTCCAGTGATGGGATAAGAAACAAACAAAACAAAATCCAACTGAACTAGGACCACTATGAGAAGTCCGACCTAAGGCCTGAAGAAGAGTTTCAACAGCTCATGTGCTAGCTGGGCTGGCTAGGGTAGTGTCTCTCTGGCTTCCCTTCAGAGAACCATCCTGATGTTTACATAGCACCTTCTGGATGAGAGAGTCCCCTACAGTGGATCATTGCCCATTCTCCACATGTACTTCACCCCACAACAACAAACAAAACAAAGTTCTCCAATCTTATTCCCCTTTGATCAGTGATTGCACCTATAACATTTTGTTGTTGTTTTCTGTTTGGGCTTCAGAGTTTGAAAAAAAAGTCTTTTCCTGCTTACTGAAGGAAGGACCGGTGGAGCTTCCTCATGATCCTGTCTGTGGTTTCTCCTCTTTCCAGCATGTCCCTTTCATCCCCATAATCCATAGGGCTTTTCCCCCACAGAGTGCCTGTAATTTTAAAGAAGCAATATTTAAGTACCTAAACAGGTACAGACCTGACACAATTATATAGCTGCACTAAAGGAAAAAAAAAGTACTTTTAAAAATGCCCCCATGCTGTGAAAGATAACCACAGATGGACAATCATACCTTTGAAAGGGCCTGACCACATAGAGCTAGGGATCGAATGCATCGTACAATCCTCTTTATCCCCCCTCTTGCCAAAGTGTGCTCTGACATCACGTGGCTACTTAGGAGGAAAAAAATTATTCCTTCTATGGGTGGCTTTCCTTTTTTTTTTTTTTAAGATGCATAAGAAAGGGGAACATTTGGGTACTGTGTGGGGAAGAAAAGAATCCAAGTTTGCCTAAAACCAGTACATTTTAGCTTGCAAGTTACTTAACCCGGTAATGCTGTTTTTACTTTCATAGTTTTCTTGGTGTTTTTGTTAAAATTCATGATGAGATAGTATAGTTAGAACAAATGGCAAAGAGAAAAAACAAACTTGAATGAAATGGATTTTCCAGAAAGCTTTATGGTAATTTTGAATGCATTATTTATTTTTTTGTGCCATACATTTTTTTTCTCACCAAATGACCTTACCTGTAATACAGTCTTGTTTGTCTGTTTACAACCATGTATTTATTGTAATGTACATAATGTAATGTTAATTGTAAATTATCAGTTCTTATTAAAACATCCCCCATGACTGGGTGGTGTTGGTATATTTGGAAGCTCTTGGTGAGAGAACAAATGGTGTGTATACATACTCCTTGTACATGTTTTCCTCCTGTAACATAGTCTGTGTCACCTTAGAGCTTGTTTATGGAAGATTCAAGGAAAACTATAAAATACATAAAAGTTATATAAATAAATTTTTTAAAAAGCTGCAGGTCTTTGGTCCCAGGGCTGTGCCTTAACTTTAAACAATACTATCTTCTGTTTTGCTGCATTTGAAAGTAAGGTAACAGTGGGGCTAGGGCTGGGCATTCCAACCAGGTTACTTTGAGCTGATTAGATTATGAGCAATAGCTGTTCTTATTTGTTTGTTTCTTACAAAACCACAACCAACCTTGGAAAATTTAACCCCTTTTTGAAATATTAGCTTCTATTTGTAATGGAACAGCACTGTGGACACAGTTCTTCTACTATTGATCAGGAACAATTTTAGTCAGTCCCTTGAAACCATTCCCTTATTTTAAAACACTACAAGATGAACACACTAGATAGCTAACAATAAGAAATTTTCTTGACTTCAAGAGCACATAGGAAAATGAATATGAAATGAAATGAGAATCACAAATTATACCTACATATAGCTATTTTTTTTTCATCTTCCAACACCTATTATTCTTTAACCACTGTTTCCTCATACAGTAAAGATGATTATTATTCTTTTTTAGCCCAGGAATTTTCTCTAGTAAATAGCAGCTAAACCTGTCCTTTTATGTATATGAATCTGTCTGCTCACAGAGGTTACATAGAATAGAAATGCACAGAGCAAAAAGGACTCCTCTTTAAAATACGTTTCAGTATAGCTGGTATTTTGAAATTTTGGAATTTAACCATTAGTGGCCAACTCCTGGGTGCTGCATGAATTTCCTAGTGTAAGATGTGGGTAGCTCTTCTTCCTCCTGCTGATGCCCAGCCCTTGAAACATGTGACTGTTCAGTGAAAGGAGAGATTCTTTTTCAAGGAAAAACAGAGCCTCCTTTTTTGACACAAACTGTAGATTTTAGCAGCCCTGGCCCAAAGGAATTTGATTACTTTTGTTTTAAACAGTATAAAAGGGACACTATAACTACAAAGAAACAAAAAAATTCTGGACAGTTTTCATTGTTTTTAATTTGGTTTTTCCTTTGGGTATGTCTTCAGAGTGGCAACTTGTGTGTGAACATTACAAATGATTCTCCTGTTTCTTAGCCTCTCTTACAGCCCATGGGATAGTACTGTACATCAAATACCTTCATATGAAATTTTTATATGCAATGAAAATAAAAGCATGGGTTGATTCTGCCTAGCTATTGATGACTCTGTCTTTTGCAAATAAAAGATCATTCTGTTTACAGCCATTCCATGGATGTTTTAGGGACTTGGGAAACCTGGTGGTAACAACCAAAATAATAATAAGCCTTTCTATAGTGCTTTAAAGTTTGCCAACACTTTACAAAAATTGTTTCACCTTAGCCCGGGAAGTAGGTGCTATTATTATTCTTATTTTCTAGATGAGGAAACTGAGGCAGATGTTAAGTGACTTGGCTGGTGTCACGTAGCTACTTAGTGTCTAAGGCTGGATTTGAACTCAAGTCTTCCAAACCCAGGCTTAGAACTCTATGCATATGTATACAATCTAGGTTGCCTTAGCCCAATCACATTAAAAATAAATAGTATTAACCATTTGCCGTATTAAAAAAAAAAAATCTCCAAATGAATTTAATTCATGACAAATTATGGTAGTAGACTTAGTTTATGCAGGGTACCCCTAGCTGATCAAAATTCAAGTAAACTGAGAACTGCCATACATCATAGCCAGTTTTCAAAGAATTCATAGACTTTGTTATTCTGATAACTAAGGAGGCATCTCAGGTGCTTTGGTAGAGCTGGGACCCTGGGCAGATTTTGAAAGCTGCACTTCACATTAATATCCATCCAAAGTTTTGAGGTCCCTTGCTATAGCACATAAGAGTGGACTGACTAATGGATGACCAGGAAGGGCTGTTGAGAGGATTCCTGCTTAAGTATAGGTTGGACTGTTCTGACTGTGCGGTCCCTCATGGCTATGATTCTTTGTGAGGACCTGGCCTAGACTTGGGGCCACTTGAAACATCTACCCAAACTGTCAATAAGCATCTTTATAAGTCCCTAGAATACAATTGCCAAGTGCTTACTGTGCCTGGCACCCTGCTCCCCCCTCCCTCTTTACTTCCTATAACACGATAGGTACTGGGGGTAGAAAGATAAAAATGAAACAACCTCTGCCCTCAAAGGGCTTACAATCCTTTGGGAAGATATACAAAAACTACTCTTTCCAAAGGGTTCATTCTGGATATCTAGTCATTATGAAGGGTCAAAAGTCACAGGAGCTTGTCATCCAAAGGGATTCCCTTCAACTTCTTGTTGAACAAAAATATTAGAACTATAGTTGAATGAATTTAAATGTCAAAATATAGTGGGAAATCACAGACCTAAGAGACAAAGGGAGCACCTCCATACAATGAAGGGGTTTCATGCACTATGTGGGTGCTAAGGTTCCTTTCCCTATAATTCTATGGTTCTTACTGGCCTGGCTCAGTGACGTGTGTGTGTGTGTGTGTGTGTGTGTGTGTGTCCTTAGACAAGTTACTTCAGCCCTGTGAGTCCCCATCAATAGGTATTAATTAGGCACCTACTATGTGTTAAGTTGCTGAGGATAAAAAGATAAGACAGAAATCAAATTGTCTTTGCCCTCAAAGAGCTCCCCTCCTTGCGGCTCTAACATTCCATGGTTTAGGATTTCAGAAGTTGTGTGTTTTCATTACTGTTGGTTCCTCCCGATCCCCGCTGATGGTAATCCCTCCATACTTTGATAGATGATTTCATGAGCTGTTATATGGGAAAAACAACATCTGTGGGTCTTCCTTATGGTGATAAGTCTCCAAACTTAGCTAGACACATAAATATATAAAGTACATTTCTGGGCCCATTTAGAAATCTTTTTAGCTTGGCAGGAACTGGTAGGGCTTGCTTATTTTGGTCAAACTTAACATTTGAGGTTACCCCTGGCATCACAATGAGGCATTGGGTTTTATCTTACATCAGACTTTAACTCATCACTAAATCAATACCTACATGGCTCAGAATTTTATGGCATTAAAAAGATTTATTAAAAGGAACATGAAAATGGGTTCTTTTTTGTGTGTTTTTCTCTGTGTGTTGTACTCTGAGTGACTCTTTACCTTGCCTACCCAAAATTCCAGGTCTGCTTCAGGGTCCCTGTGTACGTGAATTATTATAAAGTCTTGGGAAAGGAAAGCATTCTGTTTATTGGCAGAATTTTATATTTGTTTGGATTCTGGATAAATGGGAGCTTATTAAATTTATACACACACATGCATATATACATACACACATATGCATACTTGCTTAATATTATAGAAAACTAACATTAAAAAAACGTTAGATCCACTCAGCCAGCACCTTTGCCAAATGCTCCTCAGTCTCCTTCCTCTGTTTTTGTGTGACTGCCAGTAGTAGCAATAGTGGTTTGTGATAATGCTAGCTATGGAATGTTTTCATGCCTCCCAGCCTGGCTCCATGATTTATTTTCTATGGCTCCTTCTTCTCCTGATGCAGATTGCAACCCTCTAAGCTTCAACAAATAAATGGTCTTCAGGAGTTACTGGAACAGAAACATTCACCACTCTGCAAGCTAAACTTGGGTCTAATCTCTCTAAATCTAGCTAGAATGACAGGCATAGCGGTCAGTGGACCCACAATCAAAACCTTTGCAGCTTGCTCCAATACCTTCCCTGCTTGGACACAGCTGGCATGACCATGAGGCCATACTCCATTCAGGTCCCTTCTATACTTTGGTGAGCCATCAGTTTAAGACTTTAGAGGAGGGGAGGCAAAAATAAAGGAAAGCCACAGATAATTCCTAAACCAAACCATCTTCAGAACTGCTATGAGTAGGCTAGAAAATAAATTAATTTCTAAGTTGCTTCATAGAGAAACCAAAAGTAAGCTCTGGTTAGACCCTTTTACCACAAATACTCATGAACTATGGATAAAGAACACCTATGTACACAATATCAATCTACAACCTACATGAATACAGTATGGTTTTTTCTGTTTGGGGCTTTTTTGCTTGTTTGTTTTGGAGGCATTTGGAGTTAAATGACTTGCCCAGTGTCACACAGTATCTGAGGTTGGATTTGAACTCGGGTCCCCCTGACTCCAGGACTAGTGCTCTATCTATCCATTACACTGCCTAGCTGCTTCTACTATGGTTTTTTTCTATGGACCCTCAGGCCTTACCTACTCCTTTGTTTCTGAGATCAGCATATGTTCACCCTTAACTGCTGCTCTTACACTCAGTGTAGCTATTCTTAAAATTAAGCACATTTCATGCTCAGCAATACAATATTTTGGGCAATTCAAGGATAGGGATTATACCTGTGGTTTCACTGATATGGGGAACTCCCCAGTAGGGAAATGCCTTCACTAATGCATTTCTTTTCCACAACTAAAAACTTGTACTGGTTCACAGAGCCAGTATGTACGTGTAAAAGGGGAATTTTAAAGCACATCTTTCTGGTTCTGAGGCCAGCTTTCTGTGCTACAGCAAACAAAATAGCAGCTAAAACACACCATTCCCACCTATGTATCTGTATGTACACACATTGTCCCATTTTTCAGTCATGTCTGACCCCATGCAACCCCATGGACATTGTAGGATTCTATTGGCAAAAATACTAGAGTAGTTTGCCATTTCCTTCTCTGGTGTGTCCCCATTTTACAGATGAATAACTGAGGCAAATAGGGGTTAAGTGACTTGCCCAGGGTAACATAGCTAGTGAGTGTCTGAGGCTAAATTTGAATTCAGATCTTCCTGATTCCAGGCCTGGTCCTCTATCCACTGCACCACCTAGCTACCATATATGTATACACATATGTATGTACATAAATATAACATAGACTTACATGTGTATGTCTCTGTGTGTGTATATATGTATATATACATACACATACTTTCAACTTTAAAGTGAAATTAGTATGATTTGATGCTTTTCTACCAGCAATAGAAATTGTTTTGATTCCCACTTTACTGAAAAAAACGAGGCCCAAAGAGGTGGTGATTTGCCTGAGATATCACAGTACACAAATCAAAGCTATATCCATTCTTTGTTTTATCATCAGTGATGATGATGCCTCTTTTGTGTACACATCTGCATGCTGGAGACTTACTTCTGGTTCTTTATAAAAGTGTTGGGATATCAGGGTAACACTCAGGAAATCTACCTGTTATTCTCTCAGTCTCATTATATGACTAAAATAGATAATGAGAATTTATTAAACTCTTCCTATATGGCAGGCCCACTCCATTTTATGATCATTCATATTTTTTTATTTGTCCCTACCAGTGGCCATGTACCTATTTATCTCCATCATATATTTTTCTATTATCCTATAGTATTCCATAATTCACCAGGAGACTACTAAAAGGTGAGATTTTGTGGCAGGGAACATCTGGAGAACATTTAAAATACTGAACCCTTTTCTAAGTGTAGTATCTCCTATTCAGTTCTGAATCCAACTTGCTGTCCATCAGGAGGGGCTGTCCAACTCTACTGATGAGGGAAAAAAAAGGAAGGAAGGAAGGAAGGAAGGAAGGAAGGAAGGAAGGAAGGAAGGAAGGAAGGAGTATGGGAGGGAATGAAGGAGGAAAGGCAGGAAGAAAGACTGGAAGGAGGAAAGGAAAGAAGGAAGGGAGGGAGGGAAGGAGAAAGAGAAAGAAGGAAAAAGTAAGCAGAGGAGGAAAGAAGGAAAGAAAGAGAAAGAACCCTAGTAACAAATATGCATAGTTAAGCAACACAAACTCCCACTTTGGTCATGTCCAAAAATATATGTCTCATCCTGCTTCTCAAGACCATCTCCCTGTTGGAAGGTGGGTAGGATGCTTCAGTTAGTCCTTTGGAATCATGTCTGGTCAATGTGTTGATAAGTTAAGTCATTCAAAGCTCTATAAGATGATGGATTTGATATAACAAGATTATAAAAACTAAGCCCTTCATTTTACAGATGAGGAAACTGAAGCCTGATGGGGTCGTGACCTTGGGGATATGACCTTGCTCTAGGTCACAAGCTAGTAAATACCTGATCCCAGATGCCAACTTCATCAAGTTCCCCTAATTCTAAATCCAGTGCCCCTAACCCTATTCCTTCACACTGTTTCTCAGGATGGGAAAGGAGAAAGGACAAGGACATCTAAAAAAGAAAAAGGAGGGGTCAAGAAAGAGAAGGAATGAGAGATAAGAATGTTCTGTGGTGAGGAGGAAGACGAGGAGGAGCATGCCTGAAAACAAGTCTCTGCAGGAATCCTTGCTAGGGATACACCTGTGTCTGAGGAATGGAAATGTGAACCTAGACATAGAGGAGTAAGTGTGGTTGCCAGTTCCCAAGCAGATTATCTCTTCAGGCTTGTTGACTACTTGGACACCCTTCTGAACCATCAGGAACCACTAAGTTTCAAGGATGGAGCCAAAGCAACTCTGCTGGCAGCAGAACTTGTGGTGTCTTAGAAACAAGGATTGTTTCTTCTTTTATTTTGCTTTGACAAAAACAACAACATAGTGAGGATCATATGCAACTCCTCCAGTCCTGTGAAGCTTTAGATTCCCTGACTGGGGGCCCGCATTAATTAAGAAACCATTCAGTCTCACACCTTGGGGCTTTGAAACACTTTGCTCATTTTTTCTCCACAAAGGAGAGAAAATGGGTTTTGCTGTTGTTTTTTTATAAACGAGGGAGGAGACCTCAGGACACAGACCCCTCTTTCCACTGCTGCAAAATGTGTCAAAGATACTGATGAGGTGTGCCAGGAGACTCTTGGGGGGAATCAAGGGTGATCATAAGGGGCAGGAAAAGAACAGAGGGACCCCAAGAAAACAAACTGCCAGATAGGTCTTCAGCTTGTAATCTAACTCCCGATATTTACTCTGCACCCATTGACAGGAAACTTTCTGAGACAGCACAGTAAAATTAGACTGAAATGAAAGACACCGTCCCTGCTCTGTAGGACCATGAGATTTGAAAATAATACGTAGCATCAGTGAAACAGCAGAGTCCTTGTCTAATGAAGACGGGAAATGAAGTAGGAGAGGAAAGCAGTAGTTCTAGCTTTAGTTACACAGCTTGACTCTTCCTTACTTTTCCTTTCTTTTCTGTCCAAGAATAAAGACACCAGGGACCAGAAGAGATGGAGAAGAGAGGGGTCTGGGCAAGAAAGGACAGAGGGTAAAGAACCTCAGAAAGCAGTTCTATGAGAACCGAAGGTGAGGTGACTAGGACTTTGACCCAGGGCACCCAACATCCCTGGTATCACTCCCTTAAATGGTTTTTCCTTGTCTTGCAATTCTCCTTCACTTCCACACCACAGTCCCATTCTATCCCACCTAGTTTTGAGTTTCTGCTTCTCACCACTGTGCCCAACTCCCAGGACAGTGCAAGTCCAAGTATATTCTTGTGTCCTTTAGCTCAAGGGAGTCAACCCCCACCTGCCATTATCTGTACCCTCCACATTCTCTTTAGAATTGAGGGATCTGGGGGCAGATTCTCTATGATATGGGCCACCTTTCCCCTGGTGCAATAGACCTGAGGAGGATTAAACAGAATCAAAAGCAATGAAGATAAAAAAGGCTGACTCTACCTTGGCCAGGTGGGATCCTGAGGTCCTCCACAGCAAGCAAGCTCCCTCCTAACCCAGTCCTGCCCTGGCTCCTTCACCAGTAGTGGTCTCAGGGAGACCTAGGATCTTCTCCTCCCACCTGAGGACCTTGTATTCAGTTTTCATCTGTTTGGCATCAGCGTCTCTGTCAAATAGACTTCCCACCAATATTGTGCACTATTTGTATGGACCTGGTTATTTGTCTTACAGTGTTTCCTCCATTTGGATGCTGACTCCTTAAGGGCAGGGAACATGTGCATCTTTGTATCATTCAGTGCTTAGCTTAGTGCCTGACACCTACAAAACACTTTTTAAAAATGTTCGTTTACTTTGTCTCCCCGGCACTGATTGATACTGATTTGATATCAATCACTGATTGATAGACAAGTGTCTACTCTTGGTCTATGCTCATTCGCTCTTTGTCATGATAGAAAAAAAGCTGAACAGTGTCCCTAGAGATGGAGACCTCTATTTCAACTTCAATTCCAGTTCTGCTCCCTACTATCTAGGGTTGTCACCCTAGAAATATGACTTCACCTGTGTAGACCTCAGTTTCTATAAAATAAGAAGATGGTGTTAGATGCTCTCTAAATGAAATGACCCTGGGAATGTGTCTATTTATATCATTGAGTTCTCTCTAGTGCTTAAGTTAGAGGTGAATGAATAAATGAATGAATGAGGCAAAAAACACATTTATTAAGGACTTTGTGTTAGCAAGACAGCCCTTGTCTTTAAGGAGTTTGCTTAACAATGAGGCAGATGAGTGGTGGCTGTGAAGGGGTGTTTTAGTCTGAGAAATCACAGGGATATTGATTGGAATCTTAGGACTAGTGACTGACAGGTGCTTTTCAGGAATGATATTGTTGATTGACTGGGCAGCTAGGTGGTACAGTGGATACAGTGTCTGGCCTGGAGTCAGGAAGACTTATCTTCCTGAGTTCAAATCTTGCCTCAGACACTTACCAGCTGTGTGGCCCTTGGACAAATTACTTAAACCTTTTTGGCCTCAGTTTCCTCATCTGTAAAACTATTCTAGTGTCTCTGCCAAGAAAAACGCCAAATGGGGTCACCAAGAGTTAGACATGAAAGTACTAAACAAAAAAAAAATGTTGATTCATTACTGTGCTGGAAGAGGGAGGGAAAGGTCCATACGTGGTAGGGAGTTGCCTAGAATGCTATGTGGTAGGTCTGGGAGCGAGCAAGGAAATGCTGGTAAATGTTTAACAACCAGCTTTTCAAAAAGAACAACACATTTCAAGTTTAATCTGTGTTAAGATTTTCTCTACACTTTCTTAAGCCTCGACAATCAAATGAACAATAAGCCAAGCCCTGATTTGTAATGTTTGTGTATTTTCTGGGGTGTAAATACTCATATTGAAAATAGTGAATTGTAGGAGCTGTATTCAGCATACCCCTGGAATGCAATGATTCTCAACAAATAAGAATGTGGGGCAGGTCCTGGAGTGCCAATTGGAGCAGGAGCGTAGACGATTTGGTGGAAGATGTGGCAGGAATTCCAGTAGAAACAGATAGAGGCTGAGGACGTGACTAGAGAACCACTCTTGTCATTTGACCTTTACTTCCTAGATGGGCTCGATCAATCACCAGATATAGTGGTGTACAAAATACTTGGGGCAATAATTTGTTATGATTTTTCTTCGTGATGGCAATGGTCATGGATGAACTTCTGCTGACACTAGTTAACCTTTACCAGAAGAAATAGGATCCACTTTTCCCCCTACCTTTAAACATGGAATTCATTGCTTCATTTGTTCTGTTTTTATTTCTGTAGTTATTAAGAATGGATATTACTCCAAGGAAACATGCAGAAATTTCAGCTCTTGAAGAGCACACTTCCATGACTGAGATATTATTGCACAGAAGTATTTCAAAGATTATTCAAGCCCATAAAGAAACATTTTCTACATTGCTGCAAAAGGCTTTTTTGAAATTGGAAGAACAGTGACAAGACCAGTAAAAAACCCAATTACTGCTAACCATTTCAGGGTCAAGATAATGCCAAGAATAGTATATTATTGAAGATTGGGAAAACATCATCTTTACTGATGCAACTCATTATTTCATTCAAAGATATATCAAAATGATTGTCAAAAGAAGTCCAAGTTAGCCTGTAAGATGTGAGCAACTTCATCAGACTGCAAAATATTCACCTTCCTCCCTAAATATGAAAGGGGGGGAGTTACTTTTAGTAGGCCTGAATATCTTGACCCCATTGACTGAATAAGGAATTCTGGTAAAGATATTGAAATATTAATAAACAGAATTATTCTGGAACTATGAAAAGTCCCAAATAGAGATGGAATACTAGAACATGACCTTCTTTTGTGTGCTTTTTGGAGGGAGGAAGGCAGGGCAATTGGGGTTAAGTGACTTGCCCAAGATCACAAAGCTAGTAAGTGTTAAGTGTCTGAGGCTGGATTTGAACTTAGGTCCTCCTGACTGCAGGGCCAGTGCTCTATTCACTGTGCTACCTAGCCACCACAAACATGACCTTTTAACATGCCTTTTCCCCATGCTCTTTTTTTCATAATTCAAGAAAAATTAAGATAATTTTTCTAACATATGGGTATAGATATGTACCCTGAGAATCTGCCTTATTTAAACTCCATCAAAACCTGTGGACTATAATCAAAGCTAGACTTGGGGAAAATGTGCCCTTTGGCAAAGGTAAATTTAATATTCAATGTGCTAAAAGTGTGATTTCATAATGAAGAATTAAAGAATGTGCAATGAAATCTCGTGAATGCAATGCCAAATCATATAAAACAAGTGATACTTGTAGCAAAAGGATATTTTAAGTTAAAGTTTTTTTAAAGGTTTTTAATTAGCTAGATAATATACTGAATGTCATATTTAATTTTTGGAATTTGTACCAATTTGGACACTGCTATGTTGGCTAAAAAATTCCTAGGACCTAACATTGTTCTCAGTGCTGAGAAATAAAGAAGTTCTATGATATGATTCCTGCTCATAAGAGTGATCAATAACTATGTGCTGTACCAGTAGTGACTTCACAAAGGTATTTTGGTTAATCCTTTGTGGATACATAGGCTTTAGATAGTCCGAAGGGCAGCAGGCATCAGTCTTACTGAAGAAATATGTGAAGAGGCTAGATAGGGTGAGGCCAAATCATGGTGGCCCTTGTAATTCCGGTAGGAGAGCTTGGACTTCTTATGCTCAATAGTAAATGTCAGGGGAAAGTAAAAATCACTTATATTTCTATGGTACATACATTATGTGCAGAGGGTCAATGTAGAATAGTGCATGAAGAGGCATTCTTGAACTCAGGAAGACCTGATAATTGAAAATGATTTTGAACCCACTTGGGAAATGCTTGTCCTGGGTCTTAAAGGAGGTCACAGGAGAAAGAATAGACTGAATAACAGGCCAGTGTCATTCCATCAACCTCCTGAAAGAAATACTCAAAACATGCTTTTCACAACAGTGAGTCATCCTCATGTTACAAAAGGTGGCATCTCGTGGGCCTGATTTGTAAGCAGGAAGAAGGATCATAGACGTAGAGCTGACTATCTTGTCTAGTTATTTCATTTTATAGAGGAGGAAATTAAAGGGCAAGAGGTTAAGTGATTTATCTGGGGTTAAGGCAGTGACACAAGTTTTCTGTGACAGAACATAGGTTTTCTGACTCCGTATGAATGGTTTTCATAAATGGAGGCGGGGATCTTTACAGGGCAGCCATTTTAGGACATTTCATCTCCCTTCCATAGCCAATGATACATATTACACTGGGGGCACTTGTGTTTTCCAAAGTTTTTTTCTGAGTTTTCTTCTCTTTCTTTCTACATACTTCAGTGGCCTGAAAATCAGCCTTATTTAAATCCCATTAAAACCTGTGGACTATAATCAAAGCTAGACTTGGGAAAAATGTGCCATTTGGCAAAGATGAGTTTCATATTCAATGTGATAGAAGTGTGAATTCATGATGAAGAATTAAATAATGTGTGAAGTTCTGTAAATATGTTTGTGTCTATGTATGTATGTATGTATGTATGTATGTATATATGTATATTTATAACCATCAATAGGTCTAATGGGTCTAATCATCATCCCTAAGTAAATGACTCTCAAATCCTCAAATCTTTCTCTCCTCTCTCTCTCTCTCTCTCTCTCTCTCTCTCTCTCTCTCTCTCCCTCCCTCCCTCCCTCTCTCTCTCTCTCTCTCTCTTTCTTTCTCTCTCTCTCTTTCTCTCTCCCTCTTTCTTTCTCCCCTATGTATTTATATATCAACCTATATCTATCTATCTCTATATTTATATATATATCTATCTATGACTATATCTATATCTCTCTCTTTATCCAGCCCTACCCCACCACCACTCCCCTCACTTTTCTATGCACGTCACTAACTGATGATTATATATTTCAAATTGGATACTCCAGAGACATCTTATACTCAACATGTCCAAAACTTTCCCAAAGGCACCAACTGTCCTTGCAGTCTCCCAGGTTTGTAAGCATTGGCATCAGCCTGAACTCTTTACTCTCTCACCTCACATTATCTAAAACTGCTAAACCTTACCGTTTCTACCCCCATAACATCTCTCACGCTCAACTCTCTACTCACACAGCTACTCCTTTAGTTCTTCAAACTTTACCATACTGTCTCATCAGCGGGGATTTTTAAAAATCCCAAATCTTATATCTCTTAAATATGAAAAATGTCTATTTTTAAGATAAAGTTAATGATATCACGACACAGCTAATTGGACAGATTCTCTTTTCTACCTTTATTTAGAGAGGCAAAGTAGACTTGGAGTCAGGATAACTTGGTTTCAGACCCTACCTCAGATATTTTCTGGCTATGTGATCCTGGGCAGTTCCACTTAATATCCCTAAGTCTCAGTTTTATCACCTATAAAATATAGATAACAATGGCACATGTACTCCAGAGTTGCTGTAAGAAGAAAATGAAATCAAATGAGATGACACACTTTGCAAACTTTAAAACACTATATAAATGGGAGCTATATGGCCAGCCCCAATCACATTGCTGAGCCTTAGTACCTGCCAACCACAGATGACTGAAAGCAAAAGTATTTTGGTAGCACAAAAACAGAGGAAGATGAGGAATTTAATTAAAGTTAATTTCTTTTATTTATATTTTTGGGAAAAATGTTGAAGAATATGTTTAACTGGGAAAAATCCCAGAAATCCCTGGCCAAGGACTGCTTGAAGGTCAGTCATATGAAAGAGAGATTAGGTTGTTTCTAACTGACCCTAGAGGGCAAAACGAGAAGCAATGGGTAAATGTCTCTAAGTGACCTTGGGCTGATCACTTCTGCCTGGGCCTCAGTTTCTCCATCTATAAAGTGAGAACTCTAAGCAACATGGTCTCTGAAGTACACTCCACCTCCAGGTCTTTGATCTTACAGAATCTAAGAGGCAAATTTAGACTTGATAAGAAAAACTTTCCAATGACTGAAGATGTCCAAAAATTGAATGGACTGGCACTGGAAGACTCGAAGTCAAGGTTGGATGACCACTCATTGAGTATATTAAGAGGGAGGGGTACATATTTAGATTTGGGTTGGATGACTGAGGTCTCTTTTATCTCTAAAATTCTGTGACTTAGGAGCCATTATAAATAATAGATATATACATATAATTATTTATATCACTATATATAATTAAAGAATCTATTTTAAGCTCCAAGTTTCTGCTCACATTATTCATTATGCCATTATTTCCACATGTGCTAACACAGTAAAAGGAACACTGTTAGACTCAAAACACAGGCCTGCACTGCCAGGAAGCTCTCTGGCAACCCCCTCCTTATGCCATGCTACTCGCCTTTCCCATGTCCCCTAAGCACACACATGTGTACCCCACAGAACCTTTTTTGGCTCCCAATAGAACTCAACTCTGACCTTTAAGGTAGCCCAAATTACTATCTTAGAATGGACCGTATGATTATTATTCCTGAAGGGCTCTTTGCACAATAGAGTGGGTCTGAAGATAATGCCTTCACATAGTGTGTCTCTGTCTCTGTCTCTGTCTCTCTCTCCAGTGGCTTCCTGTTTCTTTTCCAGCCCAGCCCCTGGGCCCTGGCAGATAATGTCCAGCTAGGTATGCTAATGAGACTGCCTTCCTGGGGGGCAGTAGAGGAATGGTGAGGCTTCACCCTGCTTTCTGAATAAAGAGATGCCTTGTCCATGGATCTCCCCCATCCTGGGCTGGGCTAGAGGTTAGAGGGCAGGGGAGACATGATTCAGAGGACAGATTATAAAGGCTCTGTTGTCAATTGGGTAAAAATGAGGCAGGGGGTATTTCTGTGGAAAGTCTCTATCAGGAATGGAGGAGACTGCTTTCTGGGCCAGGCTCCCTGGCCATTGTGTACCTTTGTAGAATATGGGGTAAATAGAATGCCAACATCCAGCCCCCCTGCCCAGTTTCCATGGCCCTGAGGAAGCAGGAAAAAGTTATTTCCTGGAGAGGGTGGCTGAAGGATAAGGGTAGCAGTGAGAAATATTCATGCCAGGGAAGAGAACTGAGCCAATGAATGTCTCCACACAGGAAGCTCCCCCCCCCCCCTTGCATGTAAGTAGGCACTCAGGGTCCCACGTGACCATAGCAATGAGACAGGAGGTTTTGGTGATTGCTTTCTGGTTGTCCTTGCTGCTATCACTGGCATCCTTTCTCATACCTCTTGACATACCTTTTTCAGCCCTGGTACTTCTTAATCTATCTGCCCATAGAACAAACAGTACATTTCTGAGATTAAAGGCAAGTTTGGATCATGCTTTTCTATTAGTTAAATATAGAATACAACACAAGGGTCTATATCCTGCCAACTATGTTTGCATCCCAAGGCTTAATCCTAAGTCCTTTTCTCTTCTCCATTCTCTTTCTTGATAAGCTCTTCCTTTCCCATGCATTTAATGGTCATCTTTATGCAGAGCTACACCAACCCAAATCTCTCTCCTGAGCTCTACTCCCACATCATCAACTGCCCATTGGTCGTTTTGAACAATGCCAAACACAAAAGGTCTACAGCAGAGCTCATTATCTCCTTTCCCTCACAGCTCACCCTTCCTATTCCCCACTTGACCCCTCTCTCCCCCTCACCCTAGAGAGCCCATCGTTTGTCCAGTCTGGCTGATGCTACTTCCACAACATGCCTTGCAGCCATCCCCTTCTCTTCTCACAAGGCCACCACTTTAGCTCAGTCCCTCATTGCCCCTTTTTCCTGAATAATTACTATAGTTTCCTAAATAATCTCCTTGCCTCAAGCCTTTCCCTCCTCTGGTCCAACCTTCACACAGCCACCAAAGTGATCTGAAGTACTGATCATGTCCCTGTACTCAATAAAATCAATGAACTCCCTTGAAGGTCAACTTCAAGCTTCTCTATTTGGCCTTGACTGCTCTTTGCTATCTGACCCCAATTGACTTTTTTCTGCCAGGTTTTGAGTTACAATTTTTCCCCATTTTTCCTCTACCCACCACCCCAGAATAGCAGTCCCAAAGGATATCCCCTCATCCAATCTGCTCTCTCCCATATCTTCTCCCATACCTCCTTCAACTTTTCCATTAGGGCAAGGTGTATCTCTGTGCCCCAATGCCTGCACATCTTATATCCCAGTTACATGCAAAACAGTATTAATAACAGTATTTATAAATATTTGAAACATTTAATTTTAAAACTTTGAGTCCCAGATCCATTCCCTTCATCCCTTGTCACCCACTCCCACTGGGAAGATAAGCAATTCAGTATATGTTGTACATGTATAGCTATGCAAAACATTACCATAGTAGATATATTGTAAAAGACTGACTATATTTCCCTCCCACCCATTCCACCCCCAACCTGGTCCATTCCCTACTTTGATCCTATCTCTCTTCAAAAGTGAATGCCTCCAACCTCCCCTCCCCCCTGCCCTCCCCTCCATTATCCCCCCCTCTCATCCCCCTCCCCCCTACTCTCCTGCAGGGTGAGATGTCCCATTCAGTATGTATGTCATTCTCTTCCTGAGCCAAATTCAATGAGAATATGGTTTTGCCTTTTTGCCTTCCTGTTCTTTCCTTCCCCTGCAACTACTTCCCCTTGCCTCTTCTACATGAGATAGTTTACACCGCCCCCCGTCTCTCCCCATCTCCTCTTGCCACATTCCTCTCTCACCTCTTAATTCACCCCTTAAGTATCATCCCTTCCCACTAAATTCGACCCATGCCCTCTATCCATCTATACCTGTAAACCTATATACACACATTTCACATATGTATTCATATGCCCATATACCCTTCTTTAGCTATTTTCAAACTGAGAAAGGTTTCATCAGTTACAGTTATTGTTTTTCCATGTAGGAATGTAAATAGTTCAACTTTGTTAAGTTCATAGTGATTTCTTTTCCCTGATTACCTTCTCAAGCATCTCTTGCTTCTTGTGTCTGAATGTCAAATTTTCTATTCAACTCTGGTTTGTTCCTCAAGAATGCTTAAAAGTCCTCTATTCCACTGAATGACCATATTTTCCCCTGAAAAAAAATACTCAGTTTTGCTGGGTAGGTGACCCTTGGCTTCAATCCCAGTTCTTTTGCCCTCTGGAATATCATATTCCATGTCCTTCGATCCCTCAGTGTAGAAGCTGCCAGGTCCTGTGCTATTCTGATTGTGTTTCCACAATATTGAAATTGTTTTTCTTGACTGCTTGTAGTATTTTCTCCTTGGTCTAGGAATTCTGGAACCTGGCTATAATATTCCTAGGAGTTTTCTTTTGGGGATCTTTTTCAGGAGGTGATAGATAGATTCTTTCAACTTCTATTTCACTCTCTGGGTCTAAAACATCAGGGCAATTTTCCTTGAGAATTTCTTGAAGGATGATTTCTAGGTTCTTTCTTTGATCATGGCTTTCAGGTAGTCCAATAATTTTTAAATTATCTCTCCTGGATCTATTTTCCAGGCCAGTGGTTTTTCCCATAAGATATTTCATATTGCCTTCTATTCTTTCAATTGCTTGGATCTGTTTAAGAGCATCTTGATTTCTCATAAAGTCACTAGCTTCCATTTGCTCCAGTCTAATTCTGAAGGAATGAATCTCCTCAGTGAGCTTTTGAGATTCTTTTTCCATCTGGCAAATTTGGCTTTTTAAGGCATTCTTCTCTTCATTGCTTTTCTGAGCCTCTTTTGCCATTTGAGTTAGTCTATTTTTTAAGGTGTTATTTTCCTCAGTCAGGCTGTTGACTTTCATTTCATATTTTTCCTGCATCCTTCTCATTTCTCTTCCCAATTTTTTCTCCACTTCTCTTATTTGGTTTTTAAAATCCTTCTTGAGGTCCTCTATGGCCTGTAACCCACTCGTATTTTCATTGGGGGCTTTTGGTTCAGGAGTTCTGACCTCCCAGTCCTCTTCCTGTTCCATGCTTCGATCCTCTTTGCCCCCAAAATAGGAGTCTAAAGTTGAATTTTTCTGTTTATTTTGTTTCTTTTGCCTAGGCATGTTGCCACTTAATTACTTGACTTTTGGGCTTATTGCCACAGTCGGACTCTGCTACCAGACAGGGGAGCTTCCGTCCCAAACACTGGGGTCTTCTCAACTGCTGGAGGTATTAGTTGGGTGGCCTCTGTGAAGCCTCCACACACTCTGGCAAGTTGGACACACACCCCAAGACCTCCACCTCAGACTGTGATCCAAGAGCGCTTACCCACCGGATCCCCCTACAGTCCACAGACCAGGAGCTAAAGCTGCAACTGAAGATGAAAAATGGCGCCTGTGCTGTGGCTCCTTCTCTCCCCTAGGGGAAGAAGCCTGACGTGTTCCCAAATACTGGTCCCAAAGTCCATAGGGCACTAACCTCTCACTTTGTCCTAGGCATCTATGTGTTGATAATTCTAGAAAAGCCACAGCTGCTGGTGTTCTGGGGTCCCTCCAGCCAGCTGCTGGTCTGGCCACTGTGGGGCTAAAACCTCCAACTCATGTGGTCCTGGGCTTGGCTCCCAGAGCACTGGGCTGGCCACTCCCTGCCGGTCTGCCAGGCTGTCCTCAGTGGGAGGTTAGCCTCTCTGTGTCATTTTGTGGGTTCTGGAACTCCAGAGGTCATTCATAGTCCCCCTTTTACATGATTTTGAAGTGGTGTGGATTGGAGCACCATGGGAGTACTGTTTCTACTCTGCCATCTTGGCTCTGCCTCTCCACAGATAAATTAGTAAGTAAAATATCAAACAATATATTAACGTGTGTCCAAAAGGCACAAAAATGTCATGTGAGTTTTGAAGGAGGAAAAAGTTACTGGCTATTAGTGCCAATTATGGCACTTATATTGGGTTTTTAAGACTTAGTAGGAATCCAACAAGTGGATGATGATGATGATGATATTGGACTTTAAGGATTCTGAAACACTTTACATATAATTATGTCATTTGATCCTCATGACAACTCTGTGAGGGAGGTGCTATTGTCATCCCATTTCATAGGTGATAAACCAGGTTGAGAGAAGTAAAGTAACTAGTGTCTAAATTGGGATTTGAACTCAAGTATTCCTGACAACAGGGAAGCTAGGTGGTACAGTAGATTACCTCCTGGCCTTGGAGTCAGGAAAACTCATCTCTCTGAGTTCAAATCCAGGCTGACACTCACTAGCTGTGTGACCCTGGGCAAATCACTTAAGCAAAAACACTTCAATATCTTTGCCAAGAAAACTCCAAATTGGATCACAAAGAGTTGGACGTGACTAAAAAATGACTGAACAATAAACAATTCCTGACAAGTCTAGCATTCTATCCACTATACCACTTAGCTGCAATATCTGTGAAAAGTGGGAGGGAGGATATTTGGGGCATAGGGAACAGTAGAATCAAGACTTAAAAGTGGAAAACCATCAGCTGTATGGTGAGAGGGTGAATGTTGGGTAGAGAGTAGTACAGTTTGGCTTGAGTGAAGTAAACTAGGTAGATGAGAGAAATATAAGATAAGAAAAGGTGGGTGGTGCGCAGTTATGGAGAGTCTTGAACTCTAGGCAAAGAAGTTTATACAGGTCACTAGATCATGAGGAACTTCTAAAGACTGTTGAGTAAAGAAGCAACACATCTGGCTGCCTGAATAAGGGATTTTAGGTCTGAATGAGGTATAAAGAATGGATTGGAGGGAGGAGAGAATAGCTGCTGAGAGATCTGGTAAGGTTCTATTGTGTGGTTCCCTTGGGAGGTGATGGAGATCTATATGAAAGCACTAGCTATGGGAATAGTGAGGGGGTCACATGACTCATTCATTGGTCCATGGATTCCATTGTGTCTCAGAAGACAGCCCCAAGAATTGCTTGTTTTTCCTTTTCCCTGTTCTTTTGAATTTCCCTCCTCAGTTTTTTCTCCTTTCCTAACTCCCACTGATGGCTTTCCCTTTGGTCATGCCAAGAGGCATTTAGTGTTATAGAAAAGTGTGAGGGGGGAAAAACGACCTAATTATAGACTATATAGATAAAAGTCAGTGGCCTTTAGATTTGGCACTGCTCTGATGCTTATTTATGGGGTTCTCTGGGGTAGCAAAAGCTTGTGTAGGTGTATTTCATTTATATACCCTTCAAGGTCCTCATTTGAGGCCCTCCCCAATGCCTCATTCACAATAACCCTTGGCTTTTCAATTAGCATTTTCATTTGATTCTGCAAGAAGGAATTCCCACACAGTTTTGTTAATGTATGGAAAACCCCTATCATTTCCTTTCCCTTCCCTCCCCTGCAGATAGCTTACACAACCTACTGCTTTACTTAGGCCAAAACCGAAAAATAAGACAGAAAACACACCCGCAGGCTATGTTATTACTTGAGCAGACTTTAGTTCTTTGTCCTTAGTCATACTTAATTGTTCTTTTCAGGGAGAACCCTTCATTAGGAGACCTATGAAGAAATAGGATGTGGGAGTAAGCTTATCAGTGCTTCAATAGCATCTCTGTACCTTCCTACATGCTGACAAGTCCTCAGTTGCAAAGTTAGAGAAAGTCTCTTTGCCAAATCTTGTTGCTTCTGCCTTTACAACATATCTCATATGCACCCCCTTCTCTCTATGCATATAATCTCAATCCTCCTTCAGGCTCTCATTAACTCTTGCTTCCACAGTTGCAATAGTCTCGTAACTGGTTTACTTGCCTCAAGTCTCTTCCCAATCTATGCATGTTCCACTCATCTGTCAAGGTGATTTTATAAAAGTATATACTGACCATGTCAACCTCTCCTTGCTCAGTGAAATATGGCTATCCCTTCCACAAGTTTTTTTTTTAGCAGAAAATGGTGGGCCCCCTGTGATCTAGAAAATCCACATAAATTTTTTTGGCAAGCAAAAAAAAAAATGGGGTGGCTAGGTGGCACTGTGAATAGAGCACCACCCCTGGAGTCAGGAGGACCTGAGTTCAAACCTGGCCTCAGACACTTAACATAAAAACTAGCCCTGTGGCCTTGGGCAAGTCACTTAACCCCAATTGCTCTACCTTCCGTCCTCCAAAGAGCAAAAAATAAAAATAAAAATGTTTGACCCTCTCTTTGTACCAGAGAAGAAGTCTGAATTTTTCTTTTCTTTTTCTTGTATGGGGGCATTTATAGTACCTTATTATAAAATTTGGGTTGATATTATATAACACTATGCATATATTTTATGCATTTCTGAGTTTCTAAACTTTTTCTATGTTGTCTGTTGGCCTTTGTGTGTTTTCTATGGCTTCTGCAAAACTCCTGCAAAATTCCCATTTAATTTCTTATGCCAATCCAAAAAAAAAAAAAAAAAATATATATATATATATATATATATAAACCGTGTTGGGATAAGTCACAATGTGGAAGGGATAACTGTATTTTGTTGTTGTTGTTTAGTTTTTTCAGTTGTGTCTGACTCTTTGTGACTTCAATGAGATTTTCTTGGCGATGATACTGGAGTAGTTTGCCATTTTCTTCTCCAACTCATTTTATAGATGAGGAAGTAAGGTAAATAGCGTGAAGTGACTTGCCCAGGGTCACACAGCTGATAAGTGTCTGAGGTCAGATTTGAACTGAGGAAAATGAGTCTTCCTGACTCCAGGCTTCTATTTCCTCATGCTGTTAAAAATGCCAAATTGAAGAAGAAAATTAATTATCAGTCACTAAAGTTAGCTCTGCAACTCTTTTTCTCTGTAGGTATTGGTGCTTAGTTACTTATATTACTATCATATATATATAGTCATATTGGTGCTTAGAATAGAGAAAACAGATTTTGTAGCTGATTTGGGATAAGAACATAGCAGGTCTCAAGGGACAAAGGAGTCTAAAGTGCTATAATTGGTGGGACTGAATTACTAGTTAAGTGATAACTGTGGCTAATGTTAAAGTCTCTAGTTGCCACATGTGTGGAAGAACTTGGGAATGTAGTGCTTAAACATCTATATCAATATCCACAGTTTGATTAGTATTAATATCACCTAGATAATGTTTGGAACAGAACATTAAAAATGATGAGAATTTAGACAATGGTTATTTTTACTATGTATCAAAGACCAATAAATAGCATTTCTAGTGGCTATTAGGACAGACAGTATGGAACAGTTCTTTCTCCATATTGTTTTAGGGTTTGCTCATTAACTATCTCAATACCCTAGTCAAGGTCATATAGAGGAAACTACTTAGCATGGTGTAATAGAACAGAATGATGACATAAGCTCACACCCTGCTCAAATATTCAGTCATACACCTGAACAAGGCACTTAATTTTTCTAAGCTTCAGTTTTCTTTTTTTTTTTTTGTGATTCAAGGATTTATTAAGTCATACATGCAAAACATACTGCTAATTGCATTAGCAAAAGATCAATGTAAAAACACTCCACAATTTTACAACTTTTGCATCTTCAAAATTTTGTTCTAGTGGTTGAAAGGTTCAATATTGTGTATTCTTGCCAGTGTTTAGGATGTATAGAACATTGTTAGCATTAGCACTAAGCTGAAAGAACCTCACAGGCCTGAGGTCACGTTACTAGGAAAAGCAATAGAAAGCATGTGTACATGTCAGTGAGGTCAAGAACAGGGTCAATATTAGTAGTGTTACAGTGTTGGTAACCTGGCAATACAGTGATGTTTAAGAAGGTTCATCTTTTAATAGTTAAAGTATACTGAAGAAAAAAAAAAGTTTTTTAAAGCTGCATCACATGATTTGTACACCTCGTTACTAGAAGACTAAAGAAAGTACATAGTTTGAACAAAAGTAACATGAAAAGAAAATGCTTTTTCTAAACTACAAAAACGCAAAGTTCTAATACATAATCAGAAAGATTTTAAAATACAGGTAGGGTAATATTGCTCAGTAAGAAAGGGTTTGATGAAAAAAGCATTTACTAAGTTCACAACTGTGGGAATGAATGGTCAGTTCAGAGTTGTAGTAAATGAATGCCCTACTTGGGAGGAGGGGAAAAAGAAAAAAGAAAAGCTTAGAAACAAAAACACTTACCCAGAACATCAACCTTTCTTAGCTACTGCATTTGACAGATGTTAACTGTTCTGCTTTTTAAACTTTTTACCCGGGACAAATTTTATTCAGTTTTCCTCAGTATACAATGTAGTGTAAATTAAATCCTAGGTTCCAGAGTATGTCAAAATACTGTCTTTATTCCTTGGTGAAACCAAATATTCCAAATAATCCAACCCAAAACATTGCTGTTAAAGAGAACACTCCATTAACAAAACACACAGGACTTCTGTTTGAAATCACAGCAAGAGCTTGATTCTTGAAAGAATCTTTACTGTGAAAGCAAAAGACTGATCCAAAGACTATAGTTTTGTTACACACATTCCGTTCTGATATACAGTACAATGTTAGATAATGAACATGGGTTGATAAATTATTCAATGCATTAAACATTCTTACTAAGTATACTGTACTGTTTTACATATCTGAAAAATGAGTTAGAAAGTGTTTTTGCATTTCCTACTATCAGAAATTAAACAGTCTTCTTAAAGACAAAGGTCTTTAAAACACAGTTTAGTGCTTAGTGTTCATAGCACAACAATGCAACTTAGTTCAGTGGATATTTTGGCAACACAATCTGAGCAAGAACAGGGCTTTTGAAAAATAAGGCTTTAAGTAGGTTTGTCTTTTTTAGGATTTAGTTGTAATAGAATGTGAAAAAAAATCATTCTCTAACACTTTAAACAAAACCATGAAATTATTGATTGGTTCAGAAGGTTTTATGGAAAGAAACTAATTTATAACAAAAACTTGGCATTGAGTGAATGCTCCACTGTTTAAGCAAAGCTTACAAAGGTTCAAAGGGGAATTAGGGTAGGACTATAACATTTACAACAGCACACATTTTCTCTTCCTCTTCTTGACAGGGGGTGGGCAAAGAACCGCTCGAATACCTTCATCAAACACTGTCTTGAGACCTCGCTGTGTGAGTGCTGAACATTCCAGATATTTTACAGCACCAATCTCCTTTGCCATGGCTAAGCCCTGTGGGTAGGTAATTGGAGTCAGCTTTTTCTCCTTCAGTTTCTCAATCGTGTCTTTATCATCTCTAAGGTCAAGTTTAGTGCCCACTAGAATTATGGGAGTGTTAGGACAATGGTGTCGCACTTCAGGGTACCACTTTGCACGAACATTTTCAAATGATGCAGGACTCACAAGGGAAAAGCAAATTAAGAATACATCCGTTTGAGGGTAGGATAAGGGGCGTAATCGGTCATAGTCTTCTTGGCCTGCTGTATCCCATAAACCCAAGTTCACAGGTTTCCCATCTACCATAACATTGGCAGAATAGTTGTCAAAGACAGTAGGGATGTATTCTCCAGGAAAGGCATTGGTTGTATAACTGATGTGTAGGCAAGTTTTACCTACAGCTCCGTCTCCTACCACCACACACTTGATGGCCTGCATTGGGACGGCTCGCGGGGCTGCCGTGGAGGCGACGGCGGAGGAGGTGGAGGCGGCGGCTGCCGAGGCTGCCCGGGAGCAGCAGGGGAGGACCGACAGGCTCCGGGCGGGATGGGCTACTGACAAGGCGGGGGAAGGCCCCGGGAACGGCGGTACGTGGATAGAAGGGGGGACGGGGACCGCAGTCCACGCTGCCTCGCCCCTTAGCCGACTGGAAGCCGATCTCAAGCAGCAGCCACCACCCAAAGCTGGAGGAAAACTAAGCTTCAGTTTTCTTATCTGTAAAAGGAAGCTAATAATTCTTATACTACTTACAGCACCCAGTTTTTGTGATCAAAGTTTTTTTTGTAAGTTGCAAAGTACTCCCTAAAAGAGAACTGTGATTGCTTCCTTCACTAAAATTCTACTCTAATGCTACACCATGGCATGAAGATGACCACAAGGTTAAAGGTCATGCCAATGACATGCAGCTTTGAGAATGGAGTTTCACAAAGGATTGAATGTTATCTGAGGACCAGCCTAAGTTCTAAGAGACTCACCGCTAATTTGTCTTCAGAGTGATAGGTATTCTTGAGCTATTGCTGATCTCCCCTAAGTTGTAGAAGGTTTGAGATTTTCAACACTGGTGACATCACAATCCTGGAAATGTTCAACTGTAATATGGTTTACCACCATCCCTGCACACACAGGTGACCACTTGTATGTACGGGTGTACATACACACACACACACACACACACACACACATGCACACACAAATTTGTTGCATTTTATCCTTTGGGAAACAACTAAATTTCCCCCTATTTCAACCATCTGGTTCTTCACTGAAACAAATCCCATTTTCAAGTATATTAAGACATAGGAGCCCAAATAATATAAGAAACTTTAAATTGGCAGGGTTGAGATAGATTCTCACAATGGGAAATACCCAAACGTTAAATTACTCAGAAGCCTCCCAAAAGCTGAAGTGAGAACTAGGCAATGGGACAAAGCCTCAAACTTGGAGAAGAACCAACTGTTCAAGAGAACAGTTGTGCTATTTTTCTGGGGGCACAAAGAGAGTAACAGTGAAATCTAGGTTCATTTGGAATCACGATTTGCATTCAAGGAGAGCCAAAATGTGGTTTATTCTAGTTCAAGGAGCAAATGAATCACCACAGATCTCAGATTTCAAACACACTGATAGAGAAACCAGTGATTTTCAGTAAAGGACTTTCAGTGTGTACTTACGTATCAAACTGAAAGAAATCTAATAATAGCTGGAAGACAACTCAACCAGCTGGGATTTTCATGGGATAATTATACACTTTAAGGATTAAAGGTATCATCTAGGGACTGATTGTCTTTCAGTTATCACCATAGTTATATCTCTGTGCTAAGAGAAATGACCTTATGTGAGAAGAATATGGCAGAATCGTGGGTTAACTCTGTGCATGCTTATTTAAATGCTACCTTATCAGACATATTGTATTTATTAAGGCTAGGATAAGAGAATCACAGAGGGCTTTAAGCCATTCTGTCCTTAAGTAAAAACCTCATTTAAATGGTCTCAGTGAGATAAAAAGCCACTGCTCCTTTTTTCTTTTTTTTAATTGAGAACAGTCCAAAGTCTATACTAATTCATCAGCACATCCATCAATACTCAAACATTTATCAATACTTAAAGAAGACTAGTATATCTAAATAAACCTCTTAGGCTTCAATCTAACCCTTTTTGGAATCTGTTCTTTGTAGAGATAAAGAATAATGAATTGCCATATTCTCATGTGGTCTATGGATAGTAGGGGGAAAAAAACAAAACATTTTTGAACTTGCATAAAAAATTTCTCCTGACATTTAGGTCAATTGCTAACAATCGTAATAGCATGAATTTAGATAAAACATAAGTGTGCATGTTTTTATATATACATATTCATACATATATTTGTAGTCATGCATAAATATATACATACATACATAGTTCTATCCTCACCATAACTCTGTGAAGTAGGTGCTATTATCATACACATTTTACAGATGAAGAAACTAAGTGTGTGTACTTCCTTTTATCAAATAATAAAACCTTTGTAGTCCACTGAGTTCCCTTTTAATTTTAGCTACCATAAAACTCAGAACCAAATTCTATGCCCAACTATATTGATTACTTCATCCTAGGTATCTGGTAACATCCAATGCCTTTGCTACTATAAAAATACTTTCTGATTTTTATTTAGTCCACTGTCATACTATACATATGCTTATATTTATCAGCTTCCTTAAATCTTTTAAAAATAGGGTATTTATGAAAATGCATGTTAACAGAATAGAAAGATAAAACAAGATAAATTCCAAGTAAACATTAAAAAACACCCCACAAGATTTCATGAGAAAAAAAGCCTTTCCATAGACTTGGTTCTAAAAGAAATGGTCCCAAGACAGTGAATAAGAAGGTAAAGTCAATATAGGGGAGAATGTGGAAGTGGTTGAACCTAGCTCCCTACTATTTCTTCTCCACAATGATCTAGAAAATGTACTAGATCAAATTCCTATTGGGAGAGCCAAGAAAAAAATCACAGAGTCATTTTTCCAGTCCAGGGTAGCTTAGGGAAACAGACGGGACTGTGGATACTGGGAATGTGGTCTGGTCAGGAGTACATGCAAGATGAATCATTTGAATACCCCAAAACTGAATCTTTAGAGGGCCAAGAAAAGACACCAGGGTAGGAAGCATCAGAGCAAAAAGAAACCCCAAAGGATCCTTGAACTAGTGCTGGGAAAAACCATATGACAAACTGTTACCCACTATGTATCATAGATCCAGGGTGAAAAGGAGCTGTTGAAATCATGGGTCCTATTAGTGTCCTGGGCAAGGAATAAATTCTGGAAATGTAAGTAGGTAGCTCTGAGCATAGGAGTAGAGAGGGGGATGCATTTCTAGCCTTTAGTACAATGTGTAAGCCTGCAATGGAATAATCAGGGCAAGAGTTCCCAGAACAAAGGGGAGCTGACCTCACTTATTCTGAACTTATAAAACCTCCCAGTGGGCTAACAGTGACAAAGTATAGCAGTGGTCTATTGAAACTCCCAACTAAGACTAAGTTGATAGATAGAAACCTGAGTCAGGAACTTGCACCATTCAGCCTAGGAGATCAGTGAACAGATCTTTACCTGGATTACACCCCTTTGGGAGCACTGAAAGCCAGCAGTCTAAACTATGGAAGTAGAAGGATGTAAAAGTCCAGAAGTTAATGTTAGATGTTCCTCTCTCATTCTAGAAGTACACAGAGACTAGCACCAACATAAAATTTAAAGTCAAGAAATGAGCTGGGAGAATAAACAAACAAACAAAAAAGAGCTTGACCATAAAGAGCTATTAAAGGGAAGCTTAAGGCACATAGAAGACTAAAAAAAGAAAAAAAAACTACAAGCAAAAACTCAAAGAAAAATGCAGCTTTGACAAAAGTCCAACAAGAAATTCTGGAAGAGTTAGAGTAAGGGATGAGAGAAAGGGAGAGGGAGAAGGAGTGGGGAAGGGAAAGGAAAAGAGAAAAAAAGAAGTAGGAAAAGAACTAGGAAAAGAAGTGAAAACTAGAAAAGAAAAAATAAGAAAAGAATCAACAGCTCAGAGAAAGAGGTACACAATTTTAGTGAAGAAAAAAGCTCCTTGAAAATTAGAATTGGCCAAATGGATAATATGAGATGTCAAGAAATAATAAAACAGTCAAAAGTCTGAAAAAATAGAAATGTGAACTATCTCATAGGAAAAGTAACTGACCTGGAAAACAGATCAAAGAGAAATAATTTAAGAATCACTGGACTTCCTAAAAGCCATGAACAGAAAAAGAGCCTATAGACATCACACTCCAAGAAATTATTAAAAAAAAAAATGCTCAGAAATCTTAGAACCAGAGGGCAAAGTGGAAATTGAAAGCATCCACTGGTCACCTCCTGAAAGAGATCTCAAAATGAAAACTACCAGGAATATTATAAGTAAAATCAAGAGCTCTCGGGTGAAGGAAAAAACATTGCAAGCGACAGAAAAAAAAAATTCAAGTACCAAAGAGGATCACATGAGATTTAGAAGCCACTACTATAAAGAGGTAGAGACCTTAGAATATGATATCCCAGAAGGTAAAGGATCTAGGCTTACAACCAAGATTACCACAAAATTGTGTATGGGAGAGGGGGGTAAATGACCTTTAACAAAACAGAGAACTACCAAGCATTCCTGATGAAAAGATCAAGATGCTGAGGGAGATAGCAAAATAGTTGTTTTTGACATATATTAATCTTGCAACCTTGAAAGCAATCAATCAATCAAAAAGCATTCATTAAGTACATACTACATGTCAGACACCATGCTAAGCACCAAAGATATAAAAAGAAAATTTTTGTCCTCAGTAAATTTACAGCCTAATGGAGGGCACATTATATTTACACCAGAAAATGAAAGATAAATTCAGGAGATAGGGAAGGTAACCTTAGAGGGAAAGGTACTGGAAGCTGGGATAGCTAGGAAGGTCCTCTAGAAGAAGACAGCATTTGAGTTGAACCTTAAAGAAAGTATCCAGGGATTCTAGGACTCAGAGATTTGGAGGGAGAACATTTCAGGCATGGGGACCAGCTGACAAAAAGGCAAGGAGAGAGAAAATGGAGTGTCATGTGCAAGGAACAATAAGTAGGGCAGTGTGCTGGATTGTAGAGTACATAAAGGAGATCAGAATGGAAGAAGATTAGAAATGGAGTAAGGGACCAAGTTGAAAGGAGTTTTAAATTCCAAAGAATTTATATTTGATCCTATAGGTAATTGGGAGCCACTGGAGTTTACTGAGTAAGGAGATGATACCTATGCTATAGGAAAATCACTTTGGAAGCAAAGTGGAGAATTGATTGAAATTGGGAGAGAATTTAGGCAGGGAGACCAATTAGAAGGCTATTGCAATAGTCTAGGGGAGAAGTGATGAAGATCTGATGTAGGATGGTGGTTGTGTAGGTAAAGAAAAGGGGATATATGTGAGAGATGTTATGGAGAAAGAAATTGCAAGATTTGGAAAATTGATTAGATATAAAGGGAGAACAAGGATGAGAGTCAAGCAGTATATGAAGATCATGAATCTGGGTGTCGGGAAGGGTGGTCTCCTCAACAGCCATAAGGAACTTCAAAAGAGGCGGAAGGTTTTGGGGAAAGATAATAAATTTTGTTTTGTATCTGTTGCATTTGAGATGCTTATAGGACATCTAGTTCAAAATGTCAAACAAGCAGTTGGTGATGGGAGACAGAATCTCAGGAGAAAAACCAGAACTGGGTAAATGGATGTAGGAAACATCTTTGGATGAATGAAGCCATGAGAACTGATGATCTTACCAAATGAGATAGTCTAGAGACAAGAGAGAAGAGGACCAAGGACAGAGCCTTGGAGGATACTCATGGTTAGTGGGCATAACAAGGATGAAGATCTGGCAAAAAACCAAACAAATAACCCTGCCAAATTGTCAGACCAGTAAGAAGAGAGAACTATGCCTTTAGCCAAGTCAGTGACAAAAATGTTCAGCAGTATAGGTCCTAGGGTCTCTTCACTATAGACCTCTTGCCCTGCTAAAATCAAAACATTAATGATTACTCTTGGAGTCTGACAATATAGCTGAAAATATAATAATAACAAATATAAAATAGAAAAATAATAAAATAGAAAAGGAAAGGGTTAGTAAACTGAGAATGCATTTTTAAAAAACCTAGAATATTAACAAATTAACAAACCCCAAATAATCAGAAAATAGTGAAATGCAGTATGGTATAGTAGATAAGATGAAACCAAGAAAACCTGCATTCAAGTCTACTATCTGATATTTCCTGACTGTGTGACTATGGTCAAGTCACTTAATCATGCAATGTTCTAGGTAACTCTCTAACACTCTAAGTTGCAGAGAAGGTAGTATTTATAGAGGGGGTTTTCTTACCTGGGAATTACCCATATCAATGAGATCACAAGCTCAGTTCTACCTTTATCCCTAAAATAATCACAAAAGAACACATTTTAAAAATTAAAGGTGAAACATGTAGATCAAATGGAAAACAAAAAGACTATAAAATTGGTAAATAAAGCTAGTAGATGGTTCTTCAAAAGAACAGTATAGCATATCATATACTAGCAAGTCTAAGAATTTAAAGGAAATGGGGGATTACCCATCAAAATGTAAAACTAGATTAATCAAACAAGAAATAGATATTTTAAACAACTTGCAGAAAGTGAAACTGAACAAACCATTAAGGAACTATTCTACCCTCAAAAATCAAAGCAAACAAAATAACTCTGTTCTGAATAAAAAGGTACCTTCTGTGTGTGTATGTGTGAGTGTGTGTGTGTGTGTGTGTGTGTGTGTGTGTGTGAGAGAGAGAGAGAGAGACAGACAGACAGACAGACAGAGACAAACTGTGACTCAGATCAGAAGTCATGGGTTCAAATCCTGTTGGTGATACTTAACTATCCATGTGACCTTAGGCAATTCTAAGATCATTTACCTTCCCTGGGTATTAGTTCTCTCATATGTAAAAAGAGGAGGGTGGAATAGATGTCTTATCAGATCTCTTCCATTTCTAATGTTATGGTCTTTTTTTTTTTTTAAATCACCTACTGGGGTGAGAAGCCTGAAGCCTCAAGGTTATGTGTGGTCTTCTAGGTCCTCAAGTGCAGCCCTTTGTCGGAATCCAAAGAAAGTTGTCCTGTGAAGTTTGGATTCATGTAGCCTAGAGATCGCAGGTTCCCACCCCCTGATAGATTTAGTTAAATTCTATCAATTATTTGAAGGGCAATTAATACAAAAACCTAAAATGGGTTTAAATGAGCATCTTACAATATATACCACAATAAATTCTAAATGAGTATAAAACCCACATCAAAGGAAACTGTATCTTTTTTTTCCTTTTTGGAGGGGGGAAGACTGGGCAATTGGGGTTAAGGGACTTGCCAAGGTCACATGGCTAGTAAGATGTTAAGTGTCTGAGGCTGGATTTGAACTCAAGTTCTCCTGACTCTAGAGCTGTTGCTCTATTCACTGTGCCACATAGTTGCCCCTGAAACTTTATCTTTTTTTTTTTTTATAAAGCAATTGGGGTTAAGTAACTTGCTCAAGGTTACACGGCTAGTCATTATATATGCGTGGGTGCTCATTTTCTGAGGCCGGATCTGATCTCCGGTCATCCAACTCAGAGGCCGGCGCTCTTACTCACTGCACCACCTAGCCGCCCCTTTTTAGGGCAATTGGGGTTAAGTAACTTGCCCAAGGTTACATGGCTAGGTTTTTGTTTGTGTGGATTAAGTGTCAGAGGCCGTCTCCAAACTCAGGTCCTTCTGACTCCAGGGCCGGCGCTCTATTCACTGCGCCACCTAGCCGCCCCTCTTTTTTTTTTAATAGAAAAAAATTAAAGGAGATGCCTTTAACAACTTGGAATAAGGGAAAAATTCTTAACCAAACCAGATTAAGATGAAAAAGAATTTCAATTACATGAAATGAAAAACCTTCTCCACAAACAAACTCATTACAGCTAGGAAAAGAAGGGAAACTGCTGACTGGGGGGAAATTTATGTGTCTAATATCTTTTATAAGGGTCTGATATTCAGATATATAGAAATTTAATACAAATATATAAAACCAAAAGCAATTTTCCAATGCATAAGTGGTCAAAGATATGAACAAATACTTCCTGTTTGAAAGATCACTAGGAAGAATAGGAGAAGGGTATTTCTGAGTATTACTATAATATTTTTTTTTAAAAAGCATAAAAATACTTTTTAAAATATCAATTTTTTAACCATTTCCTCTGCTCTATACTCAAGATAAAAACATTTATCATTTTTAAAAAAACTTTTTTTCTCTCTCCTCTCATACAGTATAATATCCCTGAAGGCAGGGATTTTTATTTTTCATTTTTTGCCTTTACATTCTCAACACTTACTGTAATGCCTTGTACATTACTCGTAGTTGCTTAGTGAATATTTATTGAATTGACTCTGTATTTTGTAACACTTTTTCTATATCCTTTCTTGTCCTTTTAACCTCCAAAGTCAAGTCTTGGCACAGTGATGATTATTTCATGTCCAGATGATTAAAAATGGCTTCTCACTGCCACTCCCTCCACCCCATTTTCCCCTTCATTTGCTTCAAAAAGTTATGTCAGATTGATCTTTTTTTTCTTTTTGGAGGGGGGAAGGTAGGACTATTAGGGTTAAGTGGCTTGCCTCAGGTCACTTGGCTAGTAAGTCCCAAGTATCTGAGGCCAGATTTAAACTCAAGGCCTACTGATTCTAGGGCCGGATTCACTGCACCACCTAGCCGCCCCAGAATGATCTTTTTGATATATAGTCCAAGGTCAACTAAGGCACAACTGGTATAAACCTGGACTGATTTGTCCAAAGCTCCATTATTTCATTCAAAATATTCAACCAAGTATTTAAAAATGGTAAATAACCCCTTCATCTCTTAAGCCTTTACTCTTTGGAAGAATGTATTTCTCTTGTATTATGACTTGGACCATTCATTCCAAGTTGGTATAGAGATAGAAGATTTCAATTAAGTTTTTTTTCCTAAGTGGAGTTTAATCAGGAAAGCTTGGGAAACTCCATGAAGTGAGGGATGAGGCCTTCCTTTGGGATTTGGTTTGTCTACTTTTTATGAAAATATATTTTGGCCCTGAAAATATGTATATCCATTCAAACCTTATTGTGGATAAGTGATTAAGTCTCAGCATTTTGGGTGATTTGATTGGGTCAGTCTCTTATGGATTTGAGTTATGCCATATCTTTATTTTTCATCTATTAAAGAGAAGAGAAAGACATGCCACTGTCAGAATTGGAGAGATCTGGAGAGATTTGGAGAGACATGGGACAATCAGAATTGAGAATGGATTTTGGTCCTTAGGTGGTTTGTGAAGCCTTCCCACCCCATTTCCTCCCCATCCCCAATTTGGCAATCATAAAGAGATGGTAGCAGAGTTCAGGGATTCTAGGTAAAAGTTTGTTAAACCAACCCACTTACCCACAACACAGAACAAAAAGATTTTTTTTCAAGCTTTATAATATGGTAGTTTCTTTTTTTTCCCCTCATATTTTGGAAACTTGCTATGTGAAAAGCCCAGGTTATATGAAATTATCAAACATGACTGTCACTGTTTCAAGATGGGATCAACCATTTATTCCAGAACCAATAGATGGCATGGTCTTTGGTTGAGATAAATCATCATTATTATACTATTCAATTAATAGTTATTCATTTGTAATCCAGGCTCTTGTCCTTTATTTCCTCTTTAAAGCCCAGCTCTTGTTAAAGTCAGTCTTGAAGGTCAAGACTGATTGATGGGATTATTTTTAGCCCTTAAGGAACGAGTTCTTCAATTTTAGGCAGGGCCCCACCCAACAAGAAGACTTTTGTTTACACTAAAAATAGAATCCAAAGTAAGGCAAGTCTTTGCTTTGGGGAAAGGAGCCCCAGTCCTAATTCCCCTCTGTTCAGGATAACCCAGCTCATGAAAGAGAAAAACCAGCCAGAAAGGTCTGGATGGAGGTGAATTACCCTGTCCAGATTGCTGGAGGTGGCTGAGTCTCCTAATCAAAATCACATTCTCAGCAGGAAGAGCAGAAGACTTCTAGCCCACCTCCTCATTAAATGTCCACCAATCAGGATTGATTTTCACTTGTCAGGGACATTCCCTTTCAGAAAAATATTTAAGACTTTCAGGGTCCCCACTAGGAGTCTTTGGTTACCAAGACAAACTATTGACCACCAAATTATTGATTGCTGCTAGCCGAGTAAATAAATTGATTATTAATTACCAAAGTTTTCCATTCATTTCACAGTTTAGGTTATTTAACAGTGCAGAATCCAGAAAAACTGAAAAACCAGTCTCTAGTCCATAGGTATCACTCAAGCAGAATCAATCACCCGGCTGTTGAACATCTAGTTGAGAAGTCAGAAATGGAAGAATTGAGTCTTGGGAACTGTCCAAGTAAAATATAAAAAGTTATAGGATTATCCTCTAGAGCCAGAGGGCAGCTCAGTGGCCATTTAGAATAATGCTATTTTACATGAGAGCGCAACTCTGGTGGTCAGTACCTTTGCCTAAAAGACTACAGAGAACTCACACATTACTCACATAGGGGTCAGGAAAAGTGCTACAAGGATACTCTCAAACTCTCTGAAGAACTTTGGAATCAAGTACAAGTGGGAGACACTTGCAAAGATTGCCCAGCATGATGTGCCCCCTTCAAAGAAGGCTCCGTGCTCTATAAGCAAAGCAGAATTGAGGTAACTCAAAGGAAATGTGTGATGAGCAAATTTAGAGAATCCACCCCAAATGTTCACATGGACTGTCTGTGCACAACCTGGGAGAGAACCTCCTAAGCTTGTGCTGCTCCGATCAGCCAGTCAGACACACTGTACCTTGACATTAACACAGTGATGTCATTTTGGTCTTCTTAGAGAAAGAAGGACAACAACCAATAATTTTACATATGAAGAAATTGAGATCTGGGTAGATGAAAGGACTTGTCTGGTGTCTCATATGGTAGGTACTAAGTATCAAAAGTAGGATCTGAACAAGGGACTTCCGTTTTTACTGGCAGTGTCTCATACCTAGAATTCTCTCCTTTCTCATTTCCATGTCTTTCTTTTAAATTCCAGCTAAAACCCCACCTTCTGTAAAAGGCTTTCTTGATTCTCCCCCAATACTAGACCCTTCCCTCCATTGATTACCTCCCATTTATCCCATCTGTATCTTGTTTCTACATAGTGGTTGCATGATGTCCTCGAAAGAAGAGTTCTTTTGCCTTTCGATATCCAGAATTTAGGACACCACCTGGCACACAGTAGGCGCTTAATAAATGCTTCTTGATTTACTGTGGCAGGAAAGCATGCCAGATGTATCTCACAGGAATGAAAGCCTAATACAGGAGAGAAAAATCAAGAATTCTTAAAACAAACCAAGAGGCCCCAGAAACTGAGGATAAACCAACCAAGGTGAGAAGCAACTGACAGATGCTTTCTTAAAGGGAAATGCTGCCAGATCCCCACACAGGCACACACAGTGAAAACCTAAACTGGAGCTGCAGTTGAGAGTTTCAGAAGCTTCTCCCACCTACCAGATTTTAAAATGACATTGCTGAATGGAAGGCCTAACTGGGAAGACAAAATTTCTACTGATTCAGCCTTTTCTACTTTCCCTGTTCTTCCTTCCATCCTCCCCCTCATCTCTAACAAAACCAAAACAAAACAAAACCAAAAACCAAAATAACTTCAACACATCCAACCACCCCAGAGTAAAAGTAACAAAGGCATTTGAAAAGCATATTATCAGCTGTGACTAGCTCACCCTAAAAACGGGGCCAGGTAGTCTCCTTCTTGATTCGGGAGGAAAAGTTTTTCCTTCAAAGGGGAGAAAACACCTGCCTGGTCCATCATACAGGACCTCATCTAGTCCCTGCCACCAGATGCAGGTGGGAAGGGCTCTGCTCCTGGCTAAAACTACTCTCATTTCTTCTGGTCAACTGGCAAATAGCACCGCAGCCCAGTAAACAAGGGCTCAGCCTGCACTGGGGCATGAGCAATGATAGCTCAGCTGGGTTGGGAAACAATTGTCAATCTGTGATGCTCATGAGGAAGGTCAAGCATTTTCCACCTTTCTCTTTCCCAATAAAGAGCTGGCCTCTTCCTCTTCCTCCCCCACCAAGACATTAAAGCAGCAAACACAGCTGGACCTTCTGAGCCTCAGTGAGTGGGTGATGGTCAAGATTGAAAATTAGTCAAATTTTACCCATGGAAGTTTTCTGTGCCCCTCTGGCCCAAATGAACCAATTGGTGACAGAGTAAGGATCAGACAGAGAGAGCTACAAAGCATAGAAAAGTTAAAGTGCCTGGACCTGGAGTCAGAAAGACCTGAATTCAAATTTGACCTCATATACTTATTATTTGACCTCATATACTTATTAGCTTCATTATCCTAGTTAGGCAAGTCTGCCTCAGTTCTGTCAAATAGCATAAATGGGAGGGCACCTATCTTCCAGGATTGTTATGAGGTTAAATGAGATAATAGTTAAAAAACACTTTATAAATGTTGTTGTTGTTATTATTATTATTATTATTATTGTTATACATTTGCCAGGTGGCCTGACCTAATAGGGTCACCCCTGAATGAGAATTCTGGGAGGTGTGCATTTAACCCTAACCCCAGAAAGAGAAGTAGGTGGGTTGTATGGGGCCCAAGATAATTGGCAGCGAAGTAGGACTGGACCTTCTCCCACTTCTGCAGCCAATATGGTTCTACTCACCCTGTAGCAGCTGTCTGGTGCCTTTTTGGAAGCTAGATAAAGAACAACCACTTGGGCAAAATTGTGAAAGGCAGAGTTTGACACTGGGGTCCTCCCTCCCTCTTCCTATTTCTCTGGTCTCTGGCTCTTCCACTACCTGCCACTCCCACCCCTAGACACTTCCCAGTGTCTCCTTCCACCAAGCCCTTCTTTTATGATCTTAGATTTGGTGGTAGAAAGGACTTCAGAGGTCCAAGAACCTGCCTCACTTTATAGATGAGGAAACCAGGACCCCAGAGGTGAAGAGACTCAGAGTCCTGCAGGTAGGAAACAGCAAATCGAGGATTTGAGACAGAATTTCTGCTTATAAATACAATGTTCTTTCTATTGTACTATTTGCTAACCTTCCACCAGCATCCATAACATGTAAAGGTGTACCTCTATAGGCATCATATCTTAGTAGAAGGCTTTGAAGATGAAAATCTTTCAAAGTGAAAAGGATTGCATTTCCAATGGTTGAATTTTAGGTGATTGAGGGGAGGATGCATATTTTTATTCATTCATTCATTCAGCTTTTTGGAGGGCAATTGGGGTTAAGTGACTTGCCCAAGGTCACATGGCTAGTTTTTGTGTTAAGTATCTGAGGCCAGATTTGAACTCAGGTCCTCTTGACTCTAGGGCTGGTGCTCTATTCAATGCACCACCTAGCCACCCTAAGAGTTTACATTTTAATGAGGAAAGTAAAACATATAAGGGACTTGTGATGGAGGGTGGCAGGAAGGGTGGCACTTAAGTAGAAAGTTTAGGGATAGCTGGTTGCACAGTGTGAATTGAGAGGTGGGCCCAGAGTCAGGAAGGCCCAAGTTCAAATTCAACCTCAGCTATTAGCTGCTTGACTATGGGCAAATCACTAAATCTTCACTTGCCTCAGTTTCTTCAACTATAAAATGGAGGTGTTAAAGAATAACCTCTGTGAACTGTGAAATGAAAGAAACCCCCTATCCAAAAAGGGGGACCTGGAATGAACCAGTCTGATCACAATTTGCACAGATTATAAATGCATTTATTGACTGTAGAGAAGAAGTTTGCAAGCTGGAATGGGTGAGAACACTGACTCACTGTTCAAAGCCCAGTTAGAAAGAGTGAGATATTTATACTTTTCAAAAAAAGGAAGGCAGAGAATTTGGGGAGAAAGGTGGGAATCCCTCAAGGGGAGGGGAAGGTACAAGATGGGGAGAGAGGAATTCCAGGTGTCAGAGCTGTGACCCTTTGATACACAAATCAACCTGACTGTTCAAGGCTTAAATACAAACACTAAGATAAGAGGATGCCTTCAAAAACTGTAAAAAAGGAGGTGTACAAGAGCCCCACAATCAATAGTTAGGGGAATCTCTGAAGATAAGCATGTCTCTTGAAGGTCCATAAACCATCAGATGGCTCAGGGTCTGCTTCAAAGATGGTATAAGTTTAATTGGCCGCGGAATTGCTGATTTTCTGCATGTCCAGCTGGGTTTATTCTCAGTTGCCACCAAGGATTGTTGGTATGTCAAGCCCCTCTGTATCTTACCTGATACAGCCAGTCCTCAGAAAGCCCTTCCTGGTTACCTGGATAATTGGTGGCTCAAGCAAATGAAGGCATCCGTTTTCACAGGCTAATAATAGCACCTACCTCTCAGAGCTGTTGTGAGGATCAAAAGCTCTTAATACAGTGCTTGATGCATTGTGGATGTTATGTTGTCGCTGTTCAATCGTTCAGTTGTGTCTGACTCTTCATGACCCAATGGACCATACTGTTCATGGGGTTTTCTTGGCGGAGATACTAGAGTGGTTTGCCCTTTCCTTCTCCAGTGGATTAAGGCAAACCAAAGCTAAGTGATGCGCCAAGGGTCCGCTAGTCTGAGGTTGAATTTGAACTCAGGTCTTCCTTACTCCTGACCTAGTGAGTAATTGAATTGCCTGTAAGTCCTATACAAATGCTTTGGAGGGTGAGTGGGACCAAAGGGGAGGACATTGACACATCCCAACCAGGAACAATGGCAAAGTTAATGCAATCAGATTTATGGTTCCAGACAGTGAGGGGAGGAGGAAAGGGAAGGGTATGGCAGAGGCCCTGGTGTTTTATGATGGATTATGGAGGCAACTGGGGCAATCTCTTACTGGACTTATAGTCTGCTCAGGAAGCTAATAATGCTTATTGGTCATGAATAGTTTTTTCAAGGAGTGAGTCAGAAGGTGCTGGATGTAGTGAACACAAGGTATTGTCATGAATAATGGAATTAATTATATCTTAGTAAATAATAAATGACTGTTCATTGACATAGGAATTAAATCAGAACCAGCTGACAAACCATTGAGTATTTGGAGCAAAGGTTAAGAGTAGAAGAAAGGGTAAAGATGAGAAAATAACAGTGATTAATTGCAACAGCTTCAATCTGACTAGATGAACTATGAATATGAAAAAAAGTCTGGAAAAAGAGAAAAAATAAGGTAAAGACATATTTCCTTTGATTCTCACTATTTCTTGCAAGTTTTAACTGGTGTTAAGTAGCTACCATAACAAGCAGTTCAAAAGAGGAGTCAGCTAGGGGGCACAGTGGATAGAACTCTGGGACTGGAGTCAGGAAGACCTGAGTTCAAATTTAACCTCAGACACTTACTAGCTGTGTAACCCTGGGCAAGTCACTTATTTTCTGTTTGCTTCAACTTCCTCAACTGTCCAATGGGGATAATAATAGTTCTTACCTCACAAGGTTATTCTGAGGGTAGAATGAGATATTTGTAAAGCACTTAGCTCAGTGCCTATATAAAAGTCAATTATCGTCATCACCATCATGATTATAGCTGTGATGGGTGAAATCTGAAATAACTGAGGGAAAAAGGTTTGAGTTTTGCGAGTGTATCAAGTTATTAAGCAATGAATGCCAGTTGCATAGCAAATTGGGACCAAACCTCCTCAACTTGGCACTGGACTCTGAATACAGGGGGAGACAGATTTTTATGCATCAAAAGAAAACAATTAGCAGGATATAAATCAAGAGACAAGATTAGGTAATCTGATTTCTAATTGGAAGAAAGGTTAGAAAATTTCCAATTTGGGAGGGGGAGAACACACAGGTGCAATTTCCTGAAATCAGAAAAAGAGATATCCCGTTTCCCCCAAGTATCTGTATTCAGTTAAAAGGAACATAGAAACAGTAACTGACTAGTATAGGGTCAGTTTTCAGATAAGACAGAAGGCTTGCTTGATCTGTATAAATGTGAGAAAACTCCTTCCATCAGTCTTCAGATCTGACTGGGTTTCTGGTCAGAAACCTAGCTCCTTAGTTAAGGGTCTCTAAGCAGTAGGTAGAGGTGGGTCCATCTTCCCAGGCATGCAGGGCTAGGTTCAAACAATGCAGTAAAATTTTCTCTCAATTTCCACAACTGAAAAAGTTTTCCTACTGAGACAGAAATCAGATTAGATGCATGGCTCAGTGGAAGGGTAACTGAGTTAGATCCAGAGTGAGTCACAAAATGGAGTTGCTCAATTCCCACAATTCTCTCAAAACTTAAAAATTACTTTAGGCAGAATGTACTTGATCCTTTTGACAAGTATATTGAAGCAGGATCACAGGACGACTACAATAGCTTAGAATATGAACTCTTTTGTAAAACACTACGGAGGTAGAACCCATTTTTCATCTTCACCATAACCTTCAACCATTTTATTCCTCAGTATTTTCCCAGGCTACCTTCCCTGGTTTACCTTCCCTCCTTTCTCAGTCTCAACCCTTTGGGTAACCAGTTCAGTGTTCCGTTAGGCTCTACTCTGCTATTCCTTGCTTCCTTGCCCTATTATTGTCCATGCCCAGCCTTCCTCCACAACAACTGATAAGGTGGCCTTTTCTTCTCTCTAGGGCCAACCTCTCTAACATGTATGCTTGATATTATTCCCTCCTATCATCTCAAATGCATTCCCCCCATCTCCCAATCATTACTTCTTCCAATAAGCCTCATTCTCTCCCTAGCTATTAATTCCTTTCTTGTTACATAAAAATATCCCCAAGCCTGTCCATACTTAGAAAAAAGAAAAGGGAAAGCTTCACTGGCTTCTCAGGCTATCCTTTATCTCTCCTTCCTTTCTCAAACATCTAGAAAAGATGCTTGCTTTTTCTGCCTTCACTTCCTCTCCTCTCACTTCTCAAGCTTTTGTAGTCTGGCTTCTGATTTCATCTCTTTTAAAAGTTACCAATGATCTTTTCATGATCAAATCTTATGACTTTTTTGGGGGTTTCTTTTTTAAAATCCTCATATAATGTGGACCAGAGCTAACTCAGATCAATCCAGTGATTGAGACTCAGGGAGAGGATGCAACAAGGAACTATGAAACAAGGACTATGAAATACCACAACACTATGTTGTTTGGTCATTTCAGCTGTGTCTGCCTTGTGACTCCATTTGGGTCTCCCAATAACTCTACCCCTTTCCCCTCAAACACTTCCTAATAGGGAGTTGTGGGAGTCATTCCCAGAAAAAGGAAACCTAAACCATTTCCCAAGTTGCACTTCCCTGAGGAGACACAAACCTCATAGCTCCATCAAACTGGTCCAAGGAACAGTATAAGGAAGGGGTAGAGATTATTAATTGTGAATATATCCCAAAGTAAGCCATCCTTATCTTCCTAAGGGCTTGATCCAAGAAAGTGGTGGACCATCGAGTACCCCGTCTTCTTAGGGTAGCCTCAAGACTACACTCTTAGGGTAGCCTCAAGACTACACTCTTAGGGTAGTCTCAAAAACAAAGCCTGATTCCCCTATACCTTTCCAGGTTTATTACACATTAGTCTTTTTTAAACTTTGTGTTTTAGTCAGACTAACCTGTGTACTATTTCCTGAGCTCCATCCTTTCCACCTTCTTGTCTTTGAACCAGCTGTTCTGCATTCCTGAAATGTACTTCCTACTCACCTCTATTAATTGGATCTTTAAGCTTTCTGGTACTACTCTGAGTTGCCTCAGTCTCCCAGCTCCTACTCCATACCTCCAAGTTGCTGGTCCAAGAAACCCTGGACTCTGGATAGATTTCAAGGAGTCTGTGAAGTTGGATGGGAAAGAAATATAGCTTTATTTCAATATAATTGATTTCCTTATTTCATTTTATACATTTATAAATATTCTGAGAAGAAATCCACAGCCTTCACTACTTTTCTACAGGGTCCCTTACACAGAAAAAGGTTAAAAGTCCTAGCAAAGGTAATACTTGTGGTTCTTTTTTCTTCCATACTACTTTTTCTAGATTAATTTCTTCTATCAGGTTCCATCTCCATTCTCTACTTATCTAATAAACTCATCTACACAGTGGAGGTGGGAAGCAAATGTAATAATCTTTCAACAGACATTATTTGCATATTAAGAAGAGCCTTCTGGAGATAAAATATAACCCCCAAAGCAGTAAAGTGGCTGGGGTAGATTTTGAGATAGATGCAGTAGCATTTCTTAAATCATCCATGTTAATGACTAGTTAAATGCTCAGCTCAGAAAGGATCCTACTATGAGTCTCTCCCAAACTCTTGAGTTATCCGTGTTTGCTTCACGCTCGAATTATCCTGTGTATACCTGTTTAGAATAGTGCATCTTCCCTTGCCCCACCACTCTATTTCCCGGACTGTAAGCTTCCTGAGGGGAGCAGCTTTTTTTCTTTCCCTCTTTATTTCTGCCTTCCTTTCCTTCTCTTCTTTCCTTCATTTCCCTTCTTCCTTCCCTCTTTCTCTCTTCTTTCCTTCTCTTTCTCTCTCTTCCTTCCTTCCTTCCTTCCTTCCTTCCTTCCCTCCCTCTTTCCTTCTCTCTCTTCTCTCTCTTTCCCTCTTCTCTCTCTCTCTCTCTCTCTCTCTCTCTCTCTCTCTCTCTGTCTCTCTTTCTCTCTCTGTCTCTCTCTGTCTCTGTCTCTCTCTGTCTCTCTCTCTTTCTCTCTCTCTCTGTCTCTGTCTCTCTCTGTCTCTCTGTCTCTCTCTGTCTCTCTGTCTCCTTTCCCCCCACCAGACAGAACAAGTCTAATCCCCTACTATATGACAGTGTTTCAAATACTCAAGGGCAGCACTTATGTCCCCCATAAATTTTCTCTTCACCAGGCTAAATAGCCCTGGTTTCTTCAGCCAGTTCTCATAAGGTGAGGTTCCTAGGCACTTTACTATTCTTATTATTTCCCTTCAGATGTCCCCTACCTTATCAAGATGTTTCTTAAACTGTGGTATCATGAATTGAATACAGTTCTCTGGATTTGGTAGCCGTCTGAAGTTGTGCCACATTGTGAACCCCCATGGCAAAGAAAGAGGCCCCAGATAGTGGATGATGACAGTAGGTGAACCTTAAAGTGATCTATTTAAATTCAAAGGAGCTGAATAGTTAGGGATGGACTTTGGCAGGTAGGTGGGTGTGCTGTTTTAGCTCAAGGGGCAACCAGAAGCCTTCTGCAAAGTATTGAGACATCTATGTTCCAGTGTGCTAAAACCACAGGTTCTAGAAATTCCCTTGAAAATCTTATGGATATGCTTGGGCTTATCTGATTTCTTAGGGATCAACCCAGTCTGTTTCACCGTACTAGCCCAGGTAGGTGGTGCAGTGGTTAGAGAGTTGAACCTAAGGTCAGGAAGACCCAAGTTCCAATTCAGGCTCAGACACTGAGTAGCTGTGTGACCCTGGGTAAGTCAATTACCTTCTGCCTACTCAGTTTCCTTATGGAATAATAATAGCACCTACTTCCCAGGATTGTTGTGAGGACCAAATAAAATAATATTTGTAAAACACATTGCAAACCTCAAAGCACTATGTAAATGCTAGTTATAATCATTAGTGATTTTTAAATTTGTTTTAATTTATGGAATAAAACAAGCCTTTCCATAACGTAGTATAACAAAGAAGATGATTAACAATTATTAATGTTTTTACTATTGCCCTACCTATAATCCTTAACCCCTCAGGATTTGACCAGTGTTTATGAAGTTGTTTATGCCTCAGTTGGTACCACTGGCTTTCAGACCCACTCTAAAGCTAATGTATCAGCTGTCAAAGGACCACATTTTGAGAATCAGTGATCAAGGAGAACACAAAGCAAAAATATGATTACTCCAAATAAGAATCTGCAGCTTCAAATGGATGCTTTCTTCTATTTTGGTATATATGAGGACTCCATCAATAGCTCCCTTTATAGCAAATATGCACTATTATTTTCAGTGATGTCATCTGGAAATACAGACATCATCATTTGATTATTCCTAGGAACTGGAACAACACTGGCCTGAGGTGATCTAGGTGATCAATTTTTGTCCCTGCCAAAGAACAGCAGCTGGAACACAGGGGGGATAAGATGAATTCCTGTATGCAGATGAATCGATATAGATTAAATCAGGCGTGAGTGTCAAGTGTACATATTAATAATATCAAGCAGTCTCCTTTGCTGGACCATCATTTAGGTCACACCTGCTAATCATGGATGCCCCCTAATACTCCATCCTGGGTCCTCTTCTCTTTTCAATCTATATTATTTCATCTGGTAATCTCCTGAGTTACAATAGATTCAACTATCACCTCTATGCAGGTGATTTTCAAGTCTATTTGTTCATCCCCAACCTCTCTCTTGACTTTCAGTCTTGTATCTCCAACTTACTGGGTACAGGCTCTGGGAAACTCCTTGAACTCTCCTTGAGTCTTCCTACTTGATCTGGCATTGGCCTGATGGCATAATCCCTCAACTGGCCTTTCATTATCGCTATGCCCAATTCTCTGTTACTGTTTACCTAGCCCAGGTCTTCCTGGTCTGTTATCTCCAAATTATCTCTGGCTACTTTCCACCCTTGATCCTACCTTAAACACCATTCTCTTGGTTCCTGGCTTCCAACCTTTAGTTACCCCAGATTACTGTCCACTCCCATTAAGATCCTCCTTAGACCCCTTCCCCAGTCACCCCAGACTACTTAACCACCTCTAGATTCTTCCCATAGTCTTTCTGTACATAAAGTCCATCTTGTTTCCATGAAAGGGCTCAGATTCAATCTGGCTTGCTTGCATTAGCAATACAAATGCTCAGATTCCTTTAAAGTCTAGCCAATATGGTAGATCTTTAATAAACCTTGTTTTTCTCTGACTGAAAAAAGGCTTGGGTCGAATTCATTCCAGCAGGACTCACGTGTCGCTATTTCAGGGTCCTAGCACCCCTAAACCTCAACACCTACTAGATATATTGAACTTATAAGGGATAAATTGAACTTTTGCTTCCACAGAAAACATGTAACATACCAGAAAGTCTCCTATTTGCTTCAGAATGCAGGAAAACAAACGGATTAGAAGGAAAGTCTTGGGAATGTTGATTAGCATGTCACACCTGCTTATCAGCATATCTAAAGGTGAACATCCCCTTCCTTGTACTTTGGATAAAATCTACAACCCCAAAGACCTGAGGAGAACTTCATTCCACAAAGTTTATCTGAATAGGCTAATGGCTATGTTTCCCTATTGGAAGATGAGGCCATAAAAGGAAGGTGGGAAGAAAGTTCCAGAGAACAGACTGAGCGGTTCCAGGGGATAAAAGTAGGACAGTGGTTAAGTACCATCTTTATGGTGCCTGCTTAATAAGGTTCATGCATATTGACTTACACACCCCTAAGGAGGGGTTAATGCCATTTTGTGAACATTCTTCCCCTGAGGTGGGAGGGGGAACATATTAAGGGAAACATGTAGTAGGCATTCTGAGAAGTCTGTGAAATATGCTGGCTTCTATGGTGAGAGTCAGCTAGGAGGGAATTTGTGCTGGAATGAGGGATTTAAGGCTTGTCCTTGCTTCTGTAGTGTGTGTAGAGCTTGTCTTGGGTCTCTCACACCTGCCCTGCAGGATGTATTTATTAAAGTTCTAACTGTGTCACTCATCCTGAGTCTGTTTAAGTTACTGAGTCTATTTGAGCACAAGGGCTTATTTCTCACAAACTGGATGTTCCATAGATATCTTAAACTCTACATGTCCAAAAAATGAACTCATTATCTTTGTCCCAAAACCCTGCTCTATTCCCTCTATGCTACCAAGGATACTGCTATTGTCAAAGGTTGTCATTCCCAACCTAGATGTCATCCTGGATTCTTCACTCACTTTCACTCCTCATATACAATTAGTTGCCAAGCCCTGTTGTTTCTACCTTCATAATATATCTTGGATATACTCCCTTCTCTATTACTACCTTAGTACAGGCCCCTATCCTCTCAATCCCCAAACTCTCAATTCAGTTGCCAAACATTTATTAAACACTTTCTATGTTCCAGGCACCATACTAAGCACTGGGGATACAAAGGAAGTCAAACATAGTCCCTGCTTTTTAAACTCACAGTCTAATGAGGGAGACAACGTGTGAACAACTATGTACATACAGGCTTTATAAAGGGTAAATTCTAGATGACCTCAGAGAAAAGGCACCAAGATAGAGCAAGACTGGAAATATCTTGTGGAAAGTATGACTTTAGCTGAGGTTTGAAGGAAGTCAGCGAAATGAGGAGGCAGAGATGAGGGGGAAGAGAATTCCAGGCATGGGGACAACCAATGAGAGTTTCTGGAGTAAAGACATGGAATGTCTAATTGGGGGAAATGCAAAGAGATCAATGGCACTGAATCGCAGAGTTCATAGAGGGAACTAAGGTATAAAGAGACTGGAAAGGTAGGAAGGGACCAGGTTATGGAAGAGAGGATTTTATATTTGATGCTAGAGGCAACAGAGAACCACTGAGTTGATTGGATAGAGGAAGTGACACGTTCACACTTGCACTTTAGGAATATCAATTTGATAGGTAGGTGGGGGATGTCCTGGAATGGAGAGAGTCTTGAGGCAGGGAGACCATACAGGAGGTTCATACACACACCTGGTATTGAAAGGATGAGGGTCTACATGAAAGTGGTGGCAATGTCGGAGGAGAGAAGGGAGCATGTCCAAGATATATGATGAAGGTAGAAGCAACAGGACTTGAAAACTAATTGGGATATGGGGAGCAAGAGCAAGTGAAGAATCCAGGATGACACCTAGGTTGGGAGTATGGGTGAATGGGAGGATGATAGTACCCGCATAAAGGGAGCAGGGGGAGGGTTTGGGGAGAAAGAGAATAAGTTCATTTTTGGACATATTGAATTTGAACTATCTATCTTTAAAACATGCAGTTCAAGATATCTAATAGGCAGTTGGAGATACAAGACTGAAAGTCAAGAGAGAGATTAGGGATGAAGAAATAGACTTGAAAATCACTGCATAGACAGGATAGTTGAATCTATGGTTGCTCATGAGATTACCAAATGAAATAGTGTAGCTGGAGAAGAGAAGAGGGCCCAGGATGGAGCCTTAGGGGATGTCCATAATTAGTGGGTGTGACCTTAATGAAGATCCCACAAAGGAGACTGAGAAAGAGCAATGAGAAAGGTAGGAAGAGAACCAGGAGAAATAAATGTTGCAAAAAACCTGGAAAAGAAAAAGTATCAAGAAAAGGGAGATCAATAGTATAGAATGCTGTAAAGAGGTCAAGAAGGAGGCAGATAAAGAAAAGAACAAGGTATCTACACCACAGAAATCTATATCTTAGGTATGTACAGCTGTACCTTGGAGATATTGTGGGTTTGGTTCCAGACTACTGCAACAAAGCAAATATTGCAATAAAGTGAGTCACAATTTTTTTGGTTTCCCACTGCACATAAAAGTTATGTTTGGGAGTGGCTAGGTGGCGCAGTGAGTAAGAGCGCCAGCAGAAGTCAGGAGGACCAGGATGGGTTCCGGACTCAGACAATACCCACACAAAAATAACTGGCCTTAACCTTGAGCAAGATACTTAACCCCAATTGCTTTAAAGAAAAAAAAGTTATGTTTATACTATACTGTAGTCTGTTAAGTGTATGGTTGTATTATATCTTTAAAATGTACATACTTTAATTTAAAAACACTTTATTATTTTAAAAAATGATAATTATTATCTGAACTGTCAGCAAGTTGTAATCTTTTTCCTGGTAAAGCATCTTGCCTCAGTGTTAATGGCAGCTGACCTATCAGGGTGGTGGTTGCTGAAAGCTAGGGTGGCTGTGGCGATTTCTTAAAATAAGAAAATAGTAAAGTTTGCCTCATCAATTGACTCTTCCTTTTCCTTGAACACTTAGTGGCCATTGTAGGTTATTAGTTGGCCTAATTTCAATATTATTGCATCTCGTGGATAGGGAGGTCTGAGGAGAGGGAGAGATGGAGTAGGCAGTGTATCAGTTGGAACACTAACAACATTTATCAGTTATGTTCACTACTTTGTGGGTGACACTTTGGGCACACTTTGTGGCACCCCAAAACAATTACAAAATCACTATAACCAACAGAATAATGAAAAAGTTTGAAATGTTGCAGGAATTACCAAAAATGTGACACAGAGACACAATGTGAGCAAATGCTGTTGGAAAAAATGGTGCCAACAGACACAAACTTTAAATTTGTAAAAAAAAAAACCCTCAATATCTGAGAAGTGTAATAAAGTGCAATAAAATGTGGTATTCTTGTATAACATAGATATGGGTGGGGAGAGAGTGGGGAGGAGAGGGAGAGAGGGGGAAAGGGGGAGAGAGAGGGAGAGTGGGGAGAGGGGGAGAGAGAGGGAGGGAGAGAGGGGGGGAGAGAGAGAGAGAGGGGGGAGAGAGGAAGAGAGAGAGGGAGGGGAGAGGGGAGAGAGGGAGAGAGGGGGAGAGGGAGAGAGAGAGAGAAGAGAGAGGGGGAGGGAGAGAGAGAGAGAGAGAGAGAGAGAGAGAGAGAGAGAGAGAGAGAGAGGGAGGAGAGAGGAGGGGAGGGAAGAGAGAGGGGGGAAGAGAGAGAGAGAGAGAGAGAGAGAGAGAGAGAGAGAGAGAGAGAGAGAGAGAGAAGAGAGAGGGAGGGAGAGAGAGAGAGAGAGAGAGAGAGAGAGAGAGAGAGAGAGAGAGAGAGAGATGAGAGAGAGAGAGTAAATGGAAGGTCATTCTGGAGGGAAAGCACAACCATGAAAGAGAACTAGAAAAGGCTTTTGGAAAAAGCTGGGATTTTAACTGAGACTTGAAGGAAGCTAAGGAATTCAGGAAGCTGAATAAAGGGGAAAAGAGAATTATAGATATGGGAGACAGCCAGTGAAAATGCATAGGGAGGACAGAATACCTTTTATACAGGATAGCAATAAAAGCAATATCACTGAAGAATACTTGGAAAGAAGTAGAAGATTGAAATGGTAGAAGGGGAACAAGTTATGAAAGAATTTAAAAACCAAATGGGGAGATTTTATATTTGATTCTGGAGGAAATAGGGAGGGGCTGGAGTTAACTGCATAAGGGGATGACATAGTCAGACCTGAGCTTTTAGGGTCTGGACTGGTTAAATTAGTCGGTGCTGACAAAGCCAAAATTATAGATTCAATCCTTCAAACTGAAACAAATTGTGCTTCCTAATTGGCCCAACCCATGCCTTTTCCCCTGAGGATATTATTGGCTATGCAAAGTTCTGGTTAAGGCAGGCCTGCACAATCTGTGGCCCGCCAAACAGTTTCAGGTGGCCGGTGAAAAATGTAGAGGAAAGCCTCATTTATGAAGGTTGTGCTGGCCTGGGTTAAGGGATCCTGGATAGTTCAGACCACTACCAGAAAAATAATTCAAAGTACATGCCCTGTTCCTGGCACATTACTTGTCTAATAATATGAGAATAGAATGTGGAGGTTGGAGGGAGATGATGAAACACAACTGTTTTGTGATGTTAGTGCAGTTACAAGCTTTAATAGCCTAAAACTGCACTGATTTTTAAAACAGTCTGTATGTGAAGGATTTTCTCTGTAACATGGTTTAAGTGTAATAAGCACGTAGTGGCAAGCTTAGCAAGGCATCTTTAGGCTTCCATTTACAGGCTTGGCACCATTATTTTAATATTCAACGTTTAAACTAAAGATGATTGTTACCTTTATTGCTTGATTTTGCAGAAGTAAAAACGCTGGTATTGACCCATCTGTGTTCTTTCTAAGAGTCACAGTGTTCAATTTACTAAATCATAGCAGCCTGCAGTTGTAGACAAATATTAGGACTAAAGGTTAACGATAAACACACATACACACACATCAGGTCAGTAAATAACCCTGGATCTAATATATTGACCTACTTATTCAAATGAATAATGAAAGCAAAGGAAGAATGGAATGAAAAGCATTCAGACCTGGGGTGTGATTTCAGGCCTGCTTGCCTTGCTGTTGGGGTACATTGTATCATATCATATGTTATACCAGCAACTTGCTGATGTTATGTTGCTGCCCTTTAAGCAAGGCCCTTCAGAGCAGCCTGGTGCCGAGGAGGCCTACAGCTAGCCAACGCCTTGACTGAGCTATGTGTTGTTGTTCTATTGCTTGTCCTTTGTTTTCAACAAGGACTGATAACATTATCTGCTTCCAACATCATGAAGTGTACCCAGACTTTGGTGCTTCTCTGTAAGATTTTATCTTTGCTATTTCTGGTATCTGAACTGCATCCTCTCAGCCAATATCATTAATAATTGAGCAGAGGGGAGAAGTTTTGCTCTTTGGAGGCTGGATGGTTGGGATGACTTTTAAAAATTACTCTTTCTGGGGTTTCTCTTTCCTGAGGCCTTCAGGAAGGCTACTGGATATGTAAGAAGTTATCAATGAAAAATGTCAGCTCTGTGTTCGATATTTGATATGAGTAGCTTTCTACATCCCCTAAGACATTATTTTGGGACAGTCCAAGGTTCTCAGCTAAAAGGACACCGCTGAGGTATTGGCAACACGAAGTGGGATGCTTTTTGGTAGAGGATAGCACATAATAGCAAATAGGAACTGTTCCCAGGCCTGCTAAAGATTCATTTAAAGTGACACCCTCTGCTTTAGAGATCTGTGAAGTGGGGGATGGGGTGAGAAACTAATCTCCAAAGTGATTAACTGACCTATTAAATGAGTGGAACTGAGTTCTAGCTTTTCATAGGCTTAATTTTTCAGTTTCATAGGTCAAATTCTCCTTGGAGTTAGCTTAGTCACATGTTTAGGGTAGGAAGTGGATGGAATGACTAACATTTGTAAAACACCTTGAGAGCATTGTATAGAAGCTATCAGTGGCCAGAATATAATATTATTACATTTTTAACCCTCTAGCTATTGTCAGCATGCACAGTACATTCATATGAACCTGGAAGTTTTAGCTTTTGTTCTGGTGAAGGTCGGCATGTCCGAAAGGTAGGTAGATGACATTTATTCCAATGCCATTATTTGGGCTTTGTTACAACGTTCCAAATTTAGCACCATTAGTGGGGTGGTAGGAATTGGTGTTCTAGGGATGACTGGAAGGGAAGATGATGATACTCTGGGAGAGGCAGTAAAGCAAACTAAAATGAAAGAGTTTGAGAGCATTCTTCAGCTACCTTTCTGAGTCCATTATTAAGTAACAATATAAAAAGTATATATCTAAGATCAAACAGCATAGGCAAAATTAGGAGCACTCCAATGCCATGTCTTACTTTTTCATCTCAAAGAGGGTTTTTAAGCATCTGTTACTCATCTCACAATAAGCTTCAGATTCAGAGCCATATCCGGTAACGTGAAAAAAAAGAGTATGATGAGCCCATAACACCTCAGTCTTTTCCTGGGTGATCTATTACACCCTTTTAGGCCTATAATTTATGGCATTTTCTGAAAACTGAAGCACATTTGGAAACCCAACAGTAACAGAAGGTAGTATAATACACCGGCAGGAGAATAGATTTTTGAGGCAGAGAATCTGAGTTAAGATCTTACCCCTGTCACTTATTACCTTGGACAAGTCATCTAACTTTCTTAGGCCTCAGTTTCCTTATGTGTAAAATAAGGAAGTTGACTAATTGACTTTCTTCCAGGTCTAAAATTTGTGTTTCTGTGACTTCTCAAGTCCTGTCACTCTAAATCAGAAAATAACATTTTATAATCAGAAAATAGGATTCACTTAGAATGTTTGCATTCAGATCATTTTCTCCAAAAACTCTTCTACTTTTCTGCAGACCTGACTCCAATGAGTGACAATTTATCAGAGGTGGGGAACCTGTGGTGTCAGAGCCTCATATGGCCTTCTAGGTCCTTGGATGTGGCCTTTTGACTGAGTCTAAGACTTAGAGAACAAATTCTTGTATAAAAGGGATTTGTTCTGTGAAATTTGAATTCAATCAAGGACCCACACTTGAGGACCTAGAGGGCCACACGTGGCCTCAAGGCCAGAGGTTACCTACCCCCGGTTTAGATATAAGCTGTTTTTAGGGTTAATGTTGGGGATATTCATTCTCTTCTAAATAACAAGACTCTGTGGCTATGCTGAAAACTGATACTTTAATACAGAGGCATCAGGTAGACAGGTGACCATATCCACATGGTTCCCAAGTGTAGCCCTTTCAAGATTAAAGTGTAATTAGGAAATATTTAATAAAATAAATAAAAATACAATAAAACATAAATAACATTGCATTTTAAAACTAAGGTATTATGAGGCCTGCAGGGATATGGCATCCCTGTTTCCTTTTGGTTTTAACACACCTGATTTACACTATTGGTTGAACTATGAACTAGTCCAACCAGTCTGGAGAACAGTTTGGAAGTAGGTCCCCAAAAGTTATTAAACTGTGCATACGCTTTGACCCAGTAGCGATGATCATTATTTTTCTTTTACTTAATAATATTTTTAAAAATTACATCTAAAGATAGTTTTCAACATTCATTTTTGCAATATTTTGAGTTCAAAAATTTTCTCCCCTTAATACAAGGACTTATTCTATAAAACTAAGATTCAATCAAAAGGTCATACCCAAGAATTTTTCTCCCTACCTCTGTACCCTACCCCTTCCCCAAGATAGCAAGCAATCTGATATAGGTTATACATATATAATCATGTTAAACAGAAAATAGAGTGATACCATTACTAAGTCTATAACCCAAAGAGGTCAAAGAAAGAAGAAAAGGACTAAGGTATGCAAAAGTATTTATAGCACCTCTTTTTGTGGTGGCAAAGAATTGGACTGGGTGGGATGTCCATAAGGTGGGGATTTGATGAACAAGTTGTGGTATATGAATGTCGTGGTATACTATTGTACTATAAGAAATTATGTAGGACATAGTTTCAGAAAGATCTAGGAAGATTTTTTAAAATGAATTTAAACAAATTTTAAAAAACTGATATTAACTGATGCAAAGTGAAACCAGGAGAATACTTTATACAATAATAACAACATTAGAAAGATAATCTTTAACTCTTGGAAAACATCCTTTCTCATCTAAAAGCAAGCAATCTTTTGTGGCTTTACTCCTATAATAAACAAAAAAGTTTATTTGAGACTAGTCTATAGCATTATGATTAATACAGTAGGAAGCCAGGAATATATATGTAAATGCACATGTACATATATCAGATTAAGAAAGACTAGCTAAGAAGCTGCTAAAATTAGTGGGAAGGGAAGCAATGGGAAAGCTTAATAGAGAATTAATTAAAACATTTACACATAGCATATAATTTTCTGTTATATGTGGACATGTATGTATGCATATACATATCACATGCATATGTATATGTAGGCACATATATATCACATACATACACACATACATGACAGAGATTCTTAGATTTCATAAGAGGGTGCCCTAACACACAGAGGTACTGTACTGCTAAAGCTCCTTTGCCCTGTGATATAAACTGACTATGACATTTTCTGCTTGGGCATTAAAAGCAGCCTCTGTGTCTGAGCCTGGGTTTTCCTTTGTGTTGGGGCAAAAACACTGTCCAGTCTCAGAAGCACTGACTGCATCAGTTCAGAGGCTTCAGACTTTATTTCCTTTGTTTGCTGGGCACTGTTAGCACTTTGAACATCCTTTTTATTGTAGTAAAACAGGACCAACAGAATCAATAGCAATTTTCTTCATTGGGTTCATTATTAATGCTGCAGGGCCCTTAATGAAGAAAACTTTCTGGCTTCAAACAACAAATAAGTAGGGGAACTGTTTTCCTATATGATCCTTTGGTGTTTTCTAAACTCTATTTTATCACTAAGGGCCCATCGTATAACTCTGACTTCTGACATATTTTTAAATTGATGTAGAAACTTGTTGTCTTCCTGAAACCCCCATGCCTTGGTCTCCCTTGATCATATACTTTGACAGGCTACCACCCACCTTGGCACAGATCCATCAGTGTAAAAGTGACCTGAAGTTAGAATTTTGGGTGGCCCTTCACCTTTAGCATCTGGAGATAAGGCCTATCCCCACTCAGATGTTCAGGAGGGAATCCCAGGCTTATGTAAGAAGGTATACCTTAAAAAAAAACAAACAAACCATAAAACCCCCACTCAAATCCCTAGTGACTGGAGCAGTCACTGATAGTTTTTGGATAGCTTGAATGTTTCCTACTCTTGGCTGATGCCCAGAAATCTCCTACTTTGTCCCTCAGAGATCACACAACCCCTCATATGGGACTTTCTTGGGCTCTGCACCTCTCCCTTCTCCTGTCCCCATTTAGATTTTGTTGTTGTCTTGCCTGTGGAATCACTGAATGTTACCCACTGCTGCCCCATGTTGGTAAGCTCATTGATTAACAAACTGCCAATAAAGCCTTCTCCTCTGGATGGAATCTAATTGGACTGATCAGATGGTTCAAATTTCAATCCAGGACCACAAGTACCTCCCATCAGTTCATAAGTCTGTTGACCAGAGCAATGACTCAGTTTCTTAGGTGGCCTTACTGCCACCTTCTCCCTGAAGACAGCGAGAGTTAGGTATCTGACCCTGTGCTACAGCATTAATGACTCCTGAAACCAACATAGTCCCATGTAGCTCATGAACCATCATTGTCCAGAACAGGGGTGACTCAGGCAGGCAGGCACCTTGACATCCTGATGAACATGGTGCAATGATTCAGACTTTCATGCAGTCTTTCATTGGCTGGGGAACTTTGTTTCAATGGGAAGGCTTCCTTTTTCTATTCCTTTATTTGCTTGGGTCCGTGAGTGCTGACCAAGGCTGTGACTAGGGCCCCTGGAAGCTATACCTTGGAAGGCAGGATTACCTGCTCTCACTGAAAAGGGCAAGGGCCAGAGCCTGAACTGCGTCACCTCAGCAATAGAAATTTTCCCTTAGGCCCATGAGCCACTGGCCAGGGCTAAGATAGGACTTTGAGTCCTAGTGATAGGGAGCTTTCTTTTCTCTTTTGGTCAAAGCAAGGCCAGTGACTTCCAGACAATGGAATGTATGTATATGCATATATGCACATGTATACACGTGTATGTGTGTGTATATATATATATGTGTGTGTGTGTGTGTGTGTATACAAGTATATATGTGTTTACACACAAACATTTCTACATTCACGACATCTCTCACATCTGACCTCTTAATAATCACACAACCAGTATCTTATTGATATTGAATCTTAGTTCAGGCTTTCATCATCTCTCATGTAGACTATTCCCTTGGTTCCCTCATTGTTCTTCTTACCTCGAGTCTCTTCCTACTATAATCTATTCACACAACTGCCTATGTGATTAAGAGCAGAAATAACCATGTTATTCCCTTATTCAAGCTCCAATGGCTCTTTTTCCTCTAGGATCAAATAGAATCTTCTCTGTTTGCCTTTTAAAGCCCTTCACATCATGGTCCTAGCCTGTATGTGTAGTCTCATTAAACATTTCTCCCCTTTCTCTCTCTGTCTCTCTGTCTCTCTGTCTCTCCTCCTCCTCCTCCTCTCCCTCTCCCTCTCCCTCTCCCTCTTTCCCTCTCCCTCTCCCTCCCTCCCTCTCTCAGTTTCTCTCTCTCTCTCTTTCTCTCTTTTTCTCTCTCTCTTTCCCCCCCCCGTCTCTCTGTCTGTCTGTCTGTCTCTCTCCCTTCCTTCCTTCCTTCCTTTCTGTCTCTGTCTGTCTCTCTCCCTTCCTTTGTCTCTGTCTCCCTCCCTCAATGTATGTGCCTGTGTCTCTAAGTGACCAAACCAAAACATTTAATGAGGAAAAAAGTTGCCAGCGAGGACTTCGGCTGTTGGGGGTTGTGCTTTTTCGCAATGCCTGATAAAGGGAGGCTAACTTGAAAGCCCCTAAATCCTCAATGAACAGAGGGATCTTGACTACCAGTTCTTTCCTGCGTCCTGCTCAGTTGAAAAGAAAGGACAGGAGGTGAGATAAGGATCTGTCCCTGTCTGGTACAGCTCAAAGCAGGCAGGGTTTACCTACATTGTTTGCTTCTTACCAGTGTCTTTCTTCATGTAATGTACGTCCTTGTGTCTGATAAATGCAAAATCAAGTAGCCACTTAAATCCTTGCTTGTGTGATTAGTGCTAGCTCAGATAAAAATTTGGGAAGAGGTTCTGATCCTTTACAGAGACAGGAGATATTATTCCTTCTCCTACCATAATTTGAGACAAATTGGGGGGAATAAACATTGGTCTTATTTGGATTTCTCATAAGCAAGAGAGATATACTATAATTTTACCTCCTAGACTAATGCACGGTACCCCCAAATAGTAGAGTATTGCAAAGATAAACCATGATTATAACTGTACCTGGTTAAGCTTCATGTGGAGTGACTTTGGGGAATCTTGGCTATCTACTTACATAGGGGCTAGTGGTAATACTTCCTTTTAGGAACTTCAAAAAAATAAACACTATTTACATATGGATCTATTTGCAATTACAACAGCTGTTATTAAATCAAACTAGTGTTTTTCATCCCCAAAGAGATGATGCAGAGTCACACTGAAAGCAAGATAATTTTAAAAGCACTCAAGGATCACTTTTCAAGATCTTCCACTCACGGATTCAATTTTCAAGATCTCTCACTCAGGCAGAGATCAGTTTTCAAGATCTCCTAAGAAGATTCTAAAAGGATAGAAAAGCTCACAAATGGTTCTTTAGATAAAGACATAACTCAAAAGACATTAGTGACTGCCCACCCACATATACCTGCTCTCAGTTCTATTCAATTTTAAGGAATGCTCAATGTATATACACATTTTTTGATGAAAATGGTGGGAGGGAACAGGACTCATTTTTGCTGATTAGTTTCCTCTGACCACATCTTTATAGTCACTCAACTGACTAAAAAATGAAAAGAATAAGAGATTATATTTTGTCAATTGTTTCTTGATTTTTAAAATGTCATTACAAAATTTGGTTGTAAAGGGCCTCTTTAAACAAGGTATTCCCGATGACTATATAAAACTCACGCAAGGTTCTGTGATAGATTAAACTGTTAGAACAACTGTTCAATGATCACCTGAGTAGAAATACTAAATGGAGTATGAAATAGAGAAATGTGCTTACCTAGGCTACTGGTGTCACGGAATCCAAATGGAAGGATGGAAGGGTTTTTCTCTAAGGTCTCCTGTTTGCACATGACACTGTATTAACTGCACATTAGGTATTGTGTGTTAACATGACAAAGTCTTCTTGGTGAAAGTCATAATTATTTCAAAGAGATGGGCTTAAGTAACCAACCACACTGTAAAAACAAAACAGATGAAGTAAAAATATTGCTTATGTTATAATATGTAGCTGGATAAACAACTCAATCAGTTAATCAATATACATTATTTCTATTGGGACAGAAATTGAACAAGGAAAATGAACCAAGTCCAGAACTGAAGAGATTAGTCTGGGTCACATTTGGGAAATCATGCAATGCTCTTAGTGATCCTAAGCTACTTAATGCTATAAAAGCCTATCTCTTTAATACCAGCATTCTGCCACTGATTCCATACAGATCATGGTACACTATGATTTCTGAAGAATCAAAATTTCAGGTAACCCAAAAAGAACGGAAAGATACGTGATGAGTACAAGTAGGCTACAACATATATCTAACAATGACTTATGAACCAATAGAACCAATGACTTATGAAGTAATACACACCAAAAAACACAAAAAAGCAAGGAATCATCAAAGAATACAAAAAGCAGAAGGTCTGTCATACAGTGAGGAGAAATAGCAGATTATAACAGGGTTTTAAATATAAAAATATGGTATATATTTAGGTGTCATATATTATATAGGGCATCTAGGTAGTACACTGAATAGAGTGCCAGGTGTGGAGTCAGGAAGACTCATATTTGTAGGCTCAAATCTGCTTTCAGACACTTCCTAGCTATGCAACTCTGGGCAAGTCACTTAACCCTGTTTGCCTCAGTTTCCTCATTTGTAAAACAATCTGGAGAAGGAAATGGCAAACCACTCCAGTATATCTCTGCCAAGAAAACCCCAAAAGGGGTCATGAAGACTTGGACATGACTGAAACAAAAGCGCATCAACAAAAGCAAGGTTTTATAGACGTAACCCATGGCTCAAAGCCCACTTTTATGGGACTCTTCTCATTGCTAGTGATTACTTAATGCTCTGAACCTGAGCACTTTGAGTCATGGGTAACACAGGCATCCATAAAGTATTTAAATAATCTGCATCATTCAGTCAAAACAGCAAGAATTTACTAAGCACCTAGCATGTGCCAGCAGCATGTGAAGAGTTGGGGATACAAGAAACGGGGAAACAAAAAGCTCTCCCACTTCCCTGCTCTCAAGAGGCTCACTGGCCCCTGACATAGGAAGTCAAAAGATATGGACAAGAATGGTGCAAGATGGGCAGGTGAAGGCAGGGTTCCAAGTTGCATTGGCAGAGGGAACCTGCACAACAGATCAGATTGCATTTCCAGCTAAGTTAACAAAATAAGGGCATTTCTTAGAGCTACTTAAATAGAAGTAGAGTATCAGTATGTAATCATCTATGAAAGGTACAGAACTCCTTCTCCATACTGTCAAATGGATACTAGACTAGTCTAAGGCTATGAGTCCATAGTCCATTTCATCTTTCCACTTGCCCCTGGATAGATCTCAACATATTTTTTTTGCTGTTGCCTAACAGGCTTTTAAACAAAACAGATGGGATTCAAATACATTATAATTTTTAATGATTAACCTCATATTATTTCATGCTGATCTTCACATCTTTGGCCTTTACAGTAGCCATGTTAGTGAAGTATTTATTTCCACACCCAAATGCCTTGACTAATAAGGAGACTGAGGCACAGAAAGCTTGGTTTTTCCAATAGGGCACAATTAATTACTGAGAAAACTGAGTTTAGAAGTCAGTTCTTCCAGGTAATGGTTCAGTGTTTTCCAACTGTCCCACATTAATGGAGGCAGCTGGGGTTTCGTATAGTTATAACTGTGGTCAATCTACAAGTTGGAACAAGCATAACTCTCCAGTAAAACTGTGTGGGGAAAAAAAGCCCCAGCTTTGGCCTTGGGTGTCCTTCCTATCCTCCTCAGCTCTGTTCTTTGGCTGGAAGACTTTGTGCTCTTTAAAAGGTCTAGAGGTTGTTTAACTTCCCATTGGTGTTGTAGCAGGATCCCTGGATCAGCCATGTCTGCATTTGCTGTGCAACTCCACAAGGAGTTTGTCAGGGATTTAGCATCAATTAAGCACTTACTGTATGCTAGGCACTGGGTAAAGTGCTAGGAACACAAGGAAAGTCAAAAGGCTGTTTCTGTCTTGGAGTAGCTCACAATCAAATAGGGGAGACAAGTATGTACAAACACACTTCACATAGAATAAATATAAAATATAGAAAACATATAAAATGCATAAACACATATAAAAACAGATGATAAACAAAGGAAAGGTATTAGAATTCAGGGAGATAAGCAGAGGTTTCCATAGAAGATGGGACTTTAACTGGGATTTGAAGGCATTCAAGGTAGCTAAGAAAAGAAGATGAGGAAGGAAAGCTTTTTAGATCTGGAGGACAGCCAGTGAAAATGTCCAGAGCTGAGAGCTGGAGCGCTCATTAAAGAAACTATGCCATGTCTAAGAGGTAACTTCTTATGCACCCCATTTATGAGAGAACAAGGACTGCCAGTTTCCAAGAGTAATGAGTTACCCCTTCCTGCATGTGCTTTCTATGCCTGAGATCACCTTGTGCTGGCCTTTTTACGTACTTGTAGGAGAGTATGTCACTGACTTCTGGGAGGATGCTTTGTACCAACTGTTCTTACTGAGCCACCTTGATAAATGCTATTTGTCCTTCATTCTCAGAGGACCAATGACATCACAGGGTGACTTACATGTGAACTGGATTTAAGTGAGGCAGCTTTGCATAAAGTAATCAGCCCCATTCTCTCTTCCATCAAAGTCTAGTGGCAAGACCAAAGTCAAGAAGATTGGTGTCTCAGTGATGAAATTCTGATAAAGCTGTCTCCAGTCCCAATATTCTAACTTCTTTATAGGTCCCACTGAATAGCAGGCCCACTACCCCTACCTAGCCACTCACTCCCCACCCCCTCTCAATATCCTCTTTTCCCCTCATATGCCTCACTTCTCACTAGAACAACAGGTGCCCATGAACTCATATTTCCCATAGAAACAGTAGGTTTGTCCATGTGATACAATCCTAGCCACTGCCTCTACTGCCCCAGACCCATTCCTCATATTTCCCACAGAAACAACAGGTGTGTCCATGCACTCAACTATGACCATATCCATCTAGTCCCAGACGGGACCAAAATACTTAACCAATCAGAAAGCAGCACCACCAGGATACCTAAGCAGGATGTGGACCCCAAAACAATAGAAGGGATTTTCCTTAAGTAGGTACCTGCGAAGTAATAGTAAAGAGCTGATATAGAGTAAGCTTATTACATAGAAAGGCTTATTATAATATCATTATCATACATAAGTATCCCCCCAAATGGGTTTTTCTGTATGCATTGTGGGTAATTGCATGCATAGTTCCACTGAGGCTGGCACCCCTCCTCTATTACCTAATCGCTTAACAAAGCATCAATCTCAACAAATGCCTACTCTTGGAGTAGGTGGTCTGACTCTTAAAGGTGGTCTGACTCTGAATTCTTTGAGACAGTTCTACCACAGCACATCATGAAACCCCAGCATCAGGATGCAGTGGATGACCTGGGTGTCTTTGATTTCTGACCAAGTTCTAAGCCCTCCACTGTGCCTGCTTCAGTCACCTACATGGCCATTGGAACAAATTGTTCTCATCCACCCATTCCTCTAGGGGACATTTTTACATGCTTGAAGTAGACGTCCCCCTAACTCACGAATGGTTTGGTTACCCCCAATCTGGTTTAGCCCATCTGCTGAGATGGTTTCACTGGGGTGTGGCCGATGTGCATGTTACAGCTTCTTGGAGCCACAGGTGAGAGTTGGGTGACAGGTGGACACCAAAGGTGGAAAGCAGCCCTGAAAAGGGCTCGGCAGCCATCACACCAGAGGTCCTCAGTCCTGCCTGAACACACCCTACGCCTTGGTAAATGCCCCTTTCTAAAAGCTGCCTGAGTCTAGATGACTAAAATTATTCTTAATCTATAATCTTGGGAGGAAGCACACTGCTGGAGACTCAAGCCAATGGTGTTAGAGTCATTTCTAATTTCTCAGGAGTGCCATGAGAAGGTTATGGAGGGTGATGGAGGCTTCCTTTGGGAACTAAGACTTATCTATGAGAATGCTAATTGGAATAAAGATCTTCAGGGCTTTATAGGAGCTCCCGAGATAAGGGCACCTACGTCATGAGGTAGATATGATGATTAACCAGATTGCATGTGTAAACTGCTTTGCAAACTTTAAGTACTATAGTTTCAGGTGTTATTGTTATTTTGTTGGGAGAGTGGGACAGCAGGGCTTCCAGCTTTGTGGACCCCAAAACAATAGAAGCTCTCATAATATACGGGACTGGCATCTTCAAATTTTATCATTTAGGCAGCTAAGTGATACAGTGGCTAGAGTACTGGACTTGGAGTCAGAGAAGTCTTGAGTTTAATCTTGACACTTGCTATGAGGCCCTAGCTAAGCCACTTAATCACTTCGTGCCTTTGTTTATTCATAGGAAAGTAATGGGCATTGACTTGACCTCACAGGTTCCTTCCAGCGCTGAATCTATGATCCTATGAAAACTAGACATTATTCTTCCCCAGACAAGTCACCATCCTTTCTCCAATAGCTGCTACAACTTGATTAAATGCATCATAAAAAACAATAACAGTGGGAAGAGAAAACAGGGGCAGGATGCTGTTGTACAAAAATCCAGCACCATTCCATGGCTGGGCTGATGTTTTCAAATGATTGGAAGGGGTAGCACCTCGGGAAATGATTCAGAGTTTTTGAACTTTTCCCCCCAGGGCTCTATTTTATGTATATATAGTGTTTGGGGAGTGTGTGGATGAAGAACAGGTGACTCATAAGTATGAATTTTAAATATAGCATTTTCCTAGTGTGTGATACGATAAAAGGAGTGTGAGGATGATAAGCCAATGGTTAGACAGGCTGGATTGGGTAACAGGACGAAGAAGAGGGGCAGACCACAGGGACCCACGACCTTTTGCCCACAGGACCAGCTCAGTCATGGGCAAAGCTGTCCTCCCACTCTGTGAGATTGTGTTGCCATGGCAACCTCTAGTCACTAGTTCCATTGAGAGCCAATTAGGCTGAGAACTGAGAGCCTCACTAAAGTTCATCTAAGTAAGAGATGAGTGGCCATCAAAGACAGCTCTATGACACCTTCTGCTGGTGGGTCTGGCAGCTTTTCAAATGATGGCTCAGAAGGTTTGTATAAAGCCCTGAGTGTAGTCATGGGATCCTATGCATTGACAAAAAAAAATGGGGCAAAGAGGCCATTCTTAGAAACATGGATGACCCAGGGCTTCGACAGAACTTTCTTTAGCTTCCAGTGAATCCCACTGACTTGTTTATCTATGGCTCTGAAAGAGTTTCACTGGCTTTCAAATTTGGGAGGGGTGCCGCAGGAGTACATGGGGTACAAAAGCTTGCACTTAACACCTTACTTATTCAGTGATTTGGCACATACAGACTACTAATAGGGATCCTAGGATGGGTGTTTCCTCCTCTTTTCCCTTTCTATAGACCTGAAGAAGTGGGAGTCTAGAACAAAATAGAACTCATTCTATCAAAAAATCTGTAAAAACAACACAGAGCCTTGACTTGGTAAGTGATTGGTAAACTGACAATGAAATGACAACAGGTCTGAGATTTGTTCGTTGGGAATTGGATTGATTAGCTGTTAAAAAAGACAACTTCCAAGCCTTCACACTGCTCAAATAGAATGGATTGGTGGAAATATAATTGCCATTGTCTACTGCTAATTTAGTGTCCACATTGGAAGCTATGATTTGGATGAGAAAGGTGCTGACACTTTTCCTTGCCCCCCTGGCATGTCCATGCAGTTATCCTGTGATATTAAGTGTTTATCTGTTTGTGTTTTATCCCCAATTAGAATGCACACCCCAGACAGGGGCAGTCAGTGTGTCATCTAAACTTTGCATCTTTGGAGGCACCTCACGAAATCTTCTGTCTAACTGGGGATCATAGTCTGGAAAGAGCCCCTGGTGTTGTGGGAAGTTTTAGGTCTACAACATCAAGTTGTGTGTGTGTGTGTGTGTGTGTGTGTGTGTGTGTGTGTGTGTGTGGAGAGAGAGAGAGAGAGAGAGGAGGAGGAGGAGAGGGAGAGGGAGAAGGAAAGGAGAGGGAGAGAGAAGGAGAGGGGTAGAAGGAAAGAGAGAGAGGGAGAGAAAGGGAGGGGGGGGAGAGAGAGAGAGAGAGAGAGAGAGAGAGAGAGAGAGAGAGAGAGAGAGAGAGAGAGAGAGAGAGAAGGAGAGAGAGAGAGAAACAGAACCCCGTCTTGGACATAAACCTGATTGTTTCTAGGATTTTTTATCTAATACACTGAGTTTGACTTAAGAGTAATTGCATTTATAAGAAGAGGAAAGAAAAAAGTATAATTGCACTTTCAATTTATGAGGTCTTAATTTGTGATTTGTTTTTTGTTTTTCTTTTCCTTATGGGTAAACTAAAGAGAAAGGGAATTCAGATAGAGGAGGTAGTGTTTTATTTTTCTTTATTTCCCTTATTAAATTTTATTGTTTAAAGAAAGAGAACATTCATGAGATCACATGAATTACAGATATAAAAACTCCCTTACTTTCAGACCAGGTACATGATAATGGGATTAATCTTACCTCTTCATATTAAGTGATAGTCAAACTAGAGTAAGACTATCCACAGCCACTGAATTAATTTTGAGTCTAAAAATCTTTCTTGAGTCTGAATAACATCTAATTTATCCAATTCTCTATAACATTTCACAATTTGATCCTTAGGACAGAAACATAACTAGTGCAGTGCAAATGGTACCTTGCCCCAGAGTGCAGACATCTAGGGGAGGGCACACTTACCATTACGGGATGACCATCATGTCTGAGTGACACCCTGTAGTCTTCTATCTGTTCACATGATCATAGTACATCCAGATTCCATTGCTAATTTTTCTGGGTTCCATATTCCTTTCTAACTCCTTAGAGTAGTATCGGGTGGGTGTTCTGGGTGACAAACTATTCCCCTTCCTGTACATGCTCCTAAAGTTGCAATATCCCTTTTACTGCTTCCTCACTGAATTTGTACCAGGAACAAGAATTCCAAGTCATGTAGGCACGGTTCTGCCTTAAGAAACAGGTAACTGTTTAGGTAACTTTAATTTATACCAAAGGCCAAAGTTCTGGTGTTGCTCATGGCAAGTGACATTGTGACCTAAATTACTCAAGTTGTCCTAAAATTAACTAGTTCTAACCAGTAACCTACTTTTCAGCAAAGCAGACAGTTTTGAGCCCTGCACTTTAAATGTGAGCTCATCCTTATACAGCGAGAGAATGCATTTCTGTGAAACTTGTGTTCCACACCTCTATTTATACATCCTCATGGTTTTTGCTTCCCTTTAGACCCAAACAATCTGCAGATAAATGACAGGTTGCTCAAATGGCCTCATTTTAATCTCCTTCAGTCTTTAAAATTTGTCCTTAAATAGTGAAAAGCATCAACAAAAACAAATACGGGGATGAAAGGGGGAAGAGAACAAATTTTGATTTTAGAAAAGGAAATGGAAAGTTACTATGAAGTATTTGAGCAGAGAATTAATTGTGAAAAGAAAAGGTGATATAATTCTCAAGGATCTCAAATGAACAATACTTTTACCTTCAACCATATCTAAGACACAGAGGTACTTTAGATATGCTCTAGTTCCTTACGATTTGGTTTAAGTGCCAAATTTTAAAGGACTTGTGACATAGGACAATTGCTCAGCATTCACATTGGCCTGAAAGATCACAAGTAGTGGGGATACCCTTTCCTTCCCCTCTTCTCTCCACCAATCCTAATGCACTCTCACAGCTATGCCACTCTTTATGCACATCTATGTATGCAAGAGATTTTGAAAAATCTTTGAAAAACCCATTATTGCCACTATTTTCAACATTATACTAGAAATGCTAGCTATAGCAATAAAAGAAGAAAAAGAAATTTTAAAAATTAGACTAGGCAGTGAGGAAACAAAATGATCACTCTTTGCCAATGACATGATGGTATATTTAAAGAATAATAATTAAGAACTTAAACAAAGTTGTAGGATACAAAATAACCTACATAAATTATCAGCATTTCTACATATTGACAGCAAAGTTTATCAGCAAGAAATAGAAAGAAAAATTCCATTTAAAATAACTCTAGACAATCTATAAAATACTTGAGTCTACCCGACAAGACAAACCTAGGACTATATGAACACAATTACAAAACACTTTTCACATAAATAAAATCAGATTTAGACATTTAGAAAAATATTAATTTTTCATGTGTAGGTCAAGCCAATATAATAAAAATGATAATTCTACCCGAATTAATTTACTTATTCGGTGCCATGCCAATCAAACTACCAAAACATTTTATAGAACTAGAAAAAAATAATAACAAAATTCATCTGAAAGAACAAAAGGTCAAGAATATCAATGGAATCAATGGAAAAAAAATGAAGGAATGCTGTCTGGCTATACCAGACCTCAAACTATATTATAAGGCAATAATTATAAAAACAATCTGGTACTGGCTAAGAAATAAAGTAGTGGATCAGTGGAACTACAACACATTGTAGTAAATGACCATAGTAATCTATTATATGATAAACACAGAGATCCACACTTTTGGGACAAAAAGTCACTATTTGACAAAAACTGCTAGGCCACCTGGAAAACAGTATGACAGAAACTAGATATAGATGGACATGTCACACCATATGCCAAGATAAGGTCAAAATGGCTTCACAATTTAGATATAAAATGTGATATCATGAGAAAATTAGGAGATCATGGGATAGTTCACCTGTCAAATCTATAGATAAAGGAAGAATTTAGTACTGCACAAGATAGAGTGAGCATTATGAAATATAAAATGGATTACTTTGATTATGTAAAATTAAAAAGTTTTTGAACAAACAAAACCTATGGAACCAAAATTAGAAGGAAAACAGAAAACTGGAAAGTGTTTTTGCACCAAGTATCCCTCATAAAGGCCTCATTTCTCAAATATATAGAAAACTGAGTCAAATTTATAAGAATACAAGTCATTTCCCAATTGACAAATGGTCAAATGATATGAATAATTTTTCAGATAAAGAAATCAAAGTTATTTATAGTCATATGAAAAAATGCTCTAAATCACTATTGATTAGAGAAATACACATTAAAACAACCCTAAGGTACCACCTCATACCTATCTGATCAGCTAACGTGACAAAAAAAGAAAATGATAGGGGCTGCTAGGTGGTGCAGTGAATGGAGCACCAGCCCTGGAGTCAGGAGGACCTGAGTTCAAATATGACCTCAGACACTTAACACTTATTAGCCATGTGACCTTGGGCAATTCGCTTAACCCCAACTGCCCTCCAAAAAAAAGAAGCAAAAAAAAAAAATGATAAAGGTAGGAGGGGATGTAGAAAAATTGGGACACTAATGCATTGTTGGTGTAGTTGTAGACTGATTCAACCATTTTGGAGAGCAATTTGGAACTATGTCCAAAGGGCTATAAAACTGTGTATACCCTTTGATCCAGCAATACTACTTTAGGTCTATATCCCAAAGAGATTTGTTTTTAAAGGGAAAAGAACCTATTTGTACAAAAATATTTATAACAGCTCTTTCTGTGGTGGCTAAGAATTGTTCATTGAGGGGATGCCCATCTTGGCTGAACAAGTTATAGTATATAATTTTAATGGAATATTATTATGCTATAAGAAATGACAAACAGTATGATTTCAGAAAAACCTGGAAAGACTTACATGAACTGATGCTGAGTGAAGTGAGCAGAACCTTAAGAACATTAACACCAATATTGTACAATGAAGAATTGTGAATAACTTAGCTATTCTCAACAATACAATGATTCAAGAGAATTCCAAAGGACTCACAATGAAAAATGCTATCTGCCCCCAGAGAAAGAACTGATGTCATATGAATACAGACTGAAGCATATTCTTTTCCTTTCATTCATCCTCCCTTTCTTCTTTCCTTCCTTTTTTCCTTTTTCTTTTTTTCATTTTCTTAAACAAAATCACTAATATGGAAATGTTTTACATGATTGTACACATAAAACCTGTATCAGATTGTTTACCATCTCAGGAAGAGGAGAGGGGAGAAAAGGACCGATAGAATTTGGAACCCCAAACTTAAAAAAAAAACCAAATGTTAAAAATTGTTTTTACATGTAACTACGAAAAAAATAAAATCTTATTTAAAAAAAAACATCTTTGAAAAGTTAGACTATTTAAACTAACTAAATCAACTATGGTATATATTTTGAATAATGATAATTAGCATTTACATAGAATTTTGAGGTTTTCCAAATTCTTTACATATATTATCTCATTTAATCTCACAATGATCCTGGGAGTAAGGGGCTATTATTATTTCCATTTTATAGCTGAGGACACTGAAACTAAGAGAGGTCAAGTGACTTGCCCAGGTTCACATAACTTGTAGATGTTAAACATAAAATTTAAACTCAGTCTTCTGACTTCAAGTTAACACTATCCTCATTTCATTGTCTATGTTTTTTGTCTCTGTTAGCTGATTAATGAGCAACTGATTTGATTGCCTTTTAGTCAATCTAATTTGACTATCATATAATTCTGTTCTGTAGCTCATGTGAAAAAATTGTTACTGATAAATTAATTGCATGTATTTATCAGCCCTCAATATGTTCTAGAAGAAACTGTGTTAAATGCTAAGGATACAAAGAAAGGCTAAAAAAAAGTCTTTGCCCTCAGAGAGGTTACATTCTATTAGGGGAGATAACATCTACAAAAATAGGTTTGTACAAGGTACATGGAAGGTAACCTTAGTGGGGAAGGCTTTAGCCAGTTACATCTGCACTTTGAGTGGAGCAGGTGTACTAGTGATTGATTTGGGGTGATCTACTCCCTCTTTCTGAATCAGTTTACTTTATTAATAATGTCATGGATGTTTTGGATGGAGAGTGGAAGAGATAATATTTACACTCATGGAATAGGGTGAAGATAATTGGTCCATGTGGCTATTAGATGCATTATCTTGGATACATTCATATAATTTTCTCATTAACTACCCAACAGTATATGAACTGACTGAGGGGTCTGGAAGCACTGTTTTAGTTAGAAGGTCTATCTAATTTAGGTCAGAATCATACCCATAGTCTTTGAATGTCTATTTCAAATATCTGTTGCATACCAATATCTTTACACTAAGAATAAAGTGGATAAATTATGGAGCTATCCAATAAGCTTGTCTATAAAGACAATGAAAACACAACCAGCTGGTCTGAGGCGCATCCTAACAATCTATGGCCTTAAAAAAGAGAGAATAAGAATTGCCCCTATTCATCACCCAGGGACTGTCTATACCTGTCTTATGAAAATTTCCTCATTTAACACAATTTATTATCTTTCAATCAGATGCTGAAGCTTGTCTCTGAATGACAATTTACAGATTTTCTGTAACTTAAAAGTAATCACTTGTGAGACTGCAAAAGTTCTGCCTCTCACACAGTCCTAGCTGTGTGATTATGGGGAAATCACTTAACCTCAGTGTTCCAGGCAACAGTCTTTCACTCTAAGTTATAGATAAGTCACTGACTTGCATTGATAGAAGAGGGAGTTTCCTAACCAGCAGCTGCCTATAAGGACTGGAGATGAATCACAGATCTGTACTTTACCCCCTCCAGAGTAAAGATTACCAGAATAAGGTCAGAACTACAAACAAACAAAAAGGAAAAAAAAAGGCATAGTCAACTTTAAAACAAATTGCCTTTCAATCAAAAGAGAACTACATCATCATTTACCTCTCATTCTTCCTTAGTGAAAAATAACAGAGAGGGAGAGGACAAGAATGGGGAAGGACAGAGAAGAAAAGAAAAATTGTCTCAAAAAATTAAAAAAAGATGCTGTCATTGGTTTTCAATTTGTTGAGTGACCCCTTTTTGAAGCTACATAGGTGTTTTCCCTGAGACAACTAGGTAGTGCAGTGAATAGAATGCTTGGCCTGGAGTCTGGAAGACTCATTTTTCTGAATTCAAATCCAGCCTTATACAATTACCAGCTGTGTGACCCTGGGCAAGTCACTTAACCTTTTTTGTCTCAGTTTCCATCTCTATAAAAGGAGCTGGAGAAGGAAATGGCAGACCACTCCAGTGTCCTTGCCAAGAAAACTCCAAATGGGGTCACGAAGAGTCAGACATGACTGAAACAATTGAACAACAACAGTGGTTATTAAATCAATCTCCTCAAACCTTACAAATGTAAAATCTCTTTAATGTTTCTTTTTAAAAACAGTGCCTCCACCCCTTAATTTTATTGCTGCTGTTTTTTGGATTCTGTCCAATTTGTTTACAAAAAAATTTACGTCTATAGTTAAAAATAGGGATCTAGGCCCACTTGCCCATGATTCACATAAAGGCCCATAAAACGTCTCTAGAGAGATCCAGAAGCTTGTAGGGGCAGCAGCAGAAAAACCTAATCCAAGACTCCAGCTGTGTTTATAGCAAGAGGGTGAATTAGATGTAGGGCTGCAAAAATCCATTTGTGAGCAGTCAACTGCCTGGAAAAGAGGGATCTTTTGTTTGCCAGTTCTTCTTATAGGGCTCTGTTATAAGAAACACTTGGATAGTCTGATTTAACCCAAATAACATAGACACAGCAAAGCATATTTGCCCTATGATGGTAATAGATGATGACTTTTAAAACAAGTAAAGCATATCTTCCCCCTGAGATTCTAGCTCCTAGGGATCTTTCACTCCTCCGAGTTCCTACAGCACTCATATTATCTGTTGCCATTTGGTACTTATTCATAGATATTTTTGTATGGTTAAGGTAACTGTTTACTTGGGGTGTCTATCTTATCTGCTAAGCAAAATTGTAAGCAGCTTGAGACCAGAGGTGGTCGTGTCTTACATTTCTCCCTTCTGCCATAGGGAGAACACAGTGTTATGCCTAGAGGAGCTGTGTAATAAATGTGTTGATAAATGAACTCTGGGCTGTCAGAATAAGATAGTAATAGTCAGTGATGTGAACTTGGACTTGATTGAGAGAGGCTTAGCTTCCTGCCTAGGGCAGCTGGGTGGTGCCATAGTGCACCAAGTGCCAGGACTGTTGTCAGGAGACTCATCCTTCTGAGTTTAAATCTGGCCTTAGACAAGTCAGTTAACACTGTTTGCCTCAGTTTCCTCATCTGTAAAATGAACAGGAGAAGGAAATGGCAAACCGCTCCAGTATCTCTGCCAAGAGAATCCCCAAAATGGTGTCACAGAGTAGGGCATGACTTAAACAACTGAACAACAATGGTTTTTAAAGTCAATCTACACCTGCAGGGATCCTTATGTATATGTGATTGAGTAGCTCTCATTTCTATCAGGCTAGCAGGAGTGGGGAACCTGCAGCCTCAAGGCCACATGAGGCCCTCTAGGGCCTCAAATGCAACCCTTTGACCAAATCCAAACTTCACAGAGCAAACCCCCTTAATAAAAGGATTTATTCTGTAAAACTTGGGCTCAGTCAAAAGGCCACACCCAAGGACCTAGAGGGCTACATGTGGCCTTGAGGCTGCAGGTTCCCCACCACTGCTAGATCACTGCTCTTGCCTTAGCTCCACATTTTATTATTGAGGAAACAGACCCAGTTTATATAACTTGCCCAGCATCACTTAGGTAGCAAGCAGCATTCAGGATCTGAACCCAGGCTTTCAGCTCTAAATCCTTCCCTCTCACTACTGCACCAGAGGCCTCTGAAAAGACAAGAGCTGTCTCCAAGTATTTAAAGGACTAATAATGAATAAGAAGGATTTCACTGTTTAGTTTGGTCCCAGACAGCAGACCCTGGCTTCTTTGCCTCTCTTCAAGCCTCAGCTAAAATCTTAGATTCTGTAGGAAGCTTTTCTCTGTCCTTCCCCAGGCCTTCCCTCTGAGTTTTCTTCCTGCCCCCCTTCCCTCCCTCCCTCCCTCCCTCTCTCTCCCTTCCTTCCTTCCTCCCTTCCTCCCTCCCTTCCTCTCTCTCTCTCTCTCTCTCTCTCTCTCTCTCTCTCTCTCTCTTCCTATCTTCCTATTTATCTATCTTTGCTCCTACATAGCTTTTTGACTATTATCTCCCTCTGACTATGAGGTCCTGGAGTACAGGGACTGTTTTTGCCTTTCTTTGCATTTCCAGAACTCAGCCATGATTGGTCCATAGTAGGCACTTAATAAAGGTTTATTGACTTCCCTTGAATCAAGAGCAATGGATGGGAGCTGCAGAGTCAAATTTAGGCTCAAGAAGAGGAAAACTTCCTAACTATTAGAGTTTCTACAAAAGTAGAACAAGCTGCTTCAGAAAGTCACAGGCTCTGACTTGCTGGAGGTCTTCAAGAAAAGGCTTTTGAATGATGATGATGGTGATTCCTTTTGGGAACAAGTTGGACTATATGGCTGAGCTGAGGCATTGTGGTATAATGGGAAAAGTTCTGGATTTGGAGTTAGAAGATTTTGGTTCAAATCCTGGCTTTGTCACTATGTTCTTGGGCAAAACACTTGATCTCCTTGGGCCCACTTGCCTCACTGACAATGTGAGGGATTTGGAACCAATCCAGTCCTACCAATCTCTGCATCTGTGATCCTGTGAACCAGTATAGTTGCGCCAGGGCCAAAAGGGCACAGAGAAGGATTTGACTAAGCCATTATGGTCATGCCTCTTACTAAAGGGCAAGGAGGCAATGTCTTTTGTTGCCTTTGTAGACCATCAGTGTCTAGCATAGCTTCCTGTGGGTTTCCTGTAGGGAGCCACTGGTTTATTGGGGTGAGGGGGAGAGATGGGGCAGTGACACGGTAATACCTATACTGTGGTAAAATCACTTTGATAACTAGGCAGAGGATGGACTGGAGTGGGGACAGACTTGAGGCAGGAAGACCTGACTGGCTGTCATAATTGTTCAGTTCTAAGATGATGAGGGCTTGCACCCAGATGGCAGCAGTATCAGAGGAGAGAAGGAGATGTATGCAAGAGACTTTTTTGAAGATAAAAATCAACAGGCCTTGACAACATATTGGATATGGGAGCCAAGAGAGAGGGAGGAGTTGAAGATGAAGCCCTAGGCCAGACAGGACAGTTAAAGCCAGAGTGAGGGGAGTGGTCAATTAATGTTGAACTTAACCCTAAGAAACTCACATAGATATTGAAATGATTGGGCTGCGAGGTGTTGCAATGGATAGCACACCAACCTTGGAGTCAGGAGGACTCATCTTCCTGAGTTCAAATCTGGCCTCAGACACATTAACTGTATGACCCTGGACAAGTCACTTCACTCTGTTTGCTTCAGTTTCCTCATCTGTCAAATGAACTGAAGAAGAAAATGGCAAACCACTCCAGTATCTTTGCCATGAAAACCCCAAATTGGGTTACAACAAATCGGACATGACTAGAAATGACTGAACAATAATAACAAAACCTGAAATGATTCTTATGTTCCCCTTCCTTTCTCTCAAACAGAGTAATATCTAAAATCCAATGACTAGTTTAGCACTAGCTTATTATAGATAAAATGTGATTCATCATAATTGCTTTTCATTTGTATACTTTATTATTTGTGAGCGGGTTGTTATGAAAGAAAGAAGAATGATTATTCTTGGTATATAAGGTAAAGTGAATATCAGTAAATCTGGATACCAGCTGAGTGTTTGTGAGAACTATAAGACAATAGAGTCAAACTCAGATAGAAATAGGGGCCACTAAAGCATCCGGATGGCATGGATCCCTGTGAGTTGCACTTTGACTTAGAAAACCACATGTGTTTATATATGTCATATATATGCATATGTATTATTAACACACCAACACATTAAAATCAGATAGAATTTTAATCTGGTTCAGGTCAGCCTTGGGACTTTGGGCCACATGTGGCTCTGTGAGCTGTGGATTGGATACCTTTGTCATAAGAGAAAATCATACTGATTTTTAACATTTTTTAAATTAATGTCCAAAAGAAGGTAAAGCTAGGTCTGGGGCTTTTGCCCTTAGGCAAAAAAGGAGTCAATAGGCATTGCTGTCTGGTAGGAGTCTGGGTTGTCAGGAAACATTGCCTTCCTCCCCTCCCTCCCATGCATGGGCAAAGGAAAAAAAATTGTAATAGAGAAGTTGACAGGCAGTAACTAAAAAGTAGGTCAAGTCTGGTGGGAGGAGAAAGGAAGGATCTGTGTAGGCTAGTAATCCCATATTACAAGGGTGGGGGCTAGAGAAGGGAGTGAATACCCCTCCCATTTATTTCACCTTTCAACCTAACTAAGCTCCAGACTTGATGGCACAAAGGCTACAGAGCATTTTTCAGGGCTTTGTTCTGTCAGTTTGTACTGGGGTTGTGGAGGATGGGAGCTAAGACAAATTATGAAATGGATTTCATTATAACCCAGAGGGATTTTATGTAACTCATCAGCCCAGGGTAACTTGAGGGTCTCTTGCTGCTCTGACTCATTGCCCCCACCCAGAAAGACTGGGAAACTTACTGTATGACACCGCCCAGTATGTTGTCACCATCTCCCTTTGCAAGCCCTTAATTCACAGAATTAGACTGAGCAATATTTGATTTACAGATGGGTGATAAGAAATAGAACCCCCAATAGAACTTATGGAAAATGGGAATGTCGGCCAAGCAGAAACTGTCGCTGGGGACGGCTTAAGCTTTAGTCACTTATTAAGATATCAAGGCCATAAAATACACTGGGCTGTTATCAGGGATACAAAGGGGAAATCAAGGCTTGCAAATGGTACAAATTGACTCTAAGTCATAGAGAAGAGAGGCTGTTTTCCTCATCTGGGAGTTCTCTATACCAGTGGTTTTTGTCAGCCTAGGACCCCTTTATACCCTTAAAAATTACTGAGGACTTCCCCTCGAAAAGCTTCCATGTATGTGGATTGTGTAGTCATTGCTGTTCAGTAGTTTCATTTGTTCCTGACCCTTTGGAACCCCCATTTGGGGTTTTCTTGGCAAAGATCCTGGAGCGGTTTGTCATTTCCTTCTCCTGTTCATTTTACAGATGATGAAACTGAGGGCAACAGGGTTAAGTGACTTGCCCAAGGTCACACAGCTAGTAAGTGTCTGAGGCTGAATTTGAACTCAGATCTTCCTAACTCCAGGCTCAGTGCTCTGTCCACTGAGCCACCCAGCTGCCCATGCTAGAATATATACTTCCAAAGAAAATCATACCTTGAAATCTCCCACAGCCCAAAGTATAAAATATGTACTGGAATAGACTTCTTAACCTAAGGTATATGGACTTGTTTTTTAAATTATTTTTATAAATATATTTCTATGTAGCTGGCTTCCTTTGTAATTCTATCTATTTCATCTTTTGTATTTAAATAGATTCTGAGAGAGGGTCCATAGGCTTTACCAGCATGTCATAGTCACACACACACACAAAATCTAAGAAACACCTACACCAGATCCTTGATAAATGTCTGTTGGATTGAGCTGTAGTCCTACTGTGTAGACACAGGGGAATGGACTAGAGGGAGTGTGTATGTACACCTTCTACTGCTATATTTATTTAATTTTGTTATTATCTCAAGTAGAACAAGCTATAGCAAGATGTTTATTCAGAACTCTTGTTAGGGTGACCTCTGGTGGTAACTTCTCCTCTCTGCAGTTTTAATTTCATTGTTTCAGAGAATTTTGTCCTTGAGGATGTGGCCATTAATGGCACTTGCATGGGTCCTCCGCAGACATGCCCAGGAGTATTGAGCTCTTCCCTCCTGTGCGTTAGGAATGGGCACATATGCAGGAGGGAACAGGGGAGGGTGAATGGGCTGATCATGACTGGAGAAGATAGTGAGACACAAAAAGCCTAGAGGAAGACATGCGTGTGTGTGTATGCATGTGTGTGGGGCCAGGTGGGGGTAAATCAGGGGGCAGTAACCCCTGAAAGAACAGAGAGAGTAGGGCATACATTTATAAAGAGAAGGACAGAAGCAAGGGAGGCTGACAACAATGAGATCCTTGGAGGGGAAAGGATGCTGAGACTCTGAAAACCACTGCTTCCTCAGGTAGCTTGGCCAGGGGACTCCTTGCTTCTTCACTGAACAATCTGTGACAAAGGACCCTCAGGCCCACTTTTGACTCAGATTCCAACCTCACATGCCACCAATAAGCCTTCTTTGGCTGTGTCTCCCTCTTTCCCCTGATGCTGGGGGATTTTATGACATCACAACAGTATCTGAAAACTAAAATTTTTCTACTGAGGAAAGAAAAAATACCTTTGGAAAAATGTGCTCTTTGGTCATATCAAAGAGCCCAGATCGCAGCACCTAATTAAGTATAAAATCTCACTGTTCATCTTACTCATTCCAGGCACAATGCGGGGGGGGGGGGGACTGGCAGAGGGGGCATTCCTGTCACTAAGGGGTTAGAACAGACAACAGCTTTCCTGGACGGTTCAAGGTCATTCACTGTAACATCAAAAGTGACTAATTTTCAGGATAATGATGAAATTCCACAGTTACAATTACATTTCCTGCCAGTGCTCTGGACCCTCCCACCTGCCTGACATGGTAAGTATTGAGTGCATTTTACTGCTCCAAGATTGGGTAGGGAAAATGTTGAACCTATTGATTTAGAGATAGTAAATAACCACCCTGCTCCAAACACAGAGAGAAGTGGAGGATTATTGAATCATCATCTAAAGCTGTTAGGGAATTCAGAAGCCCCCCCGCCCCCCAAAGTGAAGGCCCAGAGTGGTGAAGTATATGCCCTAAAGGAGCAATAGCAGAGCTTGAGCTCAAACAAACCGAGTTATTCTGATCCAAGGCAGCTATGTGGTGCAGTGGATAGACCACTGGATCTGTAGTTTTGGAGACCACTAATTCTGTGACTCTGGGCAAGTCACTGTAATGGGAATGGGAATTTGAAGATCTTCCCTGCCCCTTAATAGACCTAGGGGGTAAGCTCTGCTCTCTGATAAGCTGAATGAAATCACATGGAGCCTGGGATGGAGGGAATTTGCTGAAGGGTGCAGCAGAGCCCACAGAAAGCTTCCCTGCTGTGAAGATAAACTCTGCCCCCTGATAAGCTGAATGTAGTCACATGGAGCCTGTGGGGGAAGGAGTTTGCTGAAGGGAAGCAGAGCCCACAGGAAGCTGGTCAGAGCCAGAGATGGTGGGGGAGAGAGGATGCTCAGGCAAGGAGATAGAGAGGTTTGTGAGTAAATATTGATCTTATATTGGTATGTGGGAAGCCTGAAGAATGCTGTGGCTCTCAGTGTTATTATGGCTTCTGAATATCTTTGGTACTAGGATGGAATCAGCTTACTGGTTTTGGGATTAGGTTTTCTGGTGTCTAAATAAATGCTTCAGTTCTGTCCTCTATCTGGAGAATTTGGCATATTTTGCAATCGAATGTCATGTGATACTTATAGTTACAGTCTTTATCATGATCATGGGCGCTGTAAATATTGGTGCTACAGTCACTTAATTTGTTTGCCTTAGTTTACTCAACTGAAAAATGGGGATAATAACAGCATAGGTTGTTGTGAGGATTAAATGCTATGATGTTTGTAAAGCTATATAAATGCTTATTCTCTTCACTTCTGACTCCAAATCTATTGTTCTTTCCACTGAACCATCCTTAGCCATCTTTTTTTTTTTCAGTGTAATGAAAGGATGATATGTCAACCGTGGTATAATGGAGAGCTTGCTGGCTCTGAAATTGGAGGACATGAGTTCAAATCCCGTGTCTAAGCCTTACTACCTATGTGACCTAGGGGCAAATCATTTGGCCTTTCTGAGCCTCAATTTCCTCATTTGTAAAATGAGGGGGTTGAACTAGATGGATTCTGAGGTCCTTAAAGCATTAGATCTCTCTTACAAAACATAGGTGAAGTATCCAATTGTCAAAAGGTGTGTGTGTGGGGGGGGGAGCAGAAAGAGTACAAAGGTACAAGGGTGGAGGAAAGAATATTGTCATCAGAACAGCAAGTGGGAGTTCCTTTTCTCTGTAGGAAGAACGCAATGAAAATTCTATCAGGAGAGCACATGGGAGGAGGCAGAAAAGCAGTAAGGAGGGGGAGTCAAGGAGAGGGCGGGCCCTGCAGCAAGAGTAACCTTCAGAACAAAGAGGGAGCAGAAAGCCTGGAATTCAGTGACAGCCCCGTGGGAGGGCCGTGGGAAGAGAGCACAGGCAGAGGATTTGACAATTAAGTGCAAAAAAGGCAAGGAAATGGGGAAATGAGCAGATGCTGGGATTTTCCTACCTGAAAATGTCACAGAGGGTTTGTGAGCTAGCAACATTATGGAAATTGCTGTGAGGGCTGGGAGAATGTTGCTTTACAGTCTCAGCATTTCCTTTTGCCTCTTGATTTCAAGGTGAGGCTTCATTTTTCATCCTGCTGCATGCTGAGGGGGCTCAGGAAGGAGAGGTGGCCATAATGGACAGGCTATATCTTGAGGTTTTAGAAGTACTATTATCAATAACAATAATGTTTTCAATAAGACACTTTTTTTAGAGTCAGACTAGTATGACTTAAAGCCAATGGACTTAATGTCAGGAAGATCTGGGTCCAAATCCCTCATTAGATACTTACTAACTGTGTGACCCTGGGGAAGTCACTTGCCTTTCTATCCTTTAAAATCCTTATCTCTAAAAATAACAGGTTAGACTTGCTGCCCTCAGGTTTCTCCTGGTGAGAAGGAGAGATCTAGGATCTTTGATTTAGAATTAGGAGGGGCCTTGGATGCCCCCAAGACCAATTATCTCATTTTACAGATTAGGAAATAAGGCCTAGAGAAATGACACTATTTACCTAAGATGACAGAGGTGTCAGAGCCATAGTGGGACCTTATTTAAATCTATCTTCCATAAAGTTTCTCAAAGGGTGAAAGGAAAAAGAAAGTCAGAGGAAGACGGTGATTGAGGCAGAGTTGAGATGACATTTGCTATGGGGAGGTAAGGCCAGTATGTCCAGTAAGGATTCCTCACTAATAGTGTTTCCCCCAGATAATCCTGCATTGATCCCTGGCAATATGTTATGGTATGGATTCTTAGGCCAGGCAGCTCATCCAAGGAGTGGGGAACGTATAGTCAGCTCCATTTAGATGAGAGGGTACCCTGGAAAAGAGACAAGAAGGTCATCCACTTTGAGATGTCTGAAAGGCAATTGGAGATGCATGATATCAAGTCAACAGAAAGATTGGGTCAAAATAGGAAGATCTGTGAATAACCAGTACAGAAATGGTCATTAAATTCTCAGGAACTGCTGAGGTCTCCACATGAGTTAGTATAGAGGCAGAAGAGAAGAGGGTCCAGGACAGAACCCCAAGGGACACCTATGGGTAGAGGGCATGATTTAGATGAGGATGCAGCAAAGACTTTGAAGGAGCCATCAGATAGGTAGGAGAACAGAAGAGTGGTACCCCCAAAAAACCTACATGGAAAAGATTATCAAGGAGGAGAGAGTGATCAAAAGCTGCAGAGAAGTCAAGGAGAATGAAGACTGATGAAAGACCACTGGATTTGGCCACTAAGAGGTCATCGGTAACTTTGGAGGGAGCAGTTTTGGTGGAATGATGAGGTCAGAAGCCAGATAAGAGAGTGAGAGGAGAGAAATCGGAGGCACCTATTAGTGCCTTTTCCAGAAGATTAGCTACAATAGGATAATAGTTAAGAGGGATAGAAAGATCAAGTGCGGTGTTTTTGTTTTTTTTTCCAGAATGAAGGAGACAGGGGCATGTTTGTAGGCAGTAGGCAATAAACTAATAGACAGGAAGAGAGTGAAAATAAGTGAAACAGATTTGACTAACGTTTAATGTGAAGGTATTTGTTGAACTTATATGCTGCTATGGGTGGGGGGGAGGAGAAAATTTGGAACTCAAGGGATTGTGGAACTGAATGTTGTAAACTAAAAGTAAATAAATAAATTTAAATATAAAAAAGAAGATAAGTGATACAGTAGGGATGTTAGAAGGGTCAATCTGCTGGAGGAGAGAAGACAGCATGGGATGGCCTGAGCCTTAGTATGGAGTAAAACCACTCCATATATGAGACAGGGGTGAAGGAGGACATAATACAAAATGAATCAGTGAAATGAGATGAGCTTATGGTACATAGTCTCAATCTTTTTCAGTAAAATAGGAGGCAAGATTTTCAACTAAGAGGGGCAATGAGGGAGAACAGTTGGAGGTTTGAGGAGAGACAAAAACATTTAGAAGAGTCCCTACGGAGAGCAAGATAGTGAGTTGATAAGGCAGGTGCAGCAGGATTACCTAGCTGCAGGGAGGGCCTGGTGGAGATCATGTGACAATTTGCAATGGACCCAGTCAGAACAGTTGCATGATTTTCTCTTTGTTCAGCAGCATGTGTGTAAAGACAGTGAATGGTAGGAGTGACCCAAAGCTGAAGCTTGGAAGGACACAATCAGGGAAATAATAAGAAAGTTAGGGATTCAAGAGAGGACACTTTAGAATTGAATTGGTGCATGGATTCAAAATGGGGAAAAGAGGAGAGAGTGGATAGGACAGGGGAGATGGCTTGGGAGAGAATTAAAAGGTTAAGGGATTGGAGATCAAGTTGCAGATGAAGAAAATAGGATTTTTGTGAGAGAAGGCAGAGGAAGAGATGGAAAGTCAGTAAATTATGGTTGGATAATGGAATTTCAGAATTCTTGAAAAAAGATGGTACAGTTGTGGTTAATGATCAAGGTTATGATGGTCTTTTGTGTGACTGAGAAAGGGTAGTGGAATAGCTCATGCAAAGTGAGTAGGTCGAGAAAATGAAGGGTTAAGGTATTTGGAGGAAAGTCAATAGGATGTTGACAAGGGCAGGAGTTGGGGAGGAGAGAAAAATTGTGAGCCATGTATTGAACTCATCTCATCAACAATGGAAGAGGAATGACTTGGAGGTCTGTAGACAACAGCTACTAGGATTTTGATTGGGAAGTAGATATGAACAACGTGGATGTCCAAGGTGGAGAAGTTACCAAGTAATGGTGGTAGGAGAACCTGGAAGTGGCGATGGGGAGAAAGGAGTATTCCAACTCCCCTGCCTCCACCAGTGAGCCAAGGAGAATGAGTGAAATGAGTAGCCAGTACTGGAAAGGGTGGCCAGGGAGGCTGTGCAATATGGAACAGAGGGGTGAGTTTCAGTAATAATTAGTAGAAGGAGAGAAGAGGAGAGAAAAAGTTTTAGGAGGAAGGGAAGTTTGTTGCTTATGGAAACAGATAATTTCATGGGGCATGGTGGAAGGGCTAGGTGGTATTTAATTGAAACTTTGGAGGAGGAGGGTTGAGGGGGATGAGATTAAGGAATCTGGTGGTGGGGTTGAGGGATGGTATTTGGGTGAGGGCCTACACCTACCCCTGTAGGAGGGAACAAAGATTTCCTCCATCTTAGAAGATCTAGGTATGCCCAGGCAAACCATCTTAAGGGTGTTGTTCCCAGCAAATAGGCATATTTTTTTTCCTAACATAGTATCATTCAAAAGTCAAATCAGTTCTCTATGGTCTCTGGGGAGGCATAAGGAATTTCCATCAATTTTCTTTCCTTGTGCCATACAATAAAGTTTCAACAAAACCAAAGTTCCATGGTCATATACAATCCCACATGTACAGATGAAAACCACAATTATCTCCAAAAACTAAGTTTTGCAGAACCTAGTGAGGAAAACTTCATGTAGTGTGGAAAGCTCAGTGTGAACCAGGTTTCTGTTTGAGATGAAAGCCAGTTTTTTGTTTCTTTTGCTCTTTCTTTTGCTTGTGGGTTGAGAAAGATCCTATAAAGTTAAGGCCAATCAAACAGAAACATCAGGCAAACTTTGTGAAATATTTCTTGTTTTTGGGAATCTGCAAAATTTCCGATTTGAAGACAACTGTGATTTTTACTTGTACATGTGAGATTGTGTATGATAATGTAACGTTGGCTGTTTTGAGACTTTATTATTGCATAACACCACAAAAGCAAATGAATGGACATTGTTTATGCCTCCCCAGAGACCTCACAGAACCATCCTGAATTTGGGCAAGGAACTGATTTTGGGATGAGGACTTAAAAAAAAGGTGGGGGTGATGGCTTGGTTTATTTGTTGTAAGGGCAGATTTGGTCATGCCTAGATCTCCAAACAAGGAGGGATCCCTAAGGAGGCTTGCCTGAGCTTGTTCAGATGCCCTAAAATGGAGCATTCTTCATCCCTAGCACATGGGTAGATGTAGCCTCCTTTGACCTTGTGACTGCAGTAGCCTGAGTCTTTAAAACTGGAAAGATTTTAATACTGAGCTCTTTCTGCCTAATAAGCTCTGCCCTCGTGCTCCTATTTGCTACATCCAGAGAGTGAAGACCTCAGCCCCTCACAGAAGAATGCTATGAATTGAATCTGTTAAAGGGAAAGGGCTTCCTTCCCCACTTACCCTCTCTTTTTCCTTGACCCTCAGAAAAGGGACTGGGGCTGTTTCTTGCTATACGTTGTCATTTTACCTCTTCAGTTTCAAGTGCTGCTGGATGTGATCTGGTCCCCATCAGATCCAGGAGCTGGAGCCATCCATGGTGGACACTGAACTAGACATCCAAGGGTACTGGTGCAGCCTGATAGCCTGACAGGAAAGTCCAGAAAAGTGGGGGTGCTTGGAACTAGTAGGGGACCCCTCTAAAACTGAGGGAACACCATAGATGGGAGCTAGGGCCATTGGTGGAGAGCCCAGACATCCTTTAATCCCCTTGAAGGCACCAGAGAACCTTGGGAGAGGGGTGAAATGTAACATACCTAGCTTTAGAAGCCCAGTGTGTGCTGAGGATCTTGTAGGCTGTTGTTTTGGGGGTGACTGTTTCAACAACCATCTCTGTCTGTTCTTGACAAGGTGTGCACCTCCCTTTCCCCTATCTTTATTCTGAGTGAGAGAACAGCCCAGCACTAACTAACTCATCCAAATGCTTATCCCTTTTCCTTCCTGAGAGGAAGAGCAGTTAAAGTGAGAAGCTGATTCAGCCTCTGTCATTAGCAATGTAAACCTCTGGTTTCTTCCTATGGTGAGGAACTATTCCATTTACCACTGTTCACCATACTTTAATTGCTTTCACTTATTCTTTTAAGAAAATGAAAATTTATCAGTCACTAATTTTTGTGATTAATGTTAATCTTATGTATAGAATTTCAGGAAGATGTTTTTCTCTTCCTGTAGAGATACATAAGATACTTTCCTGGTGCAGCATGGCTAGGGGATAGGGGTGGGTAGGAACTGATTTGGCATGGAGGTCCCACAAACAAGGAAAGATTGCTAAGTGTATTCCTAGCTGAATGGAAGTCCTCATCAGTGGAACCTATAAGTATCCCTGGCTATCTTGTCTCTGTCTAAGAAGGAAGAAAATAAACATTTCTTAAGTGCCTACTGTGTGTCAGGTGTCGTGTTAAGCACTGCATAAACATTTTATCATTTGATCCTTATAATAACCCTGGTTGGTAGGTAATGTTATTATCCCCATTGTGCAGGTGAGAAAACTAAGGCAGGGTCACACAGCCAGGATTTTAACTCAAGTTTGCTTGGCTCCAGGGCCAGTGCCTTATCTACTGTACCACCTGTCTGTCTCACCCTTCATATATAGGTATATATGTATGTGTGTGTATTATACATAAATGTAATATGTATATTTATATATATGCATGTATGTGTGTATACATCTTTTTCCCTTCCCTTCTCTATCCCTTTTCCTCCTTCCTTTCTTCCATCCGTCCCTCTTTTCCCCTGCCCCCACTTTTTATCATATATGTGTATATATATATATGTGTGTGTGTGTGTGTGTGTGTGTGTGTGTGTGTGTGTGTATACATACACAAAAACATATATATTCTTAGACTTACTGGAGATAAAATTAAAGCAAAAACTAATTGATTGAACAGGACCGGACTCCTGAGGCAGTGATGGTGATCATGCTACTTGTACAGTTCCCAGCAACAAAACCCTGCGACATGTCTTAAAAAGGGACCTACACCAAGAAGAATAATTCCTGTTACTAACCTTGCTCCTTTTACCTATGGCCCACTAACATCAAAAATTCTTATCCCCATTACAAGGTGTGTGTATGTGGTTTCAACCTGTTACACCTTCATATATTAATAAAGTTTAGTTCTGTACTTGAGTTAAGTGTGCTAAAAGTAAATGAGGTTCTGCCAGAGAAGAGGCATAAGGTCAACTTTTCACAGAAAAAGATTCTTCCTTCTTGTCCATGGATAGCAGTGAAAAACTAAACTGAGACCAGCAGTGATGAGAGACTCAAACCAGTTAGGGAACTCTTCAATCTGTTTAGGATGGCTTAATAATAGCTCATACTTACATAGGACTATGTAGTTACAAAGCGTTTTACATTCATTATCTCATTTGCTTTTTATGACAAGTCAATGAGGCAGGTGGTGTGTGTGTATATATATATATATATATATATATACACATACACATACATACATACATAGAGATATATATTATACCCATTTTACAAATGAGAAAATTGAAGTTCAGAGAGCTCATGTGACTTGTCCAAGATCGAATAGCTAATAAATAACAGAGTTGGGACTCAAACATAAGTCTTCAAGTTTCCCAAGTCTAGAGAATCCTCTGACTGTCCCCAATATACCTATTGGTAAGAAGGGATAGAACCATCAGTTCTATGACTAGAAAGAAAGTTTACTACGGAAATATCCCTGTGGGAGGGAACACAGTGAATGAAATTTGTGTTAAAATATAAAATTATTATTAACTCCCACTTTTTTGTCATGCAAAACACATTTCTATATTAACCATGTTGCCAAAAAAAAAAGGCAAGAAAAATAAAGTGAAAAATGTTTTTAATTTTCACTCAGAGTTCCTCAGTTCTCTCTCTGGAAGGAGATAGAATTTTCCATCATGAGTCCTTTGGAATTGTCACAATGCACTGTATTGATGAGAGTAGCCAAATATTTAATAGCTGGTTGTCATTGTAATATTGCTCTTACTGTGTACAATGTCCTCCTGGTTCTGCTCTTTTCACTTTGTACCAGTTAATTTAAAATCTTCATAGTTTTTTTTGAAACCATACCCTTAGTCATTTCTTACACCACAAGAATATTCCATGATAATCCTATATCACAGAGGCAAAGCCAAGATGGCAGAGTAGCAGCAGTAACCCAGCCAAATTCTCCTAACTTTCCTCTCTAAACAACTTTAAAATAACATGTTAGAGAAATTCTGGAGCTACACAGTCAGCAAAAGATTAGGGTGAGATATTTTCCAGCCCAAAACAATTTAGGAGGTTGGCAGGAGAGGTCTGCAATAAGACAGCAGAGGTTGGCCTGAAGTACCTGTGGCAACAACATTAGTGGTAGGCCTTGGAGGCATTCCCAAATTGATGAACCTCCCCTCAATTTTTAATTCTTTGCCACCTCAAAAAGATCTGCTATGAATATTTTTGTAGATGTGGGTCATTTTCTTTTTTCTTTCATCTCTTTGTGATACAGATCTATTAGTGGTATCAATAGGCCCAACATATGCACTATTTTATAGCCTTTGGACAGTTCCAAATTGTTCTCCAGGAATGGTTGGATCAGTTCACAACTCCACTCGCAGTACATTAGTATAACTTATTTTTTCACTTCCCCTTCAGCATTTATCATTTTTCTTGTCTCTCATGTTAGCCAGTCTGATAGATGTGAAGTGGTACCTTAGAGCTGTTTTAATGTTAATTTCTCTATTAATGATTTAGAGTGTTTTTTAATATGACTATTTAGAGCTTATATTACTTCTTCTGAAAACAGCCTGTTCATATTCTTTGACCATTTATCCACTGGGGAATTGTTCTTATTTTTATAAATTTGACTTGATTCCTTGTATACTTAGGCAATAAGAACTTTATCAGAAAAACTTGCTATAAACCTCCCCCATCCCAGTTTTCTGCTTTCCCTCTAATTTAGCTGCATTTGGCTTTGTTTGTGTAAACACTTTTAAATTTAGTGTAATCAAAATCATCCATTTGACTTCCTATGATCCTCTCTCTTATTTAGTATTAAACTTTTCCCTTATCCATACATCTCATAACTATTTTTTCCACTGTGGGTGCTCATTTTCTGAGGTCAGATTCGATCTCGGGTCATCCCAACTCCGAGGCCGGCACTCTTACTCACTGCACCACCTAGCCGCCCCCATGCATCCCTCTTTTAACCAAATCCTGATGAGAGTGAAATTCAAGCATTGCCTGCTCCCCCTACCATTTTCCCCTCCACTCTAAAAACTCCTCCTTCTATGCCTATTTTATGTGAGATAATTTTCCTCATTCTCTCTCTCTTCTCCTAGTATATCCCTCTTTCTCAGTCTTCACTTTTTCCTTTGAGATCATGCTAACATAAGTGACTCACCTCCATGTCCTCGGTTTAAGTAGACTCCTTCCAAGTGCCCCCCAAATTCCAAAGTTCTTAGGAGTTTCATGTATTATCTTCTTATTTGGGAATGTAAATGGTTTGATCTTATTAAGCTTTTTTTTTTAATGATTTCTTTACCTTTCTATGATTTTTTTAAAGTCTTGTATATGAAAGAGAAATTTTTTATACATATCTCACCTTTTGTTTTGTTTTGTTTTATTTTTCCAAATCAGGAATGCTTAAAATTCCTCTATTTCATTAAGTTGTTTATTTTTTTTCCCTCTGAAGGATTATGCTTACGTTTGTGGGTAGGTTATCTTTGGTTGTAATCCTACCTCCTTTGCCTTCCAGAGTATCATGGTCTAAGCCAGGAGTGGGGAACCTCTTTCCTTTATAATGGTAGTTGCTAAATCTTATATGATGCTGACTGTGGCTCAATGGTATTTGAACAGTTTTTCTCTTGCTACTTGCGATATTTTCTCCTTGACCTTGGAACTCTATAATTTGGCTATAAAATTCCTCAGAATTTCCATTTTGGGATCCCTTTCAGGAAGTGATTGGTAGAGTCTTTCAATTTCTGTTTTGACCTTTGGTTGTAAGATATCTGGGTAGTTTTCCTTTATAATTCCTTGAAGTATGATGTCTAGGCTCCTTTTTTTAAATCAAGGTTTTCAGGTAGTCAAATAATTCTGAAATCATCTCTCTCCATCTGTTTTTCTAGGTCAGTTGTTTTTTTATGAGACATTTCACATTTTCTATTTTTCATTTTTTTTAGCTTTTGTCTTACTGTTTCTTGGTGTCTCATGGAGTCATTAGCTTCCAGTTGCCCTATGTTAATTTTTGAGATATTATTTTCTTCATTGAGATTTATATCTTTTTTTTTTAACTATTTAGTCAATTCTAGTTTTTAAGGAGTAACTGTTTTTCAGTATTTTTTGCTCCTCTTTTTGCTAAGCTATTTATTTTCTTTTTATAATCTTTTTACATTACTCTCATTTCTTTTCCCATTTTCTCTACCATTTTATTTAATTTTAAAAATAATTTTTGTTATTTTTTTCCAGCTCTTCTAGGAGTTCTTGTTGGTCTTGTGTCCAATCTACATTCCCCCCCCCCAGGAAGCTATTTTCACATCCTTATTCTCTTCCATGTTTGTGTCTTAAACCTCTCCTATCACCATAGTAGTTTTTTATGGTCAGATTCTTTTGCTGTTAATTGTTGTTTGCTTATTTTCCCAATCCATTTCTTGACTTTGGACTTTATGTTGGAATTGTGCTCTCCTTACCTCTGGGATGGGGGTGGAAGGGTCATTCTCCTGAGATTTAGACTCTTTTTTTCCTGCTGTTTTCACAGCTAGCTTAGGAGACCAATTCAGTGCTTCCAAGGTGGTGGGAACTGAGGAGAGGTATGATCACTGCTCTCCTGGTCTGGGCTCTAGTCCTTACCCAGGTAGAATTTCTGCTATCTCTCAACCCTAACTCCTCTCCTTCCTGTCATTGAGACCTGGAACTAGGGCCCTTGCTCCCTCATGACTACAAATGCTTCTCTCTCCCCTGGAATTCCAATTCCAAATTGGGTAATGGGGAATGGAGTTGCCAGATGGCAGCTTGACCAGTGCTTACATAGGGGTTCCCTGGAATCTTTTTCTGACCAAAAGTCTTATCCCCTTACCATTTCTGTACAGTAAATGTTCCTGGAACTATTGCTTCTGCTACTGCTATTGCCTTCAAGACCAGAAGCTGGTGTCACTGCTTGTGATCCTGACCAGCCCCCAGCCTAACGTCCTGGATCTTTTTTTTCTACTCTCCTAAGGTGTTCTGGACTGGAAAAAAAGTCTCATTACAACCTTTTGTTGGCTATGCTTCTTTAGAATTAATTTGACATTTTAAAGTTGTTTGTAACGGGAATGTCGGGAGAGGTTGGATGGGATGCTCCCTTTATTCCACCATCTTGGCTCTTCTCCTCTAAATCTTACTTTTCCATTTTATAAAGCACTTTTCTCATAGCAAGCTGCCATGCAGGCAATGCCAGTGCTGTTTTCCTCATTGTAGAGATGAGGAATCTGCAGCTCAGAGCAGTCAAGTCACTTGTCCATGGTCACACTGCTAGTAAATTCCAGGCAAAGAATTGGAACTGAGGCTTCTTTTCTCTAAATTCTACATTCTTATCACCACACTGCATTGCCTAGAACTCATGCCAGATTCTTGCCTAATGGTAGGGTTAGGTAAGGAGAAAAGGAAAGAAAGGTACCAGGCTTCTAAAGGGCATTGGGGAAGGATGGAATGCTCACAGAAAGTTAAGGCTGGGTATTCTTCAAAGACAACTTTGTCTTCTTCACATTTGTGCTCATTCCTCTAATATGCTCTCATATGAAACCCTTTCTTTCTGAGTCTTGTACTCTGTAGCTCTAAGCCCTTTGTTTTTTTTATCCAATTCGAACTGAATAGGGATGCTGGTGATCTTCAAAAAAAAATACTTTCTACCTTACAGTATTAATCAAGAACTATTAATCAAATTTGTAAAGAATTGCTGTGTAGGAGGGGTCCCGGTTCTGGACAAAGGGGAATCAGTCCCAGTGCTCAAGGATTTTATAGTCTATTGGTTGAGACATGTTCATATTTAGGTATATAAAAATAAATGCAAATTAGATACAAAGAAAGTTTAGGGAGAAAAATTTGGGTGGATCGTAGAAGACTTTATATAGAAAGCGACTTTTGAGTTGAGTCGTGAAGGAAGCTAGAGATTTTAAAGTTGAGGTGGGGAAGGAAGGCATTCTATGCATCAACAACAGTCAATGCAAAGATGTGAGATCTGGAGATGGTGTCACATATATAAGACAGTACGAAGGCAAATTTGGCTGAATTGTAGTCCTTCTAGTGGAGTGATAAGTAAGAAAAGCTGGAAAGATAGGTTGGGTCCATGTTGTGAAGGATTTAAAATACCTAAAGAAGGTGTTTATACTTGATTCTTGAAGTAATAGGGAGCCACTGCAGTTTACTGAGAATGGGGATGACATGGTTAAATCTGCACTTAAAGAAAATCACTTTGGTAGTTTTGTGGAAAATGAATTGCAATGGGGAGAGATGAGGCAGGGACACCAATTATGAGGTTATTACAATAGTACACCAATGGAAGTGTTGGGATACTGAACTAGGGTAATGACTCTGTGAGTTGAGAGGAGGGTGAAGATATAAGGGGTGTTGTGAAGGTAGAAGAAACAGGATTTGGCAGCTGATTAGATATATAAAGTCAAGTCAATGAGCATTTATTAAGGCACAAAGCTAAGCACCAGGGTTACAAACACAGGCAAAAAGAAATATAGCCCTTGCCCTCAAGGAACTTATATTCTACTGGAAGAAGACAACACATAAAACAGAGCTGAAACAGGGCAGGGGAGTAGATCCCCAAGTGAGGAGATGGTGGGGAAATCTAGAGAATGAAATATAGCTGATGTGGGCCCTTTCTCAAAACAGTTTCTCTGAGGAACTCAAGAGTCAAGGATGACACTGAAATTGTAAACCCAGGAAGTTCAGAAGATGGGAAGGTTTGGGAGGATAATGAGTTCTGATGTGTTAAGTTAAGTCACATACATATGTGACATCTAGTTAAAAATGTCAAAATGGCACTTTCCAACCTCCAGGAAGCAATTGGTGATGTGAGACTGGAACACAGGAACCAAAGCAGGAAATCGGATTTCTTTTAGCTTGGTTAGTAGGTCAGTTCTGTAGGAACAAACCCAGAGTCATTGTCCTCGTTATTTGTTGTTCTTACAGTGGTGAAGAATTTGAGTTTCTGTCTGTGTCTAACCAGACTGAAGTGGCTGAAGTCTGGCCAGAGAGCTCCCTCTTGTGGCTATTCATAACCTGGTCCTTAAATTCAGACTGTCCTTGCCCAGCAGACATGTTGGTATAGGGGCTGCCTTGTGAATTCTTGGGATGGTTCCTTCCCCTCACCCATTTAGATCTCCTTCCTAGATTCCATAGGATTTAGAACTGGACCGAACCTTATGGTCATAGATTCGTTTGCTCCTTTTACAGATGGAAAAAAAAAGTTTAGGGAGAGTCAGTTATTTCCTCAAGGTCAAACTAAGTAGCAAAACCTGGAATAGAAAACCCAGGTCATTTCTGTTATCCAGGGCCCATCTGCCTTTTACATTTTTAAATAAAATTTTATTAAGAACAATGCAATTTAGGGGCGGCTAGGTGGCGCAGTGAGTAGAGCGTTGGCTCTGGAGTCAGAAGGACTTGAGTTCGGATCTGACCTCAGATACTTAACACACACAAACAAAAACCTAGCCGTGTGACCTTGGGCAAGTTACTTAACCCCAAATGCCCACCAAAAAGCAAAAAAAAAAAAAAGAAAAATGCAATTTTATTTACAATGTTAAACAGTCTGCAGGTGGTACAAAAACAGGTAGGGACAGGATTTGACACTTAGGCCATAGTGTTCTGACCCCTTGCTAGTAGGTCATACTGTCCCATGTTCTCACAGACAACACTTCTTGGCATATAGTTGTGGCTACACTATATATGTCAAAACCTGAACTATTAAACTGGGTAGGTATGTGACTTTCCTTAGTATTTAAGGCATAACATTATAGCAATAGTACAAGTTGTTTCTATAATGAAGATAAAAATGAAACACATAAAAGGAGTGGCTAGAAAAGAACTCGAACTGATAACTGAATGACTTCCTGAATCATCCACTGGGATCACAGAATCATAGCTCTAGAGCTGTTAAGGACCTCGCAGTATTTAGTGTGGACCCTTCATTTTACAGGAAAGGAACCCAAGGCCCAGCAAGGTTAAGAGACCTGACCAAGGTCATCTAAATAGTTATAGAAGTTGAATTTGAACTTAGGTCCTCTGATTCTAAGGTCACTGCTCTGTCTGCTTTGTCCTGCTGCCTCCTCAGGCTGGTGACTTTGCACAGCCCTCCCTTACTTCAGTCCAATTCACTTGCAAGTGAATCCTCTTTGAGAGCAAAGAACAAACAGCAACAATAACCTTTGCACTATAATGGAATAATTAGTCAATAAATATTTATTAAGCACCTGTGATTTACTAGAGACTGTATTAAGTTCTGGGGTTACAACTTAAGACGGAAGATGGCTTCTCCTTTTAGGGGCAGCAGCCTATAGGAATGCACCCTCTCTTGGTACTAACCTGGCTTTACCAGTTCATTGAATTGTGTGAGATCTTAAGCAAAGGAGAGAAACATGAAATGAGAAGGGACCTGGGGGGACATCTAGCTCACCTCCTGTCTAAGATGATCCCCTACAAAGTCCTTGAAGGGTGTTCATTTGGCTTTTCTTGGGACTCTTTAGAGACAGAAAAAACTCAATACATACTCCTTCACCTTCAGGCTATTCCAGGTTAGAAGATTGTTTTCCCTAACAAATGAGTCGCTTACTACCTCAGTTTTACCTTACAGGGGTGGGGGATCCTACAGTCTTGAGGTCTCATGTGGCCTTCTAGGGTGTGGCCTTTTGTTAAGGAGTCCAAGTTTTACAGATCAAATCCTTTTATTAAGAGGATTTGTTCTGTGGAGTTTGGATTCAGTCAAAGGTTCACACTTGGGAACCTAGAGGGCCACATGTGGCCTTGAGGCCACAGGTTCCCCACTCCTGCTTAGACAAAGTACACTTTGAATTTAATTTTTTTCATTGTTTGGAAGATCAGGTTTGGGAAGTTGTAAAGGGAAAAAATGTCACACAAGGAATTGTAATTTTCAAACATTTAAAATACTTTCCATCATGCAATTATATACAACTTATACCAAGCTTCAAAATGTTAATTAATTCTTTTCTTGTTCTTTTTCTCCAAAATTCTTCAGTAGTACGGACATGATGTGTTTTTGAGAAGGCTATGTTGGCAGAGTGAAAACTCTGAAATAGTTTAAGATTTTGAATTTGGTTCCAAGAACAGCTGAGTCTTTTTCTCCAAGGACCTGCCTTGCTGAATGTAGGTTGGCCACTTGGTGATAAATTCTTTGGTCGTGGTAACCCATGAAATAACAAAAAATACAAGCTGCCTTCCAGTCCAGGTCCCCACACCCCTCTTAACCTCTTTATTCAGTGATGGTGATAGAGTAGTGAAAAATGAATCAAAGTGAGCTAAGAATGACATAGATTTTAGACCATATAAACATTACCTTAGGTGTTGCTACCTTAAATATCAGATCCTGTTCAGGTACCATTGGACACTAGGAAAAAGTGTCAAACTTAAGAATCACAGGACCTGATTTCTAATCTTAATTCTGCTACTTAGTACTTGTATGACCTTGAGTAAGGCACTTAATCTCTCTATGACTCAGTTTCTGCATTTATAAATTGAGGGGGTTGGGGAGCCTAGGCGGCACAGTGAATAGAACACCAGCCCTGGAGTCAAGAGGACCTGAGTTCAAATCTGGCCTCAGACATTTAGCACAAAACTAGCCATGTGACCCTGGGCAAGTCACTTTAACCCCAATTGCCCTACCTTCCCCCCTCCAAAAAAGCAAAAAGAAAAAAAAAATCTAAAAAAAAATGAGAGGGTTGCACTAGATCAAGGGTTCTTAACTAAAGGTTTCACAGAGCAATTTCAAGGGCTCTGTGAATTTGGTTGGGGAAACATGTCTTTATTTTTTATTCACCTTTGGTTTACTTTGTAATCCAATGAATCTTATTTTATACATTTGAACGTCATTCTGAGAAGAAATCTCTGTTTCACCAGCCTGCCAAAAAAGTCAATAACACACAAAAGACTGAGAACTGTTACATACTAATAACACTATCAATTGCTAGCAATTCTATCATTCCTTAAGGTTTGCAAAGTGTTTCATAAATATTATCTCATTTTATCCTTACAACAATTCTGTGAGGTAAGGTACTATTATCATTCTGGTTTTACAGATGAAGAAACGGAGACAAAGGTTAAGTGACCACACATCTAATAAGTGTCTGACACCAGGCTTGAGCCCAGGACTTCTGGACGCAAGGTCCAGCACACTACCCATTGATCTGTTACCATTGTTGTTTGTCCTTTCTTGGAGAAGAATATGATATCAGGAAGATGAAGTCATGACATGCAAGGGAATTTGGATTTAAGTGAGGGAGGGTTGTGCAAAGTCACCAGCCTCACTTTCTCCTACAGAATCATCTGGGTCCAGAGGTCAGATATAGATCAGGATGACTGGAGATGGCCCAGGATGCAGTGGGAGACCTTGGCCTTTTTCCCCCAAGTCTTAGTTTGTCTGAGGCAATACCTATTCAGTGATTTAAGCTAGGTAAGAAATGAGGCAGAGGATGACCTCTTTCACATAGTCACAAACAAACAATCTGGGAGGAAAAGACCCTCAGGGTTTCTGGCCAGCATTTATCTAGTTTAGAGATCATTAGATTATCCCTAAGATTCTTTCCTGCTCGGGGTCTATGCTCTATTGACATACTACTAAAGGAATTAACTCATGAATTTTGACCTCACTACAAATGACTCTAGAAGATAAAAGTTTTGCTGCTAAGTAGAATGATGGCTCATGGGGTCTCCCTGGTGAAATAAACAAAGGAGATGGTTTTATTATTCATCTAAAGGCAACCAGAAACATCATTTCATGGGTCACTCAGTTATTTCTTTTTTTTTTTTAAAGCATTTGGGGTTAAGTAACTTGCTCAAGGTTACACTGCTAGTTATTTATTTATGTGTGGGTGCTAATTTTCTGAGGCTGGAACCAATCCTGGGTCCTCCTGACTCTGGGGCCAGAGCTCTTACTCAGTGTGCCACCTAGCCACCCCTCGGTCATTTCTTATTGCAGTATTCATAACAAGCATTTGCCAAAAAGAAAGGCTCCTTGAAAATACTATAGCTTATGTTACCATATCTTTTATTATGGTTAGATGACTTGCCCAGGGCCAAATGATTAGTAAGTATCTGAGGCCATATTTGAACTCAGGACCTCCTGACTCCAGTACCAGTGCTCTATCCACTGCTCTACCTAGCTCACTTGGCATTCCCTCATACCTGGAGTGAACTCCTCTTTATTTCTGCTTTTTAAATCCCCTATTTTCATTTCAGTGTTTAGCTCAAACACCACTTTCTATAGCTATGCTTTCTATGCCTTTAATGATCTCCCTCTACCCCCTCCCCAACCCCAGATCACTTTAAAGGTATAAACATACTCAAGGATGAAATAAAACTATCCAGCTATTTTTATTTGCTAATGATATGATGGTTTGCTTAGAAAATCTGAGAGACTCATCAATGGAACAGAGAACAGGCATAGCAAATTATCAGAATTAAATGACTTGCCCAAGGTCACATGGCTAGTAAAGTGTCTAAGATTGGATTTGAACTCAGGTTCTCCTCCACTGTGCCACCTAGTTGCCCCTCCCTTATCTTTTGCAAAGGATGAGGAAAAAGAAAAATTCTATGAAGAATTCTACAAAATACTCCAAATTAAAGTTCGTCAATCAAACAAGCATTTATTAAACATGCATTATGTTCCAGGTACAATGGTTAGTACAAACATGAAAAGGAAAAGCAAAAACAGCCCATGCCCGCAAGGAGTTTATATTCTAATGAGGAAAACGACATATATAAGTTAGAGCATAGAGGACAAACAGAGGGAGGATGCCACTCGAAGAGATGTCACTAGTAACGCAGGAGAGAGAGATGGGTAGGAAACCAATATATATTGAAATGAGAAGTACAACATAGTAGACAGGGAGCTAGTCTTGAGTGAGGAAGGCCTGGGTTTAAATTCTGGCTGTGTAACTTCTGTGCAAACCTTCATTTTAGAGATGAGGAAACAGGCCTGTGAGGGTGAAAGTGACTGCTCTAGCATCACACAGTTAGTGGCTGAAGCAGCCCTAACACATAGGCCTCCTGGACACCCACCAGCTTGTCCATATCTTTTATAAAGTATGATACTCAGAACTGAACACAGCACTCCTGAAATGCTCTATGACAGAAGATCAGACAGCAATGAATTTTCCACATTCGCAGTGTAGCTTAGGATGGCGTTAGCTGTTTTGGCTGTCATATGTCACTGTATTCTCTAACGATTAGTCTCTCATGTCTGCTCCTGCCTCCTCCCTCCTATATTTGTAAAATGGACTTAAAAAAAATCCAAGCATGTAGTTTTAAATTTATCCCTATTTAAACCTCACATTTAAAAATTTGGTCCCTTGTACACATCCTTTTGGGATATTTGTGGATCTTGACAATCATTCAATGTACTAGCTAAGTCTTGAAACTTCCTGTCATCTGCAGACTTGACAAGCACATCATCTATGTTTCCATCTAAAGTCATTGATAAAACTGTTGAAAATCACAGTAAAGTATTAATTCCTTGGGCATTCCACTCTTGCCCCAGTAATAGTTACTTTTTTTGGGAACAGTCTTTTGAGTTGTAAAAACTAAACATTCAGTCTTATCTTTTCCCCAAACATAGCATGAATCACTTTGTCAAACGCTTAATGATATCTCAGCGTACTCCATCACTCTATAGTATAGAGTTTATACTATTCTACCCTTTTTAAAAAGGAGGTGAGAAAACTGGGGAATAAAAGAGGGGAGGGACTTTTTCTATATATAGAATAAGATTAGGAGAGTGCAGGGAGAAGATAAGGGAGGGAATTTTAGAGGTGTGGGTAAAATATGGAACAAGAAGGTCAGGGGAAAAGTTTTAAGGTAACAGTGATAGGGTAAAAAGAGAGATTGAAAAGGAAAATAGTGAATAAAAATGAGACAGGGAAATTCACAAATAGTAGTTAGAACTTTGTCAAATCTGTAAGAATACATTCCCCAGTTGATAAAAGGTCAAAGGATATGCACAGGCAGTTTTCCAATAAAGAAATCTAAAAATTTATAGTCACACAAAAATACTCTAAATCATTGATCAGAGAAATGCAAATTAAAACAACCTCGAGATATCATTTTATACCTACCAGATTGGATTGAAGGATAAAGTGACAAATGTTGGAGGGAAAGCATTGGGACACTAATTCATTGTTGGAGCAATTGTGAACTGATCCAGTTACTTTGGAAAGCAATCTGGAATTATGCCTGAAGAGTTATTAAACTACCTATACCCTTTGATCCAGCAATACTGCTACTTGGTCTATTTTCAAAAGATGATTAAGGAAAAAAGAAAAGAACCTATCTGTTCTAAAACATACAAAGTAGTTTAGTTTCATGTACAATCATCTTTTTATTGTACGATGTTATGGAAATACTTGTTTTGTTCTATAAATTAACATTAAACTAAAAAGAAAAACAAAAAGGAAATTAAATTAGTTTGGCATGACTGGTTCTTGATGAAGCCAGGTCTGCTTTCAGTGGTCACTTTTTCCACTTCTGAGTTTTCAGGAACTATCCCTTTCATAATGTGTTCTAAAATTCTAATAATGAAATCAAGTTCACGGGCATATAGTTTTCAAGCTTGATGCTATTTTCTCTCCTTTCCCTTTTTTCAAATTTTCCATATTTGCCCTTCTTTAGTAATAAAACTTGATATCTTTCTCTTTTGCCATAGCTTTTCAAAAGTTATTGACCAAAGTTCAATCGCACCCAGGAGGTTTCTGTTTGTTTGTTTTTGTTTTCTCTAGTCCCCTAGGTTTTATCTTCTCTAGTTCTATTGACTTGAAGACTCCTAAATGTTATCTGATCATCTCCTCAATTATCATGGGTTGCTATGCCTATTAACTACTTTTGTTGTATTTTTCCCAGTCTAAAGACTATTCTCTTTGGAAGAGAAAACTGAAGCAAGTGTCAATATACAAATCAATCTTTATTGAGCTCTGACTATATGTAAGATGCCAAGGGAGATACAGACCTGATTGTTGACACCCTCAAGGGATTTATAATCTAGTAGAGGTGTGTAGAGATAAGATACATTCAAATGACAAAAATTGAACTACTATGTTACAAATAAAAATGTATTTTAAGAGTTCAGAAGGAGAGATCTCTTCTGACTGATATGACCAGGAAACATTTCACAAAGATGACATTTGAATTGAACACTGAAGAATGCATAAGATTCAATTTGGGAGACAGGAATAGGGTGGGGCAGGAGAAAACATTCCAGGCAGAGGGAATATTACAAGCAATGGCTCATAAGCACATTAAAGGAATCAGAAGCAGTGGAGTCTGAAATATATTGTTCCAGTAGGAAAGTAGTGAAAAATTAAGTTAGGTACATATTGTAAAGAGCTTTGAATGCTGGACTAGAAAGAGTAGGTAAGAAAGTGAAGTGATCAACATAATGCTTTAAGAAAATTAATTTTATGTCAATGTGCAGATGAATTGGTGGGAAGAGGAGAGATTTAAGTAGACAGGAAGTTATGGCATGAATATTCCATATAGAGGCATAAATGCCATGGACCTGTACTCAGGTGGCGACAATGACAATTGGAAGGATGAATATAGCTATGAAGGAACAAATTGATAGCATTTAACAAGTGGTAGGATGTGCAGGCAAAGTAGAGAAGAGTCAAGGGGGATTCTGAGATTGCCCAGAGAGTTAGAGGAATGGGTGTACATTTAATAATAATCATGGTGATGATGATGATGATATTGATAGCTAGCATTCATCTAGTATTCTAAGGTTTACAAAGCACATGTTACATCATTTGATCCTTCCAACCACCCTGTAAGGTAAATGGTATTATTCCTGTATTATAAGTGAGAAAACTGATGCTGACGGAGGTTAAGTGACTTGCCCAGGGTCATAGCTAATAAGTGTCTAAGGTGGAATTTGAACTCATATCTTTGTGACTACAAGTCCAGGGCTCTAATCACTATGTTTCTGACTAATGAAGTCAGAAGCAAAGGCTGCTTTTTGTTTGTTTTGGGGAAAAACAAATGACTTCCTCAGTTTCTTCCTTGGTCGTTGGTATACTGGATTGCAAGTAGGTCAGGCAAAATGGTGAATTTATTTTTAGGCATTTGAATGTGGAGAAATATCTAATAAGCAGATGCAAATATGGGACTGGAGATAAAGATCTGATTCATTCACTTAGAAAACTAAATTAGAAGAGTACTAGAAAAAGCTTGAGGAAGAGTAGAAATGAGATTACTGGATGGATGGGAGAAACAAATGAGGAAAGAAACTGCAACTGTAAAGTCTGTGTGGTAGTCTGCATCATTTACAAGGTTTTTGAGTATATAATGGGTCTTTCACTCAAGAAACTTTTTTCTTTTTTTCTTAGTTTGGTCATCTCTACTCTCAGGACAGGATGAACAGCTAGTGTAACCTTTCACTTACATCCCCATCTCCACTCACAAGCCATATAGCTTCCAGCTGTTTCAAATCTGACCATCCCACCCCTGGCCATGCATTAGAACTATATAGATACAGGTCCTGTGATGTCTTTTGAAAGGCTAAGTGGTTTGGAAACTGTGGTCTGGGTATCCCGGGGCAGTTCCTTAGATCTTTTCAGGGGGTTCATGAGGTGAAAACTACTTTCATAATAGTGCTAAGATATTTTAATTTCTAATGTAGTAAATATCAACAGATAAAATCCACACAGGCAGCTAGGTGACTCAGTAGATAGAGGGCTTGGCTAGGAGTCAAGAAGACCTGAGTTCAAATTTGACCTCAGACACTTACTAGCGGGGTGACCCTGGGCAAGTCATTTTTTTGCCTCAAAAATTTTTTTGCCTCAAACTGTTTGCCTCAGTTTCCTCATCTGTAAAATGAACTGGAGAAAGAAATGGAAAACCATTCCAGTATCTTTGCCAAGAAAACCCTAAATAGGGTGATGAAAAGTTGGACACAACTGAAATGACAACAACGAGAACACAATCTGCATGAAAGGAAACTCGTTGAGGGGAAGTCCTTTGCAATTTTTGGTCCTGGGACTAAAACCACTGGTATAGGGCACTCCCAGATGAGGAAAATTGGCTCTCGGTGATTTATAGTCTTAGAGAATTGCCTAGAGTACTGAAAGATTAAGTGCTTTGCCCATTTGAATACATAGGGGAGTATATATGAACTGATATATCCTTGGGGAGTATATATGAACTGATATATCCTTGCCATTCAAAGCCCTCCAAACCCAATCCACCCTTCTCCTTTCCAGTATTCTTGCATCTTATACTCCCTACGCCCCAACATGTGCTATAATTCACTGACACTGTCCTTGAGATTCTTCAAAAAAGACACTCTATTTCAGGAAGTCATTAAACATTTATTAAATACCAAAGAGCTGGAGATTCAAAAAGAGTAGAAAGACAGTCTGCACCCTCAAGGAAGGCACAGTCACACGGAGGGAAACAACAGGCAGATGTACAGAGGAACCATATATGGGATAAATATGAAATGCGTCTTTGTGTCCCAGGCATTAAATGAACTGTTTTAATAAATGTTTCTTGACTGACTGGTTGACTTGAGAGTCACCTGTCCTTTCTCAGAGTAAGTATGAAACTTGTAGAAAGGTCTCCATAGAATGTTTGCTGTTGTTTTCAGAGGATGGATATATATTGTAGTTTTTTTAAAAAAAATTCCCCCTGCTCTACGAGTGTTTAACCAAAAGCAGTTTCAAATTCACATTAAGAAGCAAATTGCTTTTAAAATGTATTAAATTTGTCTTAAGGTGCATTTACAGCAGAGATACATTAGGGGGGTATCTAAGCCAGTGTAAAGGCATAAAAGAGTCAGATGGCTTCTGTTCTGAGCTAGTCTAAATAGAAAAGTGGGGAAAGAAGGATTCAGATAGCTTTAAAAAAAATGTCCTTTAATGTAATGAACTGAAAACTATTGAAAAAAAAACCATCATGTAAGGTAGAATAGTAGGGTGGGGATAGTGTTAGTGAATGTGCCAAGAGATACACTACTTCCTACATATCTGTGCATGGGCCAAGTCATGTAATCTCCCAAGGCCTCTGTTTTATCATCTGTAAAATGGGAAAGTTCAACTAGATATCTCTAAAGTCCAGTTCTTACCTTAATCCTACAAACTATCTTCTAATCCTGGCTCTGCTACTAATAGGGTGACCTTGGGCAAAATCATTTTCCCAAACTTCAGTTTTGTTGTTATTCAGTCATTTTAGTCATGTCTGACTTTCCAAGACCCCATTTGGGGTTTTCTTGGCAAAGATACTTTTCCAGATCATTTTACAGATAGGGAAATTGAGGCAAACAGGATTAAGTAACTTGCCCTAGGTCACACAGCTGGCAAGTGTCTGAGGCCAGATTTGAACTCAGGAAGACAAGTTTTCCTTGCTCCAGGCCCAGTGCTCTATCCACTTCACCACTTTTGTAAAATGGGGGTCATTCTATTTACAATGAAGCAGAGCAGTAGAGGATGAAGAGAAGCCTCTGATACATGATGGCAGTGACACCCTAGACAAGTCACAGCCCACCCGTCCAGGTCTGTGGAAGACTATAAATTGAAAATTGATTGCTAGTCTACATTGGTAAAGGCAGTTTCCATATCCAAAGTCACTATATCAATAGTTATAGACCTGGTCACTCCCCTTCCCTCCCCTCTCACCCCCACCCCCGCCACATACATACAACCATCCCCCCGCCTTACATTACCTTCCTTCCAGGGTAGTTTTTTCCTATAAATGCATATAAGTAACCATCATTATTTCTCTTGTTTGGCAAATAACCCTAGGATCTAATTTTAACCCTTTTTTCCCATTTACATCTTATAATAAATGAGTATCATGGGTTCTTTACTCCTTAAGAGCAAATAGTAGAGTAGAAGTATGGGAATGTTGGGCACTTAGGTTGATAAGGGGATACACAGGTGAGGAGTATGGCAAAGACAAAGGGGGTTGGAAACACTAAAGACAAGCAGTCCTGGGGATCCCCTGCACTTATATGTAAGTGATATCCTAGGATGTTTAATGAGGACTTTAATCTGATTGGGGATTCAGACTATAAACATTTCTCTTTGGGCACCAATGACTTGGAAATGTTAACTGATTAAAATATCTACTAACTTTCAGTTTAGTTGTTTGGAGCAAAGAGTTACTAAAGTCAACAGGTTTCCTATTTCTATTCAAAGAACTGAACTCGTTCCCTTTCTAGGTCATAGAAGACCTTGACCCCTAATCTCCATGGTGATTACACAAGGGAGCATTTCTATTGCTAAAAAATTTCTATTGCTTATTTAATGAAAATCGGTCCTGTTTTGTCTTCTCTATGTACAAAGAAGAACACATTATATCAGGTCCTCTAAGCTCTATTTAACAAACATCAATTAATCAATTTATCAATTAATACTTTATTTAAGTATCATGCTAGGGTCTAGGGATGAAAAGACAAAAGCTAAACCATATCTGTCCTCTAGGACAGAAATTCACAATCTAGATTATTGTCTAGACTCTAAACACTTCATAGTCTAGACAGTCTTACCATTAATACCCTTACATGTTAGGGAAAGTGATTTCTAAAAAATCTATATCTAGATTTGCAATCTAGTTGGGATAGCAGATTATTTTAAAAAGCATACACATAGGGGTGGAGCCAAGATGGCAGAGTAGAAACAGCACTTCCACAGCGCTCCAGCCCACACCACTTCAAAATCATGTAAAAGGTGACTCTGAACAACCTCTGGAGCTCCAGAACCCACAGAACAAGACAGAGAAGCTAACCTCCCTCTGAGGACAGCCCGGCAGCCCAGCAGGGAGAGGCCAGCACAGCACTCTGGGAGCTGAGCCCAGGACCCTGTGAATCGTGAGTCAGAGGTTTTAGCCCCAGGGCAGCCAGACCAGCAGCTGGCTGGAGGGACCCCAGAACACCAGCTGCTGTGGCTTTTCCAGGATTACCAACACAGATATGCCTAGGACAAAGTGAGAGGTTAGTGCCCTATGGACTTTGGGACCAGTATTTGGGAACAGCTTCTTCCCCTGGGGGCAAGAAGTGGCTGAGTAGCCACAGCACAGCCACCATTTTGCTGCTTCAGTTGCAGCTTCAACTCCTGGCCTGCAGACTGTAGACGGATGCAGCGATCAGTCTAGGGGGTAATTGCTCTTGCTTTAACCTTCTTGGATATGGATTGCAGTCTGGGGTGGAGGTCTTGGGGTCCAGCTTGCCAGAGCATGTGGAGGCTTCACAGAGGCCACCCAACTAATACCTCCAGCAGTTGAGAAGACCCGGTTTGGGATGAAAGCTCCCCTGTCTGGTGGCAGAGTCCTACTGGGGCAACAAGCCCAAAAGTCAAGTAATTAAGTGGCAACATGCCTAGGCAAAGGAAACAAAATAAACAGAAAAATTCAACATTAGACTCCCATTTGGGGGGCAAAGAAGATTGAAGCATGGAACAGGAGGAGGACTGGAACAAAACAAAACAAAACTGAAACAAAAGCCCCCAGTGAAAATACGAGCAGGTTACAGGCCATAGAGGACCTTAAGAAGGATTTTAAAAAACAAATAAGAGAAGTGGAGGAAAAATTGGGAAGAGAAATGAGAAGGATGCAGGAAAAGTATGAAATGAGAGTCAACAGCCTGACTGAGGAAAATAACACCTTAAAAAATAGATTAACTCAAGTGGCAAAAGAGGCTCAGAAAAGCAATGAGGAGAAGAATGCCTTAAAAAGCTGAATTTGCCAGATGGAAAAATAATCTCAAAAGCTCACTGAGGAGATTCATTCCTTCAGAATTAGGCTGGAGCAAATGGAAGCTTGTCACTTTATGAGAAATCAAGATGCTGTTAAACAGATCCAAGCAATTGAAAGAATAGAAGGCAATGTGAAATATCTTATGGGAAAAACCACTGAACTGGAAAATAGATCCCGAAGTGATAATTTAAAAATTATTGGACTACCTGAAAGCCATGATCAAAGAAAGAACCTAGAAATCATCCTTCAAGAAATTCTCAAGGAAAATTGCCCTGATGTTTTAGACCCAGAGGGAGAAATAGAGGTTGAAAGAATCCACAGATCACCTCCTGAAAAAGATCCCAAAAAGAAAACTCCTAGGAATATTATAGCCAGGTTCCAGAATTCCTAGACCAAGGAGAAAATACTCCAAACAGCCAGGAAGAAACAATTTCAACATTGTGGAAACAATCAGAATAGCACAGGACCTGGCAGCTTCTACACTGAGGGATTAAAAGGCATGGAATATGATATTCCAGAGAGCAAAGGAACTGGGATTAAAACCAAGAATAACCTAACCAGCAAAACTGAGTATCTTGTTTGAGGGGAAAATATGGTCATTCAGTGGAATAGAGGACTTTCAAGCATTCTGAGGAAAAAACCAGAGTTGAATAGAAAATTTGACATTCAGACACAAGAAGCAAGAGATGCTTGAGAAGGTAATCAGGGAAAAGAAATCACTATGAACTTAACAAAGTTGAACTATTTACATTCCTATATGGAAAAACAATAACTGTAACTGATGAAACCTTTCTCAGTTTGAAAATAGTTGAAGAAGGGTATATGGGCATATGAATACATATGTGAATGTGTGTATATATGTTTACAGGTATACATGGATAGAGGACACAGGTCGAATTTGGTGGGAAGGGATGATACTCAAGGGGTGAAGTTAAGAGGTGAGAGAGGAATGTATTGAGTAGATGGGGAGAGACGGCGGGGGGGTAAACTATCTCATGTAGAAGAGGCAAGAGGAAGTGGTTGCAGGGGAGGGGAAGAACAGGAAGGCAAAAAGGCAAAACCATATTCTCATTGAATTTGGCTCAGGAAGAGAATGACATACATACTAAATGGGATATCTCACCCTGCAGGAGAGTAGGGGGAAGGGGGATGAGAGGGGGGATGATGGAGGGGAGGGCATGCTGGGGGGAGGGGAGGTTGGAGGCACCCACTTTTGAAGAGGGACAGGATCAAAGTAGGGAATGGACCAGGTGGGGGGTGGGATGGGTGGGAGGGAAATATAGTCAGTCTTTTACAATATATCTACTATGGTAATGTTTTGCATAGCTATACATGTACAACATATACTGAATTGCTTATCTTCCCAGCGGGAGTGTGTAACAAGGGAGGAAGGGAATGGATCTGGAATTTGAAGTTTTAAAATTAAATGTTTCAAATATATATAAATACTATTACTAATACTATTTTGCATGTAATTGGGAGATAAGATGTTCAGGCATTGGGGCACAGAGATTCACCTTCCTCTAATGGAAAAGTCGAAGGGGGTATGGGAGAAGATATAGGAGAGAGCAGATTGGATGAGGGGATATCCTGTGGGACTGCTATTCTGGGGTGGTGGGTAGGGGAAAAATGGGGGAAAATTGTAACTCAAAATCTGGCAGAAATGAATGATGTAAACCAGAAGTTAATAAAGCATTTGGAAAAAAAAAGAAATGATGAAAGGGATGACTTTAGAGAAACCTGGGAAGGTTTTAGTGTGAACTAATTCAGAGGGAACAGAACCAGGAGTGCAATTTCTACAAAAACAGAGACATTTCAAATATAAGACACCTTCAAAAGATTCAAGAACTCTGATCAATGAAATGGCACAAAGGATCTCATTGTAATGATGACGAAAAATGCTACTTTCCTCCTGACAGAGTTGATGGATTCATGATGCAAAATGAAACATCAGTTTTGAACACTACTAATCTGGAAATTTGTTTTGCTTGACTATACATATTTTTATAAGGGTTTTGTTTTTGTTTTTCCATTGTGTTTGGAAGGTTGGAGGGAGAGAAAATAAATACTCATTAGAAAGATAAAAAAAAAATACCCTAATGTATTTGATCATATTTAACGTGATGATTAAATGTAATAAGAAGTAAAAAAAAAAGCATACACACATATGTATAGTTATATTCAAAATGCATTAAAACAGGTGCAAGATAACTTTTAACTGGAAGGCCTCAGAAGATGGGGGGAAGGAGGAAGGCCTCAAGTTGAGGGTTGGTAGCATTTGTACTGGGCTTTGGGAAAAACAAAACCAAACGTAGAGATTCTAAAACATGGAGGTGAGTATGGAGTGAATTACAGTCATGCTGGGACAGGGAGAGAGATAAATGTTGTGTATGAAGAACCTAAAGATCAGTTGCTGGACCTACCGTGTCTCAAAGGGAAATAAATTATAGTGAGGATAGAAGGGCAGAAGGGCAGGGTGGTGCCACGTTTTAAATACATGCTTTAAATGCCAAACAGAACAGTTTATATTTGATCCTAGGCATGGGCTCTGAAACATCTTTATGTCGTGGACCCCTTTGGCAATCTGGAAAACCTTATGGTCCCTTTCTCAGAATGTTTTTAAAGGCATAAGATGAAACAATTCAGGTCACAAAGGAAGCTAATTAAAAAAAGAAATAAATTATTTTGAAACACAGTAATAAAAATATTTTTTAAAGTATATGGTTTAATTTAACATGTATAATCTATATAAAATTGTTTACCATTTCAGGGAGGGTAGTGGTATGGGAGAGAGAAAATTTGGAACTTGAAAATAAAAAAAATTAATGCCAAAAATTCTTTCCATGTAACTGGGGGAAAAATAAAACATTTTTGAAAGTTAATGGTTAAGAATTTCCCTTCTCGATATAATAGGGCAATAGAGGTGCATGAATTTAGGATGGTGGGGTGGAGAGACACTGTCATGAATTCTGATTCTGATCTTTCTGCATCCAGATTACTGCAACTATAAAGTCTGCCCTGGATTCTTACAGAATGAAATAAGGTTTTAAATTGGGGTGGGTTTCAGATCAAACATAGATCTGGGTCAAGTAGGCAGTTACTTCACTGGTGAGGTTTGATGGACCCCAAAAGATTCATTTGTCACAAAAATCAGTCCATTATAGTCCTTCCAGGTGCACCAAATCTGTATCTTAGAGACATTTTTTGGATTAGATTTTAGAACTGTGTTCTAAAGACCACCCTTGAAATGTATGGGTTGGGCTGGTGGTAAGTTATTGTGAGAAGGGAAGATATAGATTATTTTTGTTTATCAGTTTACCTCTCCAAGAAAGCAGGGCACCAATTCTAACTAGAGCACTTTGAAGCAGGCAGGCAGGAGTGTGAGAAGAAGGATTAGGGACTGTGGAAGAGATTCAGGTGGAAGAAGCATCAGGAATAAATTCTGCCAGCTTCAACTTCATTATGAAACTCTTCTATGTATGTGTGATATGAGTGTGAGCATATGTGTAAGTATGTGTGTGTATGTAAGTTCATATTTTGGAGAAAGGGGATAACGGATTTCAGTTTTATTTTTTTATGGATGTGGTAGGAAATGGACTCAATGCCTATTTATTTTTCACCCAGTTAAAATAAACAAAAATTTATTAAGTGCCTACTATATACTAGGTCCTGACAAGACAAAAATAAAATCATCTCTGACCTCAAGGCCCTAACATTTTCTGCTTCAAAACAGCGTGTATAAGTCAAATCAATAAGTACTTATTAAGGGCTTAATATGTGCCACACAATGTGTTAAGCATAGGGGTAAAATGCAGGCGAAAGGAGAGAAACTCTTGCCCTTGAGGATCTCACTTTTTAATGGCGGAAGACAAAAGGGTGCTGAGAGTCTGGAGGATGAGAGAGAGATATCCACACAGACATAGCTTGGAGGTCCTGAGAATGAAGGAGGGTTGGGCTGACTCCCTCCTTCTGAATGTGACCCCAGCTCCTTTGTATAAAAAAATAAATAAGTGTGCATATGTGCAACCTATTTGTGCCTAATGGTAGCCATCTCTAGGGCAGGCGGTGGGCAAGAAGAGAAAAAAAAGAAATTTGCACGATAATTTTGTTGTATATTTGAAAGGAATAGCAAGTTGTACACAATAGATTTTTAGTCGCACATAAAGTCATCTTTTTAAATTGTACTATGTTATAGAAATACTTATTTTATTCCATAAATTAAAAATATATATGCATGTATATATACATATATGTGTATATATGTATATACACATATAAAATCAAATGGAGATTCTGAGAAGAACTCACCAATGGGAGAAGGGACGGGGTGGGCAAGCACAGAAGGAGAACATTTAGAGTGAATACAAATATATGAAGGAACAGGTAGGTGGCACAGTGCATAGAGTGCAGAGCCTGGAGTCAGGAAGACTAAGTTCAAATCCAGCCTCAGACACTTACTAGCTGTGTGACCCTGGGCAGGTCACTTAGCCCTGTTTGCCTCAGTTTCCTCATCTGTAAAATGAGGTGGAGAAGGAAATGGCAAACCACTGGCATTTTTGCCTAGGAAACCCCAAATGAAGGCATAAGGAATCAGACAGGATTGTAAAACAACTAAACAGCAATAAATATATGAAAAGGGAATATAAAGTAATGGGGGGTGGGGTTTTGGGGGATGTTCTAACAGTTAACACTTGAGGAATCAAGAAAGGTATATGTTGGAAGTGACACTTGACCTGAGCCTCAAATAGATCCAAGGTTCAAGAAATCCCGGCTAATTAAGGAAGACTTATACATTAAAAATCTAGTTTTATGTTAAAAGTAGAGAAGGGGCGGCTAGGTGGCGCAGTGAATAGAGCGCTGGCCCTGGAATCAGAAGGACCTGAGTTCGGAGCCGGCCTCAGACACTTAACCCACACAAACAAAAACCTAGCCGTGTGACCTTGGGCAAGTTACTTAACCCCAATTGCCCTCAAGGGGCGGCTAGGAGGTGCAGTGAGTAAGAGCGCCGGCCTCGGAGTTTGGATGACCCGAGATCAGATCCGGCCTCAGAAAATGAGCACCCACGCATCAATAATGACTAGCCGTGTAGCCTTGAGCAAGTTACTTAACCCCAAGTGCTTTAAAAAAAAAAAAGTATCGAGAACTACTAACGCAATAGCATTTGATTATTTATTTCCTTTAGTTCCTCTGTTTCAGTTGGAATTTCACATTTCTTAGTGTTAGAGCACGTAGCTGCAAACAGCATATACTACAAATCCCAGGGCTGTCCTACAACATTGGAGGAAATACTGGCATTAGCACCAGAACAAATGGTCCTTTTGAAGTGTTCTATGGCAGGGCTTAAGATGGGAATCCTCAGTTCAATCAATCAATCAATCAATCAACATTTATGAGCTCCTGGGACCTGCCAGGTACTAGAACTGAGACAAAAGAAAATCCCTGCCCTCAAATACAAATACATATATGTACAAATGATGCCCAGGATAAATAGGAAATAATTAGAAGAGGGAAGGCACTAGAATTAAGAAGGGTTGGGAAAGCCTTCTTTTAGATTTGAAGATGAGACTTTAGTTGGAACTTAAAGGAAGCCAGGGAAGCCAATGGGAGCTGAGGAGGGGGAGCATTGCAGGTGTTGGGGAACGCTCAGAGCCCAAAGATAGAGTGTCTTATGTCTTATTTGTGGAACAGCCAGGAGGTCACTATCACTGGATCAAAGAGTGCTCAGTGGTGGGCAGTAAGGTTTAACAAGAAGACTGGAAAGGTAGGAAGGTAGGGGTTCTCTCTCTCTCAATCTCTCTCTCTGTCTCTCTCTCTTTCCCTCTCTCTCGCTGTGTCTCTCTGTTTCTCTTCTCTCCTCTCTCTCACACTCTCTCTTCTCTCTCTCACACACTTTCTTCTCTCTCTCCTCTCTCTGTCTGTCTCTGTGTCTCTCTCTGTCTCTGTCTCTCTCTAACTAGCCTTCATCTATAATCTGATTGCTCTAGAAAAAGCCACATTCAACATTTTGATTTTAGTCTATGTGATCTGTAATAGTTCACCTCCTCACGTTCAGGACAGGATGCTTTTTTCTTTTAATAGGATTTTCTAGGGAAAAAAATCCTAGCTCATGTTCATGAATAATATGTTGAAAGTATTTCTATGCTTTTGCTTGCTGCCTCCACCTCCCCCAAGCTTTGGGAAACCAATAGAACCAAGGTGGGTGGGAGCTTTTGAAGGAGAGAAAACATAGAAAGACAAAATGGTCACTGGTATTAGGCAAGCTGCTTTTGACTCGTGGCCTCTTTCCTTGGAAGAGACTTTAATAGCAAGGCATGGCAGGCTCAGGGACAAGTGGGAACTGAGAAGTGATCAGAATAGTGAACAGCAGCCATAGTATGTAGAAAGGGAATAATACAGTCTTTACTAATAATACTAATAATAAGTCTTTACAGAGTTGCTGAGGGCCAACATCATCCCATGTCCAAGGCTGCAGCTTCACTATTTATTTTATTTTTTCAATTCTAAACACAAACCAAAATATAAACATTTTATATGCAAAGTAGAATTTCCTGTGTTCTACTGTATGTGAAACCACAAATCTCATTTCTACAGTTTCCTTTTTTTCTTTTTTACAAATTTATTTATTTTTAGTTTGCAACATCACTTCTGTAAGTTTTAAATTTTCTCCACCTCCCCTCTCTACCTCCCCAAGCAACATGCAATCTGCTATAGGCTCTACATATACATTCTTATTGAACATATTTTTACATTAGTCATATTGTATAGAAGAATTAGAACATATGGGAGGAACCAAGAGAAATAAAAAAAAACAAAACAAAACAAAAAGCAAATAATATACTTTGATCTGCCTTCAGACTCTGTATTTCTTTGTCTGGATGTGAATGGCATTTTTATCGTGAGTCTTTTGGAATTGTTTTAGGCCCTTGCATTGCTGAGAAGAGCTAAGTTTATCAAGGTCAGTCATTGCACAATGTGGCTGTAACTGTGTACAACGTTCTTCTGGTTCTGCTTCCCTCACTCAACATCAGTTCATATTAATCTTTCCGGGTTTTTCTGAAGTCCTCCTGCTCATCATTTCTTATAACACAATAGTATTCCATTACATTCATATACAATGACTTATTCAGTCATTCCTCAATTGATGGACATTCCCTCAATTTCCAGATCTTGGTCACCACAAAGAGCTGCTATAAATATTCTTGTACATGTGGGTCCTTTTCCCATTTTTATGATCTCTTTGGGATAGAGACCTAGAAGTGGTATTGCTGAGTAAAAAAGCATGCACATTTTTGTAGCCCTTGCTTTTTTATATAATAATAAATAGCAATATATGTAATATATAGCAATAATAATAAATAACAAATTTAACCTATTACTTTAAAAACTATCTTGATGGTCTATGTTTCCTTAAGAATTCCCTTCTAGGGGCAGCTAGGTGGTGCAGTGAATAGAGCACTGACTCTGGAGTCAGGAGGACCTGAGTTCAAATCCAGTCTCAGACACTTAACACTTACTAGCCTTGTGACATTAGGCAAGTCACTTAGCCCCAATTGCCCTGCCTCCCCCCCATCCAAAAAAAAAAATTCCCTCCTGTAGTCCTTTAAGAAATGATTCACTGGCCTCTTTTCTTCTTATTTTTTGGCATTGTCATCACTATATTCTCCTCAAACCACTCCTATTCCCTCACTCCACCTTAAAAACAAAGAGAGAAAAGCCACCAGCAACGAATCTTTGTAAGAAATAAGTGTAGTTGAACAAAACAAATTCCCACAGTGGCCATGGCCCGTCTTCTAAGACTCCTTCTATCCCTGTCAGGATGTGTGGTTTATACTTCATCACAGTTCCTCTAGAAATTCTCTTGGTCATTACTTTGGTCAGAGTTCTTTCACTGTTGTTGTGGTTGTTGTTTGACAGTTTTACAGTTGTCATTGTATAGCTTCTGGTTCTGCTCACTTCACTCTGTGTAGTGGTAACAATCAAATGGGATAATATAGAAAACACTTTGCAAACCTTGATGTGCTATGAAATATACTAAATAATAATATTTAAAGGCAAGCTATTTACTATTATCATCATTGTTATGGAAAGTGACTGTTGGACCAAAAAAAATACATTAACTTGTACAGAGGGTCACCTTCTGGGGTGTCTTTTCTCATGCAAAATCCCTGCTTACTTCTTCTGACCTCACTTCGGCTCTGGTAAGCTCACCTGTTGTCATCTTGAGTGTGTGGAAGTACATCAAGTTAGATTTATACCATGCATACTTTTGCACTGTCATCCCTCATGTTGTTATTCAGCCATTTTGGTAACGTCTGACTCTGTGATCCTATTTGGGGTTTTCTTGGAAAAGTTACTGGAGTGGTTTGTCATTCTCTTCTCTGTCTCATTTGACAGGTGAGGAAATAGAGGCAAATAGTGACTTGCCCACTTGCAAATCAAGTGACTTGCTCAAGGTCATACTGAATTAGAACTCAGGTCTTACTGACTCCAGAGAGTTTGACACTCTATCCATGGTGCCACCTAGCTGCCCTGGCATCCCTTATACTTGGAATGAACTCTTTCTTTATTTCTCCCTTTTAGATTCCCTAAAAATTTCTTTGCAATGCTTAGCTCGAGCACCACTTTCTATTACCTATACTTTCTATGCCTTTAGTAATCCTCCTCTTCCCTCACACTCCCCAGCTGACATTAAAGGTTTAAACATAGGCAAGGAGGATATAAAACTATCCAACTCTCTTTATTTGCTAATGATATGATGTTTTGCTTAGAAAATCTGAGAGAATTAGCAATGGAATAGAGAAAAGGGGCAGCAAGCTATCAGTACCAAAAACAAGAACAACAACAACAAAAAACCCCAAAACTCCCAGAGAGTAACAGTATTTCTATATAGCAAAAAAAAAAATTCAGGAAAAAATGGAAAAGGAAACTATATTCTGGGTAACTATAAAATGCATAAAATATCTTAGGGTCAGTGTGAGTTATCCTTTTTCTAAGAAGAGAAATCTGGCAGCCAGAGACAATAGCCATCGAGATTATAAACTCATTTATATGGGAGTCTACAGAGATAGCATGGCATAGAGGATAGAGAGGAGGCCTCCAGAATCACAAAGCCCTTAGTTCAAGTCCCATCTTGGACAGGCACTGGCTGTGTCACTCTGGGCAAATCACTTAGTGACCCAGGCAAATCACCAAGACTACATGTTTCAGAGAAGATGTTGTACTATGTTGTTGGTTAAAGGGTGGTATTTCTCCCTAGAAGCTCCCTACAAAGGTGAAACCACAGGTCTAATAAAAGAAACATAGAGGTGGATGGTGAAATTATTGTGAACAATAGCACATCATTTCATAAAATAAGGCAAATTAGTGTAGGAAAGATAAACTCTTTTGAGAAGCTGTAATGAAGCACATTATCCACGTCTCACCAGAGAGGCCGAGAAGGATTCTTACAAGATGGGCTATAATCACTGTGGATTTGTTGTGTTTGACTCTGATTAGCTGTTGTGGTGGTTGTTGTTTTAACATGCATTTCTTTTTTATTTTTTAAAACTTGAAAACACACCAAAAAAGAGCATTTCCCTACACACAAGAAAACAGTTTCTATATGAAACTATAACTCTCTATTTCATACTGCTTGCTTTTCAAAAAGTCTATGATAAATTCTACATATTGCTTTCAAAGCTATTCTGTGTGTCTGTTCTCATTTGTGCATTTACAATGGTCTTTTTTTTGTGCTACTATTTCCTTCTTTCCTTCTCCCCTCTCTCTTTTATCTATTCCAATTCTCCCACCTTGCTCTATGGGTCAGGAGACGATTGAATGAAAGTACAATCAGTACTGGTTCACACCAGTGCTGGATAAGGGGACTAGGGAGACTTTTATTGAGAGAGAATCAGGTCTCCGTGAAAGTCAGAAGATGGAAGGAATAGGAAAGGCAAAAATTAAGATGCAATCAAGTTATTGACTATGGAAGAGATATTCCAAAGAACATAATGGAATGGGTGTACAGATTTAGAAAAGGACATTGTTGGGGGTTGAAGGGAATGGGAACACAGGTGTGGGATGTAGGGGATAGAGAACAAGATTTGAATGGTGTTAGCTAAGAATCATTGGAATTCAGAGGATATGGCATTGTTAGTCTTTGTAATCATTCAAGAATTAGTTTAACATCCCTTAGAAGTTTGGCCTTGGGGTGTCAAGGTGACTAATGTGGGGAGTTGCTGGAATTATAGCTTGGGATTTTTATTTCCCAAATGCAATAGAGCACATTCTCTTTATTCTATTCAATTTGGGGTCTTTATCATTGTAAATCTGTAGTACTTGTGGAAGACACATGTACACATGATTTGATTCAATGATCTGCCCATTCAACTGTTTCTTATAGTCAGGACAATAGGCCTTTTTCAACAACTGAGTTTTTCTTGCTTAGACTGTGAATCAATCTCCTGAATCTCTTTGAGGAGGCTCTGTATTATTGGGGACTAGATTTGATTAATAAAATATAATCTATAAACAGGAAGATCTGGAAGACGTATTTCTCTACAATGTGAAAGTCAGGAACACTAAGCATTCCATTGTTAATTAAATTAAAATTAATGTTGTAGCTGTGTCCTTAGTTTAGTATTCTTAGCCTCTCTGAACTCCCTTGTATTATGGATCAAACCAATATAGGATAGCTAATTAAGTCTCCCTCAAACTCATAACTCATTACTATCATGAAATTGATAGAAGGAATAACAATTAACCAAATGAAGAAAGGAAGAAAATTGCTGGGATCAGAAGTCTTTTTTTGATTAGTGGGAGAAACTCAACTTTTCATGACCTTCTCCAACAGGAAGTGCTTATACATTAATTAATTAAGAGTGCTTGTACATTAATGTGTCTTTGAAAATGTGACTAAAATGCCTCCCATATGTCTTCAATCTGGTCTAGCCTATCTTCCTGCCCTCATCTTTTAGAGTTTTATTCCAACTGTCTTCTAGCTTACCGAGGACTGAGATGTTAAGAGCCAAAATGTGATGTTTCCACCATTATCAATGATAAGAAAAGGCTGTTTGAGTAAATTACAGGAAAAAGGATCAGAAAAATTCCATTTTTTGGCCTCTTTGTTGTCTTCCTTCTAGTTTAATATATGAACATCTTTTAGATCTCACGTCAAGTTTTCAGCAGACTGATTTTCTGTTCCCCTCCTCCTTGATGTTTTATGAGGCAATCCTGTGTAGTCTTATACAATTGTCTTCTATAACCTTTTAGAAATGAGTTTTTAATGCCTAAAGCTATTTTGTCACTGGCTTCCATGTCTTTTCACTTAGCAAGAAGATAAAATATGTGCTAAGTGAAAGAGTTTCTGATTCTTTGGGCTTCTTCATTATGGTGATTGCTTTATATTGTTTATACCTCTATAGGAAATAGTCAATGTCTTTTTATCCATTTCCCATTTTTTTGTATCAGTAATTTAGTTGATTTCTGGTTGGTACTATTGAAATAACAAGAATTACATCTTTTCCTCTTTATTCTTTCCTCACATTTGTTAATTCTGCCCTGTCCTCTATTTACATCTAGGTGTCAATTAAGGTGAATAATGAAAGTGATTGTATTATTCAAATTCAATCTCTCTCTCTTTGTCTCTCTGTCTTCCTCTCTCTGTCTCTGTCTGTCTCTCTCTGTTTGTCTCTCTCTGTCTCTGTCTCTCTCTGTGTCTCTGCCTCTGTCTCTGTCTCTCTCTCTCCATTCATCCATCTGAACTACACATTGGGCTAGAACCAATTGCCATATTTTACATAATTATTACTTCAAACAGTATGAACTTGAAAACACACAACTTCACACATTATTCTCACTAATCAGGATCTAGCTGTAGTACTCTGACAATACATTGCCAAAGTATTGCTAAATTACTGCCATAGTAATTTATCATCCATATGCTAAGGTATAGTAAATTTATTTTTTTCTGATGTTATTGTATTAAGTGCTTTCTGATTTTCTTCTTTTAATAAGGCATTCATGACATAGAGTTGTAAAGTTTCTGAGTTTACTAACCACTGGCCTCTTTTTCTTCTTAATACTGAACAACAAATCTAACCCCCCCCCCCCCCCCACCGCAACATTCTCTCATATGCATCTGGATTAGGGCCATTTACTACAGTAATTTGGATGAGAGCTCACTTTAAGAGCACTAGGAGATTAAAATTAGGAGTCTTTATTATGTTCTTCTTCCCTTTTTAATTAATATATTTAGTAGCAAAAGTTTTTCCAAACAAGTGATTATTTGGTAACTTCATATCTTCACCAAGGAAAGGAAAAGGAGAAAATCCAAATACATATGATTTAGGTATTCAAATTATATTTATTTTTATTTTTTTAAAGCAATGGGGTTAAGTAATTTGCTCAAGGTTACAGAGGTTAGTCATTATTTATGTGTGGATGCTCATTTTCTGAGGCTGGGACTGATCCTAGGTCATCCCAACTCCAATGCCGGTGCTCTTACTCACTGCGCCACCTAGCCGCCCCTCAAATTATATTTATTAAAGCATATTCTCTACAACTAAGACCTCAGAAGGACTAGAGATGGAGGGAAATGTTTTAGTCCTCCCCTTCTGCATCCACACTGTGAAGCTGGTATAAGTTTTGCAATCAAAACTAATCTAGTCAACAAACTTGTATGCCTCTGAAAAGGAATGAATGACAGGTTCATGGCAATGCAATTGCCACTTGCATCATCAGTGCTTTGATAAGATCAAAGAAGCATTTTATGAAGACCTGGAGACCCTTGTCATCAATGTGCTGAAAGAGGACACACTTATAATTCTGGGTTAATGCTAGAGTGGGCTCAGACTACCAGACACAGCAGGAATCTTTGGGAGGAATAGAGTCCGAAACAGAATTGGCACCTAGATGTAAACAGAAGACAGGACAGAATGAACACATGTGAGGAAAAGAAAAAGAGGAAAAGATGTAATTTTTTGTTATTTCAATAGCACCAACCAAAAATCAGCTAAAGGAATCTTCATTTACTAAAGACTTGTGCATCTCATGACCACATCACCAACATTGTCTTCTTTTTACCTAAACACAATAAACTTCATGGATGCACTTGATCAACAAACATCAGCATTTAATAGACTGTCATTCTAAAGAGAAGAAACAGACAGGATGCAAAGGTGACGAAGGCGATGTGTAGCGAAGAGTGCCGTACTCTCTTAGTCACTGCTGGAGAGATTCTTGCCAGAGTACTCCTTAGTACTGGCTGATCCTTCACCTGGAATATGGACATCCATCTACCTGAGAGCCAGTGTGGCTTCAGAAAGGGCCAAGAATGGTCAGCATGGTGTTTGCTGCCTGATAACTCCAGGAGAAATGCCAGGAGTAGAAGAGAGGTCTGTAAAAAACATTCATTGATCTGACCAATGCCTTTGATACCTTGAGTTGTGAGGGCTTATGGAAAATTATGTTGAAATCTGGTTGCCCAGAGAAGTTCATTAGTATTGTATGTCAATTTCGTGATGGTGTGCTTGCCCAGGTTCTGGATAGTGGATGATGCTTTTGTGCTTTCCCAGTCACCAGTGGAGTGAAACAAAGTTGTGTGCTTGCTTCCATGTTTTTTAGCATATTTTCAGCAGTGTTGTCCGACTCTTTCAGTGAGGATGAGCATGGTATTAAGGTCATCACCATACTTGTGGTAAGTTATTTAATTTGAAAAGGCTACAAGCCAGCACTAAAATGGAGGGACAGTTGGTGTATGATTTCTTTTGTTCACAGATAATTGTGTATCAATGCAACCTCTGAAGTTGAGATGCAACAAAGTATGAATTTATGGATTTATTCTCCATTGCTTGTGCTAAATTTGGCCTAACGATTAACACAGAGAAAACAGAGGTTCCCCACCAGCCAGCACTGTATCATCCATACGTGGAACCATCTGTTATGGCAAATGGTGAAATTTTGAATGCTGTGGATAAGTTCATTTACCTTGGCAGTATCCTTTCCAAAGATGTACACATTGATAATTAGGTTGATGCATGCCTTGCCAGAGCTAGCTCAGTGTTGTGCAGGCTCCAAAGGAAAGTGTGGAAAAGAAGACTGTCTAAGTGAAAATCTACAGAGCTGTTGTGCTGTCTTGTTGTTGTATGCCTATAAAATCTGGGCAGTATATCAGCACCATGGCAGGGATTGGAATCACTTCCATTTGAATTGTCTTAGGAAGATACTGAAGATCACCTCACAGGATAAGGTACTGGACACTGACATCCTTTCTTGAGCTAAATTGCCAGGTTTTCAAACTCTACTGTAGAGACTGGGCTAGCCATGTTGGAATGCCAAACATATGATTCCTTAAAAGACTATTTTATGGAGAACTCACACAAGGCAAACACAATCGCATGAAGTCAGAAGAATCAATACCAGGACACCCTCAAGGTTTCTCTGAAGAACTTTGGAATTGATTGCATGACAGGGGAGATGTTAGCAAAGGACTACCTCACATGGCATGGCCACATCAAGGAAGTTGCTATGCTCTATGGGCAAAGAATTGCAGTAACTCAAAAGAAACATGGGATAAGCAAATTTAGAGACATCTCCATCCCAAATGTTCATATGGTCTATTTGTGCCCAACCTGGGATAGAACATTCTGAGCTTGTATTGGTCTGATCAGCCACAGTCATACCTTGACTCCAACATAGTGATGTCATTTTGATCCTCTTTGAAAACAAAGGACAATAACCAACCTATACAAGATAGATGCAAAGTAGACCCAAGGTCATTTTAGAGAGAAAGCAATAACAATTAGGAGGATCAGGGAAGGGATCAGCTCATTATTGACCTGAATCTTAAAGGAAACTAGGGATTTTAAAGGTGGAAGGGAGGAGAGAGAGAATTCCAGGTGTGGGGACTAGCCAGTGCACAGGCCAAGAGAGAGGAGATGGAGTTTTATGTGAGGAATAAGCAAGTAGGTAAATATGGCTGTACCATGTAATCTGCAATACTGCAAAAGGGGAGAACCTTACCCTTTCCTTTTGGTCTGACGCACATATTATTCGTCAGACACTGTGTTAAGCTCTGAGGATATAAATACAAAAACATAATCCCTGCCCTCAAGGGACTTATATTCTAATGGAGAAATTACATACAAATAACTATGTACATTATATAGACATATGTATATATATACATATATATGTCTGTGTTTATACATGCATGTGTGTATATGGAGTTGAGAATGACATGAATTTTAGGAGTCTGGGTGACTTGGCTGAAGGAATGTCAATGTTAGAAAAGTTTGCAAAAGGGTAAGGATTGATTGGTCAGGGTGGAGGAGAGATAATGAGTTCAGCTTTGGATATGTTTGAGTTTGAGATATCTATGAGACACTCAGTGTGAGTTGTTGAAAAGGTAATTAATAATGCCAGACTAGAACACAGAAGAGGGATTAGGACTGGATATATAGATCTGGCAACCATCTGAATAGAGATAATTGAACTCATGGGAGTTGATAAGATCATTATGCAAGACAGAATGGATTGGAAGGCTAAGTTGGTCCAGGACAGAATCTTAGGGGATACCTGTGCATAGTGAGCATGACCTAGTTGAAGATATAGGAAAGTAGACTAAGAAAAATCAGTCAGAGAAGTAGGAGGAGAACCAGGATGGAATGGAATCATGAAAATCTAGACAGAAGATCATATACAAGAGAAGGTGATGAACATTATCAAAGGTTATATATAGATAGATCAAGAAGAATGAAGACTGAGGAAAAAGCCATTAGATTTGGCAGTTAAGTTAGTGGAGCTGTAAATCAGAATGTTCATTCTGGAAAGCAATTTAGAATTATGCAAATGAAGGTACCAAAATGTCTGTATCTATTGACCCAGAAGTCCTACTACTAGGCTCATACCTCCAAAAATGTCATTGATGAGAGGAAAGGCTCTGTATTTACCAATATATTTATAGCAGTACTTTTTGTAGTAGCAAAGAATTGGAAGCCAAGTTGATGTCCATTGATTTGGGAATGGCTAAACAATTGTGGTACATGAATATAATGCTACTGTTCTCTAAAAAATTATGAATACAGAGAAGGATGAAAAGATTTATACAAACTGATGCAGAGCAAAGTAAGCAGATCCAAGAAAATAATACACAGAATGACAACAACAATGTAAATGTAAAAACCAATCAAAAGTGAATGTTATAAAATTACAAAGCACAAGTGTAGCTTCAAAAGAAGAGAGAAGATCTCCCCTCCTCACTGCTTTGTAGATGTGGGAGGTTCACAGATGTGATATGTTGCATATTTTTCAGAATGTTTGGATGATTTGTTTTGCTGATTTTTCTCTTCCTCCTTTTCTTTCTTCGAAAAATGCTATTTGTTATATGGATGGTTCTTGAGGAGAAGGTAGGGAAAAATATATTGGAAAAAATGTGGTTATGTATAGAACAAAAGATATCAATAACTATTTTTAAAAAGAGATAATTGGTAAATTGAATCAAATGGTTTCATTTGAATGATGAGGTTAGAAATCAGATTTCAGACTTTACAAAATAGTGATAGGAGAGGAAATGGAGGTACCAACTGTAGATGACTTTCTTAAGGAATTTAAGGAGAGGAGAGAAAGAGGATGCTACCTAGCAGAGATAGTTGGATTAAGGGAGAAGTGTTTTCTATGTTTTTGTTTTTAGGATGGAGGAGGCACATGCATATTTGAAGGTAGTGGGAAAGCAATCAGTAGGTATGGAGAGATTAAAGATTAAAGATTAGAGAGGGAGTAGGAATTATAGAGGGGGCAATCTTTGGGAGAAGATCATATGGAATGATGGTATCAAGGATTCATGTAGATGGGGTTTTCCTTAGCAAGGCAAAAGTCTACCTGTTTTTGTGAGACAGGCAGATATTGGGGAAAGATGACTAGATAAGATTGGAGGAAGGGAGAGGTGGGAATTCTTGGTCTTTTTTTTTTCTTATGAAGTATGAGGTGAGGTCCTCAGTTTTGAGGGTGGGAGGAGTGTATATTTAGGGGGCTTGAAGAAAGACTACAATGTTTGAAATGGCTTTTGTGGTAAGTGGGATAACAAACTGATGAGGAAGGTACAAAAGTGCTTATCCATATCACACCTTTCAAACTTCTGTGATTAATCTAGTTCTTGGGGACCTTCTTTTCAAGGTTTAAAATGAAACCATTTTAGTTTCTCTCTTCTGACTTTAACTTCCCTATATCACTTTGAAAACATTGAACTGATTCAGACTATTTGAGGATGATTTGATACATACCTGCTAATGCAGTCTAATAGCTATTTCCCTTGGTTTTATTCATTCTATGTCCCCATTAAGATATGATTCATTGGTTTCTTCCTGCCAAAACCCTGGGGACCTCTGGCTGCAGAGAATGATCAATGGAAAAAATGTTCCAGTCTTGGAATAGAACCAGCCTGAAGGGTATCAGTAGGGATTAGCCAATTTCATTTTTTGAAGGAGAACATTGAAAGACCTTGTGAAGTTATTTAGCCTCATCTGGGTCTCATTTCCTTATCTATGAAATGAAAAGATTAGACTAGACTTTTTTGCGATTGCCAACCTTTTCTGAATCTGTAAGTCTAATGACTTCTTGGATTTTTCTACCATTACTTTCTCCTCATCCCCCTCCTACCAGAATTTGGATTCTTCCTCCGAGACCCTGGAGTCTGACAGATGACCATTTTCCTCTTCCTTGTGACCAGGCCACCATGTCAAATCCCAGCAGTTTCTAAACCATGTTGTCTTCACTCTGGTTATGTTTATCATTTCTCTCTGGGTGCTCCCCTCTCCCCTGGCCCCTTGGGATCTTGGGCTTTGATAACTGAATTTTCATCTTATCTTGCCTGGAACCAGGCCATTCCTAGACATTTCTAAACCATGTTATGGTGTGCAGAAAAATCTCCCCCCGCCCAACATTGTTAGTTTCTCTTTATGTCTTCTCCCATTAGAATATAAGTTCTTTGAGAACAAGGATTGTCTTGCTTGTATTTATATCACCAACACTTAGGACAGTTAAAACTAGAGTATATATTAAGTCAATGGTACATGCTTTACAAATGCTCTTTTCTTTCATTCATTCATTATAAGGAGAAGGTTATTGTTACTGTAGTTAACCCCTGCTTTAATGTTTCCCTCACTGTTCTCTGTTATAGGAGGTAAAACACAATTCTGGAAATTTCCTGATTCTTAGAAAAGGGATAAGAGTTAAGGGGAGTCAAAGCACTCACTCCATTTCTTCTTGAGATTCTCCAAAGAGTAATATAAACAGTTGCCTTTAACACTTTAACACTCTTGAAAGAAAAATGAGATCCAAGAAGTCTCCAGCTGTCTCCACTCTTTCAGAGGCAGCTGTTGAATGGGTGGGTGTTGAAGGGTCCTCTCTTGTATTGAACCAATATGACATGACTTTCCTGTCTACCTGGGATTGGTGCCAGTAATTTCAATCTGTTTTTTGGCAGATTCATTTTTTCTTCTAATTTGTCAGGATTACTTGTTATCTGTTGGGAATTTCAAATTAAAAAAGTATTAAAGGTAGACTTGCTTATTATGCAAGATTGAGTTTTCCTTTTGAATTTCAGAATAATGGTAGTGATACTAACTGCTTCATATTTCTATAGCACTTTAATGTTTACAAAGCACTTTGCTCACAAAAAAGGCTGTGGGGCAAGACAAGTAGTTCAAATATTATTATCCACACTTCACAGATAAGGAACCCAAGGTTCAGAGGTGAAGGGACTTGAAAACTGCCCTTTCCCAGTGCTATGAATTATCATGGCTTGGCCCTCAGCTTCCCTGGGGAGTCAGTCATTCAGCTGCAGCGAAAGTGACTGTCCTAGCTACAGAGCAATTGGGAAAATATGGCTTCAGTATGAAGAAATGGTCTGTGTACAGAAATAGAATACTGGGGAATAGGAAGGAAGAAAGACCCTGGCAGACCCGTGGAGACTTCGTACTCCCTTGGCTCTGCCTTTCCTTGTTTGTGGTTCTGCCAAGCTCTGGCAGTCCACGACTGGCTTTGGACAGAGCTCCATCTCTTCCTTTCCCGTGGAAGGGCACTGTCCCCTGGACACAAGGGGTTCTGGATATACTGTCCTCCCCTGCTTTAGGGAGGGAAGTCAGTCTTATGATTCAGTCTCCACTTCTGGCATGACCTCAGGGGATATTGCCCAGGCTGACACAGTGATTACTGCTTGGATACCTTTCTCTATGTCATTTTTATCTTAATCTGCTCCAGGCCATACTTTTCTGAATTTGATGCGCCTGTGACCTGGGATAGAATCAAAACTCCAGATTATTGTTTTGACCTTATCTACATGGTCAATTCCTGACAAATTTGGAGTGGAGATTTAAAATGGAAGGGTGCATATGGCTCTACAAGACCAACTGGACCAGAGTTTCAATTTTTTTCCCCTGTGGGTGGATGAATGGGTGGGTTTCCCACCCACCCATCAAATGCTGTTGTCATGGCTTAACTGCTTTATTCTGGTGCTCTCTGTACAAACAATCCCAGAGGCTTGCCAGCTTAAAAAGAGGCAGATGTTGCTTTTGTAAGTGATAACTCTTGGTTAATGAAGAAAGAGGAACAGGTGGGAAGTATAAAGAGGAGGGGAAGGGGGGAAAGAGGAAAGGGGGAGAGAGGAGGGAGGGAGGTAGACAGAGAGACAGGGGGAGTAAGAGATAGGACGGAGAAGGAAAAGAAAGAAGAAAGGGGAAGAGGGGGAGAAAGAGATGGAGAGAAGGGGAGAAAAGAAGAAAGGGAATGAGGGCAGGGTGGGAGAGAGGAAGGGGGAGAGAAAGGGAGGGGAAGGGGAGAGAGGGGCAGAGAGAGGTGGAGAGAAGGAAGGAAAGAGGGAGAGAGAGGGAGGGAGGGAAGGAGAAAGGGAGAGAGAGAGAGAAAGAGAGGGAGAGAAGGGGAGAGGGGGAGAGAGAGAGAATGAATACAAAAACATGAACACAACCTGGAGACTTCTGGGAAAATCATCTGATTTGATTTTTAGGGAGTGGAGACATATATAGAAGGGCAATGTGGGATACAATTGGAATAACATCCTCTGGGATCCTTCCTGCCCAATTAACTTCTCTGGTCTTCAATTTCCTCATCTGTAAAATGAGGGGAGTTGGACTAGATTATTACTAAGGTTCCTTCTAGCCTTCACATTCGATGAATGTCTAATTCTAATATCTGTGTCATGCCCATCACTGCCAAAGCTGGCTATTGACAGAGATGAATAAAATGATGGAAATAAAAGACATCAGTGGATGGTGGCAATTCTATGGGATGAAATTATTGAAGAAAAGAATGAGAAATACTTTCTGGCTACTTATAGTTTACTTATATGATAATCTGTCATTGTGAATATTTATAATATTCAATACAACATAAGCTCTTTGAGGACAGGGATAGCCCCATTTTTGTTTTGGATCCCTAGCACTTAGCACAGTGCCTGGCAAATAGTAATGGTTTAATGTTGGACTGAATATTTCAGTTCTAAGATTCTATACTTAGGTAGTCTGTTAGATCTTGGTCTTTGGCAGACATATCACGAAGATTCAACATCCTCACTTTGTCTTGGCTCCTGATGAGTTTTCATGGGAAAGGAGTTAATAAACTGTGCCTCTCAGGCAAGTATCCTCTGCTTGATAGCCTCCCTCCCTGCCACACCCCCCCCTAGATCCCCTTATACCCACCCCAATCTCTGCCCCATTCTAAGGGCTAGGAGAAGGACTGAAGGGCACTTAATCAAAAAACTTACAAAGTTCCATATTGTTTAAAGATCCCATATTGGAGTAAACCACTGAGGGTGACCAGAGCCAGTGATTATACATTTAGTGAGAGGTACCTCTAGAGCAGAAGAAATGCATTTAGGGAGCTCATCTAGAGGATAAATGATTGCTGAGATGTTTTGCTTTTACCCTGGTTAAGCTGCTGCTAAATATTATTTCTATATTATTGTACCTATGATGGATGTTTTACAACCATCAGGTCTTTCAACTAGTTGCTAACTTTTTTTTTAAAGCAATTGGGGTTAAATAACTTGCTCAAGGTTACAGGCCAGTTATTTTTGTGTGGGTGTTAAGTATCTGAGGCCAGAACCAATCCTGGGTCCTCCTGACTCTAGGGCCTGCACTCTTACTCACTGTGCCACCTAGCTACCCTTTGCTAACTTTTTTAAGGTGAAGAAAAAACAAAATTGGTCCTTCTCTCAGGGAGTTTAATAGAGATTGGTAGAGTCAAGAGGGCCCTAGATTTGGCTTCAGGAAAGACCTGGGTTCAAAACCCCAAAATCCTCACTAAATATATGATCTTATGCTGATAAGCCTCAAATTTCCTTATCTGTAAAATGGCGATGATACTATTTACCCACAGGGTTTTCCTGAAGAAAGTGCCTTGCAAAAGTTAAAATGCTACATAAATGAGTTATTCTTAAATTGGTAACATGGAGGGCAGCTAGGTGGTGCAGTGAATAGAGCACTGGCCCTGGAGTCAGAAGGACCTGTGTTCAAATCTGGCCTCAGACACTTAACACTTACTAGCCATGTGACCTTGGACAAATCACTTAGCCCCAATTGCCTTGCCTTCCTCCCTCCAAAAAGCAAAAGAAAAGAAAAATTTTGGTAACATGGGAGACTGTAGATCTCTGTAGGATATTTTTTTAGTGAAAAGTTAGGAAATTATGTGGGGTGTCTGAATTGGGGGAAAAAGAATGAAAAGACTTGTCTGGAAGACTTTTCAAAGTCTTGTTCAACCTAGCAGAAAGTACAGAAATATTAAAGTCTTTTGACTTACTGTTCCAGGTTTAGAACTCACAGCCCCAGGGATTTTAATTGGCTTTGTAAACTCATAGTGCCATCAATTTTTGAGTTTCTACTTGCAGACTCTTGGCCTGTCAAAGAAAACAAAAATACCCCCCATTCAGAACTGACAGCCCTCCTGCTGCTAATGTACCAATAGGTTCTTATGAGAAGGAGAATCTTTTATCCTCCTGAATCTTTGGTTAGTAACAACTTCCTATCTCCACATTAAAACATCCTAACATTCTCTTTTGGAACATGCAATGAATATCCTTTTCAGCTAAGTTTGATACATATTCTATGATTTGTCACGTTTAACTTTTATGGCCTAGGAGCAGAGGCAAAAGGGAGAATGTTGGTGAATATATTAATTGGCAGTGACTTGGAGGTTATTTTGACCACTGAAAAAACATGCTTGGCATCTCACACCCAAAATTATGAAGAAGCAGCTGCCAGCCTTTCAGAAGCATGCCTGCCTTCTTCCCTTCTCCTTGGAAACTGTTTTCTAGTTTGAGGAGAGCAGTTGCAGCAATATAATACCCCAGTGTGAGCCAGTGTCCTTGAGAGGGGCTTATCACCCACTTACTTAAAATTTATCACTTTTTCTTTTATTAAAACTGAAGTTGCATTTATGTCTTTTGTTGTCACCTGTCTTGGGAAGTTGACCCTCTTAACCTCTGCCCTACTTCTAACCATCCCCCCTTCCTATACAGGACCAGAAAATGGTAAGGAAAAAAATCAATAATCAATTTCAAATAACTCCTACCACATCAGTCCTCAAAAGGATGCTCTTATAGCTTATTTCACCAATAGGATTTACTAGAAGCTCTGCTCCAAAGCCAGTAAAAAAGTTAGGGCAGGAAGCAATTTCTGAGTATGGTAAATAGAGTCGTGAGATTATGGGCCTGGAGCATAGAGATTCTCACATTCAGCTCATGTACATTAACTTAAATAGGGTTATCAGCCCTTCCAACACTTGACTTTAGGGACATAGACCTAAAGCTACAACTGACACAACTGATACAACTCCTTTCTTCCTATTCTACAGATTGGGAAACTAAGGCTCCAAGAAGTATCTTGCTTAAGTTCCCTGCCACAAGATAATAAATGGCACAGCTATAATTTGAATTTGGGTCTTGAGACTCAGCTGCACTGCCTTGCCTTTTTGACAGGTTTCAAAGGGATCTAACAGAGATAAGATTAAGGAGGTAAAATCCCCATGATTGCTAAAAACATGCCTGACTACTATTTTCACCTTTTTGTGCATGTGTTTTTTTCCTTTTGGTCTGTTTCTTCTTTCACAACTGTGACTTATACAGAAATATGTTTTGCATAATTGCACATATATAACCTATATCAAATTGCTTACCATTTTAGGAAGAGAGGAAGTGAGGGAGAAAAATTTGGAATTCAAAATTGTGTAAAAATGAATGCTAAAAATTGTCTTTACATATAATTGGGAAAAATAAGATACTATTAAAATTTAAAAAAAATTTAAAAACATGTTTAACTTGTATAGCAAACTACTGGAGAGAGCAAAAGAGGTGTGAAAATTCCAGATTTGTAAAAAAGCTAAACTGTAAGTCGTCCTTCAATTTAAGAAAGAAATTTTCACTATGTTACTGAGCCACAACTTTTTTCTAATGAATGCATTAAAATTAAATTTAAACATAGATTTCCCCATAAAACAGCACTATTAGTCTGGGAACATTGAAAGAATGAACAAGTCATTCTGCCAATGGATATCCATAGGATAATGGAACCTTCAGAGCTCTGGCTTCAGAAAAATTGGACCATAGAAATCATTGACATGCCTTTTTCAATCGCCTTCTATATATGAGGTGCTAAAACTTCCTAGGAATTCTCAGTAATCTTTAAGAGTATCTATTACACAATTATAGAAATCTGTCTTTTTTTCCTTTTTAGTTCTTTCATCTCCTTCCTGAGAGTTAGACTGTCAGTTAAACAAATACTCCTGGGGGGTTTTGATGAGGCACACACCAGGAAACCTTATGCCAAGGCAGAGAATTCTCCAAGAAAGAGAGCCCTGATGTATGCCAAGTCCATCTCCAACCATTGCTCTTGGTGCTGGCCTCTCTCATTTCTGTTTTCTGTTCCACTCATCTCAGCTCTAGGAATGTCATTCATTCAATGTGGGATTTAGGTCAAGATTTCAGGGGAAAATGAATTTCTTAAGCCATTTAATTTTTAATGAAGTTTTCAGGAAGCAATATTTGGAGACTAATTCAAAGTGAAACACCACATTAAAGTAATTTACATTGAGGCCATGGTCAGGAGAGGAAGTTGTTTCTCAAAGAACACTTAGAGGTTCTATCAAGTTAGATGAGATTTCAGGTATGGGTTTATCATTTGACTCTGTATCATTGGATGATCAGGAAGCTGCCCTACCTAATTTCAGAGTGGTTTATCACTAGTAGGTGCTACTTTGGGTGGGGGGAAGGACATAGCAACCTCTGGAGATCATCTACTAAGGTATATATTATATTAGTTGCAATGTTTCCTCAAAGAGGGAATAACCATGGTATTGAAATAATTAATTCTCAAAGTATTCATTAAAAATGAAACACAAAACTTTACTGGATTTTCATATTTGTGCTGTTTGTCTATATTGATTAGATTTGGACTGATATTTTCACTCAGAGCAAAAACAGAGATGGGAATGGGGGAGGAGGGTAGCAGTACAGAGGACAGTCCAATTAAAGGTACAGTTGTGTTGGGAGGGGTTTTCCATATCCCATAGAGTCTTTTGTGTGTAGGATCAGAAAAGCAGGCCTTTCAAAGGCTGATGGTACAGCAGGAAAGGGAGGTGGGGAGTAAGGGGCATACTTCTCTGGATGGTGCTTCCTGAGGCAGACTTCCAATTATTCCACCTTTATTACATCTCTGGATTTGGGCATTGGGTGACATCACTTTTTCAGGCAACTGTCAACTATTAATGAGTCCCATACTAAGTCGTTCAGAGAAGGGAATACAAGTTCTATAACACAAGAAGAAATGCTCTTCTTGAGACTGTGCTCTTCATGATAGACCCAAGATCAATGGAAAGTGCAAATAAAAGAAATAGTCAAAGGAGCCAATTTCATAGTCTTTAGGATTAAACCAATACATGAATTTTAACCAGCACCAATCCAAATGACTCTACCCCCCTCCTCCCTGCTCGATTCTAAGTTAAGTGTTTTTTCTCATGGCTTTTGCTTCCTTTCATAGGAAAGGAAGAGAAGAATAAACATTTACATAGCAAATATTATGTCATTTGATCCTCACAACAACTATGGGAAGAAAGAGCCAGTATTATCTCCATTTCATAGTTGAGAACACTAAGGAAGACAGCAGTTAGGTGACTTGCCCAGGTTCACATAGCTAGGAAGTCTGAGGTATTCCTGACTCCAGCCCAGCATGGAAGTTACCATTGTTAACTGCCCTTGCTGGTTGCAGATTACTTGATTGGTGAACTCTGAAACCAAGCCTGCTGGCAGGCTATCGACATGGCTCCTGTAGTTTAATTCAATCAACATCCATGGAGGTCTTTTAACGACACTAGAGTAATTTTTAGCAGGGGTTCCTAGATGTCTCTGAGATGAAGTACTTGGAGGTCAGGGGGACAATCTGAGCTGGGGGCAAAATGAAAATATGCTTTTTTTTTACATGTCAGTTTTACATGTCAACTCTACAAGGTAGGAAACGACAGGTATTATTTTCCATGTTTTACAGATAAGGAAACCGAGGCTTAAAGAGACTAAGCAACTTGCAGCTAGAAGGTACAAAGGAAAGATTGCTGGGTCTTTAGTCAGAAGATCTGAGTTCAAATCTCAGCTTTGGCTCTTACCATGTAACTCTGGGCAAGTCATTTCACCTTTCCAAAACTCAGTTTTCTCATCTGCAGAATAAAAGGATTGGACTGCCTCTTGAATATACATTCCAAGTGTCAGAGGCACACGTCTCTTCTTACTTGATCTCATTGTTCCAGGAGCTTTTTGGGTAGTGCTCACCACAGCATTGACCTAAGAGCCCAGGACAGCCTGTCCATCTATTTATCCGAGAATCATCGTGTCATCTCAGACAAGGTCCCCTAGGTGAGAACTTTTACCTCATGCTGTATGTGTGAATGTGTGCACATGTGTACATGAGTAGGTAAGGAGAAGAGATGGTTGGGAGCGTTGCTGTTTACATGAGCATCAAGATGAAACATCAGAACCGATCTTCCACTTCCAATGGCCCTATATAGACACAGTCTCACAATGGCAGCCCTGACTTGATGCTCTTTATCAGCTGGGGACTTGGCAGCTCTGAAACATAGGGTTTTCTGAGCAGAGTGAACTGGCCATGCAAAGTTGCTGTTATGAGATGTTATGTCAAGATAATGGTGGGATTTGCCATTCTGCCTACTCCCCTTCTTTCACTTTTCCCTATGTTCCTCATCTAAAAAATTCCTTTGTTTTTCTATCTGACCCTTTGAGCTTCAATGGTATGTATAGGGCTGCAGGAAAATGATGGCAGAAGCACCATTTTCTTACTGGGACTGAAGCCTATAAAAATAGCCACGTGCAGGAAAAAAAAGCAATTGACCAAGACTAGAAAGTTCAGGAATATAGTCTCTTGAATATTTATTGTCATCTCCAAAAAATAAAATAAATCCAATGAACAAAAGACATTTTGTTCTACAGAATTCACAAACAAACTGAATACCCAATGTAGCACACACGGTTTTTACAGAACTAATATCAACAAAGAATTAAAACTCCACATGTGAAGAAATCTCATTGATTTACATCCAGACAAGAATTCCTGTGGACATAAGAGCCATGATACCTGCTACTCAGCAGTGTGTTTAAACTCACAATTTAGAATCACAATCACTATATGGCAGTAGTAAGAGTTGGATCACAACCACCACACATGTATTAGAAGTGAGTAGTGTAATATTTTCTTAAAAACAATTCAGAAAAATCCATTTTTGACAAGAAGCTGAAAGTTCTGTGAAAGGAGCCATTTGGTCTTAGCCTACCCCCATTTCCCCATTTCATAGTCATACAGCATTACAGTCAAGTAATGGATACCATATTCTGTTTGTCTAGGTGATATTACCTTGGATTTCTTAGATAATTACATTAGCAAGAGAGGAAAGACATCTGTGTTCATGCTTAAACACTTGTTTGGAAGCAATCCCCATTTTCTGCCAGACACTGGGCCTATTTTGTAGACTAGAATGGCAAGGCTGCCTTCTTATTGAAGTCACTGGGTCAACTGAGAAAGTTAAACTGGATAGATAATTCAGGGATTCTTTAGAAGGCCAACTGGATTGCTTCTGCTATGACTGTAAGACTTTTCTTACTTCTGCTACTTAGAAAACTTCTCCCTTCTATCTCCCTAGCTATCTCCACTCATTCAAAGCTTGGATCATCCTGTTGTCTGCATGAAGCCTTCCCTGACTATTCTCTTCCTAATAGACTCCCCACTGCCTACAGCACTCATGGTCTATCCTAGCTACTCTCTCGTATTGGGTGTTGTGTCATATAATCATAATTCTCAACTTTCCAACTTGACTGTAAATTTAATGTCCCACACCATGTTCTATAATTTGCTTCTCCCCACAAGTACTGTGCTGAATAAGTATTAGGTGCTGAATAAATTCATGTAGCCTATTAAGTTGCTTGTCTGTATCTTTAAAATAATACCCTGTCTATTCCTAAGATTCTCTACCTTTTTTTGGGGGGGGTGGATATAGGGGAGTAGAAGTATTGCACAAGGCTCTAGTGACTTATTTATTTCTTAAGACTGAGATAACATAGGGGAAATAAGAGTTTAAGGTGGTTGGTCTACTTTGAATCTGTACTATTATTTTGTAAGTGAATTATTTGCAAACAGGGTGGACTTTTCTGCTCTTTAATGAAACTCCAGGTCAAAATCTGAGACGTTAGCTGAGATATGGAGAAGAGAAGGTGAATGTTTGAGTAGGGATAATGGTTATTGACTACCTTCCAAAATGATTTAAAGATGCTCTGAGTCTCGATTTTCATTAGCATGGACAATGAAGAATTGATAATGATTATGCCATCTAAGAAAATGCTTTGTCTAAGGTTCCTAGGGTTTATGTAAGGGGGGGGACCTAACATATTATCAAATAATTATAACAGGAAAGTTCTTAAGAGACAAACTATGTCATCAGTCATTCAGAAACTAAGTTTTTCTCTCCCTGAAGAGAAATATTTCATTTTTCCTGGGTCACTGGATTTAGTATTTGTCAATAATTGGCATCATCTAAGCAGAAACTAAAGGACAACTTTGGACTTGGGGAAAAATACCTTCACAATTACTCCCTCTCTCCTGCCCTCCCCCCTAAAGAAAACCCCTACTCAACAAAACAGCATTTTACTGTCATTCTGTTTGGAAAAGAACACCTACTAATGTAAAAAATAAAACTGATGTGCACCTGGGAAAGTTTTGCCTTCTATGGGAAAAATAGTTGAAGTTAGGCATGGAAGAGTCTCATGCAACACCAATAAAAGTATTTTCTGTATAAAACACATCACTAGACATATACAACTACAATAAATCTTTTGAATCAGTCACACCCATGCATTCATCAGAATTCATCCTTTCACACTAGTTTATATACACTGAGTAAGTCATTAAATATTGCACTTATTGGCCCATGAACCCTCAATTTAGAGGTGTTGAAAAATAGAAAACAAATTTATTCTTATAACATAGTTCATGCAACATTTAAGACACTTCAGTTCCACAAACACCATTAAATAGTTGCACATTCTGACAATCCAAAAAGTAGCACATCACATCTGACAACAATATATTAACGGGAATTACAGAATGAACAATTTTCATTCCACATTCATTCACGGGGACAGGGGGACTACCTGTGGCAAGCCATTCAGTGAAACGGCAAGTGATTACCAGATTTTGTTTTCATGACATGAAAACTGCTAGACAACATTAGGACACATTTTCTGCTCTGAAATGCCAGGTATCTGTGTGCAAACCATAGACCATCTGCTCATGCTGTCTCTAAGAGCAGCACTCCTACGGCCTGTGGACTTGACCCAAGAGGATCCCAGCTTGACAAAAAATCAGGAATTAAGAAGTCCAGGGAGGAAGACTACAACTAGCTCTGAATTATCAACAATAATGGAAAGTAAGAATTGTAGAGATTAAATGCACAGATAATCCCTCAAATTCATTTTAGCAATAAATTTACATGTTTTCTGGAAATGAATAGGTGCTGATAAGATGTAAATGTAATTTGAGCTTTGTGCCCTGAAAAAATGTTCATCTTTTAAAACATAAATTGGAGAGCCAGAAAAAAATCTCCTTGCCTCCTCCAGAATGTTATTGGCATTCCTTCTGTGCTTAGTGGGAGTTGGTCATACACATGTGAACACTATGTATGATCACATCAAATCAACCCAGAATTGAGAACCATTGCTGCAGACCCACATCAGGGTTCTTTACTCAGACAAGAGTTCTATCCCACACAGCACCTCAGTTAAATGAAAAACTGACTGCTCTTTGCAGTTTAACACTGAAGCTAAAGTTGCCCTCCCTTCCCTATTAGAATTAGGCCAGCAACAAGGATGAACCACATTTATCTGTTTGGCTTAAAGAAGAAATTATAATGGGAATATAATGGATTTTTTTATGGATTGAGAAGAACCTGCAGTTATGCTTTCTTTTCACTTAGACTGCCCTGTGTAGGGAGAAAGGTGGTTCTAGAGGAAATCTTTAATTTTTTTTTTTTTTTTTTTGAGGAGCAGATCTTTTGATTCTCCCTTAAAACATTTCTTTCAAAATTTTCCAGGGAAGACTATCACTTTACCATGAAAAGAAGAGAATAACGGGTGGGAAGGGTTTGATGAGCCCACCAGGCAGAAAAGCAGAAATTTTCTCCTGGGGTGGGGGGAGGTCCTGAAGCCCAGGGTGCCTAGTATGGAGTGTTAGGGCCATCTACTTCCTCCCCTCTCCAATGCCCCGATCCAATCCTGGGCTATGAGTTAGACTTGGCTACTCAAAAGTCTCCCTGAAATCAAAATCAGTCTCAATGCTGGAACTAATACCAAAAGCCTGTGCTCACCATAAACTCCACACTGCTTTATCTTTAAACTAAATAAGGTGCAGGTGTTGCCTCTGGGTAGGCAGAGCAGAAGATGGCTGATTGAAAAGGCTTTCAATACCTGGCTGTTCAAGCAGACCATATTCTGCACTCTAATTGGAGCAGAGCTACAATCAATAGTCATTCATACAGGGAAAGACCTTTCAGATCTAGAAATATCAACATGCACACACACAAAGGGACTTTTGGGTCTATGAGGACTTTTACAATGACTTAAAAATGCTTCGTGTATCACGGTTCTACGCATGCAGTTGCTACCTTGGTTAGGGCTGAAATCTTTCTAATAAATGGGTACTATAGAGTCACATGAATGCTACTGGCTTGATTAAGCTCATGTTGCAACATTCATGTTTAGCATCCAATGACTGCATACTATATTATGATCATGCACTAAGACACCTGCCCTGGGGAAAGCACTAGGTAATGAGCCAGGGTTTATTGATGATTGTCTCCAGGAGATGCCACTTTATGAAAGTTCAACTTGAAGCATGGGATCCAAGTTGGGTGAGTGGAATGAACATGAGAAATGTACTCCATTTACAAAGTTATGTAACAAGTTCCAGAGATTTAAATAGGTACCCCCACAACACACTTGTATACACCATACGCAAGCACACACGTGCGCCCACACACACACACACACACACACACACACACCAAGTAAAAGGCAATGTAATACTTTGACTAAAAGGTCTACAAATTATCTCCATAAAGTTAAAGCATAAAAATATATATTGGTGTATTCAAATTATTGGTCTCCCATGTAGCTAGGTGGTAATTTTATAGATGTTGCATTCCACATTTTCCACATATTAATGTTATCATTTGTTCACAAATGAAGGCACACTCAGTTTTCTCTAAAAATAAAAATCTCATCACTGATACATACAACTAATGATACTGTAGCAGAAAGGAATTCATAGGAAGTGGGCCAGTTTTTTGAAAACTCCTTAAAAATCCATGAGGGAAGTAGAGGTTGTTCAGAGAAAGGAAGTGGAGGAAACATGAGTCTTTTGGGTAGACTAGGGAGCTATCAGCTGAGCTGGCTCAAGACAAATTTTGTTTGATGTCTACAGAAGAGAAGCTTCACTACTGTATTAAAACTCACTTGAAGAAAATATCTCATGTACCTTCAGGCCCCTCCAGGCTTGAACACAGAAGTGCTGATACCTCTATACCTGTGGTTATTTGATTAGGTGATTAGGTAGTAGATGTCCAATTCTGCCTATTCACTAGATCGTTGGTCAAGTTCTTGGAACTGTATTTCTGAAATACTTGAGCTTTGTCTGTCTCTAGCTCTCTGTCTCTATTTTTCTTTTGGGAAGAATAAGGAGAATTAGGGAGAGTCACTTGTGAAATGTGGTCTGACTCGTTTCAGTGGTGATGACCAGAGAATGAAAGCCAGGATTGAAGCACATAAAAGCAGGGATAGCATTCTTTAAAAAAATATTGCTTTTGGCAGCATTGCTCTCTCATAGTTGTGTCATATCTATTTTATTTTATTTTACTTTGCAGGTGAGGAGGGAAGAAGAGGTTTAAAAATACCTCTACCAACAGTGCAACAGAATACTTTTTCTAAGGAGGATAGAGTCTTTTCCAATTAAAATTTAAGTTATTTTGCATACATGTTCTTATTTTCATTCTCTCTCGAGGCTTGAGGTAAATATCTGTCTAATGTATTTACATAGGCATAGGGACTAGATGAACAATTTCATTGGTAAAGGGATTTCCCGGTAAGAAAACTGCCCCTTTCAATGCATACTGGCACCTTCTCTGTAACTTCTAGTTTGAGAGAGTTGCCTAGGATGCTGAGGAGTTAAGTGATTTACTGGGTCACTTAATTAGTACATTTCAAGAGGCAAGATTTGGACTTAGGTCTTCTAGTCTCCAACACGAGGACTGGATGACATGCTAACATCAGGACAAGACAGGAAGGGATGTGACCTGAGGTTGAGCCAGTAGCTCTGTTCACAGTCCCCAACAATACTACGCCTCCCAAGTGATTATCCTCAAGAGACTGTCCAGTCACCTAAGTTTCTGGCAGCTAAGGAACATATCCATACATCAAGGTCTCTCCCCAAACAAGTCCCATTAAGTGGGCAGTTAACACTCTCTGGGGTAAAAAGGAGAGGACTAGGTTACAAAACCATGGGGATAGAAAACCATACATTACATATAATGTAGGACATTTCTTATAGAAACTCACTCAATTCATTTCAAGCCAGTTTCTCCGTGTGTTGTTTGGTTTTAAAGTCAGGCCCTCTGGATAAGGATAGGAGTAAAAGGAAAAAAAATAAAATCAACCATACCCAGCATTTCTCACACGTTCTGCAGCTGGCACATGAAACCCCCCATTTCAGGGGGGTGCCAACCAGCCCTTGACACTTTCCATTCAACTATAGAAAACTGAATCTACCCTGGGATTTGAGCTACATAACTGAAGGTGAGAAAGAACAGCTCAGAATCCATCAGGGTTTGAAAGGAAGTTCACAGTTGAATGAAAGTGAGTAGTAGTAGTTGCATCTGTAGTAGCAAGGTCAAATGCCCCTTTGTAAAGAGACAGACTGGGCTACCCCAAACTTCTATACTCACACACGTCTGGCATGGTATAGATCCAGGGCATCTCACTCTTGACTACCTGCTCCAAGAGTGAATCTGTTTCCATTGATATTTGGCATTTTATTTGCAGGGAAGGGGACATCCAAGATGGGAAAACTGAACCACTTTCCTTTGTACTATCAGGCACTCAGCAAACATTTATAAGGTATCTACTACACCTCTGATGCTGTGCCCTTTACTCTTCCATTTTAATGCAGATGAAATGGCCTGGCCAAAATGTTTATCTAGAATGCTGTCTCTAGTTCTTTTATATTTAAGGGTTTAAAAAAAGAGCATGTCTCATTTTTGTTATTTCATAGATTGCAAAAGTAATTCAAGGCCAGGAACTATTTGTTTTTCAACTGTCCAGCAATATCTAGCAAGTCACAGACAGCTGCAGGTTTTAAGGAGTATTCTGATGTTGAGAAACCTGCTCATGCAATTGCAAAGCTAACTGTTGTATTCCCAAACTAGCTTTCTCTTCACCTCGATTTTTGAAGGTTCAAAAGCAATCATTGCAAAAACAATCAAAAACTGGTGAAAAGCAAATGTTTCTCCATGGTCCAGGAATACCTTGCAGGTTGTCAAATGGAGAAATTAACTTCAATTAGGGGTATACTAAACTGCCAATTCAACAATTAATGAAGTAAAAAAGAAATTCTAAATTTCCACTCTGGTGATTCATCCATAACCTCTAATTTTCAACTGAATTATAAGACCCAATTCTAGATGATGTGAGTATTTTGTGTTTTCTGAGCCCTTTCAGAAAACAAACAAAACTGTGGCCAGTTTTTCTTATACCTACGACTTTTCTAGGTCCCCCTCCCAACCCCCCCCAAGCCCAAGCCCACCCCCCAAACACATACACACTAGAAACTATGTCAGAGGAAGGTACTCTGATTTTGAAATTCATATGCTGTGTATAATTCCACAGAAAAAGCAAAGAATCCTTTCACTCTACAAACAATCCCATATATCCTAGGTTAATAATCACCTTCTTAGGTGGCAAAACTGAACAAAATGCAAGCTCCCCTAATAGAACTATTTTCCAAATCCTTAATAAGGCTCCTCCCTTACTATATCCCTTGCAGATCCCAGTCCTCAATAAGTGAGCAAATGAGATGGAATTACTATACTTTACACAGTGTGTAGTAGGACATTAACATCTATGTCTTCAAAAAATCTGGGGTAGGTGGGAGTAGGGATCTAGGCATTTGGCTTCTCTCCTACCTTCAAAATATTTGTGAAACAATGACTGCACAAAACTGGCTCCAGAGAGTGTCTTTGAGGTTTTTAGTTAATTAATACATTTTTTGATGGGGAAACCACATGGTAGAAGGGTGGAGGTAAAGTAGGGTAACAGTATTTCACACATCCAGGCCAGGCCTTGAAGGCAGAGGGAAGCACTGTTTTCACCTTTTGGAAGCCATGTTTGCATCACCTAAATAATCTTGAAGGGATGGCCTAGATTGGTTTCAGAAACCTCCTAAAGGCGTCCTCCTCAAGCAAAAAGACTTCTGAGACAACCACAAAAACACTCCAAAAGAAGAGAGAGCAAAAGTTTTTGCTCTCAAAATCAAAAGACAAAACTCTTACCTTAATCCTCGTGCCCTCAAGCTCTCACTGATCCTGCAATCACAACAGCTTGACCTGAATGCTGACTTAGTGACTCAGGCCTAGGTGAAGGGGTTTGTGCCCAGATTGGGTTGAGAGGAGATGGCAGGGGAGAGGATAGAAAACAATAATTTTGTTTAACCCATTGAATTAATTAACCAATTCACCTTGTCTCAGTTAAAATGCTTTCTGCAGAGCTATGGAATTCCATAATCCTGCCTCCATTTACCCAGTGACCCAAACATTCAGATTAATGCATAAAATTAGCAGAAACAGTTGCCATGGCTTAGCCTCATTTTAAGCAAAGGTGGAATGTTTCATTTTGTTGTTGTAATAGTAAATGTTGTTTTAACAATAGCAAGAAACAAACAGATGCTTCAATCCAATTTTCTGCCAGGTTAACCATTGAACCTCACACAACACCTGAGGGTTATGGAAATAATATTTGTATTTCTTTAGAATCAATATTCCCCTTAGTTTTAATACCAGTGAAAAATGAACTCATGGCTTAATATGTAAGCTAACCAGGCCCAATGACTGTCTCCTTAATTACCAGTAATATTTCAGAATTGATTTTAAGTCAAGAGGAAAGCAAACACAACACAGAAGCTTTGTTGCCTTCTTTTCTACTCTCCCTTCCCTACCCCCACCAAAGATAACCCTATCATTGCCCCACAGAGTGATCACAAGCAGCATAATTTGAATTTGATGAAGCAATCAGAAGTAGCAGTAAAATTATAGTTTGAGGTCATGGCACCAGATGAATTTAGCATAATCTTAAAAAAAAAGTAAAAACTCAGAAGACGAACAAACAACTATTCACATGCAGATATCAGAGGTTGATAAATGGATAATCCTTACAAATTTAAGATCACATATATTTGCCATATATTGACACAGGAAATTTCCAAAGAGCTGTATGCACATATCACCCATTGACATCAAAGACTTCTCTCAAATAAATTAATGGACAGTATAAATAAAGGCTAATAGACCATTTATGGATGCTCTTTTTTTTGGCAATAGAACGCACTAGGGCTGCCTTGGCCAGCGGCTCCATTAACAGCCACAGTTGGGCTGCTGTGGTGGTGGAGATTCTTTGAGTCTTGTATTCTGTTTTCCAGCAGCAATGGCAGGATCTGTCTCCAAACTCTCTGACATTTTGTCACAGATGATATCCACGAGGCGCTCAAATGTCTGCTTGACATTTATGTTGTCCTTGGCACTTGTTTCAAAAAATTCAAACCCTGGAGGAGAAATACAGAAACACAAATGATGTCTGGACTGGACCACAATTCAGGCCCTTTTCACTTGACTTCTCCCTTCTCCCTCCCACACCCTGCCCCCAAGGCTAAACTGAACTTCGTGGGGGAGGGTGGGCTGAACTAGATGTGCCAACTGCCTGAGTGCCTTCAGGCTGTCAGTGAAAAGTAAAATGCTAAGTGGGATGTCTCAAGCCCTTTTCTGTTTTAAGTAACCATTTATACTAAAGGCAATGAATGGAGATTAGAACTCTATTACTATTTCTTTGAAATGTTTTATTTAAAAAACAAACAAACCATGAACTTCCTTCAACTCCGCTGTTTCTTAGACTCCCCTTCTCTCCCCTCTCTCCCCTAGGGTTAGGCTCCTGGGCATTTTTTACTTTTCTCATCTTTTGCCTTTGACCATCCTCATCTGCTCTGACTCAGAATGTCTTGCTCTTTGTTTTCCTCTGGTACCATCAAATTATGGGAATTATCCTGACCCATCTTTTAAGTGTCTATTCTATATTGTTCACATATCCAGCAGATGCCCATTTTAATAATAACCTCAGGTAACAGCAAAAATAATTGAAATCCATATGGCATTCACATAGTTTGCAAGAGCTTCAGATACATTATCCCCTTTGAATTTTACAATAGCCCTGTGAGGTAAACACTATGAATGTTATTATGACCATTTTACAGATGACAAAACTCACAGACCTCAATAATAGCCAACATTTATACAATGCTTTAAGTTTACAAAGTGCTTTACATGTATTAATTCATTGGATCCTCACAGCATCCCTGAGAGGTAGGTGTTATTCATTATCCCCATTTTACAGATGAGGAAATGAAAGGTCCAATGACTTGCCCAGAGTCACACAGCCATTAAGTGTCTGGAGCATATCTTCTGCTTTCTCTCCATTCTGACAGACTGTTAAGTCTGTTACTCCAGGATGAGAATCCCAGAAGTGGAAACTGTTTGTACTATGTCTTGGTGCCAGAGTACCTACTGCCCTCTTCACAATCTATAGAATATGTAAACCATTGGCTAAGTGGACAGCAGGTGGCACTACCCACCATAGAATTGACTTTCGGAGTTCAGACTCCAGGGCAGCAGCCCCAGTGTGTGTAACTATCCCCTAGAGCTTATTTTTCCACCATTGCTGAAATCAAACAATGGGTGGTGTTTTGCATATGGCTGGGAAGAGTCTTTTGCTGGAGCTGCAACTGATAATCTCACATTGCTTCACTGTACCTGTGTAGAAACAGATTTGGCAGCTTGCCCCGTATGCAGCCATCCTAGTCTATTGTGTTTGGATTCGGCTTCTGTTGGCTAAGCTTACAATTCAGTCGCCATGGCAACCTTCTCACTGGAACAGTCAGAGATTGCTCTGGTCCAGTCAGGGGGTGCTGATTTAGGATGTTTGGGAATGAACACAAAACTGCTATTCTAATCTGTTCTGTATTTCACACTCTATAAATCTGTCTAGTCACATCTGGCCTATCTCAGAGAAGCTGAGATTCAAAATGATTAACTCTTGTGACCATATTTCTCCATCTGGAAGCCAAAACCATCAAGTAAAAAGTACATTCAGTTTTGCCTTCAGAACAAAACTCTTTTTATAAGACAGGTATGAGAGGCAGTGTGGTATAGTAAAGAGAGTACTAGAATTAGTGATAGAAACTCTGAGAGATTACTTCAAGTTGAACAGGCTTTAAGTCAAAAAGCTGAGGTTCAAGGTCAGGTTCTGGATCTCCAAATGCAAAGTCATTTTCATCCCATCAGGAAGACCTAGATCTGAGCCACTGCCTATTAGTTGTATGACCATCTTTCATGCTCAAGTTCTTTTTTTAATCTATAAAACATGCCTACAATAATGTCTTCTCTATTGACGTCAAAGGGTCACTGAGAGAATCAAATGAGATGTATGTAAAAGACCCTTATAAGGAGTTATATGAATGGAAGCTATATTATTTTCTGAAATGGTATTGTAAATCAGAGGAAGGTACTTCTTAAGAGGTTGTCATATTCACTGAACAACTCATTTCAGAAGCTCCTTATAAGGCAAGTATCCTTATTCTGTATTTATGAGTCATGGATGTACTCTTATTATTGGGGTCCAAGTAAGTGTAGAATCTGGTCTGCAGTAACTGTCAGAAAAGGCAGGTTTTTGTTTTTCTTTTTAAATCAGTAGGCTCAAATAAATGACATTTCTAGATTCGGCACCCTCCTTCTAATTAGTAGTAACTGGAACTATAGGCTATTCTGCAGTGGGTATTTCTGAACCACAGTTGCCAATTTATAAGCCTCAGAGGAAATGATTTCAATTGATCCAAATGTCAAAAGTCACTAACGAGACAGACACGCACAGTCCAGCTTTTCTTCTCTGAGAGTCTATTTTGGTTGTGGTGAGTTTCAAATATATAGGAAACTACCATTTATCCAGAATGACTGAGAAATAGAATATTTTGTTTGACTGACTATTCTGAGCTACTAAATACAGGTCAAAGATTCAGATAATTCAATTACCATAAAATACATGGCATTAAAATAACATTGGGCACAATTTAGTCATCTGATTTAGGAGGCAGTGTAAGATTAATATGAGCACCAATAAGCATAGCTAAAACTAGAAACTGTTGCATCTAGGGCTAGAAACATCTTCTGTGGGCTAGAAAGGGAAGAAAGGGGCCAGATATCACCCAGTATAGGAGACACATAGCTTGTGACATCAGCATGAGGCTACCTTGGAGAGAGAGGAGCAGTATAGGAAGGGGAAGAACTTAGCTTAGTGAACCATTTATATTATTTTAACTTTTTTTTTTAAAAAGGACATTTTACGTATTTTAAGCTTCCTGTTTTAACCATTGAAAAAAATCTAAATGTTGTCTTTTGTTTCTATGTTGCTGAAGTACAAATATTGTCAATACCTTCTAAATTCAGCAAAATTCAGCACCTTGGGCAGAGCACAGTGCCCTAGTTAGTATATGGTCAATCTCCACTGCTGAAGATGCAGAGAGTGTAGTAGGAGCTCAGGCAGACGCTAGCACCCTACTCCACTTATAATAATAATTTATAGCTATCAATTTGTTTAGTTCTTCTTGGTCTCTTTCATGAAAGTAAGGAACTGAGTGTGAAAAAATAAATCCAGCTTTTGTTGAGATCCTGGATAGGAGTATAGTGGCCTCGACTGTTATAATGTCAGCATTAATCTGGGCACAATTTTATTCCATGACCACAGAGCATCTCCATGTAGAGCAGAGATATTAAATTCTGAGTAAAAACTCTTTAGTGGAATCTGATATAATTAATTATATAACTGTTATATAATGAAATATAATTAACCAGATTAAAATGTAATTATGAAATGTTAAATAAAATAAGTAAAATACAATTCAATAAATAATGTTAATTTGTGGTTTTCTAAGTCAATATGTGGCCCATTTCTATATGAGTTTCACATCATTGATCTAGAAAACGAGGACCTTCATGCATCCATCTAAAACATACACCGACATCTTTTCTTATTCATATACATTTGGGGACTTACTGAAAAACAATATAACCTCACAGGTATTAATCTTTCAACTATATCACTATAGGATCTTATGGCAGCTTCCTCATTTATACAGTGGAGAGGAATGTGGAAGTTACTTCATAAAATCATAGATTTAGAAATCGAAGGGCCCTAAGAGATTCTCTATGTTAATCTCCTCATTTCACGTGTAAGATAACTGATGCCAAGTGAAGTTAAATGCTTGCTAACAGTCACACAAGTAGAAAGGTGGAAGATATGGTATCCAAGCCCAGGATTCCCTGTACCAATCTGTCCCTAGCATTTTATCAGGGTTTGTGAAGAATACTTAATAATTCTGAGATTCCCTACCCTTCACAATACGTCCATGCACACATAAGCTACAGTGGCAAAAATCAGCAATTTATAAAACTTTTAAGTCAGCAAGTCAAACAACAGCTACCTGCCTCAGTTTCTTTATCTGTAAAATGGGGAAAATCATAGCATCTACCTCCTAGGGTTGTTGGGAGGACAGCATTACATAATATTTGTAAATTGCTTTGCAAACTTAAAGTTCTGTATAAATGCTAGCTATTACTGGTCTCAGCAAGGTCAAACAAGCAGCCCCAGGCCCTAGACACTCATCAAGCCCAGAAAATTCAGAGCAGATATAAATTAGAACTGCTTCTGCTGAATTTGCTTGACTGGCCCCCAGCCTACACCAGATGTTTCTTGTAATGTGTCCTCTGGTATTAACAGTTTTAGCATGAATATTTGTGTTTTCTATTAAGCAGAGGAACCCTCTCCAGTCACCAGAAACACATGAGACCATTCTTTCTCACAGTTTCCTTCCTAGACCCTCTGTGATTTTATTCTGGTTCTCCTCAGATAGTCTCCTTCTCTCCCTTCCATTTCAGTATGTGGGCCTGGAACTCTTACACTTCCCAAATGGCCCTTGAAGGTCTTGCCAGAGAAGACTCTGTTATTGGTCTCCCATTTAACTTTCACTGGATGTTTGGCTCTCAGCACAGAGTCAGAGGATGCAATCTCCATATAAAGATGTGTCAGCTGCCCCAGGGATCAAAGGAAAGAAGCATAACAACAGAACCATCAAGGCTACCCTTTATCCTTTTCAAGCAACCTGTCCAATTCAGCAGGGCCTGGAGAGACAAGACAGGCTGGCTTTTACCATGATGCATGATAAAAGCTGAAGTTATGTGAGCATAAGGAATGACATACACCCAAGACTCCTGAATTTACAGGGGGAAGGGATCATGAAGAAGTATCCAGCTTATCCCCCTGTCTTTAGGAAGACAGACTATATGTACCTAACCCTTCTAAGCAGATAAGAATTTGCATTGTCTTTCAAGACCTCCAAGAAGGTGAGTCCAGACATTTTCTGAGATTCCATTAGCTGATACTCTTCATTCTCAGGGAAATTCATGTCTGTGACATTTACAGGCAACTTAATGGCATGGTGGATAGAATGCTGGGCTTGGAGAAAGGAAGTCTTAAATTCAAATCCTGCCACAGATGCAAATTAGCTTCATGACCCTGGACAAGCCATTGCACCTCCCTAAGACTCAGGGTCTGAATCCATGATCCTATAACTTCTCATGCTGCAGTATAAGATGAGATTGTTTAGATCCTTGAGGGCAAAGCTGGTCTTTTGCCTTTTGGCATCCCCCAACTTAATGCAATGCCTGGCACACAATAAGTGCTTAATCAAAGCTTATTAACTGATTGACTACCATAAGTCCAGTTCTTCTTGTTCAGCCTTAATGGAGATGAAGAACAGCTGGTCATCCAATTCATTCAACAAGCATTTTTTGAGCACTTACTAGGGGGAGAGCCCTGTTTTAGTGTTGGAGAGGTGGTAAATATGAAGAAGGCAGTTTTGTTGTTCAGTCTTGTCTGACTCTCCATGACTCCATTTGGGGTTTTCTTGGCAAAGACACTGGAGTGATTTGCCATTTCCTTCTCCAGCTCATTTTACAGGTGAGGAAACTGAGGCACAGGAGAGATGAAATGACTTGTCCAGGGTCATGTAGCTAGTAAGTGTCTGAGGTCAGATTTGAACTCAGGAAGATGAGTCTCCCTGACTCCAGGTCTGGCACTCTGTGCACTATGGCACCACCTAGCTGCCATTTGAATATGCCAAAGACACTGTCTTCAAGGAGATTACAGAGGAACCTTCGTGACACAATAGATATGGTGCTGACCTGGAGTCAAAAAGACCTGAGTTCAAATTTGGCCTCAGAACAAGCTGTGTGACTTTAGACTGCCTCAGTTTCCTCAACTGTATAGTAGCAACTACCTCCCAAGGTTGTTGTGAGGATTAAATGAGATAATATTTGTATAGAGCACAGCACAGTGCCTGGCACCTAGTAGATGCCTAAAAATATGCTTCCCTCTTCCCTTGCTCCCTTCTTCCTTTTCTTTCCTTCCTCCCTTCCTCCCCTCCCTCCTTCCTCCCTTCCTCTCTTCCTCTCTTCCTACCTCCCTTCCTTTCTTTCTTCCTTCCTTCCTTCCTTCCTTCCTTCCTTCCTTCCTTCCTTCCTCCCTCCCTCCCTCCCTCCCTTCCTCCCTCCCTCCCTCCCTTCCTCCCTTCCTTCTTCTCTTCCTCCCTCTTCTCCCCTTCCTTCTGTTAAACACTCTAGCATTCACTGGAAAACCTTTGGCACATAGAGAGTCTATATACTATGTCTCTCTGGGTAGACCTCCATCTCCAGTTTGTACGCTGAAGTCCATGCCCATTGAGGGTTCCTTCAGCATCCTGGGGCCTTTTCAAACCAGTTCCCACAGACTGGCATATAGTACCTTTTGGCACAATAAGTGTTCTTGCCCCTGGGTTGGCATAGTCCAGACAGTTGGCTTGTTAAAAGTGCTTCCATGTCCCACTACTCTCCCAGTCTTTCATTTACTTGATTTTGTGCTACAATCACCATAATAACCCCAATACCAACACGGAACATCTAATGATTGCTTCCTTAATACCTTCTCCAGAGAACTCAAAGCATATTTATAGTTTTATAGTCATCATTCAGCTCACTCTCATATTTATTTTAATAGGTATTTCCTAGCAGGAAATAGCATTTCACTCCCCCAAGACCTTTTAAAAAATTACATGTTTTTTTCTGTGGCTGATTAAGGGAAATCCTAAATGCCTATGTAAGTTCATGCAATTCACCTCCTATTTCAGGAGGACACGACACTTTAACTGGTCCAACTTGAACTTGAAAGAGTTTGTACAAATGTCATCTTTTTCTCTTAGAGGAAAAGAGCTAATGAAAGTCAGGGTGTGATAGAAAATGCTTTTAACATATTGAAAACACACCCCACACAAAACAAAAAGCCATTAAACAACCTTGAATGTGTATACCTAAGGTCCCCAAAATATATATAGTATATGATATTTTTAGATTCTAGTATAGCTTCTTAGGCTCCTATTGTTATCCATTAAATATGCAGAATAGGAAAAGTCTCTACTCTTCTGAGTGACATCTGAGTCAGAGCCTAGAGATACCCAAGCAGCAGGAGAGGCTCTAGCCCAGTGTGTCCAAGGCTGGGATGACTGCCCAGAGACAGCCACTTAAATGAGTAGAATAGCAAGGATTTTATCCTCATTGACTAGAGGAGGGCCAAGAAACTGCTCTGTAAAAGAGGAAAGGGCAGAATCTTGGCAGCAGGCCTAGGGCTACCGAGAAGATCAAAGACTTTCATCCACTACAAGAACCAAATCTGACTTGACCTGGCAGCATCTTTCTTTCCTCCTTTCTGTCACTAGTCTGAATTGGGTCATTATGGGAGCCTGACTTGTCCTCAACAATACTGAGGGGGGATTTTTAGGTTCAGCATCATCAATGCAATGAACTTCATGTCTGAAACAAGGTTCATCTTTCTCTGTTGGATATAGAAAGGAAGCAGGGCCTCTGATGCTTTTTCTAGTTTAGTTAGATGCACGGGAGAGCTGCCACTCTTTACTTGCAGGGGGATTATGATGGAGAATAGTAGTGGTAAAAAGTGTATCTATCCCATGTGGCACCAGGGTGTTCTTATGTCTTTTTCCACTCTGTTCCTGCCTGCTCCAGCTTGGTGCTGTTTCTTGCCCAGGTCCCCCTCCTGACATTTATATTTCTCTCAATTGTACCATCATTTTCTCAGTCCCTTGTGCTCTAAATCTTAGAATCATCATTTAGCTTTTTTTCCCTATGATTCCTTGACACTTCCTTTGTCATGTTTCTCACCTTCTTTCCTTTCCATTCTTATTATTCCTCTCTTAGTTCCTTAGTTTAAGTTCATATCAACTCATTCCCAGTCTCTTACAGTAATCTCCTAAGAGTCCCTGCCTTCAATCTTTCTCTAAAATCCAATATATTCTGCACAAATGCTTCCAGATTAATCTTCCTAAAATACCATTTTCATCATGCCAATTCATGACTATTAAAAAAAAAACCTCCAAAGGCTTCACATGGTTCTCAATCTGGACCTCAAGGTGCTCAGTTCCTTGCCTCAAATGACCCCTCTGGCCTTATCAGCCACCACTTGACAAATAAGTCCTTGGCTCTAGGCAAGTTTGTTTATTTGTTGTTCCTAGAAAATTGCCTGCTTATTTCTGCCTTTGTGAATCTACTCATACTGCTCTTCCTGCATGTAATGGCCTCCTTCCCCTTCTCTGACTTTCTAACTCTTACTTGATTTCTATTTTCTCTGTCAAAGAGAATGGTTTTTGGACTATTAGGAGGAAAAGAAAAAAAATTAGTTAATGGAGACCTGAAATCAAAAGAGTGAGAAAACAACAGTAAGAGGTTACCTGGCTGCTCTCGTCAGGGTGTGTCCTGGAGGAATGAGAGTGTCATGGTAAAGTGGAAAGAGCTCTTGCACTGGAGACAGAGAATTGGATTCAATTCTTGCTTCTTATCCTTAATCCTTGTATGACTTTGGACAAGTTACTTTATTCCCCTTGGTTTCAGTTTCTTTAACTGGATTTGAAAGCCTCTGAAATCCCTTCTAACTCTATATCTCTGAACATTTGAAAACTGAAAGAGGTGACTATTGAGGTGCTAGTTATCTTTATTGATTATTAGTGATTAGCTATTAGTGGTTTCTTTGAAAAAAACATCATGGAGAATTGAAGAATTTCCAGAGAACTGTAAAAGGGCAAATATTACCCTAATTTTCAAAAAATGAAATGAGTCTTCAAATTATAGGCTAGTGAGCTATAAGCAATTACAGTTTCTCAGCTTGTTTGCATGTAACTGTTTTAAGGCTTAAGAGATTAAAACTCACAAAATGAAAAATAAAAGAACTGTGTGGACACTAAGATATGATTCAATAAGGAGTGTGGATTTAATGGGAGAGATCTGGTCTTTTTTTGGAGGGGGGCTTTTTGGAGGGGGGAGAGCAGGGCAATTGGGGTTGACTTGCCCAAGGTCACAGAGCTAGTTTTTTGTGTTAAGTGTCTGAGGCCAGATTTGAACTCAAAGTTCTCCTGACTCCAGGACTGGTGCTCTATTCACTGCACCACCTAGCCTCCCTACTCACTCTCTTCTATAGAAACTGAGTGCACTGGTAGGAGAATGTGACCCATATTTATATACATAGATTTTGATACATTTATTGTTCATGTATTTGTCTTAATATATGAGTAACTGTGGTGTTATTATCTTTTCTTTTGTCCTATTGTCAAGCAAAGGTTGAATTTAAATTCTAAATGTTATATCATTGTGAATGTCTGGGTTTGTGTAAATGGAAGCCTACTGGTGGGAGCTTGAGAGGTATGATGGTGAGTACAGATAGTGTATTACTCTAACAACAGGGTTATTTCTAGGATCCTGAGAAAAGCTGAGTGTAACCACATGACCAATTTCCTTCTCTGGGAACTTAGTTCTGCCAATATAAGCCAGACTCAAACTGATACCTTCTTAAACTACCACCCCAGACAAAGATCTGAATTTTTATTGCCTCCATTCTCTGTGTAGCCATATGTGACTAGGCAAGCATGTATTTATTATACCCAATTGATTCACATACAGGGGCAAAGAATTGAGTCTGACATTAAGGATTTTTTTTAAAAATTTTAACCAGAATTTGATACTTATTTGCCATGCATCCTCTAAGGCATTTTATACTTTCTGATACCATGAAATTTTGTTAATTTGGACTAATGTAAGAGTCTCAATTATGGCATGCCTTAAGAAATATTTTAGGCAGCTATGAATCTAAATTAGTAATCAAAATGTCAAGGAAATGAGACCCAGATAAAAGGCTAGGTCTTCCCACTTTTAATAACTGGCTATGAATAGGAAAGAGAAATCATAATTTCTCTCATGTCAATGTACAGTGTCAGGAAGTCAAAGGAGGACAGAGTGTACAGAAGGAAAGGAGAAGTCAACAGTGTCATGTTACCAAAAAGTGACCCATGATAAAGTTTAAGAAAAGGCAATTGGATTAAGGGAATAGGAGATCTTTGGTCACCTTTGAGAGAGCAGTTTCAGTAGAGTGGTGGAGGCGGGATCTAGATTGCAAGGGACTGAGGAGTGAGTGAGTACATCACAATTCTTTACTCAGGAAGCTCTTTATAATGTCTAACTTAAATCCCTCCTGTTAGACCTAAGACCATTCCCTCCTGTGCTGTCCTCGGCTGAAACAGAAAATACTGCTCAGCATCAGTCAGACCTCTTTATGTATTGGCACTAGCAGGCTGCTATTAGGGCCTCCCTCTGACATCCATTCATTGTCTGACCTGATACCAACTCTTAGACTATGGATTTGGGGAAAGAACTCAGCTCTCCTGGGGCCTTGACTTTATCCCACTGAGCTTTTAGAACCAAGAATCCTAAAATCTTTAAGCCTCTTTCCTAGTATGATCGCTTTTTCATCAAATAAAACCAAGGCATGCTGTTCCAAGTTAATGAATGTTAGCAGTGAAGGAGAGAGAGAATTGTGATTTAGTAACTATTGCTTTTAATGCAATGTTCTTCCATCTCTCCTTTTCAGTACTAGTAATTCCCAGAGAACCAGGGTCACACTTAAGTACTTAGTAAATACAGATAGTGGGTCACAAAGAGTGTAAACCCAAGAAGGTCAGGAAATGTTGCCATCTGAAACAAAACTGAGTGCTGAAAAAAGACAGGAGAGAAGCCACATACAAAAGTAAACCTTCTTCAGGGAAAGTTTGTAAATGCATTGATGAGACATGGGTAGCTACCAAGTAAGTCTTCATCAAAGACAGGTTCCCATACATTTAGGGGACCTGAGAAGGAAGAGAAGTCAGAATAGATGGTTTCCATCTGTTATCCAGGTTTTTGTTGGGTTTCTTTTTGTTTGGTTTTTTTGTCTTTGTGGAGGAGGCAGGACTGATGGAAGATAGGATTCCTATTCTCATTCTGGCCATTGCTACTCTACCCACTAGCTCAGGTTTGGCTCTGGGAGATAGATTCTTTGTCTAGATTGCCCAAAGCTGGGGTGGTTTGGGTAGAGTAATAATCTTTCTGTCTTAGAATGATTCCAATGATGTCAGTCTGTCATTGGAGTGGGCTCACTTCCATTTGTAAAGTTCACCTTTTATCAATTGTTAACCAATCAGAGTTGATCACCATCCTCAGGGAAAACTCTCTTCCAAGGGCATATAAGCCATGAGCCCACTGCCATGAGGGTCTTTGGCATTTGAGAATGTCATTGACTTTTTAAAATTAAAAAATGCTGGCATTATCAATAAAATAATTAAATTACCCAGAAATTATGTCTCCTGAACTCTTTAAATGCCATAGACAGGTCTCCTTCCACCTCCACCTTCTCCTTCATTCCTTTCTTTTCTCTCTCAATTTCCCTGGGTGTTCATATCTCTAAGATACTGTCCTTTGACTATCTCTTCTCTCTTTATATACTCTGCCTTGGTGATCTTAGCCAGTCAGCTTTCAAATCTACATCTCTGGGGAGCTAACTCTCAATTCTGTCTATTCATAACTGTCGTATCTTCTAGGCTCTCAAGCATCTCCAGTGATTATAATCTCACAGGATGTAGATTTTGAAGGGATCTTAAATCTTTTTTTTTTTTTTGAAGGGGGAGATACGGTCACATAGTTAGTAAATGTCAAGTGTCTGAGGTCGAATTTGAACTCAGGTCCACCTGACTCCAAGGCAGATGCTCTATTCACTGCACCACCTAGCTGCCCCAGGATCTTTAAGTTCAACGTTGTCATTTTGTAGAAAAGAAGCAGAATCAGAGAGGTTAAACACAGCACCTGGCATACAGTAGGCACTTAATAAATGCTTTTTGAATTGATTTGTCAAAGATAGATAGCAGCAAGAGGGCCAGGATTTGGACCAAAATCCTCTCACTCCAAAAATAATTCATGGCGATGATAATCATGTTAATAAACATTTAGAAAACACTTTCAAGTTTGTAAAGTGATTTATTGGTTTTCTTTCCAGTATAGCACAAAGCTATCTGTCAGCACTCCAAGCTTATTGTAACCAAACAAAAATTCTTCACGTTTCCCCTAAAGCATGTCTTGCCTCCTAACTTCCTTATTTCCTTCAATGGCAACACAATCTCTCAGTCACTTAGCATCAACCCTTTGGAGTAATCTTTGACTACTCTCTCTCTTTTTCAACCCTGACATTCTATTAGCTGCCAAGAACTATTGATTCTGCTTCTATAATATATCTCAAATTGGCCTCCATTATTTTCCCACTGCCAATCCATTCTCTCTTAGACTGCTGTTCAAGCCTATTAACTCTCTCTTAGACTACTGACTCTCTCTTAGACTACTACTCTCTCTTAGACTACTGACACAGCCTTCCAATTAATCCTCCTCTTTATTTCTTTCAATTTTTAACCTGTTCCAGTTTATCCAATATACCACTGCATAGTTTTGTATAAGCTGAAGGTAGAGCAACAGGATGTGGGATCAGATCTCTGATCTGCCAATTAAGTACCTGTGTGACCTTGATCAAGTCATTTGATCTCATTGGGCCTCAGTTTCCTCAACTATAAAATAAGAGGATTAGATTACCTTTTTGGTCCCTTCTAGCTATAAATATATGGTCCTAAAATAATCACAGTTCTAATCATTTCATTCCATTTCTCATAAACTTTAAATGACTTCACACTGGCCTACCAAAAAAAGTCAAATTCTTTATCTGACATTCAAGGTCCTCCACAATAATAGGCATGAATATTTAGATCACTATAGTGGTATGTCCCATGCTGTTGCATTTTATTTTGTAAATCACTCTCTTATGGGTTTGATAAGCCTGAATCAAACCTCCAGATCTAGTCATCTCCCATAAACAACAAAACAAAAACACAAGTGAGCTAATGAACACTGAAGGTTTAGGAAAAGACTTTTTACAAAAACTAGGATAGTTCTACCAAGGTATAGACACCTATAGTCAAGGCATAGTCAGTCCAAATTGACTGGCTAAGCAATAAATTTTAGCCTCCCACCCTGCCCCTTTCTCTTCCTCTATTCTCTTTCTCTTATTTTTTCCCTTCTCATTCTCTTCCTCTTTCTCTCATTCCTCCCTATTTCCTCTGCTTTTCTGTCATCTTCTCCCTTTCTCTCTTCTTCCCCTACTTCTCTCTAGCTCTCTTTCTCCATCTTCTCTTCTTTCCTTTCCCTCTCCCTCTCTTTCTCTCTCCCTCCTTCCTTCTCTTTCTCCTTTTCTCTCCTCTCTGTCTCCCTTACTTCTTCATAGCTGATACTAAAGCATTCTTGTCTTTGATCTAGTGGAGTGAAAGAAGATCCAGCTACTGCCTCTACCTGGTCACTGCCCACAGACCCATTCCCAGAGAAACAGGTGTGTTCAATCACAATCACATCATCCATCTAGCCCAAAACATGACCACAATACCTATCTGTCTTAACTAGACAAGATCACAATAGCTAGCCAGCTGTAGGGTAGAATGACCAGAACGTTTAACCACTGAACCACAGACGGGACCCTTCCACCATTACCTAATCCCTTAACAAACTCCTCCTGCCTTTTTAATATTAATGATATTCCTCTGTTCTATGTAAATTTCTGTTATGTAATTTCATCTTTACCCTAAAAAAATCCATCTTGCTTTCTCTAAAATTGCTGGTTCCTCTTGGAATTTAGCCCACTTCATGAGAGGCATCAATCTCAATAAATGCCCATACTTGGATTAGAGGTGGTCTGACTCTGAATTCTTTGAGACGGTTCCACCACAACACATCATGAAACCTCAACAGTTTTGGGGTGGGCAGAGACCCCATCTCAACAGTTTTTGGCTTCCCTAAGTTTAAAGCACAACAAATTACTATATTTAAGGGAATAGAGTGTGGACCATAGGATGGGAAAGACATGACAGTCACACTATGTACCAACATAATCTTACTAGGGTGCCTCCATTTATTAGGGTATCCCCTGCCCCTGTTTCCAGCTTACTAAATGGCCTTCTTACACTGACTGAGCTGTGAACTTCTCTGTGAAGAGAGCGTGCTGGCCAGCTGACATAAGCATTCCAGCTCACTTGGAGGTGAAAATACTTAATGTAAATTAATTCATTGGTTCCTTGTTTTGTACATCAATCTCTGGTGAATTTGGTTAGTGTGAATCAGTCCCTCAGGCCCATAAACCTCTTGGGTAGGTTGACAAAACTGGATTGTTGTACCCAAAATGCTCAGCAGTGCTGATATATCATGGGACTCAACTTGGCCAATCAATCAGTTGGTCAGTCTGCCATCTCCTAAAATGCATCAACCTCTCAGTTTAACTGTCTGAGCTCTTTTTTTAAAATTTAATTTTTTCTGTTGTTTTTATTCTGACTGGTTCCTTCTTTCATTTTTATTATATTATTGTTATTGGTGCTCTTAAAGTCTAGCCTTTACCTCCTCTCTCACTGATACACACATGCACACTAATACACTAATACACACGTGTCTACACATACCTCTAGCTTACACTTAATAAGTATGTATCACTTTTTAATCGTTCCAACATTTGTTCAATGTGGCTTGGGGGACAGGCCAGAATGAAAGCTATGTTATGTTTTAGAACTGTCATTTAAAGGAAGAATTAGAATTGCTTTGTTTGGGCCCAGATGACAAAACCAGAAGGAAAAAAATAATGGATGGAAGCTGCAGATTTTAGCTTTATGTCAGAAAATCCTTCCTAATTACCAGAATTGTCCCCAAGTGGAATGGCCTGCATGAAGAGGTAGTGGGAGCACTTTCTCTGAGGTCATCAAGCAAAGGCTGGAGGACCACTTGTCAGGTATGTTATAGGGGGGCTTCTTTTGTCCATGAGTTAGATAAGATACCCTTTTAGGTACTTTACAACTCTGAAATTCTATAACTATGTGATATTATATTATGTCCTGGGGATATAAGTTAATATGATACAAACACTGTTCTTAAGGCACTTAGAATTTAAAGGGGAAAAAGACATAGGCATAAATAGGATTATAATTAGAGCTGGAAGAGAGTTCTAGGGTCCCAGATCTAACAGTGGAAGGGACCTTAGAGGTACTCTAGTCCAACTCTATCATTCACAAATGGGGAAACTGAGTCTCAGAGAGGTTCAGTGACCTGCCCCAGGTCATACAGTAGGAAATTGAAGAGCTAGAACTTGGACCTAGGCCCTCTGACTCCCAAACCAACAAACTTTGCATATTTCCATGCTGCTCTGATCTATTTTACAGTAAAAGAGAATGTGGGACAAGTACAAAGGAGAGGTCCAACGAGGCACTATGAAATCAAATTAGACTTTTAGGAAGTAGTTTCAATAGATAGAGAATAAGTGGGGGAGAGGAGAGAGCAGAGAAGGAATCCACCCTAGGCATGAAGAACATCATAAGAAATATGATGAAAGCAGGACAAAATGTGTGATGGAATATAGAGAATGTGAAGGGAAGTAACATAAAATAAGGCTGAAAGGGTGGGTTGAAGTCAAATTGTGGAAAGCCTTCACAGAATCTCTGAATTTCAGAGTTGAAAGGGTCCTTAGAGGCCATTTAGTATAACCCATATCTGAACAAAAATCTACCCTTTAATATCCAAATCTAGTGGTCATCCAGTGTTGGTTTGAATATAGCTAGTGAGAAGAGTGAGGTTGCTAATTCCACTTTTAGATAGCTCTAGTTGTGAGCAAGTCCTTCCTTCAGAGAGTATAAATAATGGACCCCTCCCTTCTTTTTTTCCTACTTATTACTCCTAGTTCTGTGCCATGGGGCTAAAAAGAATAAAGAGAACCCTTTTCTTGCATCCTAGCCCTGATTAGAGTTGAAGACAACTATTATCTGGAGTTTACACTTTATATGGTAGGCAGAACTGAATATTTCTATGTAGGTTAGTGATGTCAATAGTGTACTAAGAAAGTGACTCTGGCAGTAGTATAAAGGATTGGGGAGGGGAAATACTGAAGCAGTGAGAATAATTATCAGGCTTTTTACAATAGTCTAAGAGAAGAGATGAGGGCCTGAATCAGAATGGTGACTGTGTGTGTGTGGGTAGAAAAGAATGATTGAATATGAGAACTATTGAGGCAGTATGATCACCAACTCTTAGTAACTGGTTTGGATGTTTGGGATGAGGGAAAAGAAAGATTCAAAGATGATGACAGTGAAAAGCCTGGATGACTTTGGAGATGGTGATGTCAATGATACTGCACGAGTTCAGTTTTAGACATGTTGACACATTTAGGTGTAAGTGTTCAGTAGACATCTAAATATATGGGACCAAAGTGCTGCGAAGGGTCTAAGAGTAGAGATCACATAGAGATTTCATAGTCATCTGCATAGACTGATAACTGAACCTAAGGGAATGGATAAGATTTCCAGAGATGAAAGTATAGTGGTGAGATAGAAGACCAAAGATAGACCCTTGAGGGACACTCACATCTTAAGGGCTTTGAAGTAGGAGAGGAGGCAGCAGAAGGACCAGGGAAAGATTAGAGCAATGTCACATAATCCAAGGAAGGAAAGGGGATCGAAAGGGAGAACACAGTCCATATTGTCAAAGACCACTGAGATGTCAAGATGAATGAAGACAGAAAAGGGCAACTAGGTTTAGGTATACTTTGATACTGTGAGAGGCAATGCAGTGGAGAGAGACAGCCTTGGCTCCAGAAGGACCTGAGTTTAATTTTCACCTGTGACACATACTAGCTATGTGGCCCCAGGTAAGCCATTTAGTCTTTAGTGCTCTAGGTAATACTCTAGGACTATAAATCCCAGGGTAAGTATCCACCTGCCTCAGTAGAGGGAATTTACTCATCTGGGAGTTCTCCATGTCAACAAAATCACAGCTTTAGTCCCTATCTCTGCCTTAATATCTGTGACAAATTACATGTATGTAATGAGGGCACTCCCCTCAAATAGTATTTGTTTCAACTTGTTCATATCTCTTCCCCACGACCTTCCTAATTTGAAGAAATATACTTTCTGGGACCCTGCAGATCAGATTGGTTCGTGTATTTCCCAGGCTACTGTTTCATGAAATCTTGAATTTTCATGTTTCACTTCATTTGTCCCTCTTCAGACTTCTTTTTTATAAACTTGCTTATCACCTTGCTAGTGAACTTATCGTTACTCCACCTCGATCCAGTTCAAGAACCATGAACCGTGATAAATCAATTCAGCTCTGTCATTGTTCCAGGATGGGATGTGCCAATCTATTCCTGTGCTCACCATCTCTGTGATGTTCTAGGCCAAAATGATTCTCCTGGCCAATGCTGCCCTTTGTATATTGTCTCCACTTTAGGCTATAAGCTCCTTGCGGGCAAGGGCTGTTTATGTTTTCTTTTTTAAATTATTATTCATATTCCCACCACCTAGCGAAGTACTTGAAATATAGTTAGTGCTTATGAAATTCATTCTTTCTCATTGTATGACCAACTCATTTCCTAATATAGTTTTATAACTCTCATTGTATCTCTCACATACTCTCTGGTGTGTGATTCTTCACTGGTAATGTATTAGTACATATTTATGCCTATCATCCATATCTCTGGTATCTCATTATTCACAGTCATATAGTATCCAATATTGGACTTAAAAAGATGGGCCATTTTTTTGCAGGGGGACAGAGCAATTGGGGTTAAGTGACTTGCCCAAAGTCACATGGCTAGTAAGTATCAAGGTTAGATTTGAACTCAGGTCCTCCTGACTCCAGGTCTGGTGCTCTATTCATTGGGCTACCTAGCCACCCTCAGGCCACTTTCTCAGGAAGAGGAGTTATGGTCATTAAAAGCAATGCAGTTTCCCAAATTCAATCCAACTCTCTCTCTTCCTATTCAGTTCTGGACTCACTTTATTATTCCCTTGCAGTGTCTCTCTAAAATAATAAATATTGATAGACTTGCTCTCTCCATTGTCCATTCAACTGAATAATTAAAAAATAAAAATATTTAAAGTCAACATGTAGCCACAGTGACCCTTATGTATGATTTAGTGGTCCCTGTTTCTATCTGAATTTGACATCACCAATCTAGAGAACCTTACTTTCTACAGGGAATTTGTTTTTCAATTGGACTCTGTATGGGATACTCCCCATAATAGTAGCCAATATCTTGGTGAGCGTATATCTTCTTTTTTATACCTTGTCTGACATTATTATTGAGAGGAATGTGGGTAAAAATCATTTCTATTATCAAAGAGTTCCTCTGACTCCTGCACAGGAGACTCCTCATGAGAGAACTTTGAAGACAATGTCTTGCTTTACTGAATCAAATGCTTTTCTAAAGTTAAAAAAATAATAAACACATTGGGATGTTGTGTTGTACCATTCAGTCAAATATATGACTACAAAGATGTAGTCTTTTTTTAGAATGTCATTTGTGATGCCTACTCTTGATACATGTATTGATTAATCTCACAAATATCTTGTAGTATATAAGTTGTTATTTAATGACATTTTTCCCTTACCTTTTTCTGGTAGAAATATTATATATTATTTTTCCGGGCTCTTTCAGATACCTTGAGAATTAATACCTCAACGCCCTCAAAATATTGTTACTCCAGCACAGACCTCCTCTGTATATGTGGTCTAGTCCAATTGATCTTTCCATCTTTGTTTTCTTCAATGTCATTTCTATTAAGGACAGGGTTACTGGGTGACCTTAGAGAAAGCTATTTCGGTTAAACTGGTAGGAGTGAAAATTAGATGACAGGGGACTGAGAAAGGAGAGGCAATGAACAGACTATTCTTTTTCTCTAAGTTTAGGGTAGGATGATAGCTTTAGGGGATTGCAGGGTCAAGGGAAAGTATTTTTAGGCAAGGCAAGATCTGAGCCTATTAATAGGCAAAGTAGAAGAGAGTACTAGAAAAAGAGAGCTAGGAAATGCATAGAAGAAGATTAGAAATGCATGCAAGAGCTGGGAAGGAAATGAGGTCAAAGGTTGAGGTGGAAGGGATGGTTTCTGACAAGGATGAGGAATATCCTTTCTATGAGAGTAACGGAGGGATGAAAGATAGAATGGGTTAAAATATTGAAAGATTTAGGGAAGTCAAGGAATTTATATTAGATGATCTCAATCTTCTCAGTAAATAGAAATTGAGGTCATCTGCTGAAAGTAAGCAGAGAAGAGATAGAGTTATGGGAGAGGTTTCGAGGAGGGAAGAAAATTTGGAACAGATGCTGAACAGAATATAGAACATAGGGACAAAAGGTTTTTTGTATTGCAAGTGAGGGCCCAGTTGAGATTAGAAGACATGAAATTATAGAAGACTCAGTTATCCTGGGAGCAGGAGTGGAGGAACCAGATGGTAGGGGTGACCTATGGTTGAGTACTATCAAGGATAACTGGCAAAAAAGTCAAGGATGCCAGAGATTAGGAGAGGGCTAGAAGACAGGGAATGATTTCATTGACTGACAAAAAGGGGTATATCTGGGTAGGGAGGAAAGAAAGGCTGGAACATTATTCACAAACAGGAAAATCAAGGATTATGAAGGGGCAAAGAATAGGTGTGTAAGGATAGGAGCCTGGAAAGAGAAGAATTTCAGAGTCCAGATTTTTGAAAGTAGGGTGAATGATGGTGAAGTCTAAAATGCAATTGTCCTAGTAGAAAAAAATTTAGGTCATGGTTGTTGAAAAGCCCCTAAATTTACAAGGGTAGGGCATTAGAAGTATGACCAAGGTGGATGATGAAATCTAAGGATTGAAGGCAAGAGAGAGGTGAAGAGGAAGTCTGAAATCCAGGTGCCAAAATCAAAGAGGAAAGTGGTTGAATGATCAAGAGCTAAGAAGAAGGGAACACGGCTGAGAAAAGAAGAAAAGGTAGTATTGTTCTAAAAGAGAGATAATTAAGTGATAGAGGCAAAATCAAGGTCTGACCAGGCTAAAGGAACAGAAGGAAAAAGTTTAGATAGGGTAAATGAGCTAGGGATGGGGGGAGGGCATAAAAGAAATCACGATGAAGGAAGCATTGAGATAGTTTGGTAAAGAGGGGTTATGGAAGGGTAAGGGAAAAAGTAAAGGTTTAGAATAAGGGGCCTTTTAGGGGTTGAGGTTCAGTAAGTGAGTCACTGGAAAGGGGGTGTGTGGGAATTACCACTGAGTAAGAGAAGAATGGGTAGGCAGATGAATTCTTAAGCAGTGACAGACATTAAGAGTGTTGATATCCAAGGTGTCAGTCAACAGTGGATGGATAAGAATCAACTTAACGAATCCATTTTATAATCTTTACTAAGCATCTACCAAGTACACTGTACTTAGTGACGAGGATACAAAGGTGAAAACTAACACATCTCCTGCCCTCAAGGAGCCCACAGCAAGATATAACCTAAAACTGAATGATATATAGTCAAATGTGATAGAGTACAGGAGAAATCTGAGGAGCAGGGGGAAGAAAGAGAGAGAGACAGACAGACAGACAGAGAGGCACAGAGAGAGAGAGAGACAGAAAGAGACAGAGACGGAGAGACAGACAAACAGAGATACAGAGATAGAGAGACAGACAGACACAGACAGGCACAGAGATCATTTTCAACAGTGATAAGGGAGTTTTTCTGGAGTAGGCACCTGAACTGGGTCATGAAGGAAGAGAAGGCTGTCAAGAGGCAGAGGTGAGGACAGAGTGCATTCCAGTTATGGGATATAGTCTCTATACATACACAAAATTACAGAGTGTTGGATAAGATTAAGGAACAATTTATTGCCCGGTTTGACTGAAATGCTGAATATGTTTAAGAGAGTAGGGTGAAGTAAATCCAGAAAGGTAGCATGGAACCAGCTTATGGAAGCTTTTATATGCCAGGTTGTGGAGTTTGTTTTTTTTCCCTCTGTGTATGGTAGAAAATCACTAAAGTTTTTGGAGTAGGCAAATTAAAGAATAAGGTCTGTTCGTCAGGAAAAATTCATCTGACAGCTATGTAAAGGATGATAGGAGAGACCAGAAAAAGGATGACTGACTGAATAAAAGGTTATTGGAATAATCCAGGGGAAAAGTGAGAGGAATCTAAATTAGAATGATGACAGTGCCTAGAGGGGATATTTTAGAGATTGAATAATAAAACTTGGCAACTTATTAGATGTGGGGGAGTCAAAGATGATTCTAAGATTTTGTGCCATTAATAGAAATTGGACAGCTGGAAGGGGGTGATAAAAATTCGGTTTTTGGATATGCTGAACTTAAGGTGCGGATAAAATATACAGGTAGGGGATGCCTAGCAGACATTTGCAGATAGATGCCTAGAGTTCAGGAGAGAGGTTAGGTCAGGGTCTGTATATTTGGAAGTCACCTATATAGACTGGTTATTGAATTGTTTGGCATTCAATGCCCTTCATAACCTACTCCAACACCCCTCTCACCTTTCTAATCTTCTTATACCTTATGTTCCTCATGTACTCTTTGATACAGTCATAATAGCCTCCTTGTTCTTCATTCAACATGACATTCCATCTCCGGACCCCAGACATTTTTGTTGGCTGCCCTCTATGCCTGGAATGCTCTCCCTCCTCATCTCTATCTCCTGGCTTCCTTCAAGTCCCAACTTAAATTCAATCTTCTACAGGAAACCTTTCCCACTCACTCTTAACTCTACTACATTCTCCCTGCCGATTATTTCCTATTTCTACTGCATATACCTTACTTGTACATAGTTGCTGGCATGATGCCTCCCTCATTAGATTTTGAATGCTGGGACACCTTTGCCTTTCTTTGTATTTCCAATGCTTAGCATAGTGACTAGCACATAGTTGGTGCTTAATGAACTTTTATTGATTGAATGAACAACCAATGAGAACAGGCACTTTCCAAGGGAGAAAGAGCAGATCTACTTTGGGAAAAGGGCACGAGTGGAGGGACAAGGACATTGGTCAACTTATCTGAAACAAGGATGAATAAGATAAAGTAGCTTTTGATAAATCATGATTATCTCAGAAAAGTAGGAGATAAAGTTATCTGTTGAGTGGGAGGAGGAAAAGCAGAGAAGGGAGTTTGGAGGATTTGAAGAAAACAACAAAAGATCTGGAACTATAATAGGAAGTCAATTAAAGACAAATAAAAAATATTGCCACAAGGGCCCTGGCAGTATCAGTAGGGAGGGATAGAGAATGATCAGTAAAGGATGCAGCTGTGTGAATAGGGTTGACTAGAGAAAGTTTTGATAATAATGAAGCATTTGGGCAAGTGAGAACTCAGAAGAAGTTGATGTGAGATAGAAGACCACAGGAAGGACAAGAAATTTAGTGGAATAAGAAGTCTATGGGACATTGGGGGAGTGAAGAAGTAGTGCCTGACCCTATGAAATAGTGAATATCAATGGAAAACTGGGATGTTTAAGAGATGGAATAAAGAAATAGGGCTCTTTCAGGGTGGAGGAGTGGTGATGGCTCTGGGGGTTGGAAATCACTATAGGGATGTAAGGGCTTTTTAGGACCATGGGTACTGTCAATGAAGATCTTGAAGTGAAAAAAATGGTTAATAGGTTGGGAGTACAAGTGGGACGGTTATAAAGCTAGAGGGGCAAAGCTAGAAGGAATCCTAGGTTAGCCTGTTGGAGCTGTTGTTGAGGGTTTATGGATAGTGATGGAACATGGATAGAGAGGGGATCTGTGATTTCATTGACATAGGGAACTTCTGGATGAGGAAACTCCTGCCAGTGCAGGTTTGTTTCTTCTTTGCAACTTATATTCATCTTAGACAGTTGCCTAGAGGGGATAATGACTTTCCTAGGATCCCACAGTCAATAAGTTTCAGACATTTCTCGAAACACATCCTTCCTAGCTTGGAGGCCAGCTCTCTACCCCACTTAACTTGCTGCTGGGAAAAAATGTGTAGATTCTCAGATGGTCATAATACTCCTGAGGAGTCACAGCCCTAATCCTAGGGCTGATAAGGCCCTAAAATTTGCCTATTCTACAGCCCTCAGAGAGGGCCATAATTAAACCAATTTTCCAAAATCTCCTGAGAATGCTCAGTTAACTAGAGTATGAACCAGTGGAAATAATGGCAGCATGTCTTGGCAGACAGCTTGGAGAAGACAGGCCCTTAGGAGCCTAAATTGCATTAGTAGGACTTTAGGATTTGGTAATCCCTAGCCTTTGACAAGCAATAAAATTAAGATTTTAAAGATAATAAGAAAAAACTGCTGAAGACCCGAGTCTTATATACTTGAAGAAGGCGGGTTAGGTTTTAAAAAAAAATGAGCTTCAAAGCAACATTCCTCTTTTCAGATTTCCTAGTTAACTTTTCCATTGGAAAAATAAAAAAAAAATAAAATCTTTCACTAGGCTATGTACCTTTCAAACTAGCTATATTGGGCCTTAGGCAGAATTGAAGAAAGGAATCAAGGTGGGTTCAGGTCTATATTGTTTAATAAGTATTTATTGATTGACTGTTGTGAGTTGCTAGGATGCTGATTTTTGAGAGAACTTATATATTGAATAAGATTGAATATGAAGATTCAGCATTCTTAATGGTGATCTAGTCACTTTCTAGTAGCTTTTTTTACTCTGGAGCCAAAACCACAATTTATAAGGTTAATGGAGTCTAATTCTTTCATTTTATAGATAAGAAAACTGAAGGTCAGTTAGGTAAAGGGAGTCACCTAAGGTAATTTATGTAGTGTTGAACTAGATTTGTAAGAGCTATATTTTTAATTTCTCCAAGTGTGTGTATATATGGTAGATTTTAGTGTATATAAGGTGGTTTTTATTATTCTTTTTAAGATAATGGTTCTGAGGATCGTAGAAACTAGTTCCCAAGATTCATGGCCATAACAATATCTAATTCCCAGGTTCATGGTTTATAAACATCACCACATTTGCATAGCATTATAGATGATAAATAATATAAACATTTGTGTTTAAAGTTGTAAATGTCCACTGCAACTGTGCAGTGAAATATAATGATGAATTAATGTAAACATTTGAAACTATTGCTGGCAAATTGCCTTCTTTGTCTGTTGCCTTATAAATCAAGTTGGCACTGGTCAGTAAGTGGGAAATAGGAGTGCATGAGGGGAATGTGCTTGTGTGTGTGTGTGTGTGTGTGTGTGTGTGTGTTCGTTCACCTCAACTGGCCCTCATTGAAGCTTGGTAGGGAGGCGGGGAATGCACAAGCTGGAATGCTGTGTGTGCCTTGATTGTCCCCTATGAAGGCTTGGGGGATTTATTAATGTGTTTTAATCTCAGCTGGACCCCATTGAGAATTAGGGGACCTGTAGTAGTTGTATCTCTTACTATATTCTCACCTGTCCCTGAAAGAAGAGTAATTAGGTGAAGCTGCAGAAGTTGGTGCTCCTGTTATCAGCAACCCTCTTGAGAAGACTAGAGTAAAGTCAGTTTATTTAATCCCTTATTATGTCTCCAATGCTATCCTTCTGGCTACCTAGATTAAGAGTGAACCTGCTAGGATACCTTCTAGAAAAGCCCCTACTCCCACTCTTGTGCCTCCCGAGCTACCTCCCCTCCAACAATTGGCATAATCGGTGTTATCTAACAGTGTGTAGGACAGGAAAATGAAGTATGTGAAAGAAAAATTGTGAACCCAGAACAAGGATCCAAGGGTGTGGTGACTAAAGTAATAACTTGTAGCCCAGAAGAGATGCTATCAGGAGGCTCTGTTATTTCCTCAGGGAAAACTTTTTTGAAATCAATTGTTCAGTCTCTGAATATAGAAGAAGATTCACAGAAGTGTCTGGTATAGTCTGACCCTACTTGTCTACACCTGTACTGGTGCCCCACCCTCTCCACCTCTCTACACTTATAGAGCAATGCTGTGGCTTTACTAGATTAAAGGCCAAGGGTAAGCTAGAGTGGTTGTGCCTTGCTCCAATCCAAAAATGGAAAATATTATGGAAGAAAAATAGATAAGAAATGATGATCAGTGTTGTTGTTTGTCCTTCGTTCTTGAAGAAGACCTGACACCAGGGAGGTGACGCCTTGACATACAAGTGGATTGGATTTAAGTGAGGGAGGGCTGCGCAAAGTATGAGCCTCACTTTCTCCTCTGGAGCCATCTGGGTCCACTGGCCAGATTTAGATCAGGACAACTGGAGATAGCCCAGGATACAGTGGGGGACCTTGGACTTTTCAAGATAAAGTCTTAAATAGGTCTCATTTGACTGAAGCAATGCCTATTCAGTGACTGAGGCTTAATAAGAAATGAAGCAGAGAATAGTCTCTTTACCTAGTCAAAAAAATTTATCTGGGAGGGAAAGGCCCTCACAGTTTCTGGTCGAAATGAAACAATGGTTATTTATATTCATTCAGAGCCAATCAGGGCCCAAACAGCAACCTGAACCTATAATTGGCTAATCAATGAAATCCAGAGTGATTTAGGGCTATTTTTTAAAAAAAAGCTTCAGAGATGAAAAATCATATCCCTTTGGGCAGAGCACTAGCAGGAAGGAAGGAAGGAAGGAAAGAAGGAAGGAAAGAAGGAAGGGAGGAAAGACATAAAAAGAAGATCAACATAGACATAGGGGAGAAAAAGATTTAAAGCCTGAGCAGGTAGGAAACTGATTGGCCACTGAATGAAAGAACTAAGGAGGGGAAACTTCACTGGGAGGGAGGAAGGAAGATGGCAAGTTTGACTTTGGGCATGCTGAATTTCAAGGATGAAATGACAGTCACATGATAATGTATTCCTAGGCAGCTACAGATATTGAGCTGGAGCTCAGGAGGTAAGGACCAGAAATCTAATTCTGGGGTAGTATTCTCCAAAAAGTGAGAGTTAAATCCATAAAAGTGATTTAGTTCTCAGAAGGAGAAAGAATAGAGAGAGGAGTCAAGGACTGAACTCTAAGAACTGCTCTAATCAAGGGATGGAAACATAGATTCAGGGTAGTAGACAGTGACTAGCTACTCTGGACCATTAGAGGCAATCTGAACCAAAGAGAACTGATGAGTGCTCCAGAGGATGAAAGTAGAATTTTTAACCCCTTATCCCAGAGTTTATTCACGTTTTCTTTTGTATTGTGGACCACTTTGACGGTCTGGTAAAGCCTATGGATGTCTTCTCAGAATCATGCTTGTATAGAGTAAAGTACACAGGATTATGAAGGAAACCAATTATATTGAAACAAAGATGGATCCCCCCATCAAATTCATTAACCCCTTGAAATCTATCTAAGGACCCTGTTGAGGGTCTGTGAACAACAGGATAAGAACCCTTGCCTTAGCACCACTGGAAACCTAAGGGATCTTTTAACATACAGGTTTAGACTTTACTGACAGATGCCAACCCAAGTCTGTCTTGAGTGGTAGGATTTGGACACGTTGGGAGGAAAAAAAGCAACCCCTTTCCCCTTGAGACATGTTTCATGGTAACACTAAATCATCTGAAAGAACTCAGTTGCAATTTGGCTGTGAGGTACTTTCCTTGTAGCACATAAATGCTATATGGACAAGAATGAAAGAAAACATGTATTGTAAAGGACTATTCATTAGATAGAATGAGTTATAAGGAGATCAGCAGAGAATTGTTATTTTGAGTCATATGCCAAGACTTGGAAATAACTTTCCCTTTCCTTTTTAATAGCCTCCTTTCTAGTGACACTCTTTGTCATAGGGTTTTATCTGTGTGATTTTAAAGATGACAAATGCTTAAACCTTGACTTTGGACTTTGTAGGGCTCAGCATCTGCTTTGCACTGATGCTCATCTCTCATTTCAGTTAATAAAGGCATATGTGGTCATGAGGGGGAGAGACTAAGCCACATGAAAGGAGGTACATTTCTCTCTAGGAGAACATCATATAATGGTTGCTATGGCAACCACTGATTTTTATTGAACCCAGAGCAAAAAGATCAATTAGAAACAATTGGGGGAACTTGCACAAGGGACATAAAACACTCCTGCCTTGTGATTTCAGGAACTTCTTGGGAATTTTTCACTGAGCAGCTTATAGAATATGACTGCTTTCCATGATCATTTTGGTAATTCTTCTTTTAAAGGTTATCAGGGGCTCAGAGAAGGAATTTTTTTAAATATAAAGTTCCAAAGTCCTGTAAGCAATGAAGATATCTTTAAATGTTGGAAGGGCATATGTAGCACCTTTGCATTCTTATTGTAGCTTCAGGAACCCTTTTTGTATTCCCTACCCAGCCAGGGATTAGCACAGTACTGAGCATATAGTAGGTACTTGATAAATGATTAATGTGGGTGGAATGAATACATTCATCTAGATTCTCCCTTTGTAACAACATCTCTTTTTTCTCCCCTTCTTGGGTGTCTTCCACTTCATCTTATCTTTACAAGAAAGTATATCCTGTGACGTGGCCTGGGAGCAACTCTAATCAGCCAGGGTATTTGTGCCAGATATTACACTGTGGCAGGAATGGGGAGGGGATGCAAAGATAAAAGTGGACGTAGTTCTTTTTAAAGAGGAGCAAAAATAAGAGTCCATCCTGTAAAAATCTGTCACTGAATCTGTGATCTCATTTGGGTGGCTAATATCTTTACTGTCATGAATCACAATCAGTGGTGCTCTGTTAACAGCCAATTCTTCAAAGGAAAAAATATACACAAATTTTAAAATTTAATTTGCATGATTATGAAGACGACTTCCATTACTTTTTTAAGTCTAGGAAATCTACAAAACAAGAAATCAAGCCCGTTGCTCTTAGGGTGGGTAGGTGGCACAGTGAATGGAGCACTGGCCCTGGAGTCAGTAGGACCTGAGTTAAAATCTAGTCTCAGACACTTGCTAGCTGTGTGACCTTGGGCAAGTCACTTAACCCAAATTGCCCTACCTTCCACCCTCCCAAAAGCAAAAAACAAAACAAAAAGAGAAATCAAGCCCGGATTTGTAGTGTTTAAAGATTTCTGAGGTGTAAATGCTCACATTCAGAGCAGCTAGGTGGGGAACTGAATAGAGAGCCAGGTCTGGAAGCCAGGAAGCCTCATTTTTTGAGTTCAAATCTGCCTCAGACACTTACTAGCTGTGTGAACCTGGGAAAGTCACTTAACCTTTTTGCCTGTTTCTTCATATGTAAAAGAAGCTGGAGAAGGAAAAGGCAAACCACTGCAGTATTTTCACCAAGAAAACCCCAACTGGGGTCACAAAGAGTCAGACATGACTAAAATGATTAAACAACAAATGCTCCTACTAAAAATTAACTACCAGCTCCCTTAAGCCTGTAGAATCTGGTTCCAGCACACCCTTGAACAATTCATTCACAAGCTTTCATCTCTTTCCCCTTCATCTGTAAGTCCTCCACAGAGGTCTTATGAAAAGCTGGAGGCTTTTGTCTGGGTCTTTTACTATCTAATAGATAATAATAGTCAGCATTGCTCACAATTTTATGACTTTCTGGTTTATAAAGTACTTTACATACGTGATCTCATTTGCACAATTCTAGCCATCTTTTTTTCTTTGTGAACTGGGCTTGAATACAATTAAGAAAGATTAAAGAAAAGGCAATGATCACTTGCTAAGGATGCATAGCTTTCCACTGTCAGAGCAATAAATTTCTTTCATCCTCCCTGACAATTAGTGCCATACTTCTTTGGTGAGATGCTGTGAACAATAAAGCTCTCTCATTGGTTGAGTTCTTACCGAGCTGCTCTCCTAAATGTTTGCCTCTCTCTGTCGAGATGACCCGCTCATCTTCCATGTCACATTTGTTCCCAACTAAGATAACCTGGGCATTATCCCAAGAATATGTTTTGATTTGAGTTGACCTAAAAGAGAAGAACACAATAAAAAAAAAGTCAGGGAAAGGCTGACTTCTGAAAAAGAAGACAAGAAACAAAGCCAGAGATTATAATAACAGAGGAAATGAAACTCAGACAACTCCTGACATTTAGACGAAATTAGCTTGGTCTGTAATTCAGTCCTTAAAAGGCTCAACAGTAAATGAATGCATAAAAAATAAATCAGAAGGAGTTCAGTGTTGTCTTGATGCCTTTGCTGTATAAGCTAGACTAGTAATAAGACTGTCTTTCTTTGCAAAAGCCAAAAAGTTTGCCATTGCCTTTTCATCCAACCACACACAAATATCATCTTATTTTATTACAATAGGGTCTTGATCTTCTAAGGCAAATTAAACTTAAAGCATCCAGGATAATTTAAAAAATGTGAATACTATGAAATGATAAGTATATCACTTTCAGTTTATATAGAATGAAACCAGCATAGGCTGCAGACAAGTTAACAAAGATGCTGAGCTGTGTTGGCATTTTAACTCATAATTACATTATATCTGATTTTTAAAATAGCATCAGATAAAGTATATATCATACACAGACTTGTCCTCCAATTCTCCCCCTTTTATTTTGCTACTTGGATGTGAGCTAATTAAAACCACAGAATGTTGGTTCACACCAAACATACATATGTTTGGACACATATATACATATATAATATATTTTACACATAAATACACACATGCACATATGTTTTACACACATATTTATACATGTATATATGTACACACAATTGCTATATATTATATCTATATATCTGGGGCAGCTAAGTGAGGCATTGGAATATATGCTGGACCTGGAATCAGGAAGACTCATCTTCCTGAGGTCAAATCTAGCCTCGGACACTTACTAGCTGTATGACCCTGGACAAGTCACTTAACCCTGTTTGCCTCAGTTTTCTCTTCTGTAAAATGAGCTGGAGAAGGAAATGATGAACCACTCCAGTATCTTTGCCAAGAAAATCCCAAAAGGGTTAATGAAGACTTGAACGTGACTGGAAAACAACTGAAGAACAACAATAATAGCTTACCATATTTGAGAGGTGAAATTTATCTCTGTTAAGACAAGGAGGATAGAGTATAGAAGATGGATAGAATGTCAGAGTTAGAAGAGACATCTGAAGTCTCTCCCCCATTTTGCAGACCAGGAAACTGCAATACTAGGAAGCTGCATGGCTTACCCAAGGCCACCGGCCAGGACTTCAGCCTAGATCCACTGACTCAAAGCCAATATCCTCTCTATTATACTACACCTCTCTTCTCATTCTCATGGGAGTTGGACTGAGGAATTATACAACTAATGCAAGCAGAAAAAAAAGAAAGTTATGCTATTTTATGAAATCATTAATAGAACAATTTGAACTTGGGAAGATGAGTCTTCCTGACTCCAGGGCAAGCACTCTATCCACTGGGTCTCTCAGGTACCCCATAGCAAGCTGCTAGAATCAATTAAATCATCTATCTATCTATCTATCTATCTATCTGTAAGTATATATGTATCTTTGTATGCATATATGTATTAACAAGCTCCAAGGTGCAAGACTTAACAAGTATCCTGAAATATGTGATTTAGAAAGCAAATGAAAAACAATTTATGGTTTTAAAATTGATAAGATATGGACTGTGCCATTGGGGAGGAAGACAGTGGTCACCCTTGCTTCCAGAATATATTTTTATGATGAGTACTAAAGAAATGAATGCTAAATCTTATATTCTGAATTCTGTAGATACCACTTATTTTGGTGATACTACACTGATTGCTGTTAGCATAATGATGCTATATGATGCCTTAAGGTTTTCAATATGTATGTTTCTCCTGTTAACTTGGACACAGCCCAGCTACTGCTTTTATAGGAGACCTTTTTCACCTGTCCCTCACTTCCTCCTACCCCTCACCTCCTTGTTATTAGAGATAGCCATGGAATGGTAAATAGAGAACAGACCTTGAAATCAGTATCTGGATTCAGATTTTCCCTCTTATACATACTGTCTGTGTCCTGCTGGGTAAGACATTTACTTCTCCACACCCAGGAAATTCTCTAAGACATTAATTTTTAGAGCAGATGTCAAAATGGGTAGAGAAATGGAGATTCCTCATTGGGAATTCTCTGTGCCAATGAAATCATAGATTGGATACCTTTCCCTACCCAAATCCTCCAAACATTTAGTAATTACTTCCCTGTTTCTAACTGGATTTCCCACCCTTCTCCTTAGCATTAGCTTCAGAGTCAGTGGATTTTGGTTTAAACATTGAACCTGCTTTTTGCTCAGGAGCAGGTAAAACCCTTGAAGGCAAGGATTGTTTCCCTTTTATATTTTTATCCTCAGAGTGTACCACAGAGTTTTGTATACAGCAGGTGCTTAATAAATGTTTATTTTTTAAAAATTAAGTAAGTCTAATATAATTCAAATATTGTAATCCCCATTTTCCAGATGAGGGAAGTGAGTCCCAGTGAGTTTAAATGATTCACCTAGGGTCACATATCTTGAACTGGAGCTGGCTTCAACTTTGTTCTTCTTACTCTTAGATTGAATGCTCTTTCCTCTACTGTCCAAAAATAACAATGAATGGGGACCAAATGAGCAGTTAATCAAATAAACTCTGCAAAGGGGATCAAAACCAGACTGGTATTTGTGTTCATAAGTATGTTCATTTTTCAAAAAATCTGTTTTGGTTGTTTTCCTGGTATTTCTCTGATAATGAGCATACAGATGGAAATGAATTGCTTCAATTACTTCTCTAATTAGAGAAACTCTTGATGTCGGCAGGAATAACTGCTCACAAATTGAGAGAAAGAGTGTAGTTTCAGTCAAATCATGTGTCATTCTTCAAGGATCATTTCTAATCTTCAATGGGCAAGAAAGAAGGCTACTTAGAGCAAGAATCAGATAAATAATATGTGAGTTTCTAATTCCCATTCAGCCCAGGTGGGTGACCTTTGCTACTATTTACATTTTACCACCCCACCTTGGTCTATTGTTTATTCCCACCAAGGTCAACTCCACAAGGGAGGGATACTTTGATTCATCAATTAAAAAACCTACAATCCCATCTCCCCACACTAAGACTCTTGACTGCCTAGGTCGCTAACTGTGAGTTATTCCAAATCATTACCCTCTGAAATATTAGTTAAGAGAGTGATAAAAGTCCCTGAAGCTGACCTGTAAAGAGACTTGTGCAGTTAAAATTTCTTTAGCATCATATCCTATACAACACCATGCTTACTTTTTAAGCACATGAAAACCTATTTTGAAAATTTCTGGCACAGGTGTCAAAAATACCCACGAGTGTGGGGTAGTTCCAAGACCTTGTGTTTATACCTTGCAAGGGGTCATTTGCCATATTGCAATGTTGCCTCTCCTGGGACAGGTGTCCTAATTAACAATGTGCACTAATGAGGCTTTGCCATGGATATTTGTTGATTAGGGATGCACATTTTTAAAAGGAGCAGGGAGGTGTGCATCACACACTATTACCCATGGAGAGGAATTAGATATTGCTAGATTCTTGGGGGAAAAAAAGATCCTTGGGGATTTACAGTTAATCACAGTGAGATTAATGGATTTCATTGGAGCTACTCTGGTCACCATGGTTACTCTGGAAATGGCAGTCAATGCAGAATTCACACAGTATCAGACCATCAGGGACTAAAAGATGCCATTATTCATTGGTCATGAATTGAATTTCATTTGCAAAGAAAGAAAAAAAGGGAAAGCAGATTTTACTTTGCTCATTTCAGTTTTATTCAAAGACTTAGGTCAGGGAACTTCCAAAAATGATGCAAGAAATAAAAAAAATTACAAGAGCTTTTATTATAAAAAAGGTAAATTTCCCATGCTGTGTAATGTAAACTCTATTTTGAAAACTAAAAAAAAAAATAAATAGCAGTCTTTAACACAGGATGGTAATGCTAATATATTAAAATCAATTTCCTTAGATGCTTAAGGTATTCTCTAGTAGTGTCTGGGACTGAGTGGAGGGTGTGTGTGTGTGTGTGTGTGTGTGTGTGTGTGTGTGTATGTGAGTGTGTATGTATGTGTATGTGTGTGCATGTGCGCACACGTGTGTGTGCAAATTAATTAATCAAAAAGCATTTATTAAATACCTACTTTATTCCAGGCAGTATGCCTGGCCCTTGGAATACAAGTACCAAAAATAAAACAATTTCTTTTTGCAAGGAGTTTACATTCATATTATGAAGACAAAAAGTACGCATAAATATATCCAGAATAAATTAAAGAGAATAACCACAAATATCTATCACAGTGGGGATATCCCATTTGTGGAATAACCACAAATATCTATGCAGTTGGGGAGGGAGGGCAGGAGCAGTTGGAGGGATTAGGAAAGGCTTCAAGCAGGGGTACTGCTCGACTTTTGTTGCAGGACACTAAGAGGCCAAGGTGAGGAGAGTACATTCCAGGCATGGGGAAAAGCTTTTGCAAAGGCATAGTTACAGGAGATGGAGTGCTGTGTGTGAAGAACAGAAAGATGGCCAGTTTGATTGGCTTGCAGAGTGTTGGAGGGAGAGTGATGTATAATGAGGATGGAAAGATAGGTTAGAACCAGGTTGTGAAGGCTTTAGAAACTTAGAAAGAGGAGTCTATAGTTGATCTGAGAGGTAGTAGGGAGCCACTGGAGTTGATTGAGTTGGTGAAGCACTAGGTCAGATTTTCACTTAAGAATAACCTCTTTGACCACACTGTGGAGGAAATCAAGTGATGAGAAATTTGAGGCTGTTGATCAATTAGAAGAAAGTCATCCAGGTAAGAGGTGATGAGGGCCTGAGTGTGTGTGTGTGTGTGTGTGTGTGTGTGTGTGTGTGTGTTTGTATAAACAGAGAGAAGGGATCAGAGGTGAGAGATCTGGAGGGTGAAACATAAGATCTGGCAACTGATTAGATAAGTATGGATATGAGGAGTCCAGGCTAATTCCAGGATAATAAACCTAGAGACTGGAAAGATGATGATGCCATTTAAAGAAATTGGGAAATTTTGGAAGAGTGTTTTTGCAGAAAGATAATAGATGATTTGAGACATACTGAGAGTGCAATGTGTCTGAGACATCCACTTGGAAATGCCCTTTAAGCAGTTGGTATTAGGAGATCGAAGTTTAAGGGATAGACTGAGTGTGGAATGAGACATATCTTTTTAGACATGGTCAACATGGGAAATTGCTTTGCTTGACTATGTATATTGATAAAGATGTCTCTCTTTTCTCATTTTTTTCTTTTTTATGGAAGAGGAGGTAGGAAGAAAATAAAACAATTCTTTGTTAATTGAAAAAAAATACATACTTTTTTTTGTTAAAAGAGCTACTTCTTCCATAGAGTCTATGCTTTATTGTTGAACCTAGAAATAATGTAAGCACTGGCGTGAATCTCACCATCTAACAGGTTTAGGTGGGTGCTACCACCTAGTTTTCCTGTTGAGGTTTCTTCTCCCTCTAGCTAGATGTTCTAACCCAAGGGTAGAGTTCTAGGCAAACTTCAAATAGCTCTACAGAGAGCCTCTTTTGAACAAAGTAAGTGCCCACAGAAGATTTATTGGATTGAATTGATATGTCTATTCCAAATTATTTTTTTAAATGCTGATGACTGTTGTAGTTATGAAGAGCTATCAACATTTCAAAATGACATTTTTTGAACTTGAGAAAACAAATATTATCTGTGAATCTACTGTTGTTAAGGGAAATTTTAGAAACAAATTTGGATGTGCTGAATCTCTTATGAAAATAGATGAGTGATAATAAAAGGATCAATATAGAAGCAATATAGGAGGAGAATTATCTCACAGTAATGAGATATAAATCCCCCCTAATGACAAATTTGGCTTTATCCCAAGAGTTTTAGTAAATTGTCTGATTGTTGCCATTTTCTTTGACGAAATTATTTAGTGCTTCTATAATTTGTTTTTTCATATATTTTGTAAATTATTTAGGCTCCACTTAACTTTCAATCTTTGCTTCAAATGCCGTCTATTACACATTTTATTGCATTCTGATCAGTTATATTTTTGCTTTGCTGAATTTACTGATGAATGCTTTATGCCCTTGAATACTGTTTGCAAAGGTGTCAGGCAGAATGGAGATATATGTCTACACCTTTGAGATAAGGGTAGCAGAGGAAGAATTGGGGAAAGTAATGATAGTGAGATAATGAGAGAAAATTATGGAAAGAGAATTGAAAACTTGGTTTAAAAAAAGCGCAAAAATAATGAAGAAAATAATGCCTTAAAAAAAGAATTGGACTAATAGTTAAAGAACAAAAATCCAATGAAGACAAGAACTCCTTAAAAAGGAGAGCTAGCCAAAGGGGTGGGGGGGGGAGGTACAAAAGCTTTCTGGAAAAAAGAATTCCTTAAAAATTAGAATTTGGAAAGTGGAAGCTAATGACTCCACGAGACTTCACAAAATAATGAAGTCAAAAGCATGAAAAAATGGAAGAAAACATGAAATAGCTCATTGGAGAAAAAATTGAAGTAGAAAATAGAAACAGGAGAGATGATTTAAGAATTACTGGATTACCTGAAAGCCATGATAAGGAAAAAAAGAGCCTAGATATCATATTTCAAGAAATTATTGAGAAAAGTGCCCTGATATTTTAGATCCAGAGGATAAAATAAAAATCGAAAGAATCCACTAATCGCCTCCAAAACGAGATGCCAAAAATAAAAACTTCCAAGAATATTATAACCAAATTCTGCAGCTTCCAATTTAAGGAGAAACTATTGGAAACAACCAGAAAGAAATGGAGTCGGGGGGAGGGTGATAGAAGGGAGGGTGGAATAAGAGAGACAGTAGTCAAAAGCAAAACAGACTTTAGAGGAGGGACAGGATAAAAAGAGAAAAAGAAGAATAAACAGAAGAAAATGGGATAGAGGGAAATACAGTTATTAGTCATAACTGTGAATATGAATGGGATGAGCTCATCTATAAAATGGGAACTGATAGCAGAATGGATTAGAAACCAGAACCTAAAAATATGTTGTGTATAAGAGACACACTTGAAACAGAAAGATACACACAGTTAAATAAAGGACTGGAGCAGAATCTATTATGCTTCAGTTGACGTCAAAAAGGCAGGGGCAGCAATTATGATCTCAGACAAAGCAAAAGCAAAAATAGATCTAACTAAAATAGATAATCAGGGAAATAACATTTTGCTAAAAAGTACCATAGACAATGAAGTAACATAAAAAAAATTTGTAGCAAGTTTCTCTAATAAAAGTCTCTTTCTCAAATATATAGGAAACGGAGTCAAATTTATTTAAGAGCCATTACCCAATGGATAAATGGTCAAGTGACATGAACGGGCAGTTTTTAGAAGAAGAAATCAAAGTTATCTATATTCATGTGACGAGATGCTCTAATTCACTATTGATTAGAGAAAGGTAAATTAAAACAATTCTGCGGTATCCCCTCACACCTATCAGAATTGACAAATGCTGGAGGGCATGAAGGAAAATAGATACATTAATGAATTGTTGGTGGAATAGTGAACTGGTCCAACTGTTGTGGAGAGCAGTCTAGAACTATTCCCCAAGGACTACAAAACTGTGCAAACCCTTTGATCAGGCAACACCGCTGCCAGGTCCGTACCCTAAAGAGATCAAAGAAAAGGGAGGACTTATAAGTACAAAATATTCATAGCAGCTCTTTTTGTGGTGGCACAGAACTGGAAATTGAATGGATGCTCAATTGGGGAACTCCTCAACAAGTTGTGGCATATGACTGTGATGGAGTACTACTGCGCTATGGGAAACGATGAGGTGGGTGGGTTCAGGAAAACAAAACAAAACAAAATTGCAAGACCTATGTGAACTGATGTAAAGTGACGAACCAGGAGATCATTGTGCACAATAACAGCAATGCTGTAATGATGATCAGCTGAGAAAGACTTGGTTAATCTGATCAATATAGTGATCCAAGGCAATTTCAAAGGATTCATGATGCAAAAAATTCTATCCACCTCCAGAAAGAGAACTGAGGTATTCTGAGTTCAAATTGCAGTGTAATTCCCGCCCCCCCTCTCTTTCTCTCTCTTTCTCCTTCCCTCCATTTGCTTCTTCCTCTTGTTCTTTTTGAGCTTTGTTTTGAGATATAGTTAATATGAAGATATGTTTTGCATGATTTCACATGTATAATTCAAATCATATTGTTTGCCTTCTCAGTAGGTAGGGAAAGACTGGGACAGAAAGAATCTGGAACTCATAATTTAAGAAGAAAAGAGTGTCTAAAATAAATTTAAAAAGAAAAAATGTAGGAGCATCATGAATTAATGTACAAATGTAAAGCCCTCTGCTATTGGTCAGTGATAGAATATAAAGACAAACAAGAAAAATATATTTATATCTGGTCCAAAAACTTCCCCTTTTTGAGTAAATAGGAAAAGAAAAGAAAACAACATCATGAAATATTCTTACTTTTGCAATTTTTCAGCATTTCACTGCTGCAATTGATGTGATTGAAATATCTGCTTAGTCAAATTCCTTGTAGCTATAGGATTGTTTAGTTTGCTTAGTTGTTTTGTCTTGGTGACCCAATTTGGGGTTTTCTTGGCTAAGATATTAGAATGGTTGGCCATTTCCTTCTCCAGCTCATTTTACAGATGAGGAACTAAGGCAAACAGGGTGAAGTGACTTGCCTAGGTTCACACAGCTAGTTAAGTATCTGAGGCTAGAATTGAACTCTGGAAGAAGAGTCTTCCTGGTTCTAGGCCAGAAATGCTATCCACTCTTCCTCCTGGCTGCCCCCAAAACCATGCCATAGAACTATGGACTTTTTCAATGTTCAAGGCTAAATATCTAACTTCATGATATCAAACTCAAATAGAAACAGCACCACTAAATCATACATAGAGATCTGGGCAGGCTACATATTGACTTGGAAAACCATATGTCAATGTTATCTATGTTCTATTACATTTTATATATTTTGTTAAATATTTCTCAATTACATTTTAATCAGGTTCCATCTCAACTAGGGAACATTGCAGGCTGTGTGTTTGACATCTGAGATCTAATTTAATCCTTTCATTTCAGTTATGATGAAACTGAGGCGGACAGAAGGAAAATAACTTGTCAAAGGAAATATAATGAGTAAATGGCAGATGTAGAACTAGAACACACTTATCCTGACTCCAAACCCTGGGCTTTTTTTGCTATGACTTCATCACCATTACCACTACCATCATCATCATCACCACCACCACCATCATCATCAACATCTCCACCATCACACCATCATCATCATCACCAACATCTGTATAGAACTTTAAGGTAAAGTGTAAAGTGCTTTACAAATACTATGTCATCTTATCCTCACAATAAAAACACATTGTTGTCATGTGAAACATTTTGCAGACTTCAAGGCACATGTAATTATCAAAGGGCTTGTCAAGGATCTTTGAACCGTAACATCCAGTCATGACAAACCAGCAATTTTAGGCATCATTTTAGGTCTGATTTTGTTTAATATTTAAAAACAATGGAATCTTTTGTGACTTTTCATGAAACATATATTTTCCTCTTTATTTAGCAAACAATAAGGCAAATACAAAAGCAATAACAAAAAAATCCCCAACATCTTTTGAAATATTCAGGGGGAACTTCAAACTTCCCTGTACAGACCCCTGGGAGTAAATTCAGCCAAACCCACAGGTGTTTATGGTATACCTGCTATGTGCCAGATACCATGGTGGACCCAGACAAGAATGCCAGGAGGCCCCTAAACTCAAGGAACCCACAATCTAGTTGGGGAGGCAAGGTATTCAAAAAGTTAAATCCTAATGAAATATTTAATAGCTCAAGACCAACTGTAATGAAGCTTGCTGGATGGGGAACACTTTAGGATACTTGGTGTATCTAGCTGGGAGTCTCAGTATAACTTCAGTAGAGGGAACAGAGGACTTGGGATGAAAAGAATAAGGTTCAAGTCCTGCCCTCCTCATTCACAAGCCTACCTAATCTGAGTTTCTTCATTTCCAAAATGGGGATAATACTTAAACTACTTACATCCTAGGGATATTGTAATGAAAGCACTTTGTAAAGTGTATGTAAGTTGAACTTTTCTTCTATCCTCTTAACTGTGGAATCCTGGGTAAGATGCTATCCCTACCAAGCCTCAGTTTTCCACATTAGTAAAATAAGGATAATGACCCTATGCCACATACTCCACAGTATTGCTATGGGGATAAACTGGATGATAAATATAATTATATATATGTGTGTGTGTGTGTGTGTGTGTGTGTGTGTGTGTGTGTGTGTGAATGGGGATAGAGAGTAAAGGTTAACAATACAGTTAGCTTTCCATCCATTTTCTCATTAATTGCTTTTGCAAGTTTGTCCAGGAAATCACTTCTCCCACCTCATCTTGCAAATGCGACATTTAAAATGACAGTCAGTGTCTTTCACACAAACCATGGCAAACCAATTTTGTCACTGCAGAGAACTTTGGCCCCAGAAAAGTGAGAAACATGAAAAGGCTGAGTTGAACACCTGATATCTGCCCTTGGTTGCAGGAAATAATTGTTCTTCATTCCCACACAGTTCTCCAAATAAAGTGCCTTACAGTGAGACCAGGGGCAGCGAGGTATGTGCAAATAAGCCATAGTACTTTCCTAATGAATGTTTTGGAGCCTGAACTTTGCTTCAATTAGATCAGGGGTTGGTTCTTACCCTTTTGGTGTGTCACAGACCCTTTTGGCAGCCTGGTTTAACCTAGTCACCCTGCCTCAGAATAATGTTTGCAAAGGCAAAGCATACAGGAGATTACAAAGGAAACCAAAAATTCAAAATAGTTATCAAAAGATATTTTTAGAATAAGTTAATGAATCCCTAGATGAAGAATGCCTGGATTTCGACTGTGAGCCCAAGTCCTGTTCACATAATGTCATGAGAGACAGATCTGAGTTCATACTGACCTGACTGGGGAGCAGAAGGGACCAGAGCTCCATCATTTTGGTGAGGATGAGCTCTGGAAGGAACACCTCTCAGGGGAGGAAAATAGATTATTAATTATGTAAAGAAAAACAATCTCAAAGGAGGCATAGAACATATCATCAGTACCAGAGCTGGGCCTGGAACTCAGGTCAGAGAATCACAGGATGTCAGAGTTGATAGAGACCTCAGCAGCCATCTTGAAAAAGAGAAAGGCTCATGATGTCTTTGTTTGAAGACTTCCAGTGAGGGTGAAGCTATTACCACATTCACTTCCCCAGGCAGCTCATTCCATTCTTGTATAGCTCTAGTTAGTGTGGTCTTCTTTCTACTTTCCTAATGTCAAGCCTACATATGTAACTTCTCCCCACTGGTAGGATGATTTCTTATGGGGTGCATCAAGACAAGCTAAATTCCTATTTCATGGGATTTTCAAGTACTTAAAGAAAGTTCTCCTTTCCCCTCCTCCACCCCCAGCTTTTATTTTTCCCTCTTGGGGCAAAACCTTCCCAGTTCCTTAATTTAATGACATAAACTCAAGTCCCTTCACTCTTATTTTTTGTCTTTTTGGAAGGGGTAAGGCAGGGCAGTTAAGTGACTTACCCAGGGTCACATGGCTAGTAAGCGTGTCAAGTGTCTGAGGCCAAATTTGAACTCAGGTCCTCTTGACTCCAGGGCTGGTGCTCTATTCAATGTACCACCTAGCTGCATCCCCACCCCCTTCACTCTTCTGATTATTCTCTCATATGTTCTCCAGCTTATCAAGGTCTTTCTAAAATGTGTTTGGAACCAAACACAATACTTTACATGTGGTCTGTCCCAGACAGAGGACAGTGTTGTGTTGTGTTTGTTTTTAAATGTCCTTATTTCTAGAAAGGATGGCCCTCCTATAAGAGGGAACTCAAGAAAATGTGGACTTTTTTGGCTGCCACATTACACTATTGACATGGTTAAGCTTGCCATCACTTAAAACTCTGCATTTCCTCCAACCTGCACCGGGAAAGTAATTTTTTGGAGGAATCCAAGTGTGAGTATAAGTAAGGTATTATTATATTTGTCTCTGTTAAATTTTTTCATTTAATTTGCCTCAAAGGTCTATCAGAAGTAAGAACCTGTGGCCTTGAGGCCATATGTGGCCCTCTAGGTCCTCAAGTGCAGCCTTTTAACTGAATCCAAATAATAATAAAAGGATTTATTCTGTGAAGTTTGGCCCACACATGGCTTCAAGGCCGAAGGGTTCCCACCTGGTAGTTTGACTAGATCTAGAAACTGACTCTGTAATCTAGGGTATTAGCCACCCCTACTAGTTTTGTGCCATCTGCAAATTTAATAAGAATTATACATACATATATACCTTTACATATTATATATGTATATACATATATGGACACCCTATATATACACACATACCCCTTTACATATGTTATATATACATATACATATCTTTACATATACACACACATCTACACATACAGCCCTTTACATATACTTACATATATACACAATGCACATATACATATATTATACACACCCATATACATATAATACATACCTATATATAATTCATATATGCATTGTGTATTTAGGCATGTATATGTTTTTGTATTTACACACATGTATATATATAGGCATATATTATACATTTATATATTTAAAATATTATTTTATATGCACACCTTTGTATACATATTGTACACAAGCATATATATGTGTAATATATGTACATGTGTTTAGGTATCTATATAACTGCATATATAGGTATGTATTGTTGGGAGCCAAAGAGGCCAGATCCAGGACTCAGATAATTACCCTAGGAGAGTGGACTTTAATATTAAAGACCTCTTTGAGATGCAACTTTTTGTTAAGTTAGCTCCTGAGTTCTTTGTTATGGGTTACACTTAAAAGGATGTTGTCTGAGTTCTGAGACCAATAAGCTCTGCCCCAAGACATTGGTTGTTCAAAAACAAAATATTTGAATTCTTAGATGGTCAGTTCTTATACAGATGTACTTGATGATGTGGCTTTGGCTTCAGGCCTTGAAGCCAGCTCTCAAGAGCATCCTTTGTAATATGACTGCATATGAAAGAAGTTAATTGACTTTTCCTAAGACTTTCTGGCACCTAGAGAACAAAAGCCTTACTGCCAAGCTACTTCCAGGATATGACAGACTAAGATAATAATAAGAATACTTGAGTCCCCTTCCTTTGTCTCCTTGCTCTATTAAAACCTTGTCCTAAGAATCAATAAATGGAGCTCATCATTCTTGCTTGAACTACCCACATGGCCTGGTCATTTCTTATTCACATCTCAGAACCATGCTAAGTGTGGGACACTGAGCAACCCATGGCAATGTATTGTATATATAGATATACACACAAAGTTGTGTGTATATGTATACACACATGTATACTTCTTATCAAATCTGCAGGACACACACACACACACACACACACACACTACCCCTTTATACAGGTCACTGCTAAAAATATTAAGCCGTGTAGGACCAAAACAATTTAGTGTATTTCCAGGTGTCCTGGAGACCTCCTTCTAAGACAACACTGAATGAGTATTGACAACTCTTTCAGTCTGGCCACTCAACAAATACTAAACCCACTGAATTATATTATTGCTTCTGCAAGTATAGCATGAGACAGCTCATCAAACACCTTCTGAAGTCTCTGGACTCAGTCCAGTCATCTATCCACTCACTACACCATCTAATTATACCCCCCCCCCCCCCCAATTACTTTCCAATGAAACAACAATAACAACAAACTACTTGGAGGCTTTATACCACAAGGAGTTCTTTAGTTTCTGGATATGAAGTCCCAAATCTTTTTTTTTCTTTTAAAAGAAAAAAAAAAAACAAAAAACGCCACCCCCTGCTCTACCCACTATGAATATCATCACTTTGTATATCGCTCCCCCCCTCCCCACATTCCTCTTTTGGTTTGGCAATAATCATAAATGGCATGCAAAATGATTTAGTCATATGCAAAATAAAATTGAAAAAATATGCACATTCTAGGGTCCTCTCTGTGTAATTAGTCAACTCTAGGCAGTAACTTAGGAGAATACTTAGAGCTAATGGCACAGTGGATAGAGCTCTGGACCTGGAGTAAGGAAGACCAGAGTTCAAATCTGACCATAGCTATTTACTAGCTGTGTGACCTTGGATAAATCACTTAACCCCTATTTGCCACAGTTTCCTCATCTTAAAATGGTGATAATAACAGTGCTTACCTTTCAGGGTTGTTGTGAGGATCAAATGGGGGTAAAATTTGTAAAATATTTGTCACAGTGTGTGGTCCATAGTAAGGACTATAGAAATGCTAGCTATCATTATTGTAATTACTTGGAATAAGAAGTAATAACATTATTACTTACAATTATTATTATTACTGTGCTAGGTAGCTGTAAGGGTGCTTGGTATATTTTGTGAACTGTGTTTTAACTCTTGTAAAGTGTGTTTTCCCTTGGAGCATGAATAAAGGGGGAAGAAAAATGAGCTTATCTACAGGAAAGAACAAAATGACATACAGGCATAAACAGAGAGAGACAACCCTGTATGATCCATGGAGCCGATTCAAAGAGCCAGGAAGACCTGAGGTCGAGAATTGTCCCTTCCACATCCTGACTGTGTGACCCTGGGTAAGTCATGGCCTTTCAGTGCTCTAGGATATCTCTAGACCTATAATTCCCAGAAGTGTCCACTTGCACTGGTAGAGGGAATTACCTCTACCAGAGGGAACTTCCTACAGCTATGAATCACACAGGTCTAGTCCCTATTGCTAAAAAACACACCAGGTTAACACAAAACAGGCCTACTCCCCCAATATTGCAGTTGAAAGAGACACCTAAATGTATCCCAGTCCAATTCTGTGTCTCCTTTTAATGAGTTCCTGACCAGCGATGCCTTTTAAGATGACACAGCACGTTGTTTATTCCATCTCCCCTTGAGGATCCGCTGACTGATTATGCAGAGAAAAATTCACAAAAGCATTCAATATTTTCTCTTGAGGTCAAAGGGCAAACCTTGAAATCACAGGATGAAGCTGAAGAAAAGAAGAAATATATCTCTCTTCCAGAAACAAACCAACCAACAAATTAAAAACAAATACCACTTTGCAATCAGACCATAGACCATAGAGGCATTTTCCTCATCTTTCGGGACCAAAATCTAGCCTGGCTTTCTAATTGTACCACAGGGAGCACGCTCCTGATGAGAGGCAGGTGGATTAAATGACCCACAAGTTCTTTTCCATTTTCAATTTCTATGATCTGTAACACAATTAAGTAATTTGCAATGACTTGAATAATAGAATTACTTTGTAGAGATGGGTCTGATACTTAATTTGTATTTGATTTGGATTCAAATTTAACCATTTTAAAATTCTTTGTATTCACTAGATACTGTTTGGATACATGTTGAATGCTTGTCCCATATTCTCTCACTGTGGTCTATCTTTTCTATGGGACTGGGCTCAGAATGATAGCATTTTAAACATATTTTCTACAAATAGCCACAGAAGATACTGCCTTCTCTTCAGAATATTTGGAATATTCTCCTTTGGAATTTGGAATATTAAGCCAAATCATGGCCATGTTCCCCTCTCTCCTGTCCCCTTAATCAAACATTGACAAAACCAGGCAAATAACAGTTTTATTTTATGTAAATTTTATGGTCTCTACTCGTATTTGCCAGTACCATTCCTTCCTGTTCCTAGAATTTTTTGCTTCATTTGTCCATTTCTTTCTGCTGTTCCTTCTATATGAAGATGATGATTCAGATCCATCAGCAACAGAGAAAGCTAGTCAGCTTGTTCTTCCACTCCAATATCAATAGGTATCTGCTTCTATCTTGGACCCTCAGTAAATTAACATGTACATTTAAAAAAAAAATTACTGGTTAGGATGTATGTGTGGAGTGGTGGGGTGGGGAGGAGACTGTAGCCTATAGATATAGGATAGACTACAACTATCCAATTGGGATATTGGGATCCAATCTATGACCTTGTTGGTACCATCTTTCATTCAGCTGGCCTAAACAATTATTCCTAGACTTAGTGTTACCAAGTAAAACAAAAACATCAGTTATTCTACAAGTGCCAAGCTCTGGGATTACAAGGACAGAAACAGTCCCTGGCCTCAACAATGGAGGATACAACATGTTCACTCAAGATACATACAGAATAGATGTATAGAAACTTTAGAGGGGAAAGCTCTACAACAGGAGGTGGGGAACCTGTAGCCACACATGGCCTTGAGGTCACAGGTTCCCAACCCCTGCACTAGAAACTGGAGGAGAAGGGAGCAGGCAGAAGTAACCAGAAAAGGTCTGCCATAGAGGGTGATGTTTGAGAGAATTTTGAAGGAAGATCCACTGTATCTAGGTGATACAGTGGATAGAACACTGGGCTTGGAATCAGGAAGGCTCATCTTCCTGGGTTCAAATCTGGCCTCAGATATTTACTAGCTGTGTGACCCTGGGCAAGTCCCTTAACCCTGTTTGCCTCAGTTTCCTCATTTGTAAAATGGTAAACTACTCCAATATCTTTGCCAAGAAAATCCTTCAAGGGGTCACAAAGAGTGGTCACTACTTAACAACAACAACAACAAAGGATCCTAGGGGAAAGGAAGCATCCCAGGAATGATTAGAGCAAAAGCATGGTGACTGGAAATGAAGTTACTAACTCACTATAAGATTGAAGAGAGCAGGTACCACATTTTTATCTCCCCTAGTCTAGCCTCGTGCTCTGCAAACAGTAGGCACTAAATACATGTTTGTTGAATGAATTTTAGAATTTCAACAAGAGAAAAAAATCCAAAAAGAAAATGAGAAGATTCTCTATATTTTGTTAAGACACATTGTTATTCCTGTCTATCTACCCCGTACACATAATCTTTCATATCTGCAGAGCAATTGCAAAGCTAATGTCTGAGCAACAGTCTGGGAGCATGGTGGGTGTGATTTCTAGACTGAAAATCTCACCTCCAGCTGGCCACTTGGCTGTCTCCTCCACCTCATCACTACATAGCATTACTAGGCTCTAACCATGCATGACAGGATGCTAGGTGCTGTGCAAAAAGAATAAGGCACACATTCCCCACGGGAATAGCACCATCTCCCCAAGGATTACTATGGGGAAAGTAAATACGATTCTTGGCAAGGCAATTGCAAAAATGAATTATTATCTATACAATGAACCAACATCTCCCCAGGGCCTCTGGTGCTTTTTCACAGCAAATGAGGTTGCTCGGGAGGCCTATAGATTCTGTTTGGGCCATAAGAACAATTTTCTTGTTTCAGCAAAACAAGCAGAACACCCACCCAACAATAAATGCTAGAGAAGCAAAAAATGACCTGTTTGGGGTTTTGGAGATTTGACTGACAGGAAAAAAAACAAAATCTCTTCCTCTGATGAGGATAGGTTAGGAGAAAAAGAAAAAGCCTGGAGAAGTGTGACCAAGGACATATTGGTGACCCAAGGCTATGAAGCATTATTGAAACTATCGATGCAACATACCCTCAAATTTCTTTAGAAACCAGTGTAATGCCAAGCAAAGACAACTTCCAAGGTTCAGAATACCAGCATAGTAACTCTCCATTTTATTCAGTAAGAAATTAAGGCAAAATATTCACAGAACAGAGAGAATCAAAATACAGCACTCACCAAGTGTAATTCAATAATTTCCAAGCACTACTCCACCCTTGGGCAGTACATTCATTTAGTCAATCACAAAGTCTCTCTTCTCAAATGGAGATTAAGATTAGTTTCCAATCATAAATAAGGTATATTCATTTGGTCAATCACAGAGCACAAAAAAAGTCAAGTTTCCCACTCCTAGATCACAACTGAATTACAATTATCATCAGTTAACACCAAGCACCGTTTCCAAAGGGGCAGTAGAGAGCGCAAAGGCCATCTACCCCTGAGCTACAGCAAGGTTAAGATATCACCACAGCATTTAATATCCAGAGAGGTCTTTTTCTTCATTTTGACCAAGTTCTCAGCAATCTCTATTCCTGAGGAGACAAAGCTTAACAAAGCCACAATATACATTGCCAGTGTCCTCATCAATTCACTTTCTGCCTGCAGAAGAGTTTCAGGACCCCTAGAAACATCAGTAAGACCCTCTTCCAGGATTTCTGTAAACATACAACAAGAAAATCCTTCTTCAGGGCTTCTGCACCAACAGCAAGGTTACAGGACCTCTGCAACAGCAGCACTGTCTTTCACGAGTGGACGAATCTGGCAAAACAACATCAAAACAGACAGACAAAATACCAGCATCACAGCCATGTCTCCTCAGTCCTTGGCAGTCCCAACTGGCCCTCAGCAATCCTCTCTCTCTCTCTCTCTCTCTCTCTCTCTCTGCCTCCGTGATGCTGCTTCCAAAAGTTCTTCTGCCTCTCTTCTCTCTGCTAAATCCACAACACCTCCTCCCAGTTCAGCTCTCTCTTTTCATGTCAACAAGTCCATCCTAAAAGTGGGATTCACAGGCTCTGAGTTTCAACATTCAACCCCCAAACCAAGACAATACAGGGGGGGTTTAAATTCCATTACTATTACAACCAGTCAGTCTGTTTAGCAATAAGCATTTATTAAGTTCCTACCATCTACTGGACATTGTTCAAAGTATGGAAGATATAAAACAAGACAAAAACAGTCCCTGCTTTCAGGGAGCTCGTATTCTAATAGGGGAGCCAAGATGGAAATGACTATATATGACATAATATATACATGAATGGAAAGCAATCACAGAGGGAGGGTGCTATAGGAGAGGAGCACCATAAAAGGCTTCCTATGGAAGGTGTGATTTGAACTGCCCTTAAGGAAGTTAGGAGATAGGGGCAAGGAGGGAGAGTTTTCTACTCATGGGACAGACAGTTTGGGATCTGATGGAAAGACAAGATTTCCTGGAAGTGAAGTCCCTTTTCCTTTGTCTATCAATAAGTTCTCATTCATAAGGAGGCATAGTTAAAAGACAAACTAGGAAAAGCAACAAATGGCTGTCACTTTAATGATAAAACTTTTCTATGTTTATGTTAAGTGGTCAGAAGCTGTTGAGTGGCTCTAGGCTTTGCTAGAAATCTTCGGACTTGAGCTTATTTCTATGATTAAGACTTGAACTAATTCAATTAAATTCAAAAGTGTTTATTAAATACTTACTATGTGCCCAGTACTATACTAGGTGCTGTACAATGGCAAAAATGAAATAGTTCCTGCCCTCATGGAGTTTATATTCTACTGATGGAAATAACCCATAAGTAGGTAAGTATGCAAAAAAAATACAAAGACCATACAAAATATAGAGGGTTCACCAGATGACCTCTGACCAGAGAGAAAGCAATGGGCAACTCTTATCTGCTGTACCCTATACAGATGCCATGAACTGAACTGGTGAGAGGGTAAGGATTCCCTTTCCTCTGCTCCCTCTCTTTTACTGTGGCTCTGAGGAATAGGCCTGAGGGTGTTTCCATTCTGTGTTGTACATACTCAGTTTCAGGTGACTGAAGTGACCCACAATGCACCAGAAGTTTGAATCATGGCCAGTAACCTTGGAGCCATGATTCCAGGAGAGATGGTGCATCCAGAGTGCCTGATATATGAGACAGGTTGTGAACATGAAACTAAGACTACGCTCTGTGGGAACCAAACTAAACTATGAACTTAATGTCCTTCTCCCCAGAGACTGAAGTGGTTCAGTGGGGGAGGGGGATTATGTCCCACCCACCATGTGTTGGAGGAATAAGTTGTATATTTTTTATTATACTTTCTAAAATGAATGTTTCTGTGTAAAACCTAAAGTTTTTGACTACAAAAACAAACAACATGTATCTATTGAGATTCACATGATTGTTATTTGTGAGACATTTGAGAAAACCATCGAAATTATTAGAGACATACAATTAGGATTGAAAGGGACCTTGGGAATGATCTTGCCCATCCCCCTCTTTTTACATATATAGAAAAAGAGACCCAGAGAAACTGAATGACTTGCCCAAGGCCACATAGGAAGTTTGTAATAGATTATTGACTCAAATTCAGGTTGTATGAATCCAAAAGCAGTGCTCTTTCCATTATAGCATGCTTCAAGAACTTTGAAAGATGAGATGAACTTTGTAAGCATGGTTCTGGGAGGCCTTAAGAACATAATTGCCAAATTGGGTCAGCACCTTTACATCCTCATAAATCCCTACAATGGAAGACTTGCTAGTCAAGATATCACCCTCCTGATGTCATTGGTCCTCTGTGACAACTAAGAATGAACAGCAGTTACAACCCCAGAAAGCAGGCATCATCATTTACCATAAGATCATAGCTTTAGAGCTGCAAAGGACCTTGGCAATCAGCTAGTCTGACCTGCTTATTATAAAGATGAGGAAATCAATGGCCAAAGAAGAGAGATGGCTTGCTCATGGGCAGACATATCGTAAGTGGCATCAGTGCCTCTTGCTCCCCTATTTATAAGTCTTGTGCAATCTTTTTCCAGCCAGAGATAGTAATTTAATGAATGTGATTCTTTTCAAAAGAGCTACTTGTCCAAAGAAGTCACTTTTCACCTTCATCGTTAAGCTCAAGGAACAAAAATAGAATTAGTTCCACTGAAATCGTATCATAATTATCTGGAGAGCTACCTGAGCTTCTCCAAAGAAGCCCAAAGCAGTATGTCATGTCCCATAACTTGTTTTGACAGAAACATCTGGCAACTTATGGCTAGCTCATCCATGGCAAAAAGAGAGTTATTTGTAAAAGCACAACAGAAAAACAAAGCAGGCTGAAACATTTCAGGTGCAAAATGTACTGGTCTCATGCTGACCTGGGATGGAGCTGAGGCTGGGCACAAACAGTATTGGGCCACAGGGAGAAGTTCCTAAATTCCTTCCCTTGCAGGGGCCAACCAGAATTTTCCTCCCTCTCCTTCCACTAAAAATTACAAGACTGCTTTTTTATCTTCCATGAGATTTTAGAGCATGAATGATTCTAGTGCCTTTCCTCTATTACTTATTTTCCTATTAATTATTTACCCTGTATATAGTTTATCTTGCACATTTTTGTTTAAATATTGTCTTTGAATGTTGCCTCTCTCATTAGATTGTAAGCTTTTTGAGGACAGGGATTGTCTTTTTCCTCTTTTTGGGTCCCTAGTGCTTAACACAGTGCCTTGCACATAGCAGGCAGTTAAATATTTACTGATTGATTGAAAGAAACCTTAAAAAGTCATTTAGTACCATACTCCTTTTTTATTTCATTTTGGTCCACACTTATGATTTAATTGGAGAAGAGTCATTTCCTCCCATTCCCAGGAACGAACTCCTTCTACCAACTCAGATCTGCGACTGTTCTGTGATTTAGCCTTAGAAAGTTGGCTACAGACACTTAAGGATTAGAAGAAGACTTGCCCAAGTTCACACAGTCTGCGTAAAAAAGGTGAAATTGAGGGGCTGAGCCAAGATGGCAGAGTAGAAACAGCTCATCCAAGCCACTCTGCCCCCAGATTTCCTCCAGACTATGTAAAAGGGGACGCTGAACAACTTCTGGAGCCCCAGCACCCACAGAACGACACAGAGAAGCTAACCTTCCACTGAGGACAGCCCAGCAGCCCTGCAGGAAGGACCAGCGCAGCAGTCTGGGAGCCGGCAGCGTGCAGTACGCAGAGTGTGGGGAGCCCAGCCGAGCAGCCCAGGTCCCTGTGAGCCGAGGTTTTAGCCCCAGGGTGGCAGGGCCAGCAGCCAGCTGGAGAGATCCCAGAACACCAGCAACTGTGGCGATTCCAGAATTATCAACATAGACATGCCTAGGACAAAGTGAGAGGTTAGTGCCCTATGGACTTTGGGACCAATATTTGGGGAATGCGTTGGCTTCCTCCCCTGGGGGCTAGAAGCCACTGAGGAGACACGCCATTTTGCAATTTCAGTGGCAGCTCCAGCTCCTGGCCTGCGAACTATAGGGCGATCCAGCGATCAGTCTTGGGGGGTAATCGCTCTTGCTTTAACCTCCCTGGATCTGGATTGTGACCTGGGGTGGAGGTTGTGAGTGGGTTTCCAGCTTCCAGAAATGGAAGTTGTCCCCCACACGTTTGGGGCGAAAAGTCCTGTCTGGCAGCAGAGCCATAGTGTGGCAACAAGCCCAAAAGTCAAGTAATTAAGTGGCAACATGCCAAGGCAAAGGAAACAAATTAAACAGAAAATTGCAACCCTAGATTCCTATTTTGGGGGCATAGAGCAGGAAGAGGACTGTGAGGTCAGAAGTCCTGCTCCAAAAGCCCCAGGGGAAAACATGAGCGGGTTGCAGTCCATAGAGGACCTTAAGAAGGACTTTAAAAATCAAATGAGAGAAGTGGAGGAAAAATTGGAAAGAGAAATGAGAAGGATACAGGAAAAGTATGAAATGAGGGTCAACAGCCTGACTGAGGAAAACAACACCTTAAAAAATAGACTAACTCAAATGGCAAAGGAGGCCCAAAAGGACAATGAGGAGAAGAATGCCTTAAAAAACCAAATTTTCCAGATAGAAAAAGAATCTCAAAAGTTCACTGAGGAGATTCATTCCTTTAGAGTTAGACTGGAGCAAATGGAAGCTAATGACTTTATGAGAAATCAAGATGCTGTTAAGCAGATCGAAACAAATGAAAGATTAGAAGGCAACGTGAAATATCTCATGGGAAAAACCACTGACCTGGGAAATAGATCCAGGAGAGACAATTTAAAAATTATTGGACTACCTGAAAGCCATGATCAAAGAAAGAACCTAGAAATCACCCTTCAAGAAATTCTCAAGGAAAACTGCCCTGATGTTTTAGATCCAGAGGGCAAAATAGAGGTTGAAAGAATCCACAGATCACCTCCTGAAAAAGATCCCAAAAAGAAAACTCCCAGGAATATTATAGCCAGGTTCCAGAATCCCCAGATCAAGGAGAAAATACTACAAGCAGCCAGGAAGAAACAATTTCAATATTGTGGAAACACAATCAGAATAGCCCAGGACCTGGCAGCTTCTACACTGAGGGATCAAGGGCATGGAATATGATATTCCAGAGGGCAAAAGAACTGGGAATGAACCCAAGGGTCACCTACCCAGCAAAACTGAGTATTTTGTTTCAGGGGAAAATATGGTCATTCAGTGGAATAGAGGACTTTCAAGCATTCTTGAGGAAAAAACCAGAATTGAATAGAAAATCTGACATCCAGACACAAGAAGGAAGAGATGCCTGAGAAGGTAATCAGGGAAAAGAAATCAAAAGGAACTTATCAAAGTTGAACTATTTACATTCCTATATGGAAAAGCAATAACTGTGACTGATGATATCTTTCTCACTATGAAAATAATGGAAGAAGGGGGTGTGGTCATATGAATACATATGTGAATGTGTGTGTATATGGTTACAGTTATATATGGATAGAGGGCATAGGTTGAATTTGTTGGGAAGGGAGAATACTCAAGGGATGAAATTATGAGGTGAGAGAGGAAAGTGGCAAGAGGAGATGGGGAGAGACAGGGTAGGGTAAACTATCTCATGTAGAAGAAGCAAGGGGAAGTGGTTGCAAGGGAGGGGGAGAATAGGAAGGCAAAAAGGCAAAACCACATTCTCATTGAATTTGGTTCAGGGAGAGAATGACATACTTACTAAATGGGATATCTCAACCTGCAGCAGAATAGGGGGAAGGGGGATGAGAGGAGGGATGATGGATGGGAGGGCATCCTTGGGGGGAGGGGAGGTTGGAAGTACCCACTATAGAAGAGGGACAGGATCATGTAGGGAATGGACCAGGTGGGGGGTGGGATGAGTGGGAGGGAACTATAAGCAGCCTTGTACAATATATCTACTATGATAATGTTTTGCATAGCTAGACATGTACAACATATACTGAATTACTTATCTCCCCAGAGGGAATGGGTGACAAGGGAGGAAAAAAATGGATCTGAAATTCAAGGTCTTAAGATTAAATGTCTCAAATATATATGAATACTATTATTAATACTCTTGCTTGTAATTGGGAGATAAGATGTGCAGGCATTGGGACACAAAGATTCACCTTCCTCCAAAGGAAAAGTCGAAGGGGGTATGGGAGAGAGCAGATTGGAGGAAGTGATATCTTGCTGGACTGCTATGCTGGGAGGGTGGGTAGGGGAAAAACAGGGGGGCAAAATGATTGTAACTCAAAATCTGGCAGAAATGAATCATGTAAAACAAAAGTTAATAGAGCATTTGTTTAAATAAAAAAAAATAAAACATGCAAAAAAAAGGTGAAATTTGAAACCCAGTCTTAGAAATGGGGGTAGTTCTATAGCCGCTTTGCTATAGTGAGGAAAACAGATGTCAAGATAGATTAAAAGGACTTGCCCAGGGTCACACAGAGAGGAAGCAGCAGAATCAAAATACATACCCAGGCCATCTGAGTGCTGGGCCTGAAGCCAGGAAGACTTGAGTTCAAACTCTCCCTTAGACACTTACTAGCTGTGTGACGCTGGGCAAGTCATCAATCCCTGGAAAACTTTCAGCTTTGTTAGGAAGCTGGTCAGTGCCAACTTCACTGACTCTGTCTCCTTCTCACTGTTCCCTACTATTCTCTCTTCCATTCTGTCTTAGGGAAGAGCATCTTCTCAGGGACAGATACTCATAAATTTTTTATTTGTTTGGAGAAGTTTATTTTTTCTTAGTTAAAAATATTTTTATTTATGCCCTTTTAAAAACATAATTGTTATTTCCCAATGAACCTTCCCTTATATCAAATGAGAACAGTAAAGAAAACCAAATCAGTATTATCCAAATCTAAAATCCAGTGTATTGTAAATAGTAGAGGCAGTTATGTAGGGCAATGGATAGAGCCTGGAGCTAGCAGGAGCTAAGTTCAAATCTAGCCTTAGACACCTTCTAGCAAGTCACTTAACCTCAGTCTACCTCAGTTTCCCCAGTGGTAATAATAAGAGTGCCTACCTCACAGGGTTGTTGTGAGGATCAAATGAGATAAAAAATGCACAGCACTTGGCACAGTGCCTGACGTACAGAGTAAGCACTTAAACAATGCTTATTTTGTTATTTTAATTATTATTACTTCCCTTCCCCTAATAGATGATCAGTAAATATTTATTGAATGAAAAAGCAGAACTGCAAGTTAATGGAGGGGCCTTCCTCTTAACTGTTTATCAGAAGAATCCAGACCTAGATATATTTGTATTTATGTAAATATTAAGGTACTATGGAAAGAGTTCTAGATTTCATAGGATCATACATTTGGAGGTCAAAGGGAAGTTAGAGGTCATTTAGTCTAACTTCCTAATTAGGATATAAATGACTGCCTCATGGTCATACAGAATAGTATGAGGCAAAATATAAACCTGGGTCTTCCTGAGGACAAGTCTAGTTGCTTCTCTGCTAAAATATCCTGCTTTTCTCTGGAGCCAAAGGATCTGTATTCTAATCTTGGCTGTAGCGTTCCCCATATTACTTTGGATAGGTCATTTCATTTCTATGGGCTTCAGTTTCTTTCTCTATATAATGGGCAGGGGTGGATTAGATGAATTCTAAACTTTCTTCTTGTTCTTATTCCATGAAAAAATGAATAATAGCTTCTGACAAAAACAAACCATAGAATTCCTGTGTTCTATTTTTTTAAACTGAAACTGGGACAAACCCATTTTGAAAAGCAAGTCCAGATTAAATAGCCTCTTTAAACTGTTCCCTATTTTTGACAAGGTCCTTACCCTGGTGGAATAGTATTCAAGTACCTACTTGGGAGTAAGAAAACAACTTAAAAATCAATTTGATGTAGAATGCTACTTTCAAGGCTCACTTGGCCTAGCAAGGGATCCACAGTGAAGGAAGGGGGTCTGTGTGGAACAGAAAAAGTGAAAATGCAAACAAAAAATCTCTTTAGGACAATGGAACATGCACACAACCCCACAGCTGCCCTCATTTGGGCCTGCATCACTTATCTCTTAGAAGATTAGAACGGCCTCCTAATTGGTCTGCCCACAGGTCTCTCTCCACTCCAAATTCATCCTATGCACAGCTGCCTAAGAGCTATGCTTAAATCACAAGTCTGACCCTGACTCTCCTACTCAGAAAAGCCTCCGGGGTCCCTGCTGCTCTGTATCAAATGCAAACTCCTCTCCTCTGTTTGACATCACAGCCTTTCACAGTCTCACTTCAGCCTATCAAGCCAGCTTTATTATACATTTCTCCCTTTCACACATTTGCTACTCCAGCTAAAACAACCTCCTAGCTGCTCCTCATCCATCTTTGCACAGGCTGTCCCCCGTCCTCCCCACTCCTTCACCTCCCCTATTAGATTCTCTAGGTTCCTCCAAAGCTCAGCTCAATCTCTCCAATTTCTAGTGCTTTTCCTAAAAAATGTACCAAGCATTTCCTTTGTATACATTGCTGTTACCTCGGTGTGTATATATTGTTTTTGCTGATAGAACGTACCATTCCTGAGAGGAGAGATTTTTTACTTTTTGTCTTTGTGCCTAGCACAGCATTTGAAATATGAGGTGCATAATAAATGCTCCAGGATTGATTGAAATATGTTAGTCAAGTACCACCCCCCCAAAATAATACCTGTTCATTAAGAGCATATGTAAATAGGTAAATTGCAGGTGGGGTGGTGTACTCATAATTTTAGAAGCCAAAAGTACAAACTGGTTTTAAGCTCCTTGTTCCAGAAGTCTTTATCTTTCAGGCAACCCAAACGTCTTCCTAAAAGGAGCTACCCTTGTCATCTTCCTAGAGAGATATATGGCAGCTACCGAGAGGCTCTGAGACCTGGGGGTGGGAGAAGGCCCTAGGGGTTTCAGCTTGTTTGTAGCCAGCAGTTATGAGAAAACAGGCATGACAGATAAAATGGGAGTCTTTTCTTGTTTGTGTAGATACAGAGCCGGTTCTGTAAGTCAAATGAATTTATTTTTGACAAGGAACAGCACACTTTTATCAGGTAAATCTGATGTGGACCTTAGAGGTAGCCATTTAATTCCATGGGACCAAAAGCTTTATTTTGCTTTTGACAAGCCCTGAGATAAGGATGAAAAAGCATTTAGAAACCCATCAGAGGGTAACAGAAAACTAACCTCCTGGCCTAATGTAGTCTATTTATTTTATTTCATTAATGACTTTGCCAGGAAAGGGAGCTTCTTGGGTACCGGGAAAATAGCAGGAAATCCAGAAGAGAGAAGGAGAAAAAACAATACAAAACACTTAGTAATGTCTATGGTGAATACTCAATTAATATAAACTAACCCTCCTTAAAAAGCTCACACTGAAAAATACATTTAATACTTCTACAACCTGTGGCATAATGGAGGACAGGAAGGACTCTCTGCTTTATAGGGGTTCTAGAATACCATTCCTATGGCATCTGAATGATGTGTTCTCTTGGGAACACCAGGAAAGCAGAATTAACTCAGAGCATGGTGAGGAAAGGTATAATGTGCTTATTGGTCTCAGGAGAGTTATTCCTGAGTGCATCACAGATTTTGAACAGGAAAAGGAATATAATCTAAGGGTACCCCTTGAAGAAAACAGGCATGGAAAATTGTCAAAGATAACAAAAGATGGAGTGAAAGTTGGAGGCTGTGGCAAGACAGATAACATAAATATCTGTTGGTAGAAAAGTGAATGGATCTAATCCTTTTAGAAAGCAATTGGGAATGATGTTGAAAAGTTACTAAAATGTCCATATTTTTTGACCCAAAGACCCCTCTCCTAGGCATAAACTACAAATCAAAGTCAGAAGGAAACGTCCTTTATAAACCAAAATATTCATGTAGTAGCACTTTTTGGGGTATCAAAGAACTAGAAAAAAAGCAGCTGCCTATTATTTGAGGAAAATCCACCCCCCAAAAAGGGGGGGTATACATGAATGTAAAGAATTCTTACTTCACTGTAAAAAAAAAAATATATATATATGTATGAAGAATTCAGAAAAACAAAGGAAAACATATATGAATTGATATAGAATGAAGTAATTAAACCAGGAAGAATGCTACACATGGATATATACACAGGTATGTGTGTGTGTGTGTGTGTGTGTGTGTGTGTGTGTGTGTGTGAAGACTACAACAATGTAAACAAAATGAACAATTAACTAAAACTGAATGCCATGTAATTATAATATGACCAAGCATGGCCAGATTTGAGAAACTATAACTCAATCCCTTCATTAAAGAGGCAAAAATATGGGTATGGAATTTTTCATATGTTTTCAAGATTTGGTTAATGTGCTGGTTAGTTTTACTGAAAACTTATTTTTTTTCATTTTATATCTTTGTTATAAAGGAAATTTGATGGGCAACAGAAAAGGGGAGAGATATATTCAAAAATGAATGTAATGGCAATAACACAATTAGGCCTATTTCTCCAAAGAGACCAAAGAAAGAGGGAAAGGACCCTTATGTAAAAAAATTATTTATAGCAGGTCTTCTGTATAGTGGTAAAGAAGTTCAAACTCAGGAGTTGATCATCAAGTAGGAACTGGATGAAAAAATTGTGGTAAACGAATGTAATGGAAATATTATGTAAGAAATGACAAAGGGGATAGTTTCAGCAAAACCTGGGGGGACGGAGTGATACAGATAAAGAGCAGAATAAGAATTTATAAAATGATAACATTGTAGAGACAAACAGCTTTGAAATACGTACTCAAAGATCAGAGTAGTCTAAGCATTAAATCCCTGGGCCTCCAAAAGCCTCCCCCACTTTTCACCTTTCTTTTGTTTGTTGTCTTTCCTCATTAGATTGCAAACTCCCTGAGGGCAAGGACTGAGTTTCTTTTTCTCATTTCTATCCCAGCCTTTAGCATAGTATCCGTCCCAAAGTAAGCACTTGATAAATGTGTATTAACTTTCCTAGAACCCAAATTCGAGGTTAAGGCAACAGCTGAAGTCCAACTTTACTTAAAAGAATTAGCTTTGGTGATTTTTGCTCCAGCAAAGCTAATTAGGACAAAGAGGAAGAAGCTAAAGACAAATTAGGAATTCCAGTGTTTAGTGCTGACCAGCCAGGCCAAAGCAGAATGACTGAAGCCCAAGGATATGCTGTTTCGAAGTCAGCTATAGAAGTACATTTCTCAACCAGGGAGTCTGGATAAGGTCCAACTCCAAATGAGCCCTTTGCCATTGAGGAGGAAGAGGAAGGAAGCACAATACATGATTCTTATAGGATGGACTGAAGTTCAGGAAAGGATTGGGGCTCTTGCTTTTCTCTTGTTAGTCCTTCCACAGATTAGAGATCTGTTCCCTCTCCTAACTGAAATGGATGGACCCTTGCTCCACACCTCTGTAATTACTAATGCCTCTCCTTTTGACTAAGACTATTCTACAATCCACTTGCCTGCTAGGATATTCCCATGATTTTTATCTCTGATGTTGGGATTCTCTTGATGCTGGCAGTCTATCTACCATATTTATGTCTGCTGCCTGCTGAACTACTTTTCTGGTGCTATATTTGATGGGGTCTTCCAGATTACCTTGGTAAATATGTTTAGTCCAGGGGAGGAGAACCTGTGGTGAGTGAGGCCTTTCGACCAAGTCCAAGTTTTACAGAACAAGTTCTTTTATTAAGAGGATTTGTTCTGTGAAGTCTGGACTCAGTCAAAGGGCCACACTGGAGGACCCAGGGGCCCACATGTAGCCTCAAGGTTATAGCTTCCCTAACCGTGGTAGTCCTTAGATACCAGTTGTCTTTGATTCAGTTCAATTCAATTCAATTTACTTTCATTCAATTCAACAAATATTTATTGAGTGTCTTCTTAGTTCATAGCATTGTTATAGGCCCTAAAGGAGATCTTGGTATAAATAAGCCATGGAAAGAGAAGCTATGGGGACTGCTGTGACATAATGGCAAGGATACTAGATTAGGAATGTGAAGAGTGAGGGTAAAGTTCCAGCACTGCTCTTCACTGGGTTTGTGACCCTGTACAAGTCACTTCCTCTTTCTCAGCTTTTTTACAGTTATCTGTAAAATAAAAGGGTTTGCTTGGTGCTATCAGAGCTTTCTTGCATTTACAAATTAGTAATCCAAATTAGAGCTATATGGAGATTTAGAAAACATTCTTTGCAATTAAACTGACATTTTGAAAGCACCCACTAAGATTTCAACACTGTTTTAGGTAATAGGGATACAGAGAAAAAGAGCAGTCTGTGACCTTGGGCAGCTTACATTCTACTGGGGACTGAGGCACAACATGCTTTGTTGTTCAGTTGTTTTTCAATTCTGACACTTCATGATCCCATTTGGAATTTTCTTGGCAAAAGTACTAAAGTTGTTTGCTATTTCCTTCTCTAGCTCATTTTATAGTTGAGGAAACTGAGGCAAACAGGGTGAAGTGACTTGCCCAGATTCACACAGCAATGTCTGAGGAGAGAAAGGGAGAGAGAAAGAGAGAGACAGAGACAGAGACAGAGACAAAGAATGACAGGCATAGTGAATGTGGAAGTGGATTTAGAATGAGAATGACCTTAGTTCAAATCCTGCCTCATAAACTTACTATTTATGTGACTTAGAGCCATTCAGTTAGTCACCTCTAAGCCCCTCTTCTATACAAAGAGAAAGTTGGACTAAATTGGTAGTGTTAAACTCAAATAGATAGTGCTGTGAATTGACTTGAAAAGCACAAATTAGCATTGTCTATGCAGCATTGTATTTTTTAAAAGACATTTCCCAATTATATTTTAATTTGGTTTGGGCCATATTCTGGAATTTTGCAGGCTGTTGTCACCTGGGAGTTTGACACTTCTGGACTAAGTGATGTCTCACTTCCCTTCCAGCTCTAAATCTAAGACCCTAGGAAATCTTGCCACTGTCCCACAATATTGGCATGAAGGCAAACTTCATATTTGTGCCAGAATTCTTCTGATAAACAGCTCAGAACAAGGCCCTTGGAGTTCTAGTTATTCATTCACCAATATTTACTGAGCATCTACTCTGTGCAATTCACCACCTTAGGTGTTGAAGGACATAGAAGGGCATGATCCCTGTCCTCAGAGAGCTTAATGTCTGGTTGGGAAGAAAGATATAAGGGTTAGTACCAATGACAGCTGGCCTCTACATTTAATGGAAAAGGACCACAGAACTAGTACCAGAGGAGAACTCACTTAGAGATAACTGAGTCTTCACCCCTCCCCCCATCTTACAGATGAGGAGCTAATGTGCAGAGAAATGGAGTGATTTGTATGATGTCACACAGGTCATAAGTGGCAGAGATGGAATTTAAATCATCTCAGGGCCTCCAACAACAAATCCAGGACCTTTCCCATCATCCCTACTTCCTTAAAGCTTAACAGATCACTTCGCCTTCTTTCTACCCTGTGCAGCACTAAGGGACCACTAGCATGTCAGGGAAACATGATAACCAGGACACCAGAGACTATACAAAACCCTTTCCCCTTGACAACCTTGTGGAATCAGCAGTGAAGATATGATGAAATACTGAGGCCATCATTAGAACAGCTAGTGGGGACTCCTCTGCTCCCTCTCTAGCTCTCTTTCCAGGACACCCCAGATACCTCTCTTAGCTTTATTATTTTCATTTCAAGCTGGCTAAAGAATTCAAGAGAAAAAGCTGAAACAAAAACCTCCCAAATTTATGATTTTTATTTGAATGTCCTTTCATTTTTTAAGAAATTAATTTTAGTCCATTTTGAGTATTTTTTTAAAATTGCATTTATCTGCATTGCAGGTAGTAGCTTACACATTAAAAAACAACAATGATATCTACCTACCTTTGGGAGTCAGAGAAATAAGCTCTTTCTAAAGGGAAGCTAGGTGGTGCAGTGGATAGAGTGTCAGCCCCAGAGCTAGGAAGACCCAAGTTCAAATTTGTCCTCAGACTAGCTATGTGAACCTGGGCAAGTTGCTTAACCCTGTTTGCCTCAGATTCCTCATCTGTAAAATGTACTGGAGAATAACCCAAAAAACCCCAAATAAGGTCACAAAGAGTTAGACAGTACTGAAACGACTGAACAACAACACAAATGGGAAGGATATATTTTTTTGATCTTCAAGTCTTCCTTCCCATTCTTTAAAGGAAGAGGTAGCTAATGACCTCACTGGCCTGCTGTTAGCTATTCCCTCCTGTGTGTGCCCTGCAGCTTCAGGACCAACATCTCACTGTGACAGGCTGCTTATAAAATCCATCCTCCATCAGGTTGTAAGAGGAAAATGGATGGCTACATTTACTGAGTACGTGGCAGGTAGCTCTGCCTATGAATGAATTTCCTCTATAATCTTTTTATATAAAATGTTGGCATTTTATACCAAGAATTTGATTCCAGGGCCATAAATGAATATTGCTACTCTTATCATTCTATATTATGTCTAGTTAGAAGAATAGGCCTGCCAACACACCATTTGCTACAGCTTTTCAGCAAATTTATCTAAATTCACTGATTCTGAGCAGGGATTGCTTGGTAAAGGCAAAATTTTCATGCTAGCAAGCACATGATTACTATTATGACCTCACCCATCCACTTGATATAAAATAAGTCATTGTTTTCCTATACCACTATACTTCCTTTAAACAGACCAAAATCTACAGGGCCTGAACACATCTCTTTTTCCTCCTTATTCCCTCTGTTTCAAGTGGTGTCACTTGAGTCAATCCAAAATGCAACTGGATCTTAAAGTGACACATGTTTAAATTGTCATCTGACTTGTCACACTGCCATTGCCTGGGTTTGCATTCTGAGATGCCTCAAGAGCCAGGATCCATTTAAATGTTAACAGTCAACTTGACTTTGTATTGGGCTTGCGTAATAACCTCAGAATGAATGCAAAACCTCCCCTGCAACATTCATAAGAGTGTCTGCTTCATTAACCTTGGGGAAAGGGCATTTGAATGCCAAAGAGAAATGCTAGATAATGCACTGAATGCCTGATCTATGTGGCTGTCACTGGGGAATTTGTGAAAATAAGCATCACCCTCTGGGACACATCATTTTCACACTGGTTATGACAACAGAGGCCAAACTATGACCAGCTGAGAAGGCAGATCCAACAGGGCCATATGGCAAGACAAATATGGTCCCTTAGTTAAAAATACAGGAGCTTGAATCAAGGAGGAAAAAAAAATCACACGTGGCTACCAGACAGAAGAGAAATAAGAGAAGGTAAAGATTATGGCATTATAGCCAAAACGATCCCAAAATATCCATGTATCAGTCACATGCTGCTATGTCTCTATTCCCAGCTGACAAGCAATGATATTAGCTCATCTCTCCTATCATTACCATGCTTCCATCTTTCCCTTTTAATGGCATCTACGCCTTCTTCTCTGGCCTCTGCTACTTGCCTCTATCCATGTCATACTTTATAATGGCGTCAACTCCAATCATAAAAGATAGATTGGCTCAATATATCTTGAGTAGTTGCTGAAGGGTAAAGGCAGCAACAGGATATGGTTATTGGCTCATTTTTTTTCATTTCTATTTTCAGTGTTTTTAATGAGCCAGGTTTTCCTCAGAGCTTAACTAGCTCATTGGTAGTAAAGCTAATAAGGTATTTAGGGAGACACCTTAATTCTCTCAGGCTGCTAGAAGGCAATTTATTGCATCTTGTTGGCTGGAGATAATTTAGACAACTAATATGCCTTCCTAAATGCAAAAGTACTTGGGCATGGGAAGGAAAGGGAGTATGCATCTATCCCTGGCTATGGTGAATAAACATTAAAGAGAATGTCATTAGCTAAGTGTAGGACTTATAAATGTCTATTGCTTATAAACTTAAGCAGGCAAACATGAATGCTTTTAGATATATAGAGAGTATTTGTTAAGTGCTTACTGCATACTAGATGCTATGTTAAGTGCTGAAAATACAGATCCATAACTTTCAGTAGGTCCATCGACTTGGATGGAAAAAAAAATAACTACATCTTTAATAGCTAGCATTTAAAGGTATTGGGGCAGCCAGGAAGTACAGTGAATAGAGCACTGAGCCTGGAGTCAGGAAGATCCGAATTTAAATCCAGTCTCAGACACTTACTGACCCTGGGCAAGTCACTTAACCTCCATTTGCTTTTTCTGTAAAATGGGGACACACTGGAGAAAGAAATGTTAAACCACTTCAGTATCTTTGCCAAAAAAAGCCCCTTGGACAAGTCCATAAGGGTCATAAAAAGTTAGACATGAATGAACAACAACATTTAAATGTATATGCACATACTGGCTTCTAAGTGAAACTTAGCATTTCTTTCAATTATTTAAAATTTTTCAGAGAAGGGGTCCATAGGCTTTATTAGGCTACCAAAAGGATCCATGATACAAAAAAAAGGTAAGACCCCATAAACTAGAGGTATTAGGATAGCCAATGACTTGAGATATTATTGTTGGTGGGGATACAGAGTTATATCCCCATCCAGTTGGGTGAGACAACCCCTCACAGTTGCTGACACCTTCCCCCACCCCACTCCTCATTTCCTAGTTACTGCAACAAGGGGAAGGTACTCATGTTGAGATTCCTCCCTCCAGTATCTCCAGTAGGAAGCTTTTATTGTTCCCTGAAGCCAGTTGTGTCTCTGGCTGTCCTATTTTCATTGTAATTATTACCTCCTAACAAACTCTGAAAGTTCTGTTCCATCCCACACTGTTTTAAGTCCTTCTTCAAGATCCACACAACTCCTCCCCACCATGCATAAAACCATTTTTAGTTCTGGAAATGTAATCATTTGGGAACTGGGGAGCAGCAGATATGAACATAATATAGGAATGAACAGAATCACTCACTTCTGGTCCAGAGTCAACCTCTAGGACTAAAGCTGCCTGGGGAAAATTAAGCCCTCCCACTGTTTTAAATCAGTTCAAGGTAAAAACCAGGAGAGGTGAATACAGACCTAAGAGAATGTCATAATCAAAATTGCATTCGGCCCTAGACACAACACGAACCCATTGTCAAATGTTCAGTAACAAGGACAAAAACGAGAAAGCCAGAGGTGGCAATGCTCTGCAGCTGGCCTTTTTCAGAGTTCCTCAGCCCCAGTAGACCTCTATTTACTACAAGAGAGTCACTTCAATCCCATTGCATGTAGATTATACTTAAACTTCATTATGTTTACTTGTTGTAGCACCACCCTCTCCTCCCCACTCCCCACCCTGTAAAGATAAAAACTGCTTTAATTTTGTTTCATATACCTAGTGTACAAGTCAGAGGCTGAGAGCTCAGTTGCACAAGATTCTCCTCTTTGCTGGAGACTGATTCCTCAATACTCCTTGCATGTGCAAGAGGGAAAGTTGTGAGCTTAAAAGATAAGAGACCCCCATCTTCTTCCTTTCAGTTTCAAGAGAGAAGTCGCTCAGGTCCGAATTCTTCAGGAAAAGGTTCCTGAAGGGAGGGTAAGAATTTGGGAAGAAGCCAACATCTCTAGTAATGATGATAGGGACATCCCTATCATCCCGATTTTTACACAAGAGACTTCAGTGAATTTTCCCTTGGGTGAAGTTGGGATTGTCATTCTTTATGGAGCTGAGATATCTCACTCCCAACAGGAGGGCTCATTTACTCTGTATATTGTCTGACACATTCTCATAAGTATACCGTCTCTGATTTCCGTTTGCCATTGATTTAGATAAATGGAGTTATTTGCTATTCACTACATGAATTGCATTTGAATTGTGAAATTGGCATTTGGTAGGAAAGGAGTCAAATACTTAGTTATATAGCTTAGAGTACTCCTTCCTGGAGAAAGGGCATGTCAATCTGGAGTGCAGCTTTAACCTAAAAATTGTTTTCCCCAGACTAGCTATATTTAGGGGGGTGGACATATATAATTCTAGTCTGGAACTCTATCTCTGAGGAGAGCAGAGTAAATGGCTTCTGGTTCCAACATCCTACTACTTCCTCTCCTGTCACATATCAAAGTACCTTTGGAGAATGGTGGGCAGAGGAGACTCTAGAAAGTTTGGCTCACACAGAGAGATCCATGTGAATATATATAACCTACATGGGTGATACACACACACACACACACACACACACACACACACACACATACACCCTATAGCAACCCAACACAACACCTTAGACATAATAAAAGCTTAATAAATATCTTGTCCTTAGGTCTCTCTAGATTGTGGGGTGGCCATCCCTCACAGAAGGAAAAACAACAACAACAACAACTCCTTTTTATTTTTAAGAGGTGTACTGAGATATTAGGTGTAGAAAACACAAAACAGAACAGTTAAAAACAATCTTCCCCTCTCAGACTCCCTTCTTCCCATACTTCTTCATTGCCCAAAGCATTTACCCCACCCATTTCCATTTCTGCATTCTTAGTGATTTCTTACAAAATTTATCTCACACTTCATCCCAAATGGAATTCTAGTTTGTATTTTGGGTCCCTCTGAAGAATTTTTCAGACTTTCATATGAGAGATGACACTATTTCTGTTACAACACTATTACAATAGCCAACTAATCACCATATTCACCAGGATTTGGTCTTTACTAGTGATACACTAGTTCAGTTGTTTTTCATTCATATCTGACACTTTGTGACTCCATTTAGAGTTTCCTTGGCATAGATACTGGACTGCTATGCCATTTCCTTCTTCAGCTCATTTCATAGATGACGAAACTAAGGCAAACAGAGTTAAGTGACTTGCCCAGGGTCACATATCTAGTAAGTATCTGGGGCCAGATTTGAATTCAGGAAGATGAGTCTTCCTGATTCCAAGCTGAGTGTTCTCTATCCATTGTACCATCTAGCTGCCACTAGTGACACACATTGATTCTTAAAACTCTATCTAATTTAGATAGTCTCAATACAGACAATGGCATAGAGAAACTAGAGAAAAACAGCCTATATATCTGTGGGCTCTTCATCATCATGTTTGATTTCCTTTCAATGTTAAAACCATGTGACCAGTTTACATGCTTTAAGATGTATTTTACAAAGTATTTGGAAAACATGTTTTCTTTCACTAATGTAGATTTGGTCTAGAAGAACAAAGAATAATCATATGAAAAGAACTAATTAAACATATTGAAAACTGAAGATAGTTTCAGCAATGCATGTTGAAAAGCGAGGAAGTAAGGTAATGTAAATATATTTGGTGACATACTGAGTTTATGAAAAGTTATTTAATAATTCACTACAATAACAAAAGGTGGTATAGAGGGGGAATTGATCTGGGAAGTCCTGATCAATTTGATGAGTTACCCAATCAATTTGATGAGATTATAGTTTGTGACCTTGGTCTAGATGTATGTGAAGGGTATCTCCCATTCAGGTTGGCTTGCACATTGGTGTCTTGCTGAGAGGACGCAAAAATTTGTTTGGTCCCAATGGTTGGGGCTATCTCTAAGATGGTTGTTGACTAAGAGGATTATTGAACTCTTGCCAAAGAATTGCCCTTCCCCCATAGCTAATAAGAGTACTAGTCTCTTTCAAGATCTGTGTGTTTGTCCATTCCCTCCTTCCTTTTTATTTCCTTTCTCTTTCTTTTTCATCTTTTTCCCTCTTTCTCATACATATGGACACATGCATGCATGCACACATACATACATGTTGAACTTCTAGAACTGAATTCATCCAAATGGACCTTTCTGTATGTATTTAGGTGGAAGGTTACCCCCTTCTTCAAAGGAGCAGTTAACAGAGACCTGCTGTACCTAGCAAGTGGTATAGACTTGCCCAGGTAGTTTGAGATTCCAGGACCTTACATTTCTGGACTCTTGTACTTTCTTTGTTTCTTTTTCTGAGAATTGGTCAAAATTTGGTCTTCCTGAGGATGGACTTCCCCTCTCTGAGCAGTTGGCCACTAATAGAATCTCTACAGAAGCACGCAGAAGAGAATTGTGCTTGTCTGCAGACTGAAAATGAACATTCTCAGTCTGGTGAGTACCTTTGTGAGTAGTTTCAAATTTGACAGTTTGGTCACTGACCTCCAAGGGGGAGACTTCTCCAACAGTGTGCTTTTTGGAGAAGGAAGATCACCCACAAAGGATCATCCTGCAGCAGCAGAACAAAGCTGATGCCATTGTGTGAGTGTGTGTATCTGTGTGTTTGTGTGTGTGTGCATGGATGTTTCTATGTGTGTATAACTTGCCAAACCTGTTTCTGCTGTTAGTTACTAGAAGAGTGCAAATCAATGAGAAAGGGGATTGCTGGACTAGTAACACCCTCCAAAGTGTTTACTATCCAGCTAAAAGCTAATACTGTTCGGGCACTTGATGGATTTCTTTATCGTTTCCTAGACTCCTATGAATCCTTTGTGCCTTTTGTGTTTTCTGTGGGGTGACAAAAAAGCCATTTCATACCTGATATGTGTTTAACATCTTGAGGGCTATACTGGAGCTGGGGACTCTTATTACCCACATTTGGGAAATCCTAAACATGAGTTATATTCTGATTATATTCAGAGATTTTCTTGGAGCAACTTCAGGTAAGCGTAATAAGCTAGAGAGAAAATGAACCTCCACAGTCATATCCTAAGATTGGTTATGTTCCATGGTAGTCCATAAATTTGGAGGATGCCGGGTCATGGAATATAGTGATATGTTGTAATCTGCAAATTAGTGAAAGGTTTGTTGGCAAATTTGTTGTTATTCAGTTATGCCTGACTCTTCATGACTCCATTTGGGGCTTTCTTGGCAGAGCTACTGGAATGATTTACCATTTCTTTCTCCTTCTCATTTTACAGATGAGGAAACTGAGGTGAACAGGGTTAAGTCACTTGCCCAAGGTCCCACAGCTAATAAGTGTCTGAGGTAAGATTTGAACTCATGAAGAAAAGTCTTCCTGAGTCCAGGCCCAGCACTCTATCCACAGAGCCATCTAGTGCCCTGATGGCAAAATCTTTTCAAATAAAGAGCCCCAAATATACAACATATGCAACTGGGGTGGGGAGGCAGGGGGTATAAGGTTCCAGGCAGTGTGGTAGAGTGCAAAGGACATGGTATAGAGGTTTGGGAGTCAGATGATGCAGATCTGAAAAATGTCTCTGTTCTAACTACCACAGTTCCTGTAACTGCAGGCAATCAGTCAATTAATCACCATGTTTTACTTAGCACTTATTATATGGCAGGCACCATGCTAGACAATAGGGACACAAATACAGTGAGAGAAACAATCCCTACTCACAAGATGCTTATATTCCAATAGAGATGATATATAGAATACATAGAGGGGCGGCTAGGTGGCACAATGAATAGAGTACTGGCCCTGGAGTCAGGAGGACCTGAGTTCAAATTTGGCCTCAGACACTTAACACAAAAACTAGCCATGTGACCTTGGGCAAGTCAAGTTAACCCCAATTGTCCTACCTTACCTCTTCCAAAAAAAAAGAATACATAGAGATTACTTTTTTTTAAGTAAATGTAGGGAATTTGAGAGCGAGGGCATTAACAGGTGAGGCACATGAGAAATGCTTCATGGGGAAGGTGGTTTTTGAGTTGTTTCCTGAAGGAAGAGAAGGATTCTATGAGGCAGAGAGGAGGGACCAGTGTATTTCAGCAAGGGAGGATGGCCAATGCAAAGACAAAGAGATGGGAGATGGAGTATTATGTGTAAGGGACAGTGAGAAGGACAGTCTAGTTTGAATGAAGAGTATAGGGAGTGGAGTAATATCTAAGTGAGCTGGAAAGATAAGTTGGGGCCATATTGTGAAGGGTTTATATTTTCTGTTAAAAGTCATAGGGAGGGGGTAGTTAGGTGGCACAATGAATAGAGCATCAGGCCTGGAGTCAGGAAGACCTGAGTTCAAATCTGGCCTCAGACACAACACAAAACTAGCTGTGTGACCTTGGGCAAGTCAACCCCAATTGCCTTGGCCTCCCCCCTCCAAAAAGTAAAAAAAAAAGTCATAGGGAGTCCCTGGAATTTGCTGAATGAAGAAGTGCCATGGTCAGAGCTATGCTTAGGAAAATCAGTTTGGAAGTAATGTGTGGGATGGATTGGAATGGGAAAAGACTAGAAGCAGGGAGACCAATTAAATGAGTATTATAATGACCTAAGTAAGAGGTGATGGGGATCTGGGCCAAGGTGGTAGCTATGTGGGTAGAGAGAAGGGGTCAGATGTGAGAGATGTTATGGATGTTATGGTTGTGGCAAGATTTGGCAACTGATTGGATATCAGGGTGGAGAGGAGAGTGAAGAGCCAAGTATAAATCCTAAGATTATGAGTATGGGGCACTGGAAGAATGGTGATGCCTATGATAGAAACAAGGAAACTTGAAATACAGGGTGGAATTGTGGGAAAAGACAATGATTTGTGTTTTGAATATGTTGAGTATGAGTGGATGACTTCAGGCCATTCAGCTTGAAATATCCAATAGGACAATGTGAGATTGAAGTTTAGGGTAGAGAAAGGTGTTGGATACATTGATCTCTGAGTCATCTGCAGAGAAATAATTGTTAAACACATGGGAGCTAATGAAGTAATTGAGAGAGAATGCAGAAAGGGGAGGGTAGGGGTTTTTAGGACAGAGCCTTAGGGAACACCTAAAGTCAAGAGACTCAACTTAGATAATGAACCAGCCAACAAGAGTGAGAAGAAACAGTCAGGTAGGAAAACCAGGACAGAACAGTGCCATGGAAGCCTAGAGAAGAGGGTGTATGGAGCAGGAAAAGGTTGTTAACAGTGTCAAATATAATTTTTTTTGATCAGGCAAATTAGGTCACCTTTTGCCTCATTTCTTACTTAGCCTTAAATCACTGAATCACTGAATGGGTGTTGCCTCAGACAAACTGAGACCTGGGAAAGATCTTAGCTTTAAAAGGTCTCTCCCCTATATCTGGGGTCATCTCTAGTTGTCCTGACCTATATCTTGCCACTGGCCTCAGATGTCTCTGGAGGAGAGAGTGAGGCTGATGACTTTGCACATCTCTGCTTCACTTAAATCCAATTCACTTCCAAGGGAAGCTTATGTTAGATGGTCTCAATTTCCTGAGCAAATGAAGAGGTGAGATGCTTGGCTTAGAGAAATCCAGCCATTTGAAGAGAGAAGAAAAGTTTTGGAAAATACTCTGTAGGAAAAATGAGATAGGGAATCATTTAGGAAGGAATAAAAAGATTGTCTTGCTGAAATGAGGGCTTAGTTGAAGAGGAATAACATGAATTTATAATGTCAGCAGAGTTGTGTGGCTGCTTCCAGCTATGGTCAGTGGTCCATGAGTGGGAATGGGGGAGATGAATGGTGAGAGTAATCCAGGGGTTTGGTAAGAAAGGAATGTCTATAGGAAAAGGGTACAAGGAATTCAAGAATAAAGGACAGTGTGGAGTTTAATTGACTAACTACAGGGTCAAGGCTGGAAAAGGAAGTGAGTTTTCATTTGGAGACAGTGGTGAATCATATGAAAAGCAGCAGAGTGGCCCAGGAGGATTAGAATTGGAAAAAAAATGTCCTTTGACTTCGTGATAAGAGGGTGACCTTTCAGGGATCAGTTTAAAGAACTGGAAGTGGGGGAGGGGGCCGCAAAAGGTATAGGGTTAAGGAAATGAACCTCCCTGCTGCTTTTGACATGGTTCACCACTACCTCCAAATGAAAACCCTCATCTCCTTTGACTTCAGAAATGCCAGTCTTGGTCTTTTCTCCCTCTCCACTGAGACAGATTGGGAGCCTTTTACCCTTCAAAACTCTTATTCATTTTTTATCTCTCTTCAGACCTTACTCTTTCCTCTCTGTCAACATCCCTTTGTCATTTCAACTCACAGACATCAGAAGAACAATAACTAAAATATGTAAATTTCGTTAATTATTTTCCTACAGGAGGACAATTGAAATAAAATATATCTTTGGCAAGAGATTATAGAGAATGCTTAGGAAGAAGGAATCTGCATTTATAGATATAATTGTAAATTTGGGGTAATTCAGAGAGAAAAGAAGTAAATATAGCACTGCCAACTCTCCCCTTCTGACCCCTCCCCCAAAATAAAATAAAAGGGCTATTCTGTAAATCCCCAAGTGGTGCTGCTGGTGATTTAGTGGGAAGATTCTGCCTTTCCAGACACACATCGACCAGAGCTTTATAAAGTTGGGATTCTTTGGACAGTGTCTGGTACAAATGGAGTTCTTACATCCTGTTGTATGGGGACCATGATAATGCTGCTACATATAGACACTGAGTGAAGTACAAAACAGTAAGATGTATGTCTATTTAAATTTCCCACCAGTGTTTTATTTTTTTATATTTAATTTTAATTTTTTTTCTCAATTACACCCAACCAGCATTTTTGAAACTGCTACTATATTTGGTCCAAACAAAAGGATGATTTGATATCCATGGGCTATTTCATTCCCAATGGTCCCATTTGCAAATTACACCGTACTTATCACACTGAGTTGTAGAACATAGTCACAAAGCCATTGGTCCTCCACAAAATCCAGGACAATGCAAAAACGACTATTAAAAGTCTGTACACTAGGAAAACAAAATAGATGAAAGGTCTAGACAGCAACATGCAGCTGGATAGATGGCCTGTCTAATTTGTCGTTCTTTTTGGGAAGGTAGGTGGCACAGTGGATAGAGTGTTGGGCCTAGAGTCAGGAGGACTCATCTTCCTGAATTAATATCTGGCCTCAGACACTTACTAGCTGTGTGACTCTGGGCAAGTTATTTAATCCTCTTCGCCTCAGTTTCCTCATCTGTAAAATGAGCTGGAGAAGAAAAGGGCAAACCGCTCCAGAATCTCTTCCAAGAAAACCCAAAATGGGCTCACAGAGAGTCAGACACAATGAAAAACGACTTAGCAACAACAAAATATACCTTTTGGACTGGTGTTGCTGACTGACAGCGAACTAAGTTCACAATTGAGTGGTTGTAGGAAGTCAGCATAGATCAAAATGAGAAATTGTACAATGTTTTCAGTGATACCAAACTGCTTTCCTGCTTCAAAAGTCCAATTATTTGATACCAATATTGTCAATGATACTCTGACTATGAATCATGGACACCATGATTTGTGAGGAATTAAAATGACAAATAGGCAAAGGCAAAGAGAAGAATGCACGGTGGTTGTAAACATATTATAGCAGGTTACCAACAATGGCCTGAATGATGGAAATGGAATCAGGAGAAGACACTTGGATTTAGAACTGGAAGGGGCCATTGAAATCATTAAGCCTACCCACTCCTTATTTTATAGATGATGAAACTGAAGGCCAGAGAATATAAATAAGTTTTCTAAGATCTTATAGGGAGGAGCCCCAGTATTCAAGTTTAGGTCCTCTCGTATTATTCCGCTCAACCTCATTGTTGAGGGAACAAGTTACCAAAAAAGAAAGAAAAAGAGACAAGCTGATTGTATGTGGGGAATGAGAGCCAGCAGGCAGATAACTTGAGTGCTCCATTGGACAAGAGGAAGGTCTCCAGAATCCTGGAGAGACCCTATGTGCAGAAACATGTGAATCTACCCAGAGGACAGAACTAAGTCCAGTGAGTAGAAATGGCAAAGCGGCAAATAGAGATTTCATGTAACATTTGCATTTATTCCATAGTGGAATGCACCACCTCTGAACATAGTGGGCTTTTCTCATTGAATGTCTTCAAGTAAAAACTTTTGGTTGGTTGTTTTTTGTTTAGTCATTTCAGCTGTGTCCAACTCTTTGTGACCCTATTTAGGGTCTTCTTGGCAAAGGTATTGGAGTGGTTTGCCATTTCCTTCTCCAGCTTATTTTACAGGTGATAAACTGAGGCAAACAGGATTAAATGACTTGCCCAAGTTCACCCAGCTAGTAAGTGTTTGAGACCAGATTTGAACTCATGAAGAAGAGTCTTCCAGGCTCCAGGCCCAGAACTCTATCTACTATGCCATCTACCTAACCTAAGTAAAGGCTATATGACTCCTTATTGAGTATGTTAGACCAGGGAATATTATTTAGCTACAAGTTGGACTAGAAAGTCTCTAGCTTTTTTTTTTTAATCAATTCTTTTTTTTTTGAAGGGCAGTTGGGGTTAAGTGACTTGCCCAAGGTCACACAGCTAGTTTTGTTTTTTTTTTTTTGGTGTGTGTGTTAAGTGTCTGAATCTGGATTTGAACTCAGGTCCTCCTGACTTCAGGGCCGGTGCTCTATTCACTGCACCACCTAGCCGCCCCCCCCCTTTTTTTTTTTTTTTACCAATTCTTAAGATTCTATGACCTGCACAAGATTTCCACAGTGTGGAAGGGTTGCCTTCTGCACTGGTAGAAGGGACACCCACCATGCCACTAAAACCATTGCTCTACCAGAGCACCATGACAACTCTGCTCAATGTTTGGTAAATAGAGTTTTGGCTTCAAGAAATTAAGTTAGACAAGTGTATCCAAACATTTATTTCAGTTGAAAATATTTGCTTTAATCACTATGGTGCTGGGTAGAAGTTAGCTTCAGGGCCCAACATCACAAATGTTTTTGTAAATATTTGTACAATCTGGCTGCTTGCTGCTCCCAGGGCATTTCATGCAGTAGTTTTAGATGGTCCAACCAGGGCATTTGTGCTTCCTCCTGCCAAAATATATTTATCTGCTTCAGCTAAATCCATTTATTGCTTATCTTTGAAAAAACTTCTCTCTATATGAAGTAGAGACTAGTATAAGGGATAGAGCAGTGGATTTGGAGGTAGAAAGATTTGGGTTGGAATCTTGCCTCTGACACTTATTAGATGGGTGCCCAGGGGCAAGACACAACTTTTTTGAATGTAAAATAGGGATAATAACACCAGCACCAGGTTGTTGTGAGACCCAAATGAGAATACACACACACACACACACACACACACACACATTATGCGTTTTGCCAACCTCAAAGTGCTACATAAATGTCAGTTACTATTATTATGCTAATGACAACAAATATTACATAATCCACCCCAACTAAATTCAGAATTCTATATGCCACTAACATTCACAGGAAATGAGAGAAGCTAAATAACTAAATCCCATTGCCATAAACTACACGGGGCATGAATTAAATTTTCTGAAATGCTAAGAACGACATTTTCCCTCTCACTTTTTGATTCCTTTGTTCTAATGTTATCCAACAGCATTTCCAGACCGCTATTCCAAAGGAAAGATCATGTTGAAAGTTTGCAGCATTGTATTCACGTCTCCTTCACTTCTACCAGAATGTGCCTAGCACTGTGCTACACACTGTATAAGAAGGTAAAAGGAATCAAAAATATTGGTCTCCTCTCCAAGGAGCTAGCAATATTTTGGAGGAGATAGGTCATGCTAAATGCATTGTAATGAATGCCAGAATGCGTGATATAGACAATAAGTGTTATGGGTGGTTAGGGATTAAATTTGGATATGAAAAAAACATTCAAGAAGTTTTGGTTAGTGGGGGCTATTGTTAATCCATCAATCAGTAAACATTCATTAATTAATGCACATTCCACAAATGCCTAGCATGATGTACTGGAGATACAAAGACAAAAATGAAACAGGCCACCCTGGCCTGATACCATACCCTAGAAGACTTAATTTCCACACTGAGATCGATGCTATCCTGACTGAGGGCTTACTCTTTCAAGGCTGTCTCCTCCAGTCATGCTTCACTTTGTTCCCCTGCCATCTTCTTGACAGCCTCCTTATAAAACAAGTATCCTCCCTCATTTCCCTAACTCCCTGAATCATAATCAAAATAATGTTGCCCTTTGTTCTTGGACAGGGTATGTCAGTTTACTCCCCTATACCCCTGCTCAGCCTCCCAGTAACTCTTCAAACCAAAATACCCCTCCTGGTGTACCACTCCCTAAGACATATACTTTCCTTTTATCAGAATGTAAGCTGGGGCAGCTAGGTGGAGTAAAGGATAGAGCACCCCAGCTAGAGTCAGGAAGACCTGAGTTCGAAGGAAGCCAGTATATCTGGATACAGCCCATTCCATTTTGGCCAGCTCTATTTTTTAGGAAGATTTTCCTTACATTGACCAAAAATCTGCCTCTTTTTCAACTTTCACTTATTGTTCCTTACTTGAGTCCTTTAACTAACATTGATTTAACTGAGAAGAAACAGTTTGATGTTTTACTGTAAGGACTCAATAAGGACACAGAGAAGTGTGATGGGGACACATGGAGATAACTTAGGGTCATGGGTTTCCAAGCTGGAAGAGACCTTGGTGTTGATCAAGTGATCTCCTCCCTCTCTCCCCAACACTTTTTAGTAGCAAAGCCAGAAATCTAAGACATCTAGGATGGTTTTCCTTCTACTGTAATATTGGTTTAATCTACTTGACTCATACTGCCAACCCCAGGATAATACATTTACTGACATTAATATGTTGTCAGTAATATATTTCTAGCCTTATGAATTATATATTCAATATTGAAGTTTTTTTAATATTTGCGCTCTGGTTTAAATGAACACTGTGGGTAATAGCAGATAATAAATGAGGTTACATCAGTAGCATACAAACATATCCAAATAAGAGAGGCATTCTTCATTTTTGGCCACTATGGACTTCGAAGTGTTAAAACATCTACATTTTTATCTCTCTCTTTTGCTTTCTTTTGTGTGTGTGTGTGTGTGTGTGTGTATATATATATATATATATATATGTGTGTGTGTGTGTGTATATACATATATACATGTATATATATACACATATACATGTGTGTATATATGTATGTTTAGATTTACAGTGAATGACCCTAAATAATTTTTTTTTATTCATGCCCTGCATGTTCATGCTGCCAAAACCTATTTTCCATAGACCAAACTCTCTTTCTTATACCAAATAATTTCTAAAGTCCCTTCTTGTAGCTCTTCTAATGTTAGGATCTCCTTAAAAGCCTTAATAAAACTCTGGCTTTAGAATCCACTTAGGGAAATGTGGAGATATCATTTGCATATAGCCTGCCACCTAACATAAGCTATAGCTGTGGCAAAAAAATATTGTTTATTTATGATGTCTACTGAAAGGAGGTGATCAGTGTTACTGCTTATACTCCTTAAGAACTACGGCTGCATAGAATTTTGATTAGAGCAGAACATGATACATCCATGAGAAAATGAATGCCTTGCCCCTCCTCCCCCACCCTACATGGATTCTATATATTTGAGTGCATTTCTGATAAGTATATATTTTACTGGAAAGTGGAAGTGAAGCTTCCAGCAGGTTCTACATAAAACACAGTAAAGCACAGGTCCAGCCAATATTTTCACAAATCAGGAATTCCACGGGCACAAGCACATCTGTCACTGCTAGGATCAAATAAGCAGCCAGGAATGGAATTCCATTTACTGATCTGCTTCCCATTCATTCATAGCCCAAAGCCCACATAAACGAATTAAAATCCATCTTCCTCCATAAGGGAAAATAAAATTGGAACACATAGGACTTACCTGGAGAGGAGAAAGACAGTGAGGGAAGAAACTGCTTCTAAGGAGTTGGGCCTACAGCGAGTGCTTCATACACAAAGCCATCTTTGGCTGTTATACAGAAAAGAGGCAGGGGTGCCGCAGGAAGATACCACCGAATCCTTATATGGAATGAAGACTGGAGCAGCATGCAAAGCAGGCTGAATTAAATCTGCAGATTAAGTGAACAGCTTGCTTTATGTATATCACTTAAGTTCAAAGCTTTCTGGCCCAGTGCTTAGAACAGGCTTGGCAAAGAAATAACTGGTGACCTGAGTTACACAATCTGCACCAGAATGCAGCTTAAAAGCGTTTCTTTTCCTCTCTCTCTCCTCTTCTCTCTTTTACTTACATTTCTCTCCTTTCTTTATATCCCTTTCCTCCCCTCCCTACTTCTCTCCTCTTCCCTCTCCTCTCCTTTTCTCCTTTCTCTCTCTCCCTTATTACCAGAGCGTTCTGGGGTGAAGCCCAGAGGTAGATATTGGAAGGGGTTAAGTTCTACTTGAAGCGTGGCTATTACCTAACCATGTTTCTTAGGGAAGCTAACGGCAGGTGTATCTTGGGACAATTACAGAGGATGAGCAAGAGACCTTTCCTATCCTTTCTGGGCAGGGTAATAATATCGAGTTTCAGGATTACAGTAGTTAGAGCTAGAAGGAATATTAGAAACCACATAGTCCAAACCTTTTATTTTACAGATGGGGAAAACAAACCCGAGAGAAGCAAGTGATTTATCCAAAGTCACACAGTTAATGAGTAGCACAGCTGGAATTGAAACTAGGTTGCTCAAAGCCAGATTCTGTGCTCTCACATTGCAATATACTAGGATGTCAAAAATCAATCATCAACAAGTAATTATTAAAGTTATGATACATCAAATACTGTAGCAGTGGGGACATAGATACAATGAATTAAACAATCCCTACTTACAAGGAGCTTACAATCTAACTCAGAGGTTCTAAATTTTGGAGTGTTTATGGACAGTCTTGTGAAATCTATGAACCCCTTTTCAGAATAATGTTTTTAAAGTGCATAAATAAAATACACAGGATTACAAAGGAAAACAATTAATAGTAATAATAATAATAATAATAGCTAGCATTTATATAGGCCTTTAAAATTTGTAATATGCTTTACATAGATTATCTAATTTGATTATACTGAAATTAAGGTATCACAATTTTTAAAAAAAGTTTATAGACTCCTGGAGTCAGGGAGACTCATATTCCTGGGTTCTGATCTGGCTTCATACATTAGCTGCGTGACCCTGAACATGTCACTTAACCCTGTTTGCCTCAGTTTCCTCATTTGTAAATGGGCTGGTGGTAGAAATGACAAACCACTCCAGTATCTTTACTAAGAAAACCCCAAATGGATCACAAGAATCAGACTGAAAAATAACAGCAACACTGTCCATGGAGGGAAGGTATAGTCAACTGTCTCTTCAGTTAAAAAAATAAATTTCCAGGAAAGTCCTCTTGGACTTCTACCTCCAGCATAAGAAAAAGAAAAAGAATTCAGTATAAAGAAATGCCATCTGAAAAAACTGGAACTGAGGTGAATGAAGAAGATGGGTTTCTTCTATACTGAGAATACACATCAAGAGAATAAAAGTACATGAGTCCATATGGAAAATGCTTAAAATTTAAATATAAAGTAACTTAGCTGTTGTGTAAATTGGGAAGAATTCATGAAGCAATGGTAACTGAGGGCAAATATAAATAAGGGGACCATCTCTAAGTCTCACAAACAACATTTTTAGAGCTGAAAGAAAAGTTAGAAGCCATATCATCCAATTCCTATGATTATGGATAATCATAGTTATCTAGATCTCTTTCTATATATATCATTCTGTCTATCTGTCTGTTTACCTTAATTTCTGTCTCTCTACATATATAGTATGTATATACATATGTGTGTGTGCGCATATATATATATGTATGTATGTCTATATCCATATATCAGTACTTAATCAGGTTGGACCTAACTGGCCTCATCTATATAATGAGGAGTTTGCTTTAGATGGCCTTCAAGGTCCCTTCCACCTCTAAATCTATTATTATATGCTACTTCCCCTAAGAGTTTCCATATTTTTTCAGGCCCTATAGTCTACCTGATGACAATGAACAGTAATCCATAATAAACACGGTGCTTAGATATATTAGCTAGTCACCCCTTCCAGGTGGTGAAACTACACAAATCATGTGATGCAGCATCTTTAGGTAAATAAGGTGTTACCACTCCCATTTTACCAGGGCAGGTAGGTGGTGCAGTGGATAGAACACCAGGCCTGCACATGCTCTCTCTTGGTAAACTTATCAGCTCCCATAGATTCATTAATCTTCTTGGGGTGAATGACTAGCACATACATACCTACAGTGTAACATGGCTTGAACAGAGCAGGCACAAACCTGACTTTCCTGCTTCTGGTTGACCACATGTGAATGTCACAGCATTAAAAGGGCTTAGTCACTACCGTGACTTGGTAATCTCGTACCCTTTGAGATGATGAAGCATCACTCACGATCCATTGAGAAGAAAAGGCTAATGATCCAGTGGACCTTTAAAGAAGGGCAGCCATTCTTGGTCTTTCTGTTTCTTTGATGTTCTAGGCAACATCATGTAACTTTGGAACCACCTGTGAAAAGTGAGGGAATGGATAGTTCTAGAAGAAACGTGAGCTGTAGAGCATATGACCACTAAAGCTCATGTTCTGCCTAATAGAGTTTGAGGCTGGGTTTCAGGCTGATTCTTCTATGTTTGCTTTCTCTGGATTTTAGGTAAATTTGCATTAATCTCCAAGTGGATATGTCCACTTTCTGAGTTTGAGAGTTATGGAGGAGGTAGGGCAGAATTTCTTTCCTGTATTGGAGAGGATTCCAAAGGTAAAAGGAGTTAAACCTAGAGAACCAGAAGATGTAGACTTTGAGAGAGACAGTGCAGAACTGAGGTGAAATATAAAACAGCATAATCATGAAGTGTGTTGAATATGACTGCTTATGTTGGAAGCTAATTTTAAGATTTAGTTACTTATACCATCAGTGGGATTAATAGATAAGGACTCCTCTCTCTTTGACTGAATTACTCAGAAAGGGTAAATGCACAAGATATAGAAGATACAGTGAGCATTTTGTTAATCTTATATCACTGTTCTTTAGGATATTTGTATCAACTTGTTGTAACTCTTCCATACATTTTTGGTTTTTGTGTTTTTGAGCTGGGAGTGGTGGTAGGGGATATAAAATTAGGAAGACAGTATTTATGGACCCAAGCCTGTCCATGAAAGTACCTGTTGGACTTCTCTCTCACACACCTTACTTTTTCCCCTTCTGGAATTCCACTAAATTTTATCATATTGAAATAAAAGGAAATAGAAGAACATACTATATAATTCCAAAGCATTGGGCATATATGTCTGAATATATGTAGAAAAAGAAGAGCTCTAAAAGAGGGTCATGGTAGAAAGGAAAGGCAGAAATAGAAAAATGGAAGTTATCCAGGTTTCTCCTTACTTAGGTGATAAATTCACCCCAACATTCTAGCACCCAGGGAATCGTAATCACTCCTGGGGTCATGCCTACAGCATAGCAAAATGACCCCATTTGAGGTTTTCTTGGCAAAGATACTGGAGCTCATTTTACAGATGAGAAAACTGAGGCAAATAGGTTAACTGGTCAGGGTCACACAGCTAGTAAATTTCTCAGGCTGGATAACAAACTCACATCTTTCTCACTCCAGGGCTGGCACTCTATCCACTCTGCCACCTAGTTGCCCCATAGTAAAATGGTCATGGACCCTTAAAGCTGGAAAGGACCTAAAGCTGATCTAATGCAAGTCTGCCTGCTTCTTTTTTTTAAACAAAGGAGGAAAGCAAGGTCCAGAGAAGAGAAATGATTTGCTCAACATTAAATAGTTGATTAAGTGGCAGAGTAAGGGCTTAAACCTTATGTCTCCTCACTCCAACTTCAGTGCTTTTCTACTATACCAAGTCCAAGTGCCTAAACTAGGGAGGTCCAATCCCATGCTTTTTTATAGCTGTAATACTTAAAATGCTGTTTACTTCTGTTCAGTGTTTGAAAGCCCACTAATTATTCATCACCACTTAATTTCAAGTCCTTTAAGGAGATGGGAGGGATTAACTGTGAAATTTTTCCATAATAAGATTAATTTTTTAAAATTTAAATTTATTTATTTACTTTTAGTTTACAACATTCAGTTCCACAATCCCTTGAGTTTCAAATTTTTCCCCCTCTCTCTCCCATGATGGCATGTAATCAAATATAGGCTCTACAAATACCTTCACATTAAACATTAGTCAAGTTGTAAAGAAAGGTTATAACCAATGGACGGAACAGTGAGAAAGAGGAAACAAAACAAAACAAAAAAAGAAAGCAAGTGGTTTGCTCCAATCTGCATTCAGACTCTGTAGTTCTTTCTCTGGATGTGGATATCCCTTTCCATTATGAGTCCTTTGGAATTGTCTTATAACTTGTATTGCTGAGAGGAGCCCAGTCTGTCAAAGTTAGTCATCACACATATGATGTGTCTGTAATTATGTACAAATTTCTCCTGGTTCTGCTCTTCTCACTCAACATATAAGATTATTTTTTTTTCTTTTTGGAGGAGAAAGGCAGGGCAGTTGGGGGTTAAGTGACTTGCCCAAGGTCACACAGTCAGTAAACGTTAAGTGTCTGAGGCTGGATTTGAACTCAGGTTGTCTTGACTCCAGGGCCAGTGCTCTATTCACTGTGCCACCTAGCCAGCCACTAAGATCAATTTTTAAAAACAGGAAAATGCACTTTTTTATGTTTCACCCACATAAACAACCTTGTTAAAAGATACCTGTCTTTAGAGTATAAAAGGTTGTGCTTCCAAAGCCTGACAGGTAAAATTTTAGTGTGCTAAGTAATGTTTTTAAAACTTAAAAATATATAGGTGGAAGAAGCTCTTTGACTTATGTCTTGAGTCTGGCTTCAAATGAGAAGGAACCAAGTCCCCAAATGCTGACGAGCTCCCTCAATATGGCCCTGCCTATCCAGCCATGTATGTCATGAACACATGCCCGAGCTGAGCCCTGGGGCTGCCTGGTCACTCCTCCATCTCCAAAAGGAGATACTTCACATTCACTCCACCTTAAAATGGGCAGATTTCTTCAATGCCCTGAATTCATCAACAAAGAACAGGGTCTCCATTTCAACTCAAATTTCTATATTGACTTTCTGTGGGTTAAAAAGCTTGATTTCCTCAAGAAAGAAGTTAGTTCAATTAATATTTCAGTGTACATCTCTTCACATTTACTAGCAGCCAGGTGACCCAGGAAGAACTGAGTCACCCTGGGCAAGTCACTTCTCCTCTCTCTCAGTCTGTAAAATGGGGACAATGATAGCACCTACCTCTTGGGGCTGTTGTGAGGATCAGATGAGATGTTTGCAAACCTTAAAGCACAATATTATTATTATACTGGACAGTGCTCATTGTAATTCCAAGACAGTGCTTTGCACAGAGCAGATCAATAAATGTTTGTAGAATATGACCTACTACTAGGTATAAAGAATAATTTTAAATGCATTGTAGAGACAGGATAAAAGTGAGAGAGAATAGACAAGAGACCTTTGAGACTTCAAATTGTACCTGAAATGAATATGTTAGACTTGGCATCTGAGGCATTCCTTTCTTTTTAAAGAAGAAATAAGCTAGGACTGAAAAAGCTAAGAGACTTATCCAAGGTCATAAGGATAGAATAGTAGTAGAATTAGGACAAGATTTTGGGGCTTACCACTCCTCCAATATCCAGCCCAGGGTACCTTTTACTATACTAAGCTTTCATACCAGGTACATATACTAAGCATAGCATAGTCTTCCTCAGAGGCACACTTTGCAAGAGATAGTCCCATACTTATTTTCAGATAATCAGGGGTTTTCTTAAAGCTGTTATTATTTCCAAAGAAGTGAAAACAAAGAGATCTCCAACACCAACTTTAAGGGATTTAGAATCCTATATAGATAATTCCCACTGAAAATTTCCTTTATTTCTTGAAGGGATTGAAATAATCTTTCAACTTTTTGCAAAAGTGATGACCTAAGTAGGATAATGCCCAGTTATCTCCATGCCAAATTTCCAAATGAAGGTACTATTTTTCTATTTTTCTTCCCATATTACTTGGAGAGATTTTTTTTTTTTTGCATTCAAGTTTGTTTTTTTTTTCCCTTCTATCAACACAAATGAGAGACTTCCGGTCTTTTCAAATCAATCATCCCCAGAAACACGGATCACTTATCCTGAAGATAATGTAATTGACAAATACTGTGTGTTCCTTCTGAGTGAAGTAAGTTCAGGGGATTTGTGCCTGGCACAGGAGAAAATGTTCTGCTCTTTAGGTCTAGACAAGGCACACTCATGCATTTTAAGGATTCATTACTCTAAGGGACTGGGATATCGTTTTGATTCTCCTCACTATAAGAAAATAAGCAAGCTGACTCTATTCTGTTCAGTTTTTATTCAAGATATCTTTAAATCTTTAGGAGAAAGATTTGCAAGCTTCTCTTAGAACATTGAATAAAATAAAAAGAAACCTTTTTTGTTCCTGGTTTGGAAATATGTGTACATTATAAATATGTCGGGCCCTCATATATTTTAATTGCTATGTGGAAGCAGCAACATATAGGCAAACATGTTTAGAAATGCACTAGTATTTCATGTACAACTTGAACATCTGATCTTGTGAGGAATCATTGTGTATATGACCTGCAGCATCTTGTAGAGATGAATATCTTAGCGGGAGTGAAAGGTAAAATTGAATTATACTGTAATCAAATAATTATTTTATACCTCGTATTTGAAAGGTAAACATTCTTCTGGAGTCCGGCTCTTGAAAAACATTTCCTACAAGGTCTTCCATTTTCAGACCTTATTTCTGGTTTTTAAGTTCAAAGGTAAGGCTCTTAGCCTAGTGAAGGCTCAATTAAATGAAAAATGTGAATTTACTATTGGAAGGCTCATTTTTCCTCCCCCTCCCCTTCCTTAGGGTCCTTAGATAAAAGGCACCAAAGAAATGCAAAGTATTTTTAATATGATGATCACTAACTAGCATTATTAATTACTTTAATGACTCCTGGGTAGAGAAACACTTCCTTCCCCTCTCTTTGCCTCTAGGAATGGTTAAATAAAATATGCCAAGTGACAATCACAAAGAAAGTAATATTGTATGTGTGAAGATTAAAGAGAATATTTATTCTTGCATTCAGAGTCAAAGATTAGTAATTGTGCACATAATGAAAAGGAGAACAAAACATTTCCATTCACTGTGAATTTTGCTGGTTAAAAGCCACATACAGGGAAGGAGGTGTATAAACTACAGCATTTCTCCCTCAAACAAAAATGAAGGGTGGTGTGCTTTGTAGACTTTGATGAGAGGTTAAAGCTCCAAATTATCTGATTAAGCATGCACATGCAGGATGGGCAGGCAGCTAAGGGGGGCTCAGTCACTCCAAGGATGCTCTCCCCAATTTGGTTTGTTCTTGTTCAATGGTGTCCAACTCTCCATGACCCCATTTGGGGTTTTCTGGAGTGGTTTGCCATTTCCTTCTCCAGCATATTTTATATATGAGAAAACTGAGGCAAACAGGGTTCAGTGACTTGCTTAGTGACTTAAACAGGCAAGTGACTTGCTCAGGGTCACATAGCTAGTAAGTGTCTGAGGCTGAATGTGAATTCCTGACTTCCTGACTACAGAACCAGCTCTCTGTTACCTCAATACAGAGCACCAAATGTGAAGCGCCCAGGGAGTAGGACAGATAGATAAGGGCTATAAGAGTTGAAAGGAGGCTACAGGGGTAGCTAGGTAGTACGGTAAATAGAGCACCAGCACCGGAGTCAGGAAGACCTGAGTTCAAATCCGGCCTCAGATACTTGACACACTTACTAGCTGTGTGACCTTGGACAAGTAAGTCACTTAACTCCAATTGCCTTGCCTTCCCCCCTCCAAAAAAAAGAAAGGAGGAAATAGTCAGCCTCTGCTAGGAGTACAAATTGATCACTAGGTAAATAGAAATGGATTTTACATCTCTAAGTAAAAAGACCCTTAAGAAAGAAGAAAATTCCCTGAGAAATACAAGTTTTCTTTCACATCAGTTATTTTAACTGCAATGGTGACAAAAGGTTTCTCTTTTATTTCAAAGAGACTTACAGGCTAATGAAGCCATCTGGCAATGCCCAAGTCTGCAAAACAAGGGGAAACCTTTTGTGACAAGTTTTGGGAAAAGATCCACCTTAAATCCATCACTCTGAAAAATAGGTCAACATTTCAACATCTTGTTTGATGAAAGAATTCCAACCTGTTTCCAAGGTAACCAATCACATCCTTTGGTACTGTCTGTCAAGCTTTTACCTATATCTCCATTCTGAAAGCTCAGCTCCTTTTATTTCTTGCAATAAGCTCTGAACTTTGGCACATTCACCTAAATTTGCTTGCTTTCCCCCCAAGAAAACAAGATAAAAGTAAATACTCTGGTGTTGAGATTTAAACTGTTTAATTTGACTCTTATGTTGATCAGAAGGATTTCATTGATGACAACTAAATCTTGCACAATTCATTTAGGAGAGGAGGTAGACTAATTTTACAAGAATTCCTGGGTATCAGCTTTTTGTTGTTGGTGTTGTTGTCCTAACGACATCATTTTCAATTTAATTTTAAGGATGGTGTATTTTCTCCTACACCAGATAATGAAGTCCAGATACTACTCAATAGTATCTAAGTCTGTGATTTAAAAAGCATCAAGAAGATAGCTATGCCCTCTCTTGGAATAATCCCATCATCACTGGGATATGCACCAGTGACTTCCTGTTTATATTTCTTAAACTCTAGCTTAAAGTGCAGCTTTGAATCATTTGCCTTTAATTAAAGGCATTTATTAGTCATTTTGATGTTTTTCCCACCAGTATTTAAACCTCTGATCAGGCTAAAATACATAGATTTCATTGTACAGAACCAAAAAAAAAAGATTTGCATTATTATTTATGCTGAAAATATTTCCAGATTATTTATGTGAACTACTGTACATGTACAGTGCTGTAGATATATAAAGCAATAAATGAGCAGATTATGCTTTTACTTCCTATTTGGTTCCCAAAGCCAGTGTGTGTGTGTGTGTGTGTGTGTGTGTGTGTGTGTGTGTGTGTGTGTGTATGTGTATGTATTTTTAATGTCATGGCATTATCTCCCTGAGACAAAGGATAAAAAAATAATCTCTGACCCTGAGCAAGTCACAACCCTGATTACCAAAAAACCAAAAAAAAAAAAAAAACCCAAAAACAAACAAAAAAAACAAACAAGGGTGTGCTGAAGTCAGCCAATACCAGCTTCCAAGAGCTGATTATTAAATTTCAGTGTGAGCATTTGCACTTGAAAAATTGTCAAACACTGTAAGTGTTTGATTTAATTTGATCAGGGTTTGATTTATTGTTGTATTGATTAAATAAACTTAAGAAAGTAATGGAGAAAATATTAATACAGATTAAATTAAAATGTGATATGCATTTTTCTTTTGCTTTTTTGGAGGGGGGAAAGCAGGGCAGTTGGGGTTAAGTGACTTGCCCAAGGCCACACAGCTGGTAAATGTTAAGTGTCTGAGGCTGGACTTGAACTCAGGTCCTCCTGACTGTAGGGCCAGTGCTCTATTCACTGCACCACCTAGCTGTCCTGTGCATTTCTTTTTTTTGGAGAGTTGTTGTTAAATACTCACCAACAAACACACCCCTGGACCAAGAATCATAAGTGAAGTCAGATAATTAAAGTATGAAGTTGTCAAGAGAAGCATTAAGACAAACGGTGTACCTACCTCACTCTTTACTATCATGCTATTATGCTCTCCAAACCCCTGTTCCAGGGGCTGTTAATAAACTTCCCTTTTTGTCAGACTTATGCTTCTGGAAAGGGCATGTCACCCAACTGCCCTATGGGTCCATTCATTGTTCTTGTGATTTACCAGACCAAAACTCCCATCCCCCTATTAGAGTGCAAGCTCCCTGAGGGCAGAGATTGCTACACTTTTACATTTATATTTGAAAATGAGTGGTGTAGTGGAGAGAGCAGTGGCCTCAAAGCCAGAAAAACCCAAGCTCAAGTTTGATCTCTGGGAGAGATTGTGTAACCCTGGACAATTCACAGCCCCAAGTCCTCTGGGCAACTTTTTTAGACTCTGAGTTGACGAGAAGGCACTGATCTGCATTGGTAGTGGGTATTTCCTTATCTGGGAGTGAAATCAAAGGTCTAATCCCTATTCTTATTTTATTAGTAGGAAAAGCCTTCACTGAGTACAGCATCTTTCCCTCTGTCTTGGTATGTTTCTAGCCAAAAAAAAAAAAAAGGAAGTACCCAGAAGCAAGGAGGAATATAGTATTTCTTTTGTCCTTTTCTGTGTCCAGGTGAAATAAAAGATTATGCCCTTTTAGATATTGGGTAGAACAGAGCTCCTTGATTAAGAGGATTGTATCCTCCGATTATTAAGGGCTATCTATTCATAGCTTATTTGTACCATTGGTTTTCTATAACTGGCAACTACACACCATCCCATTATACCATGGTACAAAGTTTTCTAAACTGTAGGTTGGCACATAAAACACTGTGGAAGGGAAAGCGTTACATAAAACAACAATTGAATTATTGTATTTCTTTAAAAAAAAGTATTGCTTTACATAACTGCATTCACTTTCTTAAATTTTCATTGAAAATAAAGTTCAAAGCCATAGGATCAAGGACCTGGAGTTTAAAAGGACTTCAGTAGCTATCTAGCCTACTCCTTGCATTTTAATGTTGGGGAAATGTAGCCTCAGGGAGGTTAAGGTTAAGGCAACCAGGTAGTGCAGTGGATAGAGCACTGGGCCTGGAATCAGAAAGACCCGAGTTCAAATCTAACCTCAGACACTATCGGTGTAACCCCTGGCAAGTCATTTAACCTTTGCTTGCCTCAGTTTTTCCTTCTGTAAAATGGTGGTAATAATAGCACCTGCCTCTCAGGGTTGTTGTGAGGATCAAATGAAATAATAATGTGAACCCTTAGCACAGTGATTGGCACATAGTACCGTGTAAATGTGAGTTATTGTTATGGTGATGATATGATGTTTTTAGGTCAAGGTCACACATGGAGCAAGCAACAGAGAATGGGCTTGAAACCAGGTCTTTTTGACCCCAGCATACTCTTGTGTAACCTTGGCTAAGCTTCTTCATACTTGAACACTTTCCTTCTAGCTGCCTATAGAGTTTCTTCTATGTGGAAGCTCTCCATTTTGCCTGTGATATTCATCAGCATTTTCAATTGTGATTTCATTCCGGAAGGGATCAGTAGATTCTTTCTGTTTTCACTTTGATTTCTGGTTCTTCACATCTCATAAATTTTGATCTATAATTTCTTAGACAATGGTTTCTAAGTTGGGGGTTTGGTTGTGTTTTCCATGAGTCTGATGATCCTTCAATTATTTGCTGTTGACCTATTTTTTATTCTTTACATATTCTATTAATTTTTCAGTCTTGACTTTGCTCTAAAATCTCTAGTTGCCTCACTGAACCAAGATCTGTTTATTCCATTTCATTTTTTTTAGGGAGTCCACTATGATTTTCCATCTTCTTTTCTAAGAAATTAATTCTTCTTTCATTGCAGATTTCATTTTTTATTGTTTGCTTAATGTCTTCCAGCCCCTTTTGGTGTCCCTGTAGCCAAGCATTTATCTTTTTTCTGCCCGAGGTTTTACTTGTACTTGTTTTAGAGTTACTCCTTTTTTTTTTTTTTTTTGAGATTTACCTCTTGGGTTCTTCTTCAACTCATGAGTATTGTCTCACTTAAATCCAATTCACTTGCAAGTCAAAACATGGCTCTCCTGAGGTCATCAGTCCTCTTAAAGAATGAAAGACAAACAACAAAAAATAATAATTTCTTCATTGTAGTCAGAGTTTTCTTCTGTTTACTGACATCTCCAGTCTTAGTTTTTGGATTAGGGCTTTGTATCAGGTCTAGGCTTTGCACCTTCCCACACTGTTGAATAGGGGAGAGCAGGCCCTGGTTGGTCCTGTCCCCTCTGTAGTTTTAATATTCCATATGACACCATTTTGGATGAGTTGACTGGGACTAAGCCTAATCCTCTGCTGAAATCCCTGACTTCTAATTCTGTCTCCTGGTAGCCCAGTGCAGGTGTTGGCCATGACCCTTCTTTGCACCCTGGCTTCTGCCTGTCTTGGCCCCTCTTGGAGTACCCACCATCTTACTCTTCAGTCTTGGACTAGTTAGAGGATTACTAATGTTTCTTTTTGCTCCCCATTATTGTTCCATTGGGTGCCATTTTAGATCTTTACTGGATTGTTTATGGGAGAGGTGGGCTTTTCTAATATCTTCCATGTGGCCTTCTTAACCACAAGTATGGTCTTGAATTTTTTTTTAGGACAGTCTGTTTCTCAGCTTAGGTCAGTTCATATGGGAATAGGTAAGCTATTTGACAAGGCTGACTATTCCCTAGATGACTAGATGGTTCTGTGTATCTGTCACATTTTGTTAAGAAAAACAAATTTTCTTTGAGGAAAAAACAACCCTAGAAAATATTGAATTTTCTATTTTTACCCCAACAAATGAAGGAAAAAAGGAGTTCTCCTTGTTTGCTATGAAAGCTACATTTCCTTTTTTGTCAAGTTCCTGTAATTTTGACATTTTTTGAATGCACTATAGTTTGAAATTTATATCTTCATTTTTTTCTGATTCACATAATCCTGTTATTCAAGATATAGTGCTGAGAGAACACACCCCACTATTAAGTGACATTGCTATTGCAGGTTTTAAAAAGAAACTAAACTCCCTACATGATTTTGGTTAAGAAGTATATGAAATTCAATTTTAGTACGTCTTGAAGGGGGGATGTAGAGAGGTAGAAGGATATATTCCTTCCAGAAATGAATGTGGTATAAAAGCAAAAGTCATTAATAAAATAACATAAAAACCAAAATTAAAATAGTCTCCTACAAAGAATGCTTAGAGCATTTGATATTTTGATCAGTTTTTTGGGGGAAAATCTGGAGTTATAATAGAAATTGCAATTGATCTAAAGGGTTGTTTTTGTTCTAACCAGATGGGTGATATCATTAGTGACAGGCAGGGTTTCTTAAGCTTTTCAACTGGAGACCCCTTTTCTTGTTTGGGCAGCGTTTGTTGGCATTGCACGGCCTGAGGGCATGTACAGTGCAAAGTGCGCATGCTTTGTGTTCAGAAACAAGGCTGCAGTGAAATTGTGGATGAAATCCAGGCAAACGCTGCCAGAAACACCTTAATTAATTTTTGGTCATTGCATGTTCAGAAACTTTCTACTGTTGTCAAATTTTTCATGACCTCATATGTGGTCATGACTCACAATTTAAGAAGTATAAGGAATGTCAGGTGAGGAACTGCTTCCACCTACATAGGATAGCACCTTCTCTACAATTTATAGTCTTGGAGAGGTCACTGAAGCAATAAGTTAAGTGACTCACCCAGAGTCACAAAGCCACTATGCCAGTTCTTTAAACATTATGCCCTACTACCTGCCAAAATTCTGTTATCTTATGTGAAACCTTCCAACACAATATTAATATGGAAATAATCCAATGCAGAATAATACATTCCACAAACAGTAGATTTTGACTATTTTGACTGAATATTCTAGAATGATAATTCTTAGACAGAAACTATTGTTAGAAGATAATAATTAGTCATTTTATCATGGAATAATATTATTAAATGATAGGGGTGATAATTACTAATGTGCTGTGGAAAGGAGTTTTAAATGAGGGAGCAACTCCTCTCTTATCTTGCTGAGGGCTCATTGATAAGGTATAGAAATCTCTTTTAAGTGTTCCTACTTGCTAATTGATTATTCTGATGTTAGGTTTGTTTGTTTTTTTCCAAAGTGAAAATGAAGTCCTTTCTATAGTCCCAATCACTGAACTAATCAAGGACACAGCTTGACACAGCATTCTTTCTGGAGGGTTGGTAGAACAGGAAGAAAAGATGAAACGGAATGCTTCAGACCTAGAAGCAAGGACAAATTCAATTTCAGCCTCCCCCATGGTAGCCTACTTCCTCCTCTCAGTTGTTGCCCATCTTTGAGGGTCATAAAAATGAGGAGACTTGTGGAAGAAAAGAATATTTCTTTTACACATTGATTTTGCTCTATTTTGCCTTTTTTTAGGGCATCTGTTAAACACTAAACAAAGAAAATCTTTTCAAGGCTAGAAAATAATGTGATAAGGAAAAAATATACCAAATATAGGAATTTCATGTCTTGGATTAAATATAGCCTATCACTGATGTAAGTTTGGATTTGTTTTAATATGTCATAACTCAATCAGTAGAACAGATTAGGTACAGATCATACAGAAACAAGCAAAGATAGTAAAGGTATTCAATAAGCCCAAAGACTCCAATTATTCAGGGAAGGAGCCACTATTTGATGAAAACTTCTGGGAAATTGTGATAGCTGTTTGGCAGAAATTAGATTCAGATCAATACCTCCCCACAGTATATCAAAATAAACTTCAGATGGATACATGTCTTAGATATAAAAATAATTAGATGAGCAAAGAAGAAATTGCTTTCTGATTTTTTGGTTAATGGAAGAGTTCATGATTAAACAAGAGAGAAGACCACACGAGATAAAACAGACGATTTCAACTACAATAAAAATATTTTGCATAGTCAGATCTCTCTCATTAGTTGAAACTAGAAAGGAAACAAGGAACTGGGAAAAAAAAATCTTTGTATCAAGTTTATCTGACAAAGATGTCATGTCCAACCTATGTCAGGAATTGATTCAAATGTATAAAACTTAATGTCATTCTCAAACAGATAAATGATCAAGGATGTGAACAGACAATTTTCACAAGAAGAAATCCAATCTATCAACAACCCGGTGAAAAATGCTTTAAATAATAAGAGAAATGCTAATTAAAGGAACTCTGGTTCTACCTTATGCCCATCAAACTGGCAAAGATGATAAAAGAGAAAAATAATTGTTGGAAGAGCCACAAAGTACACTAATGAACTCTTGTTAGAGCTTTCAGTTGGTCCAAACTTTCTGGAAAGCAAGCTGGAGCTATGCCCAGAAAGTTACCAAACTGTGCATTCTCTCCCACCAGCTATGCCACAACTTGGCCTATAGCCCTAAAATGAAAGAAAACAATACAAAAAAAAATACAACAACAACAACAAAACAAGGAAAGACGGAAAGGATCTATATATACAAAAATTTTTAGCAGCTCTTTTCATAGTAGCCACAAAAATTGGGAATGTCTGACCAAAATGGCATATGAATGTGATGGAATATTATTTAGCATATTAATATAATGGAGATTTTTTTTTTTACCATATGAAATGGAGGAGGGAAAGTCAGTTTCAGAAGAAGCTGGAAAGATATCTCTGAACTGATGAAGAATGAAGTAAGAAGATCCCATAGAATAATTTATACAATGACAGATGTCAGAGTCATAAAAAATTTGGAGAGTGGTCACTGCAATGATAAACCCAGAAGATAAGTTCAGAAGAATCAAGATGGGATCTATTACCTACCTCCTGCCAGAGAAACGGTGAATTTATAATGCAGAATTAGACATCCGTTTTTGGCCATGACTGATGTGGGTTTTGTTTCGCTGAACTACACATGTTTATTATGAGTTTCATTTTTTTTCCTTTAAAAAATGCTTAATTGAGGAAGGGGAAAGTGGGAGGGATAGAAAAAAAAAGTGAGGTTAGACTGGGGAAAAAAATTAAGTAGTCAGGGTAGAGAAAAGATACTTCTGTTTAGGACCATGGTGAAGAGATGGCAGGGGATGGCGATGGTAGAGTGAGGGGATAGGGCGAGGCCTAAATTCCAGCAAGATAAGGCAAAAGCTTACCTATCAGAACCAAGGGTGTAGTCCAAATAGTCATCAGGGTGAAGATAATGAGAGAATAGGAGCTTGGTGAGGAAGCAAGTGGCTTAGAGACCTAAAACCCACACATAACTGGGCAGCCATCCAAGATGGGGTTTAAGGATATAAACTCTAATAAAATACATTGAAAGAAGATCTGTGTCTGTGCTGTACTCCAAAAAGTACAGTCAAAAGACCACTCAAAAAGCTCTTGTAAAGTGCTTTGCAAATCTTAAAGCATTTTATAAATGCTAGCTATTATTACTTACTTAAACTTTGTGTTCTTCTCAGTGCCTAGGACAATGTTCTACACATAGTGGGTACTTTGTAAATGTTTGTTGAATTGAACTGAAATTAAATTAAATTTACAATCTCAACTAATACAAACATAAATAGAATGTGGGCTAAATCCTGTCCCCCCAAGCCCTCCCAGAAAATCTGAATGGGGGGGATGTCATGACTTATAGATTTGGACCTAGAAAAAACATCAGCTAGTCCAAATCTTTTTCTTTTGTCAAGGAAGAACCTGTGGCCAAGAGTGGTTAAATAATTCCTGCAAGGTTGCACAGATGTAAATAGCAGTCCTCTGATTCCAAATCCAGCCCTTTTTCCTCCTGTACCATGACTTGATTTTATTTTGCATGCTTACTATTTAATGCATTTCAATTCAACTAACATAAAAACTAACATAAAAAAAAATACTGTGTGCTATAGTAATGGGGGAGAGGGAGAAATGGGGGGGAGAGAGACACAGAAACAGACAGATAGCAACAGAGAAAGATACAGAGAGAGGCAGAGGGATGTACAGAGAGAGAGAGACAGAGAGACACAGAGAGAGAGACAGAGAGACAGATAGAGAGACAGAAAGAGACAGAGACAGAGAGACAGAAAGAGAGAGACAGAAAGAGACAGGGAGATAGAAAGAGACAGAGAGACAGAGACAGAGAGACAAAGAGAGACAGAAACAGAGACAGAGAGACAGAGAGCAGAGCACAGAGGTCCTAAAAAGTTATCCTCATATTTGAGATGGTAGAAAATACTTTCAGCTTGAGGGATCAGGGAAGACTGCACAGAGGAGTTAGTGACTAAGTTAAAACCTGAATGAAGATTCAATTTGATTTAATTCAGCAAGCATTTAAGTGCCTGCCTTGTATTAGGAAAAGAAAACAAAAATGAAGCAGTCCCCACCCTGGATTCTAACAGCAAACCTGAGGAGTAAATCCATCCTGGGTTTGGAGATAATCTGAAGCCCTGCACAAAGCCCCAGAGGTGAGAAAAAGGCAGCTAAGCAGACAGAACTTGGTACTTTATTGGAATTGGAGGTGAGGGAGAGGGAAGAATCCAAGATGAACCCTCAGATTTAGCACCGAGGTGACTGGGAAGATGGTGATGCAGTTAACTGAAATAGGAAAGCTGAGAGTTCTTATAAATTCATATAAAATGCAATTACATATACAATATGTCTCTTTTTTGTGTTGAACTTTGAATGACGATTCAGTTCAAGAGGCCTATATTAAGCACATACTATGTGCTAGGAATTCAAAGTACAAAATGAAACCCTTCCTTCTGAAAAGCAGAGCTGAGAAGTAAGTACATGGCAGGCGTGAGGCAAGCCTCTGACCTTGTGCAGAGAAGCTGAGGCCAGTCGAGATCTAGCTTTGTCTTTTTTAAGGTAAAGCCTCCCCATGTTGTGGATGGTAAGAAAACAGTCCCATTAGGAAAAAAAAATGCTGGTCCTATCAATCATCAAGCACATATGAAAATGCCTGTTATTGGGGCGGCTAGGTGGCTCAGTGAATAGAGCACTGACCCTGGAGCCAGGAGGACCTGAGTTCAAATTCAGCCTCAGACATTTAACGCTTATCAGCTGTGTGACCTTGGGCAAGTCACTTAACCCCAACTGCCCTGCCTTCCCCCTTGCAAAACCAAAAAAAAAAAAAAAAAAGTGCCTGCTATGTGCCAGACTGTGCTAAGTGCTAGGGATAATACAAAAAGAGGCCAAAGAGAGTCGACACCCTCAAGGAGCTAATGATCTAAAAGGAGGAGACAATCTCCCAGTTTTCCAGATGAGGAAACCAAGGCTCAGAGAGATCAAATGACTTGCCTTAGGTCACACAAGGAATAAAGGGTAGAGCTGGTGTCTGAGCACAGATTCTCTGGCTCCAAAGATGGAACTTTTGGACAGGCCACATGGGGAGAACAGGGGCAGCCAGGAAGCACAGTAGAGAGAGTCCTGGGCCTGGAGTCAAGACCTGAGTTAAAATCCTGCCTCAGACACCTACTGTGTGACCCTGGGCAATTCACTTAAACCTGTTTGCCTCAGTTTCCTCATCTGTAAAATGAGTCAGAGAAGGATATGATAAACCACTCTAGTATCTTTGCCAAGAAAACCCTGAACAAGGTCACAAAGACTCGGACACAACTGAAATGACTGAAACAAAAAAAATGTTTTTAATCTTTTGATCTTTATTAGTCTTCAGTAAATGCCTTATGCTTCCCTGTAGCCCTCCAGAACTAATTACACATAGCAGGGGCTCAATCAATACTTAGTTAATCGACATTTATCATTTTCAATGTGCACAATATATTTGGAACCTAACCTAAGAAAAGAGCAATGTAAAGGCCCCTGTTTTGCTCCCTGTGAGCTGACATTCTCAAGCTTGCACTGTGATTCTCAGTGTGGCCAGAACAGATAGGAGGGTAATAAACGTCATCTTGGCCAACCCCCTCATTTTACAGATGGGGAAACTGAGGCCCAGAGAGGGGGAGTGACTTGTTTCAGGTCACTCAGGGAGAAAGTAGAATCCAGGTCGTTTGACTCTAAGTTCTTTACCCTTTCCATTGTACATATTGTCCCTCTTAGATGTACTGCTAATTACATTACTCTTTTCGTTACTCTTGAATTTGCACAATTCTCTTTTTCCTTATAAATAAAAAACTAGAAAATGCACCCTTGGACTCTGTAGTATATGAATCCAGATGGGAGAGGGGAGGGTTAGAACATACCTAAATCCGCCAAGGAAGAAATATCACAATTGTATGGTTAGGATGCCGACTCAGTCCTTCTGTCTCCATTTCAGGGCATGAAAGAATATGAGTAACAAAGCATCAAATGAAGCTAACCTCAAACAGATTTGTTAGCCCACTTCTATTTTTTTTTCAGACTAATTCTATCCCTTTTTGTGAGTGGTACACTAAAATAATAAATGGGGGGCGTTTACCTAAGTTCATTACCATTTGCCTAATGGTTTTAGAAAACATTTTTCAAAGTAATGTGTATAATCTCTGTTTTCTTCTAGGTCTAACATTAGATCAGAATTGGAACAAAAAGAGGGTTACTGAGGCTTTATATTAGGGTACTGAAATTCAGAGTGCTAATTTCATTCATGTCTGGCTTCAGGTAATTACAAGCCGTGTGACCCTGGGCAAGTCACTTAACCCTGTTTGCCTCAGCTCCTCATGTGTACAATGAGCTGGAAAAAGAAAAAAGCAAACTAGTCTAGTAGCTCTGTTAAGAAAACCCTAGAAGGAGTCACAAAGAGTTAGACAGAACTGAAACTGACTTAACAATAGCATTTATTTCCCAGTAGCACAGGAACACTTCAACTTAGCAAGGATAAATTACTAAACTAGGAAGCTACATTATTATGTTTACCAGGACTACAAACTAGTGAGCTTCTCCGAGGTCCATCTTGGCCCTGGATCCCCTGGCCTGTCCATCCTACTCCTATCTCTCAATACCTTTCTGCCCATCTTCCATGACTTGTCAACAGTAGTCTCATAGTGTCCCACAGTGTCCCAGGGTTTCCAATCCTAAAAACTGGGTTCACAGGGTTTCAAGTGCCTGAATGGTTTCTATGGTTGTCTGTCCTTGAAAAGTCGATTTGAGAATGTACGTTGTGAAGTTGATCCTCAGTACCACATAAGGAAACCCAACATAAAATTGTCTAATAAATGAGCATTTGGAATTATTTGTGCAGTTTGGAGATAAGAACAGGGAGCTGGGTCTTGAAAATCCATTTGTACCAGATCTCAAATTGTACTACAAAATGGTAATAATCAAAAGAAAAATCTGGTATTGGCTAAGAAATGGAGTGGTGTATCAGAGGAGTAGACACACAGGAGTCAACGAACATAGTAATATAGTATTTGACAAACCCAGTGCTCTAAGCTTTTGGGTCAAGAACTCACTATTTGACAAAAATTGCTGGGAAAACTGTAAAGCAGTTTGCCAGAAAAAGGCATAGACTAATATTCATACCATATACCACAATAAGGTCAAAAGGGGGTATATGTGATTTAGATAAAAAGTGTGATAACATAAGCAAATTAGGGGAGCATAGAATCTTTAAGAGTCAGATCTTTGGATACAATACAATTACTAGGTCTGTATCCCAAAGAGGCAAAAGGAAAAGGACCTATTTGTACAAAAATATTTATAACAACTCTCTTAATGGTGGCAATGCCCATTAACTGGGGAATGACTAAACACATCTGTGGTATATAATTGTGATGGAATACTATTGTGTTATAAGAAATAATGAGCAGGATGATTTCAGAAAAACCTGGAAAGACTTATATGAACTGACGCAAAGGGAAGTGCATAGAACAAGGAGAACATTGTACACAGCAACAGCAATATTGCATGACAATCAACTGTGCATGACTTGGCTATTTTCAGCAACACAATGATCTAAGACAATTCTGAAGGACTCATGATGAAATATGCTATACAGGATAGGGTAGTTAAGAATCCAAGTTCAAATATTAAAGCAGGTATGAAGAAATATGCATGCAATAACAGATTATTAAAGCATAAAATAGGGATTAGTTTCTAACTGAAGTCTTTTAATAATTAAACCAGGTTATACTCCTTACTTTTGATTACATACAATTGTGAGATAAGAAGGCTGACTCCATGAGGTCAGTTTGTGAGCAGGGCCATCCAGAAAGAAATACCACAGTGGAAACTGACAACTTTTAAGAAAAAAATAGTCTGAATAAGAAGGGAGAAATTACTCACTGACTGATCCTCCACAGTTATAGAGAATGTGGGTAGGGAGGTAGGTGAAGGAAGTCATGAATTATAAGCATTTTCAGAGTTATTTTTGAGAGACAAGAGGCAGCATGTCATAGTGGATAAAGAGTCAGTCTTGGAGTCAGAAAGACCTCCATTCAGGTTTTGCTTTTGACATAAACTAGTTGTATGACCCAGGAAAAATAAATAGATTTCTCATTTTGCATAAAAATTCTTTGAGATTATAAAACAGGGGCTGAACTGCAATCATAGAGTCAAGCTTCCTCACTGAGAATTTCCAATGAAATAAAAAGTCCTGACAAATTTAGGTGGTGAAGGAGAAGAACTTGGGTGTAGCCATATAGACCAAGGCAAAGATTGCCAAGTCCATCACCATGTGATGGTAAGGGAATTTGAACATCTTCCCTGCCCCTTAATAAACCTAGGGGATATGAAGATCTTCTCTGCCCTTAATGAGCCTCACTTAGAACCCAACAAGAGAAACTTGGTTAGGGGAGGTTTGTTTTTCACCACACCTTTTGTTACTTTGTAATTAGGCAGTGGGTCATAAGGGTTGTGATGTCCTCCGACCCTGGAAAAGGCTATATATACTCCCTGAAGTGAAGTTTTGCTTTGGGGCTTACTTTGGGAAGAGTTGTGTGATTTGGTCAGATGAGGCTCTTGACAGCCATTGAGCCCCCGGCTTTGAAAACCCAGATGTTGGTGCTTCTCTCTCTGTTACCTATGTATGTAAGTAATGGTCAGATAGTTAGAAGCCCTGTCTATTGGCCTGTTGAATTATGTTATTTTCTCTGTCTGTATTTTTTTTTTGTCTGCTTGTAACTTCTGTTTGTATTTTCTCTGAAGTTTAGGGTGCTGACTTTTCCTTTGAACTAAGCAAATGACAGCTGTTTGATTAAAATAAGATTGTTAACTCTTCTTGAGTTGCTTTCCTTTAGAAAAGCAGATCAAAGAACCTGTGCTAGCAGCCACCCTGGGTATGTTAGGGTGCTTGTTGTTACACACCACTAGAATTTACCCACTGAATTGTTGCTGTCGTGTGCTAGTGGTCTGCTTCTTCATGGGCTGTTGGCTCCCTTTCACTATCATGCTTCTTTTCTTCCCAGGCCAGCTTAGAATTTGAGTTGGGTGGGAGGAGTCCTTTTTTTTTATGCCACTGGCACCTACGACTAGGGTCACACAAAGTACTCTAGATCTTCAACACATTTCAAGGAGGCATCTCATAGTACTGGACCTGATAAACCTTTGCCCTGAGTTACTGGAATATTGAGAACTTGCTTATAATAAGACCTAAGACCCAGGGTCTTGGTGGCCAGGAAAGAAGATGGCCATAAAACTATAATCATTTATTTTTTTATTTTGTAGAGAGAAACCTTAGAGAACTGTTAGTTAAGGAGGCATTTATTTAAGCCTAATATAATCCCAAACTTTAATACTTCTGTCATTTTAGAGATGTAGATACTCTAGGGAGATTGCAACATATTTATGCCTTCTTATTCTGTACCTCTCTTATTTATATCCTCCTATAAATCCTCCATGGGGGTGGGATGGCCTATACAGTGTACTGGAGGCTTTTGAGTATATCCATGGATGTTCTGGAGTCAGCTCAAATTGCCCTGTGAAAGCCAATTGTTAAATTTTGAGTGTGAGCAATTACATCTAGGAAATTGGCAAATGCAACAAAATAGGATTTGATTTATTGTTTTGTCAGTTGTCTAGATTTAGGAAAATGGTAGAGAAAATGTTAATAATGCATATTAAACTTAAAAGTGGATCATACGTACATTTACCCCCCGGGTAGTTGGTTGTTAAATACTTAACAGTGAGCCACAAATGAGATCTGTTCACATTATGTGAATACCAGTACAGAATATGGGCTTCCCATTTGTTACTCCTCTTTCTCACTACAAAACAATTCTACCTCCTTCTCTAATCATAAATATGTCTTTTGTGATATTTTTTACTTCCTTACACATCCCTGAATTTGGAGCCAGAAAAACCTGGATTCAAAACCCACCTCAAACACTTCTACCTGTATGATACTGGACAAGCTCTTTAATTTTTTGAGCCTATTTCCTCATCTATAAAATGGATATAATATCACCAATGTCACAGAGTTAGGACATAATGAGTATTAACCATTCCACAAACCTTAAAGTGTTCTATAAATGTCAGTTATTATTAATAATAACTCAAATCACTTACTAAGCAGTTTCTCCAATTAATTGCTTTAATTTATGTAAGAAATTCTCCAATCTCATTCTAACAGTATTCTTCTGTGACCTTTTAAAACCAATTTCTCTGCAGACTTGTGAAAGTTCTTTGAAACAAACACAAATGATTATTAGTTTCAGATAACATTCCTCCCTGGTTTTACTCCCTGCCTTAAGATTGGGGAAAAAGTAGCAGTACATTCATTCAGCTTTGGTTGTGGCTATCCTTTGTTCTAAATTAATTGGAAGAAGTAACAGTACTAAATTAAATGAAAGCAGTCTTGCGTTGAACAAAACAGTTCCCTACACCACAAATCACCATTCCATGGACCCTCTGTTGATGTCCAGTCCAAGTTATCATCCTAACTTGAGAAATATGCTATTTTTCCTCATAGCAAAAACAAAGTGATTTATAACCTAATTTTGCAAAGACTTTTAAACAATGACCTGTTCACAAACATTTTGGTCAGTTCTTTAAATTTGCATTGGCTCTATTCACATATAGTAGCACCATCTGAACCCATTCCTAACTATTCTTCATTAATGATTGGTATTTGGTCAGGCTAAAATAAAACCAAACTTCCTTGTTATCACAAAGAGGAGTTACCTGGCATGTGTTAGAGGTTGTGCTTGATCCCAGATCTTCCTGAGAAATCTACTATACCTTAAAAGGCATTCTGCCTTCACTATTCCCTAAATTAGTAGACTAAGAAAGCATCATGTTCTATGACCAGAATTCCTTCTGACATCTCCAATATACATTAGAGCTGATTCCTATGAAATCTCAGCAAAGGAAATTTTTTCCCCAGTGTTCTACATATAGTGGGTGTTTAATAAGTGTGTGTGTGTGTGTGTGTGTGTGTGTGTGTGTGTGTGTGTGTGTGTGTGTAATGGAATGAGAAAAAAAAGACAGTCAAGCTTTTCTAGAATAGGTAGAATTATATGTACCCTATAAGTACCTTACTGGAAAGAGCATGGAGCTTAGAACTAGAATATCTGGCTCCCATTTTATCTCTCTCACTTAAGAGCTGTGAGATTTTAGTAAAGCCATTCTATCTCTTTGAGTCTCAATTTCATCACCTGTAAAGTGAAGATATTGATACTGACACTACATGCCTCAGAGGGTCATTGTGAAAAAGATGAACTTGTTATATGAATGTGAATTAGCACTACTGCTAATTCAGAAGCGCTAATTGGGGAAAACCCATTAAATAAAGAATGCTGCAAAGTCACATATCAATTTAAAAATGCTTTGAGAATAAAGATCCTTTTAATAAAGTCAAAAAGGAATAGGAGGGTTTGGGACCATCTAGAGGTTCTTCAGGGCAGGGTTGGTGGTGGGTATGTATAGAGAGGGAGGAATATTTTTCCTGCAGATCAGCCCCTGTTTTGTAACTCCTAACCTCAGAGAATTTCTATGGAATATGAGAAATCAATTTATTTGTCCTGGGTCAAACAACTAGTTTATGTCAAAAGCAAAATTGAATGCAGGTCTTTCTGACCCCAAGACTGGCTCTTTATCCACTATGACATGCTGCCTCTTGTCTCTCAAAAATAATTCTGAAAATGCTAATAATTCATGATTTCCTTCACCTACCTCCCTTTCCCACATTCTCCGTAACTATGGAGGATCAGTCAGTGAGTAATCTCTCCCTTCTTGTTAAGATTTTTTTAAGTTGTCAGTTTCCACTGTGATGTCTTTATTTCCGTCTTGTACCCACCTTCATTCCTATTTTTAAAACGTTGGATGTCATTCTTACTGGTCAGCAGCATATTACCACTTTCGTGTTCCAACCTCTTTCTGGATGGCCCTAGTCACAATCTAGCCTCAAGAAGTCAGCCTTTTTACCTCACAACCATGTGTAATCAAAAGTAGGAGGAAGAGGAGGAGGAAAAAAGTAGGGACAGAAGGAGAAGGAAAGAGGGAGAAGGAAGTAGACGAGGAGGAGTAGAAAGAAGTTATGATAGCTAAGCTACAGGCTTCTTTGGGGCAGGTCAGGGTCCTCTGGACGAGAGGGTTGTACTCTGGGTAATTGTGTGGTTCTATAAGATGGGAGAGGGGGAGATGCTACCCTGACTGTAGCTGGATGAAGTTTTTACCTCCAGGGAAGTAAGAAAACTATGCCCTGAGATGTGGGTATACCTGTTCTCCCCTCCCATCCCAAGGGAGAATTCCCTCTGGAAATTTATATCCTAGAATGAATTTTTCATCTCTATCATGCCCAATTCTGGTTTGTACCAACAAAGTGTATATTGGAATGCACCATCTTCATCAAGGCGCCTCATTTTAAATTTAATTTAGTCTTTATTCTGAATATTTTAGAACAGGTATCTCCATAGTACCTTGGGATTATAGATATGCTCAAATGATTCTGATTTTAGGCATAATATATTTGAAAAATAAGACAATAGACTTCTGTGATATTTGAAAGGCAGTCCACTTAAAATAGATTTCATTTCAACCCACATAAATGACAGAGACATGGGAGGAATATACAACCAGCCCTACTTCTGTGCTCAAGTTAAGGTTGCTGTAGCTAGATAAATGTTCTCTTTCCTTCTTCAAGTTATATTATTTATTATTAATTACATTATACATTATTTATCTGCTTCAATATTGTATCCCTTCCAATGGAAGGTAAACTCCCTGAGAGTAAGAACCGCTTCATTTTTCCTTTGTATCCCCAGTGCTTTTACATGGTACATACTAAATAAATACTTGTTGAGTTGAATTTAATTGATTTCATTCAAACATTGCTAGTGTACCTACAGTGGAGAGGGTCACTATACTAAGCAATGAGGAGTACACAAAAGGTCAATGAGACCCAGTTCCTGTCTTTAACACTTTAGCAACAGAGACAAGATATCCAAAAATGACTATAATACAAGCAAAGTTTTCTGGATCTCCATTTCCTTAGATGTCAAATGAAAGGGTTGGAGTGGGCAGGAGTTCTTAAGCTTTCTGTGTCATGGACCTTTTGGCAATCTGGTGAAGCCTCATACTACTGTGGCTTGTTGCCTATATCTGTAATGAAAAGAAATGCTCATTTCAGTTAGAAGTTAGTGATGTGGGGCAGCTAGGTGGCGCAGTGAGTAGAGCGTCGGCCCTGGAGTCAGAAGGACCTGCATTCGGATTCGGCCTCAGACACTTAACGCACACACACACAAACAAACAAACAAACAAAAAAAAAACCTAGCCGTGTGACCTTGGGCAAGTTACTTAACCCCAATTGCCCCCCAAAAAGCAAAAAAAAAAAAAGAAGTTAGTGATGTAGGGTGGCTAGGTGGCGCAGTGAATAGGCTCTGGAGTCAGGAGGACCTGACTTCAAATCTGGCCTCAGACACATAACACTAACCGTGTGACCTCGGGCAAGTCACTTAACCCCAATTGTCCTGCCCTACCCCCCCAAAAAAAGAAGTTAATGATGTGTTTTTCCAAATCCAAGTTCATAGATCTCTTGAAATTTGTCCAAAGACTCCAGGTTAAAAGACTAGATGGCTTCTAGAGCTAAAATTCTATGAATTTAAGGGAGAAGTCAATTCTGGATGGAGTTAATCAGGAAAAGCTTCAAGGGGGGACTTGTCTAAGCTGATGTTGGTCCCTCAATAGACTTGGACCTTGAACAAAAAGAGCTCTTTGGAGAATTCACCAATTTTGATGACTATGAGCCTCCCAATAAGTACCAATAATGCATACTGATGCAAAACACAACAAAGTTTTCTAAATGTAAATAAGAGAGCAGGGAAAGTTCTAGAAATTTCCTTAAATTTTTAGGTCATACACTTAGGTTGCTACCTGCCATTGCTACCCATCTGTGCCTTACTTTCATCCATTTGTCACCATGTACTGCTTGTGTTTATAAACGAAATCATTCATCCTCTAATTAATCAGTACCAGCTGTGCTCAGCTTTCACTATGCAACTTGAAATGCGGCCAAACTTACCTGGCTTTCAGCTTAATTGGAAAAATCAAGTGGGTAAAAGGAAGTCATTCTTTCTATTTATAAATAATCGCTATATAACTTCTCTGCTAAAAGGATGAGAGAAACGGTTCAACAACTGCTCTAACAAACAGCTCTCCTCCCTTCTGCTTTATGCAATTATAATTATGGTTTAGATTTAATGTGCAAAGACTGGATAGTAAATGCTATTTCATGTTACATATTTTAAGGAAATTGTATTGCTAGGAAATCTCAATTTTTCTTTTGCTTTAAGAAACAAAATTTCAAATTCCTCATGTACTTCAGTTATGATATTCCTACAAAGTTAGAGGCCAGCCCAGAAAGGCTACTGTGAATTAGCTTTACCTGTGAACACATTTATAATAATAGAAATGTATATTATGCTTTGGCATTTGAAGAGAGCTTTATATATTTTGTTTGGAGTAAGCCTGGAGTCAGAAAGACCTGAATTCAAATTCAGCCTTAGACATATATTAGTTAGTGAATCTGGACAAGTCATTTAAATTCTCTCTGTATGTTTCTTCATCAATAAAATGGGAATCATACTATCACCATGGCTGCTAGGTGATGGATAGAGTGCTAGGCCTAAAGTCAGGAAGAAATGAGCTCAAATCTGGCCTCAGACACTTATTAGCTATGTGACCCTGGACAAGTCACTTAATCCTGTTTGCCTCAGTTTCCTCATCTGTAAAATGAGCTGGAGAAGGAAATGGCAAACTACTCCAGTATCTTTGCCAAGAAAACCCCAAAAGGGGTCATGAAAAGTCAGTTAAAACTGAAAATGACAAAACAACTATATCACCTAGTTTACAGGTTTGTTATGAAGATCAAATGAGATATTATTTGTAAAGAGGGGGCCATTCCCTGCCTGAATGGTAAGTTACTTGAGTGTAGGCCCTGTATTTTATTCACATGTATATCTTTCAGTCTCCAGTATTGATCTGTTATGGTTTGCCTAGGACACTTAAAGTATTTGTTCTGTATCAGGTGTTCTAGGTAGAAAAGAAACATTTCTTAGGCCCACCTTTCTGGGCCTCAGTTTCCTTATCAGTAAAGTTAAGGGATTGTATTATTAGATGTCCTCTAGGGCCCCTTCCAGCTCTAAATATGTGATCATTTGACCTTTCACTATAGACAATGGAAAAGTGCAAACATTTAATTAATAAAAACTACATTAAGTTCCTGTGATGAGCCAAACACTGGAGGTACAAAGACAAAGGTGAAACAAGGCAGCCTTTGCTTTGTGTCAAGGCCTTGTGATATATATCAACAGACCAGTATTTACTGAATTCCTACCATGAGCCAGGGCTGTGCTAGGTGCTAGGGGAGCAAAAGCAAGACATGGAAGGATCCTTGCCTTCATGGAGTTTGCATTCTATTAGGGAACATATGTAAGCATGACCCAAATTAGATAGAAAAGAAATCCAAGGTAATTTGGAGGAGAGGCACTAGCAGCTGGTGGAAACAGCTGGAAGGAGAAGCAGGAAGAGGAGGATGGAGAGGAGGGAGGGGGAGAAGTAAAAAGAGAATGGGGATGAGGGGGAGGAGAGGAGGAGAGGAAAGGGAGAAGGGAGAGGGGGAGGGAAAGTCTAATGCCATTTCCAAACTACATGGTGATGTGGTAGTTGATAAAGTAATGGATCATAATGAAGAAAAAAAATTCCTCCCAGTTCCTAGGGGTCCCACGTGCCCTTCAGCTAGGATCAAGAATAAAGCATTGCCTGATACAAGGTTTTGCTACTGCAGCCTATGGACTGGGGAAAAGGGAAAGAATCAGCATCTTTACTCTAACCACAAACCTGGCAACTTGAGTGCCTCTACCCCAATATTCAGACATCTGGACCCATGTGCTTGTCACACTCCTACCTTCCTGGTCCCTGGTCCTGATTCCTGGCCTGCACCATTCCCAATTCCTGTGTTGAATCTAGCTAGTTGAGAATGAAGTGAGATCCATGTAGTAGACAGAGGGCTCATGAAGAATGACTTAAGAAATGGTAGTTCATTTAAATTTACCCAACACAGGAACTAAATATTACAATGCATAAAGCATATCCTGCCTCAAGGAATAACCAAGCTATGTCAGAGGAAAACAAATAACCAGATTAAAGTAAAATCTTAATTGGATGTAGCCAATTAAGCATTTATAACATCAGATTAGTTCAGGCTTACAGCCACATTAAATCAAGACATCAAAAGGGGAAGCCCAGGAATAGTACATGGGGTGACTCAGGTCTGTAACTTATCATCTTCTGGACTCTCTCTTCCAGTGCCCTCCTGTCAGTTGGCCATGTGGAGCACTTCCAGTGTGACAAGCCTTGGATATCAGCCCTAGCATTTGGGTGGGCTGGGAAATGATCAGGAAATGATTTTCAGTCGAAATAGCAGTTAACTGTCAGTTCCAACTAAGTGTCTTGAATAAAATGTATTAGAGTAGCCTTATTTGGTTTTTCTGAATACTCTTCAGAATTTAACCTTTGCCAATTAAAAAGTAAGTTTGGAAAGAAGGGAAAAAAAAGAGTGAATCCAATTCCAATTTTAAGTTCGCTATGTTCTAGGCCCTGTGCTAGGTTGAAGAAATAAATATGAAAAGAAAGGATATAATCTTTGCCCTCAAGGAGCTAATTGGCAGGGGAGGGGAAATGTGGCATATACAAAAACACCCTGACCTACTTGTTGTCCCTGACTCTGTCTTTCTATTTGCCATTTCTTTTTCTTTGTCTGCCCCATGTCAGGAGCTCTTTGCCTCCTTAAAAAACCCCTAGTTTCATTTTGCTCCCGTTTTATGTAATACCTCCTGAGGTAAGTCTTGAGACATACACACACACACACACACACACACACACACACACACATACACACACTCAAACATACATACATACACATATTTATGTACATGCCTGCATGGATGCATGTATACTATTTGTATGTGTGTATATTATATATATATATGGATATATGCATATATGGATCCATATATGTGTATGGATATATATGTTAATGTATATAGATGCATATGTATATAAATGATGCCTCCCCTGATAGAATATAAGCTACTTAAAGCCAGGGGCTATTTGTCATATTTGTCTTTCTATCCCTAGTGCCTAGCACAGGCCCTTGCAAACAGTTGGCACTTAATAAGAACTAATCTGATATTAACAATGTTTAATTTGCTACACCCAATTAAGATATTACTTGTTAGATTTGATTGTATAAAGAGATGTATTACAAGGTCAACTATGAAGGATAAAAGAGCAACAGAAAATCCTCTAGGAAAATCACTGTTAACTGGGAGTAGAATAAAGAGGCTTTGTGGAGGAATTGGTACCTGAACCAGGCCTTTAAGAAAGGGGAAGATGTACACAGAGAGATAGGAGTGTGCCTCAAAAGAGGACTCAGCTTTTTGTGAATTCATGAAGACCAGAAGCCAAGAGAGTGATTAGTAGGAGACAAGCAGGAGCTTGTAGTCTAATTTGCCTGGAATGGAAAGTATGCAAAAAGGACTGGCATTCCATAGTTAGAAGGGGAAGAAAGAATGGAAGTCAGAGGATAGACTTTGGATGGATATATAGATTATGAGGGAATATACGGAACATGATCATTAAAGCCATTGGAGTGGATAAGATCACGAAGGAAAAAAGCAGAGAGAGACACAGAGATATAGACTGACACAGAGACGGAGGTAAAGAGAGAGAGAGACAGACAATTCCAAGCCTAAAGAAAGACAACACTCGGTAGAGGGGTAGAGTATAAGGACAATGGACCAGTAAAGATGATGGAGAAAGAATGGTCAAGAAAAAGAAAACCAGGAAAGAGGAGTGTCATAGAAGCCAAGAGAGGAGAACGTAGAAGGGGGTTGACAAAACATCAGATGCTATGGAAAGTCAAATAGGATGAGGACAATAAAAGGTCATTGGATTTAGCATTTTAAGAAATCATTAGTAACATTGGAGAGAGCCATTTAGAAGAATGGTGGGGTGATAAGGGTTAAGGAGTGAGTGGATGAGAAAGAAAGGGGGTCGTTTAATGTAGACTACCCCATTCAAGGCCTTGACATTTGGCAGCGAGAAGCACACAGCACTTCTGTGCCTCCGTGTGTTGCCTGGCCTTTTTATTTATAATTCTACTACTCTCCACTCTTTCCTTTCTCCATACACTACAGCCGCTAGAATGTACTCTTGCTAAGTTCTTTTGTTCAGTTGACATATGTCTTCAAAGGGTAAAATGAAGCTAATCATTCCCACAGTGCTTCTATCATCTGTTTAAAATTCAGATTTATTGTACAAGCTGACCCAGAGGGGAAAAAGTAGAGCAAGAAGAATGGTGTACACAATGCTTACAATAATGTAACTGGGAAAGAAAAGGAAGCCAAACTCTGAGAAACTAAAAATCCAATGAGAGTCCTGGCAAACAGATAAGGAAACTGAATCTGGCCACAAGGGGTGGTCACACTGTGTTTATATCATCAAAGAGGGCCACTGTGTTAGATGTTTTCCCTTAATTGTTCTTTTCTCCTCCTTTCTTAAAAGGGAGAGTTCAAACAGAGGAGGGGCAGGGCTCCCCATGATTATGGGATCCTAGAACTGGAGCAGACTTTCAAGGCTATCCACATCTATACACCTTCCCTCTCCCCCATCCCCTAACTGTTTTATAGATAAGGAATGGTTAGGTTTTCCTGACTCAAAGCCCAGTTCTCTAACCATGCTGTGACAATCCCAGTTCCAGCCCCTGTTCCTATTCTATTCATAAAATTAAACCACAGGTACAAATTCTAGACTCTTGTATCTATTAAAAAGAAAAACACAACACCTTAGAGATCATCTAATCTAAATCCTTCATTTTACAGATAAGGAGAGTGAGGACCAAAGCAGGGGATGTCACTTTCTCAAGGATCTACAGAGAGTATGTGGCAGAGCTAGGATTAAAGAAATCAGGTATACTGCCATCATTTAATATAACACAAAAAGTCTGATTCATAATTTCTTATTGGTTAACATCATAAATGAATTTTATTATATTCTTTCCTCTTCTGCCTGTGTAACCAAAACAATTGCACAGCTGCCTCTAAAGGATTATTTGTCTGTTTTAGTTTTAGTGGTCAAAAGCTATTGCCACTCTGGTGCCCTGCTCATGGGGAGACTGCTGCTTTCAGTCCTGAAAGGTACCTGGGATTCTCTTTGCATTCTACTACCTCCTCTCTCTTAACACTTGATTCCAGATTCTGAGGCCCAAGGCTTGGTTTACTGGCTTCTCCTATTAGCTTTCCTTGACTCTCTAGTATCAAGTCCTATGTTACACATGCATAGGCAAGTGCACATGCACATACACACATACACACACTCAGTTCCCCTGCAAAATGTGACTTGGGTAACAAAAAAATGCTATTACTAAGATATAGAAATCTTAAAAACTAACCTTGAATTTCCATGTCAATGTAAAGACAAACAGGTCTAGTTCTTTATTAGATTTTAAGCACTAAATGACCCTCTTTTTTATTGTAGCTTCACCATGAAGTCAACCAGTCCCAATCCTGCCCAAATTGACCAGCAGTCCAAACTTACAAACCATTACTCCAGGATGGATCTGGTTTTATAAGGCTGCTTGATTTCTAAACCTTTCTAAATCATCCCCCACCCCACACACACCTGATTTATAACCAGAATTGGGATTCCTGGCTTGCAGAACACACTATGTGAGAACCTCTGGTCCCAAAGATTCTTCCCTTGGCTTCCAAATTGTTCAAGAGTTATACAGTTGAAAGCATGCTAGATTTTGAATAGAAGGACCAGGGTTTGAATCATGCTTCTGCTATTTCTTGCATGTATAACCTTGGACAAATCACTTAACCCTTAGCTTCCTATATGAAAAAGACTCTTTGGGGTCTTTGGCCTCCAAAGATACCACCTATATCCTGAAGTGATTTCCTCACCTTCCTTGGAGGTTGCAATGGCTCTGGTTTCTGGCAACCTCTAATTGTTTTTGTCTGAAGAAAATTCAGTAACTGAAGTAAAAGTAGTTGTAAAGAAGGATATATGTATATACAAACACATATATGTGCATATATATGTGTGTGTGTATGTATAAACTTGGCTTTATTATTCTTTTCTCAAATATCTGGTCATCTCTCTGCTAGAGGAGGCTCTCTATCCTGTGCCTTTGTGCCTGGAGATTGCTAATCATCGATTTTGTTTATTTTATTTTTCTAATTCACCTCCTTATAATCCCTTTATTCTAAGTCTACCCACAGACTCAAGTTCTTTTCCTGTATATCTCTAGCCTAAAGGACACTTACAGCTCCCAATCGATTGGTTCCTTCAAAGCCCAGCTTAGGTACCATCTACTACAAGAGGTCTCCCCAGAGGTGAGATGACAGACACACGATGATCTAACAACTTCTTTTACTAGGATATTCTGTTCTTGAATCATGCACACCCAGGTTTACAATGGAAAAACATCTTCCATATATAGTGAGAACAGACAGTTCTCACCAACAATAAACAAAGGATCATTTTTTTATATCTGGTGGTGAATTCTCAAAATTTGTGCTAACTTTTCATTAGATCATAGATAGGCTAGAAAAAACTTTAGAGCTATCACCTAGTACATGGGTGGGGAACCGGCGGCTTCAAGGCCACATTTGGGTCTATAGGTCCTCAAGTGTGGCCCTTTGACTGAATCCAAACTTTACAGAACAAATCCCCTTCTTACAGGAATAAAATAAAAGACCCCATGTGGTCACCAGGCTGCAGGTTCCCCACCCCGATCCCTGGTCCAGATTTTTTACAGAAAAATAAATTGAAGGCCAGAGAAGTTAGGTGATTTGCCCAAGGTTAATCTATTTTAAGTTTAAGGTAAAAAGTAGCCCTAGCAGGACTTGAACACAGTTTAAATACAATTCTCTTTACATTATTTCAATTGCATTTCTCTTGGGGCTTCGGATCAAATATCTTGGCTTTGGAGAAATAGCATGGCACAATGGATAGGGTCCTACACTTGGATTCAACGTTTGGATATAGCTTCCTACAGTTATTGTTATGTGGTCAAAGACACATCTCTTCATCACTCAGACCTTTAGTTTCTTCATCTATAACATAGGGATAAGACTTAGACTACCAGCCTCATAAGGTCGTATAAATATGGAGCTGTTGTAAGGAAAATGTTTTATAAAAATTAAAATACTATGAAAATATTAGTACTCATTGTTTGATGGGATTAAAAAAATAGGATCAAGGGGCGGGTAGGTGGCGCAGTGAATAGAGCGCCGGCCCTGGAATCAGAAGGACCTGAGTTCGGAGCCGGCCTCCGACACTTAATCCGCACAAACAAAAACCTAGCGGTATAACCTTGGGCAAGTTACTTAACCCCAATTGCCCTAAAGGGGCGGCTAGGTGGCGCAGTGAGTAAGAGCGCCGGCCTCGGAGTTGGGATGACCCGAGATCAGATCCGGCCTCAGAAAATGAGCACCCCCGCATAAATAATGACTAGCCGTGTGACCTTGAGCAAGTTACTTATCCCCAATTGCTTTAAAAAAAAAAAATAAAAAAAAAATAGGATCAGAGATTTATCATTTTGAAACTTCAGGTAACTGATAGAAACTTTTATTGAGCAACAGATTATAATAGGATTTAGAGCACAAGATATTTTAGGGCTAATTGAGTTCCACCTCCTCATTTGAAATTTTATTATTTACGATTATATTATTTATTAATATGGAGAGAATGATGTGGTTTCTCAGATTTAAAAAATCCTTATTGATTTCTTTTGTTTTTAAATATCCCCTTCACTTCCAAATATATCCCTCACTCTTCCTTCCCAATCCATTTTAATAAAAACTAACAATAGAGGAAAAAAATTCAGCAAACTAGCTAACATAGCGAAGGAGTCTAAAAGTATATACAGTGTTTTATACCGAGTCCCCCTACCTATCTCTCCCTGAAAAGAGGGGAGGTACATTTTCTTCTCTCTTCTTTTGAATCAAGCTCAGTCATAGAATTGAGGCATTTAGTTTCAGCCTTTTTCTCTTTTCTATTTCCATTGTTATAGTCAAGATAGATAGACAGACACATATGCACATACATACATAGAAAAATATGTACATATATGTGTATGTATGTGTGTATATATACACATATCTATATATATTCTGATTATTCTTACTTCACTTTGTAAAGATTCATATAAATCCTTCCATGCTTCCTAGTGTTCATTGTTTCTTAGAACATATAACATTTTGTTCCATTCAAGTACTCTGATTTGTTCATCCAATTCCAAATCTATGGACATATATTTTATTTCCAGATCTTCCTTTTAATTATCACCACCATAGTCAACATCAGCTCTACCATCTTGGTCATAAGCAACAAGACTTCATTAAGCACTTATTATATTCCAGGCACTATGTTAAACATTGGAGATACAAAGAGAAGTAAAAACATAGTCACTGACCCCAGAAGAACCTATATTCTAATGGGTGATATAACATATAAACAGCCATGTACACAGAAGATATTTACAGTGTAAATGAGAGGTAATCTCAGAGGGAAGGCACCAGCAGTGATTGATAAGGCCTCTTGCTGAAGATGGGATGTGAGTTTTGTCTTGAAGGAAGCCAGAGAAACCAGGAGATGGAAGCTATGAGGAAGGGTATTCTAGGCATTGAGATTGTCAGTCAAAATACTTAGAGTGGGAGATGGAAGGTCGAGTACCAGGAACGGTAAGTAGACCAGTGCCACTGGATCATAGGGGACTTGTAAAGTGTGAGAAGGGAAAGACAGCAAGGCGCCAGATTGTAAAGAGCTTTACGGTTTTTAGCAAATACAAAAAGCAAAGTTAAAATTTTTTAGTGTAGGTGGAACTTTTCTTTCTATCTTTGAGGTCCTTGCCAGCCCCCTCAATTTTACTAATAAATAAAGCCCCAGAGAAGTGAGATGCTTACTCAAGGTTGTACACATAGTAAGTAGTAAGTACACATAGTAAGTAAATAAGGATTTAACCCCAGGTCCTTTAGATCCAGATCCAGTACTCTTTCTAATACACCATGCAAAAATTATTAGAAAACTTTTTTTAAGAAAAAAGAAACACATTTTAGCCATTTGCTAAATAAAATAGTATAGAGAAGTTACTTCCCATTTTTATTATGCCATCTGCCTTGTTCATCTTCAGGAGTCAAAGTTAGTAATAAAAATGCTCTAATCTAGTTGTAATGTTTTATTATTTCTATCAAAAGAACATAAGCTTCTGGAGGATATGAACTATGTCCTTCATGCAGAAGGCAGAGAATTTTGGGCTCTGAATTAGTCATCCTTTGACTTCAAGCAAACTATTTTCTATGTGATTGTTGACATGAATTTCTTAATTAAGTGTCTTCTGTTGTTTATGTATTACTGTCTCATTCTGCTTGCTTCTTGATATATCTGTTCATTGAAGGTTGGGATCATAGGCAATGGAAACCGTAAATCCGATGATTTCAGGTTAAGTGTCATTGGTCTCATGATCTCTCAATAAATGTTATTTGTGAATGATAGTGATGATGGTGAGGGGCTAAAAACAAAACAAAACAATCTCTAAAGACAGAGGATTTCTAGTGATCAAAAGCCCTTACTGACCTCTGTTTCCTTTCATGTACAAATCCTTCTCTGTTATGAACTTTAAGTCTTTCAAGAGTCGAGATGTCATTTAGAGATTTACAGTGTTACACTGTCTGAAACCCTGTTGTCAGGAAAGACTGGACTGATATGTGTCCTGGGGACAATAAAGGGTTGTAAGACAAAAAAAGTTTGAAAACCACTGTGTAAAGCATTTGAAGCAAAGCCACAATTTGACTCAATTGGATAGCAGAATTAAATAGAACTAGTGAACCACCCAATATGTGGGAAAACAAACAAATAAAGATCTAGTGCATTTCAGTTTAATTTAGTACATTTTGGTTAAGTGGTGCAGTGGATAGAGCACAGGGTCTGGAGTCAGGAAAATGATTTCAAATCCAGTCTCAGATACTTACTAGTTGTGTGACCCTGGACAAACCACTTAACCCTGTATGCCTCAGTATCCTCATCTATGAAATGAGCAGTAGAAGGGAAAGGCAAACTATTCCAAATATTCTTGCCACGAAAACTCCAAATGGGATCACAAAGAGTCAGACGCAACTGAAATGACTGAACAACCAAAGTTTAATTCAATTCAGCAAGCAATTACTTAGCATCTAGTCTGTGACAGATTGAAAATAGTCTGTCATTAAAAAAACTTTCACTCTACAGGAGAGAACTTGTATAGAGATAAGTATATAATACACACATGCATAGAGAAATAGATCTATATCTATTGATATCTCTATATTGATATCTATAGTTATCTTTCTCACTATATTGATAGATCAATATTGAGAGATCTATCTCTATAAATATCAAGTTAGAGACATCTGTATCTATCAGGATATCTCTCTATATGATACCTACACATCTATCTCTAGAGAGATATCTTTATTTCTATATATTTACTAACTGTGCCATTTCAAATTATAAGGATCATTTGGTAAGGCATTTCAATCATTTTTCAGTTGTGTCTGACTCTTTGTAACCTCATTTGGGATTTTTCTTGGCAAAGATACTGGAGTGGTTTGTCATACTGTCTCCAGCTCATTTTACAGATGAGGAAACTGAGGCAACAGGGTTAAGGGACTTGCTCAGTGTCACACTGTTAGTAATGTCTGAGGCCAGATTTGAATTCAGGAAGATGAGTCTTCCGGACTCCACACCCAGCACACTGTGCCACCTAGCTGCCCCCTAGTGAGGAATACCCTCTATCAGTACCAACTGGCACCCTCTCTATAATTTATAGTTCTAGAAAATTGTATGGGGCAGTGAGAAGTTAAATGACTTGCCCAGGGTCACAATCAGTATACCAGAGTCCAGATCTGAATCTAGTGTTTCCTGACTTGGATGCCAGCTCTATATCCTCTATGCACATCTGCCTGCCATTTAAAATATGCGCACATATATTTGAGTAGAGAAGGGGAGAACATGAGACAGTGAGTGATAGAGAATAGAGAGCTAGCCTTGAAGTCAGGAAGTTGTGGGCTCAGCTCTCTATTCTAACATACTGACTGTGATTTGGTCAAGTCATTTAAATTCTTGGCATCTCTGGCTGAGAGTGAAACCCTTTCAGTTGAATACTGAAAGTTTCTGAGCAGGTTATGTTCTTCACTGAGAACTTAATATACAATAAAATCACAATAAAATAGATACAGTTATCTCTTCCACACTGCAACGATTAGGGATGCCCCCACTATCTAGAAAATCCACATACAATTTTTGGCCCTCCCTTCGTACCAGAGAAGTCTGTATTATTGTGATACTGAAAGATAAAATATGTTGATATTATATAACACTATACATATATTTATGCATTTCTGAGTTTTCAAATGTTTTGGTGTCATCTGCTGGCCTTTGTGCATTGTAGGCAACTTCTGCAAAACTCTCCAAAAATTCCCACTTAATTTCTTAAGCTGACCTGTGATATATTGAAACTATGATGGGGAAAATCATGATGTAGAAGGGATAAATACATATCTACATACATACATTATGTATATTCACATCACTTTTCTCATTCCTGTTTTACACAAAATTAATCTAAAGTCTAAAGAGTTCACCTCTTAAATCATAACCAGGAACTATTGGAACCAGAACTCAGAATTAGGGCTTCTGACTAAAAATCCAGTGTCCCTTCCATTGCCTCTGTGGTTAGCATTCATCCCAAAGAAGAAAAATTGAAAATTGTATTTTGATTCTACTCTTTTATTTCACGAGGCTCTACAATAAAAGTAAATTCACAAATTCAAAATCTTTTCAAATCAGAATTCCAGATTATGCATAACATTCTACACTGAAACCAATTTAGAGGAAAGGAAAAATTGGAGGCAGGAAGCCTGTTAGGTATCACATCCTGCCAGTTTTCTCCCTCCTCTCTCTCCTTTCTTCTAACTGAGCCTAATTCTTCCTGCCTTTTACCCTGTTGGCCTTCTTCATGGTAGTAAGAATGAAATGTGAAGAAGGGGGTGGTATACTCGTAGGATGATAAAGAAACTAACTTAACCAAGTTCCTTCTTCCCCTATGTTCTTCCTGACTTCTATGCTTACTCTAGCCAGGGTCCACTTCCATACATAAGTCAAAGGAAATTCAGAAACTGAAAGAGCAAATTGCAGTAGACGATTTTCTTTAAGAAAACAGAGGAAAATGAGTGCAAGGAAGAAATAAGGCATCTCTGAGAAACTTCAGTTACCTTTTAGACCCATTACATAAAACTGGTAGCCTTAAAGATAGTATTTACCTAGGAAGGAGTTTGCTTCAGGTAGATCTGTAAGATATGGGAACCAGTTATACTGAGTTCAACAGTTTTTCTGAAAAGATTTCAGATTCTTTCACTGTATATAACCAGTTGTGTTCATTATGAGTGAGCAGTGAGTGCCGGTGGGTAGAGAGTTGGCCTTGGAATCAAGAAGGTCTAGATTTAAATTTTGTTTCTGACACATACTGGCCATAGGACTCTGGGCAGGTTGCTCCAGGCATTTTCTAAGACTGTATGTATTACAGATAGGGGTCTGCATCAAGGGAGGGAGTTTCCACATAGGTTGCTCCCAGATACTGATGAAATACATGTGACTTCACCCTCTAATATATGCCTAATACATTGCAATTTGGGATTTCTTTTAATTAAGACTTAAAGACAAATGATATTAGATTGACATATTTGAGTATGGGAATCATCTTCAATAAAACAAAATAAAGTCACTTAATCTCTTGCCTACCTTGCAGAATTGTTATAAGGATCAGAGGAGATATTTGTAAAGTGCTCAACGCAGCATCTGGAACACAGTTGGTGCTATGAAAATGCCTATTCCCTCCCCCTTCTTCAAACCTCATCTTTTCCCATTTGCAAAAAAAAGTAGATATTGAATCCTTGTACTACTTATTCAAAGGGTAATTATATGAAAATATTTTGTACATAAAGGCTTGTGGTATAAACTATTCTTCTTACCATCTCAGGTTATTTCTACTGAAAAAACCTCTCAGTTTAGTAATATACTACTCATTTCTCCAAATTGAGCAATCAGACTTTGATTTTTTTATTGAAACATCATATAATATAAAGCTTCAATCTAAAGGTTTTCAAATATTGCTACTTTTCAACTGTTTTATAATTTAAGTAGAAACAAATTGGCAGAGGTAAATACAATACAGAGTGATGTAGCTGGGCAAGGCACTTCTAAAATTCCGTATGGTGCTTGCTAAACTCTGGGGAAATTGAAATATAATTTGGGAACTTGTGATGTTTTTCAACCCTAGAATCATGGGAAATTAAGTTATCTTTTAGAGAGATGTAATAAAATGTTTTACCAAATGGAGGCACATTAAAAGTCAAATTCAGGCATCCTGAAATAACTTCTTGAGTCTATTCAGTAAATTCCGATTTCCTGGCTCTGTAAATTTACTTGTAAATCAACTGATCTGCAAGAAAATCTGAGAAATGAGTTGTCCCTACTAGGAAAGGAAATAAAAACTCAAGTCTGCAAAGCCCTTATGTCATAATGCAATCAATGAGAGAAGCAATTATCACACTAAGGAAGCCAAAGAAGTGAGGTGAGTAGAAGAGAGAGATAGTCAGAAACACAGAGTGACAGAGAAAAACAGACAGAGAGACAGAGACAAAAAGCAAAGGAGAGGGAGGAGAAAGGAACAAATAAAGAATCATTATGATAGGGGAGTATAACCCCTGACCTGTTTTTCCCCCACGCCTGTGATATATGAGTCTGAGGAAAAGTCCAATATATTGGACAAATAGCAAACTTCTTGTGATCTTAATCTGGAACATTTTGGTGCTGATGAATCTGTATTATGAGGTGAAAAGCAGGTGTATCCTTGACAACAACTCCTTATCATTCCCTTTTCTTCCCTCTTCTGTTGTCCCAGATTCTGTGACCCTAGTAGTTGGAGGCCTCAAGACCCTGACAAGAATAGGTCAGCATTTGAAAGAGTTCAAATACATGGTCCAGTCATTTAGCAAAGAAGGGAAAGACAGTCAGTCCTCTGCTCTCATGGACCTTACAGTCTAAGGAAGATTACATGCTAACAACTATGTTGCAAAAATGCTATTTACAGGATAAATAAGAAATAATCAACCGAGGGAAGGAACTAGATTTAAGAGAGGTTGGGAAGGGCTTTCTGTAGAAGGTGGGATTTTACTTGGGACTTAAAGGAAGGCAGGGAATCCAGAACTTGGAGAGGAGGAAGGAGAGTATTCCAGGCAGAGGGAACAGCCAGAGAAAATGCTCAGAGCAGAGAGCTCTGTGTCTTGTTTGAGTAATGGGCCCAGTGTCACTGGACTGAAAAGTGTGAGCAGGGTGTGTGGGGAGGGGATATACATGGGTGCAGCATGACATGCCATGGATTTTGGAACACATATAAACATTCAAATTCTTCATAGGAGTATTTTCCACATATGAAAATATAAAAAAAAAATTCCCCCTATCAAAGTAGATCCATACCTTCTCTGTAATTCACAGTCTTAGAGAATTGCTACATCCTGAGGGAGTAAATGACTTATCCAGGGTCTCACAGCAGACAGAGTATGTCAGATGGAGAACCTGGCTCAGATTTTCCTGACTTGGTGGCTGGTTCTTTCCCTGCAATGCTATTCTGCCTTCCTTATGTTCCAAGTGTGCATATTCAAAACATGGGGAATCCTAAATGACTTTTAGAAAGAAAAGGGCAAGGTCTCATGGAAAAAGCTGAAGGGAAAAACATGAATAGGAAAAAGACATAAATTCAATGCTCAGTGCATTAATTGGGCATATTTTAACCTTGAACATAGTCTGAGGGTTTTATGTATGCCGCAATTTGACTATGCATGCCTATTAGGGAGTTTTGTACAATATTTAAATTAGTATTCACAGGAGGCATTAAGAATCTTTTTTAAAAAAGCTGAGTAGGATCAATACAGTTAATTCTAAACAGGACTGCCTATGAATTTGATGGAAATATATTCTACTCCTCTAAAGATATTTGTCTCAGCAGTTGAACTTGCTAGAAAACAGCGCCCCCCCAATCACTCAATGGAGTCTTTAGGTCTGTTCATAAACAAGAGACCAAAGGTAACCAGGCCAGATTTATATGGTGAAATTATCCAGTCTCTGGAAATTCTAGCTTTGGGGAGAATCCAATTGTCTGTAGCCACTAAGTAAAGGCTTAGAGACCATAAATACATTGATAGCAGCAATGTGGAAAAACAAACAACTCAGAGATTTCAGAAGAGCCAGTTTTGTCAAGGTTATAAATTTTATACAAGGCCCTAAAGTGGAGATGTGGCCTTAAGTGTCAAGCATAGCCTATTTCTTGAATAATACAAGACCATATTATGAAATTTTAAACTGTTTGCCAAGTACCTGTTATGCAGCTTTGCTATTTACTAGCTTTATGACCACAGGTCATGCCTTACTGAGTATTCATTTCATCAACTGTCAGATGGGAATGATGGTAGCAACAGTGATATAGCAGACTGATAGTGACTGTGATAGTGGCAGTGATTTGAATAGTAATAACTAGCATATCTAGCAAATGACTTAAACTTCTTCAGCCTCACTTCTCTCCTCTGTAAAATGGGGATAACAGCAGTGACCTCCCAATATTGTGATGAGGATTAAATGAGATATTTGTAAAGCATTTTGTAAACTTTAGAGTGCTATATCAATGTCAGGTATCATTACTGGCTAGCTATCCCTTACTAAGGGATAGCAGTAACAATACTTTCAAGACAGTCTCACCTGCATGGTGTGGATTTATGAATATGTCTCTCCTATACTCTGAACCTTCTGCTCCTCCCTATCTCTGCAAACTTTTTAAAAAGTTTATTTATTTTTAATAATAGTTTATTTTTCACAATTCATATAAAAACAATTTTAAGGGGCAGCTAGGTGGCTCAGTGAATAGAGCACCGACCTTGGAGTCAGGAGGACCCAATTTCAAATTTGGCCTCAGACACTTGACACACTTACTAGCTGTGTGACTTTGGGCAAGTCGTTTAACCCCAATTGCCCTCCAAAAAACAAGCAATTTTAATATATTTAAGAATTTTTTTGAGTTCCCAATTCTCTCTCCTAAGCAATTGGACATAAATTATACATGAAAAACATTATTTCTATATTAGACATGTTGTGAATGAAAACATAGAAAACAAAAAAAATAAAGTGAAAAATAGCATTCAATTGGCATTCAGACACCATCAATTCTTTTCCGGAGATGGATAGCATTTTCAGCATGAAACCTTTGGAACTGTCTGGATCATTGTATTGCTGAGAATAGCTAAGTGTTTACAGTTGATCATCATACAATAATGCTGTTACTATATGCAATGTTCTGCTGGTTCTGCTTACTTCACTTTGCATCAGTTCATGTAAGATTTTCCAGGTTTTTTTTAAATCACCCTGCTCATCATTTCTTATAACCCAATAGTATTCCATTACAATCATACCACAACTTGTCCAGACATTCCCCAGATTATGGATATCCTCTCAATGTCCAATTCTTTGCCATCATAAAAAAATCTGCTGTATGTATTTTTTAATGTCTGTGGGATAAAGACCTAGCAGTGATATTGCATAGTTTTACAGCCCTTTGGGCATAGTTCCAAATTGTTCTCCAGAGTGGTTGGATCAATTCACAACTCTACCAGCAATGCATTAGTGTTCCAATTTACCCACATCTTCTCCAACATTTTTCATTTTCCTTTTCTGTCATATTAGACAATCCCTTTGCAGACTTTTAAGACCTTTAACTCTGCCTGCCTAAATAAATATGTATATTTGCCTAATCCTACTTCAGCACAATATTTTCTTGCCTGAATCTATAGTAGTGACTCCTTGCTCTTTCCCATTTTAATCAGGCCTATGCCCTCAGTCTCTTTCTCACATAGGCCTGAGAGATCTAATTATTCCTAGTTAGACCCCAGGCTCTAGCCCATCTCAGTTTGTTCTTGCCTAGTTTTGTCCACGCACCAGAATGTCAGTCTGTGCCCATCTGTACCAAGGAAATTCAAAGGAGTACTTCTTCAGAATCACATAATTCAAGGGTGTCATAAATACTCTCTAGGAAATACTGTGTCAAAGGACTGGCTGACTGATGAAGAATCATAAACCTAATTTTAAAAAGACCAAGATGTCTTTAAAGAGATTAGGAAACACTATATAGCTATAGACATATATAAAGGGTAATTAGGCTTTTTATAAATCAAAAATCTCTAAATCAGAACTCAAGTAGAGGGAAGGAGGCACTAAACAGTCAGGTATTGACTTAGAAAACCACATATTAGCATTATCTATGTTCTATTGTATTTTTACTTATTTTGTTAAATATTCCCCAATTACATTTTAATTTGGTTCTGCAAAGCTGCCCTTGGAGATTTTCTGTCTGAAGGTTTGTCACCTCTGTTGTAGACCATGGGATTTCATTTGGGATTTGAAGGAAATCAGGGTAACCAGGAGGTGGAGATGAGGAGGGAGAGTATTCCAGGTAAGGAAGACATCTACTGAAAGTGCTCTGAACCAAGAAATGGAGCATCTTGTTTGAGGAATAGCAAGGATGTCAGTGTCACTGTATGGAAGAATATATGGGGGTGGGAGGGAAGGATATAAAGCATAAGAATGCTAGAAAGATTGGGGAGGGCAGTCTAATTTAAAGACTTCACTCTTAGGTCTCCCATTTTCCCTTTACCTCGTGATCTTACTGCTTTAAGGAAGTGTAGGGGACCAAATCACTGGCAGCTATGGCAATTTCCAGACTTCTCAGCCCACAAACTCCAAGAACAGTGTGGAAGGTCAGGGGGGGAACTCTGTGGGACCTGGGTGAAAGAAAAATGCTCAGTCTGGCCACAGCTCCAGGGTGGCAGAGGTGGCAGTGGAGGCAGCAGTAGAAGCAGCTGCTTCTGGTGCTCTGGGTCCATAGATCATGGGGGATCTAGTGGCTGATACAAAGCCCCAGAAGCCTGGGACAGAATATCCACCTCCATGCCCTCTGGAAGCAGAGTCCTGCCTTGATAGGGAGTTAGAAAATCAAGTATTTGGCAAGGAAAATGAATAAACAGCATAAAAAGTCAGACTATAGAATCTTACTTTGTTGACAAAGAACAATAAAACATACAACCAGAAGAAGACAACAAAGTCAAAGCTCCTATATCAAAAGCCTCTAAGAAAAATATGAATTGGTCACAGGCCATGGAAGAGCTCAAAAATGAAGTGTAATTTAAAAGCAACTTTTATCTTGAAAAAAGGCTGGGGATCACAATTCAGTGTGAAAAGCTGGCCTAAGTCACATCAATTCAAAAAATATATATTCCTCTTGAATATATTATTAAGGATGTTGAATCTGACAGAGCATATTCTAGCAATCTAAAAATTAAAAAGGATCATTTACCATGGCCAAAATGTAAAGGCAAAGATGATAATTTAAATATTTAAAGTTGCATCGTATAAATTTTTTTTTCAAAGCACTATTGTGGTAGAGTATCTGAAGTTCTACCTTTCTTAAATATTTGCTATCTTATGGGAAAAGTGAGGAGAAATTTCAGCTTATCCTGGTCACCCTTAATTACTTATATATCACATCACGAATCTTGTAAAACTTGTTTTTCATGCAAGGAGAAATTTTAATTTGGTTAACAAGTCATTTGCTAACAAGTATTTTTATTGTCTAACCTGGCCCTTCTCTCTCTCTCTCTCTCTCTCTCTCTCTCTCTCTCTCTCTCTCTCTGTCTCTCTCTCTCACACACACATACACCCACCCCTGAGGCTCAGCTGTATGCTTCATTTCTCATTTTAAATAAGGTTAATAAGTGGAACCCAAGAATGATGGCACTTGACAGCCCTATGGGGCCTGACTGTCTGTGACAGGAAGTTCTGGTCCTAACTGTAACTGCCTAACTTAACTCTTTTTTTTTTTTTTAAAGCAATTGGGGTTAAGTAACTTGCTCAACGTTATATGGCTAGTCATGATTTATGTGTGGGTGCTCATTTTCTGAGGCCGCATTCGATCTTGGGTCATCCCAACTCCGAGGCTGGCGCTCTTACTCACTGCGCCACCTAGCCGCCCCTAACTTAACTCTTAAAGATAAGATTCATTGGTTATTTTTGAGTCTGCAAGCTGCCAGGCCAGATATCTATAGTGTACTATATAAAATCCATGTCTCCTACTCCGCCCTATTCATTACAAATTGAAGTGAGCAGGTTTAACTCTTACCATTTATTTTGGGTCGGTATAGAGCCAAAACTCTAAAAATTTCCCTGTAACTCATTTTTAAAGTTAGGCTAGAAAAAGACTTTAAGGAAGGGCAACCTGGGTGGCAGACCCAAGTCTCTTAAGTACTGGTTTGATAACACCAAACTTATTTTCAAAATACAAATGTTGAGGCTTAAAACTAAAGAAAACCACAAATAGCCTCTAATGGCTTACATGGAACATTATTTCAACATTTTTAAAACAGGTGTCCTGGGTAGTCTTTATTTTGGCACATGTAATTGTTGTGATACCCTCTAGGGTTTGAGATCCTACTGTAAGGATAAATGATAGACTTAATCCCTCCCTATAAGGGAGTAGACACATTTATCACATGTTATATGCTAAAACAGCAAATACAACTCCAATTTTAGAAAACTGTTTTTGCATGCAGAAAAAAAAAAACCAATTATATTAAGTGCAGTTTACTAAAAAAAAGCCTTTTGCTTGCATATTAAGATTGAATACTTTTCTTTTTTGTATATCCATTTATTAAACTGATGATTTACATGCTAAAAGTCCAAATTTTCTCCACCTTCAGTAATTTTTTGCAAGAAGTGTTAGCAAACAGACTTTCCCTTGTCTTGCCCTTCTCCCAGCATCCCTCTCTCTATCCCTAACCCCCAAGGATAGTAATGCTCATATTAAGGTTAATTACTAACATCTATAATAGAGAGGACTCTAACTTTGAGTTAATTGTTGCCTTCCAATATCATTGTACAAATGCATATCATCATTTGGCTAATTATGAAAAACTGACAATATTGTACCCTTACCTAGATAACATCCATCTATACTTGAGACAATTGAAGGTGTTAAATGTGTGCAAAGACAAATCAATGTCTGTGAACTCAAGTGTTCATTGTTGAGTTGTTTCAATCATATCTCACTCTTTGTGACCCCATTTGGGGTTTTCTTGGCAAAGATCATGGAGTGGTTTGCCATTTCCTTCTCCAGGTCATTTTACAGATGGGAAGAGTGAGACAAAGTGACTTGAGTTAAGTGACTTGCTCAGGATCACTCAGCTAGCAAGTGTCTGAAGCCAGATTTGAAGTCAGGAAGACAAGTATTCCTTATTCTAAGTCCAGCACTCTGTCTATGGCCCCACCTACCTGCCCTAAACTCAAGTGTATTTGAGTGACCTCAGGTATAATCTAGCCAATAATGCCTACTTACCTATCTTTAATACCAGATACTAAAGCAATATTTTGCTGATAACTGATGTAAGAAGTGGGCCTTTTTTTCCTTTATAAGGGAGAACAATCTATCCTCATACTGAATTGTTGCCAATGATTCATCCTGTATCCTCACATAAGTGCTAGTGTTTATATTAGTATGTGGGCAGATTGTATAGGACAAGGATCTCTACAGTCCTGAACGAACACTCCTATTACTTGATGCACTTGAAGCAGCTGAAGGGGCCCTGACAGCTTTTGTATTCTTAGATAGAGACTTGGTATCCATCCACGATCTGCCAATTTGTGCCATAGCCTTCAATAAACACTGTGGGAATACATGGGTTGTACATTTGGGGGGATTTTATTTTTTTCAGTTTTTAATGGTATGGAAGACTATACTTCTCTAATTCTCCTCAATAACCATCTCACTGCTCACATTAGAAACCATATCCTGGAGAAAATTCTGCCCTGATAACCTCTTCACCCCTTACAATTAGTCCTTGAGCCTATCCTATGTTTTAGGATAATTGTTTCATAGATCCAAAGCTAGAAGTTGTATTAGCAGTCATCTAGGCCAACACCTTCACTTTACAGGAATGGAGACTGAGGACACTGGAAGTCAAATGGCTTTCTCAAGTATACACAAGTGGAAAAATGAGAATCAGGATTTGAACTTAGGTCTTGTGACTCCAAGTACCCTGCTGGTAAAAATCTCAAATTAAGGATTTTTTTCATAAATGTATTCCTTATCTATTCACATGATTATTAGCATTTATTATTAATTATTAGCAATCATATTCTTTAAGTGACTTAGAATATAATAATTAGTTGAAATGTAATTAAAAGTTAAAAGGGTGGGGAATGGAACAGTAGCCCAAAATAACATAAAAAGGTCACACGTTCATAAGGATCTTGTAACCTTTGACCCAGAATCCCTAGTGAGAGGGCTCAGAAGACGTAAATCATAGCTATCATCGTCTTTGTGTCACACACACACACACACACACACACACACACACACAAACACACACACACACCACCCTGGAAAACACCAGACTCACTAGAGCCATTAAAGAAAAGCCTCGTGAAATATCTCATGGGAAAAACCACTGACCTGGAGAATAGATCCAGGAGAGACAATTTAAAAATTATTGGACTACCTGAAAGCCATGATCAAGGAAGAACCTAGAAATCACCCTTCAAGAAATTCTCAAGGAAAACTGCCCTGATGTTTTAGATCCAGAGGGCAAAATAGAGGTTGAAAGAATCCACCGATCACCTCCTGAAAAAGATCCCAAAAAGAAAACTCCCAGGAATATTATACCCAGGTTCCAGAATCCCCAGATCAAGGAGAAAATACTACAAGCAGCCAGGAAGAAACAATTTCAATATTGTGGAAACACAATCATAATAGCCCAGGACCTGGCAGCTTCTACACTGAGGGATCGAAGGGCATGGAATATGATATTCCAGAGGGCAAAAGAACTGGGAATGAACCCAAGGGTCACCTACCCAGCAAAACTGAGTATTTTGTTTCAGGGGAAAATATGGTCATTCAGTGGAATAGAGGACTTTCAAGCATTCTTGAGAAAAAACCAGAATTGAATAGAAAATTTGACATCCAGACACAAGAAGCAAGAGATGCCTGAGAAGGTAATCAGGGAAAAGAAATCAAAAGGAACTTATCAAAGTTGAACTATTTACATTCCTATATGGAAAAGCAATAACTGTGACTGATGATATCTTTCTCACTATGAAAATAATGGAAGAAGGGGGTGTGGTCATATGAATACATATGTGAATGTGTGTGTATATGGTTACAGTTATATATGGATAGAGGACATAGGTTGAATTTGTTGGGAAGGGAGAATACTCAAGGGATGAAATTATGAGGTGAGAGAGGAAAGTGGCAAGAGGAGATGGGGAGAGACATGGTAGGGTAAACTATCCCATGTAAAAACAAGGGGAAGTGGTTGCAAAGGAGGGGAGAATAAGGAAGGCTAAAAAGGCAAAACCACATTCACATTGAATTTGGTTCAGGGAGAAAATGACATACATACTAAATGGGATATCTCAACCTGCAGCAGGATAGGGGGAAGGGGGATGAGAGGAGGGATGATGGAAGGGAGGGCATCCTTGGGGTGAGGGGAGGTTGGAAGTACCCACTATAGAAGAGGGACAGGATCATGTAGGGAATGGACCAGGTGGGGGGTGGGATGAGTGGGAGGGAATTATAAGCAGCCTTGTACAATATATCTACCATGATAATGTTTTGCATAGCTAGACATGTACAACATATACTGAATTACTTATCTCCCCAGAGGGAATGGGTGACAAGGGAGGAAGGAAATGGATCTGAAATTCGAGGTCGTAACATTAAATGTTTCAAATATTAAAAAAAAAATTAAATGTTTCATAAGATGTCCAGGCAGTGGGGCTCAGAGATTCACCTTGCCCTAATGGCAAAGTCGAAGGGGGTATGGGAGAAGGTATGGGAGAGAGCAGATTGGATGAGGGGATATCTAGTGGGACTGCTATTCTGGGGTGGTAGGTAGAGAAAAATGGGGGAAAAATGTAACTCATAATCTGGTGGAAATGAATGATGTAAACCAGAAGTTAATAAAGCATTTGTTTAATTAAAAAAAAAAAAAAGAAAAGCCTCACTAGTCTCTCTTTGCCTGGATCCTACCAAGGTAATCAGAATTTTGTCCAAAGTAGTGTTGGAGCATTTTAGGAATGCTAAGCTAGAGGTTCTGAGTTTTCCTGCTTTTCTTTATTGTCTGCAGGCCAGTGCCCTCCTTAGTGACTGACAGTAGCTGCTGCCTTCCAGTTCTCATAGCATGGCTGCTTGGTCTCTCTAACTGTTCTATGATATGAATGCTATGAAAGAAAACAAAAATATTCCCTATCTATATTCTTGCAAAATAAAGAACAATTTTTTTGAAATGTACAAAAGTAAAATGGGCTGCCTTGGGATATAGTGGACTCCCTGTCACATGAAATCTTCAAACACTAAAAGCATTTGGTGATATTACAGAGGGAGCTCAGAACAGGGACTGCTTGATATCCCAGTGTCTGAATTCCTAGCCTCATTTTAGACCCAAGAGAGACAGACAGACAGACAGACAGACACAGAGAGAGACAGACAGACACAGAGAGAGACAGAGACACACACACAGAGACAGAGACAGACAGAGAGACAGAGATAGAGACAGAGTGAGAGACACATAGAGAACAGGAGAGGGACAGAGACAGAATACTTATTAAGCCCTTCCTATGTGCCAGGCACCAGGCTAAGTGCTATTGATACAAAAAAGGTAAATGAAAGGTATCTACCCTCAAGGAGTTTCCATTCTAATAAAGGAATAATAATATATATTATTATTATATTTCATAACATTATTTTATTATTTAATTATTTTATAATATAATATATTATATTATAATAATAATAATAAATAAAAAGGAGCCAAAAAGCAGGAAGCTGGAAACTGTGAATGGATGTTCACAAAAGAAATCCAGAGAATGAGAGTAAGTTTAGCTGATAGTAAAATGTTCATGTCTGGGGACTCTTATGAAATGGGTTCAGAGCAGGAGACTCATTGATCAGGAGAGCCAGGCCCAGGGGTGCAAGGTGGCTGGTAAGGTGTGTCCTTCCTTTGCACTAACTTCAGTCTCGACCCAAGCCTCCCTTTTAAAGTTGTGTTCTCACTATCTGTTGCTAGCCCCTTCTGGTCTATCTGCCTTAATTTGTTACCAAAGTCTCGCAGTAGCAGCTCCACCGCAGCCCTCATCCTCTGAAACTAAGCTTTATCTATGTGCTAGCACTCCTTCCACTGCCCACTAGTGATTGTGAACTGTGCTAACTGCTGCCTCATTCCCCTGATACCTTCACTCTACCTTCTTTCCCAGACTTCTTCTCCCTATTTCCCACTGCTGGTATTTTTCCATTCATTCATTAAACAGAACCACACTTGCTGTGCACAAGGCACTGTTCTTTGTGTGATGGGGATACAGAGATCCTGCCTGATCCTGATCACACAGCCTGTCCAGCCTTTGGATTTGTCTTTAATGACCACTTTACCAATGGACGTTCTCTTTCTTCACTATAAACGTTGCAAAAGCCACTATGATTTTTCTGTTTTTATGTTCATTTTTGTCCTTTACAAATAGACAGGAACCTGAGTTGTCAAACCTAACCTTGGGGTGTTTTTATTCACATGTAAATTGAAATGCGGGACAGAAGCAATTACCTAGATAACTCAGGCAAAAAATGCTTTCAACTGAAAATATTCAGATAATGGAGGTAATGTTTTCATTTGGGTTTGAATTATCCAGACAATTGCTTCCATTCTCCATTTCCTTTCACACAGTCAAAAAGTATCTTCCTTACCTGTCATACAGACAGCCTCAAATTTGAATGCTACATTTTTATAGGAAGTAGCTCACAGAAATTAATTAAATTCTTAAACATTTTAGCTTGTCTTTCTCTCAAAGCCTTTCTTACCAAAATTGTATTTCTGTGGGATGAGCACTAGACTTAGAGTGAAAGGATCTAGATTGAGATCCCTATGACCTGGGTCCATGGTGCCTGAGGCACAACACAGGACTACTTTAGGTTTTGGTTTTCTGAACTATAAAATGAGGAGGTTGGATGAGATGATCTCTAAGGGCCTTTTTTAGTTCAAACATTTTATAAAATACCTGAAAAAAATGTACACCACTTGAGGGCAGGATCAATTTTGGTTTTATAACCACCTGTGCTGTGCACATAGTAGGTACATTTAGTAGGTATTTGTCAAGTGGATTTTAAAAGCAGATTGGTATAACCCAAAGCATTAGAAGACTGAGGGTAAGCAGACCAAATAGAAAAGAATAATGCAGAAAGGATGAGAAGGAAAAACCTTCCAAAAGGATTGCCTTAATTTCATGTTTTGTTTGAGAAAGTCAACATCTGGGCAACTGAGAAAGAGGAGAATCAGGAAATTTCAGTTCTAGACCTGGCTCTGCCATTAAGTAGCTAACCCCTATTGGGTCAGGGTTGCACAACGACCAATTTATTCAACGAGAGTGCTTAGTATTGAACACATTCCTTGCCATAGTTGTCCCAGGCCTTCTCGTCTTCCTTTAAGACTGTAATTCACCACTCTCCATTCAATCTTAAAAGACAACTGTTTTACTAAGAAGACTCAAAACTCCCATGAAGATCTCTCAATTTATCTTTTTCTGTTCTTTACCACCTTTCAGAGTTCTGATCCATCTTTTTCTCCTCTACTCCAATATCACAGCACTTTCTTGCTAAAGTTCTTTGAATGTCATATTTCATATTTCACATACTTGGTGAATGTTTAAGTTGAATTGAAATAGATGTGGGATTTTGGCATAGGCAGGCTGGTTTCTTCAACTTTCTATCTCTGTGAACCCACTCACTTTCACAGTGTTTAATAAATGCTTTCTGTTTTGATTGTTTCTATCTATCTGTCTTCATCACACATACACACATGTGCACATGCTTACACACACACACCTTAGTAAAGTGAGGGAGCTGAATGAGGTGAGTTCTAAAATCCCTTGAAACCCCTAGAATCCATGGTTCTAACATTTCTGCATTTTAGTTAACATGTTGAGGCTGAAGTGATGGGGGGAATGAAATAAATGCCTACTATGCACCAGGGCCCATGCTAAGCACTTTACATTTTCCCATTTGATCCTCACAACAAACCTGGTGTTGTAGATGCTATTATTACCCCCATTTACAGTTGAGAAAACTATGATTAAGTGTTTTCTCAGATTCACAAAACTAGCAAGTTTCTGAGGCTAGATTTTTTTTTTTTGAGGCTAGATTTTTAACTTAGGTCATCCTGATACCAGGCCCAGTTCTCTTTTCCCCTACACTGAATGGCCTCCATACTACTATAATTTTGAGTTATTTTGTGTGGTTTTTATTGTCTTTCTGCCTCTCCCACTGCTGTTAGGTTATTAGCTATTATTTCTTGCTGAGACCAGGATGGCTGCCTCTGGATATCCTTCTTTACCCTCTAATTTGCTTCCTCTAACCGGCTGCATGCTTGGAAGCAAAAACAAACCTACACATTTATTAGAATTTTTTCTGAAGCAAGGGTAAACAGTCTTGGAGCAGAGACCCAAGTAACTCTCCTAAGAGACAAACGTATGCCTTAATTTAGTGCATAGACTGCATGACATCTACTCTGACCATTCAGGGTCTTTTTTCTTCCTTTCTGGTCTTTAGCTGCGTTCTAGACTGGGGAAAATAGCCAGATAGTCATAGGTGATATGTTCCTCCATGTGGTAAGAGTTATTTAAATTATATGTCTGTCTATATAAACAAACCAGAGTATAGTGTATGTGTTTCACTGGGTAATTCTAATAGCTTCCTGACTAATGTTAATACTGTGATTTTCCTAACATTTCTGCCTTGAAAAGCCTCCTACAGCAAACCTTGTTGTTGGGAGTGGGAACCAAATGTTAATTATGTTCATATCATCTCCCTGAACACAATTTAAAACATAAGACCTGGGTTAATCCCTAATGAAAAATGGATAGACATGCTAAGAGTGTTAGTCTTAAGAGTTAATATTTTATGAGTTAATATTTTGACTATCTATCTGAGCCCTGTGCTAAGCAACCAATCTCATGCATTTAAAAGAGGACCAAGAAGGAGCCTGGGCATCCTGAATTTAGATTTAGGAAATAAATCTGTTTTGTGACTTCTGATTCAATTCAACTCAGCTAAGTTCAATACAGAATCATAGAATTTCAGAGTGGAAAAGGTCCTCAGAAGCTATCTAATCCAATGCTTACCTGGAAAAGAATTCTTCCACAACATATGATTGTTTAGTCTTTGTTCTAAGACTCCCAAAGGTGAAGAGCCCTTTCCAGGAGAAGGTAACCATTCCATTTTTGGATAGTCCTAATTATTAGAAAGCCTTTTCCCTCCCTGGCATTGACCCTATATGTGTGTTTTTGCAATGATAGCATGGCATAGTGAATAGACAGTTCAAATCCTGCCTTTAACATTTGCTAGCTTTATGACCCTCGGCAAGCCATTTAAGACCTCAGCTATGAAATGAGGACGGAGGAAAGGAGTTGGATTAGGTGACATCTACAATCTTTTTATTAGTTCTAAATCTATGATCCTAAGAGTTAGTAGGAAAAGTTTCAGTGAGAAGATAGGAGGTAGACCTTGAGGGCTTGATAACTAGGATTTGGGTAATCAATTAATATTCTCGACTAAACCCCTACATTTCTTTTAGGTTACACTTATTTAAATGACTCTCATGTTTCTGGCTGCTATTGCAAGTTGAATATCTGAAGCAGGGAGGGAAAAAAAAGACTGTATTTTTCCATCAGCTTCTTCACTGAAGAACTGAGTGACAGGCTTAATTGCTATCCCTTAAGACAAGCCTAACCCTCATGGGGAGGTAATTCTTAATGAAATGAGGAGGAGGAGGAGGAGGAGGAGGTGGAGAAGGGGTGCAATAATAAAGCAAATCTTAGGCACTTGCTATCAATACTATGATTCAAATTGATAATTTACTTTATGATATGAATATTTTCATGGCATGAGTGAGACAAAAAACAAATACTGTTCATTATCCAAGACCTTTAATTCAGGAATAAAAAATCTCACAATTCATTTGTTCCATACAGAATGAAGGGGCTTGGTCTTTGACAATCAGTCTTGACCTCTAAGCTTGTTACTAGCTTTAATACCTGTGAAGCAGTAGGTCTGCTGTTTTACAGATAATGCTACCGAGGCACAGAAATACAAATCTAGACACGACAGGTTAGCTGTAAACAAAACAAAACAAAAACACCACCCTCACTAAATGGTAAAGAAAGAGCATATCAGAGGAATTAGCAATGGGAGACTTCAGAACAACCACATTTGCTCCCTCCTGACCTGTCTTGGAAACGTTATACCAGCTGTAGCAAATACACAGTCTGCCTAAGAACCAGATTGAAATGCAATTGGGAAATATTTAACAAAATAAATTAAAAAATAGTAAAACATAGATATTATTACAGTTTAAAATTAAGTCAATGTACAGCCCACAGGGATCCTTATGTATGCATTGGTGCTCCCAACTCCCTCACTTTACAGATAAAGACACTGAGGTCCATAGTAGTTCAGTGACTTACCTAAAGTCACACAGGTGGGAAATATAAGAAGGATTAGAACCTAAGTCCTTTGGCTCTAAATCCAGTGTTGTTGTTTTTTTTTTTTTAACTGCTCCATATCAGGTGAAATAAGATGCTTACATAAGTCGCCATTCTTTTAAGCATTTCTTCACAATTTCAGTACTTAAAACATTCCCCCTGAGGTTAATTTGTATCTTAGTGGTCATTTGGAGGAAACTGATCAGGAGAAGACAAAGGTCCAAACATATCAAATGCAGAGAGTGGGCAAGAAGACTTCTGAGAGAAATGGAAAGATAAATTAAGCAGACTTCAGGAAAGAGGTGGACATACTAGCTTTTTTTCCCTTCTTTTAAACAAAATTTCCATTCACTGTCGCCTACACTAGTGGGTTTATAAATAAAAAAAATTATGCTGGAGAAGATTTATAAGGCTCTATTTTAAGAGCCCTGAACAAGGGACTCACAGAAAGACAGAATCCAGAATTGGAAGGGATTGCGGAGGCCAGCTAAGCCGGCATCCTCTCTCCAGCATTCTTGACAGGTGGTCACTGCAGTTTCTTCTTAAAGGCTCCTTGTCATCAGGAGATTCTCTATCTCATCTTCATTCTACTTGTACACAGTTTTGATTGTTAGGAAGTATTTTCTTATAGCTGAGACTTGCCTCTTGGCAACTGATGGCCGTCGCTCCGATGCAGCCCTCTGGGGCCATTCTGCTTCCTTTTTCACATGACAGCTCATCCTTATATTTGGAGACAGCTATCTGATCTTTTCTCTAGGCTAAACAGTCTCGGATCCTCCAAGAGATCTTCTTATAGAATGATCTCCTGACTACTGCCCCAAGGAAGAATCTTACTGCTTCTGGAATGTATTCTATTGACTGAGCAGGTTACCTCCACATCAAAGGATTACAATGGAAGTATATATTTCCCCATATCAACCTTAGCCATATATAATCCTTACCTGTTCCAATCCTGGTACTGGAGCTGGCAGTGGGTCCAGAGAGGTAGGGTATGGGGGGAGCCCCAGTGTGCGGACCACAGAAGAAGATCTTCTTTTTTCCTAACTCCGACAATCACAGATGGGCCCAGAGTGTGGGCAAAGTGAGCTGGCTCACCCAGACGTTCACAACTCATGCAGTCTATGCAGGCCTATGCAGACAGTGCTTCTTCCTGATGACTGGACTAAGGCTGAATTCTTTATATCATACTAACCTGAGCATAATTCGAAGTAATCTTCTAGCAATCAAAGGTAAATTCTGGACACTAACCCCAAGAGTTATCTCTCTTTGTTCCCCCTAGAAACAAGAGCTGAAGCTAGATGGCACAGTAGTTTACCCCTTGAGTCAGAAAGACCTGAGTTCAAATTTGACTTCAGACCCTTAATGCAATTCTCTTAACCCCTGCCTTGCTCAGATTCTTCATCTGTAAAATGGGGATAAAACTTTTCCACACAACAAGCTTTTCTATAACATAGTACAATGGAAAAAGATAATTGCACATGAAATTGCAAATTATGTACAACTTGCTATTCCTTTTAAATGTATAATAATGTTATCATGAAAATTTATCTTTTTTTCTCCCCTCCCCTCCTGCTCTACTCTAGGGATGGCAACATTTGTTGTGAGGATAAAATGAGATTTTTGTAAAGTGCTTTGCAAAATTTAAAGTGCTATATAAATGCTAGCTATTATTTTAGAGTTTGAAGGATGCTGGTAGATGGTATTATCTCTTTAAAGAAAATGTCTAGGGGTGGGTAGATGGCACAGTGACTAGAGCACTGGATGTGGAGTCAGGAGGACCAGAGTTCAAATCCGGCCTCAGACACTTAACACAAAAACTAGCTGTGTGACCTTGGGAAGTCACTTAACTTCAATTGCCCTCCAAAAAGAAAAAGAAAAAAAAGTCTACTTCTGCTTCAGGTCAACCAAAAAAAAATGCACCAGTTAGCAACCAGGAGGAGAGAGGACTCTTCTTATTAAAATTTGCTACATTTCTTCTCATTCTATTTCTATATGTAATCACTATATATTTATGGCTGGGGGAAAACCCAACAACAGTAGAAAACTTAAAGAAAAAAAACTCCTTCAGAATGGAATGTAACTACATTCCCAGAACACCTGCAATGGTTTACCAAATATCACAGATAGGGATAATTTTAAACTGGTGGGAAGATGGTGTCAGACTTTCCCTGTAGCCTGCTTCAGTCTAGATGAAAAAGAAAACAACATACCAATCTGTACACCAGCTTTTCTTTTTTTAAAGAAAGCTTATTTATAGTTATTTGTCACTGCATTATGAAAAACAATGTAAATAAACAAGTTGAAAAAATGAGCTACTAATACTAATACTCTGGTCAGGAAGGGCAGTAGCCAGGGGAGACCACACTCAGGAAAGAAAAGTTTGAGATGGAAAAGAGAAAGGATTCAACATGTTCAGGTTATAACTTACTATCCTGCTCTGAGGCAACTAGGCATTTCAACCTCTAGTCATGGAAAGTCTTCCTAGTCCAACATTTTCCTTTGCAGTAAACTATATGAAGTAAAACCTTTTCAAGTTCATGATTGCTATCAGAACCCAGAGGTGTTGTCACAGGTTTGTGACCTAAGGTCACGTCATGTCCAGGTTTGTCCCATGATCCTCCAGGGGACTTGGTTCCTGATGTCGAGACCACTGGTGCCTCCAACAGTCAAAATAATAATGATGAGAAGGTGGTATTTCTATTGTGCTTTAAGGTTTAAATTTGATCCTCACAACAACCTTGTGAAGTGGGTATTGTTAAGCATCATTATTGTCAATTCACAGATAAGGGAATTGGGCCTCTGTTTCCCGGATGAGGAGATGGCTTCTGAGGCCCCTTCAAAGTCTAAATCTAGGATTCTATGAAGTCCAGGCATGTCGAGTGACCTAGCAAAAGGAGGTGATGGTATTCAAACCCAGGCCACAGGATTTGAGAGCCAGAAAATAGTTTAGAGGTCTTCCACTCAAATCCCGTCATGATACAAATGATGGAACTGAGGCCCAGATGCTTAAGTGCCTACCCCTGCCCCCACCCCTGTCACACAAGTAGTAAAATAGCAGGGCTGGAATTTGAACTCATCTCGTAGGCTCCTGACTACAAGTACAGCATTCTTCCTACCATGGTAGATTGATCTTTCCACTATATCTGGACAAAGTACCCAAGGCCTAAACGCTAAAAAAATTTTAGGGAGTCACAAACATGTACGCATGGGGACAGAAGAGGAGGGCACTCTAGGAATAGTGATCATGGGCAAGCTCCCTGGAATGAATGACCTTGTCCCAATCTTCTGAGGCACAATTTACTGCTGGGGCAGTCACATCACCAGGGCTTCTTCAGGACTTGGTGCACCAGTCTGACAATCACCCACACCCCAAAGTGCCTTTCTGTTCTAAATCTATCATCCTATGGTCAGGTGTTGCTTTGATGCTTAGTTGAATGGCCCTATTCCCATGTGTGAAGTTAGGGAGGAACTGGGAATAGCTGGCCTAGTGGCTGGCAGGCCATTGCTATGCCTGTGGGCATACCCAAGGTGTGACTGGGCTCTAAAAGTTTTCCTAATCTTTGTGAATGTTGAAGTCAATTTCTTTTAAATATCCCAATATTATAAACATTAACTGGGTGGTCATGGGGAGGGAGAAAGGAAAAAAAAATAACAAAGACTATTCCTACATCTAGTTTGTTTTCTGTTACTTTTAAAATTTTATAATTATAATAGCTACCATTTACATAGGACCTGAAGGTTTGCAAAGCCCTTTACAAGTAAAATACATCATTGTATCTTAAAGATGACCTTGGGAGAGAAGTGTTATTTTATAGATGATGAGACTGAGGCACAGAGAGTTTGTGATTTGCCCAGGATCATACAGTCAGCAAATGTCTGGGGTCATGTTAGAACTAGGGGTTCCTGACTCTAGTTCCAGTGTTCTATGCACTGCACCACCAGAACAATGCAATTAATGGATATTTATTGGGCTGAGGGTATGTGTGTCTATGTGTTACCATAACTATGATTTCATCGGTACAAGGAACTGCAATTGCTTGCCCTGCAATTTATAGCATGTTATAGTGCTGGTATAAATTCAGAAGCAGAATTTAAACCCAGATATTCCTTACTCCAAGGCTAATCTGAGCTGTCTGTCTTCTCTGTAATATTTTTAAATGTCCCTTGTTAAAAAATGGTCAAAAGCTGCTGGTAAGTAGGGGTCTACTGAGGGAGTTTGCATGATACCTACCCCCATTTAAACCCTGACTAAACCTGGAAGACACTACTTGAAGAGTGACTATATATTATCTGCTACGTATTGTGGACTTGGAGTTTCAAAGGAATTTAAGTTTCTTAATTCCAAGTAAGATCCAAGTGAGTTCCCTGTTCTTAAGTCCTCTCCTCTCCCCACCCCCAAAAAACTTTAGGAACTCTTAAGCCCATAAAAAGGGGTTCTGGGATTACAAGAACACCCTTCCAAGAATGGTTTATGGGTTCATGAGTCTAAAACATGTGGATTAAGATTTATTCTTAAAGCAAGAGCTGCAAAATTGAGGTAGAAATTACATGCCTCCTAAATGGAGATGGTTGACAAACTCAGAAGGTGGCTGGCCCCATCATTCAATCCCACACTTTATGGGTATTGTAATTCACTTTTCCATCAGGCACAAGGAACTGTGAACAATCACATTAAGTCATTCGTTACCAAGAGAATCAGGTATGGCTAGATCGGAAAGGAAATGAATTTACAATGAGTTTAATCTTGATTGTAATTTCACAGAGATTTTGGATTCCAGCACTCAGAAAAGCAATTCTGAGATGATTAAATGCATAGTCATTTAATTGGTTCCTAACTCTAATCAGGAAGTCGGAGGATTTTTTTTTTTTTACCAATATCAGATTTAGTAAGCACAGACATAACTTTTATTTCTGTGGAATTAAATTGCTTATTAGCAGGGAAAATTCTTGGAGCTTCAGAACCAAGAGTGAATTTGGTTTATTTTGCTATGCATATTTGTGTGCCTTACACATAGTAGGTGCTTAATTTTAAGGATTTGAGAATCCTCCCTGCCCTTCTACATGAAAAAGCAAGGGCAAGGTCAAATCTCCAGTCTTACTGTCAAAGAAAGACCAGCAGTAACAGCAGAAATTCCCTTTCCCTTTGGTTGAGAGTTTAAATGTGAACTAGCTGCCAATTTCCTATGTTTGGCCCCTACCCCACTCTCATGATTCAGCACCGATTCTAAAGCCCCTTCCCTGTCCTCAATGTCTAGTTCTGCTTGATCCAGATAAGTACCCTATAAAACCCATTGCACATGGCTGGTTTTTAGTGCCTAATTGTCTCCAGGACACCACTGGACTGTTCTGTGTCCATTTCCCTTAAATTTTCCTACCTATTGTACAGCCCCTGACTTAAGCTTGCTTTCTCTCTGTCATCTCCCATATTGTTCTCTTTTGTGGTTTTCTGCTTCCCAGCCATGCCAATATTCTCCTTTGAAGTACCAGACATTCCCCATATAAAAACCTGATTGATGTGTGAATTGTTTATTACACTTTTAGGGTTTCTACTCTCTATGTTCCCAGGGTTGCCCAGGGCTGGGACTAACAGTCTCAGTAGTCACAATTACCTTCTAAGCCTTGGCTTAGGTAACTCTGTTCCCCAAGTGCCTCCTTCCTTCTCCCTGAGACCAGGACTATTACTAGGAGCCCTGGCTGAAACCCTGTGCCCTTCAGACTTTTCCCCAGAGCAACCTAAATGGTAAATAAAAGAGACTGCCATTTTTTTTTTGGTATTATATTGTGGAATCCTAAGCCTTAATAAACCAGTAAAAATGATGTGAATACAAACAGTGACCTAAGGGTTAAAAATAATATTAAGGGTTGCTTTTCCAGTACTTTGTGAAGCCCCTAGTTTATTCTGTAACCTGAAGATGCCCTAAAGTCCTTTGCCCCTTAACTCGAACCTGTACCAAAAGAATTGCATTTTTGTCCCATATCCTATGTTCCCCCTGTCCTTTAATTTTTAATCTTTGTCCTCCTACTCTGTCCTTAAATCCTTAAACCATAAAGATTTCCCTTTGTCTTCCTCATCCCATGTCCTGTCCTGGCTTTAATCTTTAACCTCCATAAAAACATCTAAAGTTACTTCATCATTCTGAAACCTCTATATAAGCATAACTTCCCCAAATATTGAGGTCTCACTTAGCTTTCTTGCTAAGGCAAATAATGCATTTTCATGTTAAAAAAGAAGCCCCCATTGGCTAAAAGAGAAGGTCTAAGTGAATTCTTCTGCACCTGAACCAGCTCTCCCAACTCTAAGCCGCAACAATAAGACATTAATCAATGTCCATTGAATCTTATTTTTTGGTACTATGAAGACAAGATAGTTGGGGATGTGCTATCTTAAAGGTATGCACTCTAATAGCTTATCTGACCATAATATTCTATGTCTATTGTAGAAAATTTGTAATGAGTGAACCAGAAGATGTGGCTGCTGAGATAGTAGGAATACTCTTCAAAAGGTCTTGGAGAATGAAGGAGGTGCCAGAGGGCTGGAGAGAGGTAAATCTTATTCTGATTTTCAAAATAGGGAAGAGAATCGAACAGAGGGCTAGTGACCACAGAAAGCTATTGTTTCCTTTTCCAACAGCTTCTAAACAAGCGGATCAGAGAATTGCTAGAGGTCCTTCAGTAAGATTTTGCAAAGACAACAACCCCGTGGGCTGGGTGCTATATTGCCATTTTATATATACGGAATCTGAAACAAACAGAAGTCAAATCACTCACCTTGGGTCACACAGTTGGTTAGTATCTGAGGCTGGATTGGAACTCAGGTCTTTAGCTTGACCTCCAATGCTTGATCCCCTGCACCACCTAGCTGGCTGATACATTTAAAGCTTTTAGTATGGTCAAAGCAAAGATCACTGAGCTGGGACTCAGAACCTCTAAAGTATATGCCTCTTTTTGCAGTGTGCCTTTAAGTATTTCATCTAATCTCAGAGTCTCAGTTTTCTCAGGCAACACTTGTATTGCCTACCTCATAAGATTCCTTTTTTGGGCAGTGGGAGACAGGGGAGAGGGTCCACATTTGAGAATTTATTGCTAAAGACAATGCTCAATGACAGAACTTCCTTTATTGATGCAGATAAGCAATTTTTCTGGATGTATAAAAGAACGTTGCTTAAAGGCATTAAGAGGTTAAGTGACTTGTTCAAGGTCATATAGCCAGTACATATTATACTCAAACCCTGATCTTCCTGATCCTAATACTGCCTCTCTCTACACTATGACACTCCGTAAGGCCCTTGTGAGGGTCAAAAGCATTAATATCTGCACATGTTTTGTAAACTGTCAGTCATGTATCTCCCCTTGCAGGGAGAAGCGGAGAGGCTGAATGGGTAGAGAGCCAAGCCTTTGAATCACAAAGACCTGGGTTCAGGTATGGCCTCTGCCACATACTAACTGTGAGCCCCTCTCAGGGCCTCCTAGACAAAGTGAAGGGAAGGCACTGACTTAAACTGGGAGGGAGGTCTTCACCAGGTGCTCCCTCCACTAATATAATCACAGGTCCAGTCCTATGCATCTATACCCCTATTATTTTTGTTATTGTTCAGTCATGCCCAACTCTTGTGACCCCATTTGGGATTTTTGGGGGGCAAAGATATTAGAGTGGTTTGCCCTTTCCTTTTCTTGCTCATTTTACAGATGAGAAAATTGAGGTCAACAGGGTTAAGTGACCTGTGCAGGGTCACACAAATATTAGTGGCCAGGTTTGAACTCAGGAATTTCTTCCTGACTCCAGGCCTGGCACTCTATTCACTGCACCAACTAACTGCCACCACCTATACCCACTGATACCCATATTCATATCCATACCAGTATCTATATTCACATCTATTCCTTCACCTCTATTTATATCTATGTCTGCACCTGTACCTACAGTCACATCTCTGTTGCGTCATTTAACATCCCTGTATTTCAGCTCCTTCATCTCTAATATGAGGGTGTTAGGCTTCACAGATTACCTATAGATAGATGTCAGGGGTAGGATTCGAACCCAGGTCTAGGTTGGACTAGATGACATCTAAGTTCTCAATTGCTGTACCGAATTTTTAAAAAAGGTTCCTTTAATAAAATTCTTCCCCTTATAATATTGTTTTTTCTTTATAAAATTCCATCATCCTGAAGCATATCCCAAAATTTCTAACTCCCAGTTTATCCCCACAACTTTGCAAACTGGAGGATTGATGTCTCTGAACTAGGAGTCACATTTAAAACTACTTTTTTTGGAGCTAGAATCAAGCATACAGACTTCCCAGTTTCCGGGTCAGCTTTTATTGTCATTGTCTCCTAAGTTTTAATTAGCTGAACAGGAGCTATCTGTTCTGACACCATTCTAGAGGTGAGCGAATCAAACTTGTCTTTAATGCATGCACAGCAGTAAAGCAGTTTGCCTGAAGTCAGCAGGGCAAGAGTGGCCATGGGGTATGAGTCATGTTCAGCAGTGTGTGTGGCCCTGCATGTAGGGTGCCTAACACCCACCCAGATTCCTCCTGTCTGGTAGCATTACATCTCTGCACTAGAGTTCTAGAAAGTATCTATTTAAAGAAGCTATAATCATCCATTTTTTCATGGTGATGTGGTTATTGAAATAATTGAGAGCTGTGGGGAAGTGGGAGGAAGCCAGAAGCCTTAGCACATAGATTAGGGAATATGCCAGGTAGTGGAGTCTGGAAGGTCACTCTAGTATAAATATCTCCATGCTAGATCAGGATGGTAGATTTAGAGAAAGAAGGTCTTTTAGTTCTACCCCCTCATTTTATTTTACAGATGAAAAGCATGGCCCAGAGAGTTAAGTGACTTATCTAAGATCACACAGACAAGAAACTACAGCATATCTAGAGGACTTGAATCTAGGTCTTCCAACTCACTTTCCAGCACTTTTTTCCTGTACCTCATATGACATTATGGCCAAGGAGTACAAGTGAAATTCTGGCTGAGACAGGGAGAATACCAACTAGAGAAGGCCTGGAGAAAAGACACAGCAGTAGAATGTTGGCTCCCTGAGAGCAGGGATTATCCCCTTCTTTGCATTTGTAGTTGAGGTGACCAACATAAGTACAACATGTCTTGGGGTTCACAGACATGTGCACATGTTACTTAACCTCATGAGTGTCAGGTCCCTCATCTGTAAAATGAGGATGTTTTACTAGATGGCCTCTGGGGTCCCTTCTAGCTCTCTGCTGAATGTTAATATGAAATGGCTACTAATCAAACGTGTTTTGATGATTTTTCTCCCTTCCTTCAGGTGGTTGCTTATTTCCTCCACATTAGAGATCACCTATGACCACTTATTTCTGAACTAGGAAAGACACTGGGAGCATTAAGCAAAAATCTTCATTAAGTGTCAATCAATTTTATTCTATCATTACAGGGAGAGTTTCATGTTTCCACGTTGGGACAGAGAGAGTTTCATGTTTCCACGTTGGGATGGAGCAAACCTATCTTCGAACATGTTGGCCATAAACCCCACAGTTCTGGTCAGATTCCCAGCTACTAAGAGGGATAACAATGACTTAGAGACCCCAGTCTGGTTCCCTGAACTCAGCTCTTGAAGTTTTCTCATGTGATGCTTTACTCCCAGGACTGAAGTTATCAGAACTGAATGAGGCAAACTATAATCATGGTGGCAAGTCCCCACTCCTGATCCCAATTAAATTAAATTAAATTTTAATTAATTAATTAATTAAAATGAAATTCCACCTCCTACAGGAAGCCTTTCCCAACCCCTCTTAATTCCAGTGCATTCCCTCTCTTAATCATTTCCTATTTATCCTGTATATGACTTGTTTTCAATGTGGTCTCCCCATTAGATTATAAGCTACATGAGGGCAGGGACTGTCTTTTGCTTCTATTTGTATACCTAGCACTTGGCACATTGCCTGGAACAAAGTAGGGGCTCAATAAATGTTTATTGAATTGATCAAAGTGATCTCTTATAGAAACCTTTTCTTTTGGATATCAAAATACAGTTATAGATGAGAAAAGAATTAGAACTGGAAGAAATCTTGGAGGTCATCTAGTTTCATCCTCTTATTTTTCAGAAAAGGAAACTGAGGCCCAGCAAGGTTGAGTGATGTGCCCAAGATCACACAGGTATTAAGTGTCACAGGGGGCATTTTAACACAGCTCCTCTGATTAACAGCTGAGACTCTTTCCAAATGACAGTGCTCTCTCCCTAGTTCTACCTTTCCCTATCAAACTGGATCCATGCCTGTCCTCTTTAAAAAATCTACTATTTCAAATCTATTGAATTTCTAGGAGGAAGCAATCACCATTTATGAGAAACAACACAAGCACATCCATTTTTTTTTCAAAGGGCATGAAGGGTGATGAGTTGTCAAACACTAGAATGGGTGACAAAACTTGGAAAGATAATACAATTTAGCTCATAATAAAGCTCGACTAGAGGATGGTTCTGATCACAAGTTGCTGGTGATTTTTAGAAAAAATCTTGAATGTGTACTTAGTAGACATATAAAGAGGTGACCCCAATATACAATAAATAAGGAAGGCAGATAATATTATTTCTTTGAGGAAGAAAGGGATAGAGAAGCCATAAAGGAAAACCTATAATAATTTTTCACCAGCAGGCACTTGGGTCTTACTTACCAATCTTGCACGGCATTGAAGGATTCTTCATTGGTGATGTCGTACATTAGAATAAAGCCCATGGCACCCCGGTAATAAGCTGTAGTAATTGTCCTATATCTCTCTTGACCTGCTGTGTCCTAGAAAACAAAATAAAATGTTAATAAGCCTCTAAATCATATGGGAAAACATTTAGGGGAAAGTAATGAATGATATGGGAAACAACCCTCCCATAGCTTCTGAAACATCTTTCAGAGAGTGGGACAATGGCTGTTGTTTGTTTCTAATGATTCCCACACTCTGATATTATCATATCCCAAAACAATGCTTTCTGTTGATAAAGAACGATAATTGATTAACTAGTTTTAAATAGAATACGCTTCTACACTGTAACTCACATTTGCCAATCTTCTTTCCTCCCTCCCTCCCTTTATTCTTTCTTCCTCCCTTCCTCCCTTCTTTCCTCTCTCTTTTCTTTTCCTTCTTTCTTTCCTTCCTTCCTTCCTTCCTTCCTTCCTTCCCCCCTCTCTTTCTTTCTTATACACCTATGTATCTATCATCTAACCATTCATTCCTTCAGAAACATACCTGTTATATCATTACTATAGGAAATTCTCAGTGAAGAAACTCCCTTTCCCAATGTGTGCAGAGCAAATCTGAGTCTGAGAATCTCTTTGGCATTCAATAACTTCCTAACTTGTCTCTCTCCTACCTTTCCAATCTTCTTAAACCTCATTCACCCCTACATTCTTTGCAATTGGGTAACACTGGCCTCCTGACCATTTCTCCAATAAGACATCCATCTCCTGACTATGCATTTTCTCCGACTGTTCCCAATACCTGGAATTATCTTCCTTCCCCTCTCTGTCTCCTGGCTTTCCTGGCCTCTTTCAAGTCACAGATCAAAATCTCACCTTCTCCAAGAAGTCTTTCATGATCCCCCTTAATGTTAATGCCTTCCTTTTGTGTATTAATTTCCATTTATCTTGTATATCTCTTATTTGTACTTTTCTTGTTTTATTGTTGCCTTCCCTATCAGACAATGAACTCCTTGGGAGCAGGGACTGTCTTTTGCTGTCCTTTGCATCTTTAGAGCTTAGCAAATTGCCTGGCACATAATAGGAACTTGTTAAAATGCTTCTTGACTGACTAGTCCTGGATAGCTGCCTAAAGGCACTGAGAAGTTAAGAGACTTGTCCATGGTCACATAGCCAGTATATGTCACAGGCAGGGCTTGTCCCTGGGCCATCCTAATGCCAGCACTGGCCTTCTCTTCATTACCCACCAGCACTTCTCATTATGTTACCCAAACGTATGCTTGTTAGCATCACCTTCCATTAGTTACCATAAAAAAGAAAATATTTTCTGTACATTGGCAGGGATGGTATTAGCTGGCAATGTTTTTATCGAAATTCCTCATTAGCTTAAAACTGTTCACCCCACCAGATAAGAATTCCAACATGTGTCCAAATGTTCACACATTAGTTAATGGAGAAATAATTTGTAGGGAGATGCTAAGAATTCTGCCTTTTCCTCTAATAGTACATATACTACATTAGCACTATAGTTAGCTTTTGGTTAATGGTGAGTATCTGACAAAGAAAAGAATCCTGAAATGTGATGTGAAAATATGAAATTTTCCAAATTGAACCATTTTTTCTCCACCAATTTCCATAATATTTTTTGGGATATTTTATCTTCATTACCAAATAGTCTTCAGTTAGCTATGACTCATACCAATTTAGAACTCAACTAAAACTAAAATGACACAATGGAAATAATATTAGATATGAAGACAGAGAACTTGGGCTAAAATCCTACCTGTTATCTGTGTGATCTCGGGCAAATCACATCCTTTCTTTAGGCCTCAGTTCCCTCATTCATAATAAAACAAGCAAACAAACAAAAACAAACAAAAAAAAAAACCCAGAACCAAAACAAAACCTCAAGATGGACTAAGCAACTTCTAAGTACCCTTACTTTCACAGTTGTTTTGCTTTAAAGTCTTATAGTCATAACAGAAATTGTTCTGGTTCTGCTCACTAGACTGTGCATTAGCTTGTATAAGTTCTCCTGGGTTTCTCTGAATCTGTATCTTTTGTTATTTCTTACAGGATAATATACTCTTGCATTTGTATGCCATAATTGTCCAGTCATACTCTAAATCATACTCTCCTTCCCTCTTTTAGGAATCATGGAAATCTGGCCATCCTTATATGTAAACAGGTCGAACCTTCTCTCATTCCCCCTGATACACTGGTCATAGAGGAAGGTGTCACATCCTTGCTCCCAAATGACACTCCCCTCTGCTGCTACCACTCAGTAACTTCTCCTTTAAGGATCAATTTAAATACAGCTCACTCTAGGCCAGTCCTAGGGGTTGTTATTTACCAGTCCCCAAGTCATTCTTTCTCCTGTGACTAGGAATTCAATGTGGGAATCATGGAATTCCTTTCTACCCTAAGCCTTTGAAGTAGAGTTTTCTTTTTCTTTTTCTTTTTTGTTATTAATTTGTTTGTTTATTTTTAGTTTGCAAGATTCAATTCCATAGTTCCTTGAGCTCAAATTTTCCTTCCTTTCCTCCCCCACCCCCCACGACAGCATATAGTCCAGTATAGGATCTGCAAATACTTTCACATTAGACATTACTCAGGTTACAAAGGCGTATTGTACTAGATGGAATGAAAAATGGTAAAGAGGAAATAAAACCAAACAATGAAAAGAAAAAGATCAAGTAGTTTCCTTCAATCAGGATTCAGGCTCAGTTCTTTCTAGTTATTTCTCTGGATGTAGGCATTTCTCTCCATCATGAGTCTTTCGGGATTGACTTATATCACTGCATTGCTGACAAGAGTCCAGTCTGTCATAGTTGGTCATCACACATATGTTGTGTCTGTGATTGTATACAAATTTCTCCTGGTTCTACTGTTCTCACTCAGTATCAGTTCATATAAGCCTCTCCAGGTAAATATGAAATCCGTCTCCTCCTCATTTCTTATAGCACAATAATATTCCATTACATGCATATACCACAACTTGTTTAGCCATTCCCCAATTGATGGGCACCCCCTTAATTTCCAATTCTCTGCCACCACAAAAAGAGCTGCTATGAATATTTTTGTACATATGGGTCTTCCTCCCACTTCTAGGATCTCTTTGGGATACAACCCTAGAAGTGGTATTGCTGGGTCAAAGGAAGTGGAGTTTTCTTATGAACCTAAGTAACTCCATCTCGGTTCCAAGTAAACACAGGATGGCTGTAGTTTGTTAAGTAAGTGCAATGAATAAAATGATGTTATCTACAGAAGCGTTTGATACCCTTTATCCTATTTCAAGAGATATTTCTTTGCTTCTGTACTGTATATCCCATATTATCTTTTTTTCGTGCAGATGTCTTATTAGCTACAATTAATTATAGAGAGATGCTGAGGAGAATGCTGCCATTTCCTCCAACATATGAACAACACTGTAGTTAGTTTTTGGTTAGTGGTGAATGTCTGACAAAAAAAGGATCCTGAAATGTGACATGAAAATATGTATTTTTCCAAACTGAACCATTTTCCTCTTACAATAATCTCTACCATAGATCATTCATATCTTTTTTAAAAATCCATACTTCTTCACTGTGAATTTGTTTTTCAATATGCCCATGTATTTCCCTACCTTGTAGTGCAGCCAATCAAACAGTTCTCTTGAATTTGGTGCTTTTCTGTATAAAAGAAGCCTTATAGAAAAATTTAGTTGAGTTTGTTTGCAGATGCTGTCTGTGTGCATCTCCTTGGGTGGCAAGTTTTAAAACAGTAATAACAATAAAACTAGTTTACTTAGGGAACTGTGTTTTGGAGTTAATTTCCTTTCGATCTCCACAAATCCCTACTTTTAGACTAGAGGCCTCCAACATACTAACAGAGGTCACGTTCCCTTAAACACTCTGCTCTTCCCTTTTCCTCAATCTTCTCAATTCTCATAATTTACTCTTTCTTTTCTTTTTCTTTTTGAGGGCAATTGGGGTTAAGTAACTTGCCCAAGGTCACCCGGCTAGGTTTTTGTCTGTATGTGTTAAGTGTCTGAGGCCGGATCCGAACTCAGGTCCTTCTGACTCCAGGGCCGGTGCTCTACTCACTGTGCCACCTAGCCGCCCCACATAATCTACTCTTTCATTCCACCTCAGTCACATATAGAGTCTGACCATGGAGCTTAAAGATCAACTTCTATGATCAAGAGTCCTAAAATTCCTTTATCAACTATAATCCCATATAATTACATCATTTCTGAGCCTCCCTGCTTCTAAATCTATTCTTCACTGTCACCAGGACCTTCACTCTTCCCCACCCCTTGGCAGTCTATAAAGACTTTTCTCCTGCTTAGCCCTACTGTCCTCCTTCCCAATCTGCCATCAAGAGGTGGCTAGGCTGTGCAGCGGCTAGAATGCTGGGCCTGGAGTCAAGAAGACCTGAATTCAAATTTGGCCCCACACACTTACTAACTGTTTGACCATGGGCAAGTCATTTAACCTCTGTCTGCCTCAGTGTCCTCAAACACCTATAGCTATTGAGGGCACTGCCATATTCCCATTTTCTCAGTTTTACAACCTCTCTCACTCCACATATCCAGCAGGTGCCAAGCCTTGTCAAGTTTGTCTACACAACATCTCTTGGGTACATTTCATCCCATCTGCTCACATGACCACTGTCCTAGTTCAAGCCCTCATCACCTCTCACTTAGATGATTGCAATGGCTTCCTAATTGGTCTCCCTTCCTCAAATCTCTCTCTACTCCAATCTACCCTCCACATAGCTGTCAAATTGAAGTTCCTAAAGCACAGATCTGACCATGTTGTTCCACTCCTATTACCTCAAGGATCAATGCTCTGCTTGGCATGTAAAGCCTTTCACAACCTGGCTTCAGCTTGCATTTCCAGGCTTCTTGCACACTATTCCCTTTCATACACTGTAGGGGACAAACTCACGTGCCCTCTGTTCTTCACATGTGCTATTCCTTCTTCTGTGATGTTGCCTTTGAACAGACTGTCCCCTGGGGCTAGTATGAATTCCCTCTTCCCCTTCACTTCTCAGAAGCCCTCGTTCCCATGAAAGCTTAACTCAAACAGCATGTTCTACATGACGTCTTTCCAGATTCTTCCCCAGATGCCCTCTTGGCATATCACTTGTATTTTTGTATATATTTAGATAATGATGATGCCCATAATGGCAATAAGTATTTATAGAGCCCTTTAATAAAGGTATAAAAGTGCCTTCTATATGTTATCTCACTGGGTCCTCACAACAGTCCTGTGAGGTAGGTGCTCTTGTGAAGTCTACTTTACAGAGGGATAAACTGTAGCTGAGAGCACATAAGTGTATTGTTCAGGTTTACACAGCAATTAAGCATCTTTCTCTAAGGTCAAGCCTACTCTCTAGGAATGCATATATATTATATATCGGAGTGTATCTCTACACACGCAAGATGTGTATATATAGACACACATATATATGTATACACATACACATATATACATATTAGTAAACACACATATAATATAGACACACAATATACACATATATATGTATGTGCATACATGTGCATATATTCGTATATTTTGTGCATATATACATGTATATAGATATATACACATATATACACCCATATATATGTACACATATGCATTCATATATATGGGTATATGTATATTTATATATGTGCATATATATATACATATACACATACATATATACTCTGTTCCCCTCTAGAATTCCATGAATGTGCAGGGTCTATTTCATTTTTGCCTTTGTTTCTTCAGCATGTAGCATAGTTGACACATAATAGATCCTTTATAAATGTTTGTTGATTGATAGGCTGCAGCTCTAATTTTATTATCTTAGTCCAACTCAAGCCCCCTGCTTTAATAGATGAGTAAACTGAGTCCAAGTGAATTTAAGTGACTTGGCCAAGGTCATATAGCAACAGCACTAGAGTAGAATTCATTTCCTGATGTCCAGAACAATATAGTCTTTTTGTTCTACCTCACTGTCTCTCTTTAGTGGCATATTTTATTTTATTTCATTTTTTTGGTCTGGATTGTGATATTAACAAGGCAGTCTTCTGATATAGAAAAAATTAAAAACAACTATCAATGCAGATTGGAAACTTTTCTGTAATTTATAATCTTAGGTGGAACCTGGCCTAGGGCACTTAGAGGTTAAATGACATCCATGGTCAAACAACCAATAGATATCAGTGGTAAGACTTGATCTTAAGGCTTCCTAATACAAGATGACCTCTCTGTTATATGCCAATCTTCCTTTCAACATATTTCTTCTCTCTCTTTGGCCCTTCCCATTGGTCCTTCCCCCATCACTCTCTTTTTTCCTCTGCCCATATTTGCATTCAGTGGGTTGCTCTAAAATCAGCCACCCCACAAAGAGTGTAATGTAGCTTTTCCCAAAGCTGCATTACAGTGAAGGATGTCTAATTACAAACAGACAGAAAAGAGAAAACTCCAAAATTGTTGAATGTGCATCCTGCTAGCATGAATCTGAGAAGGAGCTGACAATCAAGCCCTATTGTGGTCATGATTGAAGCATTTCTGGGAGCCATTTCAAACCACCAGGCTGAGCAGCCCAGACCTCTCCAAAGTGGGGGAAAATAATTGGGACTCAAAAGGCTGAAAAAAAAAGAACAAACCCAGAGGTTTTCCCAAGTTGAAACCACATGACAGGTGGCAGATTCTCTACCATTGCTTTTGACTTGAGTGTCTACACAACAATTCAATCTGAAGTTTTTCTGAACTGAAGTTCCCATGGAAAAGGTACACTATGGAAAAACGTGTGGAGATGCAAATCCAGGGAGGGGTCCAATATTTTTGCTTTCTAATAAAATAAAAGAATGAATAAATGTAAATTAAAAAGCATCTATTATATTCTAAGCACATCACATAGAAAAAAAGTTGACAATCCTTGACTTCAAGGACCTTACAGTCTGGCTGATGGAGACGATACATTAAAGAAATAATGGAAAAGGAAAGAAGAAACAAATACATTGAGGAGATACACAGTTGGTGAAGTTGGTGATACTCTTGTTTTTGTGCCTTTTTAAAAAGCAGTTTTCTCTTTTCCAATATCATTAGAATTTTTTCCCATGATGGTGGAGAAATTAAAATCAAGTAAACACTTCATTTCACTCCTCATTCAGGGGTAATGATGGATGTCTATTTGAATCAAAAGCTCTTTTTATAATGTCAAGTGCCACTCCTGTAAGTCCCTGTGAGCAGCCCAGGATAGTGCCTGGGCTCCTGAAATGGTCCTTCTCTCACATTGTTCAGGGAGTCTGACTGGAAGTTAGAGATCCTGAATTTTCTTCTTTTCAAATGAATTCTGACATTTGACTGTGCCTTAGATTTTCTATGCTGTATTCTTCCAGTATGTGAAAACCATCGTGGAAAAGCTTTTAACCCAAGAAACTAAGGGGCAAAAATAAAAGACATCTTCCATTTCTTTCTCCTTTGAATAAAAAAATTCATTTCCACGGTTTTAAATGACCAAATTCCTAATAATGCATGTTTTTAGAGAATACTTTCACTTTGTAGAATTACACAGAATAAACAAAAAGTTGTTAGAGAATATTTATTTATCAACTACAATATTCAGGGATCTGGTACATGTACAAAGCATCTCTGATACTACTAAATGTGTAAAAGAGGCTAGGGAGTCTACTTGCTGTGAAGGGGTGATGATTTGTGTTGGAAATGCTTTGGAGAGACATTGGAGCATGTGGAGACATTCTATGATGAGTTCCAATCTGCTAACCAAATGGTAAATGGCTGCCTCTTTGACTGACTGCATAGCTGAACCTGGGGTTGCCTTCAAAGGTTCACTCAGTCATTTTCTCTTTGGCTGCTCAATCATGATTTGATTCCTTTGCATTCTGCATTCAATGAGAGACAAAGTTGTAAGGGGAGAGGCCTTGGGACTTCTCCCCACTAAGACCAATTGGCACCATGAAAATTGGCTTCAGTCTTTTTGCCTAGCCATTTGTTCTCCATTTCAGACAAACAAGATTAATCTGGAGGCTCTGACATTGTGGGTTGTGAAAGGTCAGAAAGACAAACTGGTTGGGAGTCTAGGAATTGTAATTCATGTCAGGTTTTGCATTAAGCCAAATATCAATGCCCTGAGGAGCAAGAAGTGGCTTTTGGGACTCAACCCAGAGACAAGGATTCATCTGGAAGTAATGCCACATGGATGTGAAGTTGGTGGGAACAATACTATCGAGGACCTGGGTTAAGTTTGAGGTCAATTTCTGTAGAGACCAAGATAAGGGAGGGGAGAGTGCCTTAAGGCAATGGACAGAAGTATTTATGTTTTTGTTCCTGATCATATCTCTGAATCAAATATCTTTTTGTAAAGTCAAATTGATATTAAGTTGACTAAACCGAACTGGGACCCTACTCATTGGTGGTTCACAGGTGACTCAAGTCAATGGCCTTAGAGAGGAGGTACCTCAAAATCCCTCAGGGACCCTTAGAATCTTAACTGACTTGACTCTAGAAAAGTGAACTAGACTTTCCAGCAATACAATGATTTGAAGCAATTCCAAGAGACTTATGATGGAAACTGCATCCATATCCAGAAAAAGAACTATGGAGTCTGAATGTGCATTGGAGGACACGATTTTCTTTTCTTTCTTTTTTTTTCTTTCTCGTGGTTTCCCTTTTGGTTCTGATTCTTCTTTCACAACATGACTAATGTGAAAATAAGTTTAATATGAATGCACATGTATAGCCTATATTAAATTGCATTGGGGAGACAGGAAAGGAGGGAGGGAGGAAGTTTTAGAACTCAAAATCTTATAAAAGTGAATGTGGAAAACTAAAAATAAATAAATAAATAAATTTTTAAAAAAGAAAAAAAAAGAGTGAGCTAGAGCATATTCACTATATAAAGAATACCAGTGTGGCAAATACTGGAGCTTGATAAATAATATTGACTTTTGCTGCTAGATGGCATAGTAGATACTGTACTGAACTTACAGTCAGCAAGACCTGACTTGCATCAGAAACTTACTAGCTGTGTGACCCCCTAGCAAGTCATATAAGCTTTCTCAGGTTCAGTTTCTTCATCTGTATAATGGGGATAATAATAAGACCCACCTCACAGAATTGTTGTGAGGACCAAATGAAGTAACATGGGTAAAGCAACTTGTAAAAATTAAGTACTGTAGAAACTGGTTACCACTACCACCATCACCATCATCAGTGTACATATTTATTTTTTTTGTGTGTGTTTGTTTCAAATGAACACATTGCATCCTTGAACTCTTTCATAGAGAGAGAACCTTCAGTGATGAAATTACATCTAAGATACACAGAATAATGTACTTGGCCTTAGGTTAATGGGAGCAGCCTCTGGCTCTGCATTGTGACATTAGCCAGACAAGGAAAGGAACAGAACAGGTGAGGGTCAGTTTCAAAATGCATTTGTTAAGCATCTGTCTGCCTTTTAAGTATTCTAGGAATGATCCAGAGCATCTTTACGATAAAGTACAATTGACTTTGGTTTGCATTCTGTTTTAGACAGATGGATAGACAGAACTACTGAGTATTAAGGGCAGGTATTTTGTAGCTGGAGAAAACTGGCTCCATAGAAATTATGTGACCAACCAGGGTAATGGAATTAAACCCAATAAAATAAGTAAAACGAATATTTAATAAGTGACAAAAAGAGGTAATTAAAATTGGGGATGGAAACTTTAGGGAATAAGGAACAAAAGCAGGTTAGGTGGTGGGTTTTCAAGTAGACTTGAAATGGATGTAAAATTAGGCTCATTTGGCATTCTAACAGATAGAAATCTCTGCCATCCTGATGCTTTGATGGGTTTTCCTGAAATGCCTTCTGAATCATCAAAGAAAGTTTGGATCATATTTGGTATATTTTTTAGGATTAAGTACATTGTATTTTATTCTAGTTCTAGGAAAATTGGTGGTTGATGTATAGCATGTATATTTGGTAATATTCTATTATTTGGAACATTTGGTTAATCTGAATTGTCTGTTTCTACTGTGCAAGTTAGAATAAGTAGAGATATAGACAATGGAGCTACTGAGAAATCGGAGGGAAGTGAATCCATGAGAAGAAAAGATCTCAACTCAATTCTCTGAATTGGTGCAAACTGGAAATTTGAGAGTATATAATATAGATTTTACATCTACTCCTGTAACCCTTTATTACTTCAGAGACAGTGATATGTGGACACTGAAAAAAAGAAACCTCATTCTCAGTTTAATTTTGTGCTGTTGTTTGTCCTTCAGTTTTGAAAAGGATGATGTCTTGATTCATGAGTGAATTGGATTTTAGCGAGGCAGAGCTGCACAAAATTGTAGCTTTCCTCTAGAATCATCGAAGTCCAGTGGCAAGACAAAAGTCAGGATGACGTATGATGGCCCAGGATGCAGAGGATGACCTTGGCCTCTTTGATATCTGACCAAGCTCTAAGACCTCCACAGCACCTGCTTCAGCCACCTTCATGGCCATTGGAACAAATTGTTCTCATCTGCCCATTGTGCCTGTGGAAGTCTTCACATGTTTGGGGTAGACATCTCCCTAACTCACCAATAGGTTTAAGGTCTGATGGTACCCTCAACCTGGTTTAGCCTGCCAGGTTTACCAGGGTGTGGCCACTGTGCACACTACAGCTTCTTGGAGCACAGGTGAGAGTTGGGTGACAGATGAACACCAAAGGTGGATGAGCAGCCCTGAAAAGGGATCAGCAGCCCTCACACCAGAGGTGCTGGTCCTCCTTGAATACCCCATATACCCCATGTGGTGGCAATGAGAGAAGAAAGGGTCTGGACCTATGATTTCATCTGTAGGAGGGTCTTCCCATAGTGGAAACTCCCTCAACTGGTACAAATAAGCAACATAACATACGTTAAAGTCATAAAGAGTGGCCTGTGGCTCTGAAAGGCTTAAGGGACTAGTTCATGTTCACATACATAGTATGCACCAGTCTGTATTGAATCCAGGGCTTTCTGAATCGGTGACCAGTTTTCTATCCATCATGCCAGGCTGCCTCTCTTTGTGAAGGATAATCATGTTAATTTGTTGCTATGGTCCACTTAAGTACATTTAAACCTGCCAAATATGCAGTATTGATGTTTCTAAATACTTATTTGATCAAATTGGATGGAGACAAAAATAAGCCAGACCCACTTGTACCAAGGTATGTTCTCTCTCTCTCTTCAGAAACAATATATAATGGCATAACTTCATAGCTTAGGGCTACTGATAGAACACACAATAACAGTTTAATAAGTTTTATCTCCTGGTATACCAGATATTCTGACAGGAAAATCCAAAGTCATGATTATGTGAAATTTACAGTGATACATCCTATAAAAGATTTTTTTTTAAATGACCCACTGTTCTTGCCTTTCTTGAATATTCTAGCCCATGTTTGTTCTATATGTTTCCCTAATTCATAGCATATGTGGCATTAAAAGGCTTCCAAATTTTGTTTGGTTTTATAAAAGCAGGAAAGCAAAAACAAGACCCTTATTTGTATTCCACTTTCTCTTGACACACGGCTTCTTTGCTTGAGATAGAAAATCAAGAAAATCCTTCCTCAGCGTGAACAAATATCCTTACTGCAGTTAATCCCCTTGGATAATAAAATTTATAAACCACTCCTCTCTACCCATCCTAGGTAAACAGTCAGTCTGAATTCATTTACACCTTTAATCATGTTGGCATCTGTAAACCAAACCCAGATTTTAAGAGACAGCACTAATAAACCTGCCTCTAAATGACTCAGTCGATTTCAATGGGATTATTGCCTATTGTGCTGTATCTTTCCCCTTGATCAGCACTCTATTGATCAGATTCTCTTGTCCTGATGGTTAGCTTTGAAATACTGAACCTTATGTTTTACAATGGTGTCCATATCTAAGCAAAATCTAATAAAATAATACTGAGGCGAAATGATAAAACTTGACCTAGTATTCCACGGCATTGTTACCATGGCGATTCATCCTCTCTCTCTCTCTCTCTCTCCTCTCTCTCTCTCTCTCTCTCTCTCTCTCTCTCTCTCTCTCTCTCAGCAGAGAAATGATACATAGATTTTATGGAAGAGAGTCTTTAAACAATTACTCCATTACCTAATTATACTTTGACATATCCAATAACTATATGTGTTTGTTTATATACTTGTACATATTCTCTTTAAAATAAACTACAGTTTTATGTGAACAATATTTACAAACCAAAATGAATATACTCTCAATTCTCTTGACCTAAGTATATTAGACTAGAAAGCATGTCTCCATCTGTTCCAAAGTATAATATACTTTCACTAAAACAATAAAGGTTCCTTAAATCCTTTCCCTCACAACCACCTTGGTTTTTGAGGATGATTAATCTTTATTCGTTTCTGATCAATCTTCTCGAGTCATTTGTACCCATATTGCTATCTGAAATTTTAAAAACATTTGGTAATAAACTGCAATTTAAATAACTGAGGAAAAGATTCAGGCTCCATCAGGGTGTCTATGAAGAGACATTAAAATGGCTAATTTTGCCCTTCATCATGCAACAGAATAAAGGTGTTGGACAAATGAATTCAGTTTTAATGTGTTTTAGTGTAATAATAATAATAGTAGATAGTAGATTTTAGTGTAATAATAATAATAGTAGATTTTATTCTTAATAGTAATCTTTAAAACATTTTAATAAATAATAATAACAACAAGGATAAACCGAATCAATGATGAGTTACTCTTTACCCCCTAGGACTTAATGTCACACCCCTTTTTTGCTCTTTAGATAATAAATAAGAATTTCAATTAAAAAAACCAATTATTTTATCCACATGTCCATAAAACACTAAATACAAAAAGAATAACAGCAGGATAGAGTATATATCCCAGGGTCATTTCTATCTGAACCCCATCAAAAAAGATTAGAAGAAAAAATAATCCTCATGTTGGCATAGATGCATATTACACTTTAGACTGTTCAAAATACTTCACTATGCTTCATGTCAGTTTTGATCCTCAATCATAGTAACTGTGAGGTAGCTGACTTGGAGGATAGAGAGATAGCCCTGGAGTTAGAAGTTCAAGTACATCTCTGATAAATATTGTCTATGAGTCTGTGATCATAAGCCAATTGCTTAAGCTCTCAGGGTCCCAGGAAGCCATTAATTGAGGAAATTGCTCATAAGGGAGAGTCTTAGACTGATGAATCATAGGTCCGGTCAACCTTGTCTCTCCCTGCTACCAACCCCATAACTTTCACTGACCTTTATCAAGTCTTTTCACTGCAACACCTCAGTGGAGGTGGGTAGTACAAGTATTATTCTCTTCATTTTCCAGATGAGACCAACATGGAGGCTAGATGGTTTATTCAAAATCACCTCTACCTAGTTAGGGACAAAGACAAGACTCAAGTCCCTGTCTTCTCAATCTTTCTGAGTCCTGAGACTGTTCCATTATTACAGGCAGAGTACATTAAGGGACACAGGCTCTGCTATGGGACTCTCACTATGGTCTCATCAGCTACATAGCAGGTACAATTCTAGATCTTCAACCAATAATATGTGGGTTTGAATAAAGCCTTAAGGACTTATTGCAGGACCTTAGAGAAAATGCTTAATCTTTTTGAGTCTCAGCTTCCTCATCTGTAAAATGGGTTTAATAGTATCTATCTCACAGGTTGATATTTGGATTATTGACTATATAAATGCCATGTTACCTACATACTGAGAGAGAAGTGATGAAATCAAGGTACAAAATTTAAATTTAAAAAGGAATATATACACCACATACACACACACTAGCATATTTTATATATAAAATGCTATTTTGATTGATTATATAAAGTGAACTGGCTAAGCTTTGAAGACACATTGTGCTACACAGTGATTGAGTGTCTGAGTTTTCATTTTATTTATTAGATCAAAATCTGCATTAGAATGTGTCCTATTGCCACAGATAATTTGATATCTCTTTCAAATGCTCATTTATCTCAGTACAAATTCATTTTGGACCTTCATCTCATTTCTCCGGGGAGTCATGCCAAGCACTCCCCCAAACACCCAAGCATCCAAGAAATAGAGAAGCAATGAAGAGCCCAAAGAGTGAAATTTCTATTCCGAAATTTCTATTCAAGCCACTGTTGCCAGATTCGTAACATCCAATTATTCCCAGAAGGGAATTTATGTGGAAAGTAGAAAAGCAGCCTTTGCCAGCTCCTGTGTCAGTCACTGCTTATCAGTCCTCCATCTCAACCCCTCATCTGCTTCCTTTCATCCCTTTCAAAAAAAGAAAGGCACAAGGAAACTCAATGAAGAAGTCAGATTTTCAAAGGACACATACTCATAGCTTACATTTACATGAAGCTTTAAGATATGCGAAAAAAAAGCACTTACTTGAAACAACCCTGTGAACCATGCAATTAAAGTAATTAACTCCATTTTACAAATGAGGAAGCAGAAGCTCAGAGGAGTTAAGTGACCCACCCAAGGTAACACAGACAATAAAAGCCCAAGCCAGGACTCAAATCCAGGTCTTAGACTCAAGACCAGTATTATTTTATTATGCCACTGCATATACACACACACACACATACACACACATACACACATATATGTATATTTACATATGTATATACAGGAAAGTGAGGGCTAATAACTGAGGACAAAAGGGAAAGGTGGTTTAGGATTTATAATAATAATTTTAAGAAGGCCAAAATCCCCTATGATCTAAGGCTTGTAATAAATAGTCAAGACAACCAAAGACACTTAAGAAAACAAACAAACAAACAACAGCAAGATCTGAAAAAGCAAAATCATTTATTGGAGGAAATGGGAAGGTCCTAATAAGTGTCAGGAGAGGGCAAAATCAGTTTACTGTTTTGTGTCAGAAAACTATGTAAGAGAAAGAACTCCTCAAAGTAGGAAAGATAAAAGATGGTTGGGAACTGGAAGCCAAGATCCTGAAAAGTTAATACCCTTATTCCAGCCCTACTGGGAGGACCGTAGGGCAGCGATGATTTGTCACCCAAAATAACTTGGTAGATGTGAGTGCTAACCTGCATTCGTTGTTTAGAAGGATGAGGTTAGATGCTTAGCACAATACAGTTGTAAGTATGCTGGATTTGGAGACAGAGGACCTACATTCAAATTCTACCTTTGTCACTGGTGAGTGGTATGACCTTGGGCAAATCATTTCACCTCTGGATCTTCATTTCTACATCTGTAAAATATGGGTAGTTTGGTGGTACAGTAGATAGACTGCCAGGTCCAGAGTCAAGAAGACTCATCTTCATGAGTTGAAATCTGGCCTCAGAGACTTATTAGCTATGTGATTCTGGGTCAGTTACTTAACCTCTGTTTGTCTTCATTCCCTCAACTTTAAAATGGGGCTAATAATAGCACCTGCCTCACAGGGTTGATATGAGGATCAAGTGAGATAGTATCTGTAAAAAGTACCTAGTGTAGTGTGTGACACAAAGTAAGCACTTTATAGATGCTGATTTCCATCCCCCCATCTCCACCCTTCCCAACATGCTATAGATGAGAAAAATTGCCTCAATTTTTAAAAAGGAGAAAAAAGAATGATGCACAAATTGTTGGGCCAAGTTTGATTATTAAAGGGATAGTTTGTCAACATTTAGAAGATTTGGAACACTGGAAGATATCAACACTGTGAATCAGTATGGATATACTAATAACATGTCACCTCAAAAGCAAGCACATTTCCTTTCTTTTTTTTTTTTTCGACAAAGACTAGTAGAGAAGGAGAATTCCATGAACACAATATACCCAGATTTAAGGCTTATGATAAAGTCTCTTTCAGTTTTCCTATGTGCAGAATGGAACAACAAGGCCTAAGTGATAGTACAGTTAGGTGGATTTGGAAATGGTTAACCTACCAGACATGAATAGTGTTACTTGGCCTCTACTTGGAGGGAGGTCTCTAGAAGACTGCCACAAGGATCTGGCCATATCTCTACTTTTTATCTATAACTATGTTTTTCACATTTACAGATGGCACAAAGGGAAGGATATTATAACTGTTTTCAAGTATTTGAAGGACTGTCATATTGAAGAGGAAATAGATTAGTTTCTCTTTAGCCCTACAAGGCAAAATTGGGATCAGCTGATATGAACTGCAAAGGTAGATTTCCATCTGATGTAAAGAAAAAACTTACTAACAATTAGAGCTGTCCAAAAGTGGAGTGGGCCACTTTGGGAAATAGTTATTTCATTTTCATTAGAGGTCTTTAAGTAAAGAAGGGATACCCACTTGCTGGTTCAAGAACAGGTTGGATGTGACAGCTTCTGAGATTCCTTCCAATCTGATCTGTGATACTGTGATTCACTTTTTTTTTTTAAAGATTCTGTGTTACACTGTTGACTCTTATAAAATTTGTAGTCCATTAAAATCCCAGTTTCTCTTCATAAGAACTGTAATGTGGCAATGCCATCCCAATTGGAACTTGTGAAATTAATGTCCCAAATCACAAATAGAACTTTATGTTTATCCCTATTTAATATATGTATATATGCGTGTGTGAGTGTGTGTGTATTAAGTTGGTCTACCAAATTGGTCTGTTGAGATTTTTTGGATCCTGATCCTGACTTTGGTATCTATTTTATTAACTTCCCTGGTTCACATCATGTCTGAATTTGAGAAGCGTGCTTTCTATGATTTTATTCAAATAATTAATTAAAACTTTGAATAGCATATGCTGAAAGACAGATCCCTGAGACACTTCACTCAAGACCTTCCTCCAAGAAGATATCCCTGTCCATTCATTTCACATGTCTTCATCAAGGACATCAAGGATCAAAAATAACCTTGATGTATACATAACCCATTCTCATCAAGGTTTTAGAATAATGAGAAAGAGTTTTGTGGTTGCTGATGTCTTCTTAGTTGCTTTTGGGGGGGCATAAATAGGCACATAGGACACACAGATACACAATAACAGCATCTACCCTCAGGGAACTTATAATTTAATAAGTGTGATATGAGCTGTATTCAGATAAGCATGACAGAGGAGAATTTTAATTCTTCCTTGTAGAATATAAATGCTTCAAGAGTAAAACTACCATTTTTCATCTTTGCACTTCCAGTTGTTAGCACAATTTTTTAAAGCTTTCTTTTAAAAAATTACTTAATATTTATTTTCCCAGTTAGATGTAAAACAATTTTAACATTCTTTTAAAAAAATTTGAGTTTCAAATCCTCTCCTTCCCTTTATCACCTTTCCCCTCATTGAGAAGGCAAGCAATTTTATATAGGTTATATATGTGTTAGTACAACTTCTGCTGAGCATATGATTAATACATAGTTACTAAGCATTTAATTTTTTACATGGTAAATGAAAATTCTTCATAATTAAATTTAATGCAAGAACAAAAACCACAATTACTAATAAATCTCCAACAAGGTTCTACTTAAAGATATTATGGCATAGAGGTGAACCTGAATTCTTGAAGGCTGTATTAGTAGGATGTAATCTCTGGCAGGTTCTATCAAATTAGGAAGGATCATGGTTGAGTTCAGTAGCAAGCCATATTATCTGTTGTTTAAGGACTAACCGAGCTCAGTTTAGAGACATTAATCATCAGAGATAGCTTCTAGGTAACTAACTTTTTGGTCATAAGAACTAATAGAACCATTTACAGTACTAGAGCTTCTGAGGTACACCAGTATTGGGAGTATCCATTGGGTGAAATCATAAATATTTGAATTATTGAAGTACTACTATTAATAATACTAATAGCTTGCATGTATATAGTGCTGTATAACGAACATTTCTTTACAATAGTTTGCCTTCCCCCTCCTATGCCCCCTCCATGAATTATATTACTATAGTACATTTGTGCTATATTACACAAATACTGCATGGAAGAGATGACTAGAAAACAGTTCATGTGACAAAGAGTTTGGGATTTTAGTGCTTAACATAACCCAGAAATTGTGATTTGATGCCAAAAAAATCTAATGTGATCTTAGGCTCTGCAGTTTTGAGGAGTTGGGCTATAACCTGGATCCAGGACAGCTCATCCTAATAAGGAGCTCCCCTCAAGTGGGTGACATGGATGGGATGGAGGTGCAAGTGTTTGGGTAAGCAATCATCCCATGAGAATGGGCGTTTCAGAGGAACCTAGAGAAACTGCTTTAGTTACTGTTCTATGACTTCTCAGATCTGACTGACACTCTGCAATCTTAGTAGTTAACCAGACTGAGAAGTCAATAGGCTGCTCTTTTGATCACACTCACTATGTTTCCTGATGTTCACTACATATGCTTAATATATAATCATTTAATAAAGCTTAATAGGTAACAAATTTAATTTTTTCTTGATCTTCAGAGCAAGACTGTGAGGTACTGTGTGAGTATGCTCACTATGTTTCCTCCTAACGATACTCAAGAACTTTATCCTGCCTCAGTAAAGGAACTGTTTCCTCTCATACTCAAGACTTCACTGCTAGGTTGCAGCAGAAAAAAACTCTGCCTAGAAAAGACAGATTTCCAGAACTTGGAAAATCATCAGGTGAAAGAGAACTTATGCTTGTTTTCTCATTAAATCTGGGTTACAGAATGAGGGGCAATGGTTTGTAGAAGCCACAGGAGAGCAGGTTTGGACTCAACATAAGGAAAATCTTCCTAAGCATTATGGATGTCTAGCATAAGAATGAGGTGCCTTAGGAGTAGTGAGGTTCCAGTCAGCAAGGTTCCTGCCATGTGAAGGCTGAATTACCACACATGAGTGAAGGTATGAATAGAATACACAATTTGATATGGGCTGAATTAGAGGACCTCTGATGTTTCTTCCATCTCTCAATTTCTATCATGTATGTAGCACTCCTTGGATTTGCCAAGGAGATCAGGATGCTGGAGTTGGATGCCTGCTCGGCAGTGCAGAAATCACCAAGTGTTTCTGTTCTTTACCTCTGGGTGGGGGTTGTCCTGATCCTGTTACTGACTAAGGCTGGGCTTGGAATGAGAAGCTAGCCACTCCCATCCTAAGGGATTTGGGGCAAACAGAAGTCAAGGTAGGCATACTAAGACCAAGAGGCAAGAAGTGGTGGTGGCAGCTGCAGGTAGATGCAGCAGAATTGCGATGGGTGGGAGCTATGAGGAGATGCCAGAGTGGATGTCTGGAGGGTAGTTGTCACAGAGACAGGAGAGGGGCTTGCAACAACATGGTCAGCAGACACAAAAGTCACAAGACATGTTTGGCCAAATCCTGCTTTGCTGAACCCAAAAGGTAAATCCTGAATAATGATTCTTGTCTTTTTTGTCTTTCCCCATTTCTCCCTCTCTTGTGAGATGGTGTGCCTGTTTCTCGGGTATTTGTTGATCTTTTTTCTTACTTGTATTTTGGGGGCAGTTAGGTGATGCAGTGCCTGGCCTGGAGTCAGAAAGACTCATCTTCCTGATATCAAATCCGGCATCAGACACTTACTACCTGTACGACCCTAGTTGAGTCACTTATCCTTGTTTGCCTCAGTTTCCTCATCTGTAAAATGATCTGGAGAAGGAAATGTCAAACTAACTCCAATATTTTTTCCAAGAAAACCCCAAATGGGGTCATGAAGAGTCAGACATGACTGAAAATGACTGAACAACAAAGAAATTACTTATCTTTTAAGACGGTTATGATAAATGCCATTAAGATAGTTATTATGATAAATGCTATTGCATAACTATCTATGTGCCATTGTGCAAATGGGGAGAGACAATAGGTAAATGCATAGAAGAGGAAAGGTCTAGGAGGCCTAATGTAGATAGCTAGCTTTTCAGCAGAATTGGAAAGCTAGGGGACAGAAAGATCAACTGCTCCTATTGATAGAACTTCAAAACCCAAGGAGAATAGCAATCCGCAAAAGGAATTCCTTTTCAACTTCCAACTTGAAATAACCCCAGGTGTAAAATTAAATATATTTCTCTTTAATATGAAACTCAAAAGCAGGAGTAGGAAAGAGCCATTAAAAAAAAAAAACTCCTGTACATTGAATAACTGTAAGATGTACTGAAATTGGAATGGAACTAAAGTCATTGCTATATGTCAAAGCAATCAGTTCCACATCCACTAACAAAAAATGGTAAATCAATAGGAAAGTCAATCAAACCAAAGAAACAGAGAATCACAGAGTTGGGAAGATACATCAGAAATCATCTTATATATGACCCAATGCACCAAATACTTAACATTTATTAAATACCTAAAGTGTAGAGAGACGGAACAGTTATGCATTGTAGATAGAAAACCAGCACCAGAGTCAAGATCTGGGTTCATTTCCTCCCTCTAATACCTATTGGCTATATGACCCTGGGCAAGTTGCTGCCTGCAAACATGCCTATGTCTTACCCATCCTCAAAAACACCCTCACTGACCCATCTATCCCCGATAACTATCGTCTCATAGCTCTCCTCCCTTTTATGGCTAAACTCTTTGAGAAGGCCCCTGTAATAAGGGCCTGTACTTCCTCTCTCTCTCTCTCTCTCTCTCTCTCTCTCTCTCTCTCTCTCTCTCTCTCTCTCTCTCCCTCTCCGTCTCCCTCTCCCTCTCCCTTTCCCTCTCCCTCTCCCTCTCCTTAACTCTGTACAATCTGCTTTCTGGCCTCATTGAACAGAAAGCACTCCCTCCAAAGTTACCAGTGATCTTTTACTTACCGAATCTAACGGCCTTTTCTCAATCTTCATCCTTCTTGACTCCTTTGCAGCCTCGATACTATTGAGCACCCTCTTCTCCATGATGCCTTCTTCTCTAGGTTTTCTTGACATTATAATCTCCTGGCTCTCTTCCTCTCTGATCGCTCCTGAATCTCCTTTGTTGGATCTTCTTTCAAGCTTCTGTTTGCCCTCCACACTGCTTCCCTTAGTGATCCTATCACCTCTCATGGATTCAGTCATCATCTCTATGCTGATTATTCTAAAATCTACTTATCCAGCCCCAACTTCTTTGCTGACTTCCAGTCTCAAATCTCCAACTGCCTATTGGATATCTTAAACTAGATGTCCTGTAGACATCTTAAACTCAACATGTTCAAAACTGAACCCATTTTCTTTCTCTCCCTCCCTCCCCACATTTTCCCCATCCAAACATCCCTATTATTGAGGATTCCTCCATCCCTCAGACTCACAGCCTAGGTTTCATCCTCTACTGCCCACTCTCTCACCCCTCATATCCAACTTGCTGTCAAGACCTATTGATTTAACTCTCATATCTTTTCCATATTCCTTCTTGTCTCTTCTGATACTGCCAGCACCCTGGTGCAGCACTCATCACTTCATGCCCAGATTATTGTAATAGCCTGCTGGTTGCTCTGACAGGCACAGGGCTCTCTCTCCCTACTCCTCAGACAGCAACGTCCAAATATGTTGCCCCTCACTCCCCCCACACCATTCGATAAACTTCAATGCCTTCCTATCACCTCTAGGATCAAATATAAAATTCTGTTTGATGTTCAAAGTGTTTCATAGCCTAGCACCCCCACCTTTCTAGTCTTATACCTTACAGTGTTCCACATACTCTTTGATCCAGTGACCCTGGCCTTCTTATTGTTCTCAAACAAGGCCCTCCCCTTCCTGACTCTGGCCATTTTCACTGCCTTACCCACATGCATGAAATGTTTTCACTCCTCATCTCAGCTTCCTGGCTTCCTTCAAATCCCAGACACAATCCTACCTTCTACAGGAAGCCTTTCCCAGTCCTTCTTAATTCTAGTGCCTTTCCTTTGTTGTTTATTTCCTACTTATCCTGTATATAACTTGTCTGTACATAGTTGTTGGGTTGTTTATTTTTTGCAAGTTGTCTTCCCAATTAAACTGTGAGATTAATAAATGCTTTTGGCTGACCAATAAAATCCAGTCCCTATGCTCAAGAAGATTAGAATCCAGTAGCAGGATAAAACAACCGAGATAGTTGCATTATACATTATTTTTTTCCTTGACCTGACCTGTGATTTCATTAATAAAAGGAAATTGGAGTGTATTTTATAGTTGTAGAGAGTTTCCTCTGTTACTGAGATGCTAAAGGATTTGTACAGGGCCACACAAATAGTATATGCCATAGAGGAGATTTCATGATGTAAATCTTCCTATTTCTGAGGCTGGCTATATTGTACCTCACCTCACTTCGCCTTACCTGTCTTCTCCTCTCCTCTCCTTCTCCATATATATAAATACACACATACATATATAATATAAATGCATATGAATTATAAATTGTTATAAATAAAATTATATATATATATAAGTTATAAATACTCACTTTGTTGAGTGCTGTATGAGTTAAAAAGGGAGACTTTGAGTATGAGCCAGTGCCAAATTTTGTATTGGTTGTATGAGAAGTTGTTTACAAAATCTCTGTATTGTGGACAGACATATGTATCATATGACTCTTGATTAATAGAATTGAAAATATGGCTTCAGAGGAATAACACTGGATAGCCAAAAAGAAAATAATCAGTGATTTTTGAGAGGATAGCTAGATAGAGCAGATAGAGTTCTGGACCTGGCGTTAACACTGAGTTCAAATATATCTTCAGACACTTCCTAGCTGTGGGACCCTGGCCAATTCCTTTAATCTCTCTCAACCTCTGTTTCCTCATCTATAAACTAGGGATAATAAGAGCACCTATTTTCCAGTGTTCTTTTGAGGTTAAATAAGAATATTTGGAAACCTTAAAACACTATGTAAATGCTAGTTATTTACTACAGCAGCAACTACTACTACTACTACTACTACTACTACTACTACTACTACTACTACTACTACTTCAGAATAGAGCTGAGTTTTTAACTTTTTCCAATTGGCCTTCAGAGTGCAGAAATAAATGGGTAGAGACCACTGAAGTGGCTTTAAAATAAATCGTCCTCACAGAAAATTCCAATGTATGATATTAAAACACAAAGGAAAGTTGTATTGACTATTTTTCCTGGGTGTCTTTTACAAGATAAAATAAATCCCCATTCATCTGAGTTGAGAAGGTTGGGTGGAAGGAATTAGGCAGCTTTTCAAGGTGTCTTCAATCTTTGTATTTTCTTACTGTATTTTAAAGGGACTGAAAAAAACAACAACACTTGATTCAAACTGGAACCACTTCAACAAATAGCATTATGCTCTTTACTGACAGCTCTATATTTTATTGTATATGTGTATGTAGTAGATGAATTAGAGAGGTAGGACACTGATTACTTCAGATGTGTAGTTATTATCAAACATTATAATAACAACTTTAAGCTTGACTCAACTGTACATTTTTGTCACTGATAGGAATTGTTGACTACAACTATTTACAGTAATGTGAGCATGTCCCTAAGGAGGACATGATATACAAAGGTCACACACTCACAAGATTTATCACTGAAGAGGATCCTAAAGGTCATTTACTCTTGCCCCCTTGTAAGAAATACATTAGCCTCCTTAACCCCTTAAATGAAGATGTTTCTTTGAGAATCTCCCTTGCTCAAAATCTTTGAGACTGTCACAATAATATCTGTAGTGACTACTGACACCCCTTTGTTTGCCTGCCTGCAGGGAGTTAGAATATCAACTCGTCATTTTCCTAGGCATCTGGGTCCCTGCCCCACCCCTCTAATAAGAACCCTATAGATATTCACTCTATTTTACCTATATTTGGCACCCAACTCCATCCAGGACCCCAGTGGACCTCTTTTGTTTTGTGAGTATCTCTCCTCAATAAACCTTTCTTGCTTTACTGTCAGCCAGTCTGTTTTATCTGATCCAGGTGGTGCTTCAGCCAGCCAGTTTTCTCCTTAGGGGTATCAGATGTTGTTGAAGCTTGTGACTAATGGTCTCAGGAATCATACCTACATCCAAAGTCCTTGACTTAGGAGATATAGAATGCAAGGATAACCATATGCCCCAATGGCAGGGTCCCCACCCTTTCTCCTTAACACCTGAGCTATGACCTCAATCAGGTGCCCTCTCCCCTTCCCCTCCCCACGCCCTCCCCTCAACATAAGTGATAGATAAAGGAGATTGCCTCCTTTCCCTGTAAGGGACTTTGGCATTTTGAACCTTCCTAAGCCTGTATTGACACCCCCTCATTAATATAGGGAGAATATGAGGTGCAAAGAGCTTAAGATAAAGGGACTTGCCTGAGTTCACAATGTGATAGATACACAGAATTCAAATAAAGGTCTTTTCTCTTCAAACCCAGTGTTCCTTTCACTACCCTCTACTGCTTCCTTTATTCTAGACCATCCCCCTTCCTTCTTTCCTTCCTTTACTTTTCTTTCTCTCTCTCCCTTGCTTTTTCAATTTCTTTCTTTCTCTCTTCCTTTCTCTCTTTCTCTTTCTTTTTCTTCCTTCCTTCCTTCCTCCTTTCTCAAGATTACTAGAAATGTAGTTTAGGGAAACACTATACATATAGCATAATATACCTGGATTTCAGCAAAGCACTTGACAAATTCTCTCATTTGGTTCTTACAGACAGGGCAGCTAGGTAGCACAGAGGATAGAGCACTGGGCCTGGAGTCAGGAAGACCTCAGTTCAAATCTAACCTCAGTTGTGTGATCCTGGGCAAGCCACTTAACCCTGGTTGCCTCAGTGCCCTCATCTGTAAAATGAGCTGGAGAAGGAAATGGCAAACCACTCTAGAATCCCAAATGGAGTCACAGAGAGTTGGACACAAGTGAACAATAACAAGACCCTTACAGACAAGACAGAGAGATATGAGTTAGAATGATACGACAATTATGTGGATTTAGAATTTGTTTAATAACTACACGCAAAGAGTAGCTATTAATGATATCTGTCAATAAATACAGAGAGAGGTTTCTGATGGAGTGCCCCAGGCCTTAGTGCTATTTAACAGTTAAAAAGAAGCCAAGGCAGAAAGATAATTGAAATATAAAATGGAGGCCAAACAGGCGATAGGCTCTGCAAAGTGCCCCAAATTATTATTTCAAAAATAAGAGGAAAGCTAATGGGATTTTTTTTAATGGGGAAGCAGGACCTTTGCAAAAAAGAATGATGAAAATATCTAGTTATAAAAAGAAACAGAACACTGTTACTTTAACTGAGCCAGATACAAATAAACTTAAAAACTTACAAATTCGTTTGCCAAAAGCTTTAGTAGCATACAGAATGTTCACAGGCCCTTCCTACACATGATGTTGCAGTAACAACGCCGCTGATGACAGTGAGCATTTGAAGCTTAAAGCTTGGCACGCCACTTGTAACTTTTATTCAAATTCACTTTCATGAAAAATGTTCACTTATAGATCCAGTGCAGGCAACAAACTTCCTTCTCCCATGGGGAAGAGTTTCCTACGGCTTTAAGAGGAGTAGAAGGGGAGAGTGAGACCCATATCCCCAGCTCTTCTGGAAAGATCTAAACAAGACCAGCTGGATCAAGACCAGGGAGGTATAGTTAACAACTGGATGAAGGGCGACGTTGAGTCAGCATCACCTACTGGGAGATAGAAGCATCAAAATAATGGGAGGAGGATGAGACTGGATCTCCATACAAACCTAGAGCGTGCTGATGATTACGTCGTAGACCCTGAAAAGGGTCGATTAACTTCATTCTGTTCCACGGTATATGTGGTTCCGTAGAGCAGTAAATATTGAGACCAAGGATCGGGGTTCAGCACCCAACCCTGTTATTTTACTATCATGACTATGGTCACCTCTTTGAACTTCAGTTTTCTCATGTAAAATAGTGGGTGGGACAGGATGAACTGCATGATTTCTAAGGTTCCTTCCAACAATCAATTCTACGATATTATGTCTATTCATTCCAACTCAGTTTTATTCAATTCAATTCCATTTACTCAGTAAATCTACATTTATTTGGTACTTGCCATGTCCATGGAGATACAAGAAATAAAATAAAATCCTTTCCTTCAAAGAACTCACAATCTAGCTGGGGAGATGATGGATGACTTGAAAGGACAGATGTGATTTCAAAAGTCAGAGAAGAGGTGTGGGGTGGGTACAAAGGAGAAGTTGTGGGCAAATGCACAGAGATGGGAAAGGCAATGCTAGTGTAAGTTCCAATGAACACACTGGTCTGCCAGGATTAAAGATTATGTGAAGAGGAGTAACCTAAGGTAAAGCTAGAAATGGAGGCTCATGGCATCTTAAGATTCAGAGCTAGAATCAAACTGACAGGTAATGTGATATATTGTACTCATAGCCATCACATATCTCTCCATTCCCCCTCTGGGTCATCTGTAATTTTTGGTTTTCAACCAATATAGTGTACTATGATGATCCATATTATATCATCAGTGGAATAAGACTGGCATTAAAAAGATAGATTTTTGTGCTTGGGAGAGGATGTTCCAGGCATAGGAACAGTATCAAGAAAGGTGAGGAGAACAGAGGTACAAAAGTACTGGGACATCTTTAGGGGATCAAAGGCAGTTCAAGTTCACTGTAGATTAGAGTGATTAATGAGAAAAAATTGAACATAAGGCCAGCAAGGTTGGATTCACATGACCACATCTCTGACAAAAGACTATTAGAAAGGTTTTGCTTTTTGGCTTCCTGAGCACTTAGCCCAGTGCCTACACACAGTAAGAAGTTAATAAATGTTGCTGAATTGATTAATATGACACAACCTTTGATGATCAGATCACAGAACCACAAGATCTTCAGAGCTTAAGGGGGTTAGACACCCTCTAGGCCTGTCTGTATTTGCAAGGAAAGCCCTGGACAGCATACCTGAAAAGTGTTCTTGCAATTTCTTAATGGAAATGTCCACTACCTCTTGAGGCTCCCTATTCCACATTTGAACAGTTCAGATTACTAAGATTTATTTCTTTAAATCGAGGCCAAATCTGATTCTCTGCAACTCCCACCAATGGCTCTTGTTTTTGTTTTCTGAGGCCAAGAAGAACAAGAGCAATACTTCTTTTTCATGCTGACCATGCAAAGACTTAAAGATAGTTCTCCCCATGAGACTTCTCTTCTCTAGAAAATGTTCTTCGTTTCATAGGAATCAATTTAACCATCAGATCCAGGATATAAGATGACCAGATCGCTAACCAGATCTATTTACTGTTTGTCTTTCCACATGGGGAATAGAAGATTTAGAAATTATCCTTCCCTCTACTGCCACCCTCACCCCTGACTCTCTCTGTCTTTGTCTGTACCACAGATTAGTAAGGCACAGCCCAAGAGACAAATCTGATAGTTACCTATTTTTGGATAGCCAACAAGCTTAAAATGTTTTTTGTTTCTTGCATTTTAAAATAAAGTTGTATTTGAAATGTAAAAGTCATTCTTAGCTCACAGGCTGTACATAAGCTGGCTGTGGGTTAGATTTGACCCATGGATCCTAGTTTGCCAATTCCTGGAAACAATATTGTTTCCTCTCTCCTGAAATGCTTTTCACCATGTGAACTTGAACTTTCCTTCTCTTCCTAAGTCATATTGCCTTGACTCTGATACTTCATACAATTGGTTTTATTTGCATGATATAGTTGGCATACTACTAGCCCATATGCTTTCTAGATGCCATTAACAGTTGTAGAGGGATGACCCCTCCATCTGTCCAAAAGCTCTTCTTTCTTGAAGGCCTAGACTATGTCAATCCTCCATGGAGTGAATCTTCTTCCAATTACCTCAGCTCTAGTAGTCTTTCCTGTCTCTACACTTCTATGACACCCTTGTATAAAGACACACTGGATAAAGAATATAATATAACAGTTATCTGACAATGATGATTCTTCTTCACAGTGTAGAAACATTTGAAAGGGGAAAGGCACAAAGGCTTTTTAACCAGTCAATTAACAAGAACTTATTAAGCCCATTTTCTGAGCCAGGAATTCAGCTGGGATTTTTTAGGAGGCAACTTAGGTCATTCAGACATAATGAAGAATCCAGAGAAGGGTTGTAGAAATAGTGAAGAAGATACAGGTCTAAGAAATGGTCTAGAAGAATAACCAACAAGTATTGGTGATGTACTAGATGTGGGAGGCACAGGAAAGAGAAGTCAAGATCACTCCAAGGTATTAGTCTAATGAACAGAAGAGTAATGCATGGTTCCAGGGACTAGCCTAGTTACTGGCATAGAGTAGATATTTAATGTTTGTTGAATTGAATTGATTTGACAGTAACGAAGACATTAAGAAGGCCTGTAGAATTGGAAGATAGTGATGTCAGTTTTAGACATTTGTTGTATTTTATAGGTGAAATATCCAGCTAGAGACATCCTAAAATCAGTGACCTATAAATAGACACACACTCATTCTATTAGCAATCTGCTTTTTCTTCCCAATTTCAAACTCCTTTGTGCCTCTGCTATTATTCATTCTTGTCCCACAAAAGAATCTGAATCCCTAAAGAAGATTGAAGAATTTTCTCTAAATCAAATTATGGAATATATGCTGGTTGAGGCATTGGCTCATCAATGAACTGCCTACCACCCCGGGGCCCCCAAACCTATCATTCAGAATATCTCAGGCTTAGCTTCTTCCATCCCCCTACAACTGTCTGCTAGTTCTCTGTTTCTCTATTAATGTGACATGGGTATTTACCATCCACAGTGGTGACTTAATAAACTGCTCCCTGAGCAAAGAAAGGGCTATCCTTTATCTGTGCATCTCCCTTACACTTAAATCTGGAGTCAGACAGCAGGATTGCTGGTATTAGATCAGATAATCCTGAAATGTCCTTCACAGAATAGCCATGTCTACCTCAAAACGATGCCCGCCTCCTATCATTCTGGGAATACACTCTCATCCACAATGGGACTTAATTGGAAGCATTGCAAAGGGAGTATCCAGCATTTCCTGAAACTGAATGAGCATCAGTCCTGTCACCAGTAATCTGTAAACAACAGGAGGCAGATGAGTCAACACAGGATCAAACACAGACCTTTTATCTCTCTCATCTATAGGAAGCTAGACATTTAAAGCAATTGATATGAAAAGGAGCCAAGCAGAGCCTCTTCTAAGCAGGCTGGCCTCACAAGTGTGCTCTGATTCTAAACCAGAAGCCTCCCATCCAATGGCAGGGTGAGAACAGTGGGGCTTGAGAACACTGGTTTTGAGATGTTTAGGTGATTTTCAAAGAGCATGCTTGTTGTTCCGTAAGAGACCTTACTTAGTACTTGTACATTCCCAGAAGAGAACAGCTTGGGAGGGGTGGCCCTGGACATACACGGATGGCATGGAGAAGGGCAGATCTCTAGAATGGAATGGTGGGATGGGATTTTCTATGGTGACTGCTCTTAGGGCCTGGGAATTTGCATGATCACAAAGTGTTAGAGCTGGGAGGGACCTCAGGCATCACCTCGCTCTGCACACCTTCAGTTTTTCGATGATGAAAGTGAATCCTAGAGAGATGAAGGGATCTGTTCAAAGTCATATAACTAATAAGAGACAGATGTTAACTTGCAAGCCTACATTTTTTGATTACAAGTCTAGTAATCTTACCATTACATTACTCAGAACTTTACTATATGTTTGAAAGTGGCCTAGGTAATGTGTGTCTTAAACTAAAAGAAGTATAAGAAATAATTGTTGTCCTCAAGGAATTTAGTGCCTTGGGAGTTATCAGCTTTCTTATTATTTATAAGGGCACATCATCATCCCAGTCACTCAGATTCCCAACCTGGGTGTCATCTTGGATTCCTCTGTCAATCCCCATATCCAATCTGTTGCCGAGTCCTGTCAATCCTACCTTCACAACATCTCATGCATATGCCCCGTTCCGTCCTTTGACATTGCCACCACCCTGGTGTAGGCCTTCATCATCTTGCACCTGGACCACTGCAATGGTCTTCTAGATGATCTTTCTGCCTCAGGTCTTATTCTGTTCTAGTCCATGTTATACTCAGTTATCAAAATAATCTTCCTAAAACACAGGCCTGACTATGTCACCTCTCTCCCCAACTTAATAAACTCCAGTGGCTCCCTATCACCTCCAGGAGAAATAAAAAATTCTCTTTTTGGTTTTATAGCTCTTTATAACCTGGCCCATTTCTGCCTTTTTCAGTATGTTTACATCTTACTTCTTTCCATATCCTTTTCAATCTAGTGACTGACCTCCTTTTCATTCTTTGAACAAGACATTGCACGTCCCAACCCTGTACACTTCACTGGCTATCTCTCATGCCTGGAATTCTCTCAATCTTCATTTCTATCACCTGGACTCCTTTATATCTCAGCTGAAATCTCATCTTCTCCAAAATACTGCTCTCGAGTCCCCTTAAAGTCAGTGCCTTCACTATGAGAATATCTTCAATTTATCTTGATTATATCTTGTTTACTTATAGTTGTTTTCATGTTGTCTCCCTGGGTGCTTAATAATTGTTTGTTGCCTTGACTTGATAGAGTTTGTGCAAATAAAAAACAATGAGAGACCAATATAGTAGGACAGATTATGACGGTATTTAAAGAGACTTATCAACCAGTGTACTGAAAGTCATAGGGTCTTAAAAACAGAAGACAATTTCAAAATTCTAAGTCTTAGGGAGAAGTTATGATAATAAAACAATAATACTGATGTTTGGAAAGAAATAAAACAGAGCTTATCCAGGTAAATGAATACTATTCTTTAAATCCATCCATTTGGGGTATTATGTTATAAAATATCAAAATGCTTTTATAATTACCTTTAGGAATTGCAACCTTCAAAGTCCATTTCTCCATAAGAAAGAAACTCCATATGAAAATCAGTAACATCCTATTACATTTATATACTTATATAGTCAGACTTTACATAGCTATATATTTCTTATATTTCTTAACCCTATGCTACTTTGTTCACTGTTCTTAGTATCAGAAATAAAATCAATAAACCTGTTAATCTGGCATTGACTTGTAGCTATTTGGAAATTACAATATGGTTCAATCAGTGAAAAATAAGGTACTATCACTAATTTATTAACACCCTCCAACTAGATCTCAGATTTGCAAGATTTTACCTTTCCTGATTTTCCTCATTCAACATGAAGAGTTACAAAAGGCTTACACTCCTCACCCAAAGAGGACTCTATTTCTGCTTTGATTATGTATGGTGCTGTCATTATTTACTATGAAGCTTCTGATACTGTTGGTATTTTCAGCCCATAATAAGTAAAATTTACCTGGAATTTAATAAGATCAAGATTTTTAAGACAATTTGGAATCATAGGATGTTGGTTTAAATCCCAGCTCCACTACTTACCTTTGTATCCTTGGACAACTCACTTAACCTTTTCAGGTTCCTCACCTGAAAAAAGAGGGGACTGAACTAGGTGATATCTAAGGTCCCAATTCCACTCCAAATCTATGATCACAATAAACATACATATAAATATATGTACACATAGAATATATAACTTATACTCTCTGTCATCTTTATTGTTATTTATCATATACTAATGTATACATATAACTATATGTACATTTATAAATAATGTGTATATATAATTATATGTGTGTATATATGCATACATAAATACATAAAAAATTCACCAATAAGAGTTGAGGCCATCCTTCTCTCCCTTGACACTTCCCCTTCCCACCTCGCCATATGTCCCACTAAATGACTGAGAATGTATGTATGGGAAGAGCCAAGTAGTTGCTATAAAGACCGACTAGAGGCTGAGGATGAACACTAATCCTCCACTTGCAGTGGAGATGCTGAACCTGTACCAGGTTTTAATTTAACTCGTGAGGCAGGAACTTCACTATGTATGTGGCTGAGTCTGAAATATTTGTGCCAAACTTTCAAAGGAAGAAACGAGTCTCAGAAAAAGGGCTCTTTCAATGACTTTGTTAAAGGAATGACTATAATTCCTTACTGTCTTAAACAAACCTGCTCTTCGATTAATGTTTCTGATAGCCTGAGTGCTTTCAGGGGATCTGAGGTCCTTTTGAGAGACACGGGCTTGATTTGGAGAAACCCTAGGTGGGAGAGATTACTATTAGAAAAAGGTCCATGAGAGATATCTATCGGTCAAATGGGCTGATACGGAGATTATGCGCGCGCGACACATACACACACACTTTTTTTTCCTTTAATCATCAGGTTCCTAATGATGCTGAGGCAAAACCTGCAGAAAAGTATGTACATGTGTTTCTGCAAAGTTATCACTGAAGAAAAATGACTTTTTTCCTCCAACCCAATGATTTTGGTCTCTGAAGTCACAGCTCAGCTTCTAAGTTGCTTCAAGTACCTTTTTTGTAGGATTCCTTTACTTGTACCATGCCTTCCTAATATACCCATACTCTATTCTTTTAAAAAAAATTTAAAGCAATTGGGGTTAAGTAACTTGCTCAACGTTACACGGCCAGTCATCCCATACTCTGTTCTAATGCTCCTAAACCTAAGGAGTAAGGCCACGCCCCAGCACTTCTTCCAATTTCTTAAACATTAATTTCACTCCAATTCACTAAGCATTTCAATGTCTACTATGTGTTCTATATATGTGTTAGGTACAATAGATACAAAGACAAAAACAAAACAGTCCCTGACCTTGAGGAGTTTACATTCTACTAGAATGATAGAAAACCAAAACCTCAAACTATCAAGCTTATAGTGACAGCTTTAAAATCTTGCAAAAGCAAACCAAAGCATTTGTTTGTTTTAAGTAACCAATTCTACCTCATCAATGATGGTACAACATCACAGACAATGGCACTGAAGGTCTGGCTCTCTTTTGTACAATACTCTCCTGTTCACATGCTAAAAATGCCCTAGTAGAGGGATGAAGTTTTCTTCTAGTTTAAATCAGGCTTACCTGCCTATTTGTAAAGAGGCAATTCTCTGCAAATAAGATGTGAGATTCTAAGATTCTCTTGATAGAATCTGAAAAATGAGGAGGATAAATGGCAAACCACTCCAGTATCTTTGTCAAGAAAACCCCAACTGAGGTCACAAATAGACATGACTGAAATGACTTAACAACAACAATGAGTGATTTTGTCATTGACAACTTCAAATTATTCTTTCCTTTAGGGTTGTATTTCTTTATAATAGACCTCTTCTGAGATTACGGACACTGAAAAGAAGTATTTTTCTGTATTACTCCTGTGCAGTGTCTAACAGGCATCATAAATAAGCCAAGGTTAAATTTACATACTTACAATTATATATCTGTATCTACATTTATATAGCTATCTATAACTACATATAAATTAGGATTATAAATTTAGGTCTATAATTAGAGGATCTTAGCAACCATCTCATCTGACTCCCTTATTTTCCACATGATGAAACTAAGGCTCAGAGAGGTTACTTACTTGTCAAATGTCACATAGATCAAAGATAGCAAAGGAGAGAGTCATTCCACTATATGGTGCTTTTAGATGATTTAGGATAAAGGAGAACAGGGAGTAGAGTAGAAGGATAACAATTCTTAGTGATTCTCTTAAGTTGAAGCTGTATCATCATTCACCTTGAATCTATCACCCACAGAATGAATGGGAAAGAAAACACACAAGAAGCTTTTTAGCTCAGAGTTTTCCTAATAAGGAACATGAGAGGTTTGACCAGCTAAGTTAATAGAGACCACAGCATGCCAAAGGGCTCTCGCTCTTCTGACCATCAGCAATTGTTTCAATCTAGTTGGTGAAAAACCAAAATTCATTGCTAATATGAAGGTAAATAGAAAATAAGGAAACGTTCCTCCCATTTCTATGATTTAAAGTATGCCAACTAAACATACTTGGGTGATGTGGTCTCATCATCACCCCCAACAGGAATCCAAATTTCAAACACATCTATTTTGAAAAAAAAAATTCTATTTACCATTGACTAGTCAGAGTACCCCCACAACATTCAGATTAGCTCCTAAAATTTTTATGTGTGCATTACATTCAGCTATTTGGCTTACTTTCCTCCATTCCAAACTCTGATATAGGAGTCTGTCCTTTTCAAGGAACACAAATATGTTTTCAGTTCCTGGTTTCCCCTTATCAGGGTCCTGAGGTATTGATGTTTTTTCTTATCAGAGTCAGCCAGCAGGCAAATCCAGGAATTAAGGGTCACAAATTACATACAAACTCCAAGCAGAACCCAATTAGAAAAAAAGAGGATTTTATGGCTCTGCAGTTCTGATAATTACATTATACCCAGGCATGTTTCTCCCTAAACCACCAAAATGTGGTTTTATAAAGAAATCAGTCTCAGGGTTTGTCATTAGGAAGTAAATAAACATGGATTAAAATGCTATTTGGAGCACACAAGCAGTAGCTCCCTAGTCCTCTAGTGGCTTGAAGAAGTTAATACAGTTTCCCCCTGGAGTTGAGTTACTTATTAAGCTGAATAGTCCCTGCCCTCTCCATCCACTACCCCCCTCCTTGTCCCCGCCATGAGACCACTTTGTGAGAATCAAATACTTAAGCATACAATAAAAATAACATCAATAATTATAGATTGCACTTGGTTTTTGTACAAGTCAGATTTGGGGGTAAAAGCTCTCTTCAATTTAGACTAATATCGTTCCTTATGTACGTAAGAAGTTGTCATATGTCTTTTAAGCCACCAGGGGGTGCTTTGGTGCTCAATAGAGTAATTCTCTCGTTTCCTATTGGCTTAAAATCTAAAATGGCATTCCAAAGGGAGTCTCATGCAGGAAGATTCTAATACTACTGAATAAAAAGTAGAAATATAGCAATTTGCACTCAAATATTTTTTGCCCTAAGAAATATGATTATAGAAAAAAAAACTTGATCAAATGTGACATTATAAATCATATTAGTTTAACTTTTGCTGTCACTTAGAGTTTGGGAATTTTTTTTTTCCAGTCAAGTGCTTTCAAATTTTTACCACCTCAAGGAAGTCTTCCTAAATTACCATTCACACATGGTATGAATGTACAAGTATATATCCATCATGAGGTAAAAAGTGACCTGAATTATTTGTCTAAAGATTTGAGTTTTGACCTACCTTGGTTATAGGTGTTCGTCAGTACAATTCGCAGCAGATTTTTCCTTAGCTTGCTGCTCAAGTGGCTCTTAATAGGCAGAAATCACCTTAGCTGGGATTCCTTGTCTCCACCGTACTGTCCATTAGCAGCTGTCTTAGTCATTCATTCATTGAGCAAATATTAGTTATGGTGCCTACACCATTCTAGGTGCTGGTCCATTAAAAGCTTTTGAACAGCTCTGAGGCTTCTACCCTATACTATTCACACATTTCATATAGAGGATTCAGGTCTTGACATACCTACTATCTGTTGAGTCTAATTTGGTAGATTTTTTTCCCCTTTTCCCTTTAATGCTCTGTCATCACAATTTATGTTAAAAAGGTAGACAACGATTTCTAAAATGGACTTTCTTTCCCCACTGCCTCTGTCAAGGCATCGATATCATAGGATCATGGATTCAGAGCTGGGATGGATCCTACCCACCCCCTTTATTGTTTTACAGATGAGAAAACAGGGGACCCAGAAAGGTTCAGTGATTTGCTGAAGGTTGCATAGATTACAATGGGCACCTTGAAGCCAAGTTCTCTGACATCAAAGGCAACACTCCATTGCACAACACTGTCCCCTTCACCTCTTTGTCATAACTAATTAAATTAATATAATTTGACAGTCAATAAGCTTTATTTTGTTTTTAAAATCCGTAATATTGCACATGTTATTATGTGTCTAAATTTTCTTCTATTGTACATTTGAGGAAACCATTATGTAAGAAATGCTGTTAAGAGGATAATGCAACTGTATTAGAAAACTAACCCTTCTTTTGATGTCGGTGCTGTGAAAATATTTATTAGGTTATTGGAGGCTTTTGTCATAATGTTAAACCCTATTAAATATTTAACTGGATATATTTTGCTTTAAAAGTAGGAATAGTAATTACTTTACTGGGCAGGAAAAGTAGCCCAAAAATACTTTGTAAATTCTCCTTATCTGTAAACTAGTCAGGTTCCTTGAGACATTCCACTTGGGCACGGTCATAAAATCTTATCAGTCCTGTGACAGAACTTGTTAAATGCTGTGAAATTCTAAAATAATGAATCAATTTCCTAAGAAACTGGGATCCTCTCTTCCATTACAAATATTCACTGCCAAAGTATGGGGGTGGGAGGAGGGAACTTAAAAGTGTGCTTACAGTTTAGAGGTGATTAGTATGATGATTTATGATGACAAAAATCATGAAATTATACCCAGAACAACATATATTGAAGTTATATCTTGAATCAACTTAGTCTTAACAGACTCCAGTCTTAAATATTTATTTTTGCCTTAGGGGGATAATATACAATACCCTAAAAGATGAATATCTGTTAGTCTAGAGACTTACAGTAAATAGTCAGTGTTTTTCTAGAATTTGAATGAATTATCAGATAGTCACTATCTATGTGGAATTCCAGAATTTGATTATTTTCTTAATTTCCAATAATTGATTTTTATACCAGGATGAGTTCAAACTAGAAAAAAAAATAATCAATAGATCTTGAATGATTTTTTTAAGGACCTGGCAAACTTTTTATTGTTAATTGTTATGGCAACAACCTGAGAAAAATGGTAACAACAACTGTAATTAACCCTAAGTTGTGATTAGTGAAATTTGCTATTTGAGGTAAAGACTTTTGGGACCATAATTTGATATTTTTCTAAGTTTAAAATTCAGGTGTAATTGTCTGAATTATCATTGTGAGTAATCTACCATTTGAGGGAAATGCCAGGAATATTGTCCAAGAACTGATACAGGTGGGTGTCTATGCCTGGGAAGATTGAAAGAATGGCTTTACTAGTTAATGCCAGGAGCCTCTTGACTCAGTTTCCACATTGTGCTATTTTTTTTAACAGGAATGTTTCCCCCTTAGTTAATCATTAACCTGGCTATGAAACACTGTGAATAATGTGGAAACTTTGCCACATGCTTGGCTCTTCCAAAAAGTTAGTTATGATTCTTATCTGAAATCAAACAGAGCTAGGGATGCTTTATCCTGTTAGACTTATGATAAGTCACTCTGTGACCTTAGACTTGGGTCTGGAGGAAGAGGCTTGATGTTGTTACACTTATATCCCTCCTTCTTCCTTCCATAGAAAATCTCTCTAACCACAGAAGGTAAAACTGTAATTACTTTTGATATTAAATTTTGTTGTTGTAATGCTTCATCACTTCTGAATTGCTATAATTAGGTGCAAATATAAAGTTACCTTAGCCTACTTTGATGTTCTTCCTATGATTCTGTTGTTTATAAGTTAGTTCCACAAGGTTTGAACTGGTTTTTACCACAAGAACTAATTATCAGAAGACTAATATGATTAAATTTTGTCAAGTTTAACTCAATTATGCTGTCTTATCACTAGCAGTCTTTTGAGGCATCAGCTAGAGAATCTCCATAAGAGACATGGAAGTGGTCAAGGGAATACCTCCACAAACTTGTCCTAATAAAAGGGCACATAAAACACCATTCAGTTTTCAGCCAGCACTCCAGTATCCATTGCCTTCCCTTAATCAAACCTGACAATGTGCCATGTACTAGATGAACACTCCCAGAGACCTGAATCATACTTCCTCAAACACAAGCCATGACACGTGCCTGATCATAAAGGTATGTTCCCCAGGGACCCAACCAGAGGAATCACCACACATTCTAATGGCATCTGGATCAACAAAACTAATATCCAGGCCCCTTCTGAAATTTGGTGAACCTGTGTACCCTGGTACCTTTTACCTAATCTATACCCACACCCCAATCCCATTCTTGGGCAACTTTACCTGCACCCTCATAACCGTAGACATTGATCTCACCTTCTATAATTCCACTGAAGCTTTGAAACTTGCCTATTGATCTCCAAGGCATTTGTCCAGGTACAAAAGGGGAGTAGGCTATGTCCTGATTGTAGTCAGGGGCCCTCCTGGGGGCATTCCCCTGCAGAATGGTAAAAGAAACATGCATAGATGCTTGAGAGACTAACAGAAGGTGCTTGCTAGACACCTGAAGAGCATATCATGGACATTGCCAAAGGACTTGACACCAGATCTTGTCAAGGTGTTGGTCATGAGTGGTCTCAAACGCTCAGGGATGGATTGTTATAAGGGCCAGGTGGTCTTGAAACCACCATAACAGTTGCCCTTAAAGGAATCTGTAGCTTATGGTCTTGAAGCCATCATAATGGGCTCCCCTTAAAGGAGGCTACAAGCTTATACAGCATGGAAAAGTATCGATAATAATATTTTCTGAAGCTTAGCTGTGTGCTCCAAATATTATTTTGTTGGGGCGGCTAGGTTGGCGCAGTGAGTAGAGTGTCGGCCCTGGAGTCAGAAGGACCTGAGTTCGGATCCGGCCTCAGACACTTAATGCACACACAAATAAAAACCTAGCCGTGTGACCTTGGGCAAGTTACTTAACCCCAATAGCCCTCCAAAAAAAAAACAAAAAACAAAAAACAAATAGTATTTTGTCTACCACCAGCTGTTTTTCTTCCTGATAATAAACCTCAAAAATAATATTTTGCTTTGATATGCAAATCAATCAGCTCCAGGGCAGGACATCCCAAATCAGAGTATAATAACCTCACTCTTAGAAAGGCATTTTGGAGATACCCTCAGCTCCCTCAGGATGATACCTTCCCACTGGAGCATGTCCTTCCTGCTGAATGGACCTATTTCATTGTGCTCCCCAATACAGCTCCACCCTTAAATGAGTTATACTTTATGTCAGTGTATATTGGGCTCCCTTTTCTCTCTACCCCTCTTCCCCATTGCTTGCAATAAAGCTTTCCATTGAACTGATTCCCATTATTTTATAACATTATTCTCAGCATCCAAGCTCATGAAGGGGTTGTTTTCCCTCACTATCTGGGTGGCCCATGGGCCTTTCTTTAGATATAAACTGGGTACCCCAGAAGGACTTACCCTATTGACAGCTGTACCTCCCTGGAGGAATAGGGCATTATGAACCCAACTGTAGAAAGCATGGGTCAGTAGGGAAATTCTACATCTTCTCAGGAAGGACTTCCTTATGCCAGAGGACTGTCATAAAACTAATTGTAAACACAGTGCTTAGTATATCACAGCCACATAACTTAAATATTTATTGATTCTTCATCACAATTCGTTTTTGAAGGGGCATTAACGTTTCTTTAAGTCTCAACTATTTGTTAAAACAACAGAGAAATATTTTTCACTTTAACTTCATGAAACATAGATGACTGCACCATCAACTTCAGTACAACCTCAAAAATAATGCAGAAGCTCCAGGGAGAGCAGAATTATATGGAATGTCCCTTGCTTTAGTTATTTATTTAATAAACTTCTAAAGTGAAATAATTTGCAAACTGGGTCTAACTCAGGAAGGCTTCATATGCTTAGTGCCCTGTCTGCCTTACTGCCACCCAGTTGCTACTCTACTCAAATTCAATCAATTCCTAGGATATTTTTAACTAACTCACAGGCTGGCTCTCAGAGTTAGAAGGGACCACAGAGACTATCTAGAAAAACCCAGATGTTATATAGAAGACCTAATTGGGACCTTCCCCAGTATAAAGCTCTGGTCTCTAGGATTTTCCTTAGTTACTTCTCTCCCATGATACTCAACTAAATTCCTTTTTTTCCTTTGTTTTTTTGATCAACATACAAGTCTTGTCATTTACTTTTCTTAGGTTTTCTCTTAGGATAAGGGAGGAATATTTGAGTAGATTATTATCAAGCCACCTTTATTGAGAGCTCTCATTTGTTGTTTGAAGCCAACAATTTTTGCAGTCGAAATCTGTTCTTTGGCTTTGCTAAAATTAAAATTCTCCATGCAGTGTACCATGCATACTCATCGAGTAATTATCTGTTGTATTTATAAGAGATTCTGAAATTACAGGTGTTTTAAATAATCACAACTATTGTCTTTCTAAGTATCTTATGGTGTGGAAAGGAGTGGAAATGAATGGAAACAGAAAAGCAACACTACAGAAAAGGACCAACTAAGGGCCACTTCAAAGGCATGATGATAATAACTGGTTCATACATACTAATGGTTTGCTTACATATAGAATAAAATGTAGCTCTGGGGCCAACTCAAAGTACATTCAAATCAGGAGGCTGTGTGAATTCCCCAACCTTGTAGCAGGTTTAAAGTATTCTAACTCATCAAATTGCTTTCGCTGGGATAACTTAATTATCTTCTATGTAGCTAACAAGTATATTAAATACATTTCATAATACTGTTGAAATAAATGTCATTATCATAAAAATTATGTATTAGTTTAAAGCTAGAATGTCGAGCATGAAGAGGTCTCAGAGATCATCTCTAAACTCCCTCAATTTACAGATGAAGAAAAGGGACTTGCTCAAGGTCACACAATTGGGATGAACCAGATCTATGATTTAAACTCAACTCTTCTGACTTCTGCTCCACTGTCCTTGCCATTTCCCCCTGCTGTCTCTTTAATCCATCTGAGTTTTTTCATCCTTCTTGACTTCAATGGCAAAAGCTAACGAGATACATAACATCCCATCTGAGAATAGCTTCCATGAATTTTATCATATATAAACATTTGAGCCTATATGGAAATATAATCTGCACTTTGACTTTTACAAGCCCACTGCAACTATAAGATCAGTGCTGGGGCAAATATATATACTTAAATTATATATGTAAAATTGGCATTTCTCTGTACCGTTCTCCCAGTTCACCTCTTCTTGGTTTTTCCCAATGCTAGTTCTAACCGATCAGTTTATTAAATAGGAATTACTCTACCAGAAGTCTGTCAGTGCATGCTGACAGTATAAATTCCATAGTTCATTTCTATAACTGGACTTGTCGTTCTATAAGTTCTTCTGAATTTCTTTCTGTCCATCAATCTTCCATACACAATCCTATTTTATGAAGTGGCTATGAGCATGATTTAGTTATATTTAAAGAAGAAGACATGTTATACATGCTAATCAAATCATGGAAGAAGTAAACCTCTGATATATTTGATTTTGACATCATGGGATAGGGAAAAATAGATGTCCCTTAGTCCAAGTCTGGGGCAGCTAAGTAGTGCTGTGGACAAAGTGTCAGGACTAGAGTCAGGAAGACCTGAGTTCAAATCTAGCCTCAGACACTTTCTAGATGTCTGACCCTGGGCAGGTCACTTCACCCTTTTTGCCTCAGTTTCCTCATCTGTAAAATAAGCTGGAGAAGGAAATGGCAAACCACTCCAGTACCTTTGCCAAGAAAACCCCAAATGAAGTCCTGAAGAGTCAGACAGAAACAACTCAACAAGAACAACAACTTTTCCAGATTTATTATTTCATATTGCTCCCCTTTACGTTCCAGCGAAATTGGCTTATTTTCTGTTCTCCCAAACTTAGCATCCTATCTCTTGCCAAGGTTGTCCCCTGTGCCTGAAATACATTCCCTTCTTATCTCCACTTCTTATTATTCTTAGCTTTATTCAAAACTCACTTCAGGCACCACCTTCAATAGGAAGCAATTCCTGATTCCCTTGTTATCACTGCTATATCTCCCTTCTCAAATGACCATGAATTTACTTATCCATGAAAACTTTTCACAGCAGAATGTTGGCTCCTGGAGGTCAGGGACCACTTTTTATTTTCCTTCTCTGTCCCCGGGCCTTAGTATAGTGCTTTCCACATGTTTCCAGTATGTTGCTGAACTGAAATGAGAATAACTGAACCAAGGACTCCAATGACTAATTAGAGTAGTTGGGGGAATTGAGCTAGATTGGATCGAGCACATGATGACAGGGAACAAAGCTGGAGAGTGCAGAGTCAAGTCTATCCTTGGGGCAGGAGAAGGACAAGGTATGGTCATCTTGTCCTACAGCCAAGCACTGACCAAAAGGCAAACAGGCGACCTGTAAGAATATGTTCATGATCTTAGCAACTTCTGATTTAAAAGTTTAGCAAGGAATTCTCCCTCCACTCTCCTTATAAAAAAAAAACAAAAAGAAAAAGCTATGCAACTACATGATAACCAAACAGAATGGACTCTCCAAAACAATTCTATCATATTTCATATACAAATATTTTAATTTTAAATGCCTTACCAACAAGTTCTTAGTAGAGAAGAACAATGACAAATCCTTCTTTTGACAATATTTCCTCCTCCCCTCTCCCTCCCCCCTCCCCCCTTCCCCTCCCCGCTCCCCCCTTCCCCTCCTCCCTTCCCCTCCCCCCTCCCCCCTTCCCCTGCCCCCTCCCTCCCCCTTCCCTCCCTCCCTCCCCCCTCCCTCCCCCCTCCCTCCCCCATTGCCATTGTTGAGAGGCAGCATAGCACAGTAGGGAAAAAAAATGCTATTTCTTGAATCATAGGACCTCCTTCTGACTTTTATTACCCAGGTGACCTTGGTTAAGGTTTCTTAACTTCCCTTGACCTCAGTTATCTCAACTGTAAAATGGGGGCATTGTATTATGTAGCATCTGAAGTCCCCTTCAGACCTGGATTTATGATCCAATGATTATGCATAGCATACCATTAGGGAAGGCAGAAGGTGATGAAGCCCTGAACCAAAAATCTTTGCTTCCAAGTGAAACAAATGGAAAGGCCATGTTTTCTCTTCACCTGCTTCAAGTATTCCTACTTTCAGAGTTGGAAGGTATTTCAGAGATCATCTAATCAAAGTCCCTCAGGTGAAGAGAATGATGAGAGATTTAAAGTGATTTGGCCAAGGTATTCAGGTCCTCAGACTCCATGAATCCCATAACCTCCAATTCTCTGTGCTCCTAGAATATTTATAGCTGTGAAAAATATTCCCCTCATCTCCACCTAAATATACAAATAGAGGCAGGGTAGCACTCTGGATAGGATCCTGAATGGGGAGTCGGGGAAAGCTGCATTCAAATTCCACCTCAAACACTTGCTGCCTAGGTGAGCCTGGGCAAGTCATTTAACATCTCCATTCCTTAATTTCCTCATTTGTGGGTAGGACACAATAACCTCTAAGGTCCTTGTAGCTTTAGAGTTATGATTCTATGAAAACAGTGGGCCTTAAATTCAGGAAGACTGGTTCAATTTCTGCTTCTGACATCTACTGGTGGGGTGATCCTGGGCAAATTTTATATCCTGTCAGTGTTCTAGTTGTTTCTTTAAGCTGCAGATGAAGAGCTCATCTACACTGGTAGAGGGAGTTTCCTCACCTGGGAGTCCCCACACCAATGAAATCACAAAACCAGTCCCTATAATACTCTTAAATTCTATCATATTTATGAACCAGAACAATTGGCTAGATGTGTGGCAGGTGGTTGGGAAAGTAGCCGCATTTTGGTCTCTGTCGAACACTATTTTGATGGAAAAGACCAATGAAAAGTTAGAATAAATGTTAAAAGGTAACTACATATTGGAACAGTTGCCTCCCAGCAGCAGTTGTAGAATCACGGACCTGGATCTCATTTGAGGGCCTTGTCTTAGATATCTGGAGCATTGATATGCCTAGTGTCCCAGGAGTGGTGAACTTGCAGTCTTAGAACAGAGGGAGGATAGGCCACTTTTATATATATATATATATATATATCTATCCCCCATCCCCTACCTCTTTCTACTGCTTTTGTTGCCACATGGTGGACATGCAGCCCACAAAGGTGGTGCTGAAGATAGAGGTACCTACAAATATTAAGATATCTTGCTCCTACAAGAGGGGCAATGGACATTGACTTGATGGATATGGTGGGATGATAAGTAATGAAGGAATAAATTGTATAATTATAAATTGTACGCAGATGTTGGGGCAGCTAAGGTAGTACAGTGGATAAAGTGCTGACCCTAGGGCTCAGGAAGACTCATTTTTCTGAGTTTAAATCTGGTCTCAGACACTTAGTAGCTGTTTGACCCTAGGCAAGCCACTTATTCCTGTTTGACTCAGTTTCCTCATTTGTAAAATGAGCTGAATGAGGAAATGAAAAACTGCTCTAGTATTTTTGCCAAAAATCCCCACCCAAATGGGGTCACAGAGAGTCATACTGAAATGAACAAAAAAAAACCCCAATAACAACAACAATGGTACAAAACTCATGGGGGTCTTTTGGTTTTCAATTCACTCACTGTGTGAATGACATTCCAATGCAATTATGGTACCCACTCTAGGATTATGCATTCCCTTTATGGGCTTACCTAATGGCTGATTAGTTACTGGGCCTAATATCCAATTTAATAAAATAATTCTAATCTCTGAAATAAACAAACCACAGCACAAAAGGACAAAGACATCAACAGGCAATTTCTCCAAACCTTCTAAAAGTGGAAAAGAAATAGCTTCCCATCAGTGTCAGAGGCAATGTTTTACAATAAATCTCAAGCTTTCTTATATGACTCATCAGAGGTTAGGAAATGTCAATCTTGGTGTCAGGGATAGATGCTGGACTAGGAGGTAGGATAACCCAGCTCTGATGCTCCCTATGTGACCACAAACAAGTCCCTGCAACTCTCGCCAAGCTTCAGGAGCCTTCTTTGAAAATCAGGAGTGAGAACACTTACAGTGTTGACATTAAAGAGTTGCTATGAGGCTTAATTAGTGATATAATGTATATAAAGCAAATTGTCATTTTAAAAGCCCAGTATGAATGGAAAAGGAAAAATAAAAAGATGCCAAAGCCTGCTTTCTGTGACATAAAGTTTTAGTCATAGGATCATGGGATCACAGCTCTAGAAGGGGTTGAGGAACCTCATCACCGAATTCAATACCCTCATTTTATAGATGAAGAAAATGAAATCAAGGGAAGTGAATTCGATCAAGATGCCACAGAGAGTATAACAGGCAGGGCATGACTGCACTTCTCCAATGAAACTACTTTGTCATGGTGGCTGTTGTTGTTTGCCAGTCATTTTTCATTTATGTTCAGCTCTTCTTCATGACCCCATTTGGGGTTTTCTTGGAAAAGATGCTGGAGTGGTTTGCCGTTTCCTTCTTCAACTCATTTTACAGGTGAGGAAACTGAGGCAAACAGGGTGAAGTGACTCAGGGTCACACAGATTTTAAGTATCTGAGGTCAGATTTGAACTAGTTTCTAAAAATTATGCTACTCCTTTTCTAAGGGCTTTGAAGACAAGAACCTAACAGGATTTAGAGTGAGGAAGAGCCTTAGAAATTATCTAGTCAAGCCCACAGCCATATATTTACTTTTAAAAAGCCATATATTTATGTTCTATATGTTTTTATTGATTTAATTGACAACTTCCCAGTTACATTTTAATCTAATTCAGTGGTACTCTGGAGAGTGGCAGCCAGTGAACCATGTGTTTGTCACCTCTGATCTAGTGCAATCCACTCTAATACTGATCAAGATACTCCATAAAGAGGTTAAATGCCTTGTCTCAGGTCCCCAGGTATAGAGCCAGGACCTTGATCCTCTGGTTCCATGACCAGTGTACTTAAACGCTGGGCTGCACTGCTCTTCCTACAACTTGAGGATGCTTCCTAGGTTTCTATCATACAAGGTATATTACCTTGCATGCAGACATTCCACACATGCATTTGCTGATGGACTTAAAATTAGTAGAGTTTCAGTACCAGAAAGGAGTTTGGGGGACCATAGTGGGGCATGGGGATGGCCACCCCTGCAATGTGTTGCCAGAGAGTACCATTTACTAACAAGAGTCATAGTTTACTTGCCCCAGGAGCCCTAGCTAACATCATAGGCCAAATATTCTGGAGTCAATCAGTGTTGAGCCTAGCAATTCTTGATTTTCCTAGGTACTTTTCTTAGGAATTTTCCAACCACATCACCCTCCTTTTCAATAAACTCCTGTAGCTCCCTGTCACCCCTAGGATTAAATAGAAAACATTCTACTCATCATTTCAAGTCTTTTACAATTTGCCACAACCTATTTTCTAGTCTTCTTTTGCTTTATTCCCCTTCACCTAATTTATGATCCAGCTATATCTGCCTTCTGTCTCTCTCACACATAATACTCCTTCACTCTGGATCTGTTCTAGGTTATCCTCCATATCTGAAATGCTCCCCCTTCTCACCTTTTACCTATAAATTTTCCTTCAAGATTCAGTCAAAATTTCATATTCTATGGGCGTCTCTACCCTTCCTCCTCACCATACCCCTCACCTCTATTAATTCCTTCCTTCTGAGATTACTGTCCGTTTACTCCTTATAAATCTTGCATCTGAACTGTTGTCTGTATGTTTCCTCTCCAACAGAATGTGAGTTCCTTAGGGGAAAGAACTATGTTTTTGCTTTAATTTTTATCTCTAGCAGTAAGAGCAGTCCCTGTTATGTAGTAAGTGTTTAATAAATGCTTGATTGATTGACTCTCCATAAATCAGAACAAGCTATCAGACTAGACATTTCTCTAGTTTACTTGGAGCTGCCAAAATAATATGCCTTCCCTCTCAGGATTCTTTTGGTTCCACTCCACCTCCTATATTTCCTAGAATTTTCCCCATCTGGTACACATACTAGTCCTCTAAGTTCCTATCATCATGGTGTCAGCAAAGGTCTTTCATTAGACTCCTGGCCATGCTGGTATTCATTTCTAATGCCTCCCTTTCCTTCAATGCCAAGAAGAGAGATTTTATTCAATTCCATCAAGCAAGGCATATGACACAATGTTTTACTAGAGTTGGGCCCAACTTTATAATTAATTAAAAATACACATATTATGGGATCTAGGTCTGAAATTCCAAAGGAAATTTGAAATTCTGAATACTTCTCCCCATTTCTTCCCTCCCCTGGCCAACTAATCAATCTTTCCAAAGTCATAGAAGCTGTTTTGAAAAAATATTTATATTGGGATTTTTCCACAGTAGAAATGTCAGGAGCCATAAGATTTCATGGGCTTCATGAAACACCATAGAGCTTAGCTCTCCTGGAACTGTCATTTAAGCAGACACTGGAGGCTCCAGAGGGAAAAAAAAGAGGACATATACCTCATGTGTGCAGCCCTGAAAGTCATATGGGTGAATATGGTCAATAACTATCACTTAACTTAAGCTATATTGCTATGCTTTTATGTGGCAATTAAATTTATATGTCTGCATGTTTTATTAGTTACTACAGTATGTTATGATCTAATGAAATTTAACATTCAGCTAATATGAATTCCAATATTTTTATAGTGTGCATTTCATCTCCTAAAATAATTATTCTTCATGTGGAAAAACATAAAAGTACAACCCAACCTCAAAACGAATGGCATCATCAAAATGTGGGTAGTCATTTTTGACTTGGTAGGGCAGGCCAGCTCTCCACACCCTCTATGTTACTCTAGGTTATTCTCCATTGATTTGATGATCTCTGATTTCTTTAGGACAAGGCCTTAAGGGAGACAGGGTTAGGGTGCAGTGGTTGGTGTGGTAGCAGTAGAGAGGATAGATTTGTGGAAAAAAAACAAACTATGAAGGCCCCACTGATTGTGAATACTGGGAAAGGATGTCACTGGGGATGAACACAAAGCATGCCAAGAAGAGGCCTAGAGAGAACACCAGAATATCTATTATCAGAATCAGAGCCGGAATGTTCTGGGGAGCGGTGCTTGGCATCTTCTCTACCTGCCCCTTCCCCTACCTTTAGTCCAAATCCGTGATTTCATTAGCATAAATGAATATTGCTGAGGAAACTCCTTCCACCAAAGTAGATGTACTAGTATTTCAGTCTTTAAAAGTTGTCTGAAGAGCAAGGAATGGTTAAATGATTTGCCCAGGGTCACACAACCAGTAGATTTCAGAGAAAGGACATAAACCCAATTCTACCTGATAACAAGGCATCATTCTATCCACTATGCCACACTGCCAGTCAGTCAATAAACATTTATTAAGCATGGATGATATACCAGGTACTATGCTAAGTGCTGAGAAGACAAAGAAAAGTAAAAAAAAATAGTTCCTGGCCCCAAGGAGCTCACAATCTAATGGGGAAGACAAAAAGCAAATGACTATGTACAAATAAGCTATATCCAAGATAAACATGAAATAATCAACAAAGGGAAGACAACCAAATTAAGAGGGATTGAGAAAGGCTTCTTGTAGGAGGTGGAATTTTAGCTGGGACTTAAAGGAAGCAAAGGGGCAGAGATGAGGAGGGAGAACATTCCAGGCACGGGGGACAACCAGAGAAAATGCCCAGAGTGGGGAGATGAAGGGTCTTGTTCTAGGAACAACAATGAGGCCAGCGTCACTGAATCAAAAAGAATACTGTCTTTCACATGGCACACCAGTGACATTTAACAAGTTCTCGTTACACTTCATTGAACCATCACAGTCCCACACAGAATCAAGGAAAATGATTCCCTTACATTTCCATGGGACTATAAGTTGTGACCTCTCCCAGAATTTTACAAAAATTTATTAACATCTGTCCAGTTGGTGATGAGAGTCTGAAATGATAACCAAAACTCAAATAAGATTAGAAGATAAGGTAAATAAAGCTATGTGTTGGCCTGCTTAGGGACCAGAGAAACAAGAGGTAAAAGAAAATAAATCTCAGTCTTCATAAATCAAGAGAATGCAAATGTAATCAAATAGTGATTGGACAGGTACTTGGCTAACATCTAAATGCTGAGTAGCAGTTTTTCTTCAGTTCTTGGGAGTCCATCTGCAAATTACATTAGCATTTATAAGGTCATTTGAGCTACCATTTGGTTAACATTCATTCTGTGAAATGTGATCTGTGCCAATTCAAAGCCCCCAACCCAGTCTGGCTTTCCATATGTTGTGGCCATCAGGACTTATACTTACTACATATATAACACAGCAGCATTTATGAGCTGGGGATTGCTTGGATTCCAAATAATTAATATTGTCTAGCCTCAGAAAGAAGAGGCCAGATGCCAGATTAAATATATGATTCCTGCCCTGATTCCAGAATTTGATTTTTATTTGCATTAGTTAAAAGAAAGAAAGACAAAAACCCAGAATCTGTTTAACCTCATTTTCAGCATTATTTTAAGCTTATACATAATACAGAGGAAATAGCCACAAGGAAGCTAGGGAATCGATGTAAATGTGACCAGCTTTCTAGTTGCATTGCCACTGGAAGTAGAAAAATAAATCTTTGCTTAAGATGAACCCTGGCAAGCTTCTCTATCCTATAAAATTTGATTTAAAAATATTATTTAGGAAATTAATGTTCTTTTTATGTAGACGGCAAGATATTCTAACACCAAGCAAGAGGATGAAATGAATCACAAGTATCACTGGATATACCTTGCCACCAATTATTACCTGGGACAGGCTTCCTTTAGACAAGCATTTTCCAAATTCTGACTGCACAAAGATGCTTTTTAAAACCTCTAAACAAGTGAGTGTGTGTATATGGGGGGTGGGGGCAGCTAGGTAGTGCAGTGAATGGAGCACCAGTCCTGAAGTCAGGAGGACCTGAGTTCAGATTCAGCCTCAGATACTTGACAAACTTGGTGGCTCTGTGATCTTGGGCAAGTCACTTGACTCCAGTTGCCCTGCTTTCCCCCCTCCAAAAAAACCCAACAAAACCAAAAAACCCTCTAAACCAATGTGTGTGATAGACCTCTGCAACAGTCTGGTGAAGCCCATAGGCCTCTTATTAGAACTGGTTTTTTTAATGCATAAAATGAAAAATATGTAAACTTACAAAGTAAGCTGATTATATTGAGTTATTTTTTATTTATTATTATTTTTTAAAGCAATTGGGGTTAAGTAACTTGCTCAAGGTTACACGGCTAGTCATTATTTATGTGTGGGTGCTCATTTTCTGAGGCCGGATTCAATCCCGGGTCATCCCAACTCCGAGGCTGGTGCTCTTACTCACTGCGCCACCTAGCCACCCCTATATTGAGTTATTAAAATATATTTTGAAAAAGTTCACAAACTCCAGGTTAAGAGCTCTTGCCTTAAACCTCAAAGTCTGACTTGATGTGTGCCTAATGATGTGTGGGGTCCATGTGCCCAACCCCAAAATTTAATTTTGGGGAAGAAAGACCATGGTGTCCCCACACCTGGGTGAGAGCAGGCTTCTTGTCCCATCTGTGCACATGCTGTGCTTCTGACATCTGTTTACATTGTTACCATCTGGTAGATTATTAAAGGAATCCATTTTAGGGATACCATTCAATTTTTTTAGTTATTTTTCTCTTGGGTTTCAAGATTTGCTTAATGTAACTTTTTTTTTTTGATCAAGCATGATAAATGTCAACAAAATATAAGGGCAATTTTTAAATGACTAGGGAAAAAAAACATCAGGGACATTGTTTGGCTGTGTTGAGAGAAGAAAAAAAAACCACCAATTATTTAGAAATTGGATTCACTGGCCTGGATCAGAAGAGAGTTCTCTGAGGCTCTAGCATTCCATTTGTGGAGATGTTTTGTTGAATGCCAGCATGAAGGCAAAAAAGCTCTCTAAGCCCTTGAAAACAAAATGTTCAGAAGAAGAAATGGCTCATTCCATCTTTTCAAATGAAAATCTCTAGAAAGGAAGGGCCAGAAGAGTACTTTTTAAGGGGGTTCTTACTTGAAAAATCATGGATGAAGGCTTCATATTTAATTGCTTCCCAAATTGCTACCAGCAAGAAGCCATTTTGATAATAACAAAATCAAAGTGGAAAAATCAGTTGGTGTTTGGTTCTGCTTCATGTCTTGCAGTCACATCATCAGCTTCCAAAACAGAATGAGTGAGAAAGTATAATTCTTTTCCTTTCCTATGGCTTTTATTAGGCTTATTGTGCATAATATCTATCTTTCCATATGATTTCTTAATATATATTTCTATTTTTTAGTTCACTGAAAAAGAAATGAATAAAGAAATCATTCGGACAAGATGACTTCTTATATATTTTCTAAAACTGATTTTAGATTAAAACTGATCTATTCATTAGATTACTTAATAAATTGTATTAACATAGTCATTAGATTACTTAATATATTACATATACCATATGTAACTTATTAAGTAATCTAATGAATAGAGCAGTTTATATATATGTATATAAATATGTGTACACACGAATTTTATATACTTATATGTGTGTATAGGCATGTGTAGATGTATAGGCATATATCTATACTGTTGTGTATATATACAGGCATATAAATATATAGGTTGTGTATTTGTGTGTATATATATTTATTTGAATGTGTATATATTTATTTGTGTGTATATATGTGTGTGTCCATATATTTATGTGTGTATATTACATATATTTGCATGTATATATATTTTGTGTATATATCTATATATTCATTTGTGTGCATATGTATTTACTTATGTGTACATTTATTTATGTGTACATATTTATTTATGCATATATTTATTTGTGTGTGTGTGTGTGTGTATATATATATACATATTTGTGTGTGTGTGTGTCCCTAAAAATTTTTATGGAGTTTGTTATTTCTACACCCATAAAATCTTACTCCAGTGTCTCACTATATGGTCCTTGTCTCTTGAAGGCTATATTAGGGAAGCTTTGGCAGGTTATCCCATTCCAGAAAAGCTTCAACTTCAGCACATGCAGAAGGCCAAGTCTGCCATCTGAGGAGCCACCTCACTAAAAATGGAGAGGCTCCTCACCTATAGCTTGGTCATAGGTAATGGATTGTTCTGGCCATGACAAACCATAATACAAAGTAAATAACAAATGACCCTCAATCCCACCAAATCTCTTCCTTTTCCACACTGATGACCATAGATGGACAGAAAAGTAGGTCAAGGTTTTTAAGAAATGTCCATCATTTTTATACTGTTGGTAAATATTAACTGCTGGCACTCTAATGTGAGATACTCGTCCAATGATTAATGAACAGACACATTTTTGGAAGAACTGAATTTTATCAACCTTGACATCCGTGCAATAAATGAAATCAGAAGTCATTTAGCTGCAGCTAAATGGAAAGATGGTTCACAGATTTCCCTTAGAGAGACACGAAAAGGAGTTGGTTTCATCATGAGCCCAAAAGCAATAAGAAACATTTCACTAGGAATTTGTTCATCTTGTCTAGAGTGTTATGCTGAAACAAAGGGAAAAGACTATCATGAAGATACCGGCAGTTCTTGTGCCAGCATCTGTGGCACAGGTAGAAGAAACAGAGAAATTCTGTGATGAAACTGACAAGATCTTCTAAACCATGAATTCTTTATTGGAGAGTGGTAAATAGATTTCAGGGGGTCCATGAACTTGTGTGGAAAAAAATTTACATCTTATTTTTATTAACCTGTGGTTGAAACAGCATTTCATTGAATTAAAATTAAAAAAACAAACAACTCATTATTCTGTGAAGGGATCCATAGTCTTTTATCAGATAGCCAAATGGATCCATTACACACAAAAAGATTCAGAATCTCTACTTTAAAACAAGTCAACACATATTTTAATTCTCAGTGATTTCTCAGTGAATGCTCAGTGATTAGAAAGAGTGTAGTAAAAAAAAAAGTCTTTGTTTAACAAATGAAAGAGACCAAAAGTTAATCAGCTACTCAAAAGTATCTTTATAGTTTACATTTCCTTCAAGAAGATGGTCAAAGAGATATAGAATTGCATACATTATCAGATGTGTGTGTGTTTTTTTTTTTAATATGTGCTAGCTTTACTGAAATATTTATTTTTGCTCCAGGGAGGAATTGAATGGCACATTGTGTTGTTGGTTGTGTTTGTCCTTACTTCTGGAAGAAGACCAGGACATCAGGGAAATGATGACATGACTTGCAGTTGACTTGGATTTGAGTGAGGGAGGGCTGTGCAAAGTCAGCAGCCTCACTTTCTCCTCCTGAGCCATCTGGGTCCAGTGGCCAGATATTCATCAGCATGGCTGGAGATGGCCCAGGATGCACTGGGAGACCCTGGCCTTTGTAGGCTAAGGTCTTTTCAAGTTCTCACTTTGAGTGAGGTAGGAGAAAGGACTGAGTCAGTTAAAAAACACCAGCAAAAATAATTTAAAAAAAAAGAAGAGTCAAAAGATGCTGTACTTGGTGAGCACTGAAGTATACCACTGGAGGGAAAAGACTATGTTATTATACAGGATGTGATTGGCCAGTGACAGAAATAATTTCAGAATCAACTGTCTATGTCCATTCAGGCTATCTGCTGTTAGAACAAAAGGTCACAACCAACATCAATTTAGAAAAAAAAGAATAAAGATGAGAAGAAGACGATATGCAAAGTAACAAAATCTCCAACCTGACCTATTCACATTAGCCTCTGCTGTCAAAAACAGGAAATAGAAAAAGGCCAAAATATTGACCTTGGTTTTTAGTATTTCTTATTTAAAAGTAACTGTATTCCAGCATAGCTAAGTATAACAAAAATGTTGGCCAATAGGTATTGAAGTTTTGGGGCCATTGTTATTTAGGAAACATTTAAATCTAATGATCTTTATTCCTTGATTCTTTCTGCATACTCAGTGATGGTGGTAGAGCTATAGAAAAGGGTCATAAAGCACTAACAAACAGGCCATCTACAACCATTTATTTTACTATCAACAGTCAGATATCTTCCTAAGTTCAAATCTGGCCTCAGATACTTACTAGCCATGTGACCCCGGGCAAGTCACTTAAGCCTGTTTGCCTCAGTTTCTCATTTGTAAAATGAGCTGAAGAAGGAAATGGCAAACCACACTAGTATCTTGTCCAAGAAAAGTCCAAATAGGGTCATAAAAAGTTGGACACAACTAAAATAATGGAACAGCAACAGTCACACAGAACCTTAAAACAGTATCCTCTAATGTTTTCTCTGGAACATTTTTATCTTCCCTCTTCTTGTCTCTGTCCTGACTTCTTTCAAGTCTCAACTTTGGTTTTATGCCTAACTTTAATTTCTCACTCAGAGGATTTGCATTAGCTTCTAAGAAATTGGCATGCTTGTTGGTCACAGGCAAGTTTTGATCAATAGGGGCTACCTCATTATGACACTTTCCTATTTTATTAGCTATAGTAAGTTAGGAGACCGGAATTTGATTCTGGAGCCTGATACCATTTTGTTTGGACTAATCACTGAACCACTCTGGACACTGTTTTCTAATCTCTAAAAGGAGCGGATCATTTGCTATAATTCCTAAGGTTACTTGCAGGTTTTTGCAACAACATTTCTTTGGAACAGCAAAACACCATTTTTCAGAACTGTCTTAGACCAAGTAAAATAGGGGGAATAATGTTATCAATGCTATTTCATAAAGAAAGAGAGGGAGGGAGTGAGGAAGGAAGAGAGGGAAAGAAAGAGAAAGGAACAGAAAGGGGGAAAGTCAGTAGATAGATAAGTAACTGATACCACTACTGCATCACACTTCTATGCCTCATTTAAGATGTATTCCCAAACTCTTCATATGGGATTCTATGAACTCCCCAAAGGACTATTTGATGCACTGAAGCCAAAGAAAGGGCAGAAGACAAAAGTTAAAAACAGACACATTGTTCTCAAAGCACTGAGTCCTTGGTTGTTATGCCCGAGGGAACTGATAGTCTATCAAGAATGAAGCCCGTAAAACCCAGATCCTTGTGTCTAATGATTATACACATTATTAAATCACCTCATTTACTCAGCCTCTGTACTAGTAATGCATTCTATGGGATAGTGGTTGCTATTCTTGGAAATTTAAACCTTTCATAACCATAATAATCTTCATACCCCAGCGTTCTTTCTTTTTTTTTTATCTTTAAACAAATGCTTTATTAACTTCTGTTTTACATCATTCATTTCCACCAGATTTTGAGTTACAATCATTTTCTCCCCATTATTCCCCTACCCAACCTCCCAGAACAGTAATCCCACAAGATATCGCTTCCTCCAATCTGCTCTCTCCCATACCTTCTCCCATACCCCCATTGACTTTTCCATTAGAGGAAGGTGAGTCTTTGCATCCCAATGCCTGTACATCTTATCTCCCTATTACAAGCAAAAGAGTATTAATAATAGTATTTATATATATGTGAAACATTTAATGTTACGACCTCGAATTTCAGATCCATTTCCTTCCTCCCTTGTCACCCATTCCCTCTTGGGAGATAAGTAATTCAGTATATGTTGTACATGTCTAGCTATGCAAAACATTATCATAGTAGATATATTGTACAAGGCTGCTTATAATTCCCTCCCACTCATCCCACCCCCCACCTGGTCCATTCCCTACATGATCCTGTCCCTCTTCTATAGTGGGTACTTCCAACCTCCCCTCACCCCAAGGATGCCCTCCCATCCATCATCCCTCCTCTCATCCCCCTTCCCCCTATCCTGCTGCAGGTTGAGATATCCCATTTAGTATGTATGTCATTTTCTCCCTGAACCAAATTCAATGTGAATGTGGTTTTGCCTTTTTAGCCTTCCTTATTCTCCCCCTCCTTTGCAACCACTTCCCCTTGCTTCTTCTACATGGGATAGTTTACCCTACCCTGTCTCTCCCCATCTCCTCTTGCCACTTTCCTCTCTCACCTCATAATTTCATCCCTTGAGTATTCTCCCTTCCCAACAAATTCAACCTATGCCCTCTATCCATATATAACTGTAACCATATACACACACATTCACATATGTATTCATATGACCACACACCCTTCTTCCATTATTTTCATAGTGAGAAAGATATCATCAGTCACAGTTATTGCTTTTCCATATAGGAATGTAAATAGTTCAACTTTGATAAGTTCCTTTTGATTTCTTTTCCCTGATTACCTTCTCAGGCATCTCTTCCTTCTTGTGTCTGGATGTCAAATTTTCTATTCAATTCTGGTTTTTTCCTCAAGAATGCTTGAAAGTCCTCTATTCCACTGAATGACCATATTTTCCCCTGAAACAAAATACTCAGTTTTGCTGGGTAGGTGACCCTTGGGTTCATTCCCAGTTCTTTTGCCCTCTGGAATATCATATTCCATGCCCTTCGATCCCTCAGTGTAGAAGCTGCCAGGTCCTGGGCTATTCTGATTGTGTTTCCACAATATTGAAATTGTTTCTTCCTGGCTGCTTGTAGTATTTTCTCCTTGATCTGGGGATTCTGGAACCTGGCTATAATATTCCTGGGAGTTTTCTTTTTGGGATCTTTTTCAGGAGGTGATCTGTGGATTCTTTCAACTCTATTTTGCCCTCTGGATTTAAAACATCAGGGTAATTTTCCTTGAGAATATCTTGAAGGGTGATTTCTAGGTTCTTTCTTTGATCATGGCTTTCAGGTAGTCCAATAATTTTTAAATTGTCTCTCCTAGATCTATTTTCCAGGTCAGTGGTTTTTCCCATGAGATATTTCACATTGCCTTCTAATCTTTCATTTGTTTGGATCTGCTTAATAGCATCTTGATTTCTCATAAAGTCATTAGCTTCCATTTGCTCCAGTCTAACTCTGAAGGAATGAATCTCCTCAGTGAACTTTTGAGATTCTTTTTCCATCTGGCAAATTCGACTTTTTAAGGCATTCTTCTCCTCATTGCCCTTTTGGGCCTCCTTTGCCATTTGAGTTAGTCTATTTTTAAGGTGCTGTTTTCCTCAGTCAGGCTGTTGACCCTCATTTCATACTTTTCCTGCATCCTTCTCATTTCTCTTTCTAATTTTTCCTCCACTTCTCTTATTTGATTTTTAAAGTCCTTCTTAAGGTCCTCTATGGCCTGCAACCCACTCATGTTTTCCCCTGGGGCTTTTGGAGCAGGACTTCTGACCTCACAGTCCTTTTCCTGCTCTATGCCCCCAAAATAGGAGTCTAGGGTTGCATTTTTCTGTTTCCTTTGCCTTGGCATGTTGCCACTTAATTACTTGACTTTTGGGCTTGTTGCCACACTATGGCTTTAAGGCCAGATAGAGGAATTTTCGTCCCGAACGTGTAGGGGGGCAACTTCCGTTTCTGGCAAGCTGTAAACCCACCCACAACTTCCACCCTAGATCACAATCCAGATCCAGGGAGGTTAAAGCAAGAGCGATTACCCCCCAAGACTGATCGCTGGATCTCCCCACAAATTTGCAGGCTGGGAGCCGGAAATGCCTATGAAAACTACAAAATGGCGTTTCTCCTCAGCGGCTTCTAGCCCCCAGGGGAGGGAGCCGACACATTCCCAAATACAAGTCCCAAAGTCCATAGGACACTAACCTCTTACTTTGTCCCATGCAAGTCTATGTTGATAATTCTGGAGTTGCCACAGCTCCTGGTGTTCTGGGGTTCCTCCAGCTGGCTGCTGGCCCTGACTCCCTGGGACTAAAACCTCGGCTCACGTGGACCTTGGCTCGGCTCGGCTTGGCTCCTGCGCTCTGCCACCACTGCCATCCCAGACCGATGCGCTGGTCCTTCCTGCAGGGCTGCTGGGCTGTCCTCAGCAGGAGTTTAGCTTCTCTGTGTCGTTCTGTGGGTGCTGGGCTCCAGAAGTTGTTCAGAGTCCCCTTTTACATAGTTTGGGGGGAATCTGGGGGCAGAGTGGCTTGGATGAGCTGTTTCTACTCCGCCATCTTGGCTCCACCCCCCCCCACCGTTCTTTCACAGTGTTTTTTCTCAAAGGAACCCTAAAAACCCTCTGCAAATAATAATTCATGAATTCACCCTGTACCCACAAGAGATCGTCCTTAATGTTATTTAGGAACAAAAATATTGCTAAAAGTTTATTTTAAAAATAGGTGACAAGAGAATCAAGTGAGTCCATCAGTGATTCCACCCACTACAGGTATGAACCCGTTGGTACAGAATAAAGTTCACAGACCCACATCAACTTTACCCACAGCAACAGGAAAATCAACTTGTATTCTATGTGGTCAGATAGAAGTCTGTTAAGACCTTGGGACCAATGGAAATGTCCTTACCAGAAGCAAAATTGCCAGGAGCCTGTTTATTAGCTCATATGGCATAGCCATAGCCCTCTGTAGTCTCAGGTCTAATTCATCTTAATTATGGTGGTGATTGCTTAAAGTGGCTACTTAATATTGAAGGTCTGTCTTGGGAAATCAACCCAAATCACACACAAAAAAGAATTATCTCTAGATTTCAATTGTCTGCTCAATTTGCTAAAATGATTTTGTTATTATATATTTTACTGCCCTCATTTTAAGACAAAAGAAATGTTTCAGTTGGGCCCCCACTAGGAATATTAAAATAATTTTAAGTGTCCTTTTGAAAGTGAAGGCAACGTGATGAATTTATAAGGGCATAGCTTTACTTATGCTTCTGGAAAACCCCTTCTTGAATATTTTTTCTTTAAAAAAGACACTTTCAGATTTATTATCCATTTTAGGTAGTTAGGTAGCTTAGTGGGTAGAGTACTGGCCCTGGAGTCAGGAAGATCTGAGTTCAAATTTGACCTCAGTCACTTACTAGTTGTGTGACCGCATATGGGAGTCTCTTGACAAAGATACTAGAATGGCTTGTCATTTTCCTTCTCCAATTTATTTTACAGAGGAGGAACTGAGGCAAATTGACCAGGATTACACAGCTAGTCTCTGAAGTCAGATTTGAACTCACAAAGATGAGTCCTCCTGATTCCGAGCTAAGTGTTCTATTCACTGTGCCACCTGTGTGACCCAGGACAACTCACTTGACCTTTGTTTGCCTCAGTTACCTTATACATAAAATGGGGATATTAATAGCACCTACCTTCTAGAGTTGTTTTGAGAATCAAATGAGATGAAATTTATAAATCACTTTTAAATACTAATCTGTATCATTTTCCTTCACCAAGCTACCATTAATACTCTTGAAGATAGCATATCTGTTGATAAAATTAAGTCCATTTTTCATTAAGATTGTATAACACCTTTTAACCAGTAAAGTAATTCAAGTAATTGTTTAATCTTTCTCACACTAGACAAAATCAACTAAATTGTCTCAATCCAACACAGTAATTCAACATGTATTTATTAAGTGTCTATTATGTTAGAGTCAAAGAGATTGAAAGGGACCCTAGAAGTCCAACATCCTCATTCAACAGAAAAAGACATTGAAGCCCTGAAGAGGTGAAATTAATTAATTAATTTCCCAAGGTTTCACAGGTGGTGAGAGGCAGAGTGAGGATTTGAATTTGGGTCTTATAACTTCAGAGTTCTTTCCATTATGCCCTGCTTTGCACAAAATACTGTGCTAGGCATTGGGGGAACACATAAAATGAAACAAGACCCAGTCTCTATTCTCAAAGAGTTTACCATCTAGTCTGGCTGAAAGGATATGGGGATATAAGAAAAATATACAAATAATTATAATGCTAGTTAAAATATGAAAGTGCACAAGAAAGCCCAAACAGACTGTCATGATGGAATCAAAAGGCGAGTGATACTCCCAGGTGAGGGATCCAGACTTCTGTAACTCCTTTCTGTCCCAATTTCCTTCTCAAGCTAGAGAAACTACTAACCATCCTCATAGTTCCCTTTAATAGTTCAAAAAACAATAAATGAATAATTTAAAATTAAAGCTTTGATAGCTTTAGGATATACCCTCTAGTATAACTTTTCTTTTTTCATTTGTATATTGAAATGGCTGTCTGTGGATTTCATGATTATTCTCACAATAAAAAGAAATTTTAATTAAAAAAATAAAGATACTATATGGCTAGAAGGTATATGCAAACATTTTGCATATGTGGATGTAACCTCCAGCAATGTTATTTTTTTATATTATGCTTCATATAATTACAACAGCTTCATCATGCCCTCTTTAAACACTATTGCCTGAAATATAAGATAGGGTGATAGTGAAAAAATTGGTTCTGATTATCACTATTTCTTAAAGAAACATAAGAAGAGGAAGGGAAAGAAGAGGAGGTAATATTTACATTGTGCTCCTTAAGATCTGCAAAGGTCTGCAAAAATTTAAACACAATTAAAACCTCACATCGTGAAGCACGGAGAAACATTTTACAAACTAGGAAAGATTTAGTATAAGGTTCACATGAGCCAGGTGTGATGTGGTCACAGAGCTAGTAAGTTGGGGGTATTCAAGGTCAGATCTCTCCTGAGTATGACTTTAATGTGTTTTCTAGTATTCCATTCCATCTTGCTTGTATTAAAAAGAATGATTACAAGGAAGAGTCCCAAAGACACAAGTAATGCCTCATCCAACACACTCTCAACTGCCTTTATAAGCAGAAAGACTTGTAAGGCCAGGAAATATCCATTTAGAGCACAATTTAATTTTAAAATTGTTATGAAGGAAGATGACTAATGATTACAAACAGTATTCCTTCATAAAACAATGACAAGCAGTGAGGCCTAGAAAACCAGGCTACTAAAGCTTTGTCATGAAACCCAATTAAGTCAGAGACCCCCTAAATGGTTATCAATTAAATCAGAAGATAACACATAGATGCAAAATGGAACACATTTGTCAGTATCTCTATAGACAGTTGTTTTTATGATCAATGACAATAAATAGCCACATTTGTCCTCTGAGAACTCTGATAATGAATTTTAAAGAAAGTGAAATTATATTTAGGATGATAAAATTAAGATGGCCAAATATATACAGATAAATTGCATGCAAAAAAGAATTTAATTTTAAAGGGACTTAAGAACAATTCAAAATATCTTTAAAAATGGCAACATTTCAGGCCGTGGAAAACATCACATAAATATAATTGCCAATTACACACACACACACACACACACACACACACACACACAAGAGCAATGAGTAAGACAATAATATAAGCCTACTTTCTCATTTCTGTAAAAGCTTTAAGAATTATCTGAACCTTTAGAGAGTACTGATGAAAACAAGTGAAGGGACCAGGAAAAATTTGAAACACATTTTTTTCTACAACAGACCACATGATACAACCATACAAATAACCGGGAAAATACCACCACGTTCTAAGACAACAGCATTTGACTAACTGGAGCAAAACACAATTTAAAAGGCTGAACAAGGTTAAGCTCCCTGATAAATGTAACTGCAGAGATAACTTTGTTTAATGATTCTCTGAATATCAGAGTCAACATCAAGTGAGGAAAAAGATTGTTTGTCCAAGTTGTTTGCTGGTGCCTTGGAAATTTTCTTATATAGAATCCAGATGGAAGAGGACAGTATTTTTATATTACAGGCAGCATGATGGCACAATGGAGAGTGTGGGAGACTTTGATTCAAGAAGACCCGAATTCAAATTTTCTCTCAGACACTTAGGCTTCATTACCCTGAGAAAGCGACTGAACTTAGGTGAACCTAAGTTCCCTCATCTGTAAAATCTGGATCATCACGGCAACTATCTCATAGAGCTGTTGTGAGGTTCATATGAAATAACACGTGGAAAGTACTCTGCTAACTTTAAAGCACAAAATAAATGGGAGCTGGGGGCGGCTGGGTGGTGCGATGAGTAGAGCGTCGGCCCTGGAGTCAGAAGGACCTGAGTTCGGATCCGGCCTCAGACACTTAACCTACACAAACAAAAACCTAGCTGTGTGACCTTGGGCAAGTTACTTAACCCCAATTGCCCTCCAAAAGGTTCTCGATATTGTAGAGTTCTATCTCTTGTGTGACCTTGGGCAAGTTACTTAACCCCAATTGCCCTCCAAAAAAAAAGCAAAAAAAAAAATAAAGGGGAGCTGTCACCATCTGCATCATCTTTTGCTACTTAAAAGAGACAGGCCTGGTTACAAATAGAGTGAACAAACAAGTGGATGAAGAATGCATGTTGGTTAGATTCTAACATATAGGTGGATAGGAACCTATTGGATTAGTTAAAAGGCACTGCTACAGATGGAAAATAATCTGGACCCAGAATTGAATAGGAAGAGATGCAGTTACATTGCATTTGGAAAGTTATGTTATTTAGTAATTTCAGTCATGTCTGACTCTTTGTGTAGGATGTTGCTGTTCCGTCATTTTCTTTCTTTTTTCTTTTTTAAAGCAATTGGGGTTAAGTAACTTGCTCAAGGTTACACGGCCAGTCATTATTTATGTGTGGATGCTCATTTTCTGAGGCCCGATCTGATCCTCAGTCATCCCAACTCCCGGGCTGGCGCTCTCACTCACTGTGATACCTACTCGCCCCATCCAGTCATTTTCAATCTTATCCAACTCTTCGTGATACCATTTGGGGTTTTCTTGGCAAAGATATTGAAGTGGTTTGCCATTTCCTCCTCCAGCTCACTTTACATATGAGGAAACTGAGGCAGTTAGGTGACTTGCCCAGGGTCACACAGCTAGTGTCTGAGGCTAGATTTGAACTCATCTATTTCTGATTCCAGGCTCAGTGCTCTATCTAACTGGCTGTTCTTGGAATCATGAAGACTCATCTTGAGGTTGTTTCCTCAAATACTAAAGGGGGAGGAAGGGTAAGGAATTGTCTAAGCTTCCCATTTGTAAATAAACACAGTAACCCTAAATTGGCAGCTAGTTTATTTTCCCTTTAAGGACTTAATGAGAAGAGGGACTATTTTATAAAAGTGAATGGATTTAAGAAGAACGAGGGTGGGATGGTGGACACGGCAGAAGATAAACAATCTTAAGGATTCTTTATTTCTATTTTTTATTTTGTGAAAATCACTTTAAAATATTGTGCTTAGTTTCTTCAAAATTGCAAGGAAGTCATCCCAAGATGGGGCAGCTAGGTAGCATAGTAAAGAGAGCTCAGGGCGTGGAATCAGGCAGACTCATCTTCATGAGTTCAAATCTGACCTCAGACATTTAGTACCTATGTGACTCTGGACACTTGTCCAGAGGTACTAAACAGGTACTAAACTAAAAATAAACTTAACCCTGTTTGTCTCAGTTTCCTTTTCTGTAAAATGAGTTGGAGAAGGAAATATTAAACCATTTCAGTACCTTTGCCAAGAAGACCCCAAATGGGGTCACAAAGAGTTGGATAAGACTGAAGACTATGGAGCAATAACAACATTCCTCATTTTGGGTCTCTGACGTTCATGGACTTATTCTTTGGGAGATGTTAGTAATGGGTGTGGGGGATGGACAGGGCTGGGTCTATTTGTAGCCTCTTAGCCTATTGGAGATGACCTTTGGAGACGACCTTCTATTTCAGAGAAGACCAAGCATTTAATGTTTTACATTGATGTTCAGTGCTGGTATAACTACTGTTAGACAAACCTTTGAACTTTAGCTCTCATCAGATCTGAGAAGCCTTTATCATTGGGAAACTGAATGAAGGGTGGGGAGTAGGGTAAGCTGCTTGATCCAGTATCATTATAGTTAATGGAGAAACAAAGCTTCTCAAAGAACAATTCACTCTTCAAAGCCACCTTTCCTTTTCCTCTCTGGGTCTATGCAAAGATTGAGGGATACTACAATTATTATGTTGGGCTTAACATTGCTAATTGAATATATTAAAGATTTTCAAATCCTGTTAGTGTTGGGGGGCTGGGAGGAGGCAGTCCTAATTGAGATTTTGAAGAGAGGTTTAAGTAATGATTTCAAGGACTACTTAGTAGGGCAAATAAGACCAGAGGATTGAGCAGGACTTACAAACTGGATGGTGTACCTACGTATTTGATCAGAGAAATGAAGTTGGACTTGAAGTTTTGCCCAGAGATCCAAAGTCAATAGCGAGAAAGAGAGGAAAAGAGTTAAGGAGGAGGGAATTGAAGGGGAAGAGGAAGAAGAAGAGGAAGAGGAGGAGGAAGGAAGGAAGGAAGGAAGGAAGGAAGGAAGGAAGGAAGGAAGGAAGGAAGGAAGGAAGGAAGGAATAGAGGGAGGGAGGGAGGAAGACAGGGAAGGAGGGAAGACAGGTACTATGCTAAGTGACTGGGAAACAAAGAAAGGCAAAAACCTCCCCTACTTTCAAGGAGTTTGCATTCTAATGGTAGAGAGAACATATACATAAATGAGAATGTAAAAGATATATAGAGAACACATGGGAGTTAGTCTCGAAGTGAGGGCCCCAGCATCTGGGGAACCATAAAAGCCCTCCTGCAAATTTGAAACTGGACTTGGATCCATCTTTCTCAGAACTTTTAAATATAATTAAAGGTCAGGGAGCTCAGTCCTAGGACTTGTAAGATGTGCCTAGCAAAGAGGATACCACTAGTTTGCTGCCCTACTGGTATTCTGATGGTTCAAATAATCTCGCTGGGATATCATCAATCTACATATAAGATCTTAAAGGAACAAAAATGACAAAAATGAGGGGGTCATTTGTGTTGGAAAAAGGAAATAAGTGGCTAATCTGACCCTTCTGATCCCCCCAGCATGTGTGTTCCCTTGCTTGGTACTTAAGAAAGTGACCCCACTTTGACTATACGGAAGTCCTCATCATGACTGCTCACTATTGCTATCCCATATTTTAGGCATTCTTGGAATTTTATGGGTATACAGGAGGCCTGTATTTATTTAAAACTGGATTTATAGGGGCTAGTCATCTAGGAGGGCAACTAGGTGGTGCAGTGGTAGGGAACCAGGCCTGGAGTTAGGAAGATCTGAGTTCAAATCTGGACTCAGACACTTATTAGCTGTGTGACCCTGGGTAAATTTGTTAACCTTTATTTGCCTCAAGTTCCTCATCTGGGGACACATGAGAGAAGGAATCAGCTAACCACTCAATATCTTTGCCAAGAAAATCCCAAGAACAAGTACCCGAGGTCACAGTCAGACACAACTAACCAACAATCATCTAGTTGAAGGGCACTCTTACATAATGAATAGAGTTACCGAGTTTAGAGTTTGGAAGACTTCAGCTCAGATTCATCCCCCTATTCTCCCTTCCATCTCCCACACCACCAGTACCACACATAGCTATGTTTTTGGGGCAAGCACTTTACCTTCATGGGTCTTAAGAGACTCCCCAGGACTTATCTACTAAGTCACAGAGGAGTTGTAATCCATGTTGGTGGAAGGCATCCACACATTAGGAGTTCCCTCTGTAGAATAACAGATTCACAATTTTGATGAGTATTCACATAAATTCTTATAAGCATTAGTTTGGGGATGAATGGATGATAGCTTTTTGTGCTACGTTTGCACATTGAGATTACTAGGTTTTCCCTTTGGACTGGCCACTGCCTCAGTGCCCTTTCTTCATTTCCTTAATAGTGCTCTTGCCCACTGTCCTTGAAAACATTCAAGATATTTTAGCAACACAAGTGGGAACACATCTCTCATCTAAGTGAGTGTTTTTCATCAATTTCAAGTTATTTTTTTTGGAATTTGTTGCCACAAGAGAGATGGCTGGGTGGCATCCTATAGTGAAAGGCTGGGAGCATTTTCTGGGGATTGAACATTTCTTAGGGAGTTTATACTAGAAGCTTGAAATTGATGAACTCCTTGACTGACAGTTTTCAAAAGGGGTCTAGACCTCATGAGAAGTGGAATATGAAGATTCCTAGGATCACACATTTAGAGTTGGATGAGACCCTTAAGATCCTCTAGTCCAACCCCCTCATTTGACAGAGGAGGAAACTGAGGCCCAGGGAAACCAAGAGACTTGCCTATGATCAGAACAATGACCAGGAATTGAATCCAGGCCCTTTGATCCAAGGACAGAATACTTTTCACAATTCCCCATGGCCTCTTCTTTCCATTCTACCACCAAAGACTCTTTCTGTTGTTGAAGAAAGAATTTACTTATTTTTCATTTTATTTTTAATCTATGGAATAAAACAACCATTTCCATAACATAGTACAATAACAAAGACGATTGCATATGAAACCAAAAATCTTCTATGTATAACTTGCTATTCCTTTCAAATATACAACAAAATTGTGTAAATTTCTTTTTTTCCTCTCTCCCCCTGCCCCACCCTAGAGATGACTACCATTAGACACAAATAGATGTATATATGTAAAATTATCCTATACATACTTCTATTTATTAGTTCTTTCTCTGGATGCAGATAAAGTCTTCATATGTCCTTTACAGTTAATTTGAGTATTTTAATAGTCGAAATAACATTCCCTCAAAGTTGTTCTTAAAACAATATTGCTATTAATATGTACAGTATTCTCTTGATTCTGCTCATTTCAGTCTTGATTATTTTGTACAAGTCTTTCCATGTTTTTCTGAAATTGTTGAGCTCTTCATTTCTTATAGCACAGTAGTATTCCATCACAATCATATGTCACACCTTGTCCAGCTCTTTATGATAGACTCATTTTTATAGTACCTAACCATAAAATCATGTTTTCTTTTTGCCTTCTCTTTAATTTAAAAAAAATTCCTTTCTTTTTTCCCTCCTTCCTTCACTTTATTTTCCTTTTTCTTTTTTGGAGAGATGGATGTGCTAAGAGTAGCCATCGGGGTGGTACTCATGCAGAGAATCTGAAAGTCAAAGAAGGACCTAGAAAATAGGTGGGTAAAGTTTGACTTTCTTGCAAGTAGGGCTTGTTTCATTCTTTGTGTTTGTATCACCCCCCCAAGCATAGAATTCAATTTTTAAAATGTTCATTTATTAGTTGGTTGTATTCACACTAGTTACCTGTTACATAAACAAACCATAGTGCAATGGGTTGGAACATAATGGCAATTTAATTGGCCCTAGAGACAGGGCAACATCATATAGAAGCTGTTGTGAGATCCAGTGCCCATCCTTACTACTACCAAAAAAAGATACATATTTTAAAGAAGAATGTGACCTACCCAGGCATCACACATAATGAGTTTTTCTGGTCTTCTGTTCTGGGGTCCCTGCCAGGTCATTGGCACGTCAGGTATAATGATGACAGGCAAAGTTCATGACTGGACTTGGGGTTTGGAAGACTTGGGTCCCATTCATACTCTTGCTACTTACTAGCTTTGTAATCCTTGGGAAAAATCCAAATGTCAAATCACCTGAATATATTAAATGTCAATATTTTGCCACATCATGCAACACCAAAAAACCAAACCAAACCAAAAAACAGAGGGTCTGCACAACTCTTGCTGATTTCTCAGCAACCTGGCTCTGTGTAAAAGTTGATTTTTGACAGATCTTCCACCACCCAACTTTGTGTCTTTGGACCAGGGGTGGGGAACCAGTGGCCTCAAGGCCACACGTGGCCCTCTAGGTGCTCAAATTAGGCCTTTTGGCAGAATCAGAACTTCACAAAATAAATCACCTTAATAAAATGATATCTTCTGTAAAACTTGAATTCAGTGAAAAGGTCACACTCAAGGACCTAGAAGGTCACATGTGGCCTTGAGGCCACAGGTTCCCCACTCCTGCAGTTTGGATCATTTCTCATGAATGTATCATAAACAACTGCTACCTTAACTATATATTTAAGGTAAATGAACTTCTTACAACATAGAGCAGCACTGCAGAGGAGCCTCAGGAAAGATGAGGAATTCAGGCATTCCTTCAAGAGCATATCAACTTCAAGGTCATGGCCATTAGATTAACCACGAAATAAAGCAGCCTTTAAAAGGCTAGACCGTGTATCTCTAGTAGGATTAGGGAACATTATTTCACTTATCACTAACTTCTCCCATGATAACGTGGCATAATGAGTAATCAGTGTACCCCAGTGAACATCTCTAAGAGACAGATATCTCAGAGATGTGACAATTGGTTCTCCTATTGGTATGCAAGTGGCATGTACAGGTAGGGCTCCATACATCACAACAGAACCTAGTCTAGCCACAAGAACCTGGGAACATACATGATCTCAGGGGAAGCCCGAAGTCAGGAGAGACTTTGGTCAAATGTTGCAAAGACCCCTACTAACTGTAGCCATAAGCAAGTCAGTGAACCTCCTATAGTATTACAATAAATGGGCACACTATCCATTTTACCTATATGCAAGACTGTAAGGATTAAATGAGCTAAGAAATATAAAGTGATTTGCAAACCCCAAAGTGCTACATAAATGTTAGTTATTAGACTTTTGAGCACTAGATGTGGGAGTATGTGGAGGATAATACTGGTTAATTGTTTTCATTAAAAACATCCTAAAAGACTCTGATTATTGGAAAGTGCTTGGCTGTGGTGGTCTGGATTTTTCCCTCCCATTTCTCTTGGTATTGATGTTTGTGGCCCTATCTAATCCAGGGTAAGGATTCAGGTGGCCTGGTGGCCTGTCTGGGTTCTACAAGGTTTTTACGGATGGCTCATGGTTCAGTTCCAGAGTTGGGGCATCACTGATTTCCATCAAAGATCTAAGTAGTGATAACATTGTGTAGATTGAGTCTAAGAATGGTGTGGTTAATTATCTTCTAATGGGTTCCATTTTTCCAACATGGGCAATCACTGCTCAACTATAGTCATTTTATGTAGTGGGTGAGAGGACCTGGTGAAGTCATCTTTTTTTTAAGTTACATGGGCTTATATTACAAGGGAAACCAGCTTTTGACAGAAATAGCCATGTTTTGGGCATCTATGGCATACCCTCCATTTTTTAAAGGGAAAATCATGAACTTTCTAAACACCTGATTATTAATTCTTAATTTATATCATCTTTTGCTCTTTCTTTTAATCTATCCCTTGAGGACTACCTTAAACAGAATGCGTTTCAAGAAAGCAAAATAAGCTAAATATAAAGTAATTATAATAAGTAAGCCTGACTCTAGGGAAAACCCAGAAAAAAGTTCTACCTTTTGTGCCTTTTGTTTTTTGTTTTTTTTGACTGGGTATCCCTATCTTACCCAGGCTAGAAATACAGTGGGCACGCCTGACCCCACCACCAATTGGAATAGAGTTTTGACTTGCTCTGTTACTAATCTAGGATTCTTTGTCTCCCTCTAGACAGCCTTGTGCCCCTCTAAAATCAGGGACTCATTATACTGCTGTCAACCTTAGTATGGATACCCAATTGACTTTAGCCTACTATAGCCCAGTTTGTGAGTTCAAATGATCCACATGCCTCAGTCTCCCTTGCAGTACTACCGTATCCAGACACTTCCCTTTATTCTTAGCAGTGATGGGGATTATAGGCATACAATATTCCATAACTTATATATTGAGTAGATGTGCTAGTTAATTTTGCCAAAACCTTTTTTTTTCCTCTTCTGCATTTTTTGTTTGAAGGGATGGTTTATTGGGTGGAGGAGAGGGTGGAAATTAAGGTGATGAAAAAAGACATTCTTAAAAGCATTTCAGAAAATAAGCAGACTCTGGTTCCTAGTATGCTATTTGCAACTGAAGCTGATTTTAGTGTCCATTTAAACTTATAAGTCAGTGACTGTTAGAGTCATCCTTTTTTTTTCTAGATGGAGAAATACTTGATTCCCAAACAAACAAGCAGAAAAGGAAATGAGGGGAAAACCTGCTGACAGCGTGACCTTTTAAAGCCCTGAGCTCAGCACACATCTCAGAGCTAAAATCACCCAAATTCTCCTTCTGAGGAAGGATTTGTCTTTCATCGACAAAGGAGAAAATGAAGCTGCTTCTTGTTGCCCTGCATGGAAGGACATGCCTCTGTGAGCGGACTAGCTCAGATCAGTATTCTCTAGTTCCAGTACTGATTTCTGAAGTAAATGGAAACTTCTGTTGGCATTTGTCAAGGGAATAAGCATTGAAACTTTAATGAGGGGTTGGGAAAGTCTCAGGTTGAGAATATGGATCATAATAACAAAAATAAGTATGTGAGTAACCCACATGGAACAGTTTTATAGGGAAGAATTTCTTTACAAGGATCCCCTTCTGCATCTGTTTGGCTACGAGTAGAAGGCTTGGAACAAAATGCTTTGTCTGACTTTTGAAATACCTACTTCCAGGAATGACTCAGAAGTACACTATTCTCAGTTAAGGAAACTCCCAGATAAGACCACTGCTTTAGGCCCAGAGACCCAGACTATAAGACCCAGAAGCTAAGTAATGTTGTGAATAGAGTTCTGGGCCTGGAGTTAGGAGGACCTGAGTTCAAATTCAGCCTCAGACACTTACTAGCTATGTGACCCTGGGCAAGTCACTTAAACTTGTTTGTCAATCCTCTAGAGAAGGAAATTGCAAACCATTCCAGGATCTGTAACAAGAAAAACCCATGAAAAAAAATAAAGAAAAGCCCATCGACAATCTCACAGGGTCATGAAAATTGGGCACAATTGAATGAGTGAAGAACAACAACAAAACTACAGTTAGGGCTGGAGGCTGTATAACAGGTCACCCAGTTAATTTGTCAGACCTGGGCACATATGCTTACCAACAACTAATCAGATCAGCGTTTCCAAAGTGAATTCATTCCAATTCATTCCAAAATGAATGGTGTGGTTGGGCATCCAGTTTGTGATATTCCTCAACTACACATTTATTCCATGGGCCTCAGTTTCCTTGTTTGTAAAATGAAGGGGTTGGGCTAGATGACCTCTAAGGTTTCTTTCAGCTAAAGACATATTAAAGGAATGACCATTCTTGTGGGTGGCTGAGATGGAGAGTATAGGTCATGGAAGAGGGTGATGAATTGGGGTGGGGGAGAGGACTTCAGATAAGCAGAGGAGAATAGAGACAATGAGAGACAGACAAAGAAAGAGAGGTAGATAGACAGAGAGGCTAGACAGATAGACAGAGAGAAGCAGGGACTCCAATGGCTGAACAGTGCCGGTTGCAGTGGGATTGATCTCCCCAGCTGCGCCCAGGGCTTTACCTACTGAGCCAGAAAGAATAGGTAGGTTGCATAGGAGGCAGAATGTTTGGAGACTCATTAAAAAGGGCTGAGCTACAGAAGACAGAGGGAGGAGAGAAGCAATAGAGGAGGGCACACACACCCTACAGGCAGACTTGGGCTGTATTGAGCTACATGTATCCAAACGAGGACACGACTGAGAGTATTTTCAAGAAATGTTTTTTTCCTCAATTTTCCCTTCCCATGCCTGTCTATTAATAGATACTGAGGGGCGGCTAGGTGGCACAATGAGTAGAGCACCAGCCCTGAAGCCAGGAAGACCTGAGTTGGGATCTGGCCTCAGACATTTAACACACACACACACACACACACACACACACACCAAAAAACTAGCCATCTGACCTTTTACGCTAATTGCCCTCCAAAAAGAAAAAAATAGATACTAAAATGTGCCTTACTCATTCTTCAACCCAATAATACCAGTATACTATAGTTTTGCTTCATTGATCAAGATGTAAGGGATTAGCTGAATAATAAGTGATCAAATAAGTGAATTATTTGATCTCTATGGGTCTCACTTCCCTCAACCACAAAATGGGGGTTGGGGAGAGGGAGAGTTGATGGTCTCTGAAGTACCTTCCTTCTCCCTATGATTTTTCAAAATTACTGTAGAATACTATTTTGTGTGTTTTAATTTAAAGAAAACAGGAGAATAGGAACCAAGGCAAGAAAGGAAGGGGGAAATAAAGAGTTAAGCACATATAGAACTGTTGTTTTGCTAAGAGATGGTCCTTTGTCACACAGTTAGCTTTTTTTTCTCCTTTTTCTAATCACCCTCCTGCAGTCAGTGAATCACCTTCTCACTTAAGGCACTTTCTATTAAAGAAGTCAACCGTTTATTTTGGTTGACCTCATCTATTCCTTTTAAAGTACTAATTAGTATTTGTAACACAGTTTGAACATAAAAAGAATTTACTGTACAAATTCCAAGTAGTTTTAGTATTAATGTTCTAAATAAATATTCTCTGTCCCCAGAATAGCAAACATAATGCCTTGTAACAGTTTTATTATGCATCAAACACTAGAGACTTTCAGTTCGATTAGATGTATATATTAAATGTACCCTGATAATTTTAGATCCATCTAATGGGCTTTTCAGAAGGCTTAATATTTAGAGGATCTCTAATGCAATTATTTATGGTCCATGATCTAAAAATAATGGTTGTTAAACATTTTAATGGACTGCAATATGCCCCCCCCACTGCCTTATATCCCAAATAAACAACCACAATAAACAACCTATTAGAGAGCTCTTTAGATCTCTCACCTTAATCTTTCCTTGAAATTATTATAGGCAGTAGATAACATAAGCTGTGGAAACCATCTAAACCTTTCATTATTAAAAATCCTTTCCTTTTCACTTAAGGGAACCGAGTCACAGAGAAGTAAAAGAAATGACTCACCCAAGGTCACAAAGTTCGTATATGGCAGATCTGGCATTAGCACTAAGAACTTTTCGTCTGATGAGTAAGGAATCACTGGAAAGGTCCCACATAGTTAAGGTGGTGAATTTATTTCATTTGTATAGACAGTGGTCACTATGACTTCCATCCTAAATCTGTTTAGATTCAGCTGTAATTTCTGAAATATCAATTTGGAATTCTGGCAGTGAAAATTCGCAGTGATGCTTTTGTTAGTTCAAACTTTACAGTTTAAAAAATTATGCTTTAATAGTAGAACTATTGATGTTTCCTGGCTTGGCAACCAGCATACTTCTGTGCCAAGTGATGCAGATGCATTGTACTCAGCTGGCACAGGAGACAAAAGCTATATTTTTAACTGCCCTATTTCTGGGCAATTTCAATGGCTTTTCTTCCCCTACCACAGCATGCACTTTTGCTGTTAGGTATAAAGTTAAATAATATTGAAGATTTATCTCTTCTCCCTCTCCCTCTCTCCATCCCTCTCTTTCTCTCTCTCTCATTTTCAATCTTTCCCTATCTACTGGCTCCTTTCTCTCAATCTACAAATATACTCAAGGAAAATTGTACATTAAAAATAAATGAACAAGAAGAAATCATTTCCTCAATGGTGCTGCTCCTTTGAGTTGCTAGTCTATTTCTCTTCTTCCTTTCCCAGCCAACATTTATGATAAAGTGATCCAAAATCTCAATGCCTGTTAAGTAGAGTAGCATAGTATATGAGAGCCTCAAGGACCTCAACTATTGGGGGAAATGATTAACTATTAGAAAAAAAAAACTGCTTGAAAAATTGGAAAAGAGGCATAAATTAGGTTTAGACCATCATTTCACACTATATACCATAATGTCCTAAATCAGGGTTTCAGTTTGGGGTTGTTGGGTTTTATTTATTTATAGTTGTTTTTTTTGGGGGGGAAGCAGTGTTGGCCTTCTTGTATGTGTCACTGATGACTTGGGTGGTCTGATAAAGCCTATGGACTTTAGAATTACTGTTTTGAATTCATAGAAAGAAATACAAAGTATTACAAAGAAAACCAATTATATTGAAACACGTGAAGATGAGTCTTCCTGATTCCAAGTACAGTTAGGTGCCACAGAGGATAGATTGCTGGGCCTAGAGTCCAAAACATCTGAATTCAAATCTGGTTTTAGATACTAGCTATGTAATCCTAGGCAAGTCACTTAACCCTGTTTGCTTCAGTTTCCTCATCTGTAAAATAATCTGGAGAAGGAAATGGTAAACTATTCTAGGATCTTTTCCAAGAAAACTTCAAATGGGGTCATGGAATATAGTTACTGATTTTTTTTTTAAAGTTCATGAATACCAGGACAACAATGCTTTCTTTAGGGGAAGGTAGGTGGCACAGTGAGGAGAGCACTGGCCCTGGAGTCAGGAGAACTTGAATTCAAATCCAGCCTCAGACACTTAACACTAGCTGTGTGACCTTGGGCAAGTCACTTAACCCCAATTGCCCTGCCTCTCCCTACCTCCAAAAAGAATGCTTTCTTTATATGGCTACAATACCTAGATATAAAAGATCATAACACAAACAAATAATGGGTTTAGAGAAGGAGATACTGTTCATAACTTGGATAGTAGAAGAATTCTTGATCAAACAAAGGAGAGAAGAAATCATAGGAGACTAAACCTAAACTTTGATTACACAAAATTGAAGAAGTTTTGCATAAATAAAATCAATGGAGTTATAATTAGAAAGTAAGCAGTTAACTGGGGAAAATATTTGCAGCAAATTTTTCTGATAAATGTCTAAATTGCAAGATATATAGGGAACTGATACAAATATAATAGGACATGAGGCATTTCCCAAATAAATAAATGGCCAAAGGATATGAGTAGGTAAATCTCCAAGAAAAAAAAAGCTCTCAAGAACTTAAGTAAAAATGTTCCATTAGACTAATAAGAAATAAAATGCAAATTAAAATATCTCCTAGGTTCCACCTTACACATTAGATTGACAAAGATAAAAAAAAAATAACAGTTTTGGAGAGGGCTGACAGAGCACAAGCATGATTGTATTATTGATGGAGTTGTAAAGTGGTCTAACTACTTTGGAAAGCAATTTGGAAGTATGTCCCCAGTCATTAAACTGTATGTGCCTTTTGATGTAATAATTTTAGTATTAGTATTACATTTCAAAGAAAGTAAAGAAAAAGAAAGGTCCCATAGTATAAAAATATTTATGACATTTTAATATTCATATTATTAATGTTATTATATTAGCAATAGAATATTATAGTATTCGTAATATTTATGTTATTCATATATAGTAATATTTGCATCAAAGAACTAGAAACAAAAAAGGTGTCCAACAATCGTAGAAATTACTGAACAAATTGTGATATATGAATATTATTAATCTGCAAAAAATAATAAATGGCTTGGATTTCAAGAAACCTGGGAGAATTTGTATGAAATGATACAATGAGAGAAGAACCAGGAGAATGATTTATACAACTATGATTTTGAAAAGGAGAAACAATTATAAAAGAATGAAAAACTCTGATCAAAGTAATATCAATTTTGACATTAGAAGAATGAAAATGAAATATGGTTCCCTCTTCTTGGCAGATAAGTGAGGGACTAGAGATATAGGCTGAGAAATGCATTTTCAGATGTCGCCAATGTATGGCTTTATTTTGCATGATTATATCTATATGAGTGAACATTTTGTATGGGCGTGGGGGAGAATATTTAGTGGAGACTGGAGGCTAGTGCTAGTGATAATTTCAAAGGAGAAAAAATAATGTTCGTAAACTATTAATAATCAAAGGAGAAGAAAGTTCAGAAGGGGACAAAAACAAGCAGGGACATTTTGGAACTTTTGTCCTGAAATTTAAATTAAAAAAAAAAAGTTGTAATAGTGAAGATTTAGATTTCATACATGATTTCTGCTTTACGTAGGAAAATGTTCATATGTATTAAAATTTGCCAAGTTCAAAAAGTAAAAGGGAAAATTTAGAAAGAAAAAAATTACACCATTTTCTTTCTTTTCTACTAGTTCTTTGGTATCACTATCACTAGCCACCATCTTCCTCTAAGTTTTCCCCTAATTTAAAAAAATATCCTCTTTAAAAAATAAATATTGTCAAGCAAAACATATCCACACATTGCCTACGGCTAATCTATCGTGCATCTTGAGCCTATCTACTTGGTATCAGGGGGTAAGTAGCATGCTTCATGTCTGGTTCTCTGGAGTTATGGCTGGTCATTGCTTTGATAAGAATTCTTAAGTCTTTCAAGTTGTTTTCCTTTAAAACCTTGTAGTCTTGTTAAGACTCCCACCCTAATTCTACTTACTTCACTTTGCAGTAGTTCATACAATCATTCCAAGTTTCTCTGAATCTATTCCTTCATAACTGCTTATGGTACAATAATGTACCATTACATTCAAATGCCATAGTTTTCAGTTTTTTACTACAACAAAAAATAGTGCCATGAATGTTTTTGTAATTATGGGTTCTTTTGTGAATACTTAATAAGTGCTCACTTATTAATATGCTAATTAATGATATCACCAATCAATTGATCAACATTTATTAAGTGCCTACCATGTGTCAGGCACTATGAGATTACCGGGTCTAATATATGCATAGTTGTTTTTAACTTGGGGGGTATAATTTTAAATTGCTTTTCTGAACAGATGGAGAAAGTCACATAAGTCCACCAACAATGAATTAGTGTTCTTCTCCTTCCACATCCTTTCAACAACTATCATTTCCCATCTTTCTTATTTCTGCCACTCTGATGGATAGTAATCTGCCTTCTGTCCACACAAATCTGAAACTGCTCCCTCAGAAATCAGCAATTTTCTTATCATAGACAAACTCAACTACCTTCTATCAGTTCTTATTTGACTTCTACAACATTCAGACTGCTCACCACTCTGACCATCTTGAACTGTGGACTCTGTAGCAGTGAAATCTCCTGGTTTTCCTTCTCTCTTACTGTTTCTTCTCTTTTTTTCCTTAGCTATTCTTCCTCTCTCCCAAATGGATGGAGGGAGGTATCCTTCAAAAGTCTGTCCATGATATGTTCTCTCTCTACATGATTTTCCATTGTGATGTCTACTACCCTTGCTTCAGTTATCAACTCTATTCCCTGAATCAAAGTCTCTCCCAAATCAATGCATCTCAATGAGTGTTTATTAAATACCAACTATGTGTAAGGCAATGTGCTGACAATGTAGGACTGTAACTTTCTTCCTTTCACATAGATTTGTAATTTTGACATAAAAACAAAACACAGAAACAAAAATAGAATAGTCCCTGTTTTCAAGGTACTTACATTCTCTTGAGGGGATATGACACATACAAAGGTAAGTAAAAAAAGGAAAAATATATATATACACACACACATACACACCTTTACACACACACATACATATACATACATACACAAAGTAATTATGAAAAGGAGCGAGAAGAACCTGGGAGGTCAAGAAAGTCTTTATGGAGGAAGCAGTACCCAAGTTAAGACTGAAGGGACCTAGAGATTCAGGGGAAAAAATAGTGCTAAGGAAGGAGAACATTCCAGGTTTATGCAAAATCATGGAAGTGAGAGATAGGATGTTGTATATGGTGAAGAACAAGGTGGCTAGAATGTAAAAGTAGGGTGCTGTGAAATAAACCTGGAAAGATAGACTAGAGTCAAATCATGAAGTGCTCTAAACGTTAAACAGAGGTTGAAAATGTGCCTCCCTCCCTTCTCTGCAAAGGCAGAGGTGGGAGCAGACTGAATTTGCAACACTGCATGTCATGTTGGACTTGGCTGATGTGTTGATTAGTTTTGTTAAACTGTTTTTTACTTTTTAGTTCTGTATTATAAAGAATGTCTCTCTTGGAGGGGGAGAGGGGGTGATGTATTGAGAAATAAAGATGAAAACAAAAGGTATCATTAATAATTAAAAAGTAAAAATTACATTTTATGAAGTAATAAAAAAACCAGAATTGGGGAGAGCCTGGCTGGTGTTTTTTAAGCCCTCAGATTCACCAGTGAAAGGATATTTAATGGAAATTCTAAATCTGAAATGATCAAATGATATGATTCTAACTGAAAAGGTCAACCAGTGGCAGGCCCCAAGCCGAGTTCTGACACTCACTTGGAACAGTCATATGCTATAGAGACAGGAAGGAAAGCTAGTGTTGGTTGAAAAGATAAAATGGCCCCCTAGTGAAGATGGAGGCCTGTGATAGATATTGTGAAGCATATTTCCTTCTCATTTCAATGACAGTGACTCTGGTTTGCTAGGTTTGAATGCATGCCATACATGGGATTAAAGAAATGGCATGATTTTCTAGCAATGGAGGAAATTTGAACAGCAGATGGAAAAGAAACTCAACACTTAAGTTATAATAAACAGAAATTTTTGAAATCATATCGTTGGCAAAGTATTTTTGAAAGTCCTTAATCTTGTATATATGAAATAGATGAATGCATAGCTAGTGAACTAAAGATAGAGAAAGGGGAAATTAGATGGCTTTGGAAAGGAGCCAATCTTTTCTGAGAGAGGTCGGCAGATCTATAAAAGAAAAGGACTGAACAAATGTTTTGGCACCTTCAGAGAGTAGCAAGATACCCCCTTATATGTCCCAGTCAATGCAGCGAGCGAGGCATCTGAAAGCTGGAGAGTTATGTGGTCCTATAGGCTTCTCCAATATGCGTACCATAGCCATCAATCAATTCAGGAAGACTTTATTAAGCCCCTACTATGTGACTGGAAAAACACAGACAACAATGACATAGTCCCTGTCTTCAAGAAGCTTACGTTCTACTGGGGACAATAACAAGCATGCATGGAAGAATATATAAAAAAGAAACAGGTGAAATATATAAAAAATTTTGGTGGGTGGGTGGAGATGAGTGAGCAGGTAGCAATGCAAGGGAGCTGAGAGACAGAGAAGAAAGGCCTCAAGTAGCTTTGGTATTTGTTGAAGGAAACTAGGAATTCTTAGGAGGTGAGTGTGGAGAGGGAGTGCCTTAAAGGTATGTTGAAGAACCTGGGGAAAGGATGAATAACAATAGGAAGGTTATTTTATTTGGATTTAAGAATTCATCAAGTGGAGTAAAGCATAAAGCATGGAAAGGATATTGGAGCTAGGTTGCAAAGGATTTTAAATGCCAAAAAGAGAATTCTGTACTTGATCCTAGAGGTAAGAGGGAGTCACCAGAGTATATTGAGCGGGGAAGAGATGTAGTCAGTTTTGTGTTTTAGGAATATGTCTCTGGAAGTTTTGTGGGTGGAGGTGTAAAATACACAGCCTGTGGACACAGGATCTGCAATGAATGCTTGGGCCAGATGAGATTATAATTGGGAAATATTTAACAAAATTAAACTAAATAAATACAAATACAATAAAACACAGATAAGGTAAATACGTGGTGTTCTTAAGTCATTATGCACCAGTATGGATCCTGATTTCTATCTGTGTTTGACCCCACTAATGTTAGGATGAATTGGGGTCATATGGCAGCCTTTCAATTTAATGCATTCCAATATCGTTCATCAAGCATCTAGCACCTGTGCTAGATATTCAGCATGGAAAGATGAAAGAAATCACAGCCTCTTCTTTCAAGCAAACTGCACTCTAATAAGGAATAAGAGAAACATATGAAGATAACTAATAATAGTTTACATTTACATGATATTTTTTTTTAAGCAATTGGGGTTAAGTAACTTGCTCAAGGTTACACGGCTAGTCATTATTTGTGTGTGGGTGCTCATTTTCTGAGGCCAGATTTGATCTCGGGTCATCCCAACTCCGAGGCTGGCGCTCTTACTTACCGCGCCACCTAGCCGCCCCTTTAGGGCAATTGGGGTTAAGTAACTTGCCCAAGGTCACACGGCTAGGTTTTTGTTTGTGTAGGTTAAGTGTCGGAGGCCAGATCTGAACTCAGGTCCTTCTGACTCCAGGGCCGACACTCTACTCACTGCGCCACCTAGCCGCCCCTATTTACATGATATTTTAAGGCTGACAAAGCACTTTTTTTACCAACTCTATGAGATGGGTGATACAAATATCATTATCTCCATTTAACAGATGAGGAAACAGGTTTAAAGCCTAGTTCATGACAAAACTAGGAATCAAATTCAGGACTCATGGTTCCAACATCCATTTGTTGCCCTCAAAAACCAAAATGAAACCCTGAGTTAGTATATGATTAAATGCATAGGAGAGGGTGAAGAAAGTGGCATGAGGAATCTGAGAATGAATCACGTAGATGAGGGGATGGGGAGAGGTCAAGGAGATCATGAAAGAGCCCCCTTGGGCCCTCCCCTATGTGCGTCAGGGCTCTGGCCCTTCTATTGCAGGTAGAAACCCAGCGACTCATGTGCTGTTTCTGCCACTGGGCTGACTGGGCCCAGGTCAGTGCCAAGGCAGCAGCAGCAACCAGGCTCACTTCTGGCATAAGGATGCCCAAGAAGGGGAAAGGCCAGAATAAGGAGCCAGTGAAACCACTTCCTCCCACAGGACCTGTGGCAGTTGATCAGAGTGGTTCCATCACAATAGCCATTCATGCCAAACCTGGCCCCAAACAAAATGCCATGACAGATGTGACAACTGAGAACATAAGTGTAGCTATCGCTACAGCTCCATCAGAAGGGGAGGCTAATGCAGAACTATGTTGGTATCTTTCCAAGGTCCTGGAACTTAGGAAGAGTGATGTTATCTTAGAGAAGGGTGGTAAATCTCGTGGAAAAGTGGTAAAGATTTTGGCATCCACAACTCCAGAAGAGATTTTGGAGAAATTGAAAAGGCAAGCAGAAGCTCCCTAAAACAAACCAAAAAAAGCCAGAAATGAACATTATCTTTTGCAGAACTTTTTTTTTTAATACTAAAGAAGTAAATTCATAAGGAGAACAACTTAGATGATACTTGAAAGATAGTGGTTTGAAGAAAAACAGGTCTCTGAAAATGCTCTCCATGGAATGTTAGAAATGTCAAAATATCACATAACTAATAAGACAAAGTATACTGCAACCAAACTTCAGTTACTCCTGGAAATACTCAAACCAAGCCATTATGGTCCACTTCTTAAAATTTAGAACTGGTTTGTCAATGTTATATACCTGCCCTAAAGCTTATTTTATGGACTATTACTTAAATTTTATGAAAACATACAGTTAAAGTGTTGAAAGAGATATTAGAGATTACCTACTTTACCCATTTCATTTTTACAGATGATCAAAGTGCCAGAGAGGCCGGGCAGCTTGTCTAAGGTCACACAAGTAATCAGCATCCCTGAGACTATAGCTCACCTCCCTTCACTCCAGTGACAGTGTCCTGCATATATTACACTATTGCCTTGACTCTTATTTACAAGTATTAAGAGACATAAACATATAGAAGCAGACTGGCAGTGAGGAGAACCTTATACTTGAAGTGAGGACAGTCACTTCTCAGAGCTTCAGGAAAGTCTCTAAGCCTCTAGATTAGAGATGGTTGAAATGTGGGCTGGTGGGCAAAGGTTCTTGACTTTTTTTTTATTAAAGCAATTGCTGTTAAGTAACTTGCTCAAGGTTACACAGCCAGTCATTATTTATGTGTGGGTGCTCATTTTCTGAGGCCAGATCCGATCCCGGGTCGTCCCAACTCCAGGGCTGGCACTCTTACTCACTGTGCCACCTAGCTGTCTCCTTGACTTATTTTTGTAAAGAAAATGTGTTGGATTTGTTGAATTGCAATTGGGTAATAACATTTTAAAATGTATGTTTAAAAAAGAAAAAGAGCCCCCCCTGAGCTAGGCCTTGAAGAAAGAGAGATTTCAGTAGGTGGAGATGTATCATAGCATGGGGACATTCATGTTCTGCATATATTTGCATAGGTTGGGGAGAGCAGGACCAGACTGGAGAAGAGCCAATCATTCAGTTTAGCTGGATCACATAGTACCTGAAGAGGGACATGAAACTAAGATCAGAAAGGTCAGTCAGGGTGAGATTGTAGATAGTTTTGGATTATTCCAGTTCACTTTCAAAATCCCAGAATAATGTGGAGATTCTATATCACCATTAGATGTGGGCTAGAAAGACCCCTCACCCTGGTGGTACCATGTGGCACTCCTGCTAGGCTACAGTGGCATGCAGTGGCTTAGTGACTGATATCAGTAGTTCTTAATGGCCTTATCTATGAGAAGCACAGAAAGCCAGTGAGGTGCCAAAGGATGAGGATGAAGGGACTGTAACACTGAGAAGGAGTTTGCCTCCAAATGTCAAAGATTCACAAAATGTTCAATATGGAAATGCCAACAGATCAAAGGAGAGTTCTTAGGAAGAACTCACCTGGGTAGATTTGTGGGTGCAGGGATGTGAGTCAGCACAAAAAGCTAGAGCTGACTGTCAAGTTTTCAATGTGAACATTTACACTTTGGAAACAGCAAACACTACCAATCAGGGATTGAATGACTGTTTTGTTTACTGTCTAGACTTGGAGAAAATGTAAATAATGTAGATTAAACTTAAAAGTATGTCTTACAGCTTGCTTCCTTTCTTCCTTCTTTTTTTTTCCTCTTTCCTCCCTTCCTTCCTTCTTTTCATTTTATAATATATCTTTAAAAGTCCTTTTCTATACACTATTTTATTGAAGCATTACTTTGTGAAGTGATTAGAGGAGATATTTAAAGTATTTTTAAGAGAACAAGACTTAGGAGTTTTAGTGAAAATCAGGCATTCTATCAGGAGAGACAACATGCACATACATAAGTACAAAACATACACAAAATATGTACAAGGTTATTTTGACAGCTGGGGGCATCAAGAACGGAATCATGGAGAAGGTGGCACTTAGCTGAGTTTTGAAGGAAATGAAGGTTTCAAGAAGGCAGATGTGAAGAGGCAGTGATGCAAGGTCTGGGCAAGAGTCTGGACAAACACAGAGGCAGAGATGGGCTGTTCCAGGTGAGGAATATTGATAAGGTTTGAGCTGTCCTCTTTCTGGCCAGGCCGCATTCATTTCTAGGGGCCACATTTAAGAAAAGACATTAAGCAACTGGAAGGAGATCTAGGGAAAGGTGCTGAAAGTTTTAAGAAGAGTGGACACCAAGCCATATGTAGATCTGTTAAAGGAATTAGGTATGTAAAGCCTGGACTGAAGAGAAAACATGGGGTGTACTGGTATCATCAAATATTTCAAGGACTAGCATGGGGAAGAAATATTGGACTTTCTCTACTTGTCCCCAGGAAGCAAAACTAGGGCCACTGAGTGAGTAGAAATCCTTTTAGGAAGAGTAACTTCAAAGGTTATATAGATTTATAATTGGAAGGGACTTCATCTAGTCCCACTCCTTCTTTTGCCAAGTAGAAAACTGAGGCCCAGAGAGGTGTGTCTTGTCCAGTCCAAGGTCACATAATTAATAGGTATAAGGGCTGACATTTAAATGAAGGTCTTTAGACTCCAGACGCAGCCTCTCAAACAGTATTCATTTTGTTAGATTGTAGATGGCCTTGAATATTAGATCCATTTGTAACTTGTTTTTACTCTATTTCACTGGAGCAGGGGAAGGAAAAGAGTCAGATGTAAGCCCAAGTTTCACATTGACTCCACCCAAAATGCTTTTGAGGCATAGCGACAAGTTCATGATATGAAAATAAGTGAAGGACCAGGGATGGAAGAAGTCTGGGACATGGCAGGAGTTTAAGGACGAGAGGGGAAAATGGTTGGCATGAGAAAATCTTTCTCTACATCTGGACCTTCCTTTGTTCTGAACTCCTGTATTCCAGTAGTGATAAATAAGCAGTGATGATCTATGGGGCTTCTGAACAAAAGAGCTGAGGAGTCCTTTGTTCTGAGAAGCAGTGAGACAGTAGGATCAGAAGTCCATAGAACCGAGATAGATGGGGGGAAGATAGAAGAGGAGCTAATGTCCATGTCCCATATTCTCCCATTGACTGACTACTGACTTTCCAGCAGGCTGTAAATAGAATAATATTGCAGACATTTGCTAGCTCACAGTGGGAGAGGGTGGCGGGGAGGTCTGAGTCCTTGAACTGTTAATAATTTCTGGTTTAAGATATATCTATATACTGTGTAACAGATCTGGGTCTAGGAGAAGCCATGGGCATGCAGCCCACATGGTAGTTTTAATATCTTTGATCTTGTTAATTTTGCTTCCATGGGTATAATGTCAAATCATGTATAGGTGAAGGACTCTAGTATGTTCCGTTAGTGTGATTGACTGGAAATGTAGCATAAAGGGAGGAGGGAAGAATTTTCCTAATGGGTTGAAGCTGAGCCAAGAGACTAATTAAATAAATCCACACAGATGACATGTCTAGACTAATTAGATGAGCCCCACCATTCACAAAAGGGATGCAACTAGTGATTAGAGGTAGTCAGGAATCTGAGAGCCATAGAGAGCCCATCTCTTCCTCCAAGAGTCTCTGGTTATGGGGGAAGCCAGAAAGTCTGAGTATGTAAGTCTGAGTCAGTAAGGGTGAGTATGGGGTTACCCATTCCTGATCTTTACTAGTGAAAAGTATCAGGGAAGTGGCCAACATCATCTATGGGGGTTAAAGACATAAAGTAAATCCAAGAATGAATTCACATTCAAACAATTCATTAGTGTTACCAATTGCCAGATACTTCATCATATGAACTATCTAGCCTGCAAAGTAATGCATTCATTTCTGAGACCTGAGATATAATTATAAATATGATTATAAAATAAGTAATAATAATTATAATAAGATTTTTTTTTAAAATTGGACTGATGACAAAGTGAAAAACAAACTTTCATGATCTAAGGTTTCCATCTGGAATATGCTAAGATTATGTGTATATCCCTAGAACTATTAACATTAGCTATTCTGCCATCTATCAGCAAAAGCCCTGAACTGCTCTCCACTTACTCCCCTTCAAAGTATCTTTATCTTTCTGTTCCATAATACATCATACTGTGATTTCTTCACTCCTTCCACCAATGCAGATAGTAGGTACTCTGTGATATAGATGGTATTGGAGAATTACTGTGGTCAAAATGTTCATTCTTCTATAGCCCAAAATGTGCTAAACTCTTTAAGTTAGTTAAGCTGGTCCCCAGGTAACAGATATACAACCTAGGCATATTTATAATTATATCATGAATGCATTTTATTATTCCTTTGACTACATAATCTGTCTTTTTTTTTCTATTTCCCCATTAGATTGTAAGTCTCTTAAAGCAATGGACCATGTCTGATTTTTTTTTACCATCTGTAACTTCTATTACCATCTATAACCACTATTTTTGAACCATTTTATCCCTACAACAACCCTGGGAGATAACTGCTATTATAATCCCCATTTTACAGATGAGGAAGTTGAGTCTCAGAGAGGTTAAATGACTCATCCAGTTATCACACGGCTAAGTGTCTGATCTGGATTGAGCCTAGGTCTTCTTGACTCCAGGACCAGAGTTCTCTTCAACTGCACATTTGGCTTTCACTAGAATTGGCCAGACTGAATATGGAAAAGGGACCATGTGGACTTCAGGTAATCATAGCTTTAGATGAATATGAGCACTTAGTGCAATACTCTTAACTTCCATCCTTGACAGCCAAGATGTCAAATAATCTTTTCCTTCAACCTATTATGTTCGCTGAAAATAATGATAACTAAGAAAACCAACTACAACAAAGAAACTATTTATACCTTGCTTTAAAGTTTACAAAGTGCTTTACTTATACTAATATTATTAACAGCTAGCATTTACATCACCCCTCAAGGCCTGCAAAGAACTTTACAAATGTCATCTCATGTCATCCTCACTTGGGAGGGATAACCTTGGGAGAAAAGCTCTATTTTACAGATGGATAAAATGAAGCAGACACAACTTGCCCAGGATCAAACAGCTAGTGTCTGAGGTAGGATTTGAAGGAAAATGTTCCTAACTCAGGATCCAGTTCTCTATCCATTATGCCATCTTGCTACCTACATTACCTATCTTATTTAACTCTAACGACTTTATAAGGCATCCTATGGATAGTATTATCCCCCTTGAACAGATGAAGACACTGAAGCCTAGAAAGATGCCTAGCACAGTGACAGGCATATAAATGCTTGAGAATCGATTGAAGTGACTCACTCATGGGCACATGGTTAATGGCAAAGGCAGAATCTGAACCCAGATCTTTCTGATGTCACATCCTAGATTCTATCTATTATGCAATATAATTGTAAAATATACAAGGTACCTAAGAACATCCCTATTATGGTATCAAAGCATAAAATAATACTAAGACTTGTGAGACACCCTATATGGGTAAATTTTATTTAACATATGAATTAAGGAGCAGCTAGGTAACACAGTGGATAAAGCACCAGCCCTGGAATCAGGAGGATTGGATTTCAAATCTGGCCTCAGACACTTGCTAGCAGGGTGATCCTGGGCAAGTCACTTAACCCTGATTGACTCCCTCCCCCAACCCCCTCAAAAAATATGAAATTAAGAAAAGAGGTCTAACACTTGAAGGGCTTAACCAGTTTTCTCTGATTTTCTTTTTGCCTAGCTCTTAATTGTGGCAAATGCATTATGGTGAAACCACAGGGTTAGGCTGTCAGCTCTGTTCTTACTCTGTGGGTCTTCAAAGAGCTCCCACTGACCTCAAAGGTAGCATCATGCAAGTATTAGTCTGCAAAAAAGAGGAAGACAGAGAGAGAACATGTGCTTTTATGTCCCTTAGTTCAGCTTGTTAAGAACATGGCAAGTTTCAGACACAAGGATATAAAACATGGCATGTTAGGGCGTGAAGGAACCCTGAGGCCTTTTAGTGCAATCCACTCATATTTCAGGTAAGGTAACTGAGGTGGGGAAAGAGAAATCTGGTTAATGGTAACCTAAGAACTCTTGACATTCAGCTCACTTCGCTCCTCACTCTAAGTCCTTGCTGCTGAGTTGACTCTTTGCCTTATCTTTCTAATACTTTTAGACGAAAATATTTAAAATGTCGCTTTTTATTTGTAATCTCCACCTGAAAGCACTGCAGTGGGGCACATAAAAGCATTAACTGCATACAATTTCAGCTACCATGCTATATTAAGTTGAAAGACTAAGCAAAAAAATCTGTAAAAGGCACATGAATAATTCATCATTACATTGAAGTTGTTTTTATTATGGAAAAAAAATCTATAGTGAAAAAAAAATACTAGTTCAGGAAACCAGTATTAAATCTTAGCTATGACACTTCCTATCTGGGTAGTCTGTCCAACACTCAGCTAGTTCATCTGGAAAATGAAGGTAGTGGCTTCTAAACTCTGTTGCATAGGGTTGACATGAGAGATGTGCTTTGTAAACGTTAAAAGCTTATGATTGTGAATTACTGTTGTTATTTCAGTCGCTTAAAGACTTGCTCCATTTCCTTCTTGTTATTGTTTTAATTTGTGTTTTACCTTCATTAATTTTCTAAGATGCCTTCTCAGTGGGATATAATACATTACTTCTAATGCAGTATTTTTTAGATTGTGGGCCTTAACTCGTTTTGGGAGCAGCCCTAAATGAAAACAACATGATTTTGAAAATCTTTTGGAATCAGAATGAGACAAATAACTTTATGTTCACAACTCCTCTTATACCTGTCCCCTACCCCCCCACCCCACCTTCTTAATGCTCAGACAGTCATCATCTTAGGCTCTCATTAACCCCTCACTGAGGCTATCACAATAACTTCCTAATTGGCCCTGCTGACTCTTTTCCCTCCAATCCATTCTTCACAGAGCCATGAAAGTGATTTTTGCTAATGCATAAGACAGACCATGTCATTCCCCTGCTCAAGAAACATCAGTGGCTCCCTGTTATTTCTGTGATCAAATATAAACACCTCTCTTAAGCATTTGAAGACCTTTATAACATGACCCCAACCTACTATTTTACTCTAGGGTAGACAAAGGACTGTAATGGAAATGCAAATTTAAAGATCTTCCCTGCCCCTAGGCCCTTTGATAGGCTTAAGAGACTGAGAACCTTCCTTGATTTGAGAATATACTCTGCCCCCTAACAGGCTGAATGTGGTCACATGGAGCCTGTGGTGGGAGTTTTTCAGAAATGCCCACACCTTGTTACATTGTGATTGGGCAGTGGATCAAGAGGGTTCTGACATTCTCTGACCCAGGAGAAGGCCATATATACCCTGATATGAGGTTTTGCTTTGGGGCTCACTTTGAGAAGTGTTGTACGACTTGACCAGATGAGACTCTGGGCAGCCATTGAGAGCCCCACACTTTGAAAACCCAGATGTTGATGCTTCCCTCTCTGGTAACTGTGATTTGGTATGGATGTAATGTTGGGGCAGTTTGGCAGCCTGTCTGCTTGATCTGTTTGTTTCTCTGTCTTGTAAGTTCTGTCTGTATACTTTGAAGTTCGGGGTGCCAACCTTTCTCCCCTGAACTAGGTAAATGATATGTTTGATTGATTAAAGTAAGCTTGTTGACCCATTTTGAGTTGCTTTCCTTTAGAGAAGCAGATCTAGGAACCGGTGTTGGCAGCCACCCTGGGGATGCTGGGGTGCTTGAGGCTACAACGACCTTTGCTATCCCCTCACACCATCCTCTTATCATCCATCTTAGTGACAGACAGGTGGACTGTCTGCATCTCATAGAATGATACTCCCTCCAGTTTCAGCTTCTTAGAATCCTCATGTTTGGGGTAGCTAAGTGGCATAGTAAATAGAGTTCTGGCCCTGGAGTCAGGAGGACCTGAGTTCAAATCTGACCTCAGACACGTAACACAAAAAACTGGCTGTGTGACCTTGAACAAGTCACTTAACCCCAATTGTCCTGCCTTCCCCCCTCCAAAAAAAAGAAGAAAAAGAGTCCTTATGTTCCTCCAAAGCTCCATTTAAGCACCATCTTCTACATGAAGTCTTTTTCAATCCCCTAAACACTACTGCTTTCCTTGTACCACACACAGATACAACTTATATTTTAATTTTATATGCTTTGTATGTGTGCGCATGAGTGTGCATGTGTATATGTGTGTGCGCGCATGCATGTATGTGTATGTCTAATTTTGTCTCTCCCATAGAATGTAAGCTTTTTATATTTTTGTGTCCTTACTGCCTAGCACAGTGCCTGGTTCATGGCAGATGCTTAATGAATATTTGTTGATTGATTGAAAGGTACTTGATCTCATATTCCTTGCTGAGTTTAAACACCACCAAATGCTGCCAGGGAAACTGTGTGTGTGCACGGGTTGGGGGGAAGGAATCCAGACATCCTAGTATTCTGTAGAGAGAAATAAAATAAAACAAAGCAAACAAAACAAAACATAGAAAATAAAAATGCATCAGGTTATAAGAGTTCAATTTAAAAACAATCCTCTGACTCCTATTAAACTGGCCAGTGTATACTGGGAGTAGATTGCATGGTGATACAGGAGAATTATAAAGGATACCATTTGCTTTTGTGTCTGGGGAATACAGGACTGGCCACTTTCACTGAATATATTTTCTTACTGGAGCCAGATGCAGAGTTCTTATCAGACTAAATATTCGGTTTGCATCCTTCCTTCCTCCTTCCAGAAGAACCAAGTTAAGAATAGCCACTGTTATCACAGGCATAGAAAATTACAGCCTCTCCCTAGCTCAAGGTCAGCATCTCTATGAAGCACACAAACACCAAGTCGTGAGAGCTCACTGGATTCATTCGATCAAGGGCTGACTGACCATCAGTCTTAGAAGACAAATTACCACCCTTACTCCTATGCTATCTAGGCATAAATCTATATACTTCATCTTGATTCAGATCAATAAAAGAGATTTTTTTTAACTTGACAAATATTTTTCTTACAGGGGAGAAATGCTTAGTCTTAGAATTTAATGAGATCAGTTTTCTTTTTATTTAAAAATAGTTTGTAGCTTCTTGGATAAAGGAAAGACTTCCCAGTGATTCTGGGAATTCAGTGCCATTCCTAAGACTGGTAATGAAATCTATTTTATAACCATATTTTCAATTTACCTCCCTCACTCACTCCTCTCTTAAATTCACCAAACCATTTCCCTTTCTAAGCCCCTATTGAATCCCCAAATGCTAAAATTTCTAGAATGTGCAAATAATTCTTTTGTGAGTTATATTTTTTCTTTTCTATTTATCTCTGAGGTACAGGTCAATTTGTTCTACTTAATTTTCTAATCATTTTCTCTAAGGAGGAGAGAAGAAATGAAATATCAACATTACTGAAAGGTAGGAATTTTTAATTAAAAATAATGAAACAACCTACACTACTACATATCTTCAGTTTTGATTATAATTTCAATATTTAAATGTTCCCCTCCCCCAGAAACTATACTATTTAAACACTTATCCTGATGGTAGGTTCTGTACTAACCAATGTCTCTTCAATCTCTGTGTCTATGTGGTTCACAGAATCAGTTTCAAGGGTTTTGTGTCCCTCTCCCAAACTTCAGAATCATAGAATTTGGTATTTTGAAGGAACCTCAGTGGTCACCTAGTCTAAACTATAGCATATTTGACAAGTGGTTCTCTGCCTCTGCCTAAAGACCTCCCAAAGAATAGGCACTGACCCCCATCCTAGGCAGCCCATTCCACTATTGGTCACTTCTGATTGTTAGAAGATATTTCCTGACTTCCAGCCTAAAATGACCCAATGCTCACCTCTGGGTTCAATAAGAACAGATAGAAACCCACTTCCACATGGGAGCCCTCCCATACTTATGCGAAGGTAGCTAAAAATGGGAGTAAGGGGTTGCAATTTAGTAGAAGTAGGAAGCATGGCCCAGGTTTCTTGGTTTTTTTTAAAGAGGAAATCATAACACTGCTCCATAGAACAGTGAGGTGACTGGAAGCCAGACTAGGTTTAGAGTGTGGAAGCATGAAAGATGAGATAATAAGACTAAATGAGTGCAGAATCTGGAAGCTCCAACTTTGTCTCTGGAAGAGCCTGAATAAAATGATCAGAAGTAGCCTCAGAGAGTCAATGGGTATCAGTGAGCCCTTAGTGCTGTGATATGATTGAAGATATATATTATATCTCCCCTGAGCATTCTCTATCAGGCTAAAACATCATCTGTTTCTTCAACCAATCCTCATAAGAAATGGACTCAAGGCCCTTCACCATTTTGGTTGTCCTCCTTCTGGACACTCTCCAGTTTATCAATGTCCCCCTTAAAATATGATGTACAGAATTGAATGCAATGCTCCAGATGAGGTGAGAGGAGGGCAGATCACAATAGAATGTCCCTTCAATATTTCTGAAAGGTACGCCCTTCTTAATGAAGTCTGAGGCTGCATTAGCTTCTGCTTCTTCTTTCTTTTGGGTTGTTACATCACACTGCTGACCCATGATGACATTCATATTTATATACTTTACAAAGCAATTTCTTCATCACAATCTTACGAAGCAAATAATGAAAATACTATTCACACAGTTTTATAAATGGAAAAAAAGAACCCTAAGACTCAGACAAGACAAGACTCACTTAAGGTCCCTTAAGTATTAAAAACCAGAATTGGGATTTGAACCCTGGTCTACTAAGGAGCCTGGTGCTCTAAGATGGCTGTCTCTTCAATTCAGCTAATCACCTAAGTGTGAGAAACATGACTAGCAGTATTACCCTCAAATCTTCTCCCCTTTTCTCAAGTAATCTCCTCAAGAAATACAGATCTCATAATACATTGATACAGCCATCAGACAAAATCTGATCTTAGATTTATCATCATCGCTCACTCCGTGCAGATCTATGCAGTGGAGTTAGGAATGTATTAGCAACTAGGCCACAGGTTCTGCCTACCACTTGTACTCATCCCATATCCCGTAGTTACCAACCTAGGAAAGAAATTCACTGCAATTCACTGTCACTGAGGGCTCTCAATCTCTGTGTTTGTTCCCTCTTGTTACTCTCTCTTCTCAGAGCACATCACAGAATCAAGGGTTGGAGTTTTTATTCCACACTTACTGATACTCATTGACTCTCTGAGGTCACTTCTGATCATTTTATTCCGGCTGTTCCTGAAACAAAGTTAGAGATTCTGGATTTTGTACTCATTTACTCTTATCATCTCACCTTCCATGCTTCTACACTCATTAAACTTATGCTGGTTTCCATTCATCTCACTGCTTTATAGAGTAGTGTTATGGTTACTTTCTGAAAAAAACATGAACGCTCTGCCCTGCTCTCTAGCTCTACCAAATTGTAATCACTTGTTCCCCTTTTTAACTACCTTTACAAAAGTGTGGGAGAAAATCTTCCCATTCGAATGCTTGGAATGGAAAAAAGATCATGGAACACTGCTTCTCTACCCTCTTTCCCTCACTGATCCCCAAGAAATCTGTATAAGAATGGTCTATCAAAGGTTTCATGAAAATAAGAGAAAGAAATATGTGGTTTTATAGATGATTTTGTGTTGTTTATTCTTTATTCTTGAAGAGGACAAGTGACATCAGGAGGGTCATGTCTTGACTTGCAAGTGAACTGGATTTCAGTGAGGCAAAGATGTGCAAAGCAATAGACTCACTGTCTCCTTCAGTGTCATCAGAGTCCCATAACAAAACATAGGTCATGACAAGACATAGGTCAAGACAATGGGTGATGGCTCTGGATGTAGTGGGGGACCTTGAGCTTTTTAAGCTAAGGTCCTTCTCAAGTGTTAGTTTGTTTGAGGCAATACCCATTCAGAAATTAAAGGCTAGGCTAGGTGTTGTATATCCTTCATAGTTACAGAAATAAGAAAAAGAGTGAGGAAGAGAAAACACAATACTGTTCTTTCTATTGTTTACTAATTTTAAGAAAGCATTTGGCTCTTGAGATCAAAACACAAACTTGAATAGCATCAAGATAAAGTGTCTACCATGGAAATTTATATCAGAATCATAAAAGACTTAGACACATGCTACAATGGCTATAACCATTCAACTATTGACTAAATATTGAAATTTAGTCATATATTAAGTGTAGATATTTATATACATATTTAAATATGCATTACATATATATTAATGTATATATACATGCACATGCATATATATGCATATGACTCCTGCTTCTAACTCTTTCCTGAGCGATTCATTTAACCTTTAAGCATTCAAGCAATTTCCTAGGACTTAATGATTTAGTCAGATGGGTTACGAACTCTCTTAGTGATAGAAACTCCCGTACTGGAAGTTCTCCACACTGATGACAGGACAGATACTTTATGAATCCATGTCTACACTCACCTAATGTATTTTCCAGTGTCATGGATAGTATCCTATGCAAATGTCCAATATAAAAGAGCTTTCTATAATTGAAAAAGTTCTTCAAATGCATATGTTATAGTAATTGAATTGATCCTGTCCATGCATCCCTGTCTATTCAGCAAAATTTAATGGATAATATCTAATTATCCACATTGGAAAAATTAACTGGATGAAAATTATGTAACTATATATAGCCCAGATCAGCAGTTTTTCCCTTCAAACTATAAATCTATGATTCCACGGCATGTATGCATAGAAAAAGCTGGTCCCTATAGCCAGAATGAGAGATAAGAGGGATAGCCCCATTAATAGCCAGGTGCCCCAGAAATAAAAAACCCCTAATATACTTGATACCCACTCCCACTCCCCAAGAAGCTTTAAGGAAAATTACAGACAAGAATTACATAGAATAAGGAGTGGAAGGGCTACTTCTGGGTCCCTACAGTAATAACATTTCAGATGCACCTAAATAACAATAAAACCAATTTAGCGGCAAGCACCCCAGCATCCCCAGGGTGCTGCCAACACACGTTCTTAGCTCTGTTTTGCTAAAGGAAAGCAACTCAAAATGGGTTAACAAGCTTACTTTAATCACCAACATATATCATTTACCTAGTTCAGGGGAAAAAGGTCAGCACTCCGAACTTCAGAGTATACAGACAGAAGTTACAAGACAGAGAAACAGATCAAGCAGACAGGCCTCCAAACTGTCTGACCATTACATACATCTATACTTAATCACAGTTACCAGAGAGGGAAGCATCAACATCTGGGTTTTCAAAGCCAGGGGGCTTTCAACAGCTGCCCAGAGTCTTATCTGGTTAAATCACACAACATTTCTCAAAGTGAGCCCCCAAACAAAGTCTCACATCAGGGATTATATAACCTTCTTCTGGGTCAGAGAATGTAACAACCCTCTTGACCCACTGCCCAATCACAAAGCACCAAGGTGTGGGCGGTCCTGAAAAACAAGCCTCCCCCACAGGCTCCAGGTACACTTAGCCTAGGGGCAGGGAAGACCTTAAAAATTTACATTCCTATAACAACCAAATACTTACATATTTGTATGATTAGTGGTATTTCTTTAAAGATATGAGAGGGGTGTGGTCAATAGTGTGGTGATAGATGTAATGCTAAAAATCTCCAATGTGAACGATGGGACTTGGAACCCCTACTTTTCTGTAAGTTGGACATTTTCTCCCCCTTTATCCTGACTCCCTCCCCCACTCATAGGATATAATTCACTGTTAATGATGATGTGATTTATGAATACACTACAACCTACACACACACACACACACACACACACACGCTCACACATATAGACAATAAAACAACAGTTCAAAGAGCAGACTAGAGCACTATGGGCAGCTATCACCCTGTTGTGTTCTGAAGAGAGTGAACCGATTTCTTTACTGAGCAGTTTGTTACTGGATAAACTAGCTTGCCAAACTAATGGAGTTGAAAAGGGTTTTTGCATTATCTTGCACTATATGTGTTCTTCCTATCATCTACCCATGAATTCTGGAACAGTATTAACAGCATTAAGAGATCATTTACTTCCATGCCAATCATAATGTAAGGTGACCCAAATAACAGCAGGAAAATATCCATTGACTCACATAATGGCATTAAATAATGCTACTCTTAGGAAATTTAATTTTTGTTGACATAAAATATTCATTTGCCCCATTAAATAGACCTGGCACACAAGACTTACAGTAAGCTGAAAAAATGTCAAGCGGCAATGGACATTTCCCTTTAAAATCTATGCATTAGGGGAACCAACTGACTTAAATGGATCCTTTAAATCCATCTTTCTCTTTCATTTTACCCAAATAAGTTTTGTTACATTTTAATATTTTAAACTTGAAGCTCTTAGGAAGAGCCATGACCTTTGAAAAGCAAAAAAATTCATCTTGAGTACCACAAGGAATTTTTGATCTAATTTTCAGAAATCTCACCCTGAAATATAAGTGGGTAAAAGGGTGACTGTCTTCTTTGTGCCTCTTGGTCTTATGTATCTGAATCATAAACTCACATTTTCACCATGGGGATGTCTGTTGAATATACAACTGGATGAGCAAAATAAAGAACAAAATCTTGTGGGTGGATGTGTAGGTATTCTACACACATTTAATAAAGATGAGAACTAAGGCAATCTCAATATTTCATAGTTATTTCCCCTCAAAAACAACAATTATTTGTTTTTACTTGAACAAAACCACGTAGATAATTAAGGCAAGTGATTTTTTTATGTACTTCCCCAGGAGACTGTCTAGATTTTCTCATTATATGTGTTTAGACATAATTGTTCCTATTTCCTCAAAGGAAAGGTCTCGTGATCAGTTAAGCAATTGCATGGGCATGTGACTTGGATATTCTAGTCAAAGAAAGTCCACTGCCCTTTTCTTCACAAGCAATGATGTTTTGGGGTTTTTCAGTCTGGATTATCAATATTTACTCAACTTGGATTGTGTAGGTAAATTCACTTTACTTCTTAAAGGAAAAAAGAAAGGGTTGGTTTGTATCATGGACAGAACCCCATCCCTCAAACAAAACTGGGACACTTGAAGCAGCATGGGATACTCAATAGTGCATTGCATGGGGAGTTAGGGAACCTGGTGTCTTAATAACAGCTATGTTACATACTATCATAGTGATTTTGGGCAGATTATTTATCATCTCTGGGCCTTAGTTTTTTAATTTATAAAATGAGGGGATGGGAACCAAATCTCTAAGTTCTAAGCTTAAAGATCTAAAGCTCATCCTAATTCTTGATCCTCAGTTCTGGTCATTAACCATCTTTAAGGATAGAAGACTTGTGGTTAAAGTGGCATTATGAAAGGTCATGAAGAAGCCCAGTTCTCCCCGATAAACTCTATCAAATAGCTACAAATGACCTCAAAAAGACCAATGATAAAAACATACAAAAGATTCAAATGTAAATTCCCTCCAGTCAGTTCAGAACTACATGAAAAAGCAGCCAAAAGATGGCAGAGGCTGGTAGAAGGGTCACCTTTGGGAAGACATCCCAACATGGGTAAAAAAAAACAGAAGCATCAAAAACAGCAGAGGAAGGTTAAGGATGGGAACTAGCAATAACTCCTTCAAATAGACCTCACTCCAGACAGAACTCTGAACAGGCACATCACAATCAGGTGTCTGATTCCAGGTCCCATCAGGAAATACAACCATTCTGGGCTGATGATTGCACAGGGAATGTGAACTCATCAAAATATTTAGAGGGGAGGTCAACTCATGTCCTGGTCTCCAAGTGCCAGAAGGGCTCTGTAAGAGTCCTAAGATCAATGTGATCTCTAGCATTCCTCTGAACTTACTGGTAAGTCCATAGCAGTGGATGGAACAAACTCCCCAATAAAGATCTTGTAAAAATAAGAAGAGGCTATATGTCTAATTTTCTAGTGGGCCACCGGACACATAGAATAAGAAGGCAGAGATGGAGGAACAGAGTAGTCTCTAATACCAGCCACCTTATTCAGACTGGAAATTGCAGAGGTATCCAAATCACATAGAGGAAAAGACTATGTAGGGCCACCCAATCCATCCAATAGTACTGGAAATTACTGGCCCAAGAGTATAATCACCAACCAAGAACTGACATTGAAAACATGAATAAGCACACGAAAATGCCAAACATGGTCAAGAAATAGTATGAGTTAAGAGGGGCACAAATATAAAAAGAGATTATTAGTACAGCAACTACAAAAAGAGTCTCAGTGAAAAAAAATTGGCTTGGCTATAAGGACGAGAAGATTGAATGGAAGAAAGGTATAAACAATGAAATTCAAGTTCAGAAGGGAAAAAATGTAAGCATAATAAATAGTTTAGGACATAAGTTGGAAAACCTCAATTAACTAATGTATTCCCTGAAAAACAGAATGGAACAAACAAAAGTTGATGACTCCATGAAACAACAAGAAATATTAAAGCAAAGTCTAAAGACTGAAAAAGAAAAGAAAATATGTTATTTACTATCAAAAACAACTCACCTGTAAAGCTCATCAAGTAGAGATAATCTAAGAATTGTCAGCCTCCCCAGAAACCATGACCATATGAGAAATTTGAATATCATACTTTAAGAAATCATAAAATAAAAAAAAAATTGGGGCAGCTAGGTGGTGCAGTGAATAGAGCACTGGCCCTGGAGTCAGGAGGACCTGAGTTCAAATCTGGCCTCAGACACTTAACACTTACTAGCTGTATGACTTTGGGGAAGTCACTTAACCCCAACTGCCCCTCCAAAAAAAATAATTAAAAAAAGATTGGATTCAGGTCCATTCTTAGTTTCATTAAAACCTGAAGACAAGGAAAAAAAACTGAAAGAATCTACCTATTACTTCCTGAAGAAACACCCAAATGAAAATCATAATGTCATAGCCAAATTCTAAGAATTGCAAGCAGCCAGAAAGAAATTGTTTAAGTAGTAAGTAATCTCATTCTTGATTACATAAACATGGCAGCAACCATAATACAAGAAAGAAAACCTTGGAGTATGATATTCCAGAATTCAAAAGAGAAGAGCTTATAATGAAGAATCACATCCAGAAAAACGGAGTATTATCCTACAGAGTAAGAAAAAAAAAAGAACATTTCAGAAACTAGAGGATTCTCCTAAGGTTTTCTGATCAAACTACCAGACATCAGTTGGAACTATGCAATATGAACCCAGTAATCAGGAGAAAACTAGAAGGGGCATATATTTGAGCAATTGCAAGAAGCCAAATAATCATAGTAACCTTACATTCCAAGGGGGAGAAATAAGAAGGGAAAAAAAAGTCTCTTTGGTATCCTAATTTCTTCAAGGGTTATAGAAGGAGTTAAATTAGACAAACACAGAGATTGGATTTAGGGAGGAAAGAGAAGGGAAGAAAAAATGAATACACAAAAAAATAAAGAAGCAGGAGGTGCAATATGCTCTTTCATAAGAATTGGGAATACAATAAAAAAAGAGTATACAAACATGGAAGAAAGGGTAGGAGGAATAGGCATCATGTGATCTCCCTCTATTTGAATCAGATGAAAAAGGGCTGAACTCACATAAACATATTACAGAATTTAGTTTAGAAACACATTAAGCTCAGCAATAATATAATCAGGGACAGGAAAAGGGGAGGAAACAAGACAGGGATTAGAATTGGAAAGGGAATAGTCACGATCAGACTTCAACCTTGGAGTGTTTATCATTAAGGACAATTAAAAAGAGAGGGGGAAAGTGTAATAACCAGAGATCAAAATCTGTGTTTATTGAAGAGAGGAACAGTAGAATAGTTAAAATAGACCATTTCAAATCTAGTTTACCATGCTTATGAGATTCTGTCTTTAGGTTCATAGTCTCTCTGATAGGTGAGCTTTTGCATTAACTTGCTTGGAAACAGGTGTCCTTATCCCTTCCTGGACATTCCAGACCATGCTGCCTCTTCTCCAATCATCCTTCGAAACCCCATCCAGTTAGAATCACCTGGACTTTGCCCCGTGTTCCTGGTCTCTGATAGGTGCACTTTCATTTTATCTTGCCCAGAAGCAGACCTCCATGTTATTCAAAGACATTTTCAAATCATGCCATTACCCACACACTGTTTTAGATCCCTTATAAGTGCTGTCTTCCCACATTGAATGTAAGCTTAAGAACAGGGACTATTTATTTCCCTCTCTTATTTCTAGTACTTAGTGCAATGCCCGACACATAGCAAGTAATTTATAAATACATTAAAATCATCATCACATTTTCCTCCTTTTCTACCTCCTTTTTTTTTCTACCTCCTTCTTTATAAATATGGGGATGGTAGTAAAAGACATAAAAGCATAAAATGATATTATGGAATGAAATACACAATTACTACGCATACCAGTAAATGTGCCCATAAAAGATCATAGCAGAATAAATTAGGAAGCAGAGTTCAGTAACATGTTGGATACCAGAAACACATGTGAGGCAAAACAATTCATACAGTCAAAATTCTATTCTATCTAAAACAGATACAATAGAATTTATTATCCTTCAAGTGAATTTTTTAAAAGGCTATCAATCACAATTTCAGAAAAAGTGACAATAAATTTGATATGGTTAAAATATAAACATAGAAACTATGTTATATTTAAAGATATCATAGATAATTAAAAACAAAATAAATAAATATAATTTAAAATAAAATTAAGTATAACTGTGTGTGTGTATATATATATATATATATATACATACATACACGTGTATATGTAAACATAAGTATTTATATATGAATACACTTTCCAAATGCTTATTGGATGTTTTGAACTAGATAGACCTTTTAAACTCAAAATGTCCAAACCTGAACTTAATATCTTTTCCCAAAATTTATTATATTTTTCCTCTTCCTCATTTCCCTATTATTGTTAAGGACACCATCATCCTCCTAGTCACACCCTAGCTGTTATCCTTGACTCTCTACTCTCTCCCTAAGCTCTCCCCATGTCTAATCTGTTGCCAAGTTCTGTTGACTTTCAACATCTCTCATGTATACCCCATTCTCTCCTCTGATACTGTCACCACCCTAGACCGCCCTAGTGCAGACCTTCATCATTCCAGGGCTGGACTGTCTAATAGCCAATCAATTAGTCTTCCTACTTCAAGTCTTCCCCACTTTAATCCTCCGCTCAGTTATCAAAGTGATCTTCCTAAAGTTCACATCTGACTGTGTCATTCTCATAGTCAATAAACTCCTGTTTATCTTAAGAATCAAATATAAAATCCCATTTTGTTTTTAAAATTCCTGTAACCTGGCCCCTTCCTATCTTATTATCTTAAGAATCAAATATAAAATCCCATTTTGTTTTTAAAATTCCTGTAACCTGGCCCCTTCCTATCTTTCTAGTCTTCTTACAGCATGTTCCCCCTCTTGGATTCAGTGCCACTGTCTTCCTTGTTCCTTAATCAAGACATCTCCTGAATCCAGGACTTTTCATTCATTATACCTATATGTGAAACGTTCTTTCTCATTGTCTCCATTTCCAGGCTCTGGTGGCTTCCTTCAGGTCTCAGCTAAAATCCTACTTCTCTAAGGCATCTTTTCCAGTTTCCCCTAATTTTATTACCTTCCCTTTGAGATTATCTTCAATTTCTCCTGCACATATCATGTTCTCCCCCATTAAACTGGGCTCCTAGAATGAAGTCAAGGGCTATTTTCTGTCTATCTTTTATTCCCAGGTCCTTGGCACAGTGTCTGGCATCTAGATAGGTATGTAACAAATAATTGTTGACTTAATAAAAAGATACATAAGAAGGAAATTAAAGATCTGAATATAAATTTAGAAAAGTTAGATATACATCTTTGGTAATTATTGAATGAGAATAGAAATGAATGCAGATGTTTTTGAGCTGTAATCTTAAAGAAGTTTTGTGTACTTTAACAAAAACAAATGGCCATATACTAGGGCCTAAGTAGCTTAGAACATACTGTTCTAAAAATTGTCCATGATAAAAGCAGAAATGTCAAACACATACTTTACTGACCACAATGTAATAGCAATTATTTTCAATAAAGTTAAGTGGAAGAAAGGATTTAAACAAATGGCAATTAAAGGACCTCAAACTCAAAAAACCAAACCAGAAACATAGATAATTTTGTTAAATGACAGCAGTATTACAACATACTAAAACTTTAGAGGTACAGCAAAAATATTTCTTTAAGAAAACTTTCCATCAGGACAGATTGGGGGAGAGGGGAGTTAGAAGCACACACTTTTGAAAAGGGGCAGGGTCAAAGGAGAAAATAGAATAAGTGGGGGGGTAGGATGGAGAGAAATATAGTCAGTCTTTCACAATATAACTACTATGGAAACATTTTGCATAACTACACACGTACAACCTATATTGAATTGCTTATCTTCCCAGTGGGGGTGTGTGAGGAGGGAAGAAGGGAAAGGACCTGAAACTAAAGTTTTAAAAACAAATGTTAAAAAAATTGGTTTTTTTACATGCAACTGGGAAATAAGATATACAGGCACTGGGGTATGGAAATCCATCTTGCCCTACTAGAAAGTTAGAGGGTGGATAGGGAAGACATAAGAGAGAGCAGATTGGGGGAAGGGGTATTCAGTAGGCTCCCTATTTTTGGATGAGGAGTAGGGGAAGATGGGGAGAAAATTTGTAACTCAAAATGAATGATGAAAACTAAAAATAAATTAAAAGAAAAGGAAAAAACAAAACTTTCTATCTCTGAACATTAACAAAAAAGGAAGAATAGATCAATGAATAAGGAAACAATCAGAATTGAAAACAAAAACTATTGAAATAAAACTAGGAACCCTTTGAGGGTTGAGGAGAGACTAATAAAATAGACAAATGCTAGCTAAACTGATAAAAGCAGAAGGGCAATCCAAATGGACAAAACCATATATGAAAAAGTGTAATTTATAACCAAATGAAAAAGAAATGAAGGAAACTATTAGAAACTATTTTCTCACACGTGGCAGCAAAAATTCTAACTTAAATGAAATGGATGAACATTTAATGAAAACTATAAAATGTTCAGATTATCAGAGCAATAGAGAATACAAGTAATCCAACCTTAGAAAAATAAATTGAACTCCCAAAGGGAGAGGAGAGGAAGTAGGACTCAGGGGGATGCAGATTTGCTGGTGAATTATATCAAACATTCAAAGGGCAACAAACTTCAGTTTTACTATTTGCAAAAAAAAAAAAAAAGATGGCACAATCAAATTTGTACATGACAAATATACTTCTGATAAGTAAATGTTGGAGACAGAAGTCAGAGAAATCTTTATATTGATGTGTCTATGGAATGGTGGCAGTTGAAGGCACAGCAGATAGTATACCAGGCCTAGATTCAGGAAGACCCATCCTCCCGAGTTCAAATCTGGCCTCAGACACTTACTAGCTGTGTGATATCAAGTCACTTAACCCTGTTTGCCTCAGCTTCCTCATCTGTAAAGTGAGCTGGAGCAGGACACAGCAAACCCCTCTAATATTTCCACCAAGAAAACCCCAAATGGGGTCATGAAGAGCAGGACATGACTGAAACAATAAATCTATGGAATATCAAAGCAAAATATCTATTAAAATATTACCAGAGTCTGCAACATTAAAAAAAGTTTCTGCAATATGACCAGGTTGGGTTAATAACAAGAATATAAGGTTGTCTCAATATTAGGAAAACTAAAAACATAACAGAGAAGATTAATAAAAGAGCAATAAAATTATCATGATTATTTCAGGAGATATAGAAACAAAGCTCTTTGACAAAATATATTTTCATATAAAAATATAAGAACAGAAAAAATAAAATTTTCCTTAATAGGGTAAGTAGTATTTATCTAAAATTAAGAGCAAGCATCAAATACAACTGAGAAACACTAAAGGTTTTTCCAATAAGACCAAGGGTAAAGAAAGGCTATCTATTATCACCATCATTAGTTGGTATATTTTTAAAAAAGAAGCTAATTACCAGGAAAATATCTTTGTAGCAAATTTCTCTGATAAATATCTATACAATAGATAAGTGGCCAATGGATATGAACAGATAATTCTCAAAAAGAAAAAAAAGGAAAGGAAAAGAAAAGATTTAATAAGAGAGGGAGAAAGGAATAAAAATGGGAAAAAAATAAAAATTAAAAAAGATTGAATAGGGGAAGGGAATAAGCATTTATGTATTGCCTCCTATATGCCAGGCACTGTGCTAAGTGCTTTTGTGAATATTATCTTATTTGGCACTCACTAACTGAGGCAAATAGAAGTTAGGAAGAGAAAATAAATCATATTTTAAAACTGCTCAAAATGCAGGATAGCTAGGTAGGTGGCACATATAGAGTACTAGGCCTGTAAGTCAGGAAGCCTCATCTTCATGAGTTCAAATTTGGCCTCTGACACTTACTGGCTGTGTGACCCTGGGCAAGTCACTTTACCCTGTTAGCCTCAGCTTCTTCATCTGTAAAATGAGCTGACACAGCAAACCATTCTAGTATCTTTGCCAAGAAAACCCCAAATGGAGTCATAAAGAGTTGGGCATGCCTGCAACGACTGAATAGCAGTAAAAATGAAATGCAATATTAATTCTGATTCATCAGATTTACAAAGAGACAAATAAGGAAAAATCCAGTTGTTAGAGAGCATGTGGGAGGATATGCACACAAGTGTATTCATGGTGGGGTTATAAATGATTCAACCCTTTTAGAAAGTTATTTGGAACTATGCTCCCAAAGTCACTAAATTTGGCTTAACCCTTGTGACTTAACAATAACACTATTAGGCATATAACACGAGAGAGATCAAAGAATGAGGGTAAGGAGCCACATGAAAAACTTTATGTCTAGTAGAACTATTTATTGTAGCAAGCAACTGGAAATCAAATGGGTTTCCATCAATTGGGAGAATGGCTAAACAAATTATGGTATGTGAATATAAGGGGATATCACGGTGAATCCTATGTATTAGTGCAGAGTGAGATGAGAAGAACCAAGAAAGCTATTTATGCAATGACCAGAGCAATAAAGGAAAACAACTTTGAAAGACTTAAGAATTATGATAAATACTAAGACCAATCATGACTCCAGATAAATGATGATGATGATGAAGAAGAAAAGACATATATCCCACTTCTTGATGATAAGGTGATGGATTCTGAGTGCAGAACAAGACATACATTAACAGACACGACAGTCATAACACGCATTTGTTTTGCCTATATGCACTTCCATTACGTGGGAGTGATTTATTTCATGGCAGGACAGTTGGGAGCTGGGAGAGTGATACTTATGCAAAAGAAAAAAATGAGAGGACAGAAAAGAATGTCTCCAAAACATTAAAAAAATACTTGCAGGACACCAGAATAGTGCTCTGAGGGATCCAGAGAAGCAGGGCAATGGCATTTGGGACTACCATCTTAAATTTAGTGTAGTTAAAAGGAACAAGCTATATGGAAGGAATTCAGTTTTTCATGGACATTCCCTTTTTTCTTTTCTTCTTTCCTTGTGGAAATATTCATATTTTGGATGATTTTCTAACTCATAATAAAGAAATTAAGAAGAAAAAAAAGGAGATAGCCAATGCATCCATAAAATTAATTTTGTTTAAATCCACATCTCTTACAGTTTGCCCCTTCCTACTCCAGCAACCCTGCCACACGCCCAACTATGGTTACTGTACCCTCCCAGTAACAGGCTCCCATCTGTCTGTTCGAAGATAACTATCTCGTGAGAAGCCCTCCATCCAATCAGAAACTGCTCCATCTGACCAAACTCGTCTCTAGTGCATTAAAAAGCAGTTTAATCAACTGTGCAATGACAAGCATAGAAACAAATGTGCTGAACTGCCAACTCTCCCAACCCCCCTTTTAAAGCAGCCCAGGTTTTTTTCTCAGGAATTCAGCAATTCCTTTGGGGTCAGTACAAATTGTTCTGCCTGTCTGCAATGGGATTGCTAACACAGAAGTGTGCTTATCCGAAGTATTGTGGGAGAAAAATCATAACAGAGCACCAAAGTTTAAGGAAGAAACTTTAAATACTACTTTGGCATATTTTCCCCATTGCATGCAGTTAGACCTTGCTATTTTGCACAAATAAAAGAATGCTCACTGTGGAATTCAGAATTCTGATAAGGAAATCCAGTCCATATGTTACATTAAATGCATTTATTTTCACAGGAATAATTTAGTGTTTACGATTTTCTACTTTATAATATGCCACCAAATATCCTATAGGGCATTTTGTAAGAGCAATGAAGTGTTCATAACTTAAGTCCTGATTGAATAGCTCTTTGATATTAGATGCAGTTAGTGGTGCAGTGAATATAATGCTGGGCCTGGGGTTAGGAAAACGCCAAGTTCAAATCTGACCTCAGAAACTAAATAGCTGTGTGATCCCCAAGTCACTTAGATGCTCTTTATCTCAGTTTCCTCCACTGTAAAATGGGGATTATAATAGCATCTACTGCCCATGGTTGTTAAAAGGATCAAATAAGATATTTGCAAAGCATTTAGCATAGTGTGTGGCACATAGTGGGCTCTCTATAAATGCTTATTCCCTGTCGTTGCTGTTCAGTCATTTTAGTCATGTCTCTTTGTGACCCCACTTGGGATTTTCTTGGCAAAGATACTAGAGTCCTTTGCCATTTCCTCCTTCGGCCCATTTTATAGATGAAGAACTGAGCCAGAGACGGCGAAGTGACTTGCCCAGGGTCACACAGTTAGTAAGTATTTGAGGTCAGATTTGAACTCACCAAGTCTTTCTGACTCCAGGTACAGGCACTGCCTACCTGCTCCCTCTTCCCTTTCCCCTCCCCTGTTAAATCTTGACTGTGAGGTGGGCACAAGAGTACTTTTTGCATATATGGAAATGGTTGGGTTTTCCAGTCAACAAGAATAAGCAATTGAGTTATTTGGGAAGAACCAACTGGCCAAACTGAGTAAGAAGTGAACCTCTTTCCTTCAAAATATCAACTAAAAGGATGAAATAGAATTGGTTTTGAGTTTTCAGAATGGAGACAATTGCCAGCTCTCCCTCCTCAGTAGGTCAGGATTGGACTTGGTAAGTAGGGACAGACAGATAACAGGAAATATCTATTAAATAACAGTGGATGTTGGTGCATCTGTCTAGCTAGGTCCTCCCTAAAAGATTCAATTGCCTTTTTCTCTTGGACATATGGATGTGAAGGTGAGGCTGGAGGAAGAGAGGAGAGACCTAGCAGACATTAATTGCTATCCTTCCCACAAAGTGAATAGTTTTTTTCACTGATTCCTCTTCTTATCCTTATCATAGCAACTAGGCTCCATGATAGAGTTAAAGCATTTCTGGGTTGTCAGGGTCTTATAAGGCCAAATATAATTCTGTGGGTCTCAAAAGGATAGGTGAGTAGGGATCCAATTATTAGAATCACGTTTTAATGTAACATATGTCTCACAAAATAACTAGCCCATGAAATACTGCCAGCAGAAGAGAGATCCATGATGAGATTAGTAGTCAATGGCTTAGAAACTGTTTCCTAGCAGCCTGTTGGAGGTTGCTTTTATCATGTCTTTGGAAAGCAAAAACATTCCTAAGTTCAGAAAGGATGAATCATTTCCATCAAAGTATAAACCAACAGGAAAATGGTGGCTGGTGTCATCGGAGAGGAACAGGAAGCCCATGAGTCACTTCCTTGTTGTACAGTGGGGACAATAGATGGCACAGATAAGAGAGGACACAGAGCAAGCAGGAAGGGGCACACTGGCCTTTCTCCTTTGGGAAACAAGGGATGATGGGACAATGACTGTAGTTTGGTTATTCTTCAATCTGGAACAATGCAATAGTGAGTTGAGGTCCCATTCATACCTTTCTAGACTTTTATACTTCATTCCCTCTAGGCATCCTATGAACCAGAAGTACTGGACTGTGCTGCTACTTGAACATGTCCCTCCATCTCCTGTCTTTACACCTTGGAATGTCTGCCCCCTCATCTCTGCCTTCCATGGATTCCTTCAAGTTTTAGCTCAAAGTCTACCTTCTCTAGGAGGCCTTTCTTTCTCCTCTTGGGAATGAGATAATACCTTCCCCTCAAATTACCTTCCATCTTCTCTCTGTCTCCCCCTCTCTGTCTCTGTCTCTCTCCCCTACATACATACATATAGACATATACATATATATATATAATATACACACATGTTTATGTATATATATGTATGTACATACATACATATATATGGAGATAGCCACATTCTCTCTCTCTCCTTCATACATACACACACACACACACACACACACACACGCACACACAGGAAAGAGAGTCATTCACATTTTCCCTATTTTACATGTATTTTATATACATATATAGAAAGAATATGAATAACTATATGTTTTATATGTGTATATGCATGCATATACATATATACACACACACATAAAATAGAGTCATTCACGTGTTGTCTCTCCCATTAGAATATCTAGCACTTAGATAGAATTGATATATATATATATCATTTTAAGACTTGGAAAGCACTTTACATATATTATCTCATTAGACCCACACAAAAACTCTGCAAGACAGATATTATTATTATTATCCCCATTTCACTGATCAGGAATCCAAGGGTGACAGAGGTTAAGTGACTTGCCCAGGGTCACATGCAGTTAGTAAGTACCTGAGTCAGGATATGAACTCAGGTCTTCCTGACTCCAAGTGTAGCCTTCTATTTACTGCACCACTTAGTTGTCTTTTAGAATCTATGTCCCTTGAAGGTAAGGGTGGTATTTTTCCTTTTCTTTGCATGTTCAGTGCTGAATATAGTGGCAGGAACATGATAAGCACTTAACAAATGCTTACTGACTGGCAGATGGATAACTAAGGTGCAAGGGGGAGTTATTAAAATATAATAAGAATATAAGCTTTTCTAGCAGAAAAGAGGGATGGTTTAACAAATCAGTACATTTATTCAATGCTACTAAATGAATTTGGCCTGGTGGTATGAAAAATGATCTAATTCTGAGAGTAGTGACCATCTCCTTTAGATCTTTTAAACAGCTCCAAACATAATATATGGGAGCAATAATGAGGTAAGGGTCCCTTCAGAGACTAACTCACATCATAGCATTAAGTTAGAAGCTTAAGGAAGCACATTTAACTCTTTCCATCACATAGGGCACTGTTAGGTGTCGGCAATGCCTTAGTGTGAATTATCTACTTCCGTTTCCAAAGAATTAGAGGTAATTGGTGGTGTGGTGGATAGAGCTTCTGGCTTGAAATCTGGAAGCCCTGAGTTCAAAACGGACCTCAGCTACTTACTAGCTATGTGACCCTGGGCAAGTCACAATTTTGTTTGCCCCAGTTTCTTAAAAAAATGGGGATAATGACAGCACCCACACCACAACATTGTGGAAATGAAGTGAAATAATGTTTGTAAGGTGCTTAGCAAAGTGCCTGTAGATAGTAGATGCTACAGAAATGTTTGTTCTTTTCCCTTGGAAGATCACTGATGTTAAAAAGATGAGCCTTAGGGGCAGCTAGTTGGTGCAGTGAACAGAGCACCGGCCGTGGAGTCAGGAGGACCTGAGTTCAAATGAGGCCTCAAACACTTAACACAAAACTAGCTGTGTGACCTTGGGCAAATCACTTAACCCCAATTGCCCTCCAAAAAGAAAAAAAAAATTCTAAAAAAAAAAAAGATGAACCTTTCATCTGAAAGAAGTTTAGGATGAGTGAAAGCACCACATGATTTCTCAAAGACATTCCAATCTAATTTTTTTTAATCAGAGTAATAAGAAAAAAGAAAAATCAAGTCTAAATCATTGGGAAAAGAAATCTATGGGGTTTCTGTGAGCAGAGGAGAAGACAAAGTTAGTGTGACAGTTGCCTCTAAGTATTCAAAAGGCTGTCAATCACATACTTGAGTTTAGATATGCTCTCCTTGTTCCCAAAAGGCAAAAGCAGGATCAGTCTTGAAAGTTACAGAAAAAGAGATTTTTGTTTGATGTAAGGGTAAAATAAATACCCCTTTAGACAACTAGAACTTCCCCAAAGTGGAGTGGGCAGGGGCTTCTATTTACCTGAAGGCCTTAGAGCAAAGGAAGGATGATATAGATGAGAAGACCTCCGAGGTCTCTTCCTGCTATGAAATCCTGGGATTGGGTGACTACATAATGCTTTCTCATCCAGTGAAATAAAAGCAAAGCAAAAGAGATCCTTGGAGGGCAACATTTGGGAGATAAGTTAAACCACCAATGAAAAATTGCTAAGTTAATAGGAATAATTTTAAAATTTGGTAGAATCTTATCTGTTGAAAACAAACAGCTGGATTCAAGCATCTTAGCATGTCCTGATGAGTAATGAAAGTGTGTAAAAAAAAAGCCTTTCCCTACTACTTCTTATAGTTGCCTCACCCCCAATATTTTCCATAGCACTGGGATTTCCCTTTTAAATATTTCACACAGATGGGAAACTTACGTTCTAAGCTCTCTAATGCACTTATCACTTTAGAGTATTGTAAACTCTTTAATAGTTATTTGCATTGTCCTTATACTCTTACCTAATGGTATCTTACCCTGGAGTTCATGAACTTGTTTTTTTAAATATTTTGATAACTGTATTTCAACTCAATTGGCTTCCTTTATAATTCTATTTTATCTTATGTAATTAAATACATGATTGTGAGAAGGCATCTGTAAATGTAACAAGATTGACAAAGGGGTCTGACACACAAAAGGACAAGCACTCCTGGCCTACCCGATTATTATCTTCTTCTGGGCAGGAATCTGTTTTCTCTAAACTGTTATTCTCCTCCACCACCTTGCACTGTGCTATTGCAACAGTGGAAATGTACAGAACATTTATTGTATGCTAATTACAGAAAGTTGACTGTTATTTATCTCATAAGCATCATTTATGCACTAGAAAGTTACAAAACCTGTGAAAAATATTTTAAAACTGTATATATAAATTATACTCAGAAAATAAAAACCCATATTTCATCAAAATCTTCATATTTCTAAGTTAGAAAACATACTCACTGTAAATGATCCACCAAGATGAAAAAGTCCATAATAATTAAAATAAACAAAGAAAAAAATCTTTTCAATTAGGTACTTTAAAACAAGAATTTTTTTGGTAAGTTACATCTAAGATATAATAGATTTGGAATAATGGGGTCTGAGTTTGAATATCTATCTCTGCCACTAGTACTGTATGATTTCCTAAAGATGATTCAATTTCAAAAATAAAAAGAGAGGGGGAGTGGGAAGGGAAAGGGGGGAGAAGAGCGAATAGAAGAGGAGAGAGGGAGCAGGGGAGATCTTTGTGACTTTGGGAAAGTCACCTCCCTTTCCTGGGTCCAAGTTTTCTCACTGGTACAATGAAGGTGTCTGTCTTTAAGCTCCCATATGCATGCCAGTTTAAGGGACTATGACCATTGAAATTACGTTCTCAAACAACTGTCCAGCTAAGAACATCTCCCCTTTCCCATTAGCTGGGGCACTCCAGGTATGTGTGCTATAAACCCCAATTCAATAAAAGAGGTGATGGTTCAGCTCTATATTCTAGAGTTATTTAAGGCCTGCTATGGCTCCCAGTGGGATTCCAGGCTAAGGTGACAAGGTAGGGGAGGTGATTTATGAAAATATCCCCGGAGTAATTAAAGGTTCCATTCAATTCCAGTATTCTGCAGAAATCTGTCTGTGATAGATGATGTTGGGTTAGCAACTAGGATGCTACCCTCTGCCCTGAAAAGTCCAGAATGAATAGTTCACTGGAGTGCATTTGTTTTGTCCAAGGAATTGTGGTCATTTCAAATAGAGAGCTTCTATGGTACCTAGCTGACCTTGGAGAAGATAGAAACACTGACTCCTTAGAACACAAGATCAAGTAATAACATTCCAAAGAACCCTGAAGGAAGAGCTTTCTTTGTTGGAAAGGAAATAAAGAAAAGTTGACTGTGGAGAGATATGGCGACTAACTTGCCTTGGGCAAATAAAATTCCAGTGAAACTGCCATAATCAACAAATGTTTAGTGAATGTCAACTGTATACACAGACTTGTTCTAAGCACTACATACAAATCAAAAAGATCTCTGGGAACTTTTGTATCCTTGTTTTAAGATGATGTTCCTACTTGAAGCTTAAAATATGACTGCTTATGTAAATAATATATAAACTAAACACTGAAATCAATCATAATAGTAAAAGCTGCTTTAAAAGAGTGGGGAACCTGCAGCCTTGAGGCCAAGTATAGCCCTCTAGGTCCTTAAGTGTAGTCCTTTGATTGATTCCCAACTTCACAGAACAAATCCCCTTAACAAAAGGATTTTATTATATTTATTTATATTTATATACAAAATGTAATAAACATTATATTTATTATATTCTGTAAAACAAAAGCCTTTTGACCTGAACTTGGTCACACCCAAGGACCTAGAAGGACATAAATGGCCTAAAGGCCACAGGTTCCCCACCCCTGGGCTATACCATGGATAGGAACCACATCCTTTAGGATGGTTAATATTTCTTTATCTGGAGGTGCTAGGTCTGGAGCAAGGAAGACCTGAATTCAACTCTGGCCTCAAATACTCACTACCTGTAAAATTGGGATAATAACAGCACTGAACTCCCCTAGTTCTTAAGAGGATCAAATCAGATAATATTGTACAGTGGTTAGCACTATACCCAGCACATCATAGGAACTTTAAAACGCATACTTGCTTGCTTACTTCTTTCCTTCCTTCCTTCCAATAGAAATGGCAATGCTAACTCTTCCATTGTTACATATCCGGGTATTTGATATTTCATTTTTTCACTTTCTTCTAATACCAGCTGCTCTATAGTTGAGAGACTATATAGCCCGTTCCCTAAACATCTGTACAGTTTGTACAGCTCACTTTGAAAGGTTATGTAAAAGACTGGGCTGCTAAGTGGAATCTTTCAAAGCAAATCCCTATGAGTTTTTCCTTATTGAACACCAAACAGATAACTCAGCAAATTACATTAGTGCAGCCTAGCAAAAGGACAGTAATGAATCAACATTGTGGGTATGTAGATGATGGGGGTGGCAGTGCCAACACATCCTAGAGTGACCATTGCCATTGGCTCTTCCCCTGAGGATTTTGATTAAAAGAACATCTTTCCCCTCTGTTCATTTTCATGAAAAATTGGCCCTCAGGAGGAGGGCCAATGGTCATTCCATTGTACACTCCAGTGTATACCAACATATCCAGGAATGATTGAATCAAACTCTGAACAGCCCTGGGGATACCATCATTGTTCCCACTGTGGTCTCGTAGCAGGTCCAGGAATAGGGGATTATTTCTAGATAGAAGGGGAGAGATAGGGCTAGACCTGTGATTTCATTGATACAGGGAACTCTCTAAGGAAGAAACTCATTCATTCTACCAGTTCAACTTAGCCCTTTCTCTGTAACCAATAGTCTTAGGGTCTGGTGCAGTGGTGCCAAAACAAAACTGCTTTATGAGGATTCCTGTAGGCCTCAAATTGTCTTAGAAATACATATAAATATTATCTGTGTTCCATTGTTTTTGTATTTATTTTGCTAAATATTTCCCAATTGCATTTTAATCTGGTTCCATCTGCCTTCAGGCCACTGTGGCACATTTGACACCTTGGAGTAATGGGTAGTTAACTGATTTGTCCAGGGTTACACAACCACTAAGTGGCAGAGACAGGCAGGCAGTTGATAAACATTTATTAATGTACCTGGCACTATACTTAGCCCTGGGAATACAAGTATGAATAAGAAAGGACAGTTTCTGCCCTCAAAGAGTTTATAATTTAATAGAGAAAGACAAAACACAAAAGAAAGTTGAAAGCGGGGAGGAGAAGAAGGTACAGCCACAGGGGCATAATGGAGAGGTTCAAAGAAGGGCAGCTGGGTGAGAAATGAAGAGATGGCTGTCTGGGGTACCTTTCTTAAATGGAGATTTTTAAGAGGAGTTAATAACTCTATCCTTGGGTCAGAGGGGCAGAGGGTACTTATTGAGTACCAAGGGTGATGAAATCTTTCAGAGATGAGATTCCTGGGGGCATGATGGAAAAGTTCAAAGGACTAAATCCAGTGGGAAGTGAAGGCAGTACTTGAAGGTAGGTCCTACTGTCTTTGAGACTGGCCCTCTATTACACTACTTTGCCTCTCTCCATTTTGATGAATCACTATTGAAATGTTTTCTTGAAATTAAATACTGCCAGGAGGAGGAGCTTGGTTGAAATAATTTGGCAGGTTAATTGCAGTCAGGGTCAATAACACCATAGGAATCACCACACCAAAGGAACAAGCATGAATTAAAGCGAGTTTAACAGACTAAGGTAACAAACACAGAGATTGGGGAAATAGGACTAACAGAAATGCAATGAACAGGATATGAAGTCAAGAAAATTAGGAGATCAATTGTATCAAGTTATCAAACTGACATTTGCCATCATTTTAGAGGTCTGAGCTGTCAAGGGTAGCATTCCATGACTGGCTATTTCTTTCCCTTCGGTATTTATGATCCAAAGAAGCTACCACCAGGTGAATGGTCCAGCCTTGGATTTACAGTATGCTGAGAAGAGAATTTGCAACTTACCTGAATCTGTAGGAATTGTTTGGTGGTTTCTTCCTAACCAGGAGATTTCTCCTCCATACGACTTCTCTCTTTCCAGGAACTGGCATTACTGATTAATAATTTATAACCACAGGAATAGGTTTCTTTATTTTAAGCTTTTACTATAGACTTCTGGCTTACTGTCTTATTTCTCTGAAGGGAGGGTTTCCCACACACATTTCCTCCCTCCATCACTGCACTCCCCACCTCAAGACTTTTAAAACAAATTCGAACAGAACAGGACAGGTTTTTTTTCTTTTTGTTTTTGTTTATAGGCCATTGTATGAGGACTAAAATCAATATTAGAAACCTAGGAAAGCAGAATCCAGTTGACTCCAGTAAGACTGGTTGGTTGGTTGTTGTCCTTCAGAGGTCAAAGTCAGGAGGGTAAGGGAAGAATCACCATTCTTATTTACAGGCTAACGTCTGACAGGCAGATCACCAGAGGAAAGGAAAATAGCTGAGAGCTTGAATTGCCTGGCTCTACCTGGGAGTGCTTCCTTATCCTCCACTTGACCTTGGCTTATGCTGATTTCTACTTGTGGAAACCACTGGCTTTCTTAAAGGATACTAAGATGAATTCTAGAATCCAATTAGAATATGCACAAAATGCACTACCTTTCCAGAATCTCTCATTTAACACAAATGATGCTTCTATGATAGAAGCCATCTTTGTCCTCAGGTACCAACATCACAACAATCCTACTGGATTTAAAAAAAAAAATCTCTGTTGTAAAACCTCCTTTGATTATCTAGTAATCAGATCTAAGTTTTGTTACTAATATGTTTATTTCTCAATTATGTGACTATGACGATGGAAAATGACTTTTGTGTAGTATCAGAATTATTTGCAGAAAGGACATAGGATTCTTACTTCCATTAGTAATTATTGGGATGAGTCACAGGAGGGCTTTTATTCTTACCTACCTTTGGTTAGATGCTTCACTTACTCACAAATTCACTTTGTGATCAAAATGTCATTCAAGCAGTAAAAATTTATTTCTAGAAGAATTATGTGAGACTTTTATGTCCCATTTTCAGTTAACGTGAAATAGAAAGAAATCTGGACCAGAATTCTTCTCTGATTATAAACTAAACATCTGAATTTTAAAATAAATTTTCATTTGATAGAAATCAATAGAAAAGAGTATACATGTGCATACTCAGTTAAAGTCAATTCATTAGGGGCGGCTAGGTGGTGCAGTGAGTACAGCGCTGGCCCTGGAGTCAGAAGGACCTGAGTTCGGATCCGACCTCAGACACTTAACACACACAAACAAAACCTTGCCGTGTGACCTTGGGCAAGTTACTTAATCCCAATTGCCCTCCAAAAAGCAAAAAAAAAGTCAATTCATTATTGTTCTCAGTTATAAAAGGTTCAGGCCCAGTAAAATGTTAAATTAATACGAGATTCTTTTTTATCCATGTAGCTTATTTTCTCCTTATCACTAAGCTAACATTTTTTTAAAAATACAACCATTTTTCTCCATCTGCTTCATACATTTGTTAGCCTTCATATTGGTCAGAATAAAGCTTCCATGACAGGGAGAATAAAACCACCTATCAGTGCATATGAAATGACCTGTTTCATTCCTTTAAAAGTTGACAGTGATAAATGCCCTTGAAGCATACTTGTAAAATAAAGGGAACTATCATGTGAAAGGAGAACAATATAGTTGAGTGTTCATTGGTAAGAGCACTGAACTCCAAGGTTGGTGAATAGAGTTAGGAAAACCCAAGGTGGAACACTACATCACACATTTACTAGCTGTGTGCATAAGAAGGGCACTCACCCTCCTACTTCAGTTCCTCATTTGAAAAATGGAGATAAGAGCACCTCCCTCATGGGACTGTTGTGAGGATCAAATGAGATAATGTATGCAAAGTACTCTGCAAATCTTCAAGTGCTACACAAACGCCAGTAATAATAATAATAATTATGATAATAATTATTATTACAATAAGTCCATTCCTAGCTTGTTGGAAAACTTGCAAATAAAACCAAGGCGAGCCATTTAAATCTCTAATACTCAATTTATCCACTTTTAAGGCTATATATTACAGTATATATTATTATGTTTTGGGCACAATTCTGGCCTCAGGTAGTAGGAAATATATCAAAGATGAATTTGTATTTTTATTACCTATTGGTTTTTCCTTTGACATTGTAGTTTCATACATAATTCTTAATGTATCTGCTTAATTATAAAAAACCAGAGTAAATTCTCCTCTGCCAATTCATCTCGTTTCTTTCTGCTTGTTTTTCTAACTAAATCCCTTTTCTTTATCAAGAATAATATTAAAGTTCTTTTGCAATGTGTCATAAACCACCTCGCTTTATTAAACAAGTTATATATTGAATGTACTTTAATCAAAAATGAGAATTGGAACTACTGGTTCCAGCTTTTAATTAAAAAAAATCACTCCTGTTATTTCCCAGTGGAATGAATGCAACCTCTGGGTCATATTATAACCTTAGATAGAATAACAGTATGTTCTATCATACAACACTTTCACATTGTGATTTAGTTACCATAATAGCCAATGGTAGTAAAGGGCACACTATAACTCATAAGAGTCTGTGAACAAATCCACTTTCCCTTCCTCAGGGAACATAAAATGATGTGGAACTATATTTTATGGGGTACAACATTAAAGAGTATTAGACTGCATCATTTACAATACTTTTGACTGCAAAAAAGAAATTACAAAAAGGGACAGCATTGAAAAGCATCTCTCCCTCATTTTCTTTCCATTAACATCTGTAAAAAAAAATAGGAAAGAATATTAAAAATAAGAGCATTTAGTAAGCAGGTGTCTTACAACCTTTCCAAGGGCTAGTGGATAGAGTGCCGGATTTGAAGTTAAAAAGACCTGAGTTCAAAACATTCTGACACTTATTAGCTGTGTGACCCTGAGCAAATCACTTGACCTCTGTCTCAGTTACTATCTCTGTAGAGTGCAGATAATAACAAAACCTACCTCCAAGAGTTGTAAAAATAAAAATAAGGTATTTGCTTTGTAAACCTTTGTAAAGTGCTTTGTAAACCTTAAAGTGATATATAAATGCTAGCTATTATTATCATTGTTATTGTTGCTATTATTACTGTTAGTGGTGGTGGTGGTGGAGGAGGAAGAAGAAGAAGAAGAAGAAGAAGAAGAAGAAGAAGAAGAAGAAGAAGAAGAAGAAGAAGAAGAAGAAGAAGAAGAAGGAGAAGAAGAAGAAGGAGAAGAAGGAGAAGGAGAAGAAGGAGAAGGAGAAGAAGGAGAAGAAGGAGAAGAAATGAGAACAAATCAATATAATCAGAGAATTTTCCATTCCAGCTAGCAGCAAAATCACCCAGAGAGAAAAACATAATAGAAGAAAGAGGAATACTAACATCAGGGTGAAAACTGCATTGAATTTTTCATTTTTTCCTTTAAAATTTTTGAGTCATCATTACTTTTACTGGCTGTATAATTTAAATGAGTGAAAGAAAACATGAAAAAAAACACTATCAAGTTGAATCAAAGGTTGATGATATTCAAATGATATTTACTTGAGACTGGCACTTTTTATCTCTATTACCAGGCTTTGACATATCACATAGTAGGTAGTTAGCCTACTACTGTTAATGGTGATGATGGCAATGAGATTCCTGAATTAATAGCAGCAAACTGGGACAACCTAGTTTTTTGATATGATATGATTCAGTCATAATTCAACAGACCCAGTTTCAATGCCATTTATAGTTTTTGAATATAGTCTTTTAACAGTGCAACCTAATTTTCTACCCCTGGCTTTGCTTGATATTCAGTTTATTCTAGGCTCCACAAAGGAACTTCTCTTGACCTTCTACAAAGGCACAATCCTTGCTTAAAACCATGATAATGGTGAAGAGGTCCCAGTGGGAAGAAAAAAGGAGGGAGGAGTGTTTTCCAAAGCGGTTCTTTTAGTAATCCCTTTTTTGCAGACAAAAATCTTGTAAATGATACAATCTGTAATACCTTTTAATGTGATACACGTGTGTGTATACATATATTTTTATACAGTGGTATAACTCCCTCAGTCAATTAACTTTCATTAATCCCTTGACCATGCTGAATTTGGTTTCTTACTCATATCTCCTCATCTATCAAATGAGGGAATTGGATTAGACTATCCCTACAGTCTCTTCCATCCCTAAGATTTTATGTCATACTTCTACAATTTCATTTATTTTGTAAATGAGCATTTATCAAAACTATTTGGCACTGGTTAAAAAAATTAGAAAGGCAAATGTACAGAATAGATTAGGTAAGGGGAAACATTTTAAAATAATAAAATTTAATAACTCAGTGCCCCACCAATCACCAATCCCTTGGTAAAGAAGTTCCTGTTTAATAACTAGGAAAATTGGAAAGCAATTTAATTGAAATTGAGTATAAACAAACATGCTAAAACACAAACATATACCACAATAAACTCAAAATAGATTTTAAATCTAAATATGAGTGTGCATGCCAAAAATTTTTTTGAGATCAAGTACCTTTCACTATTATTGCAAAGAGGAGAGTTTTTAATTAAACAAATGATAGATGCAGTAACAAAATATGAAATTGTTTTGATTATATGAAACTGAGAAACTTTTGCATGAAGAAAATCAGTACAGCTAGTATAAAAGGGGAGCTATCAGCTGGGAAATAATATTTGTATCAGATATCTCTGATAAGTCTGATATTCAAAATATATAGAGGACTAATACATACACATGTTTACATATATGTACATACATGCTTATTAGCCTATGCACATATATATGTATGTACAGCATGTGTGTATAAATGCATGTGTGTATACACATGAGACAAAAAGTCATTCCCTGATGGATGAGTGACCAAAATCCAGGAATAAACAGTTCTCAAAAGGTGAATTGCAAGCCATTAACCATCATATGAAATTGCTCCAAATCACAATAATAGGAGCACAAGTAAAATCAAATCTGGGATTTCACTTCATATCCATTAAACTGTGAAACATGACAAAAGATTTTGAAAAAGTTAATGTTGGATGGACCAAAGAGAAACAGACATACCAATATCTTGCAGGTGGAGTTGTGAAGTGATCCAAACATCTGAGAAAGCAATTTGGGGGGAGGGGGATGCTAAGAAAAAGTGATACAATTTCCCCACTCTTTGACTAAGAGATCCTACTGCTAGGCATATATCCCATGGAGATAATATAAAGTAATGTCTCAGAAGCAGCAAAAAATTCATAGAAATGCTCTTTGTAGAAGCAAAGAACTAGAAACAAAGCAAATACCCATTGACTGGAAAATGGATCAAAACAAATTATCATATGAAAATGTAATAGAATAGTACTCTGCCATAAGAAATTATGAAAATAATAGAAGAGATGCTTCAGAAGACTTATATGAGCTGATGTAGAGTTCACACTTTCTTTTTTTATTCTTTATTATAAGAGATGGCTTAGGGACAGGAGAGTAGGCAAGGATATATTTGAAAATGAAGATGATGCAAAATAACTTATTTAAATTTTTAAAAAATCTGACAAAGGAATCTGGATAGCTACATATCCAGATCATGGCTAATCCTGATTAGCACACACATATAAAAATATCATTCTGAAGCATTCAAGATTAAGAACTGGGGGGTTTGTAAAAAGAGGTTAGACATTTCCAGATTCTATTCTATCCAAGAGGGACTTGAATTTTTCTTATCAGTTTTCAGTGATCCAGTGGGAATGATGGCAGGTAAATGCCCATATCCCCAACCAAGTACAGAACCTGAGACCATGACATTCGGAGAGGATAATGAATAACAACATTTCTTTCCCTCAATAAAAGGTGGCCAGATTGACTTTTCAGGAAGGACTTCCTTAGATAAAAGGAGTTCACATACATACAACAGTGAAAGTTTGTAAATAATTATATGAAGAATCTCCCTAAAATGTGAATGAAATGTTGAGAAGCATTACTCTTTACCTCTTTTTCTTATTGCTAACCCACAATTCTTGTGATTTTACCATCCAAGGGACCTTCCCAATTGTTCCTCTTTATCTCTTGTGACTGGTTCTATCCCCTCTCTGCTTTATCCCAGCTTCTGGCTCCCACATTAGACTCTATTTCTAAGCACTTAGAATGATACTTTCTCTTTTTGAAAATCTGTACAAAAACATATTATGAATTTTGCTCATTGGATCTTTCTTTCACATATTTGAAATCAGAATGAAGTAATTTATTCTGCTCTCTACACCCCACTTTAGAAATTCTCAATAGGTATACTAGATGGAGACAAAACCTACTCATTAAAAATTCCATTGGTGGCATGAAGCAAGTCAAACAAATCACTTCCGGGGTTTAAACCTGACATCACAAGAATGTGCCCAAGCTTGGAATGGCAATAGTGCAATTCAATTATGTGCAGTCAAGGGAAAAATTGGTAGCTGCTTACATAGTACAGGAGAAGAGATGCTAAGAAGTAAACGCTTCTAACACTTTCTCTATTAATCTGGTAAAAGATCTGAAATTCCTTTCATAAGAATTATTCCTTTGGATTAAGGGTCATTTTTTAAAAAACTTCTATTAAATACATAGGTTGTTCGGTCATTTCAGTCATGTCCAACTCTTTATGATCCATTTGGGGCTTTCTTGGCAAAGATAAGGAGTGGAATGCACTGTTGGTGGAATTGTGAACTGATTCAACAATTCTGGAGATCAATTTGGAACTATGCCTAAAGGGATATAAAACTGTACATACCAGCAATACTGCTGCTAAGACTATATCCCAAAGGCATCCAAAAAAAAGGGAAAAGGACCTATTTGTACAAAAATATTTATAGTAGCTCTTTATGCAATGGCTAAAAATTGGAAATTGAAGGGATGCCCATTAACTAGGGAATGACTAAACAAGTTGTGGTATACAATTGTAATGGAATATTATTGTGCTACAAAAAATTACAAGCAGGATGATTTAAAAAAAAAACCTTATCTATATGTATAAGATACATAAGAAAGATTTACATGAACTAGTGCATGATGCAAGTGAACAGAACTAGGAGAACATTGTACACAGAAACAGTAATATTGTTTGATCAAAAATTGTAAATGATTTAGCTATTCTCAGCAATAAAATGAACTAAGGCAACCCCAAAGGGCTCATGATGAAGAATACTACCCACCTCCAGAGAAAGAATTGATATTGTTTGAATACAGACTGAAGTATGATATTTTTAATTTTCTTTCTTACATTTTTTTCTTTTGAGTCTTCTTGTACAAAATGACTAATATGGAAACGTTCTACACAATTACATATGTATAACCTATATCTGATTGGTTACCATCTCAAAGAGGAAAGATGGAAGGGAGGAATGGAGAGGAGGGGAGGATAGAATTTGTAACTCAAAACTTTAAATAAAAATGTTTTAAAAGAGATACTTTTGTGTGCCATTTCCTACTCCAGCTCATTTTACAAATGAGGAAACTGGAGTGAACAGTTAAATGACTTGCCCAGGGTCACAGAGCTACTAAGTGTCTGAGGTTAAATTTAGCTCATGAAGATGAGTCTTCCTGAATACAGGCATTACCTAGTTGCCCCTAAATACAGAAGTACAAAAGTATAAATATAAATAATAGTCTGCCAACATAAAGAGTACAGAGTCAGCTTAGGAGAACCATGATCACCAGCCCTGTTGCTCAACTGTATTGCCCATTATATGGGCAGCTAGGTGGCACAGTGGATAAAGCACTGGGCTTGGAATCAGGAAGACTCTTCTTCCTGAGGTCAAATCTGGACTTAGACATTTATTAGCTGTGTGACCCTGGGCAAGTCACTTAACCCTGATTGCCTCAGTTTCCTCATCTATAAAATGAGCTGGAGAAAGAAATGGCAAACCACTCCAGTATCTTTGCGAAGTCCAAATGGGGTCACAAAGAATCAGACATAACTGAAAAACAATTATACTGAACATTATCCATTATAATTACCAGCTTTTCACTCATCACTTTAAAGTTCTGAAGGCAGCTAGGTGGCACAATGAGCATTTGATTTGAAAGCAAGAAGATGAGTTCAAATCCAGTCCCAGACACTTATCAGCTAAGTGACCTTGGTTAAGTCATTTAACATCTGTCTGCCTCAATATTCTTACCTGCAAAATGGGTATAATAGGATCCTACTTCATAGAGTTGCTTTGAGGATCAAATGAGATGACATATAAAGCATTCTGAAAACTTTAAAGCATTCTCTCTCTCCCGCTCCTTCCATCACCATTTCTTTCATTTCCCCTCTCCATATATATGCATAATTTATTACTATTCTTATTATTATTTCTATAATAGGAATGGAGAGTATTATGTGATTGGAGCCATCATTCCTCTCTAGCAGAAAATGACATGAAGGATATTTTTCCCCCCCAAAAAGTGGGTATTCTCAAGCCTACCATTTTGAGAAGATATAAGAAAACACCATTTAAGACAATAGAAGGAAGAGTCAACCCTTGTGATGATAAAATTCCAGCACACAAGAAAGTATTTTCAGGAATGAAGTATTTCAGCCATTTCTTGACCAAGAGCATGATGTTTCACTCAACCACACTGCGTTATACATTTGGCTAACAATGGATGACCTTTGGCAGTCCCATAAGAATATCTGAAAGCAGATGGTGTTATGTTGAGCCCAGGCTCAATAATGTTATATAAAGTTGCTGACTTTTGTTTTTGTTTTTGTTTTAATTACATTTGGACATTAAAAGTCAGCCTGGCATCACAGATAAAGAGCCGGATGTATAGTGGAGGAGGCCTGAATTCAGGGGAGCAGAGCCAAGATGGCAGAGTAAAAGCAAGGACTCACCTATGCTCTCCCTCAAATCCCTCCAAACACCTTTAAATAATGACTCTAAAAACATTCTAGAACAGCAGAACCCACAAAAAGATGGAGTGAAACAATTTTCCAGCCCCAGACAACTTAGAAAGTCAGCAGGAATGGTCTGTTGTGCCAGGGTGAGAGAGGAGTGTGGTCCAGCACAAGGCAGACTGAGCCCAGCAAACCAGCAGCAGGCCTGGTGTGACCAGATCAGTGGCAGCAGTGGCAGTTTCCAGAGCTCTTAGCCCGCAGATGGTAAGGAGATCAGGCAATGGTCAGAAGGAGATTACAAGGGTCCCTTTGCTGGAACCAGGGGCAGGACTCAGCTGTATTGCCTATACTTGGTAATATATCTGGGTCGCAGTCCTGGGCAGCAGTCCCAGGGAAATAAGGAGCATGAGAACAGCAGAGCTTATAGCTTTAGGGGAGCAGGGACCCTGATCACAGTACCAGAGTTGACAAGAATGCTTGTGGTCACTTACAAACCAGTGTCCAGTATAGGAGAGAAGTAAAACACACCTCTCCTAGATCACACCACCTTGGAAGAGTGAAAAACTTATAGGTTCCCATAATTACCTCTGAAAACAGCTATACAAAAAACCCTGAAGCTTGGCACAGTGCCCCCTCTACTTGGGAGGCTGAATCCCACTTTAGCATAGAGTTAATAGTCAAGGAATAGGCTGGAAAATGAACAAACAAGAGAAAAAAGTTCTGGCCACAGAAAGTTATTATGGTGACTAGGAAGATCAAAACACACACTCAGAAGAAGACAACAAAGTTAAAATTCCTGCATCCAAAACCTCAAAGAAAAATATGAGTTGGTCTCATATCATGTAAGAGCTCAAAAAGAATTTTAAAAATCAACTAAACAAGGCAGAGGAAAAATTGGGAAGAGAAATGAAAGTGATTCAGGAAAATCATGAAAAAAAGAGTCAACAGCTTGGCAAAAGAGACACAAAAAATACTGAGGAAAAGAGTACCTTAAATCTAGAGTAGGCCAAATGAAGGCACAAAAATCGAATGAAGATAAAAATGCCTTGAAAAGCAGAATTGGTCACATGCAAAAGGAGGTATAAAAAGCTGACTGAAAAAAAATAAGTCAAACATTAGAATTGGGCAAGTGGAAGCTAATGACTTTGAGATATCAAGAATCAAACAAAATGAAAAAACAACAACAAAAAAAAACAACAGAAGAAAATGTTAAATATCTCATTGGAAAAACAACTGGCCTGGAAAATAGATCCAGGAGAGATAATTTAAGAATTATTAGACTACCTAGAAGTCACGCTCAGAAAAATATCCTAAACATAATCTTTTAAGAAATTATCAATGATAACTGTCCAGATGTTCTAGAACTGACAGTAAAATAGAAATTGAAAGAATCTGCTGATTCCCTCCTGAAACAGATCCCAAAATGAAAACTCCAAGGAATATTATAGTCAAATTTCAGACTTTCTAGATCAAGAAGAAAATACTATAAACAGCTAAAAAGAAATAATTCAAATATCATGAAGCCACAATCAATTTAGTACAAGATTTAGCAGCCTCTAAAGAATTGGAAGGCTTGGAATTCCAAAGGGCAAAAGAGCTAGGATTACAACCAACAATCACCTACACAGCAAAACTGAATATAATATACTTCAGGGGGGAAAAATGAACATTCAATGAAAGAGAGGACTTTTGAGCATTCTTGATGAAAAGACCAGAGCTGAAAAAAAAATTGACATTCAAATACAAGGAGCAAGAGAAGCATAAAAAGGTAGAAAGGAAAGAGAAACCATAAAGGATTCTATAAGGTTAAATTGTTTATATTCCTACATGGGAAATTGATTTTTATAACTTCTAAAAACTTTGTCATTATTAGGGCAGTTAGGAGTAGATACAGACAGAAAGCAGAGGTGTGAGTTGAATGTGATGGCATGATTATCTAAAAAAATAAAATTAAGGGATAATAAAAAAGAATGTGCTAGGATAAGGGGATAGGGAGAGGTAGAATGGGATGAATTATCTGACATAAAAGAGGCCTGAAAGAGATTTTATAATGGAGAGGAAAATGGGGGGAGTAGGGAGGGGAGCATATGAACCTTACTCTCATCAGAATTGGCTCAAAGAGGGAATAATACATATTCAGTAGTGTGTAGAAATCTATCTTACCATAGAAGAAAGTAAGGAGAGAAGGGGATAAGAGAAGGCAGGGGAAGGAGGAAGGGGAAGTTGATAGAAGGGAAGGCAATTTGGGGGAGGTAAAAGTCAGAAGCAAAACACTTTTGAGAACGGACAGGGTAAAAGGAGAGAGTAGGATAAATGGGGAAAATAGGATGGAGGGAAATATATAGTTGGTATTCATTAGTGTGAAAAAAATTTATAGTGAGTTCCTTTGATAAAGACTTCATTTCTCAAACATAGAAAACTGAGTCAAATTTATAGATAAACGATGCATTCCTCAATTAATAAATGGTTAAAGAACATGAACAGGCAATTTTTATTTTTATTTTATTTTTTATATTTTTTATTATTCTTTTTTATTTTTTTCTCTTTATTTCCTTTTTTTTTTTCAAATGCTTTATTAACTACTGGTTTACATCATTGATTTCTGCCAGATTTTGAATTACAAATTTTCTCCCCATTTTTCCCCTACCCACCTTCCCAAAACAAAGGTCCCACGGGATATCCCTTCCTCCAATCTTCTCTCTGCCATATCTTCCCCCATACCCCCTTCGACTTTCCAGTAGGGCGTAGTGGATCTCTATGCCCCAGTTCGGAACAGGCTATTTTTAGACTAATAAAAGCTATGTGTAGTCATATGAAAAAAATGCTCTAAATCATTAATGATGAGAGAAATATAATTTAAAACTACTCTGAGCTACTACCTCACACCTGGCAGATAGACTAATATAACAGAAATGGAAAACAACAAATGTTAGTGGGAATGTGGGAAAATTAAAACATTAATGTACTATTGGTAAAGTTGTATATTGATTCAACCATTCCAGAGAGTAATTAGGAACTATGGCCAACAGGCTATAAAACCATGCATATCCTTTGACCAAGCAATACCACTACCAGGTCTGTATCCCAAAGACATAAAAAAAAGGAAAAGGTCCTGTGTGTACAAAAATATTTATAGCAGCTCTTTTAGTGGTGGCAAAGAATCAGAAATTGAGTGAATGTCCCTAATTGAGGAATGGCTGAACAATTTATTATATATGATTGTGATGGAACAAATTGTGCTTTAAGAAATAATGACCAGGATGCTCTCGGGAAAAACCTGGGAAGACTTGCATGAACTGATGCAAAGTAAAATAAGCAGAACCACAAGATTATTGTACACAGAAACATCAACATTGCATGATGATCTACTATAAATAATTTAGCTTTTCTCAGCAATACAATGATCTAAGACAATTCTGTAGGACTTATGATGAAAGTCCATTTCCAGAGAAAGAACTGGTAGGGCCTTAATGCAGATGAAAGACACATTTTCTTTATTTTATTTTTCTTAGTATTTTTTTTGTCTGTGTTTTTTTTCACAGAATGACTTGGATGGAAATGTGCTTTGCATGACAACAAATGTATAAACCTATATCAAATTGCTTGTTTTCTCAATGGGTGGGGGGAGGGAGAGAATTTGAAACTTGAAATTTGAAAAAAAAGTGTCAGAATTGTTTTTACATGTAATTAAGAAAAAATAAAATACTAAGTAAGAATTCAGAGCTTTGGCTTGTTTGTAGGTAGCAGAGAAGCAGCCAGTAGTCAGAGAAATATAGAAGAGAGAAGAGGAGAGAACCGTGACATCATGTAGGTGATACCGTGACTTGCAGAAGAGGAACAGAAAGGCAAAGGGTGATTCTTCTGATTGAAATTTGAATCCCAGATTCCCCCCAAACTATGTAAAAGGGGACTCTGAACAACTTCTGGAGCCCCAGCACCCACAGAATGACACAGAGAAGCTAACCTCCCGCTGAGGCCAGCTCAGCAGCCCTGCAGGAAGGACCAGCGCAGCACTCTGGGAGCCGGCAGCACGCAGAGCTCAGGGAGCCGAGCCGAGCCCAGGATCCCATGAGCCGAGGTTTTAGCCCCAGGGCGGCAGGGCCAGCAGCCGGCTGGAGGAACCCCAGAACACCAGCAGCTGTGGTGACTCCAGAATTATCAACATAGACATGCCTAGGACAAAGTGAGAGGTTAGTGTCCTATGGACTTTGGGACCTGTATTTGGGGGAATGCGTCGGCTCCCTCCCCTGGGGGCTAGAAGCCACTGAGGAGACACGCCATTCTGTAGTTTTCAGAGGCAGCTCCAGCTCTTGGCCTGTGAATTGCAGGGAGATCCAGCAATCAGTCTTGGGGGGGTAATTGCTCTTGCTTTAACCTCCCTGGATCTGGATTGTGATCTAGGGTGGAAGTCGTGGGTGGGTTTACAGCTTGCCAGAAACGGAAGTTGCCCCACACACGTTCGGGACGAAAATTCCTCTATCTGGCCTTAAAGCCATAGTGTGGCAACAAGCCCAAAGTCAAGTAATTAAGTGGCAACATGCCAAGGCAAAGGAAACAGAAAAATGCAACCCTAGACTCCTATTTTGGGGGCATAGAGCAGGAAAAGGACTGTGAGGTCAGAAGTCCTGCTCCAAAAGCCCAGGGGAAAACATGAGTGGGTTGCAGGCCATAGAGGACCTTAAGAAGGACTTTAAAAATCAAATAAGAGAAGTGGAGGAAAAATTGGAAAGAGAAATGAGAAGGATGCAGGAAAAGTATGAAATGAGGGTCAACAGCCTGACTGAGGAAAACAACACCTTAAAAAATAGACTAACTCAAATGGCAAAGGAGGCCCAAAAGGGCAATGAGGAGAAGAATGCCTTAAAAAGTCAATTTGCCAGATGGAAAAAGAATCTCAAAAGTTCACTGAGGAGATTCATTCCTTCAGAGTTAGACTGGAGCAAATGGAAGCTAATGATTTTATGAGAAATCAAGATGCTGTTAAGCAGATCCAAACAAATGAAAGATTAGAAGGCAATGTGAAATACCTCATAGGAAAAACCACTGACCTGGAAAATAGATCCAGGAGAGACAATTTAAAAATTATTGGACTACCTGAAAGCCATGATTAAAGAAAGAACCTAGAAATCACCCTTCAAGAAATTCTCAAGGAAAATTGCCCCGATGTTTTAGATCCAGAGGGCAAAATAGAGGTTGAAAGAATCCACAGATCACCTCCTGAAAAATATCCCAAAAAGAAAACTCCCAGAATATTATAGCCAGGTTCCAGAATCCCCAGATCAAGGAGAAAATACTCCAAGCAGCCAGGAAGAAACAATTTCAATATTGTGGAAACACAATCAGAATAGCCCAGGACCTGGCAGCTTCTACTGAGGGATTGAAGGGCATGGAATATGATATTCCAGAGGGCAAAAGAACTGGGAATGAACCCACGGGTCACCTACCCAGCAAAACTGAGTATTTTGTTTCAGGGGAAAATATGGTCATTCAGTGGAATAGAGGACTTTCAAGCATTCTTGAGAAAAAACCAGAATTGAATAGAAAATTTGACATCCAGACACAAGAAGCAAGAGATGCCTGAGAAGGTAATCAGGGAAAAGAAATCAAAAGGAACTTATCAAAGTTGAACTATTTACATTCCTATATGGAAAAGGAATAACTGTGACTGATGATATCTTTCTCACTATGAAAATAATAGAAGAAGGGGGTGTGGTCATATGAATACATATGTGAATGTGTGTGTATATGGTTACAGTTATATATGGATAGAGGGCATAAGTTGAATTTGTTGGGAAGGGAGAATGCTCAAGGGATGAAATTATGAGGTGAGAGAGGAAAGTGGCAAGAGGAGATGGGGAGAGACAGGGTAGGGTAAACTATCTCATGTAGAAGAAGCAAGGGGAAGTGGTTACAAGGGAGAGGGAGAATAGGAAGGAAAAAAAAGGCAAAACCACATTCTCATTGAATTTGGTTCAGGGAGAGAATGATATACATACTAAATGGGATATCTCAACCTGCAGCAGAATAGGGGGAAGGGGGATGAGAGGAGGGATGATGGATGGGAGGGCATCCTTGGGGGGAGGGGAGGTTGGAAGTACCCACTATAGAAGAGGGACAGGATCACGTAGGGAATGGACCAGGTCGGGGGTGGGATGAGTGGGAGGGAATTATAAGCAGCCTTGTACAATATATCTACTATGATAATGTTTTGCATAGCTAGACATGTACAACATATACTGAATTACTTATCTCCCAAGAAGGAATGGGTGACAAGGGAGGAAGGAAATGGATCTGAAATTCGAGGTCTTAACATTAAATGTTTCAAATATATATAAATACTTATTATTAATATTCTTTTGCATGTAATTGGGAGATAAGATGTGCAGGCATTGGGGCACAAAGATTCACCTTCCTCTAATGGAAAAGTTGAAGGGGTTATGGCAGAAGGTATGGGAGAGAGCAGATTGGAGGAAGCGATATCTTGTGGGACTGCTATTCTGGGAGGTTGGGTAGGGGAATAACAGGGCGGGGGAAATGATTGTAACTCAAAATATGGCAGAGATGAATGATGTAAAACAGAAGTTAATAAAGCATTTGTTTAAAAAAAAAAAGAATTCAGAGCTTTAAAAAAATGAACTGAATTCAAATCCTGGCCTCAGATACCCACTAGTTGTGTGACCCTGGGCAAGTCACTTAAACCTGTAAAATGAGCTGGAGAAGGAAACCACTTCATAATTTTTGCCAAGAAAAGCCCAAACAGGGTCATGAGAGTTGGTCATGACTGAAGCAACTAGACAATAACAACAACCTAGGTATGCTACAACCTAGCTATGTGACCTTGAGAAAATGCTCCTAACCTACTTTCCACATCAGTACAAGGACAGGGTTGGGTTAAATGCCCTCTTAAGGGTCTCAGCAGCTCTCATTTTCTAACACTTTGAAAACAAGGACACCTAGCTATAGTTAGGAGACCCTAGGTCTTCCCACTTAGATCCTAGCACTTTCTGTTGGATCACATTACTCTCCTAGCCTTGACTGAGTGTATCTTGGGAATTGGTCACTTCTTTCCCGGGTCTTATTTGCATATAACTCTCCAGGCTGTTGAACAATAAGGAATAAAGAGAATGGGAGGCACATTCTAAATGCAAAGACTCCTGTGAATGAATTTTTAAAAGACCTATTTCTGGTAAAGATTTTGTTCCAAGCTTCTGAATTTATTTTCCTTCTATCATTATTTCTAAGTGTATGCACAGGGTTACATGGGCTTTCTTAGGAACATTAAACAGAACCAATGGTTTGATTTGCCCAGTGGGCATCCACACTCACTGGCATGAAACAGAAATGGGAATAATGAAAGTGACAGCTTGTCCCTGACAATGGGTGTTACTCTGACCTAAAAAGCTCCAGTTTGAAGAATTTTTTTTTTAGTTAACTCATCCAAACAACTCACTCAGGAAATCCTCACAGCTATGCCTTAGCTAGGGCCTCTGCGCCTGAAGCCTTGAAAAAAAAGCAGGTAAAGACTAGGAGGAAAAAAAAAAGAATTCTCATCTAAGAAAAGAAGACCATTGTACTTCCACTACTGGTTTCCTTTGAACTACCACGTTAATGGGAGTTTGTGTTTCTCATACACACACAGGAGAGTCAGTAACCAGGGCTGGCTAGAGACAAAATTATGGAATAGATCAGGGGTGTGGAACCAGCCCTGAAGGTCCTCAAATGCAGCCCTTTGACTGAATCCAGTTGGATTCCCATCCCAGAAATAGATGGCCATGCTTTAAGCCCCTCTCAGAAGCATGTTACCTCTTGCTGCTCCCTGATTGCCCAGAGATCTCCATTGTGACACCCACTCTGGTCTGCATCTATAGTACCTCCTCTCCACAATCACTTCAGAGCCTCAAAATCCCTCAGGGCAGATGATCTTCAGTGGGTAGGGAAAGAGGAGTTTGATTAAATTAATTCACACTAAGGTGGGAATGACTGATGGTCTTCCATTTTAACTCTCCCAGAGGGAATTATAATTTAGAAGAATAGCTTACTAATATGGATAGAGCTAGAGATATATAGATATGGATTTCTCACACACACACACACACACACACACACACACACACACACACACACCTCTTCCTCCTTTCTTTTCTTAGATCTGCCATGTCAGGACCTCTTTTCTGTTCTGATCATAGTTGATTGCATCAGTGGCTTTGCAGGGCTGGGTTAAAATCCTACTTCTGATACTTAGAGGATCTTGGATGAATCATTAAATTTCCTTTGGTCTTAATTTCCTCATTTATAAAATGAGGAGCCCGGATTTGATGGCCTCTGAGGCCCCTTTCAGTCTATAGCTATGATCCTATGTTTATATTGTAGTTGTTGGTGTCTTATATTCCCTACTTACATCCTAACTCTTTGAGAGTAGGGGCCATGTCTTATTCATCTTTATATAGCACCATCAGCCTCTAGGACAAATGCTATTCATGGCATGCAGTCAGAAGGCATTTGCCATTAGCATCTAGGGAACACAGAAAATGCCCTTTCCACAAGATCTGTGGAGGAGTTCATATAGAGCAGCTCCTTCTCTATCTGTGGAGGGGGCACACTAATGCTTGGCTTTCAGGGTAGGGGGGCACAGTACAGATCCTGTGAGAAAATGGACCATCTGGAAGTCATACGTCATTCAAAATCCCACAGAAGGAATCTGGGAAGCTAGCAGAGCAGTGCAGGTCACCTCCCATCAGGTGATCTCTAATTCAGATGATGGCAAGCTTGGACCCCATGATTTGGCCCACATTCAGAGGGTCAGTGACAAGATGCCTTAAGGATGCTGATATTTACAATGTAGACTTCAATACCTAAAAAAAACTGCAGTTTTATTAGTATACTCACTCCCTCCACTAATACTGATCAGAGCCCCTTTACCCCTCAATACAGGAAATCTTTGCCCTTTTTGTTTCATAGACTCCTTTGGCAGTCTGGATGAAGTATATGGACCCCTTCTCAGAATGACATTTTAAAATAAACAATTTTTTTTTCTTTTTGGAGGGCAATTGGGGTTAAGTAACTTGCCCAAGGTCACACAGCTAGGTTTTTGTGTGTGTTAAGTGTCTGAGGCTGCATCAGAACTCAGGTCCTTCTGACTCCAGGGCTAGCACTCTACTCACTGTGCCACCTAGCCACCCTATGAACAAAATTTTTTAAAAGTAAATCAATTATGTTGAAATTGTTATCAAAATGTTAAAAAAATTAAACTTACAGTTAAGAACCTCTTCACAGATAGGTTCTTTTTAGGAGTAAGTTTGACTCCTTCCTTATCCCCCAAATGATCATCATGCCTCTTTGAATGTAACTAGACTGGTTTTGGAACAAGAGCATACAGTCCACAGCCACACCATGCCTGAAGACTTATTTTGGTAGATCCTTCCACAACTAGAGCATAATCTTTGAGAATTCGGGGTCCCAACATTCCACAATAAGGCATAGGAAGAGGACTTTGTAGGAGGAATTATAATTATCCCTGTAAGATTTGGAAGCAATGTGCTATAGGGGAAAGATGTTAAACTTGGAATCACAGCATCTGAGTTTGAATCCTGGCTCCCCTACCTCTTACTTGTGTGACATTGGGCAAATCATTACTTTCTGGGTCTTAGGTTCCTTATCTACCAAATTAGATGATTGGACTAGATTAGAGGTGGGGGACCACATGGGGCCCTCTAGGTCCTCAAATGAGGCCCTTTGACTGAATCCAAACTTCACACAACAATGCCTTTTTTGTTCTGTAAAACTTGAACTCAGGCAAAAGGTCCCACTTAAGGACCTAGAAAGCTACATGTGGCCTCCAGGCCATAGGTTTCTGTAGCCGCAAGCACCCCAAAAATCCCCAGGGTGGCTGCCAACACAGGTTTTTAGATCTGCCTTTCTAAAGGAAAGCAACTCAAAATGGGTTAACAAGCCCACTTTAATCAATCAAACATATCATTTACCTAGTTCGGGGAAAAAGGTCAGCACCCCGAACGTCAAAGTATACAGACAGAACTTCCAAGACAGAGAAACAAACAGATCAAGCAGGCTTCCAAACTGCCCCAACATTACATCAATACCAAATCACAGTTACCAGAGAGGGAAGCATCAACATCTGGGTTTTCAAAGCCGGGGAGCTCTCAATGGCTGCCCAGTCTCATCTGGCCAAATCACACAACACTTCTCAAAGTGAGCCCCAAAGCAAAACATCATATCAGAGTATATATAGCCTTCTCCTGGGTCAGAGAATGTAACCACCCTCTTGACCCACTGTCCAATCACAAAGTAACAAGGTGTGGGCATTCCTGAAAAACTCCCACCACAGGCTCCATGTGACCACATTCAGCCTGTTAGGAGACAGAGTATATTTTCAAATCAAGGAAGGTTCTCAGTCTCTTAAGCCTATCAAAGGGCCTAGGGGCAGGGAAGATCTTTAAATTTGCATTTCCATTACAGTTTCCCACCCCTGGACTAGATGGTCACTAAGTTCCCTTCTAACCTAAAAAAAAGAATATAAATACAAGTGACTTTTGATTGAGGTATATTTTTGCAACCCTTCAAGTGCTATATAAATGCTAGCTATCATTACTATATATTATCTATTATCTATACTATGTTTTCTAAATATACTATACAATCTTATTACTACATATAATAGTATTGGTATGTTAATAATTGGTTGAAGTAATCTTAACAAGATAGACTCACAAAGGGTTCATTGTAAGACCCTGTCAAGGTGGTGAGTTAGAGAAAAGAAAAATCTACAAAAATACTTTGAGACTAGTTACTGTATGTATTTTCCCCTCAAGGCAACTGCTATAATTGTTTAGTCTTTTTTTTTTTTAAAAGCAATTGGGGTAAAGTAACATATAAGCATATGAAGAAATGCTCTAAATCACTATTAATTAGAGAAATGCAAATCAAAACAACTCTGAGATACCACATCTCTCCAGTCAGACTGGCTAAGATGACAAAACAAGAAAGTGACAAATGCTGGAGAGGATGTGGGCAAATTGGAACGCTAATACATTGCTGGTGGAGTTGTGAACTTATCCAACCATTCTGGAGAGCAATCTGGAATTATGCCCAAAGAGCTATAAATAATTTCATACCCTTTGACCCAGCAATACCACTTCTAGGGTTATGTCCCAAAGAGATCATAGAAGTGGGAGGAAGACCCATATGTACAAAAAATATTTTTAGCAGCCCTTTTTGTGGTTGCAAAGAATTGGAAACTAAAGGGGTGTCCATCAATTGGGGAATGGCTAAACAAGTTGTGGTATATGAATGTAATGGAATATTATTGTGCTATAAGAAATGAGGAGGTGACGGATTTCATAATTACCTGGAGAGACTTATACAAACTGATGCTGAGCAAGAAGAGTAGAATCAGAAGAAATTTGTATACAATCACAGACATACCGTATCTGTGACGACCAACTATGACAGACTGGACTCTTTTCAGCAATGCAGTGATATAAGTTAATCCCGAATGACTCAAGAAAGTGAGAAATACGCCATCCAGAGATATAACTAGAAAGAACTGAGCCTGAATCCTGATGGAAGCAAACTAAATGATCTTGTTCTTCTCATTGTTTGGTTTACTTCTTCCTTACCATCTTTCATCCCACCTAGTACAATATGCCTTTGTAATTGAAATAATGTTTAATATGAATGCATTTGCAGACCCTATACTGTACTATATGCTGTCATGAGTGGAGGGGGGAGGGAAGTAAAGGAAATTTGAAAATCAAGGAACTATGGAATTGAATCTTGTTAACTGAAACTAAACTAATAAATTAATTAAAAAAAAAAAAGCAATTGGGGTTAAGTAACTTGCTCAAGGTTACACGGCTAGTCATTATTTATGCGTGGGTGCTCATTTTCTGAGGCCGGATCTGATCTTGGGTCATCCCAACTCCGAGGCCGACGCTCTTACTCAATGCGCCACCTAGCCGCCCCTTTAGGGCAATCGGGGTTAAGTAACTTGCCCAAGGTTACACAGCTAGGTTTTTGTTTGTGCGGATTAAGTGTCGGAGGCCGGCTCCGACTCAGGTCCTTCTGACTCCAGGGCCGACGCTCTATTCACTGCACCACCTAGCCGCCCCAATTGTTTAGTCTTTTTGAATGGGAGCCAAGAATATTGACAACTATCTTTATCAAATTTAAATGGGTGTGCCCTGGTATCTGACAGCAAACTCAGAAATAAGGCTGTTGTTTTCATTTGAATAGAGGAAGGAGGAAAGCTCGAGGTCAGACAAAGATTCTAAAGCTTAACACATTTCTGTTTCAGAAAATATAATGGGTACTCAGGGCCACCATTATCTTTTCCCCCCATGGTTTCACACATGACTCTGTATATTTGAATTATTTTTTTTTAAGAGAGATGATTGTTAAGTTATTAAAAACTAAAGAGAAAATGGCAATTCAGTAGAATGTAAGTGCTATTTAGGTAATTTCACCAGTCACCTATGGAGCTTTATGACACACTGCTTCCCTTTAGTTGCAGCAGAAATGTTCAGGCTCACTTGAGACTAAGCCATACATCTAATGACATCTCTTAGCTAGGGCCAAGGGACTTCCTCTGAGTCAGATCCTCTAATCTTTCTCGAGTCAGTCAGTCACATCCTTAGATCATTGTCTCTACAGTCTGAAGTGCTATATAAAGATGCAGACTTTCCATGATTTTAGCTTCCTATTTGGAAGGTGTAGAGAATGAACATTTATATACTGTCTATTATGTGCCAGAGACTGTGCTAAGAACTTTATAAATATTATCTCATTTTATCCTTACAACAACCCTATGAGGTAGGTATTGTTATCATTCCCATTTTATAATTGTGGAAACTAAGGCAAAGAGAAGTTAAATGACTTCCTCAGAGTCACACAGCTGGTACGTGTCTGAGGCCAGATTTGAATTCGAATCTTCCTGACACCAGACCGAGCACTCTGTCTGTGGTACTGCCAAGCTACTTTACTAATGATTTCTGTAAATGTGAGAGTCAGGATGAGAACTGATATTCGTGGTATCAGTATTCAGTTCAACATGTGTTGTGTCTATTGAGTATGAGATACTGTGCTAGATGCTGGGGATGAAAGAAAAAACCGGATAGCTCTAAGGCCCTAGACTGCGAACAGGAAACAAATCACATACTCAAGCAACAACAACAGTAACACTCATTTAATCAATACTTTACAAACATGTCATAACTCAACAACTGCCAAAAATCATATCTTTTTTTCTGAGGAAAAACTAAAAAAAAAAATCTTGAACATTAAATTAGACAAGGTATCCTTGGAAAGGCAAAGGTCCTATGGTAGGGAGAGTCATGAAAAGGACAATGGCCATGTGAGGCTTTGGGCGGGCCATCTATGGGTCTCTACCAGCAAAGGGAGAGCATTACCTCCCTGGTCTGTATAGAGGTGGGAACAGAGTTACAGGAGCCTGTGAAAGACTCACCCTTCTTCAGTTAGGCTAGTTGGGATAGCCTTGGAGAATCACACAACCATGCCTATTCCTAGGTGTACTGTGCCTGCAGCTGGCAAATAGAGTCTTAGTAGGTCTAGATGGTGCTACAAAGGTGATGATATGGAGAATCACCTGCTGAGATGGTTGATCCTTTGTGTATCTGTATACTGGCTTCTGACACAGTAGTACATAAACCTGTTGGATGCAGTGTCCTAGTTTGTAGAAGAGGCTAATGGTAAATTTGTTAACAGAAATAGCAGCCAGCAGACTTAGCATCAGTTGAACTGAGAAGAAGTTTGAAGATATTCTAGATACTGATGGTCAGTGTAGATGATGTGGTGCCATCTTCTTACAAAGCCTTGTTTCTAGTGCATCAGATGAACTGACTGCAAGAAATCCTTTTCTTTTACAGTCAATACATAAAGAAATGAACCGACTAGTCATTGGAAGGACAAATACTGAAGTTGAAGCTTAAATATTTTGGTCACATAATGAGAAGAGAGTACTCACTAGAAAAGACCCTGATGTTAGGAAAGATTAAAGGTAGAAGGAAAAAGGAATGACAGAGATGGACAGATAGTGTCATGGAAGTAACAGACATGAGCTTGGGTAGACTTCAGGGGATAGAGGAGGAAGAAGAGCCTGTTGTGCTATGATCCATGGGGTCATGAAGAGTCAGACATTACTGAACAACTGTCTAACAACAACAGCAAAATTTTTAAAGTCCTCCAAACCCCCAAAGCAGGGAATATCTGGTGGCTGGGAATTTCAAGGTCCCAAACTAGATGGTGGGGAGGGGGTGATGAAATCCTAGATTTGTAATTAAAGGATCTCGGTTTAAATACCAGCTCTGGAGGAATTGTGTAAAAATGATGATGTTGAATGAAAGGAGTGAAAACTTCTCAGACTATACTCTAAAATCTAGTAAGGCTTTTTGTGGGAAACAGGCCCAAGTTTCCCTTCACCAGAGATCACATGATTTACAAGGACTCAAGACTCAGAGAGGTAGGGAGTTACCCCTCTCCTCAGTGACACCACAGCATAAGATATGCCAAATAAGGACAGAAGTGCTTTCTTAAATGTACATTGGCTGGTCTACTGTTGCCTTGTTCCGGTACTTGAGGTAGATTGCTTTGCTTAAATTGTGCATCTGACTTCTAGTCAATGGGAGAAAAGGGGAGTGGGGAGAATTCTGCATTAAGGCTTTATAACTTTGTCATTTCCTTTTGTAAATTGCTTCTCCTCCCAGACAATTTGTCAGAGGGAGGGTGGCCCTTTCTCAAGATCATAATAAACCATTTTCTGCTTCCTACCTTGAGAAGCCTCTGAGTATTATTTCAATAAGGATCTCTATTGCACACAATTTTGGGGTACACACAATGTGTTGCCACCTAAAGAAGCCAGATTCCCGAAATTTCTATTAAAATGCATCAGAAGAAAAAGTGGTAAAGAAAACCATTAAAAACAAAAAAGAGAAATAGAAATACATTCCTCCATCCCGTTCAAGACATCACAAACAAAGAATCCTGTGAAAGCTGTAAACAGAAGCCTGACACTTCCCTCCAAACCATGCACTTTCTTGTGGCCTCCATTTTCCAATACTTGGCCTCTTTTATCCTTTTTGTCAAGAGCTAGATCTTTCTCAGTATGAAAATAATGGTAGAAGGGTGTGTGGTGATATGAATACATATGTGAATGTGTGTATATATGGTTACAGTTATACATGGATAGAGGGCATAGGTGGAATTTGTTGGGAAGGGAGGATACTTAAGGGCTGCAATTATGAGGTGAGAGAGGAAAGTGGCAAGAGGAGATGGGGAGAGACAGGGTAGGGTAAACTATCTCATGTAGAAGAAGCAAGGGGAAGTGGTTGCAAGGGAGGGGGAGAATAGGAAGGCAAAAGGCAAAACCACATTCTCATTGAATTTGGTTCAGGGAGAGAATGACATACATACTAAATGGGATATCTCCACCTACAGCAGAATAGGGGGAAGGGGGATGAGAGGAGGGATGATGGATGGGAGGGCATCCTTGGGGGGAGGGGAGGTTGGAAGTACCCACTATAGAAGAGGGACAGGATCAAGTAGGGAATGGACCAGGTGGAGGGTGGGATGTGTGGGAGGGAATTATAAGCAGCCTTGTACAATATATCTACTATGGTAATGTTTTGCATAGCTAGACATGTACAACATATACTGAATTACTTATCTTCCCAGTGGGAATGGGTGACAAGAGAGGAAGGAAATGGATCTGAAATTCGAGGTCTTAAGATTAAATGTTTCAAATATATATAAATACTATTATTAATACTCTTTTGATTGTAATTGGGAGATAAGATGTGCAGGCATTGGGACACAAAGATTCACCTTCCTCTAATGGAAAAGTCGAAGGGGGTGTGGGAGAAGATATGGGAGAGAGCAGATTGGAGGAAGCGATATCTTGTGGGACTGCTATTCTGGGAGGCTGGGTAGGGGAAAAACAGGGGGGTAATATAATTGTAACTCAAAATCCGGTGGAAATGAATGATGTAAAACAGAAGTTAATAAAGCATTTGTTTTATTAAAAAAAATACAGGAATGGATTGTCATTGGCCTATCTGAAATGACAATTCCATCTTACAGGTAGATAGGGCTATGCATTATTTACAACACAAATACTACAAGGCCCCTTTGATAATTGACTGAAATATTATTAATCAAATAATAATCATAATCCTTTAGGATGCTAAACAGATTTGGGGGTCCAGACTCAAACAATTTAGGAATTTACTAATTAACCCAAAAAAGTGGTCATATCTCCATCTCATTGGATTAGAGAAGTCAGATGGAATCAGGCATCTAACTTACATGATTATTAACAGAGGAGTTTATTGGCTGTGCATTCAACTGTATATCATATCCCAAACCATCACCAGTCATCCTGACTTTTGTCCCTCCACTGGACTTCAATGACCCTGGAAGAAAGAGTGAGGCTGACAACTTTGTTCAGAAGCTCTGTCTCACTTAAATCCAATTTGTGCTCAAGTCAAGACATTACACTGTGAAGTCATTAGTTCTCTTTGGAAATGAAGGATGAACAACAAATTGTGTCAATGCAACCTGTATGGGATACATTTGAAATCTTCAATATTTATGAAAACCCATGTAGAGCAAAGGTGGCCCCCACAGCTAGGGATGAGAAGTGGAGTCATGATGATAGAATGGGCATGGCAGCAGGACTTTGAAACTAACATACTTGATTCTGATAGCAAATGGGGAAGGGAGGAATAGCAAAGGAATGAGAGTGGAGGACCTTTATCCACAGAATCCAGTAACAGTAGAGATTTATTTGCCAGTGACCCAAAATATTTATTTTCAAATTAGGCAATAGGTTTGAAAGGAGAAATTGTTTTTTAACTGAGAACTAGAATAGAAATGAAGAAAAATTTTAAAAATAGATGGGAGAGCCAAGGGCAAAAAGCATCCAAAGGACACAGATTGCTGGGGAAAGGGCTTGAATAAAGATGTATTTGCACTTGTTTCTATCTTCTCCAATCCCTTCTCTTGGCTCCCTGGGATGTTTTTTCTGCCTTTCTAATTTAGAATGTCATCCTGCTGGATAAACTGCCTAATTCCAAGTATTTTTATAGTGTCTAGCACATTATTAGGCCCTGGCAAATATTTTAAAATAATAATGATGATTACAAACAAACCAGTTTTGTAACCTCAGAATCATCCTTGACACCTAACTCTCCCTCATTCCTCCACATCCAATCGTATCTCAAGACTTGTACCTCCACATTATCTTTTGTCTCTCTCCCCTTCCCCTACTTAGAGTCTAGATTATTTTAATAACTAACCATTGTCTACTCTGCCAAATGCTTTTACCTCTCTCTAATCCATAGATAACACAGCTACCAAAGAGATACTCCTAAAACACCAGTTTGACTATGGCACTCTCCTGTTCAGGAAGCTTCCATGGTTCTTTATAGCCTCTAATATAAAATCCAAACTCCTTTTGTACGACATTTTATGTCCTTCACACTATGATCCCAGCCTCTTTTTCTATGCTGATTCTAATTTATTCACCTTTACACAACTCTATATTCCTGCCAAACTGGCCTGACTTGTTGCTTATCCTCCATTTCCTGCTTCTGAGACTTTTCATAGGCTCTCCCTCATGTCTGAAATGTTCTTCCTTCTCATCCTCACCCCCTGGTGTCCTTATCTCCCTTCAAGGCTCAGTTCAACTGCCACTTTATAAAAGGTCTTTCCTTGATCTCCATTGCCATAATGTGTGTATTTTGACCAGTTCCCGAGAGTAGATTATTCAATTTTAATGTGAGTCTTTTTTGCCTCCAAAATAGGTAAATGCTACAAATGTGGGCTTGATTTATCATCTTTTTGATTGTCTAGACTTAATAAAATGCTAAAGAAAATGTTAATAATTGAGATTAAACCAAGTGTGTCTAGAATACATGTACATTGTTCAATTGTTCAATATTGACCAGAACATCGTAGCGAGCTACCCCCTCCCAGGTGTTGGTGCTCTCCCACCAAAAAATTACTTTTAAAATATTTACATTACATATGCATAGATGCGCAACATGTCATTTTAGAGACCACAGAAAAGTGAGTAGAGGAAAGTGAGAGCCACCTGGGTTCAAGTACTGTTTCTGATACATAACAGCTGTGTGACCCAGGCAAGTCACTTAAACTCAATGCTCTAAGATATGTGGCTGATAATGAGATAACCTGCATTGGTAGAAAGGGAGTTCCCTATACCCATGACATCAGAGGTCCAGCTCCTCCCCCATCCACATGTTGCACTGCTGTATCTGCATATGTCTTATCCTCATCGAATGTAAGCCATCTGAAGGCAAGGACTGTTTCATTTTTATCTTCATATTCCCAGTGTTCAGTGAAATGCCTAGCCTGTGCTAAGTACTTCATACAGGCTTGTTGAATGAATATAAGAAAGGTATCAAATATTAATAGCAACTATAATTTTTCTTATGCCTTTTATTTCTTCTCTTGGAAAATAGAGCCATGAGACAAAAGGAAGGGTAATCTCCCTTAGATAAGCAATTGACAAGCAGTTATTAAACACCTTATATGTGCCAGGTAGTATGTGAGGTTTTATGGCTATTAATACAAAAGACTGAGCCAATCTCTACTCTCAAGGAACTTAGAATCAATACATACAGGTATTATCAATACATTTATGTATATATATGTGTGTGTATATATATATGTATACATATGTATACATATGTATGTATGTGCTTAACACACAAGACAGCTTTTCTTATCCCTGGAATTTTGTAGCCAAGAACACATCTTTGTTTCTCAATGATGCTTTCTCTCTAGGGAACTTGCTATTCTGTTGGTAGTATCCCAGAAAATACAAACTGAATGTATCTCCAGAGAGAAAATCATTGTGATGCTGGGCAATTATTATAAGGAATTTGATGTAAGAGAACTTTAGAGGGGACCAGTATCAGTTAATTGATTAAATGTGCACAGACACAGATGTGATTTCAGAAAAGGCAGCCACTGGATAGCTTTAAAAATTTCAATCATATCACAATAAAAAAACCAAGTCTGACGCTTTAATGCATGTTCATAACTTACTCCAGTTTTCTGATCTCTCCAAAAGGAAAACCTAGGACAAACAGGAAAATCACTAATGTTCTAACTGCAGATTACCAAGTGTGTTCCATTAATTTCCTATTTCCTCAAGCCTTCTAACCAACATGGAGTTGGCCTAGATCATGCCGAGTTCTTGGGTGTGCTGGCTCAGGATAATAATTGAACAAGACCTCAAACAATGTCCTTTTTAACAAGAAAAACACTAACAGTACTGTGGCGTAACCCTGTGGAATGGGCATACATTGGTAGGCTTGCTCTCCCTTGGTATTCTTGCTCATTCTTATGAGTAACAGGCACCTGTGATTGATTATCTGAGAAGTTCAAGGAAAGGATAATTTGCTTCTTACCCCCCTCCCTACTTGTCACATCTCATAAGTTTTTAAAATTAAATTATCAAAGTTTTAAATTATGTTAGAGATACTCGAGGCACCAAAGAACAACAGTTGTCTGCTGCTACCTTAGGGGCTTTTCCATACCTGTCTCTGTGTCAAAACAGGAAGCCTGCATCCTGCCCTGGGTGGGCAGCTCTGTCTCCCATTCCAGCCAGGGCTGTCTCATCTCATTGTTCCTCTTCTACTTTTTCCACCCAAGGGTCTGTAAAAGACTCAATGGGGGAAGGATGGGAGGGGATGGAAGGGGAACTCTTGTAAGAGTTACTCCCTGGATTCTAGACTCTTCTCCCCACTCATTCACAATAAATCTGGCATTATCTCTCCCATCCCTCCATCCCACTCCAACTATATCCTCTGCAGTTGAGCACAGACAGATGGTTTTAGTGAATAATTAAACTTTAGTAGAGGGTGTGGTTAGTTTAGGTGTTCTAAGGAGGGTGAGGGATGGCAGTGATGTGGAAGAGTAGGGTTGGGTGGCTCCTACCTAAAATTATACCCTATTAGAAGAGGGAAGAACCTTATATATCACCTCATCTCCTCATTAAAGGTTCCTGTTTGTTCAAGGATCCATTGAGAGTAGGGGTTGGGACAAAGTAGCAGGAACTCTATGGATGCCTGGGGACCAAAAAAAAAAAAAAAGGGTGGGAGGAGAGAGTATTAATTTTCCTAGACAGCAGAAGGTACAAAACCAAGTTGCTAAAGTCAGTCAGTGGCAGAAGCAAGAACAAATAATTAATCAATAAGCATTTTTGTTGTTCAATTGTGTCTGACTCTTCATGACCCCATTTGTGGTTTTCTTGGCAAAAATACTGGAGTACTTTGCCATTTCCTTCTGCAGCTCATTTTACAGATGAAGGAACTGAGGCAAATAGGGTTAAGTGACTTGCCTAGGGTCACACACCCAGTAAGTACCTAAGGTCAGAGTTAAATTCAGGTCTTCTTGACTCCAGGCCCTGTGCTCTATACACTGTACCACCCAGCTGCCCTTCACAAGCATTTACTAAGCAACTACTATGTGAGTCACTTCGGTAGGTCCTGGGGACAGAAAGGAAAGAACAAAATAGTTCCTGTCTTCAAGGAGATTGCTTTCTATGGTGGGGGTGATGGGGCTAGAGAGAACATTTACTCTATAAGAACGTACAAAACAGATATTAATGTGGTAATGAGAGGGAGGCATTATCAGCTCGGGGTGGGGGGGAATCAGAAAAGGGTTTATTAGCACAAGATGGCATCTAAGCTGACTTTTGAAGGAAAGGCAAACCACCCCAGTATCTTTGCCAAGACAATCCCAGATGGGGTGAGGAAGAGTTAACTGAAATCATCAACCACAACAGCAAAAGAGGTGCAGGTGAGGAGAGAATATAGTACAGGCAACAGGGAGAGTCAGTACAAAGTCACAGGAATAGGAAATGGATCTCATATGGATGACAGCATAGAGGAATGAGACATAGTCAGACAGGTGATAGGAGAAAACACTGTCACAAAAACCCATAGACAAGAGTATTCCAGAGGAGAGGGTGGTTAGAAATATCAGACATCAGAAAGATCAAGAAGTATGAAGGTTTAAAAAAGTCTATCAGGTTAGGTAATTAAGAAATCACCGATAACTTTGGGGAGGGCAATTCTAACTGGATGATGAGGTCAGAAACCAAATTGTACATACTGCTTAGATAATCTTTTTCTAGTTTTCCTAAGAAATGAGAGATACAGGATAACTCAAAATGATGAGTTGTAGTGAGGATTTTTTAAGAATGAAGGGGCAGTAGAGCATGTTTATAGGCGATAGGGGACATACACATATATAATGGTTGGAGATTAGGGAGAGGGGAAATTAATGTGGGGGCATTCTTCTGGAGAGGATGGAAGGGATGGGATCAAGGTCACAGGTAGAGGAGACAGAGCTTCCACAGGCAGCAGGATACAGCTCTATTTCAATGGGGGAGGAGAGAAGAGAGGGAAGTACAGCAAAGGGCCAATACTTCAGTATGGCTGTTGGATAAAGTTAAATGCTCATAAGGAGAGGACATCCTGCATAAGGACTCCTCAGTGGTGTTTTAAAGTAGTCAGTTATAGTTCTGTTTGGGGTATGGCCATTCAAATCCATAAACACTTTTTAGAGGTGCAGAAGACATATGGACCCCAAAGAAATTTCCACTGAGGGAATGAAGTCTAATAAAATGTTAATCTTTTGGGGGCTTTTTGCGGGGGAGGACACAATTGGTCAGCAATTACAAGGGAAGGGTAAATTAGATAAGCTAATTTTTTTTTACTAGATACTGAGTGTTGTAAATGAGTGGACCACACTACAGAAAACAAAGAAAAAAAGCAGAAACAGGGCTGTAGCCAACCCTTACTTAACCAACAGCCCATATCAAAGCATGGCTCTCCTTCTCTCTGTCTCTGTCTCTGTCTCTGTCTCTCTGTCTGTCTCTGTTTCTCACACACACACACACACACACACACACACACACACACACACACACACACACTATCTCTCTATCTCCTTCCTCCCATACCCCATTCTCTCCCTCTCTGTACCCCATTCTCTCCCTCTCTCTGTCTGTCTCTGTTTCTCACACACACACACACACACACACACACACACACACACACACACTATCTCTCTGTCTCCCTCCTCCCATACCCCATTCTCTCTCTCTGTTGTCTTTCTGTCTGCCTCTCTTTCTCAAAGAGGAACTTTACTTATCTTCAATTCGTTGATTTGTTTGGCTCAATCATACTTTTTTTTTCTTTAATAAAGGGAAAGTCCATCTCTATGACCCTACTAAGGACTTTCCCTTTGAGAAATTGTTTTTTGTGTCAAAAAGCAGTTTGAGATTGCTAAAGGCTCTATGCAGTTTCCCTAATGTAATCTAAAACTTTGTTTTATTCTTGTGCAATCCTTAGTCCAGCTCACTGCCTATATACAGCGTTTGTCTAGGATAATATGGACTGGTCGCTTCCCTATAGAAGCAATATGGATTAACAGATAGAGAATTGGACTTGGAATCAGGAAGAGTTGAGTTCAAATACCAGCTCAGATACTTAATAGATGTGTGGCCCTGAGCAAGTCACCTAGCCCTTATGTGTTTCAATTTCTTAATTATAAAATGAGGAGATCTGACTCATTCCCTCTAAGGTCCCTTCCAGATCTAAAATCTGTGATTATAAGATAAGATCAAATGAGGCAGCTAGGTGGTGGAGTAGAGTACTGGGCCTGAAGTCTGGAAGACCGGAGTTCAAATCTGTCCTGAGAAACTAAGAGCTGTGTGATGCTGGGTAAGTCACTTAGCCCACGTTTGCCTCTGTTTTCCCATCTTGGGCTTTTCTCATCAGAGATACTGGAGTGGTTTGCCATTTCCTTTTCCAGTACATTTTATGGATGAGTAAACTGAGGCAAACAGGGTTAAGTGACTTGCTCAGGGTCACACAGCTGGTAAGCACCTGAGGCCACATTTCGACAAGGAAGATGGATCTTCCTGACTCCAGGCCTAGCAGTCCATACACTGCACCACTGTACTGCCCATCTGGCACATAGTAAGTGCTTAATAAACCCTCAATTGATTGATTGATTCTCAATCATTTTTCCTTTTCTCACATAGCAAATGGAAGAATGAAGTGTTAGAGACCAAATGTTCCTTTACGAGAGATGATAAAGTTTGTAGAAATGCTGATAAAAATTCCTCCATACTACAGGGTAATAAGAACTCATGAGTTAGGTGGATATTTAGTACAATGAGTATGGCTTAATGAGTTATGTAAACTTCCTGGGATGTTTACACTTTGGCAAGGGGAAAAAAACCCTCAAACTAAGAAATGAATCTCTGGTTTTTTTGTTTGTTTGTTTTGGTGATGCAACCAAGGTGGCTTCCCTGAAATCTTTCTCTTCCCTCTTCCCCCATATAACTACACTGACTATGCAATAAGATTGCTTATAACATATATAACATACATCAAATTGCTTACAAATTAGGTAGGAGGGAAGAGGAGAGGGGGGAGAGAATTTGGAACTCAAAATTTTTAAAAAATGAATGTTAAAATTGTTTTTACATGTAGTTAGGGGAAAATATAAAATACTATTTAGAAAAAAAATTTAAAAATTGCTTATATCTGCTACTGGCTGATCTCAATTTGATCCAGGAATCTGAAACCAATGTTTGAAAGTTCTGGATTAGGGATCAAATAGACCAGAATCATGGGACCCTTTCTTTGCTGTACCTGGATATATCTTTGTTCTCATAATGATTTATATCAATCTATATCTACCATGGCAGAAAGATTACTAGGCCTTCTGGTTTGTATTTTCTCAGTCAAGAAGAGAAGGTTTTGGACGGTGGGCAAGGCATTTAAGGAACCTGTTCCTGTTTAGTTATACTCCATTGTAAAGCCAAGCACAAGCAGCTTTCCAGAAGACTGCTGCTATGAATAGCTTTCAAGGTTCTGATTACACAGTATAGTGAACACCCTATTCAATAACAAATCAGAGCAAAACATTCACAGAAAATCAAAGTACAGCATTCACAATATTCCAACTTATCACAGAAAAATGAAATATAGCATTTACAATGACCTATCACTAAAATGGCCACATAGTTTTCACCAAAGTGGTCACAATAATTTTCAACAATGTACAATCATTTAGTAACTCAATCATTCAATCATCCTTAAGGAGGCTTGCTTCCTTAAGGGACACAAAATACAAAAGTCAAAGTACTCCGCCTCTGGGTAGTATATTCATTTAATCAATCACAGAATCCTCAATTCACTCACAAAGTACAATCACAAATAAATTACAATGCCATCAGTTACGATTCAATAGAAAATAACACAATTTAGCAGACAGAGCTTCCCACTGTCTGACCATTACATCCATACCTAGTTAGTTACCAGAGAGGTAAGCACCAAGACCTAGGTTTTCAAAGCTGGGGGACTCAATGGCTGCCCAGAGTCTCATCTGGCCATATCATACAACTCTTCCCAAAGTGAGCCCCAAAACAAAGCCTCACATCAGGGTCAGTCACTACTCAGACAATTTCATCACTCACTACTCAGTATTCACAGAGAGGTCTTTTCATCTTGATTTGAGGCAGCCTTTCAGCTTTCCTGGATCCCTTTCCATGGTCCCAGCTCCTACCTGAATTCACCAAACTGTCACCTAGGTTCAAAGGCAGACAGCTCCCAGCTCCTTGTCCATCTTCCTGCTCCACCTTGAAGCTCACAGTCTAGTCCACCTTAAATCCTTCACAGTCTCTTTTCCTGGAAAGACAAGGCTTAACAAAGCCACAAACAAAGTACCTACACCACAGCCTGGCAGCCCTTCAGCAGCTCCAGCTGGCCCTCGGAAGTCTTCAGCAGAAGTTTCAGCTGGTTCCCAGAATCAAAATCACTTCATCAAGGTTCTCAAAATAAAAATCATTCTCTCCAGCCTGGGCCTCTCTTCCTCAGCCTCCAGAACCTGGCTCCAAGATCTGAAATTCCAGCTAGGGCTTCTCCTTATATATACCTGTTAGCTTCTCCCTGTTCTGCCCCTTCCTGTTACATCAACAACAACACCTTTTGTTTCTTAACAGAGGCTTGATCTAATTAATTTCAAACTAGGTGCTAAGTACCTGTTAGCTTTGCAATCAATACAAAGGGATCAAATCACATTACTATTACACCCATTCCCCCAAATTTCTCAGGATCAAGGGTGCATGTACCCATAGAAATACTGAAGTGGCAACTTGGATACTGCTATGTAAAGAGAATTGCAAAGTACTTCAGCAACAGGTCAAAAGGAGGCATAAATACAGGTCTCAAGCATGATTTCTAGGTTTTGCTTGAAGGTATGAACCAAGATAATATTTCCTATGGAATAAACTGATTTATTTGTTCTTGAAAGACACACATATGTGCATATATGTATATACCTACATAGCATAAATCAATCAATAAACATTTATTAAGCATCCTCTATGTGACAGGCTCTGTGCTGAGTGTTGAATTATATGTGTATGTGCATACATATGTATATATGTGTGTGCGTGTGTGTTTGTGTGTGTGTATGTGTGTGTGTGTATATATATATATATATATGTATATATATATATATATATATATATATTGATTTCAGAGATGCCAACCTCACTTCTCTACCTCATAAAAATGCTTCCCTATCTCCTTGCTAATAGCTATACACACATGAGAGGGAGGATTAAGCATTTATTAAACACCTGCTATGTGCTAGGCACAGTGCTAAGTGCTTTATAAACATCACATTTGAACCTTATAATAACCCAGGAAGGTAAACACTCCCATATTATAGTAGAGGAAACTGAGGCAGACTGAGATTAAGTGACTTGTCCAGGGTCACACAGCTAGTAAGTATCTGAGGCCAGATCTGAACTTGTCAGGTCTTCCTAGAGGCCCATTGCTCTATTCACTGAGCCTCCCAGCTGCTTTCGTACACACACACACGTATTACACACACAAAGCAGTTCTGCTATTCCATGTTTTGAAAATGAGAATTTGTTCCAACATGACTGATACATTAAGAAATATCTTTAACATGAAGGGAATTTCAAGTTTGTTTCTTTGTAATTTCTTTCACAAGAAACAATGAGAATGCAGAAAACTGCACTATTTCACAATAACTCACAAGATGCAGCCCTTCCTATACCCATTTCCATAAGCAAAGTTCAAGTCTTTTTTAAGGCAAAATGTCATATTTATTGTATATCTTCTGGCACAGCATGTGCAGTATTTGCTGTGAGTGGAGACAGGCTGATATGTACCATCCTCATCCCCTTGGGCTCCCACCCCTGCCCAGAGTTTGGAGAGCTGTTCAGCTCGCTCCTGAAATATGGGAGGATGTTGAGCAGCAGCCCAAGGTCGACAGAACCACTAATTATTGTAATATTTGTGTATTTTAGCTCTCTAACATTTATAAAACTGTGCTGCCATTTTATGAGGCTCCTATCCTTTTTTGGTCATTACTGATGATGTTTGTGAATATTGTGCCCTTATCCCCATTTTATCCATGAGCTCTGTGGGTTTGGCATGTAGTTTTATATAGTACAGTGTTTAGGGAAAAACACATGTCCCATTTTAAGAGAACTATCCATACACATACTCACACAGATATATATGTATATATTTTATACAGATATAAAATATATATATAAATCATCTATATTAGGACATAATAGCTATATTTATTTCTCTATAGATATTTTATGTATTTATATATTTTATGTATCTATAGATAGCTATGTATATATTTATATATTGCATATCTATAGATAGATATTGTTTATACAGTTTATATACAGAGAAATATAGATAGATTTAAATATAGATATGGATATATGTATATTACTCTTCTCATGTTCTTGTGGGGCAATAGGACAGAGGTACCAAGGAGTAGATGTTTCAAGGTCAAAGAGATGAGGGGAACAACAAACTGGAATGGAAGCAGGCTTCCCTTTCTGGGGTCAGTCACTGAATTCATGGCCCCTATTCCATGATGGGTTGGCTATGGCCAATGGAAAACTATAGGATATGGAATGTCAAAACACCAGTTAGCAGGAGTTTCCTTTCAAACCATACCCCAAATCCATGCACTGTTCTGGGAGAGGCTGGAAGTCTAGAGTGACTAGCCCCACCTGGATGGGTGAGTCCACTGTTGGTTTTGAACTACATTGCATTATTTACATTTATTTGCATACTCACATAAGAAACAACTATGAGACCTAAGGCAAACTGAACCGTGCCTTTTCTAGAATTCCCAGGTCAGGGCCTCCTATGTAGTATTTCAGGGACACCTAGGTCAGGTAGAGGCTGTGGGCTGGAAGTCATAAGGTTGGTATTTTATTATTTAATGTCTTGCTGTTTTTATTGATGCCAAGAACAAAGTACTGTCCACAGCCTCTGCATCTTTTGTCTATTTCTATGTGGTAATGACACTATTATGTCAAGGTTACATATATAGAAATAAGTGAAATGTAATAATTCTAGAAGGAGGTAGATTTGGCCAGAGGTAGGGCCTGCAGAGTGTCTTCTCACTGGGAAAATCTCCACTAAGCCATAGCCACTAGAAAGTGAATTGGAATAATCCCCTAGAGAGAACTGGAGAAGGAAATTAAAAGGTTGTCCTCTGTTTAAGAACTGAGGAGAGAGTTTGGTGCATCTCTAATACAGTAGGTAAATAGCCATGACTATCAGGGTGAGAGTTGGGTCAAGGTTAGCTCCTGATCCTTCTGGATGAATAGGACTATTCTAGAGGCTATCAATGCACCCTTCTGATTAAATAATGAAAAACAAACAAATAATTTAAGTATGGAACTGGACTATTTGGTTGATAATCTTTCAGAAACGTTTCTATCATAAAATTAGAAATTCATTGCCATTGCCGTAGGATCATAGCATAGGAAAAAAATGGCAGCTATTACCTATCTTACAATCATAGGAAGAACTGCCTTCATCCTCATGCTGGTGTTGACAGTGGTAACACTCACTTTCTAAGACACCTGCACCTTTAATACTGCTTGTTCTACTTCAGGCCTTTTCCTAATATGCTGATGTTAGTATATTCAGAGTCTATCAATCCCAGCATCTTAGGTAAAAGGTGAATTAATGTAGCCCCAAATTAAAGAAGCAATAAGCATCACTGTAATTATTATTTATAATTATCTCTTCAGTATTTTGGTTCATAAATTTTAATGGAACCATCTCACTGAAATGGTAATTGCCAGCCTTGCTGGCATTTTGGAGTCATATGTTTGCAGAGAGATGCTGAAGTTTGAGGTCATTTCATGGTCCATCTGGCTCTGCTGATCCACTCCACCCTACAGGCTGTTACAGGACTGAGAAGGGATGGCAATGACTGGAAACTCTGGCCTCCACAAGGGGTGACAGTAGTAATCATTCTGGCAGGACTCTGGTGAACTCTTTAAACTCACATCCAGGCAAATAGGCTGCCAAAAGCTGGAAGTTCATTCTTCCCCAGAGTCAAGTCATAACTTGACTCCAAGAGAGAATACAACAGGGAACTCATCGATTCAGAAAGCATGTATTAGGTACATGCATAAGTACATAGGTACATATTAGGTACATAACATACATCTAGCACTATGCTAGGGACTGGGGATATTAATATCAAAACAAAACAAAACAAAATCCTTGCCCTTAGAATTTGTATTTCATTGGAATATTTTCCTTTTCCCTCCTTATGCAAAAAGCAGAGATTTTTTGTTTTTCTTTTCAAGATCTGAGAGAAACAGAGAAAAAAGTCCATATTCATTATAGGCCTGCCCCTATTTTAAAGAAACAGGATCTATGCAATGTGACCTTTCCTGTTTGTGATTATATCCCTGACAACTCTCAAAGTGCCTGGTGCATAGTAGGCATTTTGTAAGTGCTTGTTGATTGAGTAGTTGACTGACCTTGAAAAAGAGATAAAAGGTGGTTTACTTCACATTTCCTTTAAACAGTTAGTTGCCCTATTGCATAGAAACACTCATTTAATAATTAACTACTTGAGCCAAGAGCCTGAGGAAAGAGAGAAATCAGGAGCTCGAGGGTTAGCACCACTGCCAATTGAAGAGCCGACAGAAAAAAAAGGATATTTGTAGTCATAACGTGGATCTTTGGGAAAATAAGATTCATTGCCCCAAATCCAATTCTCATACATTTCAAAACAGTCTTAATGGTGTAAAGGGAAGGGATCACTAAAGCCAGAGGTTGTTTAGCTGTTTTTCAGTCATGTCCACCTCTCCTTGACCCCATTTGGGGTTTTCTTGGCAGAGATAAAGGAGTGGTTTGCTATTTCCTTCTCCAGCTCATTTTACACATGAGAAAACTGAGGCAAACAGGGTTAAGTGACTTGCCCAGGATCACACAGCTAGTAAGTGTCTGAGGCTGGATTTTTAATTAGGAAGATGACTTTTCCAATGGGACCTTGCCAAGTCACTTAAATTTTCTGTGCCCCAGTTTCCTCAATCTCCCAGGTCTTTTCTAGCTCAAAATCTATGATCCTACGATTCTTTGTAGATATATGAAAAGTGTCTTGAGATGATATAATGTTACACATTTCCACAAATGACACCCATCTGCATATTTAAGAGATTATGGCTTTAAGTGTCTCTTGGTTCTTCTTTCCCATTTTAAACTTCAGATCACTGCTCCTATATTATTTTAGAGCTGAGGCTCAAATGGCTAGCCCAGAGAAGGCCAGGATTGGAACCTACATAGCTCTATTGGGCTAGGCAAAGAGCTGGTGTTAGAAAATAAGAAAAAAATGGGAAAAGGAGCTAGTTAGTTATTTCAAGTATAAAGGAGGGAAGAATGTGAGTATAAAGACTAGTTCAAAAGTGTACATAGAGTCCACAGGAAAGAAAAGCAGACAGAAGGCAAGAATCAAAACCCAAATGGTCAGTCAATCTGAGTCCAAGATCCTGGACATATGTTCCAACAATAGGTACAGGGTGAAATATCCCAGTACTCACTACACAGGTGTGGTGAGGTTACCTCTATGCTCAAACACTTTCACTGGCTCCTCATTGCCTGGAGAATAAAATAAAAATTATTTGGTCTAATATTTGAGGTTTTTGCTCGATTTTCTGGTCAAACTTACCTCTCTGATCTAATTCTACAACTACTCCCATTCATGCACTGTGTTTTAAAGTTAAGCTGTATTACTAACTATGGTTCCCTGCTCTCATACTGCTTCCCCTACTTCCACGCAATCATTCACATAATCTGCCCACTTCCTAGGATTTCTTTTCCGGAAAGCGTGGCCTCTCATGCCTCTAACTTGTTGAAATTCTCCTCTTCCTACAAGGTTCAGCTCAGGTACCATCTCTTTCATGAAGCCTTCCTGATTTCTCCCACTGAGAACACTCTCTTCTTCCTAACTTTTCTGAGAACACTATCAATTATGCTGTTGTGTGCATCATACAGCTAGAGCTGGAAAGGACCTCAGAAACCATCTAATCCAACCACAACTCCCTTCCCCCACTTTAGAGATGAGAAAATTGAGGGTTAAGTGACTTGACCGAGGTCACACAGGTAGTAAGCATAAGAAGAAAGATTTGAACCCTGGTCCTCTAACTCCAGAGTCATTGCTCTTTCTACTGTGCCACCATGCCTACTTGAGAGCAGAGACTAGCTCATCTTTCATCTTTGAATCCACGGTACCTACTAAACTGATTTGTACAGTTGTGTTTAATAAATGATTATTATATTAAATTAAATTTCTTCATTATTCTTAATCTGTTGAAATCTAATCAGTTCTGAACCCAAAGAACTCTGGCTTCTATTAAACTAGTGTCAAATTCATGAGTTTCAATAATCATAATTGAATGAGTTTCTTACCTAGCTGATGCACTCAGAACCATAAGTCATTAATTTGTCTTTCAAGCCCCACCTGCATCTGCCATCCCATCCTCTCTGTTGCCCCACCTCAATCACCACAGACTTCTGGAGCCAAAAACATGCCTTATTTTGTGATTCTCCCATTCCCTTTCAGTCTGTGAGCTTTATTGGGCTTTCATTGGGTGATTGTAAAATGAATGAAGGCTTCAGGCTGAATCCTCTGGCAAGTAGGGAGTGACTGTAGCAACAGAGGAAGGGGAAGAGAGGCAGGGAAAATTCTACTCTGCACAAACCCTATGCTGACAAGTGCTTATTTATGCTATATGAATGACTGGGAAACTCTCCCAGCACCCAATGAGGTTCATCTGAATTGGATTTCCCAAAAGTAGAAAAGAATTTACAGTAACATATTGCTGGGCAAGGGTGGAAGGAGTGTTCTTGGGGATGCCTCCAGAAGGCAGCAGGCCACCCTCCTGTTTCCAAGAAGGGCATGCTTAATAAATGATCTCATACAGGTGAAGCCAGGTTCTGAAGACTAAAATAAGCGCAACAATAATGTCCACCACCACGATGTCACTTTCTTCCTGACCAAAATCCCCCTCTACAGCATATACAAGTGGTCATCTGCTATTAGCTTGGAGACTTCCAGTGTATAAAAACCCATTGTTTCTGAGGCAGCCCATTCCAATTTTAACAATAGTTTGCTAATGATAGTTTTGGCAGGGGCAGCTAGGTGGCCAAGTGGAGAGAACACTAGCCCAGGAGTCAGGGGACCTAAGTTCAAATCTGGCCTCAGATACTTACTAGCTGTGTGACTCTGGGTAAGTCACTTAACCCCTATTGCCTCTTCCCAATCCCCCCCCCCCAAACAATGGTCTTGACAGAATGATGATTCATGGTGCCACTTGGATAGGATATAATTCTCTAAGGAATTACAGTGGTCAGGGCCATGTGTATCTGGTGTTTTCCTCTGGACTAGTGTTTTATATGCCTTCAAGGGGTACAAATCTCATCTTCTAGCTTCCCAGAAAGGAGAGGTAGTGAGAAGTAACGTTAATTAGTCTAAGTTAATCAGGTTCCTCATTGTAGCAGTCAATGATGAGAAATCCCTAAGGGTGATTTATTGAGGACTGACCAGGGCAGATACTATAATTCTCACATCTGTAGTCAAATATAATTGATAATGAAGTTATTATATATGTTTAATAACATGAGTAGGGAAATAGAGATAGGAAATAGCCCTATGATTCCATTGATACAGAGAACTACCAAATGAGCAGCTTCCCTCTCCCAGCACAGGTTCCTTACCTTCTCTTCAACTTCTAGTCCTACAGAGTTGTTAGAACAATGAGAAATTAAGTGACTTTCCAACTGTCACAAAATTAGTATGAATCAGAGGCCAACTTTGAATCCAGGTTTCCTGGCCCTGAGGCTCATTCTCTGTCCACTACACTATGGTACTTCTCATAATAACATAAACGACCAATAACATGAAAACTCAACACACAAGACAATTCATATAAATGACTGTGGTTGACATTCCTTTTGTGTAGGACAAGCAAAACTTGTGCATTTTTTCCTTCTTATTGCTTTAGATCTCCAGTATCCACGAACAGCATAAATGCTCAACATATTTTCCTGACACTAGGTACAATTTAGTGCATATCATTCTCATCCTCCCTCTCCCTCTCTCCCTCCCCTCCTCCACTCCCTCTCTTTCCACCCTCTTTCTCACCCTCCCCCTCCTCTCTTTCTCTCTCTCTCTCTCTCTCTCTCACACACACACACACACACACACACATGCATATATGCACATATGCACACATAAACAAACACATATGAAATGCATTTATACATAAAAGACAAATATATTGAGTTTCTCAATGACTTATGTTTCTTGCCTATGTCCTCCCTGGACTTACGTTCTTTGCACTCCTCATCTATGTGTCTAACTCCCAGGATGCTCCCACTGGTCCCTGAACACTTTTTCCTTGTCACCATCCAGAATAGGTTGGCCTAGAGCCATGCTGAGTCCTAAGGGGCTTCTGTGAAGCTATGTAAATACAAGGCAACAGTTACTCTATACCATTCCCCAGGCTAGTCCATGAGAGCACTGAAGGGAGACAAGTGAGCTGAGAGGATTGTGATGCATGAGGGAAAAGGGAAAAGGCTACAGAGAGAATGGACTCTGGTGTCTTGATACTTGAGACTTAGGTCAGAGAGAAAGCAAGGAAGGGGGTCAGTCTGTGTTTGGCAGGGAAAGAAGAGGAGGACAGAAGATTAGATTAAAAAAGGGGAGTTCAAAGAGCAGGTTCAGTTCTAGGGCTACACAGGGAGAATTTTTGTTAGATGATTATTAAAGGCCACTGGTTCCTTCACCTTTTATAACTCCCAGAAAGAAACCTTTAGCATAGGAAGATATAGTAAGAGCTGAAATGGAGGCCCAGAGAGGTTGTGACTTACTCAAGGAGTGGCAAAGCCAGGATACAGACCCAGGTCTATTCCCTCCAAACCCACTGCTCTTTCCATGACACCACACTGCAGACAGAGTGCAGTGAATCCCAGTCTCCTAACAGGCTCCACAAATGAATAGAGCTGCTTGGGTGTATAGAGACCACCATGGTCCTGTTGGACCCAACCCACTTCCTCCCTAAGGTACTAGAAGATGATTAAATCCAGTTTACTTGCAACAGGGCAAGAATAAACAGAAGCTGTGCGTGAGGACATTTTGGAGATATGTGATTGTACATGCAGAAGCCATTTAGAGAGAACATCTATCCTGTGGTTAGAGCATTAGCCCAGGCAGCTTCTCCAGAGAGGCGATGATGCTGAGAAATCCATGGGGGATAATAGTGTTCATCTGGAGCCCTGCCTGCATACAGAGAGCGCTGTTGTCTAGTTATCATCACACTAATTTATCTCTGAGTTTATCCCATCTGCAGATGTGGTACCTCATGTCTGTCAGAGGCTGCTTGTCTCTCCTTGCTATGTGTTGTTAACAAGGCCAGGCTTAAAGGTCTCTGCTGGACTCAATTCACCTCTGCTTTTTGCTATTGGTTGCTATGCTATTACTAAACTCAATTTAGAATTTAACTCTCTGAATCAAGCCTCCTGACCTTGCTCAGCACAAACCCTACAGAAATATGAGGAACAACATTTTCTGTTTCCCATCTCTTGTTTCCAATCAGCCGCAAATTTGTGAAAAATTAAGTATTAGAGATGAAACTGTCTGAGCTTTGACTTGACCCAAAGGTTAATTGTTTTGGAAAGTTTTCAAAGACTGTACTTTGCTTTCATAAGAGTGGAACTCTGATGTATCGGGTAAAATAAAATGAAATCATCTTCGGCTCAATTCTCCCCGCCATATGTAGGAAAGTGTTATGTTGTAAAAGAATTCTGTGCTCAAAGTGGGACACCACCCCTCCCACTTTAGAGGGGAGGAAATAGGAGCTCAGAGAAGAGAAATAGCTTGCCCAATGTTCTAGAAAAAGCTGTATATAGTCAGTCACTGGCCCCTTTCATTCCCTCCACAAATTGCAACCTAAATTGCTCTCTCCAAAATTACTAATGGACTCATAACTGCCAAGTCTGATTTTTCTTTTGAGGGCAGTTGGGGTTAAGTGACTTGCCCAAGGTCACATGGCTAGTTTTTTGTGTGTGCTGATTTTTGTTTTCAGTCCTAATTCTTTTCCATTTCTCTGTTGTATTTAACACTGTTGACTACATCCTCCTCCTGGACACTCTTTCCTTTCTGTATTTTCATGACACTGTTCTCTCCTGGTTGTCTCCTTAAAAGTTCTTTGCTGGCACATCTCCTTGCTAATGGCATTTGCTTCTGTCCTAGTCCCTTTTCTCTATGCCCTCTTGGTAACATTATTAGCTCCTATAAGTTTAAATATTATTTCTATGAAGATGATTCATGACTTAGCATATTTAACCCCAGAACAACTCCCTTGAGCCCCAGATCTGCAACACAAATTACTTATTGGACATTTCAAAATGAATTCCTGGACACATCACAAACTCAACATGTCTAAAATCGAACTCATTTTTATCCCCCCTACCCACTCTTCTTCCATATTTCTAACAAAGGCCAATGTTCCAGATATATAATCTCAACCCTTTACTTTCCCTCACCCCACATGACCAACCAGTTGCTAAATCTTGCCATGTCTGCTTCTACAACATTCCTCAAACCATTGACTCACACAACTACCATTTTATTCACTTAATCCCTGTATTATTACAGTGGCTTATTATCTGCTCTCCTTATTTCCAGCCTTTCCCCCTTCGAGTTCTTCCTTCACATTATTGCCAAAATGATTTTCTTTAAGCATGATTCTAACCATGTCATTCCCCTCCTCAGTATTGGCTCCATTTTTCCTCTAGGATAAAATACAAACTCATGTTTAGTTTTTAGAGCTCCTCACAACCTGGCCCAACCTATATTTCCAGATTTATTGGACATTATTTCCCCTCCCACATTCATCAGACCAGCTATTTGGATTTCGTTCTATTCTTCACAAATGCACTCCATCTCTAGAAATTCTGTCTCTTTTCTCAGTGCCTTTTAATTGGCCACCTCCCATACCTAGAATAAACTATTTTAATCTCTGCTTTAGAGAATCTCTTCCTTCAAAAGATCTCTCAAACAACATTTTCTCCATAGTGTCTTTTCTCATTACCCCAACTGCGTTTCCTTCTTCCCAAACTATCTTGTAGTTAACTATTTTGTATTTATTTATTTTTATATTTATTCTGTGTATACCTACTTAAGTACTTCTCATCCCTATTAGAAGGAAAATTCCATGCAAGTGGGAATTGTTCCATTCATTGTTTGTATTTCCTTAGCACCTATGACAGTGCCTGGCTCATAATAGGCACTTATAAATGCTTGTTGACTGGCTGGTTGATGGTGCCATTGCTAGGCATTAAGTGGTAGAGTAGAGCCAAGATGAAAACATATTTTCTGACTCCTAGTTCAGTGATCTTGCTACTATGCCATTCTGATGCTAAGCGTCTCCATCAATAAAGTAAGAAGGTCGGGGATAAGGAAGGAAGAAGAGTTTCTAAGGTCCTTTCTAGCTCAATGCTTCTATGTTTCTAGAAAGGTGCCAAAGGTATGTAATACAAGGGAATGGTGATCTTATTTACAAGTAAACAGTCATTTGAAAAGTCTTAGGAAGCTCTTACTGTCACTCTGATAAAATCCTACCATTAGACATTCACTCCTTTGTATTAACTACCTATTGCTTTTAAATACCCTTGATGGATAAACCATCAGTCTCTCTCTCTCTCTCTCTCTCTCTCTCTCTCTCTCTCTCTCTCTCCATATATATGTATATACACACATACACACACATATATACACACATATGTATGTGTGTATGTATATATATATACACATACATATTTATATATTTATACACACATATACCTTTGTGTAGATTAGCCTAACCATATGCTGTCATTATAACTGAATGGCATCAGCTTTCCTAAGGCAATGGGGGACTTGAAAGGATAGGAGAATGACTAATTATGAATCCCCATTGAGCAGAGAAAGCCTAGGTAATTTACAGTAGCAAGAAGTTATCTGCCAACGGGTCTCAAAAATGCTTCTTGCTCAAAGCATAGAATTATTCTTTGCTGGGGAATATTGGCACTTCTGGAGACTTGTGCAAGCTGATGCCAAGTTTAAGTTCCACACCTTAGAGGGAGACTTTCTCATGCAAATTTAAGTGTAAGTGCCATACACATACCTGGCATACCTAGAGAATGCTGAGCATATCATTTGAAAACTACTATTCTGAATGGTCAGGGAACAGCATGAAGGTCCAGGCACCAAAGATACCAAAGAGTTGGAGAGACTATAGAAGGAGAATTGAGAGGACACCAGAGGCATATTCTGCCTACTTTACAATTCTGCTTAGGGAATGTCGAATAAGGGAACTCCTCCTTTGAGTCCCGTATTGGATTTTTTCCCCTTGGTTCTTCATGGGGAAGGAAGAGTCAATGAATTTTTGAGCTGTAAATGACTCCAGAGATCACCTAGAGATAAACTAGCCCAGGGATTCCATGAAGTTTTTTTAAAAGAACATTGATAATTATTTCAATGTAATTGGTTTCCTTTGTAATCCTATGGATTTTGTTTAATGCATTTAAAAAAACATTATTCTGAGAAGAATTTCATAGGATTTATTTATCATCATCACCTAGCAACCTGGTACTTAGCAAGTGCTCAATAAATTAGTTGAGTTGAATAGCTCCTTTGCTCCTAGAGGTTCAAAGTACTTAGAATTCTGCTACCTAGGCAGCACACTGGCTTTCCTTTTCTTTTAAGTGCCTATCAATTAGTCAATAAACTGCAGGTTAGCTTCTACTTCTAGTGAACACCAAATGGCGGACAACGCCGGGGCTGCAGGAGGTGCGGGAGGCCCCGGGGGCCCTGGCGTCGGAGGCCGGGGAGGCTTTCGTGGTGGCTTTGGCAGTGGGGGCCGTGGTCGAGGCTGGGCCGTGGTCGAGGCCGAGGCCGCGGATGCGGGGCCCGGGGAGGAAAGGCTGAAGACAAGGAGTGGGTTCCTGTCACTAAGCTGGGCCGGTTAGTCAAGGACATGAAGATCAAGTCCTTGGAAGAGATCTGTCTTTTCTCGCTTCCTATCAAGGATTCTGAGATCATAGATTTTTTCCTGGGATCTTCATTGAAAGATGAGGTTTTGAAGATCATGCCTGTTCAGAAACAAACTAGAGCTGGACAACGTACCAGGTTCAAGGCTTTTGTGGCCATTGGTGACTACAATGGCCATGTTGGTCTGGGTGTCAAGTGCTCCAAGGAAGTGGCCACAGCTATTCGTGGTGCTATCATTCTGGCCAAGCTGTCCATCGTTCCTGTGAGACGTGGCTACTGGGGGAACAAAATTGGCAAGCCTCACACAGTACCCTGCAAGGTCACTGGGCAATGTGGGTCGGTTTTGGTGCGCCTGATCCCCGCCCCTAGAGGAACTGGCATTGTCTCAGCTCCTGTGCCTAAAAAGCTCCTGATGATGGCTGGAATTGATGATTGCTACACTTCTGCAAGAGGCTGTACTGCCACTCTGGGCAACTTCGCTAAAGCTACCTTTGATGCCATCTCCAAAACATACAGCTATCTAACCCCAGACCTATGGAAGGAGACTGTGTTCACTAAATCTCCTTATCAGGAATTCACCGACCATCTTGTGAAGACTCACACTCGAGTGTCTGTCCAGAGGACCCAGGCAGCTGCTGTGGCAACCACATAGATGTTTGTAAACAAATAAATTGAACTATGCCTGATAAGAAAAAAAATAAAATAAAAAATAAAAAAAAATAAACTGCAGGTTATTTGGCCTTTTTCAGATGTTCAGATCATTCATCTTACTGTTTTCTCTCTTTGTTGAGAGGCAACATGGCATATAGGAAACTGGTTTTGGTGCCATAAGTCCTGGGTTCAAATTCTGATTCTGGCACTAGTTATATGGAACCAGGCAGATCACTTAATGCATCTGAGTCTCATTTTCCTAAAGTTTAAAATGGGAATGATAGTGATAGTTCTGTTCCTGCCCTTAGTTTCTACTCTGATGTCTCTTTGTGACATGGTGGTTCTCACAGGACAAGCCAGCAGAGCCTACAATCCTTCCAAACTGGAAAAGCTTCAGGTTCAGTCCATGATAGAAAGCTGTCCGAGGACAAGTTTACAGAAGCTTATCACCAGGTTGGCCAGAGAGTGATGTACTTTTGGCAACAATACCTCTCCAAGACCAGCATGTAAGTTACAGGATTGCAGTCAGTCCATAGATAAGAGTCCATAATGAAAAAATTACATATCCTAGTCATCTTGAAGTAATATGTGCACTAGCAACCTCACAGAATTGTTAGGAGGAAAGTAAATCAGTTTGTAATTTTATGAACTAAGTGGCCCAGGTTCCTAGTTCTTCATAAGCAAATGCTTGACCTGTTTTTCCATGAAAAAAATGAATTTGTTATTTTGTTGATCAGAGTTCTTAAGTCTTTCAAATTTGTTCATTTTTACAATGTTTTTAGAGCATATATTCTCCTGGTTCTGCTCACTTCACTTTGCATCCGTTCATATAAGTCTTCCAGATTTCTCTGAGACTGTAATTTTTGTCAATTTCTTCCAAAACAATATATTCATGAAAAATAGCTTGATGTAGTCAGTGTGGGAATTCATTTTGCTTTACTATTCATATTTGTTACAAAAGTTTTACTTTTCTTTTCTCCCCATGGTGGGGGGAGGTATAAGAGAGAAAATACATTAATTGAAAAAAAACAATATTTAATTAAAAATTAATTTCTCTCTGTTAAGAGAATATTTACATTCAGGCAGAATGAAGTAGGACACTGATACAACAATTTGGATGCTTCTGTCAGGAACTTGAGATGTTGTAGGGGCAGAGAAGAGCAAAGGAAGAAATAACCTGTCCTAGAGGGAAAGCAGCTGCCTATAGTTCCCCAGGGTCAATAAAGAGCTTCAGGAAGTTAAGTGCAGGGTTGTTGTTAATCACCTGGGAAGCTGAGAGACTGATCTGTGGGCAGTGATGGGAAAAGGGAAAAAGGAGAGCTAGGGATTATTGTAAAAATAGTCCTGGGTGCATGTTGGAATGAGACTAAGACTGGGAAAGCAGTGTGCTGGGCGAGTGAGCTCTCAAATGATACACAGGTAACCAAGAAATTGAGGGGGTCAGTGTGTGTCTGGGCAAGTCGTGGGACTTCAGAATTTTACCACTAGAAGATTACTGAGGGAGACCTCTTCAACTCTATTATCCAGTAAGATCAGAATGTGTGTGTGTGTGTGTGTGTGTGTGTGTGTGTGATTGTTGTTTTCAGTTGTGTCCAACTCTGCATGACCCCATTTGGGGTTTTCTTGGCAAAGATAGTGGAATGGTTTGCCATTTCCTTCTCCAGATCATTCTACAAAATGAATAAACTGAAGCAAATGGGGTTAAGTGACTTGTTTAGGATCACCCAGCTAGTAAGTATCTGAGACCAGATTTGAACTCAGGAAGAAGAGTCTTCCTGACTCCAGGCTCAGCACTCTACCTATTGTACCATCTATCTCATATAGGTGTGTGTATATGCATAGATATATACATGTATATATGCACACATACATATATGTATATATAGTACATGTACACAATAAACATGTATATATACATGCATGCATATATGTGTATGCTAGAGAGAGAACATACATGTACTATGTATTTGTGTATATATAGCATAGTGTAATTAAACCATGTGTTTATCTCTTAGTTTCTCTTATATTTTTTTTCAGGAAGAGACTACCCCCAGTGGGGTCACAGAGCATTGTCACAGTAGTGTGACAACTTCAGATAAATTAAGTGGGGTATTTTGGGCAGAAAGGAGGAAGAATATATTTGTGATGGTTGAGCAAAGGGAAAGAAGATAGATCCAGGCTGTCACTTCTACTAGATCAAACTGCCTGGACAATCACCAAATCTCTATTTTGCTTTGGATTGGATGAAATAGAGATTTGGTGATTGTCCAGGCAGTTTGTATCCTGAATCCTGCTAACCAGCTAAAATGTGTAGCAAATGTGCCTAGGGATCTTTCAGTGGAATCTCGGTGACCACTTATTGAGCATGTCCTAGAGGAGAGTTATGATTCAGGGAAAGGTAGGATTAAATGACCTCTGAGCCTCTCTTTGACTTTTTTGGGGGGTAGGGGACAAAGGTCTATGTTTCCAGAGAAGGAGTTGAATGAAAAAAAAACAAAAACAAAAGTAAATTAAGCTATTTTCCCTTAACCTGTATAGTATAGAAATGAAGACAAAAATGATCTTCTCTTTCTCTCTGAAACTTGTCCTTGGGCCCTATCCCTTCTCTGATCATTTTTCTTGACCATGTCACTTTGTTCAGGAAGCCTTCCCTTACCTATCTACACTCTTGTCACTCCTTGCCAATTGTTTATTGAATTCATACTTTGTTAGGTCATGTGTGCTCCTTCCTGATTGTTCTCAGATTGCATCATTAGCTTAGCACAGAACTCTGACCATCAGAGGGATTCTAAATATTAGCTGAGTAACTACGTCATTTACCTTGTTTTGTTGCTGCATTACTACAAGAATAATTGTTTAATGTCCATGCCATCAGGAAGTGTGGGGTTTGGTCATAGAACAACTTTTAAAATCTGACTTGAGAGACTAATGTCATGCTAGACCAACTCTAGTGTGGTATCATGGGGAATAAACAATAGCTGGTTTCTAGTCCTGTTCCTGCACTTATCCTCAGCATGACTTTGGAAAATCCCCTTAAGCTCTCTGGGCCCTTGTCTCTCTTTCTGTAAAACAAGGGGTTAGACTAAATGATCTAATGGTTTCTTCCAGTTCTAACATCATGCCATCCTAATTAATTCAGGTAGAAAAATCAGTGGTGGGTTTGGGAGAAAGGAGGGGGGCTGCAGTAGGAAGAAACTCTAAATGGTTGTTTGGTACCATATACATAAAGCCAAAGTCTTGTATCAGAGGCTGTCAGGCTCATCATGCCCAACAATATCCTGGGGAAATTATATCTCAGTGTTTTAATAATCACTCTCTGTGGATTCAATGATTTATAATTGTTCTGTTCCAGGGCAGAATATAAATTTTATTATCATGCAATAAACAAGCTGTATGTTTTTTTTTTTCCTTCCCTGGGTAATGGATGCCTCCCTCTATTAAAATGCACAGATGGTTCAAATGACATGAAAAAAAATCCTGGTGACACAGCTGACTGCTCTCGAGGACTTCTCCAAATATTGAGCAATTTCTATTTAATAAATGTGTTGCTAATGTGTGCTCCAGTGCCCTTTAGATATTTTACCTCATTAATATGCTGTAAACATTTCACTACTGCATCAGGCCACAGAAAAGCAAAGTTCTCCATTGAAATGTCTGGCTACACTGACCCAAGTCATTGAGAACCAGAGAATTCAATTGATCATCCCTGGGGAGATTCAGAGATGAGAAGGGAGTTAGGGAGTATCGTGCATAGTGGGAGCTACTGATCCCTGGGAGGTGCTAGAATGATCCAGTCAGATCAGTAGTAATCTCAGGTGCAAACGGGGGTTCATTGAATAAAAATAAGGGGATGGTGGAAGCATAACAAAAGAAGAGAGGATAAGAAAATTTTGGAAAACTGTTGCTATATGTTTCATCTGTTATGTAACAGAGTTAAAGTCATAGTGATTACATTATTTTCCAAACAAAAACACAAAATGCAAATTATAACTGATCAGTGGTCAAGCCCACTGACAGGTCTTAACAAACAAGTGTAGGCAGGCAAGCCTGTTGTGGGCATTGTTGGGAAGTCCAGTATGCATCAGCAGGAATATGTGTGTGTAATGACTTGTTTACAATACTATACTATATGGTTACATGACTCAATATTGTTTCATCAAAATTTCAATGCAGAAAAAAAACTAATTTAAGGTAAATTATCAAATTTAAGATGTGTCATTTAAAAAATATATAAATTTTTTTTGAAATGATGAAGATTAAAAAAACAATTAAAACATTAAAGAAAGTAGGTTTCTAGGAGGCTCTGAGTAATTTTTAAGGGGGGAGTAAGCCAAATAAGTTTGGGAACCTCTGAATTCTAAGGTATTGGAAGACATCAGATTTGGTGTATTTATCAGAAAAGAAGGGTGAAAGGGGAAACATCTAAAGTAAGCATCAAGATGTTTTGGCAGCTAAAGTTGCTTTTATTGTTGAAAATGGATAGAAAAATATAGGGACAGTTTCATTTCCTTTGAGCTAACATGTATGGCAATTCTGGGCATTCTTGATTTTCATTGTTTCTAACCATTATAAATCTAGTGAATGTTCCCCTACTCAAGTACATGAAGACCAAATATCCCTCAATGGAAAGAATAAATGGGAATAATGTAAAGATCTGGGAAACAAACCAAAGGGAAAAATCTATCTACATTTTATCCAGTATTTTTTCTGATGGGGCCCCTTGGGGCATGAAGACGCCAGGTAACCCTTTGAGCAACATTTCTCTGGTGGTTTTTAAATACACACTATGTAACTGAAGCAATCCCTACTTGCAAGGATCTTGATTTAATCTAGTATGGCTGTTTCCAGAAAAAGCCATATTCACTCTTAGCAGAAACATTATGTAGCTGATGCTCACATTAAAAAGAAGCATCCAAGTTTGCTTATCTCCCAACAAAAATGAGACCCGTCTTTCCAAGATGCTCTTCATCTCCAAAACTCAAGCACACCTTCTCTTTGTACTCTTCACTGATCTTTCTTACCCAAGCTTTCCATCACTATTCATCCTGGCATATCATCAGCATTTACAGCTATATTCTGCATTGTTTTGTTAGTTTCTATAGATATAAATAGGATTTATGAAATAGATTCATCCTAGCAAGAATAGGCTATGAAGAAATATTCCATAATGTTGAACCCTTTTGAAAATGAGGGGAGGTATTTGTGTGGGATACTTTCTGTCCCAGTGGACCACAGACTGCTGGTTCTTCTTCCCACTTTAAGCAATGGGATATGTAGCAGTGATAAGTGGGCCCCTTCTGGCAGATGAGAATTGATGAGACTGGGTTTCATAGGGTTCTCTAGGGCCCCACCACATCCAGTCTTTTTCCCATTAGACTGTGAGCTCCTGGAAGGCAGGGGACTATCATTTGTCTTTGTATCCCCAGTGTTTAACACAGTGACTGGAAAAGTATAGGAGCTTAATAAGTGCTTGTGGGTGGCTAGGCGATACAGTGGATAGAGTAGCTGGTTGGGAGTCTTCCTGATTTCAAATCTGGCCTTAGACACTAACTAGCTTTTTGACCCTGGGCAAGTCATTTAATTCTGTTTTCCTCAGTTTTCTCATCTATAAAATGAGCTAGAGAACAAATGACAAACAAAAGAAACCTCAAATGGGGACAAAAGAGTCTGACGCAACTGAAAAATGACAGAACAACAAAAATAAGTGCTTATTGACTGATTGACTGACTAGTAGATTGCTAGCTAGCTCCAATATGGGGATTTAAGGTAGGGAGCCAGAAAGCCTACAGCTGGAACCCCACAAATTTGCAAGTCTACTTTGCACCTCGTTTTCACCTGGTCCTTTAAGTTCAGAAACCTGTAGACTGCATTGCTGTTTATCAGGATGTGCTGCACATGTCTATATGTTTCCTTTGTACACTGCGTTTTTGTTCCATCCCCCTGTTTGTGTGTGTGTTACTTTCCCTCATTAGACATCAAGGTCTAGCATTGGCAGCGGCAGCTAGAAGGAAGATGTGAGCCCAGCAGATGACTGACTGACAGCCCTGAGCATTTTCATCCTTCTTGACGTTTCACACATATAAGCTTGCTCTCAGCAATAGAGCAAAGTCTGCCTTTCTCAACCTCGCAAGGGAAAGCTTGCTGCCAAGACAGAAGAAATGTCAGAAAAATCAAGAGAGCATTCACACGATCATATCAAAGATGGGTTTCATGGCCACCAGTTCTTTGGGTGCGCCCTTAAAGAACAAGTCTGAGATGTAAATGATGGTTTCTTCATCTGGAACAGGGAGGAGTTTAGTGCTTGAGTGGAGACAGTAGGCAAAAGGGAGACTTAAGGCAGAAAATTGTAAGTATGATAAATCTCTTTCCTTCATGGAACATACTTATCTTTTTAGAGTCTTGCATATTTATTTGAACTTTCCTGTTCCATGGAAATTGATCTTCTCCAAATATTTATGAAGGAGTTAGCTGGATTAGTGAGGGTCCCTGGCATCCCACACATCAATACAGCAGGCACCACATAAATTGCTTAGAAGAACACTGATGTGAAACAGCCAAATCTCTTCACAGGTGGAAGTATTTTCTTGGAACAAGAAAGATGGGAAAGTAAGGGTGAGAATACAATTCTAAAAAGCACTGGAGAAAATGCCTTGTCCCTGAACTGTGCTAAGGCTGAGGTGAGTGTGGCTAAATGAGCCACTGCCAAAGGGAACACAGGTGATAACTGCTTCTCATCAAGCTCCAAGAATAGCTGCTTAATACCTTTGGGACCTCAGACAAGTCATTTAACATTTTTAGGCCTCAGTTCCCCCATCTGTTAAAACAAAACAAAACAAATAACAGGGTGGGGGTGTGGCACATATAGCATCTGAGGTCCCTTCCAGTTCAGAGCTATGATCTAACTGCTTTCCCTCTGATCATATGTTCTAAGCCCTCCCAGCTGGTTAAACAATGAGCCCTGCTCCCTGTTCTTCAGGTCAGGAAGGCTTCAAAGTACAGAAGAATGAGGGAGGAGAAAGGTCAAGAATAGAATGCTGCTGCAAAGCTCTCTTTAATGGAATTAGAGTCAGAATAATTACTAAAATAAGTATATTTGAAGAGAAGATGTTGATATTACCTATGAATGTTTTCTAAAATAAAAGTATTTATGCTTTTCTAAGTTTCTCTTCTCATCCCTCTAACAAGGTTTAGCTAGCAAATAATTCCCTTTCTACTAGTTAGGGTCAATAATTTGATTTTAAGCTGTACCTCTCCTGGATCTATCAATTTCCTGACTTAAATCTGAGTAAAGTGAATAGCCACACACAGAGAAAGAATTTGGAAGGGAACATAAGGCAAATAAGATGTTGTGTCAATCTGCTCCCCTCCCATGAAAGCCTGACATGGACAAAGACAAGGACAAGTCAAGGTCATGATCTGTACCATTAGAAGGCGCACCCACTTTAATGTGATTGAAGATCCATCAATGTCTCAAAACAAATAGCTCAGTTTGTGATTTGAGGGAGGATGGTGTCCCTTATTTGGTTTACTTGTTTAGTGGACCCATATCTGGGCAAGTTGCTTGCTTTTCCCATCAATTCTACCTCCTAGAAGGCTTTGGAGCAAAGAATACATGAATCCCCAAATGACTCCCCAGGGACAGAATGAACATGATTGTGCAAACAGACTATGAGGGCAAAGGCCAGAGAGATTGGCACTAGTTCCTTTTTTGCACCTGTCAGAATTTTGCATTAAGTACAGGAACTTCATTTATTTCACCCTGTATGTAGTAGAAGTTCAAATAGGAGTCATTGAAATGGAGGTTCCACCCTGGGGTATGCAGGAAACTGATGTGATTGCCACTCCAAAATACACATTTCTGTTGCATTTTTTAATACTTTGATTGAATTGCTTATGGAGGTAATCAACCTTGAACAGAGGTTTTGATTGGCACATTTGAGCACGAAATGGAAAAGGAATGACTAGTCAAATTGGGATATGAGTAATTAAGTGAATGGTTCTTAACACCAGATAAGAAGGATTTAAGACAGAGATAGTAGTATGAATAGAGGTGTATAGTTGATTGACAATGACCCCCCATCCAGAGAGGGGCCACACAGATACAATGATACTACATACTATTATATTTAGTTACTTTTCTTGATAATTGTTTTATGTATATAACAAAAATAATTTTAAAACTACAACGCAAATAGTCATTTGGAACATGGGGAACATTTTAGAGTTGAAATTATGTGGCTTTATATCCCATTAGTACCAGATAATTGCCAATATTACCCTTCACTTAATTTTATATAAATCCAAACTAAGTTTAGCATTTAGTATTAATTCAGATACTAGAAATAAATAAAAATGTAGAACCCAGAGTGAAAAAAGACCTTATAGAATATTGAATTAAATGCCTTTCCCTTACAGAGAAAAGGTCTAATGACTTGCACAGAAAATAAATAGCAGAGTGGGCAGAAATTTCGCTTGTATATTCTTTTCTCTTGACTATGTTGTTTCTTTTGTAAGTAATGAGAAAAGTTTGAGAAAACCCAAACCTACATGTCTATAACTGAAATTTTAAAAATATTAGATTTTCTACCAATTGATTTATCACATTGCAAAAATGCACATAGAGAAAACTCATTTAGAATTTCTTTAACTTGGGGAATTGGGGATTAAAGACCATAAAAATACAATAAGCATGTAATAACAAACCAGAAAATTTAGTGAAAGGTAGACAGGCCTATGAATACATTAAGGAAAATGGTAACTAGTACCAAAGGAAAGATACATTCCTGACTGAAATAATACTGAAGTAGTTGTATATAAAACAGGTGGAATATAGCCAGGAGGAGACTTTCATTTTTCTAATGACCTTAATTTTTTAAATTGTGACTTTAGGCTCCTCTGGGCAGATGAAAAATGCATTATTATAATATTATTACCCATAATTCTTGATTCTTGAAGTCAGGAAGGACTTCAGTAGGAGAAGTTATTCTCCATAAATTTTTTTCCAGTAGAGGGACATTTCCCAAACTATTCTATTCCGCCATATCTCCTAATTAATTAGGATTTTGCCTTCTGTGACACAGGCCTTTATAACTAAAAACAAAACAAAACAGATTCAACTTAATTGTCAGAATGTGGCATCAATAATTTGATCGTCCCATTTCTAAAAATTGGATCAGGAATGAGGAGGGAATGCGTTAGCTCACCCCCTTCCAAAAAACGGAGAGTCTTCTATCCCCATGACTCCTTCCCTTTTGTGTTCTACTCTGCGGCCCTATTCACCTTCTGAACAGTGGGAATAGCATCAGGAAAAGAACATTTCTGCATTGATCTCCCTTCTCTTTCCTTCTACAAACCTTAACTCAAGCTAAAAATGACTTCTCCCTCCTTTGTTTTCCCACCTTCCTTGGTTCATATAGCTCTCATTTCATTTTCACATACTCTCATATCATGTCTTATCTCTCCTATGAGACTGTAAACTCCATGAGGGCAGGGACTGAAATTTATTCATTAGAGATCCCACAGTCCTTTGTATATGGTAGTTGCTTAATAAATACTTGTTGAATAAATAAATTTGCAAACCTTAAATCACTATATAAATGTGGATATTTATTACTACCAATAATAAGGAAACTGTCTCATGTATATACAGGCTAGGGAAAGGAATTTCACATGGGAAAATGTTCCATTATATGCACCTGCTGCTCCTTTCCTATTTATTTCTAGGCAATTAGCGCATTATGTTGTGTATGACCTAGAAAAATTCATAAGCAAAGACATAACCTTATACTGACTCTTTATATACAATTACCAAACATTATTATCAGATCTTCTACTTGCCAGGCATTATGCTAGGTGGAACACAAAGGTAAGAATCAGTCTCTGTTCTCATGGAGCTTTTATTCTGTATAGGGAGGGAGTAATTGTTCCTAGCAATGTAAATATATAAACATTAATATAAGAAAGCTGAATGAATTTTTGCATACTTGTCAGTCAAAGGATTCTTGGCAATTAGATTCAGAGTGATATATACATACATACACACATATACAATTATATTATATGTATTATAATATGTTATAATGCCAATGCAATATTCATAGGGTCCATGGTAGCTATGAATATGCTGGTATAGTTGTGAATCACAAAATTTAACAGACTCTCTACATGGAACACAGAACAAAACATTTATTCAAATACCAGAAAATTGTATCCCCAAACCAGAAAACCAAATCCATCATAGAAACCAAGAAGTTGGTACATAAAACCAATGCAGCAAATGCCAACATTCCCAAGCCTTCTCTCCTTCAGGCCTTCAAAACAAAACAGGCCCCCTTAAGCAAAAATACCCCTTTCTTCCTCATGCTAGCTGCTCTGCCTCCATGCTGCTTGCTCCCAGCAGTTCTGGCTCTCTTTCTCCTGCTCTTTCCTGCTGTGCCCTTCCTATTCCACCCTTTCAGCAAGCTCCTTCCTCCCACTCCTGTGGGCTCCATATGATTATATTTTGTCCTATTAAGGGACAGGGAAGATCTTCAAATTCCCATTACCACTACACATGTATGCACATGTGTACACATATATCACATAAATATTGTGTAGATTGTACTACACATGCACATATGATATGTGTAAATGTACACACATTGTACTATCACATATATATATACATGTGAGTGTAGAGCGTATCACATTACATATAACATGCATGTATGTACTTGTGTGTATACTCAGGTTTCAGCAACTCTATCTAGTTGTTTTTGTGGGTTTTTTTTTTGCATTAGTGGAAATTACAGATAATACCAAAATGTGTTAGAGTTGGAAGAGACCTTAGAAACCATCCAACCCAACACCATCCTTTCACAAATACAAACAATGAGGCTCAGGTACAGGGACTTGCAGAGAGTCATATTATTACTTAGGGGCAGAGCCACGATCAAGAAGCTTCACTTGTTTCCTATTGCCTCTAGGATCAAACACAAATTCACCTGGCATTTAAAGCCCTTCACATTTTGGCTTCAACCTACCTTTCAGGTGCGTTCTCTTTCATGGACTCTCTGGTCCAGCCAAAGTGGCCTTCTTAATGTTTCTCTCACCCAACTTTCCATCTTCTATCTCTGTGCCTTTGCAAGGTGGTATCCCATTGCTGGAAGGAATTGGCTATTCATACCTACCTCTTAGAATCTCTACTTTCCTTCAAGGCTCAGATCAAGTACCTAAATGAGGCATTTTCTGACTTGCCTAACTGCTACACTAATGCCTTTCCTTCCTTACCCTCCTTCCAATTCTTTGTGTCTGTTTGTATATTTTTTGTAGTCCCAAAAATGTACATATAGTTTTTTCCCAATATAAATAGGCATCTTGAGGGCAGGGGCTGTTTGATTTGTCTTTCAATCCCCAGCAGCTAGCAGGGTAGTTGGTACACAACAGGCTTTGATAAGTATCTGCTGATGATGAATGATGATGTAGGAGGAAGAACTAGGAATCCTAGCCTCTCAACTCACTGTTAGGAGCTCAGTACTTTCTACTACCTCCTCTCCCACCAAGGATGAAAGAACCTGTGGGAGGGCACAATAGAAAGGGTATTGGTTCTGAAGTCAGAAGAGCTGAGTTTGAATCCTGCCTCTGATCATTACTACCTACCACCTTGGGTAAGTTCCTTAAACCTCAGTTTCCTTATATGTAAAATGAAATTGAACTAGATTGGAATCTGTTGCCTTTAGCTCTAAATCTATGATTCTTTAAATAAAGAATTAGAATTTAACTAATGATAGAGTCCTACTCTAAGTCATAAGAATACATATTTTCTTAGCCAATTCTTATTTGGGGAAATGGAATTTTCTTGAAACTAAGATCTTCATACAAGTGGAGGATGAGAGCTAGGGGAAAATGTTGGGTCAAGTGTAAAATGGCCTGCTTTAATATGGCAAGCAATTCTCAGTATCCTTGCCAGGAGTGATTTCACCAGCTGCTGTTTCTATTCTCCACTTCACCCCTCAGGGTTGGCACAAGACACAGTCACACTGTGCCCACACTTCTCCTTAAAGTGCTACTTTGTCTGATCAAGAGGCAGTGGTCAAACCAAACATGGGTTGATCTCTGTCTTTGGGGAATTGCATTCAGAGCATATGAGCCCCTCAAATTTGTAAACTGAAGTGCCTTAAAGGCATCACCTAATCTGAAATATCACAAATGACATCATATTTAAAAGGGGGTTCCTAATTCAATTCAATTCCATGGACACCTTTTACTAAAGACCTGTTATGGGCAAGGTACAATGTTAGGCACTGGCATTTTAAAAAAAAAAATGCAGTTTCTTCATTTAAAAAACACAAATTCTAGAAAGATAAATATGACCTCTAAACAGATAGACATGACATATGCCACTATATGAAGAAGATAAAAGAGTGATCCAAAAAAATGTTTCAGGAAAAATTGAAAATACTAACACTTTCACCAGAATCAGGGAATGACTCATAAAGAAATTAGCACCTGAGCTGAACCTTGATGGAAGATAATTATTCTGAAAGGCAAAGAAGAAAAGGAATTATACTTCAAGTTGGACATGGGGGTGGGAGCAACTTGTGCCAAAGCACTGAGGTGGGAGAAGGCTGAAAAGCAGGAAGAGTCCAGGCAACATAGAATACATAAGGGAGAGTGATACGAAATAAAGTCTGA